>OY728152.1:2128277108-2130704608 GCA_963277665.1 Viscum album | reverse complement strand
CGAAAAACAAAAAAAAACTAATTTTAAATCCACATTAAATATTCACAGAATAGCTTAAATATTCAAAATGGTTTCAAACTGTCCTTGAAAAATAAATCTTCTATATAAAAAGCTAAAATAATCCAAATTTTCAATCAAAATAATTATGAATAATCCAAACCACTATAAATTTTTAATAAATAACAGATGTGACACAATAATGAATATATAGGAAATGGTACATGATAACACTAGATCAAACTCATGGAAATCACTAGCCAATCGTCAAAATATAAAATGTTTCATGGGATGTACACAATGATCCATACTTTGGGTATGTCCTATAATTAATAAAAATGTACCAACCTTAGAATATATTATTCTTATTATTATCATCCCATCTAGGTATATTTCTCAAGACTTGTCAGAATAGATCAGTCCATCTATAACGTTTTCAAACTAGTGGGGCCAGTAGTATTTTTCGAATCCCTAACGTAGGATAGATCATGACTCCCACATTTTTATATGGTTTTTCATTACCAATTTTAAGGAAATGAACAAAAAGAAACTATAAAATCTTATATAACATGAAACAACCATAAATAAACTCACGATGACAAAAAATTAAGAATAAACCATCACAATTATAATATGAACACATGACATAGCTAAAATATTACAACATTAGGGGATCACAAACCTGACATTGTGATCAATAAAAAAAGGGGTATATACACACGATTCAATAAACTGCTGTTTCACATTGACCATTCTCAAAAACATATTTTCATTAAGGACTTTAACACAATAACATGGTTGGGGATACCAATCGATTTCAAATTTAATTAAAACAACTCCAAACAGAATCAACAAAATTATAGAATTCAAAAACCATTCAAAATACCTAAAAATTCATCCACAAACATGGGAACTCTTCTCTCAATCTAATTATATTCTTAAAGGACTTTCATTATATATCAAATCACATGAATAGAAATTATAGAATTTAAAAAAGAAAAAACATATGAAAAATTTATCTATCTAAATAGAATTAACCCATGAATCCAATTTCAAAATAATTTTATGTTATAACCTCACTAATAAAAAATTTTCCTTTTTAACATTTCTTTCAGTCATTTAAAAATAGATGTATCCCAGTATGCATAAAGGGCACCATTTGGAATGTCCATCAATGCCTTTGATAGAAAATTTTAATCATACAAAATTTACTTTCCAAAATGAAAATACATAATTCACTTAATTAACTTTGTTGTACAAGGCTCAAATCACAATGAAATGTTTCAAAAACACCAAGGAGATATCAAATATAGTTATATATTCATATTAAATTTTCATGAAACATTCACATATTGATTTCAGAAAGTATAATATTTCATAGTAAAACCTTCCATAATAAAATGAGGAAATTTTTTAATAGATTGAAAACATGTCACCTTCAATGAATAATAGAACCCTAAGAATAGAATTGTTTTCAGTGAACCAAAAACAAAAAAAATAGCATCATTATATCCACTCAATACCATGAAATCGACAGCAATATATATAGGGTTTACGAGTAAAACGAAAACCAACAATTAGGATAGGTAAAATGGAATAAGAGAGAAAGAGAAGAATAACTAACCTCATAACATATGATATTTTTATCATTGAAGATAATTAATCAATAGTTGAGGTGGTTAGATCTCATCTTTGAGATCTAAAGGCATTAGATGATTTGAAGGTTATTAATAGGTGATAGAACCCTTATATTGTATTTTTTTAATTTATAGGAATTATTAATTTTTAAATTCTCATACATGGAAAAATATTTCCCAAAAAATGATACTACCATGATCATCCACTTCTTATAACAAGACACCCCCCCCACCCCACACAATTACAACTACTAGTCACAAGGTTTGGAAACATAACAGAACTCATTCTTAAAACAACCATGATCTTATACAACTACTAGGGAAATCTATATGTTTTGGTAAACCATGGGGATAAAATGAAAAATATCAAATTAAAATTAATAGAGACACATATATAGGAACCATATAGTTAGTAATAATCATGTGTGTTGGATGTGATTCTCCCAAAAGGGTTTCAAAAGATAAAATTTTGTCCGCCCCAATCTATAACTCAAACCAACTCATTAAATGATTAAAAAACAAATTAACAAAATAGTAACCTAAGGGGAATTAAAAATCCCCATTATGACCCATTCTTCCTCCAAAACATCCCTGGTGGAAAAACATTCATGATGGAATGGAGGATCTATGGAGGACCATATCAAAGACAACCACTCATGGTCTGAAATCCGCATTTAAAAAATAAAATCCCTCAATGCATCAAAAAAAATCACAAGGATTCAACACATCACTAATAATATATCAAAATAACCTCATATTATAATTATTGAGATGCAGGGGAGGCATAATAAGTTATTCCATTAATTTAGGGGTCAACTGACATAGTGAAAATTGTGAAAATATTCTGAGAGCAATGTCCTCAATCAATTAACTATGAAGAGAAAAAATCACTCTCAAACAAATATTACTACAATACCAATGGAAGGAAGACAACCATTAGAATCCTCAGTAGAATAAATTTAGATCATACTATATCTAATGAAACACAAATATAAACTAGGGTAAAAAACATGACCAACCTTATGTGGTTCATTATAAACTACCATAGACAAAAGATTTTAATATAACTGACTCATCAAGTTAAATTCATACTATATATACACAACCACGATACCAAGGACTATACCATTTCAAATAAAATTTTAACCAATAATATTCAGTAAAATAATTAGTGAAACCATATCTCTTAAAACAGTCTCTCCCAAAAATGAGGATCAAAAAATTGTACATAGATCCTACTAAAATTGAATAAGAATATAAATAAAAATATAAAACTACACACACAAGGGAGAATGGAATTCCACTTAATAATGGGTCATGTCATAAAAAACATTCAACTATCCATCTATAAATTCCAAAATTGGAACAATATATAAAAATCCATGAAAAAACCAAAGAGCCCAAAATAAAATTAAAAAATATCAATTGATACATCCCAAAAAATACTACCTATAAAACAAAAAATTAAAAAAAAGAAACCTCTTCTACAACACCATCTCAAAAAATATATTCTCTTAAATGGTGAGGTTATATATACCCTCACCATGATTCTACTCTGTAATCACCGTTTTTATGTTATTACCCACCATAAGAGTCCATGAATGGTCAATATCCATTCATGTTGACTCATAATAAACATTAGGAAAAAAAATTCAAACTTCATGTGAGTATAGATAAACCAATAACTTGGAAATTTAATCCTCCAGATAGATGATATTTATAAAAATTTCCGATGGAAAAAATTTTAAAAATGCGATTAACATTAATAATTCAATGGAAGAATCCCTAAATGATTGGTCATACTGATGAATTCTTACAAGATTACTATCTTTCCGCCCTTTCACAATATTTAAGAATAACCACTGAGGAACCACCATCCTTATGATTTGGTAGTAAAAAAATTCCCACAATAGAAAATATATTGATTTCTCACACCACACTCTCATAAAATTGACAAGAAAAAATTCAACCACTCTCAATCATGAATTTTTAAGTGTAATATGAGAATAAATGACTACCATAATATCATCTAACCACCACATAATTTCCAATAATACATATTATGTAATTAACTTTGTTGATCAACAACATATGACATCTAAAATGGGGTCTTAAATTAATGGAGATTCTGAGTCCACCACTTCACATTGAGAGTTTATATGAAATTCAACTAAATAAACAGTTTTCGTCATTATGGGGGACAGACATAAAAAAAATTTACATAACCAATTCATGTCCCAAAAGAATATTTTTTGATTCCACTAAAGGTATGAATCAAAACACAATTCAAAAACCATCGAATGAGGAATATAATATTCACAACAAAAGCACTATTATATTAAAACAATTATTTTCACCTAAGAATTTAGAAACTAATCTCAACCTAAGGTCATGATAAAAATCAAATCATGCTAAAATTTAAAAAAACCAAACTTCTTAAATGGAACATAGATATTTTAACAACATGTAATGTGACAATAACACTGTATTTAAAATTCCATATATTTTTAAAAAAACAAAAAATCACATTATTTTAATGAAAAATAAAATCCCTTTTTTAAAAAAAAAATCCTTGAGTGACACAACCATTTTGTAAAATTTCATATTAAACAATGTTTTCAATAAAAACTCAAATAAAAGGAATTATTTTCTCCAAAAATTGGATTACAAATATATAAAAAACAAATAAATTCCCATGAATGTAAATCATTCCCAAAATACACACAAGTTCATCAATATATTCTATAATTAACCAATGTAAAGTAAAAAATCAACTTTTAGATATTGAGAATCAGGTATAGTCCACATAGGATTACTATGGGGAAAATATTTTTGGGGAAATTTTTGGAACATGGTTGTGTATCTAGGTTTCAACAGTGTCACACACTATGCAATGATGGAATAATTCAATTCATTCATGCCATGTGAATGACAACAAAATCGGTTTGTATCAAATAAAACCAAAATCAATCCATGATTCAATACCCAACTAATATCATAAAATTGATACTTTGAATGAGAATAATCTTGATATCGTCTAAAAACCTATACCTATAACGATTTGAAATATTTATAGATTTTCTAAAAGTAAATCTATGAATTACTTCTAAAACATAATAATATTAGGCTACCACTCCTAGAAAAATTTTGTTGATACAATTTTTAAATGAAATCACCCTAGATGATATTGAAATTAACACCTAAACTGATTTTACACATGTCCAAAAAAGATTTTTTATCCCTACCAGATATCAACCAATTCCTGTGGGTCAAAGGATCCCCATTGGGAATTATTTTTCCCATATATAAGAAAAATGGTTATTGAATGTAAATTAATATAGAATCCACAATAATACATTTTCAAACTGGTCATAACTAATTATAATGATATTGACCATTTCCTATAATGCGAATCTTCTATAAAATGGGAACCATAATGAAAAAGATGAAAAATTATCCCAAATTATAAAACAATTATCAAACTCGAGAAATCATGTACCATCACCACTCATCCTCAAGTTACTGTCACACAACTCACACAACACTAACCAATATGATCCAAATGGAATCAAACTAGACATTTGATCATGAAATATATATGTGAGAGATAATACACATCGTAGTTAATTCAATCCTGCAAAAACATTGCAATATGCTTCATAAGATAATTCATCAATTATTAATTTAAAAAAATAATGAAAATAAAATTTTATAAAGTACCATATATAAATCCTATCACTTCTAAAATTATCTTTTTAAATGTTAATATTTGTCCTACAAAATCAAACACTTCATTTTTGAAAACAATGATGATATCCAAAACCATTTGAAAAATCACACACACCATTATCATTTCATAAAATAATACATTTTTTAATCAAATGAAAATATTCACATTGAAATAATTTCTATAGATAAATATACCTAAATAATTAAAATCCCATTTCTTATAGACATTAAATACTCTTAAATGATACATAAATTCAAAACAGGTTCTAAATAATGTTTAAAACTCATTTTTTCCGTGGAAATAATTCGACACACAGACACACACACACACAGATTAATCCCAATAATATGAAATCGAATCTATCAGAATATAGTATTCATAAATAGGAATGACACCATAAAAATAATTGAATGAGAAATAATTCAATAAAATACTACATCAAAATAGCCTGATTCAATATCAAAGAACTCTGGATTTATTTATGTCATGTGCTCTTCCCGGGGATCAATAAGGAACATATTTATTCAACTCTCTTAATGTTAACTGAAATATACATAGTATGTTTGATGATAAAAACATCCCATTTTAGTATTTATCACTAGAATAAACAGAATTTCCCACCCCATAAATCCCTTTAAGAATCCATAGGGGTAACTAGTAGAGTGTGGAGATCCTATATAGCACATCACTATATTCCATCATAGTAACAAGGTACCCAAGACCAATACACATGATAGGACACATTGTGTAAACAACCCAGGTAAAAAATATAAGGAAAAACAAAAAATAACCTCACCCCTAGCACCCAATGAAGAATATCCCCGTAATAATATATTTTTCATCCATGTAATCACAAGCACATTTACACATAAGGGGTGCATAAACATCACATTGTGATAAAGAACGTACACTATGAATATATAAATAACCGGTAACCAAGAAATGTCTACCAGCCATCACACTGAATACCAAAGTGAAAAAATGTATTTAATAGAAAAATATAGCTCATGATGCCAATCCCTTTCATATTTTATAAAATTCACTCCAAAAATACATATTCAAAATTATAGAAAAAACACACCATTTAAAAACAATTTAAAGTCATCCATACACATGGTCTCCCTTCATTGAAATTTGATATTAGTGCCAAAATCCATTAATTTTCCATATAGTCATTTCAAGAGCCAATATAGAAATTAAAAAAGGATAAAATATCACACACATTTAAATTATCCACTTGAAATTAACCTAACATCACATTTTTTAAATTATTTTATGGAAAATTCCTAACAAAACAAATACACCATTAAATATTGTTTTCACATGTTAAATATATAAAGATTTTAAATAAAATTGAACTACATGGATTCATTTTGGAAAATATATAATAGTCTTTCACCATATCATACATTCTTGATAACATTATATATCAAAAAATAAATCATAGAATTAAAATGAAACCCAAAATTGATTAATGTTTAAGATACTAAGAAATTGTATCAAATCACTTGGGATATATGAAAATATAATCATACCTTGTTAACATTTAACTTTAAATATTTAGAGAAAATATAGATTAAAAAGGAAAGAATTTAAAATTAACAACAACCTCAAAGAGATGAAAAACAAGATAAAAATATTCAGATCATGTTAAATTCAATAGAAACCACACCCCTGGGAAATGAAATAGTGTCTATAAAACCTAGAAACCATTAACACTAAGGACCCAATCTTTTTATAAAAATATATTACATATTTTTAGATTAATATTCACCCCATTAAACCAAATAATTCTTTATAATCATAATTTTTTAGTAGATTGGGATACTAGAAATACAATTTTATATTTAGTCACTGATCATCAATATTTCAGAAAAATGATCCCCCATTTATTACTAATCATATACAATCAATACATAAAATGTCTATATAAAATATTGGTAGAATAAGCGTAATAAATATTCAGTTATGATTATCAATTTGATGTGAGAAGAAAAAATGTAAAACGAATTTTAGTATAATGGTATGAGATCACAAATATTTTATTTCAAAACCATACCCTATATATCCAATATCACAATGTTGATACATGGATAAATGATTAGATGTTACAAATGAATTAATCATAAAAAAATAAACTAATATGTTCCATGATATCATATCATTATTATAATACATAGATTTGTGTCATGCATATAATCTTAGATAATAATTTATGTAGTAGTCCAAGATCATTTGTAGGGATATCATCTTGTAATGGGTTCACTCTCCAAACCATAATTGTATTAAAGGTTCATTATCAAGACAATCATAAGGGATAGTTTCCCTCAATAATCATTACTCACTCCTCATTCCACTAACATCTATCTACAGATATATTAATCTTTTCCTAAATAATTGGATGGAGATACAGGTACCACCCATCTCACAATTAAACCCATACTTATCTATTCTACAAAATCATAAAACATTCATCATATCATCACATCATTATACATGTACTGAAAATCATTTTTCATGAACAATTCATTAATTAACCATAGAATATAACAAATAAATTAAATGGCATACATTAATTTTTATCAATAAATATATTAATATTCCATATAATTAATAAGGATGGTTTCATTACCTATTATCTATTATAATGAATATGTAACATAAAAGTATTACTCCATAGATGGGAAGTGATTCTCAAAGATCACGTTGAATATTTCATGACAAATATAGTCATTAATCATTGAATAATACTTTTTAAAACATAGAAGATTTTAAAAATTCATTAATTGGAAAATAACTTTATAAACATATAAAGGATGCTTAAAAATAATGTAAAACATTTATAAAAATATATTATTTATATTTTTGAATGAAAATATTTGTGATAAAATTCATTGAATAAAATTTATATTTTTCTTAATGGAATTAAAATTTGAAAAATTATATTTTTTTTCTAACACAATAATTTTTTTCTTAATGTGGGAAAATAAGTTTTATTACAAATATGTTGAAATATTAAATCTTTTAAATTTTTTTAAAAGAGTGACACAGTTTATTATGAAAAATAAATTTATGATATTTTCAATTTTTTTATAAATTTTTTTATAATTTTTTATAATTTATTCAATAAAATATTTCTGGGGTATAAAAATAGTTTTGATTTTTTTAAGATATGATATTGGATGATAAACTACATTTAGCCAAAAAATATAAATAAAGTGAAATTTATTAGAAAAAATTATCTTGACTTTTTTAATACATAAATAGAAATACTGTTTGGAAAATATTTATCATGATTAGATAACCATAGGGGAATATATTTATTGGTTTTGTTGATATTTGGTTCAAAATATTTCATTACTGGAAGAATAAAAAAAATAATCTCAATAAATTTTGTGTTTATATCAGAAAATCATTCAAAAATTGGTAACATTGTATCATAATATAGTTAAATAGAGAACCTAAAATGAATTTAAAAGTAACCAATATTTTCATGAAAATAATGATAATATAAATTCTTTTTCTGCAAATACACAAAATAAATAAAATTGGTGTGGAATCTGGACCGTTTCTCATAGAAGTCAAATGTTTGACAAAAATCCCTCACACATAAGATATTTTTTTGAATAATAAGACAAAATAAATAATAAAATTAGAAATATAAAAAATAATTATAAAATAATTATTAATAATATCAAATTTCAAAGGGGAATAATGTACACAACACAAAATAAACTAGTTTTGAAATTTCATATGTCTCCAATAAAGAAATGAGAGGCTCGAAATCCCATACTGTAACTCTCAAATTCATTCATGCATATTCAAACATTACATATAATAAATATATTTTTATTGTAAACTTATTATAGAAACAAATTCATATGTATAGTACCATATATTATTTAATTATAATTTTTAATACCCATTTGTCATCAGTTCCTTATTAAATTCACTTTTGGGTAATAACTGCTTTGTATTTCATGAATGTTTTCATTTGATATTTTTTCTGTTCACATAATATTATATTTGTTACTATGTATACATAATTGTAATCTGGATATAAATATAATACATAATATGTATATTTATATTTGGAATTGTCCATAAATGTTACCTAAATAAAATGAAATGCCTCATTCGTGCCAAGAATAACTCATACATATACATGAACAATGTTTCCATTGTAATATGGAAAATAAATAGAGAGGGGTAAATGATATAGTATCAAAAAAATTTATTTTTATGTCTTATATATCACATATTAAAAACTAAGACTATTAATATTACATTCCTTTAAAATCATATGTGAAAAATGAGTCACGTCACTTCATGATGTGGAAATTGGTCATTCACATGAACAACAATATCATATCCCCCAAAAAATTGTATGTAAAAATGTATATGTGATATAATAATTATATAAGATTAAATATCAAAAAATATTAATATTTATTAAATTATTATATCCTTTTTAGTATATATTTTATATAAAAAATAAAAATTCATCACACTTTTTCGTGAGTCAGTAGTCTATCGCAAACACATGTGATGTTATTGTATTTAGATGGGTTATGAGATCAATTAGTAGATGTGTTGTTATAATTAATGAGGAATAGTTATATCATACATTTCATATATAAACATTTAAACAATAATATTATTAAACTAATGTTGTTGGATACATAAAACAAATTAGATTGATTCATGAGCTGGTGTCCACCACACACATGAATGAGGATATCATATACCATTTTATGAAATGTGAGATCAATATAGGACATGATCATTACATGAAACTGAATAATTATTTTGATTAAAATTATTTTATTATAAGATTAATGTTTTTGAATTGAATTATTTGGGATGAAATAAAATATAATGGTCAGTTTGGGATGTTACATATTCATTGAAAAACATGTTTTTTCATCACTAAAAAGATTATTATGATTCTACTATGAAAAATCTAAGGCTTAAATATTGATTGAATAAATAAAATATTTGATTTTGGTAGGTCATATTTATACCAATGAGCATCTTATTGAGATAAGGGGATAAAATGTGGCCTTTTTATGGTGTCTTGAGTGGCACAATAATATTATTTTTAAAGATGAAGGTGTTCAAATGTTTTTCACAGGACCAAAGGATCCTAAATGGGAAATTTAAAAAATTAAATACCCAAGTAAATAATATGGCTAGAGAATGGGTGTTGGATAACTATTGTGTTATTTTAAACCCTTAACTTTTATGTTTAACCCCATGTAAATCATTTTTTTCCTTGACCACATTAAATATTTTATTGTGTTCTCACTATTCATTATTGTCAAAAATAAATTTCACTATATTATAAAACATTTATTATTCTGATTCCATATATTTGATCTATTCTTACATCTTCCTGTCAGAGAAGTGGAAATATTTAAATTTAAATTAATCATACAAACATGACGATAAATAATGTTTTTAGAGATAAAAATTTTAATGTATTACAAAGGATTTTAATACATATATATTTAATATATTAATGTGTCCAAAAATATATTTATTAAATAAAATTGAACTAATTTTATTTATAAAACAATCTATTTTCTCAAAATCATTAAAATAATTTGTAGTTTATAATAAAAAAGCAAAATTTTCAAAATTTATCGAAAAAATTATCATCTTGGAAATTTCTCCCAAATTAAGTCTAACTTAATTGTGAAATAATGAAAAAATGTTATGTATATTTCTAAATTACTTTTCGAAATATTTCGTAATTCTGTTTTAAAATCATTACATATATTCAAAAAACAACTTTTTAGAAAATTATTTTTTTATGAATATAATACCATTTTTTCTCATATATTTTCTAAAAAAATATGATAAACGTGAAATATTTGATCGAATAAATATAATATAAATTAAAATAAAATAACTCTCCATAATGGATCTATTTAGTTTTTCGAGGTAAAACCATGTTTCTTTGTAGAAATATGTGTTATTCTAAAAAATATTTCTTCAATCTTATAATAGTTTTCCTTAATTTATAATTACTTTTTTAGTAAATATTTTATTTTTAAAACTTTTTTAAAAATATAATTTTTCAATATGATTAATATTTTCCACACCAACCATTCCAAATGATGTGTAATATCTGTAATGTAAAATTAATATATTTTAATAGTGCATCATTTTAGCAATACAGTTAGTGTTTTTTGAAATGAAAAATATAGAAAATAATTAATTAATTTATAAATATATATTTAAACAATTATTGATGTGTTACATTATTACACCTTATAACATCACATAATATAAATAAGAGATTTTTCTTGGAAAACAAGGGTTTAAAGTGGACAATGAAATTCTGGGAAGCCTAATTATTAAAATAGGTTAATAAATCTTCATCATGAAAAGAGAAAATGGAATGTGAGAAGTTAATATGGAAAAACACAGATGGCGATTTCATATATGAAAATATAGGTGGTTTGTGAAAACAGGTACATAGAAGAGAAAACTATGACCCAATAACAAATGTAGAGTGATATAAAACATGGTTAAAATAATGTTAATAAACAAAAATCCATAATCTATGTTGACATAATAAGGTCATCAAAATCATAAAAAATGTTGATTATTGGAAAATATTTAATTCAATGTAAATTTTCCTATATTTGGAATTCTTTTGACAAGATATAAATAATATATTTCATTTCATTATATAAGCACACTCAAATACATTTTTTGTATCCTCCATACCCTCATCCCTGCTTTGAGTTGAGGTATAATTGATACATGGAAATAGATGACATCCCCATAACATAATAGACTTGTAATAAATGATAGGTCCATTATAAAAAAAATCCAGTAACAATTTTCCTTTTAAAATTAAATAACCAAAAGAATCTACCGAAACCAAAGAACCGCTAAATATTTTACGAAACTAGTCTAATATAAATGGAAAACAATTCCAGACTATACTACAACACATATAGGGGAAAAATATTCAAGATTAAACCCATTATCAAAGAATAACGGTTAAGATATAAGATTATAATTCAATGAATTCTTATAAACTAACAGCAAAATATGCCTCATGCTCGATGATCCAACTCCCTAAACACTGATCTATGTATCCTAATGCATCGTCAATGAAATGAGATACTTTTCATTTACCTATGTCGGGATAAAAAAAATATTCAATAGAACTGAAGTTCAAAAGCATGGGTTGAGTAATGAAACGTAGTTGGTTTCCCCCATACTAATTCCTTATTAATTTCACAATGATATGACATGTTATGAAATTTATATAAAATAATTCTTACAAAACACATTTTAACATTTTTAATAGTTTAGATAATCACATTTAATTATCTCAAAGAATATTTTCCATGTAAAAAATGCATGTCCTAAAAAACATTTTACAAATCTATCTGGAATATATCATTGTAGTCAAAATATGCATTCACATGTGAAAGTTCCATAATCCATAGTAGTCTCTCACTGATATGCAAAGTCGTCACAATGTAATAATATTCAAATTCCATAATGTCACATGAACCTTATATATGGTAAATTTAATGAAAATGATCATATACAAATATATTATGCCAAAATGATACTAAAACAATGTTTCAAACAATTTCAACAAAACACTTTTTTTATTGAAATAAATTAAAATATCCTTATTCCCTAAATCAAAATAACAAAAAAAATTAAAATATGAATTTTAAAATAACTCAGAAAAGAAAAATTCTCCACAATTCAACAATTTCACAAACAATATAAAAATATGGATTTCATAGTGACTTGCATAAACAATTCCTAATAAATTAATTTTTAATATTAAAAATAATAATTCAATAGAATTTTTTTAAATAATTTGGAGTTTTTTTGTGATTTTACCAACATCAGAACAATTGTAAAAAAATGAAGAATTGCACGATTTCCTCCAAAAAAGGGTTAAATATCAAAAAACCATCTTAGATCTCATCACATATAATCAATACGACCAAATATGATCATTATTGGCTTTAAAATACAATGATAAATCCCCAATATAATATATATAGGATCTCAATAGAGGTATGATAAGGATATCTATTAAAAAAGGAAAAAAATAGAGACATAAAAAGTAACATGAGATTCAACGCACCATTAAACGCTAATGTATTGCTTCCAGATAAGTGGGAAGGATCATTATAGACTTTATAATAAGACAAAATCTTTGTTAGGGTAACCTTATTTTAAAATATTGAAGTTTAGAGACAAATCGTTATTAGTTCAAAAATTTCTGGATGAATTTTCTTATCGTGAAAGGTTAAGAAAAGTTTCTTATAACTATACATATAAATTTGTACCAAAAAAGAATTGTTTCTCATTATAGTATAAATAGTTTCGCCAAAATTTGATCCTCCTTAAGAAACACTTCCCAACTATTCATGGTTTTCTATAGGAGGTTCAGGGGTTGTACAAATCATTCTCAAATAGTAAACCTCTAGAAAATCCCAGAAAAACATTCTAAATATCCCCTAGACACTCCCATAAAATACCCCAACATATTACATACAAAAAACATTATTGTTTATATAATTTAATTTAAAGATGATGTATTCCACACACCATTGGCGTTTTTTCCTCAAATTATAGAAAACCACCACTGTCAAAAAATAGTTTTATCAATTTCGTTCCTATTTCGTTTTAATGTTCTCATGTTTCTTATTGAATATAACCACATTGATACAAAACCTACCATAAAATAATGGTTATTCTTCACAAGATATTTTCTATCCAATAATAATCCACACTGTCACATGAAACATCGAAACATCTAGCTCATGGTTAAAATGATCCCACGAAATCACGGATTTAAGTTTAGAGTGACACGTTTTCAACCTTGATAAATTAATCACAATATCCATAAAACTGAACCATGTGGGAAATTACCCCTGATATACCACCCCACCAAACCACTATGGTATCTATAAATGAAAAATGTATCAAAAAGATAACATTCCATTCATTAAAAAACTATTATTCCCTAAACGTGGATAGATTATCAAGAACACATGATCACTCACTAAGAACAACAATAACAATCGATGATGTTCTACATATTATAAATGAGAACTCATAGATGAAACTTTCCTTTTCTTATTCAAATATGTATTAAATGATGTCTCATGCACAAGACATCACTCATCCAGGGAGGTCTGCCAAATTTCTTCCCAACAAAGCGGAGAACAAAAAAGATTCACATACTATTCTATAAAGATAGCCGTATTAACTGATAATTGATAATTAATATTATATATGAAGTCCACTAATGGTATTCTATTGTCCCATGATCCATAAAATATAATACACAATACATAAGATTTTCTTCTAAATTTTTACCATCATTTAGTATTATCCATCTATATGAGGATGACAATATGTAATAACGATAAACTGTGTCCCATGATCATGAGATAAGTATTTCTAGAATCATGTGATAAACATTATATCATGGTCTAATACTATTGAAATGGGTATTCCATTACTTTTTACAAAATTTCATATATATTTATATTTATATATTAGGGAATTCCACTTCCATGTGAGAATCATGAATACAGATAAATTGGAATGAAATGTTGATCTCGCAGAGTATCGCCCATACAATATCAGGTTTCTGAACTATAATTTGGAGTCCTATTAAAAAATAAATGTATATATTCTCCCATTTATATAATATAATTAGTAAATTCTACAACATTTATACTGGCCACTTGTGATCTACCTTAATCTGCTGATAGGTGAGGTATCTCGAAACAAATTCACCGACCTTTCTTTGTATGCCAACCACTAATTTTTTTTCAACTACGTGTACAACATATATATTATAGAACAAACAACCAATCTTTAATTTTTAAAATCATGAAGTCTTTTTTACTGAGAAGCCAAAGGTATGAAATTCTGGCCTCAAAACAATAAAACCAAACTTCCATCCAGCTTTCATCCCCCAATGGTCTCTACACCACTAAGTTTTGACCTCATTATATAACATTTTTAATCAGATGATGGGTTGTATTCTACAATCTCCATAAAATCAGGAAAAATGAACATGTGAAGAAAACAGAAACACTACCTCATTCTTCACAATCCATGCTCAAGTAAGTTATCACCGACATAATATACCATTGATCTAATGACTCTTTTTCCATATCACCATATTAATTTTTTAGTAATAAATCCAGCACTGAATTTACTATAGCCAATTTATAAATCCAATCAAAGTCAATCAATTTGAGATATTTGATCCAACTTCATTGAATTGGGTTCAAGTACATTTGTGAGAAAATATGATTTATGCTATTATGATTTAAAAAAATTGTCCATTTCTCACTAAATATGTAATGACACAATGAATTAAATAAAGTATACAACATGTATAACAAAATCACATGTCATGCATATCATTTCTGGAAATTTATACTATGATAATTCATAATCATAAAAAAGATCTCCATAAATTCAAAAAGATACCAAACCAGATCTCAAAGAACCATAATACACCACATATCCTTATCATGATTCCAGTTGTATAAAGATTAGTGTCATTGTAAGTTAAATATTATGCAAGTGAAAATTCTTATATCATTAATAATTCCATTGAAATGGAACAATTTTGTTCCAAAGTTTTCATTAGTAAAGATAACCATGAATAATCATGAATAAATTTTCTGTAAAACCCTGTTTCACCATGTAAAAAATGTTTCTAAAAAATTCATTTAGATTTTGAAACGATATAATGACTTCTAACATTTCCAGACCCATTAGAAAACTTATTTTATAGAAAAAAACCTTGAAAACATATGTTTTTTATCCAAAAATCACAATTTGATAATTTGGCATATAAAAGATATCCCTAATAATTCTCAGCACTGTCTCCATGTGTATCTCAATCTCAGACCATCTCAATGAATAATTCAACATTTCAACCATAAACACATCAAAAAATACATATATACCATTTAAATATATAATTCATAAATTCCATAAAGACCGATTGTTTATTCCAAAGACCGAAAGTCATAACCACACACACATAATGGCCTTATCTACTTTTGAAAGCTATCATTGGAATAAAATCCTTCCAAAACAAAAATTAATGATATCTCTATCAAAAAAATATTTTAAAGAACCCCTAGTCTACCCTAAATTCATCAAACACAACATCAATGCATTGTTGTCGATGTCAGTTATTTTTTATATTATGGTTAGATTTACAATAATTCACACAGGTCCATATAGTTCCAACTGAAATGTTAGAAAAATTTAAAATGTTTCCCAAGGATATATTCAATAAATAGATCAAATATAAAGTACGTAGATATCAAATAATTTTAGATGAATATTAATCACATTACAAAAGTGAATATCTGAAGGCCATAATTTCTTAGTGTCATTGGAATCTTCGAGAAATATATTTTAACATTGTTAAGGATTTTTAGTGTTTTCCAAGATGATAAACCTTATTAGTATTTCTATGTAAAACCATTAAATAAAACACGAGGAAGGGAAATATAGTTAATGGTGATATTAAATTATTAATAATTATAATTAATGTATATATGTAATCATAACATGATATTGCGATTATGAGAATCATATTATTACTCTAAAAGATCATACATGGCATGTAATAGGCCATATACATTAGTCATGGAAAAAATATCAGATATTTATAAGCCATTAATCTATTGAAATAGAGGGTAACCTAGACATAACTATTTAGTGCTTTCGATTTACATGTTGTGTATACATTAAGCTATGCATGATGTCATCATAGCATTATAGTGTAGACTTTTCTGCGTCCATTATTGATATATTAACGTCAAATGATTAATTACTATATTGAAAGGTTGTATTATATCCTAGACTATAATTAGATCCTCTAGATACTATAACATTAATCGTATATAAATCTTCTATGGTCTCGATACATCTCACTGATTGGACACAGTATATCTGACCATCAGATGACGGGGGCTCATAAGCATTGAGATTTCTTCTCATGATGTTCATAATTTTTTATCTCTAATAGTGTGATCATGAGGACTGGCCCACCAATAGAAACACCACATGTTTTATATTTCATTGGATGTTCCTATATACGATCCTGTGTAATGGTCTCCTGACATGATATCATCACTAATGTATGTCATTTGATTGTGTACATTTATGCAAGATGAAAAGCATTGAAATAATGTCATGGTGAGATCGTTTGTGTTGGGTGTGTCATTGGTGGAATGACAATGGTTGAATAGTCATGAAAAGATTTCTCAGTTTTGATTAATGCAAGTAATATATCTATGGTCATGATAAAATTGAAGGTAGTACCTTTATAAGACCATGTCCATGGAAGTCATTGGTAAATCCTTCTAGTTAAATCAATAAATAAAAAACAATAAAAGGGTGATGACATGTGGATTTGCCCTGCTTTATTAGACATTACGGACTATGAGATTATATTACCCAGTGTGTATTTGAAGATTGGTTGTCGCTGGAGAGATAGTACTTATTTTTTCAGGGGCCATAAGGGGTTGATAGATCCCATTATTAGTTTGTGCAGACAATTCACTGCTGTTGAGTTAAGGACTTAGAGGGTCACACAAAATAGTGTATTAAATAATTTTTCATATTCTATTGAATTGGAGTTTTGGTAATGGTGGGCCCCACCAATGGATTTTAGATTTATCCAAGGTTAAATGATCACCAATACAATAAATAAATTAACATTATTCATGTTTTGAATAATGTGTATTGTATTTTTTTTATTAAATTTCCCTGTGAGTTTCAGTAAAAACGGGAAAATATTAATTGACTATTATAAAATTATTCAAGGATCAATTAATATTTATGGGAGCGATGAGTCGAGTTAATGACTCAATTTTTCATGAACCTGCCTGGGTACCCTGGTAACCCGATAACCGAGCCAGCCCTGACATAGCCTGAAGGGCATTCCTGATCCCCACGGGTCGGCGACAATCACCTGGCATCGTACAACATAAAAGTGGGAATGATTTTTCCAGAAGAATGTGGAAGCAATATTAAATCAAAGAATATGAATAACAAAAGAAACTCCACTATGAGTGATGTACCATAATACAAAGAGGCATAAAATGGAAAAGTACAACAACCAAAGTAATAAATATGGGAATAACAGCTCCATGGTCCCTACGGACACAAATGTAACAAGACCAAAGATCTATAGCTGGATTAACCTACAAGAGGTCCCTTCCCTTTACTCGATCCTCAAAGAAGAATGTCTACAAACACCCTAATGCAAAAGTAGGTTGATAGCCTAATCCCACTAGAATATCCCAAATATTCCATAACAAATTCCAAATATAGATTATCCAAGTAAAAACATTCAATTTTCAAATAAAAAGGTTTGGCAATTCAAAATAATATTTTAACAAATCATGCTATACATTTTCAAATGATGGAATATTCATCAAGCATGACTTTAAAATGATGTAATATTTCTAAAACAATTTCTTAATTAAAACATTTATATAACATAGTTTATATAAATCCATCAGTCATGTAAACAGTTCAAAAGCATCAGCATACATTTATATCTCCAATATAAACAAACAAGCGAGCAACATGGTCATCTTCCAAAAGGTACGATAGTATTAATCGGTTATATGATTCTGCACTCTCTATGTGAACTCAGAAAATGTGTATACACACATCCCTATGACAATGGCCAAAGGATACTCGTCACCAACCCGTCGAGGATGTGACCTGCCGCAATTATGTTTTAGAATGTTTTCCTAGCGTAGAGTGTGTCCAAATTACTCACTAAATACCTAAGGCTTGCATGCGCTCTTACACGATGGGTGAACTATTTTAAGAATACTTAAAATACGATCAATCCCATTCATCCATTTCAAATGTTCCAATTTCATTCCATTTAAAACCAAAACAGGTTTTATTCAAAACATGCCTTTTCATAAGATAAAACCAATGGGTTTATATCAAATCATTTTAAGCAAATTTCCTAAGTTTTAAATCCATTCAAAACCATTTCAATTATTACAAAATTCATTTCCACAATCAAATTCAAAAATTTCATTGAAATCCTTTCCATCAAATCCACAATTTAGTTCCAACAATTCAAGACGGTCAACTTCCATAAACACAACCAATTCAATGGAATTTGTGTTTTTCCCAAGTTACCTTGCCAAGACCATATAAAATACCTTGATTCACTGGAATTGGGTTTTTATCAATTTAATTGAAAACAAACATGAGAAATTTAATTTACGTCAACAATTGAAATAAATCATGAAAATAAAATGTTAATCAATTTGGAAAATCAGGACAGAACCACCTACCTCGAACTTCTTTGCCCAAAACCACAAAGGTCGAGAACGCTCATGAAAACCAGGTATCTTCTTCAAGAACCTGCCTTAGATCTCTTCTCCTAGAAATATTAGGACAAAATCTCATCATATTTGGTACCACACACATATATCTACCCATAACAGGCATAGATCTATGAAACCGAGAGAAGAGGAGAGGTAGATCTAGGTAGATCTATGAAACTAATCAAGATTGAAGAAAAACAATCACATACCTTGAGAATCCCACGTCAATTCACCAATAAGAGCCATTGGATCACCTCCGGAACCAAGGGATAACCTTTTATGACCCCAGGAGAAGAAAAATCCAGAGTTTGGGCCACTTAGGAGAAAAAATTAAGCATTTAGAGGGAAAACGGATGAAATCCACAATTTAAGGATCTAATTTTAAGTGAA
Organism: Viscum album; assembly: GCA_963277665.1. NCBI lineage: Eukaryota > Viridiplantae > Streptophyta > Magnoliopsida > Santalales > Viscaceae > Viscum > Viscum album. The sequence goes on along the minus strand of OY728152.1, from coordinate 2,130,684,452 downwards.
TGCACGGTTTTTCAAACCATGCACACACCGTGAAGATCTCACTATCCAGGGTAGCTGGTCCACATGGTTTGGAAACACTGTTTACCAAACTGTGTGCACACTGTGCATGCCCCACTGTCTCGTGCTACTAGGTTGGCAAGGTTTGATCACACGGTTTATCGAACCGTGCACAAATAGTGCACAAGCCATTTCCTTTTTGTTTTACAGAAAATCTCACCCAAACGCACCCCCAAGTAACTACTCCAAAACAGAGGCACTTAGATACATCAAAAGTACATGAAAACGTAACGAGATGTTATAACCTCCCCAATATAAGACCTTTCTGTCCCCAGAAATCCTATGAAGAAACCCCCACGTCAAAAATATGGGTCCACTACTCTCTCATTAGTCCCTACATTTCCCACATCTCAAGAAGATAAGAACCATGTTTCCAAATCCCACAGACCAGAGGTACCGTTCTCCCATGAAGTACCTTGGTCTCAGAATCAACAACCCTGACTTGCCTTTCAGTAATAAATAAATATGGTTCAATCTCAAGATAACTCCACCTCACAACATGGGATGTATCAATGAGATATTTTGTAGCTATGATACATGGAACACGTAATGTATCGACATCAGTTTTGGTGGTAGAGATAAACGGTAAGAAACATTCCCCACAAGACCAATAACCTCAAAAGGTCCCACAAAACAAGGAGCAAGCTTCCCTTGCCTCCCAAGCCGTCGATTACCCAATCGTGGTGAATCATTCAAGAACACTTGGTCACCAACTGAGAACTCCAAGGGTTTATGGCGACGATCAGCATAAGACTTGTACTGACTCTCATCTGTCAACATTCTTTGACGAATCATCTGGATCTTAGCTATTGTCTCTTGGACCAAACTTGGTCCTACCAAGGAACATTCACCAATCTCTGACCAACATAAAGGAGATTTACAAGGACGACCATATAATTCTTCAAAAGGAGTCATTTTGATTGTAGATTGGTAATTGTTTTTATAAGAGAACTCAACTATCCCCAGATGATCATACCTTGACCCACCAATGTCAAGAACACAAGCGCGGAGCATATCCTCAAGGATCTAAATTTCTCTTTCTGTCTGGCCATTTGACTGTGGGTGGTAGGCCATGCTCAAATGAACCTGAGATATGAGTTCCCCTTGAAGGAATCTCCAAAAGAGAGAAGTAAACTGATTATCCCTGTTAGAAACTATAACAGACGGAACTCCGTGCAAACGAACAACTTCTTTCACATAGATATTTCCTAACTCCTCAACTTTGGTTGTAACTTGAATAGGTACAAAGTGAGCTAACATTTTCAGCCTATCAATCACAACCCATTTAACGTTCTTCTTCCTCTGGGTTTGAGGTAACCCAACCACAAAGTCCTTCGAGATTTCATCCCACTTCCATGTAGCGACTGGAAGTGATTGATGAATACCTGAAGGTTTCTGGTGCTCGGCTTTCACATGCTGGAATGTATATCAACGAGATACAAACTCAGAAATTTCTCATCTCATACCTATCCACCAGAACCGCCGCCACATGTCATAGAACATTTTTTTGGTTCCTGGGTGCACAACCCACTGAGATTTATGGAAAAACCCCATCACATCCTTCTATGCCAATAACTGCACAAGGTAACATTTTTGATTACACAGAACACCCTCTTTTGAGAACGACCACTGGGTGTCAGTCTCCCCACCATGAAGAGAGTCCCTAATGCAATGGAATTCATCATCCAATTATTTTTCCCGAAGAATCAATTCGAGGAGAGTAGAAGTCAACTGAAAACTGGCAAATGAATCTTCATTCCCCTTCCACTGAATTCCAATATGAAACTGATCAAAAAGTGCCATCAAACTCCACTCTTATGAAGATTCATTCATATCCTGAGTAGAAAGTTTCCTTCTTAATGCGTCCACAAAGAAATTAACTTTCCTCAGGGTATAGGCAATGTCAAAGTCGAAATATTGCTGGTACTCCACCCAACGCCTTTGGTGAAGATTCAAATATTTTTTAGAGAAGATATAAGTCAAGCTCTTGTGGTCTGAATACATAGTAAACCATTCTCCATAAAGGTAATGTCTCCAAAACTTAAGTGTGTTCATTACAGTTTCATGTTCATGGTCATGGGTAGGATAATTATTCTCATGATGCTTAAGCCGACGAGATCCATAGGCAACAACATGATTACCCTGCATTAGGACACATCCCAAACATGAACCTGATGCATCATAAGAGACCACATAACCAATCCCAGCCTCAGGAAGAGTTAACACCGGTGTAGTAGTCAAAAGACTCTTTATATCAACAAATGAATTATGACATTTTTTATTCCAGGAAAACTTCACTCCCTTCCGAGTCAGAGAAGTCATTGTAGAAGCTATCTTTGAATATTCATTAACAAACCGGCATTAATATCCCACTAATCCCGAGAAGCTCTGAATCTCAAAAAAAATTGTGGTTGTTCCCAAGTCATAACAGCCTTCACCTTTTCAGGATAAACTGATATTCCTTGTTCTGACACCACATGTCCCAGGAATTTCACTTCTCGGATCCAGAAATCGCACTTTAAAGCTTGGCATAAAGACGGTGATTTCTTAAAAGACCTGGAACTTTTCTCGTATGAATCACATGATCCTCCTCAAACTTGGATTATACAAGGATGACATCCATAAAGTCTACAAAAAAAATTATCCAGATACTAATGGATAATTATGTTCATCAACGCTATAAAAATTGCAGGAGCATTTGTTTGGCCGACGGGCATAACAAGGTACTCATAATGGCCATAACTAGTCTGAAAACCAGTCTTAGGAATGTCAGATTTCTTTATCCTCAACCGATGGTAAGCAGACTGAAGATAAATTTATGAAAACCACCTTTCCCCTTTCAATTGATCAAACAAACCATCAATTATTGGTAATAGATATTTGTTCTTTATCGTAAATCGATTGAGCTTTCGATAATCAACACATATGCGAAGAGAACCATCATCCTTCATGGAGATGAGATATGTTGATGCCCAAGGTGACACACTCAGGAGTATAAAACCTTTATCAAAAAGATCGTCTAACTGAGTCTTCAGTTCTTTTAGTTTAGCTACTTCCATTCGGTAAGAGGGAATAGAAACTGGTTGAGTACCAGGAATTAAGTGTAGAGACCCGAAACATGACGTACATTGACATTACATTACATTTTCGGAATACTTAGTACATACACACAAGGATCGTAATAGTTTAGTGTCTTTGGAAACTCGGAACGTAATATTCTAATCGTGGTGAAAGATCTTCAACATCTCCTATAAAGATCTTCCATTTTTTTACCTAAAAACTTTCTTTATATCCTGGGGAAAAGAAAACATAAAAGGGTGAGCTCAAATGCTCAGTAAGGGTAAACAAAAGAAATATCAATCACATCGTATTCATAAGATCATAACATTTTGGAAATCTTAACCTGTAAAAGAGAGCATAATTTCATAACATGGGATTAATCATGGCAGTGAAATGTAATCACAATAATCATAACATAAAACATGAAACTTTGTGGCATTCACACATAATCATAGAGAATCATTTCTTGTTAGTCAAGACTCATTGCCAAGACTATCTTAGTGGACAAAGTCCCTTTCTGAATCGAGTAACCCTCGTTTCAGTCCTGCTTTACTGAACCGGTATAACCTACCGTTCCAGCCATGTCTATCTCATGAGATATAAAATCTTTACCCAATGCATTGGAGGGAGATATAGGTCCCACCCATCTTATAATGAATCCTTTTTTATGTGTCCCACATAATCATAAACCATACATCATAGCGTAACCCATGTAATAAAAATGGGATTCTTAAACAACATGACATCATAAAACAATTTATATAAGATTAAGGAATTCATAAAAATATTTCCATCACAACATAATCAAAACCAATTTAATAATAGGGATAAAAACAGAACCATTTTATTATCTTAGAAGGAAAATAATTTTGATAAAATACTTGAACTCCATTCTTGAGGAAAATATCCTTTCTTCTTCCAAAACATTTTTTCCTTTCATAACATGTCATACGACTTTAAAATAAAAGAAGTTGATTAAAAATAAACTTTAATACTTGTAAAGGAATCTTCTTGGATTTAATGTTTTAAAAATCCATTCATTCGTATAAGTTAAAAAACATTCTTCGCACTTTTGTCGGAAAAGTCAAAAAGTACCTCGTACAAAAACGACAAAATATTCCTTTCATTTCTTTTACTAAAAACTAACCGAAGGTAAAAATTGATTTAAATAATTGTAGGTGGATGGAAGTAATATTAAATATTGATGAAACATGGACGTGGATGATAAAATACACCCTAGTAAATACTTACGAATAAACAATCTCGGATAAAAATGAGATTGTGATATTTCCCTTACCTTAGGTCCGATTTTCTTTGTATGTGTCCGAACCTCCTGTATAATGATTTAAATAATGTCATTGACTTATTACAGAATCATATTCATTGTTATGATATCATATATGGTTCACTTATGACTTTATATTACCCGTTCTTTTGTAAATTCCATGTTAAACAAGCGTTTTGGGTAAAATCATTTCATTTATCGTAGGTGTTTTGAATTGTTGTTCTTGACATTATTATTACTTATATAATGATTTACTTACATCAAGAATATAAAATATGATTTATATATCATATATATTCAGTATATATATATATATAATAGATAGATAAATGAAATGAAAAACACCGTTCATGGAGACGGTAGTCCGCAGGTACGCATGAACGCTGTTTTCCTTTCCTTATTGTCTTGAATGGAAGTATGTAGATGACATACACATATATATATATACATAAATCCAGTAGCTTTATAATGTCATATATTTAATTATTATTTATTATATATACTTTATAATCATTCTTAAATGGTTAACATGGAGAATGAATCTCATCGCGTCGTGGAGACGGTAATCCGTACGTACGCACGAGCGATGATATCATTTCCATAAATATTGAATTGAATTGGAGTGGATTATACAATATATCAGAATCAATATGATGTTGTAATAACTATGTATAGTTATTCTTTACATCATTATACCAATCCATGTAAGGTGGTGGTGGAAAATAGATTACACCACGGCGTGGAGACGGTATTCCGTACGTACACACGCGCGGTGATTTCTTTTTCCGTAGGATGGATAGATGGTGAAATAGGGTTGTTTCATACTTATAATAACATATCAGTATATGAGTGATACTGATGTTATTACTTCATAATGAAACAACCTATGAAGAAGAAGTGGAAGAAGAAATAAAGATGAAAGAATTGGTAACGGTAATTACCTCTTCTTTGAAGCGCCTCTTTGAGACCTCCTCTTAGGGCACTAAAATTGGTCTTTGAGGAAGACCAGAACCTCTAGGATGTATCTAGGGAAGTGGAGAAGAGATTTTGGCAGGGTTTGGCCGAGCTTGAGTGCTCAAATTGGTGTGAGGAGGAGGGGGAGGAGGTGTCCTTTTATAAGGGAGGAGAGGGGCACCTTATGAATACCTCAAAATATTATTTTATATTAATGTCAAAATCGGTTTATAATGGTTCCAAAGGGTCTTATTTCGAAGATAAAGTGGGGATCGGTCGATATCCTATCAAAAAATATGATTTAGACAAGTTTAGGGTATTATTTTAAATTTATCAATTAGATTTAACTCTAAGTTAAATAATTTATCTTTTACCGTGTCTTTTTGTTTTCTTTCACTATATGGTAAATAAACTTACTATAACATGCCAAACGAACCCCAAATTGTTTATTATTAATACATATATCATTATCTATGTCATTTTTCCGAACCATAGATTTTTAGGAATAAAATAACAATTAATAATATAATATTTGATTTAAAAACTATTTTGTGTCAATTTTGACACTATTTAATATATGATTTTTTTGAAAGTCATAACAGAATTATATGTTCAGACCAAGTTGATTAAATCAACACTAATATATCATAGTAACCTAGAAAATTAGTTTAATTCATAAAAAGTCTCAAATTACATTCATTTGAGCATTTATAACATCAATTATGTTAATATTTCCTTAAAAGGGTAATTACTGCATCATCGTTGTGTCATAAATAAATTAATTTATATAAAGTCTAAAAATTATAAATAAAATATCATTATGTAGGATATATTTTTAGCTTTCTCATGAATATTTATAGTCAAATTTATCTTATGTAGAACCCCATATTAAATATGTTTTAGTTATTAAACTTTGATTTTAACTATTTTAACTATTCATTAAATAAAATAATATTAAATGTCGTAATCTAATCCAAGTGGACCTAAATGGTCATATTATATTCATAAGGTTGTTTTTGGTCGAATTACCCTTATCCAATAGAATTAGGACATGTGTTAGGGTAATAGTAATATCATATTTACCCTTAGTTACCCTATTTACTATTAACAGTGGTAAAAAAAGTTAAAAGTTACTATTCACCAAAAATTATTTTCATCTCATTGAACCACATTTTACTTATTGACATCAACCGTGTCTCTCGGATTTTTGAAAATCCATTCACAGAAGTGGTAAAATTAAGTTTTATGCAAATTTCAGTTTTTAACCTACCACTTAGTAGTTTCACTATTCATCAAAAATTGATGTTTTTCAGAACAATGCCAAAATTTCATCCTAAGCTATATTTCATATTCCGAATTCAAAAATGAAGTCTATTTTAACGAATTCATAACGTAGAAGTTGCATTAATTAATTTTATAATTAAATCCCGTTGTTAAAACAAATAGCGTGTTTTTAAGAAACAATATCTATCAAAAGATTGACACTTCTTTATGTCTGGTTTAAATGTGAAATTACATCCAATGACCAACATTGTATTAAATTGTAAAAATATATTCTAAATATACTTTAAAACAACTCAAATTAATAATTTATCACTATTAATTATTTTGATTAAAAAAGTTGTTTTTAATTATAATTTAGTAATTTTCACTATTCATCAGAATATGAAAGTTATCCGAAAAGTACCAAAATTTCACCCTAAGCTAATTTCGATATTACGAATCCAGAAATTAATTCCATTTTGAATAATAAAATATACAAAATTTCAAAAAGTGGTTATTACTATTCATAACGGCTAGTTTTAATAATATTTTAATAGCATATTGTTGTTTAATGAAACTCGTTATTGCGTACTACACACGCTATCGAGGAAGGTCGCGATTGCGTGTAATGCAAGGCAAGTCAAGGATGCGTTTTGTGCAAGCTCCTTTTGGTGTAGCGTACAACACAAGACATTAGTGAAAAAAAAAATATTTTTCATAAAATCTCGGGCTGTTACATTAAGTCAATAGTAAAATAAACCTCTCTTACTGGTGGCAATCCAGAGAAGTCTGAAGGAAACACATCGGGAAACTCAGGGACAATTAGAGGGATATAACCACCCAATGAATCTCTCTCTAGATCAAAAGAAAACACGGATATAATTTTCCCCAACTCTGGATAAGAAGGTCTGGATCTGCCTGACCTGGGGTTCCATTCTCCTTGAAAAACAAAAGGCACACCGCTGGGTGTAGTAAGGTAGACCCATCGGAGGTAACAATAAATCTGGGATTTATTGGCAATGAGAAAATCCACCCCAAAATTGATGTCAAAAGATTTCATGTCGATAACCAAGAAATTATGAGAATGGTCAACATCTGATAGAGAGAAGACACAAGTAGGACTACGGAGACCCATCTTTCTCATTAAAGTAAGGGGTGTAGTAATATCCATTGCACAAGCTAAAAGCTCCATTGGAATATTAAGAAGATTAACATGATGGGTTGAAAAAAAAGAGTGAGATGCACTAGTATTGAAAATAGTTGTCACTAAAGATGAAGCTATAGTAATGGTACCTCTCATAGTTGCAGGACATGTATTAGATACCTGTGGCGACTCTTCCACTGCGTGAAGAAGCTTCATTCTGGATGCCTGTGGCAGGAACCCTTTTGCACATGAAGCATTTGATTTCCCCATAGTATTTAGAGGTGCTGAGGATCATGTTCCACAACACGGAGTAGTGAAGTGATGACATAATCATTATAAGCGAACAAAACGTCCACCAGAGCTACAGTTCATGGGTGCCTCAGTGCAATCCCCCTTAGAATATCCTGGCTTTCCACAATGATAACAAGTCAAGGAAGCCCCTCCTGGTGCTACCGGTGGTCTGGAGAGACTCTGTTGTCGAGAACCACCATGAGAAACATCGTTCTTCTGTTTTCCTTTAAAGAATCCAGCAATGCCACTAGAAGAATAAAGAACTTCCTGCAACACTAACTTTCTTGTCAAATCCATCTCAACCATCATTGTCGGATCAATCACATCGGCATAAGTGGGTATATTCAGTATGAAAAACATGACAATGGATATCTTATTGAATCCCTAACTCAAATAATCCAGCCTTCATCCTCTCATTAGATTTAATTTCAGGAGAAAACTGTACCAACTATGCAAAGCGATTTGAGTACTCAGTCACGGTTTTGTTGGCCTACTCAAGTTTGAAAAACTCCACAGCCCTGGCCGACACCATTGATTCTGGATAGAATTGGTTAGTGAAAAGAAACCTAATGTCTTCCCACTCCAAACCCTCATGTTCCCCAACCGTCACCATCATGTCCCACCATCTCCTACTCGGTCCCTCCAGCACAAAGGTGGCACACATCACCTTGATCGCATCAGGTGTCTCCAAAAACCCAAACAGACATTCGATCTTACTCAACCATTCCTCAGCTTGTTGAGGGTTAGTGGGTCCTTTCAAAACTGGTGTCTTCTGGCGTAGGAACACTTGAGAATGTCTTTGGGGAAAATCACATTGATAATCTATAGCTGGAGCCTAAACAGGAACTGGAGGTGGCGCCTATCCCAGGGCTTGGACAGTGCGAACAATCACCTCTACCAGACTTGGATCCATAATGGGACTTGCTTGCTGAGATTCAGTTGCATCCTCTTTTTCGATTTGATTTCCTCGTCTCCTCGGAGGCATGATGCTACATAAAATCTGCAGCCAACAAAGAATACATTAGATTAACACTCAACCCGAGTAATAAGGAAACCTACTCATAGAAGAAGGGGTAACAAGATTTGGAGTCCACTCTATCCAAATCAAAGATAGGGGAAAAGACTTGAACTAATACACAAGTTTCTTTTCCCTAACCACCCCTGGTAACTTAAGGTTCATTGTGGTCAGACCTGGCCAGGAACTCAATAACAACTACCTCCTAAGTCCCGACAAGAATACTCAAATGCATTATGTCATCAAGGCAAGATGTTTCAACCTACCTCTGATACCACTTTGTCACGAACTAGCACGGGTACCCTAGTAACCCGATAACTGATCCATCTCAGACATAGCCCGAAGGGAATTCCCGATCCCCACGGGTCGACAACTTGCTCCTGGCATCATACAACATACAAGTGGGAATGATTTTTCCACAAAAATGCAGAAGCTAGAGTAAATAAAACAGTATGCATAACAAAAAAACCCCACTGGGAGTGATGTACCAGAATACAAAGAGGCATAAAATTCCAAAGTACAACAACCCAAGTACTACAGCTGTGAATAAGTTCTCCAAGGTCCCTAAAGACACAAATGTAACCAGACCAAAGTTCAACAGCTGGATCCACCTCCAAGAGGTCCCTTCCCTTTGCTCGATCCTAGAAGAAAAAAGTCTATAGACTCCCGATGGAAAAAGTTAGGTGTGAGAATAAGCCCAGTAAGATATCACCAAATATTCCATAACAGATTCCAAATATTGATTATCCACGTAAAAATGTTAAATTTTCAAATAAACAGGTATGGAAATTCAAAAGCATATTTTTACAAATCACACTATATATTTTCAAATAATGGAAAATTCATCATGAAAGGCTTTACAGTGATGGAATATTTCTAAAACAATGGATTAAGTAAAACATTTATATAAATAGTTTATATAAATTCAGCAGGCATGTAAATAGTTCAAAAGCAATGGCATACATTTATATCTCAAATATAAACAAACAAGTGATCAATGTGGTCATCTGACAAAAGGTAAGATAGTATTAATCAATTATAGGATCCCAAACTCTCTATGTGAAATCAGTTAATGTGTATACACATGTCCCTATGACAATGGCCGAATGAGACTCATCACTAACCCATCAGGGTAGTGACCCGCCGCAAGTATGTTTTAGAACGCTGCCTTAGAATAGAGTGTATCCAAATAAATCACTAACTACATAAGTCTTGCATGCGCTCTTACATGATGGGTGAACTATTTTAAGAATACATAAAATATGATCAATCCCATTCTTCCATTTCAAAAGTTCCAATTTCATTCCATTTAAAACCATAACATGTTTTATTCAAAACATGCCTTTTCATAAGATAAAACCAATGGGTTTCTATCAAATCATTTTAAGCCATTTTCATAAGTTTGAAATCCATTGAAACATATCCATCCTTAGACAATTAATTTCCACATTCAAATTCAAAATTTTCATTTAAATCATTTCCATCAAATCCACAATTTATATCCAACAATTCAAATCGGTAAATTTCCATAAACACACCCAATTTAAGGGAATTTGGGTTTTTTCCAAGTTACCATGCCAAAACCATTTCAAATACCTCGATTCATTGGAATCTGGTTTTTATCAATTTAATTGAAAAAAAACATGAGAAATTGAATTTAAATCAACAATTGAAATAAATCAAGCAAATACAATGTTAATCAATTTTGAAAATAAGGATGGAACCACCTACCTCGATGTTTTTGACCAAAACCACAAAGGTTGAGAATGATCAAGAAAACCAGGTCTCTTCTTCAAGAACCCACCTTATATCTCTTCTCCTAGAATTATTAAGACCAAATCTCATCAATTTTCTTACCACACACTTAGTTCTACCCATAACGGGCATATATTAAAGAAACCGAGAGAATAGAAGAGGTAGATCTAGGTAGATCGATGAAACCAATCAATAAAGAAGAAGAACGATCACATACCTTGAGAATCCAGCTTCGATTCAACAAGAGGTGCCTTTTGATCACCTATGGAACAAATGGAGAACCTTCTCTGACCCAAGGAGAAGACAAATCCAGATTTAGGGACACTTAGGAGAAAAAACAAATCATTTAGAGGTAAAACAATAAAGATCCACAATTTAAGGATCTAATTTTAAGTGAACGCATGGTTTGTCAGCACGGTTTGTCAAACTGTGTGCACACCCAGCAGATCTCACTGTCCAGGGTAGCTGGTCGGCACGGTTTAGTCACATGGTTTACCAAACCGTGCACACACCATGCGTACCCCACTATCCAGTGCTGCTAGGTTGGCATGGTTTGATCGCACAGTTTATCAAACCATGCGCAAACCATGCACAACTAATTAACTTTTTGTTTTACATAAAATTTCACCCAAATGCACCCCCAAGTCACTACTCCAAAACAAAGGCACGTAGAGACATCAAAATTACCTGAAAATGTAACAGGATGTTACACAATTATTATCTCACAATATATTTTAATAAATTCCAATAAAATGATAATAATATTTATGATACTATTTTGTAGTCATAAAATGTTGTTCATAGTGCGTTAATTATTCGGGGCCGGTGAGGCGATATTGGGTATTTTAATTAACCACTATAAATAAAAGATGATTGGATTTTTCCAAGTACGATTCATGGTTCTTCTCTCTCCTCTCCTCTCTCCCATACTCTAGAGAGAGATTCTATATATCCAAGGATCATGGATCAAGTACTCTCTTAGGCATATCAAATGAAGCAGTGTAGTGTTCGTTGGAGCATCGAAGATGTCATCGCAATTATGTGATGGCACTAGATTAGGACGAACGATGCTACCGTAGATTCCTTGATGTGTCTATGGACGATCATGAGGAATCAGACTATGTATTCTTCGATCAGAAAAAACCAATGATGAGAAGATGTCGTGCGTGGCTTCAGAATTTAACCAAGAATTTTTACCGTTTGTTTTTGTGCTTAAAAACTATCATGAGAGATCCTAGGATTTAATCGGGTTTCTCTTCAGTGATGTTGACAAGATTAGGTCGATCATCAGTGGAATAATTTTAAAAAATCATCTATTTGGGACTTCTTCTGGATACTTGGTTCCAACATGTGGTATCAAATAGAGATCATGTTGATTTAAAGTCAACCAAATAACTTCTTCATTTAACATCATAGAAGGCATCGATACAGTGCCAAAGTCACTGAAGGTATCCTAATAAGACATAAAATAGCTATTATTCCCTTATCTGATGTTTCAATTTCATATTTGAGAACAATTTCTTATGGTATTTCATGTTTCGATCGGAAATCATGTGATTAAAATACTCACTGAAAAATAAATTTTTTATATTGATTTCATAAAATTAATTGATTAATTATAATAAAAATAATTTTTTGGATTTTTCATAATAATAATATATATTTTATTTATATAATAATATTAATTATATTATAAGAATATTATTATTAAATTAATATTATTATTTTCCCAAAATCCAAAACAATTAAGCTAAATAAGAAAAAAGAAATGCCGAGAGGAAGGACTTTCATTAAAAGTATTTTATGTTAAAAATAAAGAGGGGTGGGTAGGAAGACCTACAAAATCAGGTATGAAGACATAAAAAATAAGAAAGGGGAAGATGACCTACATGTTTAGGTCATGATAATTTGTTTTATAAATAATGGGGCGACCAGCACAACAAGACGCACAATAAAACGAAAAAAATCAATGAGGGTGATTGGCCCCCTGTTCACCCCACCAAGGCCACATCTGCGCCTCACCCTTTACTGCCCAACGTAGTATGGAAAACCCAAAAGTCTCCTCCTCCTACTACAAGTTCAACTGGCTGCTACGCCATGTCCTTCCTATGGAGATACAGGCACATCACCGGGCGTCTAGCCCACCGGCGGCAGCTTCTTCTCGCACCCAGCTATTAGTGCGATAACCTCCAAGAGTTCTTTTGCTCTCCATGTGTCAGATACCTCGCCGACCTAACTTTCTTCTAATTTAGGAACAACACAACACCCCGCGTGTGGACCTCTTGTAGTAGGTGCCCTGCGCTTTACTCCCTGGCCAGCTCCGCTTCTGCATAGGCACACCAGTGTGTGAGTACAATTGTATAATGACGAGATGAGGCATGACATACTTCGTGCCACGTGACGTTGACATAACAGATAGGAGTTGGAAGCATTAGATGAGTAAACATTGCTATTCATGTTTCAACCAACTGGACTAAAAGATATTTATCCATAGGGTTTCAGGTGGCATGTTATTCATACAACAGGTCATCTAATAGTACCAACTCATGATCAGGTGTTGATTTTATTTTTTCATGGTTTATTATTTTTTAGCATATGTTATTTATTTTATGATCACAAAGTATAATAACAAATAAGCATGTAAGATAAAATTACCATGTGACATGATTAAATTTAAATTTATTTCATGATTATATGGGAGTACGATCACATATTACATGCTTATAAAAATAGAAAATGATTTCTTTCATCACATTAAAATAATAAAACCCTCAAAAATATATTAAGTCATAACTGCCATTTTCCATTCATGTTTGTACAAAAGCGGCTATTTGAGGTGCCGATCATTCCATATAAGAGGGTTCCTTTTACTACTGGGGAGTCCTTATATGAATGATTGGTAGACATAACTAAAATTACATCAAAGAAATAGCCATATTTTGCTTGTTGAAATTTTAGAGGAATGTGTTGAGTATATCATGTTCTAATTTCAAAAGCTGGGACTTCACTCAACATATGAAGGAATCACAAGTTAAAGTGGTCAACCACCAAATATCCCACCTAGAACCCTCCAAGTAGTGACATAGCCATGGCTTGTAGACATTGAATCATGGTTTTAGGATCCTTGAAACTAGAATACTTCAATGACATAGTATTTTGATTCTTTCACAGAGGGTTCCTAGAATCTGATAAAATAGTGGGAGACATTAAATGATTTAAATAATTAATCAAAATGCCTACATCGGTAATCCATATAAATGGAACTAATCTTCTAAAATTCATTCTTTAGAAAATTGAATGATATAGCACAAGTTTAAACTGCGATAAATACTGGACAAAGTAATTATCCACTCTGACTTGAGTATTCGTGAATTGTATAGGCATGTTCGCATAGTAAAATTATATTGGAAACTCAAGGTGCGAGTGTCCCAACCACTGTTAACTACCTCAAGATGCTAGGGTGATAATTTCTTACAGGATACTAATGTTTGAAACATAAGAGAGTTATATCATTATTCTTTCATAAACGTTTGATGTCAGTTGCAGTTGCTACGCAAGGACATGGTTGATATAACATCAAGTCTCAATTCCTAGATGATTTTAAGGAGAAAGAGGAATAATGATATGAATAAGGCAATAGTTTAATCCAACATGTGTAAATTTAATGATTTATTATGATCTTTAATTGGATCCCTTTTTCATATCAATTTCACAACTTTAACAATGTTTTATTTTAAGTTATAAAATGAACAAGTATTGAGTAAAATCTCCATTACTAGTTATGTTAAGGTGATCCAAGTGAATAAAAATAAAAGATAGTAATGTTTTAATTATTAGGGTAAATAAATTAAAAGACAATATGGAAACCTCAATGGAATATAATTCTAATGACACATTTTCAATGTCCTTTAAATAAAGAGTTATTAACAATGATTATTTTCATTGCATATAATAAAATAATAATATGGAAGATTAAAATTAATAACATCATATAAAGTAGCAATTTTCCACTTCAACATCAAGCATATTCATCAATGTAATACATCCTTTTACTAATTGGATATTTAATACTATATGTTTTTACATATGTGTATTAAAATATAATTACCATGTATGTATAAAAACATTATTAGAAGTCAAGTGTATTCTCCATGTGGCTGTGAAAGGGTGATTCCTAGGCCAATGGTCAGAAGTACATGACCTCATTAATTTCCAAGTGTAATATTTATGTTCAACTATCATTGGGTTTAACCAAAAACATTAATCTCAACAGTCGTTGGATGCAAGGAGACTATTTTTCTATTTTTTCAATGAAATTTTTTTTCGGTAATCTTAATCACTAGTTCAATAATACCTGAATCACAGTCAATTAGTGATGATTATAATGTATGACTTATACCCAGTTATGGAAGGATAATTCGTTTTCATGTAACACTAAATTTAGACGTCATCAATATACCGTGTATGGTATTTAGGCTCAGAAAAGCTAAATACTTTTGGTATTATCGACATATTTTTTTTGACAACATAGCCTTTCGAAATAAAGGTATGTCGCAATGGTTTTAGAAAGATTTCAACTAGTGTGTTTGAAATATTCCAAGTATAAGATAGAGGTACAGATACTTCACAAGATTCCTTTAGGTATGTTAATAATAACAAAGTTATGTATGCACATGGTCAGGATATATGAGTTGCTTTGGGTTGGGATACTGAAAAATATATCGACCAGGCATTCATAAATCATGATATTGTCGAGTGAACCAATTCCTAAACACACATTACCTTAATGACATCACAACATTAATGTTAATGAGGGGGATTAATTATGAAGACTTACGTATGAACATTGATCAACAAACATATAGTGTGGAGATATTCTTAAATGAATAAGTTATACATCAATATATTGATGAAAGTAATATCAATGTTGGAACTTGCAGAAACTTCCATTATATTTCATGAAATTTTTTGCAAATTACAGTGATATTCCACAAACATATGCCAACTAAAATGAAAAATGGATATCATACGAGTCATTGTATGCTGTAAATCCATTATTCCATAAGGACATGTGTCTTGATGAAAATAGTTTGTTCAGATACAAACAATCATTCATCAAGAAAAACACATTGTGCATTTAATATAATAATCTTAATGGCTTGTTAGGATATTACAAAAATCCCTATCTTATAGAAGATATAGTTGAGTTATAGACTGTATTTATTTAATATGGTTCACATCTCTATTAGAGATAGTGGGATTTATATTTACTATTGTTTAGACAATGCTCAAGATGAAAAAAATAGTCGGCATAGGAACATGTTCCCCAAGAGCATGTGGAACTAATTATGTTCCCGAGACACATACTACATAGGAAGGGTAAAACCATGGTGATGTTTTTTTATTCCCCATAGTTGGTGATGTATGAAACATTGTGAATGACATTTCCTACTTTTAAGATGTATATGAAAATTAACTAAAATTTATAATAACAACTAAAATTCTCGTAATGGATTCAATTTCTCAACGTGAAATGGGGCTATTATTTTGAATACTACGGTGGGTATTCATGTGAGTTGAAACATGGATGGTACGAGCTTGGTACCAATAAGAAATGACTTATTTGAGCAAGTTGTTATGCTTAAATCCATTAGAAATTTAATTATCATATCTAATATCTATGATCAAAGTATTTAGAATTGGAGGTCATGACCACCAATCTTGGATGGTGTCTATATGACACAACCAAAAAGGGATGGTCACATCACAAAATGATAATAAAAATTAAAAGTTACTAAAATCATGTTTAGGATTAATGTATGCCTCATGATTATATAAAATATATTCGAAAAAAAGGTTTTCCATGTGTTTACATGAGGTTAGTTGGGGAATCAACGTTTTCTAGAAAAAATATATTTGGAAAAATATAGAAAACATATATTTGTCTCATAGTTAGTTAAGGACAAAATGAAAGTTACTCTCCAATTATTGAGTTAATGTAGCAACCAAATTCTAGGGAGCATGATCTAATAAGGTAGAACTATATGTTTCTATGTTCGAGTCAATCATACATATAGCGGCATTTTATTAAAAAAATACAAGTTGGAACAAATCAAGAGATAAATTGCTGCCTATGTCACAGGTCATAATCTCTCCATGTTGACCTGTCTGTGACATGGGAAGAGATGAATGTGGTGAGTCTAAATCCATAAATTGGAGTGATGAATCAATCATGCATGCCATGATATATACAAGAACCAATATTTCCAAGGTATATTTTACAATAGGAAAATATTAGTTTTATCGAGGAGCATTTCATGAGATTTAGTTAGAACTATCAAATTGTACATCGGCAAGTACAAAAGATATGTACCTGATAAGTGGAGAAGAATGGATACTAGTATTCGGGGATACAAACTATTCTTCTATAGATCAAGAGATATACAATTGACATTAGAGATAATGAGCAAGACAATCTCATATACTATAGTTGTAGCCATACCTACAAAGACCGAGTACATTTTAGCTTCTAATGCACCTATGAAGAAGATATGCAACAATCTATTCCAGTTATTGGAATATCACATTGTAAGAAAAGTATTTTAAAAATCTAAATTATAATATTCATACTGGACAAGATGTCGAGCTATTACATGTGACTAAAAGTGAGATATACTCTGATACCATCACTTCAGTAGTTTAACTCAAAGAGACGAGGTCACTATAGTAGAATTGCCATGCGGCGGAACTGTGGCAGACCAAGTAGCTAAATCCATTACTCTGCTGAAACATGATTTTCATCATGGGAGTGGCTATAAAGATTAGTTAGCAAGTTGGATCTAGTGCAAGTGGGAGTGTTGAAATAGTGGGTGACCTAGCCCAAACATTCAGTGCTTTCGATTACTATATTGTGTATACAGTATGCTATGTATGATGTCATCTTACAATTAATGTGTAGAATTTTTGGCGTCCACTATTGAAATGGCAATGTCAAAAGATTAATTTCTATTTCGAAAGTTTATAGAAGTTCCCAGGCTATATTGTGATCCTATATATTCTATGACATTAATCTTATATATATGGTCAATGGTCTATATACATCGTACTGATTAGACATAGCAGATGTCTGACCATTAGTTTCTGGGGGCTAATAAGCTTTGAGACTCCTTCTAATAAATTTCGCACATTGTGATCATTAATAGTGAGATCACGCGGATAGACCTTCCAATAAGAACACCACATGTTTCGGGTGTCATTGGATGTTACTATCTATGATAATGTGTAATGGTCTCCTGACATGAGATCAATAACAATGTATGTCATTTTATTGCATATATTTACGAGTTTTATTAAATACATGGAAAATATTATTTGATGGATATTAAATTATTCATGGTTCAATTAATATTTATTTGACAGACGAGTTGAGTTAAGGAATCATTCATTATCCTGTAATGTATATTAATATATTACATGTAAAAGATAATAATATTTATGATACAGTTTGGTAGTCATAAAATTTCATTTATAGTGCGTTAGGTATTCGGGGCCGGTGAGGCGATACAATTTATTTTAATTAACCAATATAAATAGAAGAGGAGTGGATTTTTCCAGGTACTATTCATGGAACTTATGTCCCCTCTCCTCTCTCCCATACTCTAGATAGAGATGCTCTGGATCCCAGCAGCATGGAACATGTACTATATCAGGTATTGTAAGAGAAGTGGTGTGGTGATCGTTGGAGCATCGAACTCTTCACCGCACGTCCATACTAGCACCTGAATTACAACGAACGGTGCTCCTGTGGATTCCTTGACGCATGTGTGGACGATATATAAGACTTCTACTTTATATTCATCAAAAAGAGATTTCCAACGACGAGCAAATGTCATACGTAGCATCAAAATTAAACAAGGTATTTTTACGATATATTTTTGTGCTTAAAACCCTTCACGCGAGATCCTCAGATTTAATCAGGCTGCTCGTCACCAATGTCAACAAGTTTATGTCCATCTTTGGTGGAAAATTTTTAATAACCCACATGTTTTGGGATTCCTCTACATGCTTGGTTCCAAAATAATCATGATCAAATAAAGATAAAAATACATGAGAGAATAACATAGAAATAAGACATTGAATTTTAATCTTACACATATGTATATAAAATGATTTTTTATAATTCAAGTATTACTTAAAAAAATATAAGGGAATATCATGGGGGCTAGAAAAAAGAGGTCATAAATACCACTATCCCTACACCAAAAAACTTTTTTTTATAGTTTAGTAGGTTCACTCAAAAAATAATATAATTCGTCATGGTTCACTCTTAATACCATATTAGTATTCAAGGTTTAGTTACAAGAAAAATTTAGTAGTCAATGTCCACTCCAAATATAATCTTAATGGACAAAGCCCTTTACTGAACCATGTTTACTCCCCATTCAGTCAATCTATGACTCATTATAAATAAATAATTACCCAATTAAATATATTGATATAGTTGTCAAACCAATCACATAATGGAATCATAAATATATATTCCATAAGATAATAAAACATTCATCATATTCGGTCCCATAAAAAAGTTGGATTTTATGAAAATCTTATCATAACCATGTATATTATATGGGAATCATAAACATGTCATCATATCATAAATTGTGTAAATGATAAAAGTTTCAAAATCCTTTCATATAATCATAAATCATGCAATGTGGTTGGTTTAAAAAGCATTTAACATAGGAAGAGAAAAAGGTTTCATAAATATTAATATTCTGAAAAACAAACCTTAAAAAAATTAATCTTGTCATTGAATCATTTCAAAAATAAATAATAATGTATTTAAATGGATAAAATTTTTGATGGAGAAGGATTTTTAATGATCAAATGGAAAACTTCCAAAAGAAAATTTCTCTTTCTCGAAAATACATTTCATAAAACCATTTTAAAAATATATTTCATAATTAGCATTAAAATTTCGTTACAAACATTTTCAAACGAAAATGTCATTTCTTGATTAACAAATCAATTTTAAAACATAAATAATTTTTAAAACCTTTTTATTTGAAAACATTTTGTATACTAAAAATGAAATCATGAAAACCCATTGAAAACCTTTTTATTTCAATTTACTTGAAATCTTAAAAGGAAAACAAGATGAAAATTTTAAAAAACAAATCATTCAAAAAAACATTTAAATCATATAATCAAATTTTGAAAACATTTTACACATTTTATTCAATGAAAATACATTTAAAACATATAAATAAATCATGATAAAATTTTGAATTTTTTTCTAGAACGCCACTTAAAAAATATCAAGATTATTACGCAATCCTTGTCTATAAAATAATCATCGAAACCTGTAAATGAATATTTAGAAAAATTATGTTCAATATGTTGGGTAAGTCCTCACATGATGAACATTCCGTTTTCAAAATAAAAAGTATAGAAATGTTCCATGATCAGAAAATGACAAGAATATTTTCTTAAACCCAAATTTTAAAAATGTAAAGCATGGTTAAAAATATCAATTTATAATATTAACATAATTTTAATGAAAATGATTCTTTTCTAGAAATTATATTTTTGAATGAACACATATTTCTTACTGAAAAGAAAAATAAATTCTTAATTTCATAAAAAATTTGTAATTTTAATTTTAAAAAAATATAGTTGAATAATTTTTCAATTACATGTAGATATCATGAAGAAATAGAGGATATGAACATTAATGAGATTTACTATGATTTGAAACATAATATTTTATCAATGATAGTATAGCCCTAAACAATATTGAAAAATGATGAGATTTTTGCAATAAAATCTTATAGGATTTGTATGTTCTAATCAAAATGCCAATGAAATAATAACATTACCTGAAGCCTAACATATCATGAATATAATGATATTCATGATATAAAATTTCAATGGGATATATATGCACATTATAAAATAATTTTTACTATAAAACAATATAGGATTCTCAAAGATGAAAAATTGTGAAAGAATTACGTTACCGATTTGGAAACATTTCAACCATAAACACAATGAAACCGTTATATTAAAAATGAATTTAAAAAAACCAAAAAAATTATAAAAATAATCCAAAAAATAATTCATTTTTAGTATATCCATGCCATATTGGGAACAAGTGTTCATGTCACCACTCATCTTTCGGGGCTCGGGCCATGACTTCCCAAAGCCGACCTCCAAAGGCTCGGGGATAACGACTAACACCAGAAAGGTGTATCCCTAAAATGGGATGGTGTGGCCTTTTTAGCCTGAATTGATACACTGTCCAAGTACACAACAAGAAGAAAAAAAGGAAGTAAATTGTTGTAGAAAAAGTGTGTTGAATGTAAATTGACATGAATACAAGCCCAATTAGAAGTACAAGTACAACTGAAATCTGAAAAAAAAACTCATGGATCATCCACTATGGATCCTACCTAAAGGTAGGAACAATCCATGATCAGTAGTCCATGCATCACGTCACACCAAATGGTCCACTTATGGGTACCGTCTAGTCTTGGATCCCTCATCGTTGATCAATGTTGTCCATCTTCTACACAAAACACAACATGGTGCATGTGTTTTCCACCATGGGGTGAGTATAAAAATACTCAGTAGGGACCACGAGACCCCTATTGGACTCATAGAGTTCCAAAAAGGAAATAACGCAATTAAAGACCCCAATCTCAAGCACGAATTGATTGAAATCAACATTAATTAGGTATATTCCCATCCAAATACCTATTTTATCAAAATATACTCATCTCACACATGAGGGAAGAATACCAAAAAGGTAACACAATGAAGGTAGAAGTACCACACAGGTCCCACCAAAATGATTGAAGTACCAAAAAGGTAAAACTATGATGATAGAAGAACAACACAAGTGACACCACAAAGACAAAACCACGAAGGTGTAAATTCCACACAGGTAGCACTATGAAGATTGATGTACCACACAGTTTGAATTCTTAGCTCACATTAGTTATAACTTATGTACAGAAGTACAAATGATTTGTGGTAATCTAGATCATCATATTATTTAAAAAATAAATGTTGCTGACCCCAATAGAATTGATAGGTATTATCCCCTGCTGACCCACATAGAATATGACCCACACAGGATCGGTATGGGCTGACCCACACATGATCATTGAGCGCTATACCACACCGGATCTATTAGAAGCTAAACCACACAAGATCAATTTTTGCTGACCTATAGAAGATCGATGTTCATTCTTAATGTTACATCCTGCCACAGTATTCACCACACCTAGTGCACTCGAGTTCCATATAATCTACATCTCAAAATATCAGACTTACCCTGACCAACACTATGTTCCACAATGGAGTATCCCAAAGGACTTCCATGTCGTAAGGGTTCCAATACGACATACATTGTTTCAATCGTATGCATGGTCCGTGAATTAAAATCATTTTAGTTTCGAGGGCTCGGTTGGATTCGAGTTCAATCCAAAATTGCTATATCCCAACTGCCTCCGAAACTCATGTGGAGTATACCAAAAGTACAGTCTCACTCCAAGGGTCCCAATGTCGTAGACGGTTCATCAAAGAGACGTCTGGTTCTCAACATATGACCCATTATGTGTTTCTGGGTCTGGTTGGGCCCGAGTCCGGTCCGACCTAGTCTGGGCCAACCAGACCCAGTCTGAGTCTAACCTAGATGGGTTGGGAAAAGGCAGGGTTGCCCGGGGGGCCGAGGTATGTCCCAGACCACAAGGGGGAGGCCCGACCCACATGGGGTATGACCCGCTGTCCGCCCGAGCTGGAAAAGGGGGGAGGGGGTGAGTCCCATATTATTCTGAATGGGCCGGAGGCTATTCGGCTTGTGAAATGGTGACACTACGTCGGTGTCGAACAGTCACCGCAGAACCCATGCAACATGTTCATTTTCCACCGCGTCTTTGGTCGCGGCATCTTTCCCACCAGTGGCACACTCGTTTTGCCACCCTCTACTTTCGTGGATGACCGATGTTCCTGCCGCATCCTCTGACCAATGGGGTTGATGATCCGCAACCCCTTTCTCACTAGTGGCACACCACAACTCCTCCGTGGTCGGTGGATGCCGGTCACTCCACTGACCACTAGGCATATTTTTGTAGCCCCCTCTTGAAGTGTGCAACGTCGCACTGCCATCATCATAGCCTGTTGGTTCTGTCCTGCCAATAGTATTCCACAAAGGTGCAAGGGTAACAAGATAGTGGTGGGTGAGGCTTGGTTCGTTAAAACTTCTCCCTCCACATTAGCTTGTAATTATGGTAGAGGATTAAAGTGATCATAAAAAACACTTAAATTTATCAAAAATCCAACTCCTACATCATGACCGATGGAGAGTGCCATCGATTTGGGAAGTGGGTCAATGTTCATCTTTCCCGCAACATAAAACCAACAACGATGATGGTATGACATCCTTTGGTTGGTGGTTCAGCATCTCCCATCACTACCCACTGGATTGGGCTTTGTCCTCCAAGGGTTTTGTATCTCAGACATTTATAGGACTATGTTGTTGGTGAATTAGTGTTGACACCTCTTCCCAAGCACCATAAAAATAATAGAGGGGGAGGGTGATCAACGTTTGTGGGATTTACGGGGGATATTTAATTAGGATCCTTCTTAATATTGAAGTTATTTTGTTACATCTAATTGAAAGGTGAATCCATTTGTTGGCTTCACATGTCACCGGTCCCACGCTACCATGTGTTAGTCGGAGAAAATGAAAAAAGGGAAACAAAAATTATCTTTGTTATTTTTGTTATTCATTTAAAAGTCTCAAAATATAAATTTTTCTCTAGACCGTCAATGGTCGAATTGAAGTCACCCTTAATAAATTCTATGCTCTATGGATTGATTTCTACCCTCTAAATTTTAATCTGAGCACTGGTTCCAAAGTTAGAAAAATCTGCTCGTGCGATTACTAAATGTACCTAAAAAAAGCCAGAAATTCATTTTTGGCACACTTAGCCTCAGAATCACTCATCGTCATTTTTTTAGACTCATAATAATTTCATATAATTAAAGAAAATTACATGGAAAATCTGGGTCTTTACTTTCTCGCACCTTAGTATTTTTTCGTCCCTGAAATCCATAAATAGACTAAAAATCAAATTGGGGTACTGAGCACGAATCTGAGACTCCTACTCCCATGTTATCTCTTGGAGGTTCCCGTGATTCTAGCGAATGAAAACCATAGGTATCGATCATCCATGATGAAATCACTATTATTTATCCCCAATCTCTAGTTGAACCTCCATAAACGTTGCCCCCCGCATCAATGTACTGTTATACATGGTCGATGACTTGAGATGGGTCTTGCATGTTTCTCGTCATCTAGTATATGTAGATGATAAAATGCACCCACACCATCTATGGTGGATGTTTCATGCAGAATGCTACATCGCTTATCCTATGATGTATAATAAATGGTCTAATGAACCTCGTTGATAACATGGTGCCTCAGCAAAATCTATATTGTCCCCGTTGAGGGGAGACTCACAAGAATATGTGGTCCCCCTCTAGGAACTCCAAAGGACTCCATCTCTATATTTTTAAGACTGATTCTTGCTCTCTGAAGACTTTATACACTCCTTTATGATATGCACTTTCTCAGTAGTTGCCCATACCATGTCAGGATCCATAAGTGCGGACCCCCCAAGGTCTGTCCACCGTAGAGGTGATGTGCATGGTCGATCGTACAAGTCCTCAAATGGTGTCATGCTGATGGTGGATTGATAACTGTTATTTTATGAGAACTCCAACAAGGTAATATTATCCTTCCAACTGTGGCCAAAATCTATGATGCATGCACAAATCATGTCATCCAGTATCTGTATGGTCCGCTCCATCTGACAATCAGTCTGAGGATGAAAGGCGGTGCTCTAACGTAGATGATTCCCAAATTCCTCATTCAATCCCTTACAAAAAATGGGAAGTAAAACTTGTATCATGTTCCGAGATGATCGTTGATGGAACCCCATGATGTCACGTAATCTGTTGTACGAAGAGGCATCCCAAGACTACTACTGATCCCATCTCTCGGAGAGATAAGAAGTGGGGCGACATAGTGACTCAGTCAATGATCACCTATATGGAATAATATCTGCTGGACCTACATAGAAGTACTGTCACAATTTCATGGGATAATACATCCCACATCCACATTGAAGCCTCTATTGGTAGTTCTAAGCCTAGAAAAACTTGATTCTAGACCTTCACATGCAGACAAGTGACACCTCAAGAAATAAACTATAACACTTCTTTCTTCATTTCTGGCCTCCAGTTCTGACGCTGGAGGTCCTGGTATATCTTCACCACCCCAGGATGTACCTCCATCAGGGACGTATGGAATTCCCTCAACACGACCTCTCGTAGTGCCACTAGTACTATGGCACATACTCTGAAAAAGGATGACATGCTCCCCTCCTTCAGAAAATCCATCAGGTGCATGTCCTAAAGATATCTGACCATGTCGAGCCTCACAATCAATGTCTCCATGTTTTTCCTCCTTGACACACTGAAGGAGTGGGGGAGTGACTAACATATATTGGAGTTATGCAAGTCTCTCTCTATCCACAAAGGATATATGCAATGTGACTAGAAGCACTGTCGCCTCACTAATCAACTATCGACCAGACCTCCTGTTCAGAGCATCTACTAACATGTTCCCCTTCACAGGTGTATATACTATATTAAAGTCATAGTCTTGGAAGAACTCTATCCATTGTCGCTATCTTGGGTCTATGTACGTCTGATGTAAGATATAACTGAGACACTTTTTCAAGAGTAGAATATTAAACGATCACCCATAATGTAATGTAACCACATATTTTGGGTGAACACCACTAATGCTAACTCCAGGTCTTGGGTAGCTTAGTTATTCTCATGTTGCCTCATCTTTTGTGAGCTATAAGCGATCACTGCTCGCTCCATCATCAAGAAACATCCATGTCCAGTCCCTGATAAATTGTGGTAGACTACATTCCCAATGCCCTATTCTCGTAGCATCAAGATGGAGGCACTCAACGGTCCCTACTTCTTCTCCTGAAAACATTGTTGGTATCTCTCCATCCATACGAAGTTTGTATGTTATTATTCAAATTGGAAAAGGTCTCCACATATATAGAAATTATTGGCACGAATCTCAAGATAAATCTCACAAACCCCATGAAACTCCACACCTCGGTCACACTCATGGGTGGCCCCCATGTAAGTACAGCCTCTATCTTTGACTGATCAACTGCCACTATATCCTTTGAGAGAAAGTATCCTCAAAACTTGACCTCCTATATCCAGTAGAGGCACTTTGATAGCTTACTATGAATTTGTTTCTTTTTTGAGTGAATCTAAATCTATCTGTAGAAGTTAGCCATCATTTTTCATTCATTTTTGAGTATATCATGATGTCATCGATGAAGATCCCCAAAATGTGATCATGGTATGGCTAGAAAATATTTCTCATGAGTCCCATGAACAATACGGGGTCATTGGTCATGCCGACCGACAAATCCAAGAACTCAAACTGTCCATACAAACATTTGATGGTCGTCTTCCCCACTTCCTCATCTTGCACCCTGAGCTGATGATAGCATGATCTAAGGTCTATCTTCGAAAACCAACGAGCTCCCCTAAACTTATCAAAAAAAATCATCAATCCTTGGAAGTTGATACTTGTTTTTGCGGTCACCTGTTTCAGGCACCGATAGTTCACATATGGTATCAAACTGCCATCCACCTTTACGTGAAACAAAATTGAGGCTGCCCATAGTTGTAAATTGGGCCTTATGAACCCCTTTCTCTATAATTCCTACAAATATAACTTTAAATAACATTGAATCAAGGTATCCATATAAGATTCTAGTGTAGATATTGGTGTCGTCTCATGGTATAGGTACAGTTAATGGTCTACCTATCTGCATGGAGGTAGTCCTGAAACATCATCATGAAAGACATCAACATGCAGGTCCACCACAATAGGATCTCCCAGACTCTCAACTGTTACTTCTCTGAGGGTAAGTCTATCCAACTGGTGTGTGATTGGCTGCACCAAACTCTGGGTAAGTCCACCATGTGCTAAAAATGTTCCCTTCTCACCAGTGAAAGAAAACCTATTCCCACCCTCGTGGACAAACCGCACATTTCACCTAATATAGACAATATGATCATGGACTGTGGATAACCAGTCCATAGCCAGGATGACATCGTTAGACCATGACAATGCTACTAGAAGATCCCAATCAATGCTCACACCTACTATTGTATGCTCACATAGTTAGCACTAGTGTGTAATCTTCGAATCCTCTCCCAAAAGAGTCTATATCCATACAGATCTAGCCAAGAACTCCACAAGAATCTTTGAGTTCTGAAGGAGGGTTGTGAAAATAAAATATTGACTCGAAGATGTGTCTATAATTATTGAATCTAAGATAGAGTAGACACAGAACATTCCACTAATCATCTCTAGAGTGTTGTGGTCGTAGGCCTCAACTGCCCTGAGCTGAGCTCGTCCATGTCCACCTACTCTATATGGTCGTGGTGGACCACCTAGAGGTGTTGGCGGTAGAACTTGAAATCGTTTCCTACTCCCAAATTCATGGCCAACCATCATTCCATGTTCGCGTAAAACCTATAGAACTCCCTCATGGAATCACTACCTCTACATCAGAAGTCTCTCAAGCATATACTGGTTGTCTTTACAGCAGGTAGGGCAATCACATTCCATGGGACCCAACCCGCCGCACATGTAGCACTGCCTAATCCTCAGTTGACCCCCTCTGTCCTGTGAGCCCTTTACCACTGACCATGTATCTTGAGGTCATCCACAAGAAGGTCTGGCCCGCTTGGGCCCCGACATCATCTATCTACTGCTTTATGTAGATGACTTTTCCACCTAACATCTGGTGGTGGCTCTCACTGTCGGTGTCTGCTCAGCTAGGAAGCTCTCCACCAAAAGCGCTCACTCTAGCACCCCAGCCTGCGTCGGTATGCTGAGAAATATAATTGATGCTATGATCTCCTATCATAGAACCTTATCAAAGGCCCCGACCCAGAACAAATGTTCACAAACCATGCCCTTGGAATATCGAAAGAGAATCGTTAACCTCACTGTGTACTGGAACACAAGAATTATGCCCTGCTGTAAGTGCCTCAGCTCATGTATACACACTAAGTTTAGAGTTGCAGGGATGAACTCCACCCTGATAAGGGTCTTCATGTCCACCCATATGAGGGTCACCTCATTGTGTATCTATAGAATCAAGCTCCACAAACACCATGTTGCTACCTGAAAAAGACTGGATTCTAGGATCAACATAATGTCAGCTGGTATCCCAACAAGGTGAGAAACATTGAATAAAACCTCTAACCAATCACCATCCACATGCGGGTCCATCTCCCCTCAAATCCTTGGAGGCCTCTAACACTAAAACTCATTTAATGTGCTTAGCCACTGTGCATGTTATGCTGGTGGGGCTGGTGGCATCTGCTGCCAAATGAGTGGTGGTGCTACTAGTACACCACCCGAAGGTACTAACATAATAGCATGGCCCATCACCGAGTCCTCACCACTCAATTAGATGTCCTCATGCTCTCTCTCAGTAATACTAGTTGGATGTATATGAGGTGGTATCATTAAAAGAAATAGGTGTTCCCGGGGTCATTAAGTTATTCCTCGTGAGCTGACAAAAAGAGGTCATAAAAAACATTTCAAAAACACATGCAATCAGTTTTTCTGTGAAATAAGATGGAAAATGTAATTCAAGGTCCTACTGTATGGATACGTTGGCCACAATACCATAACTATATTCCCAAAACAAAAAACCAATCCAATAAAATGTATCACTATTTCCACATAGAAATTATTAGAGTCTTAGTTTTTTTTTGTAGAGCTGACTCCTCTGATACCACATTTTCAGGACCCTTCCCTCAAGGCTCATGCCATGACTACCCCAATCCCACCTTCAATAGGACATGGGTATTCTACTATCTCTAGAAAGGTGTATCCCTAAAATGGGAGGAATATCCTTTTTTCTTTTGAAAATGGACACATTCCAATAACACAACATGAAGAAACCATGAACTAACCTATTATAGTAAAAGTGTTCGAGAAGAAAAGGTGCTAGAATACAATTCCAAAGTAATGTACCACTACAACTGAAATTTAAAAACCAACCCCTATATCTTCAAATAAGGAAATGACTTGAAAGGTAGGAACACCTCACGCTCAGTAGTCCATGTGTCACGTATTTCCAAATGGTCCCCCTCTGAGTACAATCCTTTCCTGGCTCCCATAGCCTCGATCAATGTTGTATGTTTTCTACAAAAGACACAATAAGGTGCAGGTGTAGTATGTGCGAAGGTGAGCATAATGATACTCAATAAGGACCCCGAGACCCTTGTAGGTCTCCTAGAGTTCCAAAAAGTAAATACCACAAAGAATGACCCCATTCTCGAGAACTAAGTGATAGAAATAAACACTACATAGGTATATAACCATACATATACCAATTTTATCATGATATACTCATATCACACTTGATGAAAGAATAAAACAAAGGTAACAAAACAAATTTAGAAGTGCCACACAGGTAACACCGTGAAGATTGAAGTACCACACATCTAACACCACAAAGACAACACCATGAAGGTAGAAATACCACATAGGTAACAACACAATGAATGAAGTAGAAGAAAAGTAGAATATTCAACTGAAATCAGGTATAACTTATATATATTAGTGAGGATGATTATTAAGAAGCTATATTATCTTATTCTATTGTGAACCATAAATGCTGACCCACAATGTATCGATAGGTACTAACCCCTGTTATCCCTCAAAGGATATGAACCACACATGAATAATATGAACTGACCCTAATAGGATTATTGGGAATTGACCCACAGAGGATCTGTTAGAAGATGACCAACATTGGATTGATACATTTTGACCCACACATGATCAAAATTAATTCAACTTGTTATAGCCCACCACACGATTGGTCACACCCAATGAGATTCAGTTTCACATAATCTGCCCCTTGAGATATCGGTTGTACCTCGACCTTATCTACCCTCCACAAAGGAGTAACCCAAAGTACTTCCATGTTGTAAGGGTTCCAACGCAATAGATGGTGCGTCAATAGGACGCTCGGTGTGGGATTTATAATCATTTTTATTCTGAGGGCCTGGATATATTCATGTCCGATCCAACCTAGACATAACCCAACAATCTCAAAAGCTAATTTGGAGTATACCAAAAGAACTATCTCACTCCAAGGGTCCCAGCGCCACAGACGGTTCGTCAAACAGATATCTGGTTCTCAAGATAAGGCCCTTTAACTGTTTCTGGGTCCGGTTGGGCCCAGTTTCATTCCGATAATCGGACCGACCTGGCCCGACCTAGTTCAGGTCGACCCAGCTAGGCAGGTCCATGGTAGGCTCAGCCCGCTAGGTAGTAAGATCGGTTGCATGAGGCTCCGCCCATAGGGGGCATGGCTAGCAGTCCGGCCGAGTGGGAAGGGGGGGGGGGTGAGTCCCCTATTAGTCTGAATAGGTCAGAGGCCATTCAGCTTGTGAAACATCGGTGCCATGTGGGCATTGCCCAGTCACCGTAGTACCCACGCGGTGGGTTCGCCCTCCGCTATGGCCTCTTTTCCACTAGCGACACGCTGTTCACTCCTTCCTCTATATCTGCGGCCAACCGATGTACTGAACACCTCCTTCGACCGCTGTGGTTGAATAGTCGTGGCCCCTAGCTCACCGGCATTGTGCGGCGGCACACCGAACCACCTTCATGGCTGATAAGTTCCAGCCGCTCTACTGACTGTCGCAACCTAGTGTTGCGACCACCACATGTGATTCTCAACGACGTGCCACCTTCATCATAACCGGTTGGAGTCACCGCACAGACTATCTTCCATAGCATCACAAGGGTAGAAATATAGTGGAGGGTCTCGGCCATGTTCATTTGGAATGTTCCCTATACGTTATCTTGTAATCAAAGAGGGAAGATTAAAGGGTTCAATAAAATCAGATGAATAAAACAAAATTCCAAATCCTACCTCAGGATGGACGGGGAGCACCTGTGATCGTGGATGTTGGTTGGTGATAATCTTTCTCGCAACAAGCTTCCAATGATGCCGCTCATACATCGTCCTCTAGTTTCTGGTTCAGTGTCACCCTTCACCGCTTGTGGGATCCGACATTCATCCTACAAGGGTTTGGCATCTTGGAACATTGTCAGCAATTGTTTTCTTTGTAATGTAGGGCTGAAACCTCTCCCCAAGATCCAAATTAATATTAGAGGGGGAGGCTGAGAAACGTTCATGGAATTAATGGGGATCAATAATTAATATCATTTATAATTCCCTAATGGTGTAGTTATATAGAATTTAAAGGTCATACCATTTATTGTCTTGACACATCGATAGTCCTACATTGTCTCTTGTCTGTTGGAGGAAAATATAAATGAGAAATAAGATTAACTAAGTTATATTTATTATTATTTTAGATGTCCAAAAATTTAACATTTTCTCCAGACCTATTTCAGTCAATTTGAGTCCTCTTTTAAGCGAATCCTAGCATTTCGGATAAAACGGTGCCCTTAGATTTTTAATGTGAGACACAGTTCCAATGTTAGAAAATGCCACTCCTGCATTTACTGAATGTACATAAAAAAGTTCATAAATTTATTCTGTGCACACCAACCTTAAAATCACGGATAGTTAATTTTCACAGAATCTTTATAGTTCCATATAATTATAAAAAATTTACATGGAAAATTTGTGTGTTTACAGTTTAATTAGACATGCATCTCACAAATATAAAAAGGTTAGATGAAATTCCCTTACTAAATGAGTAACTATAGAATTAGGTGACTTGTGAAAGAATAACATCAATTGAAACCTTTATTATCAAGACATTAATTAAATTATTGTTATAAAATTATATGGGGAATTATATAAACCAAAACATAAAAAATTTGGGTAACATTGATTGTGTCTCATAGAGAAAAGAAGTAAAATGGAGAAACCCTTACAATAAGTCTTGAATTTCATCATACCCATTGAGAACTATGATTTAATAAATATATGATTATTATAAATCTAACATGGAACCATATTATTGTATTTAATACCATATATCATTTTATATTGTCGTTATATTACATGTTTACTAACACTTCCATGTTAATGCTACATTTCATGTAATATCTGCTTAATTTTAAATATATATTTATGAATTCTATAATATTTGGATATGGTGACTATTTTTAATCATATTTCATCATAAAATATTATGAAAAGCCAAAATATCATTATCTCCTATTGTCATATCCCTTTTTTTCACATACACCCGTTGTCTATATATTCAATGTTCATCATGTTTCTTCTTGTTATTTGAATTAACATAACCAAAAGAGCATAGTGTTGGAAAAAAATAGTCACACATTGGAATCCCATTATTATTTAAAATAACCTATATGTGGTATCAATCATAATATATTCCTCCTAATCTAATTATCAATAGGATTATTACATCACAAATGTTCAATATTTAAATCAATAATGACGATTTGTAAAGAGTTTAGGAATTACAAAATAATATCATCCATGTGTGTAGTACCCTGAGCATTATAAGCCCCATATTCATTGATTTGGTGATGACTGATTCCATCTTAATGAACACTTCTTAGAGATTTTCCCTCAGATTCCTCTGTATGATATTATCTTACACTCGTAGTATCCAGTTTGGGATATAGTTTTTTGGAAACACCTTTCTCTATAATTTTCTAATTTTCTAGGATATATTCTTGTACATTGATTCATAATTACATTTTTCTATAAAGAAATCCATATATATATATATTGAAAAATAATACTAGGTATCCCACTAATTTTGTCTCATACTTGTTTACAATGGTTAAATAAAAACATCCTCTATTACAAATTATAATGACCTAAACTTCTCATACATAGATACTTCAACTTTTTAGATGAGTATTCAATATAATAAAAATCAAATTTTTGATTATCAAAATTGTCATGTTACATTGAATTCTAGGTATATAATAATATAATATAGTGAATAACCATTAATTCCACCTCAAAATAATCCCATTTTTACTCTTTATAGACACTACATACTAGAAACCATTTTTAATAACGTGGAAAAAAGAAATATAAGAATTCGTGTTCTTAGATTATCAATAAGGGATTTCATGAGAAAATACATTAATATAACATGATAATAAGGGTATGAGTACATGTGGATATCATTTTAAAACCATTCCCTAGATACCAAATATAATAATCTTGAGATATGGCATAATAATTCAATGTTCATCTAACATGATTTATAAAAAAATATAAGAACATGATCCATGAGGGAATATAATTGGCATAATACATATATTTATTTTAAACACATAATAATATAGATTCATTTTCCTTGAATTCATCTATTATTATAAATGATATCATAGTGTTATGTGTTAATCCCCTAAACCATCATATTATTCAACATTCACTCCCATGACAATCATAAGGGAAAAAGGTCCACACTGAATCGAGTTCACTCCCCCATTCATTTCATGACCCTATAATGAGATGTAAATCATTAAAAAATTCATATTAAGGAGAAAATCTCATAAAAATCATACTTATATATGTGAAAATATTATAAAATGATCATTATATCCAATCATAACAACCCATGAAAAGAAAACGAGTTTCTTAATCATTTTATCAAGTCTTGCTAGCATAATCCACAATAAATACATAAACATTAACCATATAGAAAAAGAATATGGATGATATCATTAAATTGTTTCATATGAAATAATATATAACATCAAAAATTATCATCTTATATAGTAATTAATTTTTAAATATCACTTGGAACACTTCTGGAGGAATATATACTATCACAATTCAAAAGAAAATTCTAAAACAGAAAAAAAAATATAATTAACATTAAAAATAAGGTAAAATAGATAAAAATAGAGATATTATTAACATTTTAATAACTTCATTATGAAATTATCCTTTATATAATGAAAATTGTAGTTCAAAACTAAAAATTTATAACATATTTTATGAAATCATGTTCAATGAGAATAAAGTGTTGAATCTTAAAATGTAATTCTAAAAAAAGATTTTGTCATGGAGACAAAAAATAATGTTCATGTTTTAAATGTTAAAAAATATATTCACCCAACATTTTCTTTAAAAAATGAATGATATTTTTTATAACATTGCATTAAGATTATTTTAAAAAATTCGAGGATAAAAATGGGTAAAAATATATTTGTTACAAAAATAATATTTCAATATATTTTAAAAACATTTCCAAAAAATTTTATTTTAGAGGGAAAACTATTTTCAACTTATGGGAGAAATAAATTATGTTTTAATTATTGTAATGTATTTTAAAATAATTTTTACATATAGAAGATAAAATTATGTATAAAAACTATTTTTAATGAAATATCGAGAGAAAGATAAATTTAATGATTTCAATGCGATATTGACATTATTATTTCAATATCAAAAGCATAAATATAAACTACAACGTTAAAAAATCAGAGAGTATCATAAAATATTTACCTTTTTGGTTACATTGATTTATATGTCCCATTAGGGTGATATAATAGAATTGATAAGTAAATAATTATTATTTCCATTATATGAATAAAAATATGAATTCAGGGAATTTCAAATTGATATATTAAATAATCATATTGTGAATATGGAATAATTCTACCAAATGTAAAATAATGATAAACAAAATATTACCACTTAAAATATCTTTTGAATAATAATATCCACTATAGAATAATATCAAATGAAACATTAAATAACATTAAAGTATGTATATTAATGATATATCATTTAAAGGGATTAGTAATGCACCACACAAGACAAATGGTTTGGGAATTATATCATGTATCTCATAAATAAATTTGATAGTAGAAATGCATTATATTATGTACGGACATCCTTCAGACGTATTTGAATAAAAATTATAAGAAATATAATAATATGATAAATATATCATTGAAATAAACACGTATGTTTCATACTATATTTTGTTTACTTTTTTTACATTTTATTACTCATGTATTGAAAATTTATATTTAAAATTATGTTTCTTGTAATAACATATTTTATTCATGTATGTTTTGATTGAATATTTTTTGGTGTTACTAAAATGTTAATGATTACATAATAGAATTAATTTTAATAATGAATTAAATATCTACTATATTAAGAATATATATATATTTTATAATTAATAAAACATAGAGATATGAAATGAAATACGCCGTTCATGTAAATGGTAGGTTGTGCAATTATATGAATTATTTTTCCATTTTTTTAAAGAAAATAATGAAATATGTATAAGATATATTCTATATTTTATAAATATATATTATATCATATATATCCATTTTTTAACATATCATTATAACCTTCCATGTACAGTATATGTGAAAACAAATCAAATCATTTCATGAGGCATCTGTCCTTTATACACCTGAACGACATTATGAAATCCCCCAAGTAATGGAAATTAAGAAGTTATATTTTGTGTCCTTATTAAAGTTGTATAATTATACTTAAAATATATTATATATTTTTTTAATCTATCCTTGTTACCATCCATGTAAAATATAACTAAAAACACAATACATCGGTTTGCGAGACATCAATTCTCCTTACACATGAACGACATTAATATTTTCTAACTTTTTACTAGGTAATAATTTATATAATTTATTATAATTATATAGGTATAATAATATACTAAATAACATATATAAAAAATTAAATCATTCATTATAATAATTCATACGAATTAGGGATGGAAAAAATATAATTGGTTTTTAGATAATACATTTGCTTACAGAAAAATGATGTTTTCTTATCCCATTTAATGGAAGTGTATATATATAGGTCATGGCCATATCTTCTTTAAAATATTATTTTTTATAATATAAAATGTTTCTAATAAATTTTTTTGGTAATAATTCATGTATGTTGTAGAATCATTAAATAAAACACTCAAATAGGATCGTTACCTTTTTTTCAAAATCATTATTATGTTTTCACCAAAAGGTTTCATAGGCTGGATTTATGAAGATAAGGCTTGTATAATAATATTATGTAATTTAGTAAATTATTTGTTTATAGATTTTTAGATTCAATGGGTTTTATATTTGTGAACAACATAACATATGGGGTCAGATTTCTAAATTTTGTGGAGTGTCATAAATGTAATTTTTGAAATGAAAATTATGTACCCATGTATTTTTAACAATCCAAATGTACAAAAATGGGATTCTATATTATATTTTTGTCATTATGTATTTATTTGGATATAAAATTTGTACCTTAAATGATTTGGGTTATTTTTAATCCTTATACTTCTTGTTTGACCTCTCTAGTAAACACATTTGTACCTTAACTATGAAAAATAATTTTTCTTAAAAAAAATTATCTATGGTAAAATGTAAATTTAATATTATTAGATAATATTTTTTTATATTTATCCTAAACTTGGAATCCATTTTTTCAATTTTTAATTATATGTATTGAAAATTTTAGTTTCCAACTTATCCTATAGATATAACTAGAAAGCAGGTTTATAAAGATAAAATATTCATCATTTTGAAATGTCTTCATATCCAAAATCAATATCCTATTCATAAAAACGTCATTAATTAGATTAATATATATATTATTTAGGTATTTATAAATTTAAATATTTATGGAAATAATTTATATTTTTTATTTTCTATAAAATAAATAAAAATTATTATTTATAACTTGTATTGTTTACAATTCATTTACATAATTATATTCATCAAAAAATAACCTGAATAAAAATTTAAAAGTATTATATAACAAAATTATCAATATTATAGAAATTAAATTATTTATTAGCATTAAAAATTAAATATAAAATATATATTCCAAATGTGACAAAAATCCATTTCCGCAAAATGTATTTTTTATCCTAGAATTGAATTTATTATAATATTTTTTCGGGGAAAAAAAGTTGATGATTGTAATAAAATTGACTAAATAGATAATATATATACTTTATTAAAAAAATTACAAAAAATCTATCCATATTTATGGGAAAATATTTATTTTATAAAATGATTTAAAAAATAATTTCCTATATTTTCAAATATTTTTTTATCCACATTTGAAATTAATTGTTGAAAAAAATAAATTTATATAAATATATAACCCATTTTTTCCTAATTTACATAATAATATTAATACCATAAATTTTTATTCCCACTTGATAACTATCATATTACAAAATAATTTATAAACAGAATGTCATGTTTTTTTAAACTTGGTGTTGCGTGTAATGTTAAAAATCTAAAACAATAAATTCATTTGAGAAAAATATATTTAAAAAACCATGTTCTATATACCTTTCACTAAGTCCCCATTAAACCCTAAAATGATCCTCTTGATAACTATTTTTCTAGGGGGAGTACAAAACCAAGAGATAAGAGATGGAGAATGGAATAAGAGAGAAATAGAGGAAAAAGATACCTCAAACCTTGAGGAAATCATTAAATGAAGTACACGGATCCAAGGTGGAGGATATTGGATCTCAACTTGGACCACTAAATGGATCTATCTCCATGAAGTGTATGAATAGGGTGTGATGAACCTTTAAATTTAAGCAGTCTAAGTTTTGAATAAACTAATTTTTAAACTCTTAGTTATGGATATTGTATTGGCCGCATGATTTTCCAAAACATGAACATATGTGTTCTAGAAACTATCATGAAATAGAACCCAATCACACAGTAACACAAGTGTGTCACATGGTTTTGGAAAACAATGTGTCTCATTACATTCACACCCATGGACCATCACGGATTCTTCAGAGAACCACATTGTTTGACAAAATACAAGGAATCCATGCAGATGAACATATTCAAAATGACAAAGTCCCCTGAAATTGAACTGAATAGTTTTTAAAAACATTGTAGTTGAACCCTGATAATCTATAAAATTCATCCAAAATATGAATATATGTCTAGAAAGCATCCAACATGTAGCCCTTGATAAGAAATGCTAAAAAAATAAGCAACATCATGACACTTGGGGAGTCAAAATTATGATGATTTTATTTTGTAACATATGAAGGAACTAATTAATAAATATTCTATATTATATGTTAAAAATATAAATATAATCCATCATTAATTAAATACTATATGTTTCTTATATAGTGTTCATGGTATAACTCATGGTTAGGTGATTGTTATATCCATAATTTTTTTATCATATGAATATGAAATCATTTATACACTACATATGATGGAAATATTAATATAACTATCAGTGGTAGACTACTTATTTATAATCACACCATATTAAGGAGGCCATGTCACTCTAGTAAATAAGTAGAACACTTGATTTCATGAAATATATAGGAAGAGGCATGAAATTAGTTTATGAGGGTGGATAACATGATCATGGTCAATATATGGGGGCTATAATGAGAATTGGGACAAGGTGATTGTGGTTTTAATTTTTTTATATAATTATGTATAATATGTGATCGGGCAATATAGATAATTTTTTAACTACTTCGGTAATATTTTTTTAGTTTACTAAATTAATGTATGAGTTAAACTATTTATAGTTTTAGGATTGGTTATTAAATTATTACTTTTGATATATTATTTTCTGCACCTCATCATTTAGTGTCAACATAGTATGCACCCCCATTAATCATGTAAGTCCATTAGAATATGAATAAACATGATTTACATCAGATTTAATGATAGATACCATTTTCATGGAAATATCATGTTAGATGGAATTATATTGTTTAGACATTATGTTATTGAAAAATATTTTTATCTTTTCTACCATGCATTTAGCATTATTCTTAATATTGATAAAAAAATATAGGGTATGTATCCATGGAATCTAGTTTAATTTTTTAAACTTTAAATGTTTTATGATATAAAATTCATTATGTAAATATGTTTTAAATGATTAAATATATAAAGGATCAACGATATAAATTTTGAGAGAACTAGTTGAATTTTATGAGAGATGAATGTGCTTTCAAATATAGGATAAATTTGAAAATGGTTTATAAATATTATATGATTCATGAAAATAATTTATAAAAATATATAATTAATGTAAAATTATATGTTTTCATTCCATTAATATTTTGACCATTATATTGTGATTCACAGTCCCAAATTTTTAGAAATTTTCATGAATTAAAACACATGAAGAATTTAATTGTTAGTCATATTGAAACATTTTTATTTGAAACCGTATGAATTTAATTGTTTCAATTTTATGGAAATTATTTAACTACAATATTTTTATACCTGGCCTTTTTTTTATTCTTTAAATTGTAGCATGGAATATAGAAAAACTAATAGGAATCCACATCACAAACAAGATTTTCCATCCACCCCAAAATCCTGAGTATGATTGCCTTATTTTTAATGGATGTATTCGTGTATGTTTGTAATTACATTAAATAATATGGATTAATATAAGGAAATAATATTTGGGGTTGATATCATGATTATTTTTTTTAATATGAAACAAATTAATTGTTGAGTATTTCTATGTTTATTCAATTTTATTATTAAAATAACATAGAAAAAAGAGTGAAATATTTTATAAAATATAAAACCATCACACATTAGAATCAAAAATTACATCTAAATGGTAATGGGGAAAAATAATAAAAGGATGCATCCTGGTAATAAAAATATGATATGTTATTTACTGAGTTTAATTATGATCATGAAAAATAAATTAAGATGTTGCATCCTTTTCAAGATAAATTTATCGATTTTAACATCTATTCTAAAAAAATATAATTAATTCACAATATCCTTATTGAAAGGTCCAATTGATTAATTTCATATTATTTCTATCTGAAGAAAACAAAAATAAGAAGGTAAATTGATAATTTGAATTTGAAAAAAATTGACCATAATTCTGATAAAATATAACATCATCATTGGATGAATTGATTTTTATGTGGGGTATATCAGAAATTTCATTTGTAGTTTTTTAGAGATTTAAATATTTAAATGAAATCTGGTCAAAATTATGAAAATTTATTGAGATAATTTTTATGATTTTGAATATCATTATTATAATGGTTTTTACATGACATTAACATCAATTATAATTCATTGTTTTTCAATATCATTAACAACATATTTTTCTTGAAGATATTCCATTCAATTTTTTCGGGAACTAGTATGTTATATTGGGTAAAAAGATTCATCTGAGGGGGTGATATATAATACAAAAATACAAAAATATTTTTTCCATAATTTGATATTTTTAATTCCTAAAATATTTCTTCATTAATTTTTATTTAAATACATTTAAAAATAAAAATTGATTGAAGATGAACATGTGGTGTTTTATATATCTTTTATGCCAAAAACAATCATTTATTAACTTGCATAATCTAAATGAAATTAAAATAATAGTAACCCATGTGATATAATATGTGATAAAAATTATATGAAAATAATTATTTCATGTAATAATTATGATTCTGGATTATTACTTTTAATGATTTTCCCGATTAATTTATGGAGTGGAAAAAAGTGATTTGGGGTGATGGGAGTCACAATAATTCAATAAAAGATATGAATTTTTGAATGGAAGTGGTTGGGAATAAATGATGTTTTACCCAAAAAAATATATGAATAATGTATGATAATACACTTTTCCATAAGTAATATGGAAAATCATTGTGATTTGATGGGACACTACTACATAGATACCAGTCCAAAATATTAAATTGGATGTTGTATACGAATAAAACATAGTTGTAAATACATTTCATAAACCCCCTACTTTAGTGATCATATTAAATAATATAATATATTTTAAGACTATAAATACAAGATTATTTTTTTTTCATTACATATTGTAAACCTATACTGAATATTTGAAGATAATGAACCATGAACAGGAGAATCACACCATATTTCAGTCATTTAAAATATTTTTGTGGATGTGTTTTTTATCACCACAACATGCAATCAATTACATAGAGGGTCAAGAATTATTATAACATCATTATTTGTGACCCATTACATCAAATATGTCAAATATCTCATATTTTGAAAACCACTCAATGATTCTTAGTGATGTGACATACTTTTCAAGAGTATTAGATGACTATTTCATGTCTTATGGATGAAATATATTTAAAAAGTATATATTCTCAATCTAATTTTACTAATCCCTTTTTATTTTTAACACATTTATTAATTATAAGGATATCATGAACATTAAAACATTACACCAGAAAAAGTTATTTTTTTCATTTTTGTAATTAGGCATATATATATTTAATAAGGATGAACATTGAATATTTATAGTTTTATATATTTTCATTTTATTGGGAATAATGTTGGATGAATATGGATGTGTAGAGAATAATCAAAGAGAAAATGAAATAATATTTTATAATTATTTCATTTAGTTCAAGATTTTAGATTTAAAATCATGATTTGGGGACTTTAATAATTATATTTTTTATTATATGCATTCTTATAACTTTATTTATATGATTATGATTCAATAATACGATGAGAATACTAATTAATTCATTATTATTTACCCAAACAAAATTATTGAGAATTTTTAAAAGAAATAGGGGATAAAGTGTATATGGATAGTGATTCAATGAAAATGATTAATTTTACATGTTATTTATATGTGTATGATTATTATTACACTATTACCTATTTAATCATATACCATAGTGGACTAATAAATATTTTGCTAATTAAGATTCCATCCATAGTATGATAAAGGTTCGGGTTCATCAGATAAAACATTAATTATCCTTTTACTTTTAGGATAGAACAAAAGGAAACTATGACTTACTATATAATATTGATAGCGGGAATCAATTTAACACATTTATTTTTAAATATTACAAATGATGTTAAAACTATTTAACTCCAAATAAAGACAAGTAATTGACCTTGTTGATTCCATAGAGGAATAAATGTCATATTTTGAGAAAAAAAAATATAAAATTGATCTAGAATAACTAATCACTATTAATGATTTTCATCATTCAATGACCATTCTTTATTATGGTAAAATTATCAATCTATTATTTTATGTTAAGAAATATATATAAACTTTTTCTATTCTTTCTAATTCACAAAACCATCAATTAGGAAAATTCTAATAACCTTGGATAAATCTTGTTCACATTTTTTTAATCTCATAACTAAAAAATTCATACTATATTGTTTTATTAATATTAATTAGGGTGTCATGTATAAAAATTTTAAAACGATAACCCAAAAACATGAATGGTGATGATTTATGGGGGTATGATAGATATTAATTAAAATAAACAAGTAATAAATATATAAAATGTCAAGGATTATATATATGAGATTAATTTTTTGGATTCTGTATATGATCATATTTTTTGGGTAAATTATAACATGTATATTTTTTTTGATCATAATCTCAAAAGCCTCCATGAGATTCAACACCATGGTCCTACCAGGTACATTGGAAACCATGAACATTAAACAATATAGGATTTTTTTAAATATTAAAAAGCATCAACCTTCACTATTTTATTTAAAAAAAGGTTAGTCCCAACATTGAGAATTCTTTTTTTGCATGGATATGAAAATGTGGAATATGCAATTAATGTGTCAATGAAACCTCGTTGTATTATGCTAACCTTTATATAAAATTTTATACTTGTATTTTATCTAGGTACCTATAATTTAGTTAATAATAATTTATTTTCAGCCTATATCATTGAAAAGTTTATTTATAGTGAATTCATTATTTATATGGTTGTTAATGTTGTTATTATTAATGAGTATGAAGTATTTGTGCTCAATAAATATCAGTAGAATAAATATTTATATAATCTTTTTGGTATTTTAGGATGGAATAAAAATCGGTTATCTGAA
This sequence comes from Viscum album, assembly GCA_963277665.1. Classification (NCBI taxonomy): domain Eukaryota; kingdom Viridiplantae; phylum Streptophyta; class Magnoliopsida; order Santalales; family Viscaceae; genus Viscum; species Viscum album. The sequence goes on along the minus strand of OY728152.1, from coordinate 2,130,641,602 downwards.
TATAATTTTTCTGATGAACATTTCTGCTACATTTGATTCATATTTTTCATCTGTGAAAAAAGAATAAAATTTACATTAAAATGAAAAATATATCATTGATGATCGATTTGGAAAACTATACTAATTAAAAACATTAATTATTAAAAGTAACATTATATACAATAATAAAATTATGAAAAATGAATTACATAAAAGTAAATCGAACTCTATATATGTCTTTTTTAATTTGGGAAATTTTTTTATAAGGAGTGTCATATAAATTACTTTATGCATATTCCAGTGTAAACATGGGATACATATAAATAATTGAAAATAGGTATGCATTATGTATGATGAAAATGTTGGATATGTGAAAATAAGAATTTTGTTACTAATTATTAATATGATATTTTATTTGGATATGTAATATGAAAATAATTTTTTGTTGGAGAAATTAAGGACATAATCTAATAATTATATATTAATAATTTTGTGTTTTACATTTTGATAATGTTATAGATATCATATTCAATAAATGTTACATCAATCCTGATACTAATATAGTAATAAAACACTTAATCATAATAATTATTATACAATTCAATTTCTACTATTTAATCATAATCAAAAAATATAAAATATTAGAACACAAAACTAGAATATTACATTTATAATAACAAACAAAAATATTTCCATAAGGAAATATAATCTATGGAACCACTGTAATAATAATATATACAGAATATTTTAGTAAAATGAATTGGTAATCCATTGATACAATTTCTATATAATGAAAACAATTAGAAGTGGAAAAGGCATAGTTTATGAATGAAAATAGGATGGGCCTAATATTAGACAATATAATGATTTGGAGGGGTAATATAGCCATTTAATGGTAAGAAGACCATTATAATATGAACAATGTGATTAAACGTTTTTAGAACAAAATCCTCTAAGTAACATTACTTGAATTTTCATTTAAGTATTAGATATATGTTCGTATATATATCTGTGTGTCTAATAAAAAACATTGTCGTATTATAAAAATATATTTTCTACTTACTAATAATATATATTCATTAATGAAAAAATGTGTAACTAAAAATAAATACAAAATAAAATCTTCTAAAAATTGGGCACCAAATGAATTATTTTTAAATTATCACATTTATTATTAAATTATTAAATTTCCAATATAAATATATTCATAAAAAGAAACTCAAAATAATAATGATTAAATTGATATTATGTCAGGTTTCTTTTTTTAGTATTTTTAGACATAGATTTTTTTTGGGTAAACTGTAAAATGCCTTAAAAATTAATGATATATATTTTAATATATTAATAATTTATAATTATTTGATATAAAATATATAGTGACGATCACACAATAATATTTTTACTCATTTAAAATTCGTGAAATTAATTACTCAAATGTATACATAAATTTGCAAAGGGATAAAAATTTTATATTTCAAAATAATCATTATGAATTAAAATATGTTCCTTCTTCAAAAAAAGATGATTTTTGGTATTTTGGTTCTTATGCTTACAGAAATTAAAAAATGACAAAAATATTGAATATCATAATCTAGTAAACCTGGAAGGATTATTGCTTTCATATTCTCCACATCCATATTTTAATATTATATTTTCCAAAACAAAAAAACAATTTAACTCATAATATATAAACACATGGTTGTCTTTGCAATTCCGTCTACAAAATACCCGATATGAATAGTATCCATCAAATTTTCACATTCAATTTTTATTTTTAAAAAGACATTGATTGATATGAGTTATAATATATATCACTATTTTCTCTTGACCCAAAACCTAGGATTCTTTTTTAGGAGACATAGTGATGTAAGGTTACTAAAACCATTATCTATTTTTTTATAATAACGAAACTAATAATTATCTATGTAGATTAATCCATTTTATTTTGGAAGGGACATATGTAGGTATGTTATTTTGTACATTTTTCATCATTTCACATTCTAATTATTGTGCAATCCCCTTACCTTTGCATATATAATGATTATATGTTTCATTATTAAAAATCCATGTTGATATTGTTAACAAGAAACTACAATATAAACATAAATTTGCTCTATGATTATCCATTACATTTTATAATAATTTTTACAAGAGGGTATATTTTTATTACATTATTGGGATCTAACCATTTCATTTATATATTCCTTTTAATATAAATTATTATGAAAACATCTAACCTTACGACACCATAATCAAGGAAAAAATATATTATATTTTTAATTTATCATAATTACTTATTTATTTAATGATATTCAACATTATATCAATTTAATTTCATTTCTTATAGATAATTTTACAATACATATTCCAATTTCATCTATATAGAAATTCAATGATAACTTTTATTTGTGTAGTTTTGTTTTAATTTTTGAAATACAATAATTTATGTAATTTTAAAACAAAATTGTCTATATACTTTTATCATTAGAATTATTATACTCTTGGATGGGCCAAAAAACATAAAGCATGTTACTACATCAGTTGGTCTTATGCAAAAAAATTGAATGATGTATATGGTATATACCTTCAATATTATGTATAAATTTTTGCAATGATTCACTAATGGTATTGTTATAGTTTATAGTTAAATGACTAAATGAAATGATTAATCTGACTAAAATTATCTATTCGATAACTATTAAATAACTGCAAGTTATCTATGGGATTATTTTTTTCATTATTATGTTATCCATCGATAAATTTGATAATCATGTTACCAGTTATATGGAATTATTTTTTTATACACTAAAATATTATTTCATCCTTTTTTGTTTCATTATATATTATATTTTATGTTTCCTAATATTGAGAATTAAATATCACCCCATTACATTGTATTCAATTTCCCCCAGGATCCATGATGAGTACTATAAATTATCATAATATATAATGGGAGGTATAATCACATTTCAGTGAAATGTATTGATATACTTTTCATGTTTTTGAAGTAATATAAATAATGTGTATATATCTATTCTCTAGAGGATACCAAACCATTTCACCTTTTTAAATTGTTACATGTATTCTATAACAATTTATTAATATAACAACAAACATTGGGTTACTAGAGTTGAGGTTTTATTTTTTTATCAAGTAATTTTTGTAGAATAATTAGAAGTTAGATTTATATGAACATAGTTATATGTTGATTTTTTTACCATTAGGATATTAAGAATGATTTTTTACTTACCAATATAATAAATTTTTGTAGTGGTCCAACATTCACAATGTTTTGAACAACATAAGTTAATCACATTGATTATAAATTGTTCATGATTAATTAATTTGAAAGTATTTAACACATATAATCATTGTAGGAATTTCAAATCAAAAAAGTTAAATCTGGTTATTTTTAAATTTGAGTGTATTATAATTATATTATATTACTAAAATTATTTATAACCAATGAACATATCTATATGAAACAATAAGTTTCCAATTCTAATTGTTTAATATCTTTGGACAACTTCATCTAGGAAAAAACATCCATCATTTAGTGGAAATACTAATTTATTGGTAATTTAATAAAGAATCATTCCCATAAATCTGATATGCATCACTTTGGAATTTAGTAAAATAGAGAAGTATATCATGGTATTATATTATATAATCATAGGAGAAGATTGATATTGGTAAGTTATTCAAAAATAATATGGGAGAGGAGGTTGAGAGTGAATACTGAAATTCAACCTTGTCGATATACATTACGAAGCATTTTCACATTGAGAAAAGAATTTATAGGGAAAAGAATATTTAATTTTTGAAAAAAAATTATGTGGAAAATAATTTTTAATATATAATTGTCTTCAAACTATTATAAAGTCATCTGTAAAGATATAAATATAATCTATAAAATTATATTGACAAAATATTTGAAGGGATAAAACCGATAATTCTTGTGTTCATGAGTTTATCAAACAGAATCAATATATAAGGATATAATGTCAAGAAAAAAAATGTGGTGAATTATTTATATAATTATATGATTTTAAAATAAAATAATAGAATGAATAAGAAGCTTGACTGCCATATAGCTGGAATATTATTAATGGTGAAAAATGGAAATATGAAATCCCTACAAGATATAATTATTTTAAAAAACACATCGGGACATGATTAATGGGAATAATATTTTGATATATAAGGGAACATAAATTCAATAAAATTTAGGAATAAAATGAGAACAATAAAATACATCAATGTTTGATGGTTTAACTTCATTGTTATGTTGCATTATTTTTATAAATACTACACGCTTAGAAAAAATATACCTTATAAGAATGAAAAGAATGTTTTTCACACTTATGCAATTACTAATGAATGAGGTAAAGTCATGAATATTGTGATAGATGATACATTGATCATGCACTAGTTTTTTTAATATTCATTATTTTATATTAGTTCAATAATTGGTTTTATATTAATAATTTTTCAGGGAACATATAATCAACTAATTGTATTTTAATAAGAGTGGTAAATAAAAATATTCTATTAAATACATTTTGAAATAAGTATGTATTTTCTAATTAATATGTATAGATATTCTCTAGTTTTGAACAATATTATTATAACTATGGATGAAATTAAAAAAATATTTTGGATTTATTAGCTCACAATGAATCTTGAATTAATTTATTTATGCTAAAATTATATTATAATTTATTTAGGATTCATAGAAGCCATTTTTTTATTGGAGAAACTACATTATATAGGTAATTCAAAGAACAACCACATATTACAAATCATAATGAAATTTTATGAGAATAAAATTTCAATGTGTGATTTATGTATGTGAATGATACCATAAAAATGTTTTACATAACTTTTATGAAAGAATATATTAATATTTTTCTGGGGAATTACCTAGAAATCGACTTTAGTTAAATATTAAATTTTAAACTGAACACCCCGCAAAAAATAAATTTATTCTTTATTAGTAAATTCCCCCACTAAGATTTTTAGACATCAAAAAATATATATAATTTTATATATTTTATTAATTTACACTGTGGTTTAACAATGGGAATATGTTATCCTATATCTACAAATATAAGATGAGACTCTATGGTTGTACCTTGATTTTGTATAAATAAATAAAATTATATTGTTGAATAATTAGAATTTACCTCATATTTACTATTTGTTTGATCATATTTATGATTCTAAATAATTCTTAGTTAGAAATTATCATTAAGGTATCTATAATTTGTAGTTAATATAGATTTTATTCTAATGAAATTAGTTTTTATGAGGAATAAAAATAATGAGTTTTTTGTTTTTAATTATTGATTTATGGACACCCCGATAAATATTATGGATATGATGAATTGAATTTATAATATATATCTTGAAAAAAATATTTTTTATTTATTAATGAACTCTATATATACTAAAAAATTAAAGAAGGTATTAGATACCATTTACATATTTTCTCTAAGACACTTATTTAGTGAATACCTTCACTAGAAATTCATGGACTAATAATTTTTTCATCTATTAGGTTCCTTTTATATATACATTATCTCTATTGACAGAATATTTTTAGACACATAAATTACCTAGATACTCATTGAATGGATGGAAATAATGAACATAACATAGATAGAGAGTTTCAATGGATTAGTATTTTTGTATTGTCAATTTGATCATATCATTTACAAATGATCCAACATGTGATCAAAGATATCATATAATGTTGTAGAATTCAAATTATGAATGGAATATGAATTTATTTTGGGAAAATAAGGATATATATTTTAATAAAGTTTTATTAACATTGAAATATAAAATGAAATGGTTTTTATATGTAGTAATGCATCTAAAAATGATCTGGGTGTGTCCATATGTATAATGGTAATGTTAAAAATTATAAATTTAGTAAATTAAATAAAAAAAAATGAAATTACCCACCCATGATATTGAGAATGAATTTATGATCAATTCAATAAAAAAGCATAAACTATATCATTTTTGAAATATCAGATAAATAGAAATTTCAAAATATATTGAAGTATACATTCACATTGAAAGGCCGCATCTTGATACAAAGGTGATGCATAAAACTAATCCATGTTCATGAATGTGTAAGAATATACACTCTTGTGAATGTAAAAACGTAGCATATGAATTTGTTTGGAAGTATCATTGAGTTTTATCCATTAAGCGTATGGAAAAGGATCTGATATTAATTGATTTATGAAAAATATTTTTATTGAATTTATTAATTATTGTGAAATATAATTTCTAATCCATTTTTGTTGAGAATACATTTTTAATTTATAATATACTGAATATCCAAAAATTCATCAATAGTTTTCAAAACATGAAAAAATTTATGAATGAAAGGCAATTGATGTAAATTATCCCTGAATAGAACATATTGCATTTTAGAATGTTAATATTCAATCGATATTTTATTTGTTTAAGTAATGGTTAGATGTCACTAGAATGAAAATTTTCTATATACACATTTTTATCAATGTAATGAATAGGGGTTTGATGAAAATATCTAGTGAAGTAATATCAATCTCAAAATTCGAGACTTCGGGTCATGAATCTAAGTCTTTAACAAGTAAATTATAAAAAAATTCTTTTAAATAGTGTTATGGAACCCCTATACATACCAAATGTTAATGTGATAAAATATAATAATGTAAATGGTTAATAGGGATCTAGATAGATATACTACGAGGGATGACGTTATATGGGTTAATTTGTATTATCTTGCAAATTCTATATATTTAATGAAATAATCGATGAGCATCTTTTTCATCATTATTAAATAATATATATCAATAAAATTTCGATAATTCACGGTTTCCCTAAAAAAATTATATTATAGAAAAAACATAGATTCTAAATTTATATTTCTAGGATTCAGAAAACATATCACAACACTCTGATACACTATATAACCACTTATCCTTCTTATATAGTTGTATATTCCGAAAGAAATACCAAAAAATGGAGGACATGTTGAGATCATAACCACCTGAAATCTAACAACATGTTATATATATATAAATTTTGAATAATTTTTAAACATTAATATCAAATATTTTTAAATTCATATGTAACTATGTATTACATTATATAAAATTGACAATGTACACCAAGCATTGATGATAAAATTATTTAAAAGAAACCGGTTGGAATTGAACTTATTAGAGAGAAACTATAGAATGTAAGAATCATCAAGGATTATAATAAAATGTATTATCAAAGAGATAAGAATTATCATTACAAAAAATGTAATGACATGGGATTCTTTATAGACTATCATTTATTATAAATCGAATCACTATGAAGGGGTGTTATGTGGTTTTTTTGAAGGGGAAGCTGATCTATGTGCATATTGGTCCTTTTTATATTTTAAAGAATATTTTATATTTGTAATAAATTTAAGAATTTATATTCATAATATAAAAAGATAATAATTTTTTCTAGGTCTCCTAATATAAGGAAAAGATTCCCTAGAAAAAGAAAGCACTATCCCCTTATGAAATCGAGCAAGGGGAAGATTTTTATTAGAGAATGTCAATATGCTAGACACTGGGGAAGAAATATTGGGAAATTAAACTACTCAACTTGGGGTAAAATATCAAAGTAATAAAAAACTGAGTATTCATTTGGACATATTGAGGAATCAATAAAACATTTAGCCACACTAGTTTATTAAATGATGTATACTAAAAATGTTGAGGGAATAATTATTTATTGTTTACAGAATGTAAGAATCAATATTATACAATTATAAATAAACAATTCATCATTATAAATATTTCACAACAAAAATTATATCATTTAATCATATAAATACAACACATAATAATTCACCACAAATCTAGACAAATATAATAATCGTAATGGATGTAACTAGTGATAAATAATAAGTAGAACTATATAAAACTGTTATAACATTAATGATGGGGATATTATTATAGTATCCCTAGTTTATATAAAAATACCATTTATTCTTGTATTTTTAATATATAAAAAGACTCAATAAATTTCTCTCAAGGTTATAATGAATATTGAATTATCATTTATGAATTTCTAGAGGTGCACAATTTGTGAACAGACTAAATAAACCATGAATTATCTTCATGATATGTGAAAGGTAATACAATATCCATTTTGAATACCCACAGTTGGATCATTGTTTAATAAAACAATGTGATTTCATAGGAGAAATTATGCATTTTTAAACAGTGGGAAATGAAATTTTCGCACATGGAATTCTAAACTTTGTCATCCCACCATTACAGTTGTTTCCCTAACATAGTAGAAAAATATAGTTGATTCATATTTTTCTAAATACTATGGTATAATAATAACTAATATATTTAACCATTATTAAAAAGTGTATCTTATCCAAATAAACTCTTTGTATATTATTTTTCCCTGAATCCTTCAATAACTCGAACTCCTTTTGCTCATAATTCATGAGTGGGAGTCCTATTTGGTCTAGGATCAATCCATATGCCAATAAAATATTGTTAGAGTCTATAATTCATAGGTAAGTTTCATTTTATCGATAACCTTTTAAGATATAAGTTTATTCAGCCAATTTAAACCATAAATGTACTATTTAATGGGTATATATTTGCATTAGAAATTATTTTGTGATAAAATATTGTTAGATATAGTGGGGGAAACATGACTCTGGATTGGATCATGATGTCTTGTAGTTTTATTATGTTTTTTCACTAAACTTTAGGAGTAATGTAAATTTTTTCTCCACTCTACTAGATTTAGAACAACACGTCATGTTTAAATTAAATAATTTTCTTGAAAAGGTAGTGATTTTATTGTGTTTCTGTTGATTAAAATACTTTTTTCTTATAATATTGTGAATTGTGGAATGTTTGATAGTTTTTGTTAACCCCCATGTTTTGTAATTTAAATTTGATGTTATAAAACAATAGTGGGATTTTTTTTCTTGTCATGTATTTGTTGAAAATATTTAATGGATGAAATGTTTTGATTGAAATGACTTGGCATAATATTTGAAAATACCACTGAACATGAGTTTATTGGGATGGATAATTGTTTGGACGTTTCACAATTATTGGTGGATGATACATGGATGTGAAATACCAATTGTAGTGGAAACCCCAAGCTTGAGTAAGTTTATGTGTTTTTTTTTGTGTAGGAATGGAAAAGAATATTCCAAAAAAAGGGAAATTGTTTAAGGGAAATATTTATTCATTTAATGTAAAACATGTGTATAGATTTGATATGATCTTTTATTATTTCATAAATTCGTTTTATAAATATGATGACAAATGTTTTTACTAGTTTTGTCAGTTGGGATGTTAGTGGGGAAATACTACTCAGTTTTTATTTATCCCTTCATTGTGAACTATTTTGATTTTCATATGACATCTATTGGGATACTGGTAAATGAATGGTATATCATTTATTTAATTCTTCTTCTTTATTTCATGTATTGGATTGTAGAGTTTGATCTTAAAGTGGGTGCGGTCTTTCAAGTTGTTTATTCAATGTAGTTTTGATATATTTAGACTTTCTTCCCCTTCACTATGTGTTCTTCTTTTGACATTTACTATGATATGTGTTTTTTATGTTTTTAGTTTTATTTCATAATCATGCACACCATCAAAATGTATTTTTGTTCATTAGTTTTTATTTTTTATTTTAATTATTTAAATGTTAAATTCACCCAAAAATGATATTGAAACACATTGCCTTTATTTCCCTCATTTTTTGTATTGGTGAAGTCAGTTATGGCCTAATAAGAACATGAACTCTTCCCTAAAAAATGATGATGGGAGGGATGATAAAAATTGTATAAATGTCAGTGTATCCATGATAAATTAATCGCAAAAATAGTACTTGTTTCATAAATAATATATATACTAAATTGTTTCATTGTACAACATGTGGTATCTTTGTGGAACTAATGGTATCACCATTATTCAATTCTAGACCTAGGAAATGTTATCAGCCCTTTTTATCTAGGAATTGAAATTAGTATTATAATTTCTATTGGGATATAATAAAAGAGGAAACATTGTTGTAACTTGAATAGTATAGCATTAAATTGAATATATATCCATATTTTAATGAAATTCATGTTACCAGGGATTTTGGATACATTAGTGTTTAAGAAATTTCTATTTTTGTTTTCACCACAACATGATTAGTTTAGCCAATGATAGTTTCATAACAAGATTGTATAATAAGACTTCCTAGAGAGACATCGTAGTTTTTTCTGAGTAAAATAATTTATTAATTGGAAAATGTGTATGAATTTTTAATATTAAAGAAGTGTTACTTTGGAAAACACAGATTTAATATTTTAGAAAATGGTTAAAATATTATTGATCATCCAATTATGGAATTATATTTTATAAATGGTGTCGATTTGGTAAATTCGAATTGCAAATACATCAGTTTCATATGATTGAGAATATATCGGTTTATGGTTAATGAATATTGAATGGAAGTGGGTCGGAATTTCAGTAGCCAACCTAAGTACGCTATTATATATTTGGTTGAAATAGATTCATAAGTGAACCAAGAATTTTTCAAATGTATTAAGTAGGATTATCTATATGTAGGACACATGAAATCACCATTGTGAACCACAGAAAGTGGCCTACTCATTTCAGTTCCAATAGAAGAATACACATATCATTTTTGGGAGATTGTATTATAAGTAAAGTATAATTCTGGTAGAATATGATGAATAAAATATATTATTTCATTGGGACATAATAGAGTTTAAATTGATGTTATAAATGTATATTTTTAATGATCATGGATTTCAGTGCTGTGAATTAGTATTTAATGTGGAATTTGACGAAGGCATGATTTGGGAGGATTTTAAAAAAAATTATAAATAAATTCTATAGCCACATTTTTATATTTCTAGAACAATATAATTATTATGAAATAAAATCTCTTTATGATGGAATATAAGTCCAAATTTATGAATTTTCTCTATTTCCACACATCATTTATTATTCTGTGTCCGTAATGTGAATCATTTTTTCGTGGGAATTAAGACTAGTGGTTTTCCCAATGATTTTCAATCATTATATAATCGATACGACATACATGGTAAATAATGTGACCATAAAAAAGAAATATCATTGTAATTTTTTTATATTTATAAATCTTATTTCCCTTTGAATAGGTTGGACCTCTAGTGATGTGAACAAGCATTAGAGAGTATAATAGTTACAGAGTTGGGTTAAATATAAAAAAACTATTGGATTAGTAAATATTCCTCCTCAACCCAAATGTATGATGATATATTTTCAATTTGGAATACATTATCACATCATGATTCATTTTATGGAACAACATATAAAATTTCACAATTACAACAAGATTGTACATCATCAGCACCATTGTAACAATTCTCTATTGTAGTTTGTTAGAGATACATGACATGATTATCGTGGATCATATTTTTGGATGGTATTACTATAGAAGAATACTTATGAACCCCAAAATAGATATATACAATATGATTATGGCTACATAATGACTACTAAACATCTGGAATCACCGAATGGAAGAAGGATAAATGCTCAACATGTACAGAATTAAAACCCGGTAGGAAAACTATTATGGATGATCAGTATGGACCTCCGATGGTGAGAGTTACAGTTAATTTTATTTATACTATTTTGAATGTGATTTATAAAAAGAAGACATCCCAATAATTTATTTCTTCTCTTATTTTTTATCATTATGGTGTTTCTGTAAAACCCCAACCTTCCACGATACGCTTCTCTTTGAATAATATAGTAGCGTGTGTCGTACGCAACATCGAGTTCTAAAACACCACAACCAATCAAAATATCCATTATAATAGTAATACCAACTATTTGAAATTTTATAAAATATTATCATTCAAAACGGACCTCATTTTTGGATTTAGAATATTGAAATTAGATTAGGGTGAATTTTTTTTTGCATAAAACACTAAATTTTTTATGAATAGTGAAGAACATTGAGTTATAGTTTAAAACTGAATATTAATCTAAATAATAATTTATTTTATTTAAATTTTTTTAGGTCATAATATATAAATAATACTTATATATGTTCAATGTAATTCATTGGAGTCAGTTTATAATAATTTTAGATATATAAAAATTTTATTGAACTTTTTATCGTCTTTTACCCACCCCATATGAGCATTTGCAAATTTACATATAAAAAAATTTAATGCTTTTGTGAGTTGAATTTCAAAAATCAAAGAGACACGGTTGATATCAGTATGTAAAATGTTGTTGAATAAGAGAAAAATATTTTTTGGTGAATAATAACTTTTATACTTTAATTTACCAAGATTGAATGTATATAGGGTAATTACGGATAAAAATGATATTAATATTACACTAACATGTGTCCTAATTCTATTGTATTAGTATAATATGACTAAAAAAATCTTAGGAATAAAATATGATCCTCTTTGGTACACTTTTATTCGATTGGGTCATTTATTATTATGTAATTCAAAGAAGAGTTAAAAGAGTTAAAATCAACATTTAATAAATAAAACATTTTTAATATAGGGATAAATATAAGATAAATTATACTATAATTACTCATTATAAATATAAAAAGATATCCTAAATAATGGTATTTTATATATGGTTTTTAGAGATTAAATAATTTAATTTATTTATGACAAAATTATTATGCACTAATTACCTAATTAATGAAATATTAAAATAATTGATATTAAAAGTATCCAAATAAATGTAATTTGTGAATTTTTATGAATTAAACTAATTTTCTAGGATAATATGACATGTTAGGGTTGGTTAGATTAATTTATTTTTAAGTTAAATAAGGTTATGAATTTAGAAAAAACAAAATACCAAATACTGTCAAAATTGACATAAATGAGTTTTTAAAACAAATATTATATTATTGATTGATATTATATTCTTAAAAATATAATGTTCAGCCAAAATACTTAAATAATTATAGGGGTCTCATTACTGAACCACTTCAGTATCTCTTAGAAGTATATAGTATGTTTATTAACCATATAATATAAAAATTCAAAGAGGCATGGTATATGTCAAACTATTTAACTAAGAGTTAAATCTAAAATATAAGGATAATATAGTGACCCAAAACTGTCTAAAACCTATTGGATGAGGGATTTTCGACCCATCCCCACCTTAGACATTAAATAATCCATTTTGGAGACATTAGAAACCGAAAATGATTTTATTATAAAATAATATTTCTAGATTTTACTAAGGTGCCCCTCACCCCACTTATAAAAGGGAACTCCACCTTCTATCAAATTCACACGATCAATGCAATTTGGATTGTCCAAAACCCGCCCAAATACCCTATAAACATTCCTCACTTCATCTTATTGGCCTTCCATTATTCAGGAAGCCATCCTATTTATCCCTTTTGATCACATCAAAAGGAAGAATCTGAAGAAGAGGTAAATATTTAATCATCTCTTTCATGTTCCTTTATTCTTCCACTTCCTCTTTATTTGTTGTTTCCATTATAAAATAATAACTACAATATCTTCTATATACTGTGATTTTGTCATAAATATGGTACAACCATATCCATTATTCTATCCATCCTTTGAATGACATGTCACCATACGTGTGTACGTATGACTAACTGTATCCACGTCTGGGTGTAATTGTTATTAAATAAATTATTATTTGGATGGGTATAATAATGATGTTTAATTGATGTAAATAATAAATATAACATGATAATGATTCTGTATATATGATATACCATCAAATTATATATTATTTTAATATCAAAAAAATGATATTGTCGCTCGTGCGTACGTACGAATTACAGTCTCCACAAACGCGATAAGATTAATTCCCCATCGTATACATTCAAGACTAATTTTCCTTTGATGATTAAAAATAATTTTTAAAGACTTAATATAATTCTAGATATGAATAATATACATCCCATTCTTAACAAATATGTCTCTCATAACAAAAAATATAATGGAAAATGAATCTGTTAACACCCGAAATGACGATAGTACTAAGATATTTTTAACAAAGAAATGTTAAAAGATCATATATGATATCATATTAACGTGTATGATTATTGTATAATTTAATAAAAATTATTTAACCATTATACAGGAGGTAATCATACCCTCGACCAAGGAAATGTTTATGGTAAGGGTTAATTTTACAATCTCTTCATTATCTGAGGTTTTTTATACGTAATTATCTACTAGGACCTCTTTATCATCCACATCCATGTTTAATAAAATTGTAATTCAAAAAATTCCCACTATTTTATAGACTATGGGATTAAGTCATTTATTCCAATGTTTCACTTTTATAAGATGTTTATAAAGGAATATTTCCTTCATTTTCCAAATAAGGTACTTTTTGACCTTTACAATAAATTTAAGGTAAGAATATTTTTTAACATTTTTGGAGGGTGCGGCTATTTTATGCCATTATAACATCGTAGAAGCTTCCATTACACAATTATATGAATATTTTCAAATTAAATGTTTTCTTTTATAATTATATGACTTTAAAATGATTTCAAAATAGAAAGAGATATTTCTAAAAAAATTGATTTCATCTATGTCAACATCCTTTGATGGATTGTAATATTATTTGAAGTGATTTATTATGATACATAACTACCATATTGTATTGAAGGTTTTGTGATATGTTTGATTGTGGATGTGCTATTTTTATACCATTCACGGTTTATAGATAATGTATTGATATTTTATATGGTATTTTTAATATGAATTTTTATGTTATGTTCCATCCTTTTCATATGAGGAATTAATTGGACTTAGTAAGTTACAGGTGTAGCCCGATAAAGCTTCTCGATGCATCGGTGGGTCTCATGAGACAAACTAGTGTCTTCGCACATGGAATTCACAAAATCTTGTCTATAGTATTTTCTGAAGGCCTTGAATATGTGGTTATGATAGTCTGGCATTATGCCTTCCATCATTATGAATGTGGTTATTGATATTGTATGTGGTTATTTCACTAGTAGAATATCCATGTTAATAAATAAATGGAATTATTTGATTTTATCATTCCAATATTTTGCTTCATTTCAAGTTTAAAAGGCTTGGGTTTTAGTCTTGTACATTACCTTAAATGATTATGCCTATTTATGAAAGTTTCTGCTATATTTTTATCCTTACTAAGCATCTGATCCCACCCATTTCTATGATTTATTTTTCTTTGTATGCGAAGAAGTATATTATGACATACCTGTTGGGATAGTGAATGGGATCTCAGTGTTGTCTATGGAAACAATGTTGTTGTAGTTTTCCATTTCAGGATGTAATATAAACATTATGAATATATCTAGATTTTACATGGCTACTAAACTAATTGGTCTTTCGAGACTTGATCATTTGTGATCATGCAAATGATACCTAATATTGCACTGGATAAGGACTTCTGGTGTCGAGGCGTTATAGTTTGTATCATAGGAAGTTCAGTACAAACATTTTAAGCCAGATTTTGAAAACTCTGATTAGAGCACATTACCCTAAGATAGACTTTGCAGATTAGTATAGAAGAACCTCATATAATTTTTGTATTGAAATGATTTTGTGAGATTTAAATGAAATACATCCATCTCTGGATACGAGCAGGTAGAGGCGGTGCGTGAACAGATGTGCCAAGGGGTAAAACCTCAAAACACAGCTTTGTGTTAGACTCAAATGGGAACTGATGCACGAAAATGGGCCTTGCTACACTCTTGGTTATGACACTTCTGATGGATATGCATAGGATAATTCTCATTTTATTTACAAACCATTATGGAGGTTTTATGAGTATATAATTCCTCAAAGAAAACATTTACTATGATTATTGATTATATTCATAAACTATTCAATTCATGTTAAGAGTTTTTCATGTTTGGAATTATGTATTTCGATTCATAAACTAATCAAGTTTATGACATTTTTTAAAAATGGCACCTAGTGGAAGGAATGGGAATTGGATCATTGCACACAATCCATGGTGGAATTTCCATCAATCTCAAGATAATTATAGTGAAGTTGGTGATACAACTAGAGTTGATTAGCTTATCACCATACTGGGACAACTCACCCAGGTTCTGAATAATAACCATACCCGTATAGAGCACCCTGATCCACAGCATGGAGGATCAATGTTAGATCACTTCATGAGGAAATAAACATGAACATTCAATGGGAGTACAAATCCATTAGTGGCTGAGAAATGGATAAATTCCTTAGAGAAAGTATTCATGCCTTGGGGAGTAGTGAAAGGGAAAAAGTTGACATGTCAGTTTACCGCCTCACAAGAGATGATGATCAATGGTGGTAATTGATTCACAATATAAAGGAAGATTATGAAGTATGAAATTTTTAATAGAGGGAGTTTAATGATATTTCTTAGAAAAATACTTTCCTCGTCACCATCAAGCAGATATGGGAAGAAAATTTCTGAGTCTGAGGTAAAAGGAGGATGAGAATGTCCCAAAGTATGAGGCTAACATTACAAGGTTACTGAGGAATGCTGCAGATTATATACGTAACCCCTGAAGTAAAATTGATCATTTATTTTATGGTTTAAAACCATTTCTTCATCGAGAATTAGACTCATAATACTTTTTTTCATATGAATATATTGTCTCATGTGCTATCAAGACAGAAAAATAATTCCTTAAGTCTTATGTCATTAAAGAAAAGAAAGAGAAGAAGTGATCTTTTTAACACTCTGGAAATGGAAATAAGGGGCAGAAGGGAAAAGTTGAATATCCATCGTGCAGTAAATGTGGGAAAAATCAACTCGTACATGCCTGAAAAGAATGGGAGTCTATTACAAGTGTGGTGAAAAAGGACACCAAGATCATGATTGCAAAGGGAAGAAAGAGGTTGTCACTGTTGAATGCTAAAATTATATAGAATTGGGAAATTATGAAAATGAATTTCCTAAGCCTTAGAGGAATATACCTCAAAATGTCCTAGGGATTAAGGCCAAATGTATGTTATCACTACTGTTGAGGTTGAAGCTCCGAAATCCATAGTGGTTTGTAATTTAATCGTTTCCTCAAGTTTAGAAAATGCTTAATTTGATTTTGGATAATCACATTGTTTTATATCATCCACATTTTCTATTAAAATTAGATATTTTCAATTTTATTTAATATGGGAGATGTCAATACAAACTCCCAAGGGAAGTATCATTGCAACAAGGTTTTGTGAATCAGCCCCCATTAGAGCATATAAATGTTTGTTACCTGTTGATATCATCATCATAACCATGTTGAAATTTTATATAATCTCTTGTATGTATTGGATTTCAGACCATGATGAAAAACATTATTATAAGAAGAAGGAGGTTACTATTTATTATGACGATGGTAATGAACACATTGTCTTTACAGGAGAATCATCACTACTTAATTCTTATCTAGATCCACCGCTAGTATCTCTACTAAATTAAATTATTGAAGTGTAAGATAATGAAATAACTATGTATGTGGAAAAGAATATTCAAATAGTGGATGTACATATTGTGAATGAATATGTTGATGTGTTTCCAAACGATTAACCTGGACATCCTCCAGAATGAGAAATTGAGTTTTTGATTGATTCAATTCCTGGATCAAGTCCCATATCGAAGACCCATTATAGAATGTCCAATGTGGAATTAGTGTAACTAATGAAACAACACATGGAATTGAGTAATAATGGATTTATTCTCCCTATTTTTTCTCAATGGGGAGCCTATATCCTTTTTTATGAAGTAAGATGGATATATGAGGTTTTGTATGGACTATAGAGATATCAATGCTATAACAATAAAGAACAATTATCACATACCTTTCATTGATGATTTATTTTATCAAATTCATGGAGCTCCATACTTTTAAAAAATTGACCATCGATCTTGATATCATCAGTAGTGTGTGAAGAAGGAAAAAATCCTGATAACATCATTTCGAACAAGGTACGGGCATTACGAGTTTACAGTAATGCCTTTGGGTTTGACTAATGCACCATCAGTCATCATGGATCTAATGAATAGAGTTTTGAAGGAATATCATGATAACATTGTAGTGGTATTTATTGATGATATATTGGTATAATCGAAAAGCTACACAGATCATGAAAAACACATGCACATTATCCTAAAGACTCTTAGAAGACATGAATTTTTTGGGAAGTTTAGAAAGTGTGAATTCTGGCTTCAGGAGATTTCTTTTCCTGGACATATTGTATCCCTAGATGGAATCTATATTGATCCTTCTAAGACAAAGGCAATCCATGAATGGAAAGCACCAATGAATATAACCGAGGAACACATTTTTATTGGTTTAGCAAGTTATTATCAATGTTTCTTACAGAATAGTGCATGGTTGGCTAACCCATTAACAAATATCACACGAAAAGGGGTTAAATTTGTTTTGAAAAAATGGTGTGATTAATTTTGTGATGAATTTAATAGAAGAGTAGTCAATGGTATTATCATGACTCAACCATCGGGGAATGATGAGTTTTGTATTTATAGTGGTGCATCGAAGAACGAACTTGGTTGTGTCCTTATACAGAATGATAGACTTATTTCCTATAAATCACGACAGTTGAAAATCCATGAGGAAATCTATCCTACTCATGATCTTGAGATAGCTTTTATAATCATTGCTTTGAAGATTTGGAGACACTATCTATATGGTGAAAAATGTGAGTATTATAGTTATCACAAGAGTTGGAGTATAATTTATCATAGAAATAACTCAACATGAGGCAAATGAGATGGCTTGAACAACTGAAGGATTATGATTTCACGATACACTACCACCCGAGAAAGGAAAATAATGTGGCAGATGCTTTGAGCAGAAAAGATCAGGGAGTTTTGAACAAGATGATAGCTGGACGGGATTCTATTATCATGGATCTAGTAAAGATGGATATGGGAATAACCATAGAAGGTGGATCATCAATACTTTTTCAAATGGTTACCAAACCATATTTATTAGAAATGATAAAAAGTTGTCAAACTAATGATGAAGTGTTTCAAAAGTAGATTAAAGCTATGAATAATGGGAGATTGAGTTACATCATACATGAAGATTAAATTTTGAAATTCGGGACGAGACTCTAGGTTACCAATAAACCTGATCTAAAAAGGGAATTGTTGGACGATGCTCATAGATCCATTTTTCTATACACCATGGGAAAAACAAAATGTATGGAGATTTGAAGGAACAGTTTGGATGGGACAACATGAAGATGGAGATTTCTGATTTTGTGTTAAGATGTATGGTTTTTCAACATGTGAAACCAAGAAGGGAATATCCTGGAGGAGTCTTGCAAACTCGTCTATTACTTGAGTGAAAATGTGATATTATTATGATGGAATTTGTCATGGGACTACAAAAGACTCCTAAAAGGTACAATGAAATATGGTTCATTGTTCATCATCTTACCATGTAAGCCCATTTTATTGCTATAAGAGATGATTTTCTAATTGAAATTCTAGAAAGACTATATATTAATGATGTCGTGAGAATTCATGGAGTACCCCTATCGATTGATTTGGATCGTGATACTCGTTTTACATCAAGATTTAGGAAAATTCATACAAAATACTTGGATATTGAACTTCATTTGAGCACTGCCTACAACCTCCAAACTGATGGGAAATCAGAACATACTATTAAAACCTTAGAATACATGTTGAGATCATGCTCAATTGACTTTCAAGGCATGTTGGATTGATATTTCCCTATGGTTGAATTTTCCAATAACAATTGATTCCTTTCAAGAATTCAGATGGCGCCATATTAAGCGTTATATGGATAGGGATGTCGCATGCCAACCTGTAGGGATGATGTGGGTGAAAGAAAACTCGTAGTCCCGGAAATTTTGGAGGAAATGATGGAAGAGGTGAAGGTAATCCCAACCCCCATCATTGATTCTCAATGTTTTCATAAGTGCTATGCAGATAACCGAAGCAAGTATTTGGAATATCTGGTAGGACATCATGTTTTCATGAATGTATCTCCCTGTAAAGGTGTTATATGTTTCAGTAAGAAGGGAAAATTATGTCCCATGTACTTCAAACCTTTTGAGATTCTTGAACGAATTGTTGTTGTAGCTTACTAGTTGGCAATGCCGCTAACTCTCGCAAAATTTCATGATGTGTTCCACATATCAATGATGAGAAAATACATGCCTGACCCAACGCATGTACTCACTTGTATGGAATTAAAACTGGAACCCGATCTGTCTTATTGCGAAGAGACTGTCAATATTCTTGATACAAGAGAACAAGTGGTGAGATACCGGAAAACTCGTCAGGTAAATGTTTTATTGAGAAAACATGAGATGGAAGAGGCAATGTGGGAACTCGAGGAACTTATGATGAAGAACCACCCAAGTCTTTTTATGCAGTAATATTATAGAAATTTTGAGGATGAAATTATTTGAACGATGGGAGTATGTCACACCCAAATCTTCCATAGTACACTTCTCCTTGAATAATATTATACCGTGTTTCATAAACAACTTTGAGTTCTAATAGTCCACAACCAATCAAACTAGCCATTATGAATAGTAATACCCAGTTTTTGAAATTTTATAAATTTTATCATTAAAAATGGTCTTTAATTTTTGATTTGGAATATAGAAATTAGCTTAGACTGAATTTTTGGTATTTTTCTGAAACCATCAATTTTTTATGAATAGTGAAAAACTCTGAGTTATAGTTTAAAATCAAATTTTAATTAAATAATTATTTATTTTATTTAAATTTATTTTAGGTCTAAATAGATACATCATACTTATATAATTTCAATGTAATTTATTGGTGTCCTTTTATAATTATTTTAGATATATAAAAATTTTATTGAAATTTTTACTGTCTTTTATCCATCTCCTAGGAGGATTTAAAATTTTAAAAAAAAAACCTAATTATAATGCTTCTGTGAGTTGAATTGCATAAATCTGAGAGACACAGTTGATATGAGTAAGTAAAATGTGGTTCAATAAGATGAAAATAATTTTGGGTAAATAGTAACCTTTTAATTTTATTTAACACGGTTATAAGTAAATAGGGTAATTAAGTGTAAAAATGATATTATTACTTCCCTAAAAGGTGTCCTAATTCTATTGGATAAGTATAATTTAACCAAAAAATATAAGGAATAAAATATGATCCTCTTTGGTCAGCTTGGGTTTGTTTAAGACATTTATTATTTTTTAAATCAAAGAAGAGTTAAAATAGTTAAAATCAATGTTTAATAACTAATAAATTTTTAATTAAGGGTTACACATAAGATAAATTCAAATTTAAATATTTATTTAAAATATAACAATATCTAATACATAATGGTATTTTATTTATTTTTTTCGACATTAAATATTATAATTTATTTATGACACAATGAAGATTAAGTAATTACCTAGTTAAAGAAATATTAAAATAATTGATATTATAAATATCCAAATGAATATAATTTGAGAATTTTTATGAAGTCCACTAATTTTATAGGTTAATATGACATACAGGTGTTATTTATATGAATTGTTTTGGAAGAAATAATGCTGTTATAAATTTAGAAAAACAAAATACCAAATAGTGTCAAAATTGATATAAAAGAGTTTTTTTAAAAAATATTATATTATTAATTGATATTCTATTCCTAAAGTACAATTTTTCGGCCAAATACTTATATAATCATTGGTCATTCATTAATGAACCCCTTGGGGTTCTCTTGGAGTTATAAAGTATGTTTATTAACCATATAATATAAAAATACAAAGAGACATGGTATATGCCAAACTATTGAACTAAAAGTTAAATATAAAGGATAAGGTTAATATATTGACCCAAAATAGTCTAAAACCTTTTAGATTAGTGGTTTATGACCCAAACACACCTTAAAATTTACATAATCCATTTTTATCCATTTTAAACCGAAAATAATTTTATTACAAAATAATATTTCTAGCTTTTCATATTGTGCCCCTCACCCCTCTTATAAAAGGGCAATACCCTTCTCTCAAATTCACTACTTCAAAGCCATTTGTATAAGGCCCCAGCCTTAAACCTTACTTAAACTTGAGTTATTATAAGATTACACATTGAGGATCTTTTCAGGTTTAGAGTTTTAGAGAATTATATCATGAAACTTGCATTACATTCCACATTTAAACCAGGTGGTTACATAAAAGACAATATTCATTCTTCCCATCAATGGAAACCTATTTAAAATAAAACACGGATTGTTTCTTGACACATCCTTGACACTATCGTCACATCATGTACCTTTCCCTTGACCTCTGAAAAGAATTTCAAAAACATGGGATGAGCATAAAAAGCTCAGTAAGGGTTATAAAAATATGGAAAGGAAACATGAGTTCATATATACATAAGAATGAAATCATACTTTACCCATAAAACATAGGCATATCAAATCCTGAATAAATCATAGAAAACATAAGACATAAAGGTAACTTGAGGCATTCATAACATTCTTACGTAGGGAGTAACCCTCTTGGTTACGTTTGGAATACCCATCACAGTATATTCCCCAAATCTCTTCAGAGAAACCTTAACGTTTCACTCCATCGCGTTACCCAATGCATTGGAGAGCTATATCGGGCTCACCCGCCCTTAGTTTATCACGGAACCACCCGTTCTTCATAACAATGCCCAAGAACCATAACATAATCGTATCACATAAACATGAATAAAGGAAACATAACATTTCCACATTTCAATCACAATATAACATTTTAGGATATTGAAATAATGAATCCATTCAAAAAGAAACCATTTCCAAAACCATTTAAAACATTTAATAAAGAGATTTTTTAATCAAATTGTCCCATACCACCTTGAAGCTTTTAACATTTTAAACCATTAATATCCATATAAATAAATCCTTAAAACCATTTTGAAAACATGGATATTAATAAGAACAAATAATTAAAACATTTAAAACGATATTTTGGTTAAAGGGGTTTTACCAAAATTAGAGACACTTGAATACAATAATCGAGGAATAACATTTAGTCAGAACTTTATAATATCATGAGAATAAAAGGATTCATGATATAATACTCCAAATGACAGTATATACACCATATAAGAGTGAATTGGTGCATAACAACAATGAACCCTCAATAGAAATGTCAAATGTGATGAAATCCCTTATAAAGAAGGTATCCTTAAATTAAGGACAAATAAATCTCAAAAATATGTGTGAAAAATATATATACACCCAATATAAGTGGATATTAAGTGTAAAACAATAAAAGTTCATTCGCACATATTTAATGGATGACATATTCAATGACTACAAGTTGAACCCAAAGAAATCGAAATTGGGTTAAAAAGTTCCCTTGACAGCCTAACGGCATCACATCAAAATGAGTTGATGAGAGATAAAAAGTGTATCTCATCACTTGGAAATAAAATTTACATCAATAAGGATGTATGAGAACATATCCCAACATAAAAATATGTAAATTAAAAGACCCAATAAAATAAGTCTTTTAAAAAAGAGGAGGGTGAAAGGTTCCCTTACCGACTTGGGTATCTTTCAAAACATACACCCCATGAAAGAAAAACAATAGGTCATTGATGTAAATACTCATAAACAAAAGTATATTACACAAAGAGTAGAATAATGGTCAGTACATACACCACTAAATGGAATTTGTGGCAAATGTAGCATAAATCTCACGGGAATAAAAGTGAGATGAAAAATCCCTTACGAAAATTCGGCAGCCTAACGGCGCCACTCAAAACATCCAAAATAGATTGATGAGAGAGAATAGGGTCTCTCATCACATGAACATAAAATTTAAAGTAAGTTTAATATAAAATATCATCCCAATAACAAGAAAGATGAGCTTTAAAAGTAATGACATAAAAGAGTGTACTTGAAAAGAAACAGAGGAGTAAGATCCCTTACCTCGGGTCCGACTTGACTCGATCGTTCTTTAATCTCCTGAATAATAAAATTGAGTTAATTTATAATTCCTTAATAACCTTTTTAAAGTTCATTATTACTTTTATACCACATATTACCATGTCATAAACATTATGTAATCATTTAAGTTAATAATATTTGTTTTGCCGATATTTGGTTCTTAAGTCGAAAGTGGACTTCTTACAATTACATGTTGTTCGTGTGGCCAAATGTTTATTATATCCAGAATTGTATTCATTATGTATATATCATATATGTAATATATATCCAGTACATGCATGCATTTATAACATTACATAATCATTTAGAGGTAAGAAATGAAATGCACCGTTCCTGGAGACGGTAAGCCGTACGTACGCATGAACGCTACTTTCATTTCTATTTCGTATTTTATAGAATGGAATAATAATGATATAAAGGTATATTATAATTCCAGTATAATATCATATATAATATCATATTTCCATCCTTTATACATCCCACATATGGTGGTTAACGAATCAAATCACTTTGAGGGGGTGGTAGTCCGCACTTCCTTAAATGAAGATATCGCGTATACCCATAATGGAAGCCATAAAGGTAAGACAAAAATGAAAAATACAGAAGCATAAATAAAACATAAACATATTATATATCATATATAAAAATAGTGACATCATAATGGCCACCTTTGAAGGTGTTAAATGAGTATTGAACAATCATCGTTTCGGGAGGCAGAATTTCACCATCCACGGAAACCGTATGTTCTTTAACCATTTGATGTAGTTTTGTGAGAGTGTAGCTCGAATAAATCTTATAAAAACATCCTAGTATATTGGAGATACTGTTTTTGTTACAAAATAAGTAAATAAAAAGAGTTTAGGGGGTTGGAGAAGCAAAATAAAACAAATGAACATGAGAGAATGAATTACCTTTAAAAGTGTAACTCCTTTTGATTTGAGCCTAAAGGATTTTTTTGAAAGGATTCTGCCCAAAGGGAATCCTCTAGGATGAGGAGAGGGATGTGGAGAGAGTAAATGGGCAGGGGTTGGCCGAGCCAAAGGCTTGAGGAGTGTGTTAAATGAGGTAGAGGTGGGGGCCTTTTATAAGAGGAGAGGAGGGGTACTTTTGGATAGTAAAGAAATATAACTTTATTTGAAAATGTGTTTCGGTTTCAAAAGGTCCAAAATTAATATAATTCGTGTATAAGGTGATAAGGCTTCGAAATCCACTCATCCAATAAGTTTTGGACATTTGTAGTTCATAGATTTTACATTATCTTTCCATTTTATTTAAATCGTCAAATAATGATGTTATCGCTGCATCATTATTATGTCATAAATAATTTAATTTATTTAATTTCTAAAAAATACAAAAAAATACTATGATGTAGTAAATCTTTTTATCTTTCCAATGAATATTTATAATCAAAATGATGACTTGTATAACCCCACTTAAAAATTGTTTTAGTAAAACATATCATGTTTGTGTCAATTTTACTTTTACATTAAATAAAATGTTATTTATGTCATTTCCCAACCAATGTGGATCCATGGGGTCCCCAAGTTTACCCATGGCTTGTCTTGGTCGGCCATGATACAACCTATGAGGGTAAGACATGTTTCAAGCTCATCCCATTTTATTAAAGCATTATTTTTACCTTAAACTACACTAATTACAACTAATCGCGATTAAAAACTTAATAAGTTACTATTTACCAAAAAATTATTTTAATCTCATTGAACCACATTTTACTTCTTAATGACAACCATGTATGTCGGATTTTTGAAAATCAAAACACAATGATGGCAAAATTTCATTTAAACGGAAAATCAGTTTTTATAAGTACCACTTAGTGGTTTCACAATTCATCAAAAATTGAAGTTTTTCAGAAAAATCCCAAAAACTCACCCTAAGCTATATTTGATATTCTGAATTCAAAAATGAAGTCCGTTTTACAAAATTCAATACATATAAGTCACATTAATTAATTTAATAATTAATTCCCGCTGTCATGACAAATAGCGTGTTTTATGAAACAATAAGTATCAAAAGATTGACACTAGTTTAAGTCTGATTTCAAAGTGAAATTGATTCCAACGACCACTATTGGATTTAATGGTAAAAATATTTTCTAATTTCACTTTAAAACCAATTCAAAATATAATCTAATCATATAAATAAATTAGATTAAAAAGTGGTTTTGAATTAAAATACAACATTTTACACTATTCATTAAAAAATGAACTTTATCGGAAAGATACAAAAATTTACACAAAGTAAATTTTGATGTCCCGAATCTTAATAAGAGTTTTATTTGGTCCAAAATAATGTTTAAGAGTGAAAAAACTATATTTAATGACGGTTCTCCATCAAAAGGTGATAAGTGAACCTTTAGTGAAAACTAGGGCATATACGCCTAAAATTGAATTCTTTCCGTATTTTAAGCCTTTATCTTTTATTGTATAAATGTAAAAATATTTAAGAACATATATAATAATATTTTAGTTATTTCTATCCATTCCAGCCATTACAACGGCTTCATGTTAACTACCATTTAAAAGAATATTATTTTATTATTAGAGTGCAACGTAAGATTCCCAAGAAACTCGTTGTTGCGTGTTGGGTACGCCATCGAGCATAGTGTCCCCTTTAAAGTCATATTAATATTTTATTCACAAATA
Organism: Viscum album; assembly: GCA_963277665.1. Lineage (NCBI taxonomy): Eukaryota > Viridiplantae > Streptophyta > Magnoliopsida > Santalales > Viscaceae > Viscum > Viscum album. The sequence goes on along the minus strand of OY728152.1, from coordinate 2,130,614,933 downwards.
TGGATAAATATGAAAATTTCATATTCCTTATTTACCTGGGGTGTTACATCCTTCCCCCCTTTTGGGAATTGAGTCCTCGCAATTTTAAAATTGCGCTTGGAAACATCCTTGAACGTCCCACATCGGAACAATAGTCAGTAAAACAATCACTTTAAAATAAAGAAAGATAAGAACAGAGGTCACCCGAGTTAACCCATACTAGGATTCTAAGTATGAAAATATGGACATGGAGGAGAAAACATAGGGTCATGTTCCGATGGAGAGTGATATAAAACATGTTTAGGAGAAAGTTAACAATAAGAAAATCACAAACTTGTGATGGGTTAAACGGTGTTGGGTTCCCCAGTAGGAAAAGTTAATAGTTAACATTTTTGTTTCAAGTTACTTTTTATTGAGGAATTTATTCATAAGGAAGCATAATCACTTATCATGTTGACTTTCAACTTTTACTAGATTCCTTAGTCAAACTCATATTTTTTCCAAAAGACGAGTATTTAGGGAGACTTGTTCGCATTAAGAGTACTATAATCAAATTCTAGAGAATCACCTAATCCCCAAAAGAGAATTATATACATCCCATGTATTTAGGCTTTAACCAAAACCAAAACCAAAAAGGTTAGTACAAGATCCGATAATCCAGAAAAGGAAAACCCCTTATAAAAAGAAAATCTATTCTTATTCTCCATAATTTGTCCAACAAAGCCCAAAGTTCAACAAGGACCATCCGATAAACAATTTGTCCATAAAATTCTTCAAAGTAAACCAATATAAGATTGAAACCCAAATATTTTAAGGATTTAGTCACATAGTCTTCCAAGTTAAATCGTAACATTTATCTCCAAACAACATCAGTTTCTCCTAAAGTCTCACATTGAAAAGTAATTATCCTAATCACATATCCTCCAAAATAAACTTACTCTTAATTCATAAAATAATATAACTAAAAAGAATCAGTAAAACTAACCAGGGGCTTCACGTAGTCCAGTGGTAGGCGATAAATACCAGTCGCACTTTGGTTGTGGGTTCGATTTCCGCAGCATTGTCCGACGCGATGGGTTGTCACACGGTCTTTGTGTTGTCCTTTTTCCAAAACTATATAATTCTCAAATCATTACCCAAAAGGGATAAAATCATCAAAAATAACCATAACATAATTTAACCTCAATTTTATCTCATGCCTTTCACTTCAATCATAACATATGGTAACCCATAATTACCTCAAAAGTAAGGATCATATAAACCCAGATGGTTCTTTATAACTATGTCGACAAAATAAAAGATAACTATTACTTGAATAAAATTTTCCTATATTAAACATCAGGGTTACACATAATATAAAAAGTCTTCTAATGTAACCCCATCATCAAAAGAGACTTAATACTCTTAAGAATTTCACCCTAACTCTTGAAGCCCTTATATGTTGACATCTTACTCATTCAACATTCTTCATGATCCATTATCCATTCCTTTCCAACTTATTTCGAAATACCTCTTTCCTACAAACAAAATCATGAATCATATCCTAAGATTCCAAAATAAGAAAACAATAGTCATGAAATAGTACATACCTTTGATTGGTCATTGTCAGTTTCATCATCCTCAATCGGAATGGCATTAGGTATTGGTAAACAAATATTGGTACGCTCTTGGTGACCCCATTCATGAAACTTCTTCATAGGACATGTGTTTGCATAATTACCATGCACACCACATTTAAAACATTCAATTGATCCCTCAGAAAGAACTTTTTTCCCTTTCCTCAAGTCAACTGGATGCTTCCTTTTTCCATGGCAGGTTCTTGCTTTATGACCTTCATTTCCACATCTATATCATATTTCTGTCCCTTTGAAACCTTTTCCTAGGTGTTTATTTCCACATCTTTGACACGTAGGTTTTTGAACACAGTTACCTTTATGATTATTACTTGTACTTCCGTAGGGATTTGTTTCTTGCAAATTTGATGCCTTAGAGAAATCTCCAAGGTTTTGGTGGTCAATCATGACTCCTGATAGTTGGTTGAGGATAATCAAAAGAGTTCTCATTGTAGCTCCCATATTATTCAGTTTCTTGCTCAAAAAACTGTCACAGTTTCCTTCACATCCACTGTTACTTTGGGGCCTGCTAGATCCAGCAATTTACTAAAACCAAAAAGGTCAGTGTGAGTATATCAACAAAACCACCATGTACTAATGAGTAAGATGGAAAATAAGATATACATAATCATTCACTTTATCTAAAACTAAGACTCTTTATGAAATCCTAACCATTATGGTAATTGTCAATTATGCTTAAAGAATACCCTAACCTCTAAAGTTATCTAAACCAACCTTTGATACCAACTATAAGGCCCCAGCCTTAAACCTTACCTAAACTTGAGTTATTACAAGATTACACATTGAGGATCTTTTCAGGTTTAGAGTTTTAGATAATTAGATCATGAAACTTGCATTACATTCCACATTTAAACAAGGTGGTTACATAAAAGACAATATTCATTCTTCCCATCAATGGAAACCTATTTAAAATAAAACACGGATTCTTTCTTGACACATCCTTGACACTATCGTCACATCATGTACCTTTCCCTTGACCTGTGAAAAGAATTTCAAAAACTTGGGATGAGCATAAAAAGCTCAGTAAGGGTTATAAAAATATGGAAAGGAAACATGAGTTCATATATACATAAGAATGAAATCATAATTTACCCATAAAACATAGGCATATCAAATCATGAATAAATCATAGAAAACATAAGACATAAAGGTAACTTGAGGCATTCATAACATTCTTACATAGGGATTAACCCTCTTGGTTACGTTTGGAATACCCATCAAAGTATATTCCCTAAATCTCTTCGGAGAAACCGTAACGTTTCACTCCTTCGCGTTACCCAATGCATTGGAGAGCTATATCGGGCTCACCCGCCCTTAGTTTATCACGGAACCACCCGTTCTTCATAACAATGACCAAGAACCATTACATAATCGTATCACATAAACATGAATAAAGGAAACATAACATTTCCACATTTCAATCACAATATAACATTTTAGGATATTGAAATAATGAATCCATTCAAAAAGAAACCATTTCCAAAACCATTTAAAACATTTAATAAAGAGATTTTTGAGTCAATGTGTCCCATACCACCTTGAATCTTTTAACATTTTAAACCATTAATATCCATATAAATAAATCCTTAAAACCATTTTGAAAACATGGATATTAATAAGAAAAAATAATTAAAACATTTAAAACTATATTTTGGTTAAAGGGGTTTTACCAAAATTAGAGACACTTGAATACAATAATCGAGGAATAACATTTAGTAAGAAGTTTATAATAGCATGAGAATAAAAGGATTCATGATATAATACTCCAAAGGACAGTATATACACCATATAAGAGTGAATTGGTTCATAACAACAATGAACCCTCAATAGAAATGTCAAATGTGATGAAATCCCTTATAAAGAATGTATCCTTATATTAAGGACAAATAAATCTCAAAAATATGTGTGACAAATATATATACACCCAATATAAGTGGATATTAAGTGTAAAATAATAAAAGGTCATTCACACATATTCAATGGATGACATATTCAATGACTACAAGTTGAACCCAAAGAAATCAAAATTGGGTTAAAAAGTTCCCTTGACAGCCTAACGACATCACATCAAAATGAGTTGATGAGAGATAAAAAGTGTATCTCATCACTTGGACATAAAATTTACATCAATAAGGATGTATGAGAACATATCCCAACAGAAAAATATGAAATTTAAAAGACCAAATAAAACAAGTCTTTTAAAAAAGAGGAGGGTGAAAGGTTCCCTTACCGACTTGGGTATCTTTCAAAACATACACCCCATGAAAGAAAGACAATAGGTAATTGATGTAAATACTCATAAACGAAATTATATTACACAAATATTAGAATAATGGGCAGTACATACACCACTCAATGGAATTTGTGGCAAATGTAGCATAAATCTCATGGGAATAAAAGTTAGATGAAAAATCCCTTACGAAAATTCGGCAGCCTAACGGCGCCACTCAAAACTTCCAAAATGGATTGATGAGGGAGAATAGGATCCCTCATCACATGAACATAAAATTTACAGTAAGTTTAATATAAAATATCATCCCAATAACAAGAAATATGAGCTTTAAAAGTAATGACATAAAAGAGTGTACTTAAAAAGAAAGAGAGGAGTAAGATCCCTTACCTCGGGTCCGACTTGACTCGATCGTTCTTTAATCTCCTGAATAATAAACTTGAGTTAATTTCTAATTCCTTAATAACCTTTTTCAAATTCATTATTACTTTTATACCACTTATTACCATGTCATAAACATTATGTAATCATTTAAGTTAATAATATTTGTTTTGCCGATATTTGGTTCTTAAGTCGAAAGTGGACTTCTTACAATTACATGGTGTTCGTGTGGACAAATGTTTATTATATCCAGAATTTTATTCATTATGTAGATATCATATATGTCATATATATCCAGTAAATGCATGCATTTATAACATTACATAATTATTTAGAGGTAAGAAATGAAATGCACCGTTCATGGAGACGGTAAGCCGTACGTACGCATGAACGCTACATTCATTTCTATTTCGTATTTTATAGAATGGAATAATAATGATATAAAGGTATATTATAATTCCAGTATAATATCATATATAATATCATATTTCCATCCTTTATACATCCCACATATGGTGTTTAACGAATCAAATCACTTTGAGGGGGCGGTAGTCCGCACTTCCTTAAATGAAGATATCGCGTATACCCATAATGGAAGCCATAAAGGTAAGACAAAAATGAAAAATACAGAAGCATAAATAAAACATAAACATATTATATATCATATATAAAAATAGTGTCATCATAATGGCCACCTTTGAAGGTGTTAAATGAGTATTGAACAATCATCGTTTCAGGAGGCAGAATTTCACCATCCATGGAAACCGTATGTTCTTTAACCATTTGATGTAGTTGTGTGAGAGTGTAGCTCGAATAAATCTTATAACAACATCCTAGTATATTGAAGATACTGGTGTTGTTACAAAAGATGTAAATAAAAAGATTTTAGGGGGTTGGAGAAGAAAAATAAAACAAATGAACATGAGAGAATGAATTACCTTTAAAAGTGTAACTCCTTTTGATTTGAGCCTAAAGGCTTCCTTTGAAAAGATTCTGCCCAAAGGGAATCCTCTAGGACGAGGAGAGGGATGTGGAGAGAGTAAATGGGCAGGGTTTGGCCGAGCCAAAGGCTTTAGGAGTGTGTTAAATGAGGTAGAGTTGGGGGCCTTTTATAAGAGGAGAGGAAGGGTACTTTTGGATAGTAACGAAATATTACTTTATTTGAAAATGTTTTTCGGTTTCAAAAGGTCCCAAATTTATATAATTCGTGGATAAGGTGATAAGGCTTTGAAATCCACTCATCCAATAAGTTTTGGACATGTGTAGTTTATAGATTTTACATTATCTTTCCATTTTATTTAAATCGTCAAAAAATGATGTCATCGCTGCATCATTATTTTGTCATAAATAACTTAATTTATTTTATGTATAAAAATTATAAAAAAAATACTATGATGTAGGAAATCTTTTTATCTTTCCAATGAATATTTATAATCAAAATTATGACTTGTATAATCCCACTTAAAAATTGTTTTAGTAAAACATATCATGTTTCTATCAATTTTACTTTTACATTAAATAAAATGTTATTTATGTCATTTCCCAACCAAAGTGGATCCATGGGGTCCCCAAGTTGACACATGGCTTGTCTTGGTCGGCCATGATACAAAAAATGAGGGTAAGACATGTGTCAAGCTCATATCATTTTATTAAAGCATTATGTTTACCTTAAACTACACTAATTACCACTAATCGCGATTAAAAACTTAATAAGTTACTATTCACCAAAAAATTATTTTAATCTCATTGAACCACATTTTACTTCTTAATGACAACCATGTATGTCGGATTTTTGAAAATCAAAACACAATGATGGCAAAATTTCATTTAAACGGAAAATCAGTTTTTATAAGTACCACTTAGTGGTTTCACAATTCATCAAAAATTGAAGTTTTTCAGAAAAATCCCAAAAACTCACCCTAAGCTATATTTGATATTCTGAATTCAAAAATGAAGTCCGTTTTACAAAATTCAAAACATATAAGTCACATTAATTAATTTAATAATTAATTCCCGCTGTCATGACAAATAGCATGTTTTATAAAACAATAAGTATCAAAAGATTGACACTAGTTTAAGTCTGATTTCAAAGTGAAATTGATTCCAACGACCACTTTTGGATTTAATGGTAAAATTATTTTCTAATTTCACTTTAAAACCAATTAAAAATATAATCTAATCATATAAATAAATTAGATTAAAAAGTGGTTTTGAATTAAAATACAACATTTTACACTATTCATTAAAAAAATGAACTTTATCGGAAAGATACCAAAAATTTACAAAAAGTAAATTTTGATGTCCCGATTCTTAATAAGAATTTTATTTGGTCCAAAATATTGTTTAAGAGTGAAAAAAACTATATTTAATGACGGTTCTCCATCAAAAGGTGATAAGTGAACCTTTTGTGAAAACTAGGGCATATACGCCTAAAATTGAATTCTTTCCGTATTTTAAGCCTTTATCTTTTATTGTATAAATGTAAAAATATTTATGAACATATAAAATCATATTTTAGTTATTTCTATCCATTCCCACCATTACAACGGATACATGTTAACTACCATTTAAAATAATATTATTTTATTATTAGAGTGCAACGTAAGATTCCCAAGAAACTCGTTGTTGCGTGTTCGGTACGCCATCGAGCATAGCGTCCCCTTTAAAGTCATATTAATATTTTATTCACAAATATGGATAAATATGAAAATGTCATATTCCTTATTTACCTGGGGGGTTACAATTAGTCATGGCCAAAATCTGCCCAAATACCCTTTCAACTATCCTCCCTTCATCATAGAGGCCTTCTGCTTTTTAGAAAGCCATCCAATGGAGCCGTTTTGAAAAAATCAAAAGGAAGAACCTGAAGAAGAGGTAAATATTTCATCACCTCATTCATGTTTCTCTCTTTCACTTCCTCTTTCCCTGTTGTTTCCATTCCAAAATAATAACTCCTGTATCTTCTATATACTGTGATGTTGTTATAAACATGGTACAACCATATTAATTATTCTATCCATCCTTTGAATGACATGTCACTATACGCGTGTACGTACAGCTAACCGTCTCCAGGTCATGGGGTAATTTTTCTTCAATATATTATTATTTGGATGGGTATAATAATGATGTGTAATAGATGTAATTAATAAATATAACAGGAAAATTATTCCGTATATATTATATACAATCCAATTATATATTATTATAATATAAAAATTATGATATTTTCGCTCGTGCGTACATACAGATTACCGTCTCCACGAAAGCGATGAGATTCATTCTCCATCGAATTCATTCAATGCTAATATTAATTTGATGATTAAAAATAATGTTTAAAGACTTTATATCATTCTGTATATGAATAATATACATCCCATCCATAAAAAAATATGACTCACATTACAAATAATATAATGGAAAATGAATCCATTAACAATTGAAATTATGATAATACTAAGATATTATTACTAAAGCAATGTTAAAAGATCATATGTGATATCTTATTAATGTATATGATTCTGGTGTAATTTTATAACAATTATTTAACATTAATACAAGAGGTTAAACTACCCTCGATACATGAAAATTACATGGTAAGGGTTTATTCTAAAATTTCTTCATTATCCAAGCTTATTTAAACATAATTATAAACCGGGGCATCTTTATCATCCTCATACATGTTTCTTAAAAATGTATTTGAAAAAATTATTTCTATTTTATAGAAAATGGGTGAAAGTCATTAATAACTTTATTTGAATTTTATAAGAAGTTTATAATTGAATATTTCTACCATTTTCCCAACAATGTACTTTTTGACCTTTTCGAAAAATTTATGGTAAGAATGTTTTTTAGGATATACTGTGAGTGTAGCTATTTTATGCAGTTATAACATCATCAAACATACCATAAAAGATTATAAGAATATTTTAAAAATAATTTTCTTCTTTTATAAATATAATAATTTTAAATGATTTCAATATAAAAAGATATATTTCTCAAAAAAATGTTTTCATTTCATCTATGTCAACATCTTTTGATAGATTTTAAGCTTATCTAAAGTTGATTTATTAGGATAAAAAATTATATATTTTACTTAAGGTTTTTCGATATGTTTGAATGTGGATGTTCTATATTTATATTATTCACGGTTTATGGATAATTTATTGACATTTCGTATGCTAGTTTTAATACGAATGTTTATTTTATGTTTAAACCTGTCCATATGAGAAATTCATTGGACATAGAAAGTGATGGGTGGAGCCTGCTATAGCTCATCGATGCATTAGTAGTTCTCATGAGACAAACTAGTGTCTTGGAACAAGGTATTGACAAAATATTATTTGTAGTCTTGTTACAAGGCCATGACTATGTGGATATGAATGTTTGGTATTATGCATTCCATCCTTATGAAAGTTGATATTGATATTTCATGTGATTATTCAACAAGGTGAATATTAATGTGAATAAGTAAATGGAATTTTTTGATTTTATAATTTAATTATTATTTTGAATTACTTGTTTAAAAGTTGTTTGTTTTAGTCTTAATCATTTCCTTAAATGTTAATGCTTATTTATAAAATTTTCTACTATATTTTTATCCTTACTGATGATCTGATCTCACCCATTTCTATTTTTTATTTTTTCCTGGATATGAAGAAGTATATTATGACTGACCTTTAGGGATAGTCTATGGGATCTCAGTGTTGTATATGGAAACAAGGTTTTTTTAGTTTTCATTTTCTAGATGTAATATAAACCTTATGAATGTATCTAGCGCTTCCATGGCTACTAAAGTAATAGAACCCTCGAGACTTGATATTTGCTGATTATGCCAATGAAAAGTAATAATGCACTGAATATGGGCTTCTGGTGTTGGGTCTTTACATTTTTAATTGAGATGATGGATTCTATTTTCAACTAAAAACTCCACTTGTTATAAAAGAGTGTAGGTAATATATGTAATGTCTTGTTGTATAACCATTGGTGGTGATTTGTTACAATGGAAATTCACTATTCAATAGATGCATGCCTATAATTTGATTTTTGGATATCGATTGGTTGATATCCTCCAAGGATAATATTGAATATTATTCTCAAATGGTAATTTTCACACCTCTCGATGGAGTTGACGATGTATTTAGAGAATCATGGTGTTTAAGTTCTAAAAATGTAATAATTTTGGTAATGGTGGATAGAACCATCTATTACCAATTGGGTGAGATTAACTTTTCATTAATGAATGATATCAATAATAGAAACATTATAAATATTTTTGATCAATTTTCGTATTTTCCCCCCAATATTTTCCCTTTGTTTTCAACCAAAATAGAAAAATTTTATAAGAATGATATAATACCATGGACCATCCCTATGTCACCTTCGGTTTATTAGATGTCACTAATATAATTGAGTGAATTTAATTTCTAGTTTTATGAGCTTAAAATTAAATCATTCATTCGACTGAGTACATATCTATAGAAAGAACCTGTTCATTTTATGAAGAAGGATGATAAAACACATTTTTTTTATTTTCATTATATTTTGTAATTTATAAAAAAGAATTAGAATCCTCCCACATGTAATGTTGTTTTTTTAATTAATAGAGGGGATCTCATTTTTCTAAAAAATGGATTTTTATTTGGGATATCAACAATTATGAGATCCAACGTATATATTCAAAATAAATTTATCAACTGTAGATATTGGAATTATGAATATAATGCTATGCATTTTCTATAAAATAGCACATGAAATATTTATATCTATAATGAATTTAATAATTCCGAGATTTCCATATTCCATTTAGATGGTGTTTTTGATGATATACATGTGTATTGTTTGAAAAATGTTTATTATGAAGATCACATGGCAATATCGATGGGTATCTTTGGAGGACATTATCTATATTCCATATAATCGATGATTCATTTCAAGATAGATGGTGTATATTTCGTTGTACATTTGATTTCAAAAAATGGCCTTTCCAATGATCTATAAATGAAAATAGTTAATATGTCATAGAAACTACTGAAGAATTACATTGAGATACATAGATTCTCATGTTTTTTGGAATAAAAAATTCTTCATTTACAAGAATTTTCATGATTTGATTGAGAAATGAAAATATTGAAGGGTAAAGGTGTTCATTTCCCATGGAATATAAAATTTCAGAAATCCATTCAAAAATAAAAAGTAATAATTACTTCATTAATTATCCTCATATTTCTAGAGTCTATATAGGGGACTGTAGTCTATTATGATGTATCAATATCATAGTTATGATGTGTTCACAGTGGTGGTGATCATGATATTACCTATATGTCAATATTGTTATGGTTTACTGAGAATAGCAACCCAATATAAGATTTGGAATAAGTTACAATTATTCCAATATTAAAAACATAGAATCATTAAAACATTAATTATAAATTGATAGTTTTTATGAATAATAGAAATTTGAAACATATCTTATTACAAAGAGACTTGAGTTATAGGTAGATTAGATGGATAGATATTCAACTACTATTTGTCATAAACTTGTTGAATACATCAGCTAATGGAAACTCTATGGTGAAATCATTGAGTAGGATATTGAATTTTTAGTTTGCTAAAGATGATTCCGAAAATGGTATTAAAATACTAATATATGGGATATTCATCTAGAATGTTACAACCAAGGTGATATTTATGTTTTCATTTACATTATATTTTAGTTGGTTTTTTGATCAAATTATAGTTTCTCTGAAAATGGATTCATATTGTGTTATTGTGAAGAAAATACTCAACAGTGGGTATTAGATTGAGAGTTGGAGGCTTGATAAGAACTTAGGGTTCTGACATAGAGATCATGTGGCCATTCCTTTTATTATTTGGGAGGAAATTCTACGACCCTCCAAAAATAGGAGATGTATTTTTTACCCTTGTATTTAGAAAACATTTAATGATTTTAATCAAAAAAATTTACTGGTTGGAATTAAATGATATACTCTAGAGTATGTCTCGATATGACTTACGATTCATCTTTTAATTGAATATCATCAATGAGTAATGTAATACCCCACGCTTCCATGGAACTCTTCTCTTTGAATAATATAATAGTGTGAGTTGTATTCAACACTGAGTTCAAGCGCACCACGACTTACCAAACTAGCCGTTCAAAAGTGGTTATGAATAGTATTAACTGAATTTTAAATTTTATATTATCCTTATAATTTTAGAATCCATATTATGAGTTTCTACGACATAATTTATGAACAAAGTCATTTTTCAGATAAAAGAAGTATTCTTCAAAAAATCTTATTTTACCACCTTTTAATGGAGAAGCCTTTTTAAATCCAATATTTGAAACTTTTATAAATTCAATTTGACAAAATAAAATTCTTCTTTATAATCGGAAAATTACAATTTAGTTTCATAGTGTTTTGATTTTTTCTGACAACTTTCATATTTGAGTGAATAGTAAGAATACAATATTTTAACTGAAAACAACTTTTTTAATCAAAATAATTTATATTGTTAAATTATACATTTTAATGGTTTTGAAGTATAAATAGATTATATTTTTACCATTTAATCCAGTAATGGACATTGTAATAAATTTCACTTTGAAATTGGACATAAACAAGTGTCAAACTTTTGATAGTTATTATTTCTTAAAAATACGTCTTTTGGTTTTGATAGTAGGAATTAATTTTAAATTAATAAATTTTATTTTTATTTTATGAATTTGGTAAAATAGAATTCATTTTCAAATTCGGAATATCAAAATTATCTTAGGGTGAAATTTTTGTATTTTTTTGAAAACATTCAATTTTTTATGAAGAATAAAAAACACTGATTTATTGGTTAAAACCGACTTTTAATTTTAATAATTATTTATTTTATTTAAATTTATTTTAGGTAAAAATAGATAAATAATACCTATATAAGTTCAATGTAATTCATCAGAGGTAGTTAATAATAATATTAGACATATAAAAATTTTATTGAACTTTTCACCATATTTTACCCATCTCCTAGGAGAATTTTCAAATTCACATAAAACCTAATTTTACCGCTTATGTGAGTAGACTTTTAAAAAATCATAGAGACATGGTTAATATCAATGTGTAAAATGTGGTTCAATAAGATAAAAATAATTTTTTTTAATAGTAACTTTTTACTTTTATTTACCACGGTTAAAAGTAAATAGGGTAATTATTGGTAAAAATGATATTAACATTATCCTAACACATTTCTTAATTCTATTGGACATGTTTATCTTGACCAAAAACAACCTTAGGAATAAAGTATTATTATTTAGGTACACTTGGATTAAATTAAGACATTTATTATTATTTAATTCAGAGAAGAGTTAAAAGAGTTAAAATAAAAGTTTAATTATAAAAATATTTTTAATATAGGGTTATACATAAGATAAATTCAATTATAAATATTAATTATAAAGGGAAAAATATTTCATACATAATGGTAGTTTATTTAAATTTTTTAGACATTAAATAATTTAATTTATTTATGGCGCAATGGTGATTCATTAATTACCTAATTAATGAATTATTAAAATAATTGATATTATAAATTTTAAAATAAATGTAATTTGAGAGTTTATATGAATTAAAATATTTTTCTAGGTTAATATGACATATTATTATTGGTTATATAAATTTTTTTCGAAGTAATAATGCTGTTATGATTTTTACAAAAATCAAATACCAAATACTGTCATAATTGACATTAAAGAGTTTTTAAAAAAAATACTATATTAATAATTGATATTCAATTCCTAAAAATCTAAGGTTAGGACAAAAGACTTATATCATGATATTTTTTTTATTAATGGACCACTTTGGGGTGTCTTGGATATATATAGTATGTTTATTAACAATATAATATAAAAATAAAAAGTGACATGGTAAATGTCAAACTAATTAATTAAGAGTTAAAACTAAAATATAAGGTTAATATAATGACTTTAACCTGTCTAAAATTGTTTTGTTGAAATTATTTAGACCCATACCCACCTTATACTTTTAATAATCTACTTTGTTTCCATTAGAAACCGAATATGAATTTATTATAAATAAATACTTTATGTTTTTCTTAAGGATCCCCTCCTCCCCCTTATAAAAGGACACCACTTATAACCTATTATTCATACCTTCAAAGCCTTTTGGTTCGTCCAACCCCTTCCCAATTATTCTCTCAACTTCCCGCACTACAACCTCGAGGCCTTATTTTGATCAGAAAGCCAACCAATGGAGCCCTTCTGATCAAATCAAAACGAAGAACCCGAAGAAGGGGTAATGTTTTCACCATCCTCTTTCAAGTTCCTTTCTTCTTCAACTTCTTCTTTTTATGTTATTACCATTGTAAAATAATAACTCCAGTATCTTATATATACTATTATGCAATTATAAATATTGTACAATCATAATCAGTATTCTATCCATCCTTTGAATGACATGTCACTATACGTGCGTACGTACGACTTACCGTCTCCACGTCGTGGTGTAATTGTTATTGAAAACATTATTATTTGGATGGGTATAATAATGAAGTTTAATTCATGTAAATAATAAATATAACATGATAATGATTCTTTATATATGTTATAACATCCAATTATATGTTATTTTAATATTAATGGAGAGATATTGTTTCTCGTGCATACATACGGACTACCGTCTCCATGAACGCGATGAGATTCATTCCCCATCTTATCCATTCAAATGTAATTCTCATTTTATGATTAAAAATAATTTTCAATGACTTTATATCATTATTTATATGAATAATATACAACCAATCTATAAAAAACACGGCTTATGTAAGAAAACATATAAAATAAAATGAGTAATTTAACACCCGAAATGATGATAATACTAAGATATTATTAACAAAATAATATTAAAAGATCATATATGATATCATATTAATTTATATGATTCTTGTATAATTTAATAACAATTTTTCCTCATTATACTGGAGGTTAACCTGACCTAAAAAATGGAAAAGGACAAGGTAAGGGTTTATTTCACAATCTCTTCATTATCCGAGGATGTTTATAAGTAATTATCTACTGGGACCTATTTATCATTCACATCAATGTTTCATAAAAATGTATTTCAAAACATTCTTACTATTTTACAGAATATGGGTTAAATTCATTTATACTATATTTTGACTTTTTATAACAAGTTTATAATGGAATCCATCTGTCGTTTTCCAAACAAGGACCTTTTTAACCTTCTCGACAGAAATAAGATTAAAATGCCTTTTTAACATGTACGGCTGGTGCGTCTATTTTCTACCATTGTAAAATCATCGAAGCATCCCATAAAAGCTTATAAGAAAATTTTATAAGTAAATTTATTATATTATAATTATGATACTTTTAAATGATTTCAAAAAATATATATTTCTCTCCAATAGTTTTAATTTCATCTATGTCAACATCCTTTGATGTATTTTATGCTTATTTGAATTTGATTTATTATGATACAAAACATCCATATTGTATTGAATGTTTTGTGATATGTTTGATTGTGGATGTGTTATTTCTATATCAGTCATGGTTTATATAGAAATTATTGACATTTCGTATGCTTGTTTTAATACGATTATTTATGTTGTGTTTATATATGTTCATATGAGGAATGCATTGAACTTAAAAAGTGATGATTGGAGCCCGCCATAGCTCCTCGATGCATCGGTAGGTCTCATGAAAAAAACTAGTGTCTTGGCACAAGGCCTTGACAAAATCATATTTTTAGTACGGCATGAGGCCTTGGCTATGTGGTTATGATAGTCTGGAAATATGCATTCCATCATTATGAAAGTTTTTATTGATTTTTAATTTAATTATTCGACCAGTAGAATATCCATTTGAATAATTAAATGTAATTATTTCATTTTATTTTTTCCATATTATTCTAAAGTTCATGTTTAAAAGTCATTTTTGTTTTAGTTATACATTGCCTTAAACGTTTATGCTTATCTATGAAAGTTTCCATTATATTGTTATCCTTACTGGGAATTTGAGCTCACCCCTTTCTATGATTTATTTTTCGTAGGATGTGAAGAAGTATTTTATGAATGACCAACAGGGACAGTATAAGGGGATATGAGTGTTGAGACAAGATTTTTTTTGTATTTTTCACATTATGATGTAATGTAAATGTTATGAATGTATCTAGTGTTTCGAAGACTACTAAACTAATCGGTCTTTCAAGACATGATCTTCTATGATCATTCCAATGTTATGTAATAATGCACCGACTCTGGGAAATTGGGGGAGGGCGTTACAGTGGAATCAGAGGAAGTTTAGTACAATCCTTGGAAGCTAGATTTATATAAACTCTTATTAGAACACATAGATCTAATATTGACTTTGAGGATTAGTATAGAAGTACTTCCTAGAATTTTGGTATTGTATAAATTTTGTGAGTTTTCCGAGCAATACATACCTGTCTGGATACAAGCAGGTAGAGGCAGCTCCGGAATAGATATATCTCGGGGTAAAACCCAAAAACACTTCTTTGAGCTAGACTCGAATGGGAACTGGTGAACAAAAATGGGTCTTGCTGCACTCTTGGTTACAACACTCCCGGGTGATATGATTAGGATAATTCTAATTTTCTTTACAAATCATTATGAAGGGTTTATGAGTGTATACTTCATCAATGAAAACATCTTTATGATTATGGATTATATCCATAAACCGTTCAATTTACGTTAGGTATTTTACAACTTTGGAATTATTCATTGCAATTCATAAAATGACCTAGTTAATTCTATTATATAGAAATGGTGCCCAGTAGAAGGAATGAGTTCTCCAACAATACAAATGATTCATAGAGTAAGAAGGATCATATCATTCATGGTCTTATTACAGAATTTAAAAGGTAAATAGTCTGCCATGTATTATCATCATATGAAGAAATAGTATCATGTGTTTATAATATAAGTAAAGAATTCTCAGAGTCCTATGGATTTGAAGGGAAGCCAGAGAAGAAAGGAATGGTAGAGAGAAGGATAGATAATGGGAAGAAGGTAGATAAGGATTTTCCTATATGTGATAACTATGGAAAAAATCACCTTGGAAAATGATTGAAGGGAATGAGAGTGTGTTATAAGTGTGGAGAAAAATGACACCACGTTCGTGATTTCAATGGTAAGAAATGGTTTCAAATGTACAATGATTCATTTCCAAGGAGTTAGGACACTACACGAACCATTGTCTAAATCATCAGAGTGTGCCCCAAATGATGCTATTGGATAATAATAAAGTTATGATACTACCACAGATGAGGAGGTATGATTAGAGTTCTTATATTGTTATTAGATAATTATGTCATTTGAGTGTTGTACCAACAATGTACTGGTTATGATAATTGTGTAGATAAATAAGGACTTTATTGTAGTACCATTTCATTGAGGATTTGAGATTATATGGTACTAGTAAAAGGGACTCAATAGCAAGTTAAACTCATTTTTTTTTGAAAACACATATTTGAAGGAAAAGTAATCCTTAATATGGTATTGATACTGAGTAAGTAATTTTGGAATAAGAGATGGTTGATTTAGATAAATTATATTCGATATTCTTGACTACCTAGGAACTGATTAATGGATTGTTTATTTCATCATTGTTGTAGTATTCAAAGTTTTTGGATATAAGGAATATATCTAATATTCTATAAGGAATAATGGATCATGAATGTAATCAATAATGTTTTATGGTAATTCAGTGTGTTACCATAATTTATTAGAATACATGATGAAGATATTCACATGTTATTACGTAAAAAAAAAGACTTTCATTATATTTACCATCCTTATAAATTTTGGACTGTGAGTTTGGACAAAAGTAATTTGGATAAGTCTAAATGTTGGAATGAATTATATTTTACATTTTATACTATTTTTAAGGTTAAATCCTTTATGAGGATTATTTTTGGATTGTTATAAAAAGGACAACCTGGAGGTCGGGCGACAACCCGTCGCATCTGGCCAAGCTGTGAGACATTAACCTGCAACTGAAGGGCGACAAGGGTGCATCACCTACCACTGGCCTATGTGATATCCTATTTTGTATAATGTAGTTTTTTTAATAGTGTGAAAAATGAATTATAAATTCATTATTTTGGAACCCTATACGATTAGTATAAATTGAATATTTTTGAAATATTTTGGAATGAAAGATGAACATGTGGTAGGAATTAGTTAAAGGATGACACTCTACTTTTCAAGTATATATTTTTCTTATACTCTTATTATATGAAGAAAGTAATTCTTATACTTTAGTTAAGGGATCTTGAAAAAAAATGTGTTATCCTAATACCATATGTTTTGTTGAACCAATGGTATTTTAAATGATCATATATTGATGAATTTAAGGCCCTCAATTTTACACATGTTTGTGATTGATGACCTCAATAACTACCTATAAATATCAAAATTTTTCCTCCAATTATATTTTTCTATTTTCCACCAATGTTCTCCTATTAGAGATTATAATTTGGTGGTGAAACTTTTATTTCCATTTTCCTCTTATTAAGAATAAATTTTATTAACCAAAATTCCAATGTGGGTTTTCCCAAAGGTATTTCCTATTTTCAAACTATTATTTTCAGGGAAAAATTTCAAATTGTGAGGATGAACTTTATTGAAGGAGGGGAGAATGTAACACCCCAAGCTTCCACTCTACGCTTCTCTTTGAATAATACAATAGCATGTTTTGTACACAACACCGATTTCAAGCACACAACGACTTACCAAACTAGCTGTTCAAAAGCGTTATGAATAGTATTCACTAAATTTTAAATTTTATATTATCCTCATAATTTTAGAATCCATATTATAAATTTCTAAGACATCATTTAAGAATAAATTCATTTTTTCAGATAAAAGAATTATTTTTCAAAAAATGCTATTTTAACGCCTTTTAATGGAGAATCGTTTTTAAATCCAATATTTGAGACTTTTATATATTTAATTTGAAAAAATAAACTTCTTCTTTAGAATCGGGACATAAGAATTTAGTTTCAAAAAAGTTTTGATGTTTTTCTAACAATATTCATATTTGAGTGAATAGTGAAAAATACTATATTTTAACTAAAAACAACTTTTTTAATCAAAATAATTTATATTGTCAAATTATACATTTTAATGGTTTGGAAGTATAAATTTATTATATTTTTATAATTTAATCCATTGATGGTCATTGTACGAAATTTCACTTCGAAATTGGACAAAAACAAGTGTCAAGCTTTTGATAGTAATTATTTCTTTAAAATACGCCTTTTGGTTTTGACAGTGGGAATTAATATTGAATTAAGAAACGAATATTTTATGTCTTTAATTTTTTAAAATAGAATTATTTTTCTAATTTAGAAAATCATTATTATCCTAGGGTGAAATTTTGGTATTTTTCGGAAAACGTTCAATTATTTATGAATAGTGAAAAACACCGAGTTATTGGTTAAAACCGACTTTTTATTTTAATAATAATTTATTTTATTTAAATTTATTTAGTTAAAAATAGATACATAATACCTATATATGTTCAAAGTAATTCATTGGAATCCATTAATAATAATTTTAGATATATAATAATTTTATTGAACTTTTCACCGTCTTTTACCCATCTCCTAGGAAAATTTTCAAATTCACATAAAACGTAAATTTACCACTTCAGTGACTAGAATTTAGTAAATAATACAGACACAACTAATATCAATGAGTAAAATTTGGTTCAATAAGATAAAAATAATTTTTTTAAATATAATCTTTTTAGTTTTATTTAACACGATTAAAATTAAATAGGGTAATTACGGGTAAACATGACATTAACATTGCCCCAAAACATTTCCTAACTTTATTGGTCAAGATTATATCTACCAAAAACAACCTTAGGAATAAAATATTATCATTTGGGTCCACTTGTATTAGAATTGGACATTTATTATTATTTAATTCAAAGAAGAGTTAAAAGAGTTAAAATAAAAGTTTAATTAATAAAACATTTTTAATATAGGGTTATACATAATCTAAATTAAATTATAAATATTAATTATAAATATAAATTTTTTTTCCTACATAATAGTATTTTAATTATTATTTTTAGACATTATATAATTTAATTTATTTATGACGCAATGGTGATGCAGTAATTACCTAATTAATGAAATATTCAAATAATTGATATTATAAATTTCAAAATAAATGTAATTTGAGACATTTTATGAATTAAAATAATATTAAAATTTAATATGATTTATTAGGATTGGTTATATTAAATTTATTATAAGTAATAATGCTGTTATGATTTTTACAAAAAATAAATACCAAATCGTGTCAAAATTGACATAAATGAGTTTTTCAAAAAAAATATTATATTATTAATTGATATTTTATTTCCACAAATTTAATGTTAGGCCAAAATACTTATATCATTATATTTGTATCATTAATGGACCACTTGGGGGTCGCTTGGATGTATATAATATGTTTATTAACTATATAATATAAAAATACAAAGTGACATGGTAATGTTAAACTAATTAACTAAGAGTTAAAACTAAAAGATAAGGTTAATATAATGACCCAAACATATCTAAAATATATTGGTTGAAAGTAATTCGACCCATACCCGCCATAGACTTTGAATAATCCACTTTGGAGCCATTATAAACCGAATATGAATTTATTATAAATTAATACTTTAAGTTTTTCCAAAAGAGCCCCTCCTCCCCCTTATAAATGGACACCACTTATAACAAATTCATCATAACTTCAAAGCCTTTTTGGCTCGGCCAAACCCTTCCCAATTATTCTCTAAACTTTCCACACATTAACCTAGAGGCATTATTTTGATCATAAAGACAACCTAAGGTTCCCTTTTGATCAAATCCAAAGGAAGAACCCGAAAAGAGGGAATCCTTTCATCACCCTCTTTCAAGTTCCTTTCTTCTTCAACTTCTTATTTCTATGTTATTCCCAATCTAAAATAATAACTACAATATCTTATATATTCTATTATGTTATTATAAATATGGTACACTCATATTCAGTATTCTATCCATTCTTTAAATGACATGTCACCATATGGGAGTATGTACGGCTTACCGTCTCCACGTCGTGGTGTAATTGTTATTCAAAACATTATTATATGGACGGGTATAATAATGAAGTTTAATTCATGTAAATAATAAATATAACATGATAATTATTCTTTATATGTGATATAATATCCAATTATATATTATTTTAATATCAAAGGTGTGATATTGTCGCTCGTGCGTACGTATGGACTACCGTCTCCACGAACGCGAGGAGATTCATTCCCCATCTTATCCATTAAAGTCTAATTCTCATTTGATGATTAGAAATAATGTTTTAGGAATTTATATAATTCTGTATATGAATAATATACAACCTATCCATAACAAAAATTGCTTATGTTACAAAAAATATAAAATAAAATGGGTAATTTGACACCCAAAAGGACGATAATACTAAGTTATTATTAACAAGGCAATATTAAAAGATCATATATGATATCATATTAACGTATGTGATTCTTGTATAATTTAATAACAATTATTGCACCATTATACAGAAGGTTAACCTACCCTCAACCATGGAAAAGTAAAAGTTAAGTGTTTATTTCACAATCATTTCATTATCCGATGTTGTTTATACATAATTATCTACTGGGACTTCATTATCATCCACATCCATGTTTCTTAATAATGTCTTTCAAAACATTTTTTACGATTTTACAGAATTTGGTTTAAAGTCATTTATATACATTTTTGACTTTTTATAATAATTTTATAATGGAATCTTTCTATCATTTTCCAAACAATGTCCTTTTTAACTGTTTCGACAAAATTAAGGTAAGAATGTCTTTTTATCTTATACGGAAGGTGCGGCTATTTTCCACCATTGTAAAATCGTCCATGCTTCCCGTAAAATATTATAATAAAATTTTCAATGTAAATGTTTTATTTTATAATTATGTGACTTTTAAATGATTTCTAAAAAAGAGATATTTCAATCAAATAGTTTTGATTTCATCTATGTCAACATGCTTTGATAGATTTTAAGCTTATTTGATGTTGATTTATTATGATACAAACCATCCATATTGTATTAAAGGTTTGGTGATATGTTTGACTGTGGATGTGTTATTTTTATACCATTCATGGTTTATGGAGAATTTATTGACATTTCGTATTCTAGTTTAAATCCAAATATTTATGTAATTTTTAAACCTGTTCATATGAGGAATGCATTGGACTAAATAGGTGATGGGTGGAGCCTGTCATAGCTCTTCGATGCATCGGTAGGTCTAATGAGACAAACTATTGTCTTGGCACAAGGCCTTGACAAAATTTTATTTGTATTCTTGGCACAAGGCCTTGCCTTTGTGGTTATGATAGTCTAGCATTATGCATTCCATCATTATGAAAGTGGTTATTGATATTGGATGTGATTATTCGACTAGTAGAATATCTACGTGAATAAGTAAATGATATTATTAAATTTTATTTTCTCCATATTATGCTGAAGTTCATGTTTAAAAGGATTTTGTTTTAATTATACATTGTCTTAATTGTTTTTGCTTATTTATGAATGTTTCCTCTATATTGTTATCATTACTGAGCATTTGATCTCACCCCTTTCTATGTTATATTTTTTCCAGGATGTGAAGAAGTATTTTATGAATGACCTGTACGGATAATATAAGGGGATGTGAGTGTGGAGACAAGATGCTGTTGTAGTTTTAACTTTATGATGTAATGTAAACTTTATGAATGTATCTAGTGTTTACAAGACTACTAAACTAATTTTTCTTTCGAGACATGATCTTTTATGATCATGCCAATGTTATGAAATAATGCACCGACTCTGGGTAACTGTTATCGGGGCATTACAAGTAAAATGTATAATCTATTCATTATTGATTTAGATGTGGAAATGAGAATTTAGAAAATTAATTATTTTAAATTCTACCATTGAACATTATGAAACATGATTCCAAATGGGTCATTGTGGATAAAATCATGAAGATGGATCATTTCACCCCCATTTTTGGAACTAATTTAGTGTAATACTAGCCAATAACTATGTTTGGGAAATTTAAAATTCGCATGATGATTCACAATAGCATGAATTGGATATAGACACATAATTTAAATCTTGATTATGTAAATCCATGTTGTAATCCCTGAGAACATAGTTGACTATAATTATAGATTATCAAACTAAATTGGTAGGATAGTTTGAATGGAATATCCATATGTTGGATGGAATGATTATTCATTGGGTAATGGATTTTGGAAGATCATTGGATGATAATTTTCCAATAGTTTCGTCCTCTTATAATAACAGTTTCTAGGCTTCAATAACTGTGTCTCATTTTTAAGTACAATTCTAGAATCCTTTTAACTCACTAATTTTATAGGCTGAAATAGGTGATACTTAATTATTAGAAGAATACTTGCATAAGAGAAAATTTTAAATTATTTAGTTCGTTATAAATATACTGGTGATGTCTCATATTCATCAAATTTATTATGTAGGTCAACCGTTATGACTTCTGTCTTTTTTAGGTGAGTGGTCACAATTTTTCTAAAATCTCTCCAATGTTTCAGTGTCTTTTTTTAATTTTCTGAATGCTATCTCCATTATACATATTAAAATATGTGAAAACTATATTATATGGAGATGTGATATATTCAATTGATTTCCCATTGTGGTTCATGTCCTCGAATAATGAGTTTCACATATCTCAGATAACGAAGTACTATACTTATCCCGACTATATGATTCGATGGAATAACATTGAACCAATGTTGGATGCCATCTTAATTCGTATTATGATTTGCATTTTGGATATTAAAGAGATAAACCATTATAGAAAATGAATCTCTCTAGTGTCATTGTAGTCGAATAATGGTTGCATTGATGATGAAACATTTTATTATGATATTGTAATGTTAATTTAATGGACTGAACTCTTCCAGGACAATAAATATATTCTACAATCTCAAGATGGGGATCCCAATGATTGGGAGACTTTATAACCCTTTTATTTAGGTACATAACCCCTTATTATTATATATAAATAATATACAATGTGTTCCTGAATTTTCAGGAGGTTTACTGGTATTTTGGAATGTTTTATAGGAATTTATTGTGGTGAATTGTCTTTCTAGGGTTATTTTTAATTGTGAAACATCTCCACAAAACATTGAAGGGGAGGAGTTGGGTCATTGGTAAGGCTCTTGGTTGGATCAAATTTTTTTCTAACCGTGATAATTTCCTAGAGAATATGTGAATCTTGAAATATATATAAATGCATCTTTGGAAAAGGTTTTACCTTTCTATTGAGTCAACTAAGGAATTTATTACCTAAAGTGAGTATCGATGCATGAATGGAACATTGTTTTCCAAACCTCATCACCTAACCATGATATCTGTAAATTTCCCTATGAAAAAAGTGGATAAAATAAGAATTAACCCCTTAACAACTAGTTTTTTCAATAATCCTTTCATTACTAGAACTGATTTACATCCCATGGAATGATATATAATACCTTTTGATCATATATTGATCTGTTGGAGAATAAAAGTGTGTTGGGGGGAAAATTTGGAAGAAAGGGCATGTTCTATTACATAATTGTTAGATGGAATGCCCTTATAGAAATTATATTAATATTTATACTATATTATGGATAGAAGTATATTCTCAGAATGATTTTATGTTGAAATATTATAGTATTTCAGGGATGTAAAGTGAGTTGTTGCCTAATATTTATGTCTTGTTTTAGAGGTATTCATTTTTCCCAATACTGGTGAGGTCAGTGTCTCCTCTCTTGACACCTCTAGAATAATAATATGATGTCTTATACTAAATAAATGACCTTTGGAAGTTATTGTAAAATTATTGTGTGACTCCTTATGTAAATTCTGATTTTGTGTCATCTTCAAAATTATACAATGTTTATTTTTTTTATAAAATTTCATTATTTTATAATTTTAATATGATGTTTTAAATTTATATTTTTGTTTTGATTAATGTAAATTATTTTGTAAAATTATTAAAATTATGAAATGTTTTGATTTCAGTGTATTTTAATGATATTGTTCATTGTGTGTGAGTTGAATGGGGTGAAAATGGTGATTATGTACCACCATCAATGTGGGTTGGATTATTGACATGACATTCCACCATCAATGATAACACACAAAATGAGAGTCATTGTGTGGTTTTGTGTTCATAGAAGGAAATGATTACGTAAAATCAAATGATAAATTATTAATTTTATTTTTGATGATTTCATGGAAAATTAGTTTTATGGATTTGATATAATCAATTTTGACTACATAAAACAATTTAATAAATTAGATAAAAATATTTTCCTTGTGGCATGATTGGGGAATTCATTTGTGGAAATCATACTATTTCTGAACTGAACCACCATCTTTGGTACTATTTCTTATTTTTAGTTGACTTCTATATGATATATATGTAAATTCATGGTATATTAGGTATTTATTGATTTTTCATTACCATGTGGCTTGTGATGTGGAGATTGATCTTGGAGTAGGTGGGGTGTCTCTTGTTGTTCTTTCATATGAGTTTTTATATTTATTATTAATTATCATGGTTTTTTCATTTGGTTTCCTTACTAACTCTGTTATGGTTTTTTGATTTCTTAGGATTTTATATATATTTTACACTTGTGTATTAAAATGATGGCTTCATGGTTATTTATTATAGTTTTTATGTTTTATCATTCAATGTGAAAATCAACCCTGATATATTCTTGAGGACCTTGGAAATTATTGTGAGACATTGACGTTTTGGTTATGTCACCCAATACCTTGTAACATCAACACTACTTCTTAATAACATGGGTGAGGTGTTGGATGTTATAATCATATAATCAAATTAATTAAAGAAAAATTATAAATTACAATTAGACAAAAACACCATGTTGTTGAATATAAATTGAATATGAACTAAGAGAAATAAGTGAATAATGTTAGATATCATAACTAATGATAAGTATTGTGTTTATTATGACTGCTTATTGGATAATTTACCTATGTGAATTTAACCATTTGGAAGAAGATCTTTTGTATAACCAATTTCTTATATGACTATTATAATAATAATTTGACCCTAAAAATATTTGGGTATTTTCAAATGGATAAAATAATTGGGTAATATTATAATCATTATTTATGGTTTTTTATATTCAAAAATTTATAATAATGTTACAATATAAATATGAAATTAAATATAATTTTGAAATTTTTGGTACAAAATGCAGGAGTTGGCAGTATAACATAGTTTTTATTTAATTATTATATTTCCCATGTATTTATTTTTTTAAAAGCATTATATTATATTTATAATCATTGTTTCAAAATTTTAAAAGTTGTAATTTTTATTAATTTTAGAGGAAAATCTATTTTCGGTATATGTTATACTCTATTATCAATATGGTAATTATAATCACATTATAGATATATAAAATTTCAACAAAAAATAATATAATGTATTTATCAAATAAAAATATTTAAATACATTAAATAATTTCATAAAAACAATTCCTCTAACATATGATTATATTATAAAATCATAAAATATAATAATTGATTTACAATTATTCTATAAAAAACAATATTCCACTTTAAAAAAATAATTTAAGGGAGTCTAGTTCACTAGTTTATAAAAAATAACCAATTTGAATAAAATGTGAAAAAATGGATTAAAACCATGATAATGACAGTGGTTATTAATTTTAAACATTCTATATTATAGGTAATAAGATTTTAAATTAATATATATAATCCCTTATCGATCATCATTAATACAGAAACACAATCCCATCTCCCTACACAATAATATCAATTTTCATTTTCCCCAAATTTTTTCATATAGAGATACTTGGGATGAGAATTGTGAATATATATATCTCAAACACTATCTCTATGGATCCCTTGAAACTCATCCAAAGAGTTTTTCCCAATGGAACTAGTGAGTTATGGGTTAACAACCATTTTCAATAATGTAGTTTATTGAAAAGACGGACCTAGAAGTATCTAATGATATCACTATAAATATTTTGATGTAATTTGTAAAGGTATGTTTTTCTATACCATTATCAAAATTTCAAATTTTTAAGTAATCTAGATTCATTTCAATTTTAATATTTAAATCTATGACTGTATTTAAAATAATAATCATCAATGTAAATGCATTACACCAACCTCATTTTCAAAGAATTATCTATACAGTATATTTATCCTTGAGAAGAATTTTTTAAATTTTACTGTTTGTATCAATTTAATTAATTGATTACTATTAATAAAATTATATGAGGATTTCAGAAAACCCTATTACTCCATTATCAAGGATAATTTCAATTAATTTTTTACAAACATAGAATTATAACATGATTGATTGATGCTTAATTAGATACTATTCTATGTTGGCTGATTTGTGAAACATTGATACTCCTTATACCAATTATTTTATAAAGATATTTAATTATTAAATTACTATGTGGATAAAATTGGTTACAATTTGAACATTGTGAATTATAATATGTGTCATACTCTATAATATAATGAATGCATGGAACATCTTATGTCATGAGTTGCTCAAAATTATGTATCCCATTAATGAATTGGAAAGACTCACAATAAAAGAACATTTATGGAATTTGGTGTTTTTATACACTATTTAATAATATGTATTGGAAAAAAAACTAAACAAAATGTTGTGATGTCTTCAAGATATCTTACCTATCATGATTAAGATTTCTAGACTCAATAAATCTATCATAATAAAATTGTTTTTATTTATCTTATAACTATTTATTTACATTATTTTATTATAAAATGATATATTTTTTCATTCTACCTGTTATATGAATTTTCATTTATATATTCATTCGACATTATGAATGAGATGTTTATTACGTGATATTTTATAGTGAATGTTATCTCGAACTGACTGTTAGAAGTATCCCTTCACCATTGATTCCAATTTCCTAATAAAATCTAGAACATTTTTATGAATTATATATGTTTAATAAGTTGGAATAATAATGTTTCAATGTTATCTATTACAACATATTATCATTTAAATTTTAATGAAATGATGATATCAGTTTCAAATTATAATGATTCACAAAATTACTCTATACTGTGTAATTTGATATCATTTATTTATTAAAATGTGAATAAATTAACCGCTTGAACTAGATCAATAGTGATGGGGATTACTAGTTTTAATAAAATAATGATTCTTTGAGAGAAAAATATGTATGTTTAGAATAATATTTTTTGAAATCCAAAATATTATAGCAAACCCCTTAATTATTCTATATGATTCTCATGAAATTTTTATTACAATATGATTCTATGTTGTTTCTTATTCATCATATTATGATTTTACTAATTGAAATACATAATATTGAAATGGTTCTATATGGTAGAAAAATATATATTTTCAATATCAATAATCCATATATTGAATTACCTCTGTAGAATGTTAGTGATACTGGTGTTTATGTATATTACATTATCATTATAGTAGGGATGTTGACTTGGGATTTGATGATAACCATGCATTTATGGAACAATCATTGTTCTCTAAAGATAATATAATATGGGTGGAATATATTATGATCTGAAAACCATCATATTATAATTGATATGTCACCCTATTTGTAGATGGCGTAGAGATAATTTCCTTATAAATGATATATTGTTCTTTACAATATGGGGTATTTAATAATATTTCCAATGTATAACAATGTATTATGAGATATCATGAACAGTGGTAGACACTGATTCAAAACAATAACATTGGAGATATATAGTATAAAATATTATTCCTTCATTGTAACATTCATTAAAAATTATTTTCTCAGTGATCAAATATAACATATGAAAAAAATATTCGTAAATTTAAACAAAAATGAATATAATTATTATTGGGTCTGATGATAAAATTGAACGTTTATAAATGCATGAAACATGAAACACACATAATATAGAAATAAATATTGATCAAATGGATAAAATATATATAATTTATGTTTTATTACCATAATTATATAAAATTTTGTGGATAGTGTGTACAATTCGATAAACAATAAGAATAACATATGTCCGACTTTTTTAATGTAAATAAATGAAATAATTGGTTTTTTAGGAACCATAAGAGTAACCATTTATAATGGAGAAAAATTGATGTTACAAATTAGTAGCATAAAATAAATGTGACAATGAAATAACCATGGAATTCATGGAAGGGAATATGATTGTGTAGAAATTATAGAGATGTTGATCATCATGCATAAAAATGCAAAAGGAAGAGAGGACCATCAAACATTATATTATCTATCTATTATTATAACAACACTATTTTTTATTACCTACTTAGACATGATTTATTACATAAAATATTCACTTGATACAACATAGACGATTGAGAGGTCTAGTGTATTTGTGGATTAGGAACATTACATAATGAATTAAATCATTAAAGACAACATCTTTATTTGAAACTTCCATTACATAACCACTACATTCCCTCGTACTTGGAATTGCACTTTATAAACTGAGGACATGCATAAGATAAGGGTGACCTAAAATGCCCAGTGTGGGAGAAAATAATGCAGAACATGAATAATTCAATACATGATAGGATGTAGCTATATAAATTGGGAATAATATAAACATGAAAATAATGTAAAGATATATCTTGATTATCATAAGATGGAAATGTGGCAACAACACTAAACTTGGAATTGGCATAACCCGAGGATCATTGCACATGGATCATGACTAATCCATTATTGCATATGAATTATCATGAATAAATCCTCATTGAACTTGAATTATAATGAGTAAATTATCATTGCATATAACACATTATGACACTAATCATTACCTAATGCATTGGAGCGGTATCATATCAATACCTTCTTAAGAATTTCATTTCATGCATAAGTGTGCCACGTAGGTCATAAAACTTGGATTAATTATCATTCATTCAATAATAAAGGAATGTGGAATTCATACATGAAAATATATAATAAATAAGTAAATTTCCATAAAGTTGAATACCCTTGATAGAGAAATGGTCATGGTATTCACTACATGATGACTTTGGCTTGGAAAAATGTAGTGTCATTTCGGAAGAATAACAATATGACATATGATTTCCTAAAAACTTTTGATCAGGTAGAAAGTGTTGTTTAATAATATGTACATGAAATGGATTTTTTTGGGGTCATATAGATACATGTCTCTATATAAATAATGGAATCCGGAATCATAATTAAAAATAATTTCTTGTATGTGAACAAAGAGAGAGAAAATTCTTACGTATTTTCAGCTTGGTAATGGGTGTATATGAGAAGAATTAATTAAAGATAAATGGGTATATCATCATCCAAACATAATTAGAGAATTATGGGGGAGGTTTGAAATCATACAAAAACTTTTATAATTGAACCTAAAAGGCCATAAAAATAATAGGAAACATGGATAAAATGAGAAAAGAAGCAATCATTTACTTGGAAATGTGATTCCAAAGGCTTTGGAGAGACTTGATAGTGACTTCATGGGAGTATGGGACAACTAGGGAGGATTATATATATAATGTGATGGTCATGGAAAAACTCTAAATGCTTTGAGTGAATAGGAGGTGGGAGATTCTATGGGTTTATTTAGGAAACGAGAGGGAAATCATTATTATTTTGGATTGGGTCTCGACACATTAAACTAATAAAAAACAATTACTAACCCATGGTTTTTGCCTATGGTTTTTTCCAAATTTGAGTTGAAAACATTAATTTATATGTCCAATGGACTCAAGTCTTAAAATAATAGGATTTTCATATGTGGAGGTGAGTCACACTCGCATGGAATTCAGTTTAAAAAGCTATCATGTTTTATAAGTCTTGGAGGGTTCACTAAGGCTTTGTAAATTTAATCAAATAAAACTAAAATTACATTATATTAATGATAAAACATATAATTTCCAAAAATATATTTTATAATATTTTATTATATCACTATTGAGTCATTATGATGTCAAAAAACACATTATGTATTTAAACAGAAATTAATTTTTACCCAAAAATTGAACCGTCTCAAGAAAATTATTAAAAATTCACTGTTGGATAATTTTGACATCCTAATTTAAAAAATAATATTATTTTTTTCCTAATAATTTTCTATATAAATGAATTTTCACATAAAAACATTAATAAAAAATTTGTGGGTTTTGACAAAAACAACATTCAAACATTATAAAAAATTTCAATTGTAATCATAAAACATAAATGATCATTTATAATTAAAAAATAAACTTAATAATAATTTCTTATAAAAATATTATTTAATTGAAAAATCTATTAATTCTTTAAGATATATTTTCATAGTTGAATATTAACAAAATTACTGTCGGTGGTTTAATTTTTTTTTACAAAGTAACAATAATAAAATTAATTTATATGATTTATTCTATACAAAAATAATGCTCATAATCATATTTCTATGGTCTCGTCACATAACCCATTAAAAACCCAACGTAATACTGAAGGGTAAGGTGTTCCATGGTGACCGACTCATAGGGTGGCTCAGATAACATCACTCGGGTTACAATCTCTACGAACTTCAACTTCTCCCATAGACAGCTTCGTTCGAGCTTAACCTGTTGAAGTTCTATTTGGGAAAGGTAAAGGGAAAATCCAAATTATGCCACCTCCATTCCAATCTCAGAAAAATGGGCTTTGTAAGGGGAAAGTCTATTAGATGATTCAATTTCTTCCATTGTCTGATTAAATTGGATCTTTTAAAGCCCTATATTTATACTAATCATGTGATCACTGTTGAAAAACTATATTCACAACGATCACAATTATTAATATTATTTTGAAATCCAAAAGCATAAAACCAAGATGTGGATATTTTATATAGCCATTTTTTATAGTAATACCTTTAATTAGATCAAGATGAATTTTCACTGATAAATTTTTTTGTCATTACATTCTTCCCCCCATTATAAAATTTCTCCCTCAAAATATCCTTTTCCCACACTAAAACTGATGTTGGTAACTCTACTTCATCACTTCCTCTGATTCATATGTCACTTCTTTAAACATTCTATTTCTCCACAACACCGAGATGAGGGGCATAGTCTTATTTCGAAGAACATTTTCTTTATGATCTAATATCTTCACAAGTTTCTCCATGTAAAAATTATCATCCTCTAATGGTACTACCTCTGAAGATAGTACATGTTAAAGTTATGGTATGTACATCTATAAGAGGGATACATGACATACACTATTTTATTTCACCATGGTTGGTTGAAGTGATAGTCGATAGGCCTCATCCCCGTCATGATCAATAATCTTGAAGGGGCTAATTTACCTAGGACATAACATCCCTTTTATTCCAAACCTCATGACCTTATTCCATGGAGATATTCAGAGAAATACCGTGTCCCCAACTTTTAACTCAAGGTCTCATCAACAGTTACCTTCATTACTCTTTTGTCTACATTGGGATGCCTTGATATGCTGATGAATGATTTTCACCTTCTCCACCATTTCATTGACTATTTCTGGTCCTACTATCATACGTTCACAGACTTCATACCAACATGCCGGTGTTCTGCACCATTTCTTATAAAGGGATTCATATGCTGCCATTCGGATGATCGAGTTGAAAATATTATTATAGGAGAAATCAACAAGTGTAAGATGTTGTAGCCATCTTCCTTTGAAGTTCATATAACATTATCTTTATACATCTTCCAGTGTCTGAATAGTTTTCTTATATTGTATATCTGTTTGAGGATGATAGGCTATAATGAACTTTAGTTCAGTTCATAGATCATGCGGAAGACATTTCTAGAAGACTGAGGTGAATCTAGGATCACAACAGTATATAGTAGATAGTGGTACTTCATATAGCCATACCCATTATTTGATATAAATCTGTGCAAGTTGATCCAATGAGAATTCCTCTCAAATAGAAATAATGTGAGCTTTCTTTGTAAGATGATCTAGAATTACACATATATCATTGTTTCCTCTAGATATCATTTGAATTCCAATGGAAATATCCATGGTAATTTTTTTTCTTCTTTCATGTTGGTATGGGTAGTGGTTGAATCATCCCCATAGACTTTTGCATCTCAGCCTCCGACTTTCTCACATACCAGGAACCTTGATGTATATTCAGCAATCTCTCTTTTCATATTGTCCACCAAAATTTTTCATGAATAACTTGATTTATTTTTTGTGCTCCTCGGGAGATTAGAGATGGTTGATCTATGTGATTCATTAAAAAAATCTGTCTTTATCCTTCAATTAGATGGTAGACAAAATCGTGACACAAATAAAAAAAATTTTATCCTTGTTATCCGCGAACTCTTT
Source organism: Viscum album (assembly GCA_963277665.1). Classification (NCBI taxonomy): domain Eukaryota; kingdom Viridiplantae; phylum Streptophyta; class Magnoliopsida; order Santalales; family Viscaceae; genus Viscum; species Viscum album. Next base: position 2,130,582,219 of record OY728152.1, on the reverse strand, counting down.
GGATTTCTCATTTATAATAGCTTCCCCCATTATTAGAATTTACACATCATTTCTTTGAGAATACATTATTTTCTCTATGAGGGATGGTTGAGCAATCATTTGAGAAAGGATATATGATTTTCCTCCCTTAATGATTCCAAATTCCATCCTCTGAAAATCTAAGAAGATTGGATCCTTTTCAATTCTCATCATTGATAAAGATGCAGGATCCTTTCTACTTTGAGCATCTTCCACCATTTCCTCTTTCCCGTGGTGGTATTGGATCAGGCAGTCATAATCCTTGATGAGTTCTATACATATTTATTTGAACATATTAATCTCTTTTCGTGTGAATGTATATTTTAGGTGCTGGTGATTAGTATATGTCTCACAATTCTCCCCATAAAGATAATGCTGCTAGATTTTCAATGCAAATATCACAGCCGCCAACTCTTGATCATGCATGGGACACTTTTTCTAATGTATTTTCTACTATCCAGAGGCATAGGATATCAATTTATCATTATGTATCAACACACAACTCATTACCTTCTTTAAAGCATCACGGAATACCACAAATTCTCTCTACTTGGTGGTAAAGTTAGCATGAGCATAGTGATATGCCTCTTTTTTAACTCGTTGAAGCACTCTTCGCATTCATAACTCCAAGAAAACATTAATCCTTTACTAGTTATCTTTGAAAGAGTGATTGATAATATTGAAAAACATCTAAAAAATCGAAGATAATATCTAGAAAACCCAATGAAGATACGGTATTCCATTACTGATGTGGGCCTCAGTGATCCCACTATTAACGTTGTCTTGGAGGGATCTAGAAATTTCAAATTGCTTGTAATGATATGACCAAATAATCAAAACTCCATCAACTAGAACTCACACTTGTTGTAATATGAATAATGCTTTGCCTTCCACAAGGTGTCATGTACAGTTCTAAAATTCTCCTCATGATCCTCCATGGTTTTGGAGTATATTATAATATTTGTTATAAAGACTACAACACATATGTTGATCTAATATCTAAAGAATATATTCATCAATTCCATGAACATTTCATGATCATTATTTCATTTTAAAGGCATTACTATGAATTCATAGTTCTCGTGTCTTGTACGAAAAGATGTCTTGCAGATATCGTCCTTCTTCACCCTTAATAGGCAATATCCTAGCCACATACCCACATTCAAGATGTATTGTGTTCCATGAAGCTGATCGATCATGTAATTAGTCATGGAAGCAGATACGTGTTCTTTATTGTGATTTTTTAATGCTCTATATAATTGAGGAAAAGGCGCATTGACCCATCCTTCTTCTTGAAAAAGAGGACAAGTGCACCCCATGGTGAAGCACTTGGTCAGACAAACCCTTTATCTGAATTCTCATGTAGTTATTTCTTCAGCTCCTCAAGCTCCACAAATTCTATTCTATTTGGATTCATGGATAATGGGAATTCCCTAGGTAGAAGTAAGATTTAGAATTCAATATCTCTTCTTGTAGACAGGCCCATCAATTCATCTGGAAACACATCAATGAATTCCCTCAGAATAATATTGTATTCAAGGATGTTTATCTCTTCAGAATCAGTTTTCTGAGCTAGATACGTGTTGTCATGAAATAGTAATATCCATGGATGAGATGATGTTGCTAACGAAGATTCATCTTCCTTGTTGTGCTTGTATAGAATACGGGGTCAATTCTCAATATGTAGAGTGATTTCCATCTCATGAAAATTTATGTTGGATCTATATAAGGAAAGACATTCCTTGTTGAGAATTGCATCAAATTCCACGAGAGGGACTATAAGGAGGATTTTGTAGATGTTCACTCCAAATAGTATGATAGTGGAAGAGTAATATTCCTGGGATCCGATGATTAACACATTTTTCTTAGTCAACAAAAATCGTTATTTCCATGTTTTATGGTGATGTTGGGATTGTTATACTATAATTTTAGGATATAAATGATTCTGTAGAACCAGAATTGAAATGTATGTTCACTATTTTTTAATGAATAACTAGTATACATATCACCACTTCATTATCAAGGTTCACTTCAGTGGTAGTGATGGAAAAATATCATCCTTGCTGCCTTGGAGGTTATTGGTTGCCTCAAAAAACTCTTGGCTTAGAGAATTGCTTTATAAGATGAACTGGTTCATTGTAGTTGAAGAAATGAAAAATGCATTTAGAGTCGAATGGAGGGATCCTATCTTCTTGATCTTGTCGTAGGTTTTTCATGTCAGTAGTTAATGTCTAGGTACACTTCTCTTCCACATATAAATCATTTCCATGTCCCATTCTAGTAATTTCTGGGGTGCATCTCTCCAAACCATTTGATAGTAAGAATGTACACATTCTAGTATGTGAAAAGGGTGGTAAAAACCCTGGGGAATTCCTTACCAAAATTTAAAATTGATTTTGATGTGAAAGGATTGGATATATGGATTAATATTGTAATGAAAATGTTACTAAGACTAATACTAATAAGAAAAAAGTAATGTGTTCTAAATTTGGTGAGATTAGTCATTATGAAAATTCATCCCGAGAGATATATCTGAATGATGTCAAGAATCCATACTATAAGAAGAAATGTTTAGTGATATCATTTGTGACTATTCTATCTGACGATGGTACATCAATATAAGTTTTATCAGGTACCATGATTGTTTAATAAATTTGTCTAATGTTTTTTTTGATACGTGGTTTAAGAATTCATCTATTTATGTGAAATTATCGAGTAAATTGGAAATATAACCTCAACAAATGATATAATAACTTATTGATAAAACTAGTAAGATAATTATTACACTAAAGACTAATTATAAGAATATTTATATTATAGTATATTGAATGATATTACAAAAAAATTATTTGTTTTTTCATAGTAGTGTTGGATGTCATTATGGGTATGGATTGGATTTATTTTTATCCTAGTTAGAATGATTGTAGAGATAAAGAAGTTGATTTTTGTAAAGTGATTTATTTTTTATTCAATAATGAAACCATATAATAGATATAATATCAGATTGATACTAAAAACATAAAATATAGAAATAATTTTATCTTACTCATATTGATGAAAATAGGGGAAATGATAGGAATAATGATGTGATGGTAGTAAATGAAATCCAACATATTTTTCATGATGATTTAAAAAGTGTTACAAAATATTTGGATGTTGCATTACCAATTGACATAGTCCCTGATTCTAATCCAATTTTAAAACCCCATATATATTGGATCAAATAACAAATATTGAATTGGGAAATCATTTGCAGGTGTTTCTTGATAAAGGATTCATTTATCCTATTAATTCACAATGGGTTGTTCTGATTATGTTCATAAAAAGATATATGTTTTAATTAGAAATTTCATTTATTATACATCCTTGAATAACATCACTGATAAAAACATGTATCATTTTCCATATGTCGATGAATTAATCGATCTGCTCTTGGGAGCACTATATTTTTTGAATGTTAACCTTTGGTCGTGGTACAACATTTGAATGTGGAGGAATGAGACATCAAGAAGACTATGTTATATACTACAAATTTTCATTATTAAGTTGTTGTTATACCTTGTGGGTTAGTTAATCCTCTTTATATATTAATGGATCATATGAGTTGAATATTTTAGGATTTGTTTGATAAGTTTGTAGCTGTACTTAATGATGACATTCTGGTGTTTTCAAAAAATATGTAAGAGAATAAAAAACATCTATGGGATAAACATTCAAGGTGATGAACTACATATGGTTAAAGATATTTGGGATAAACATTCCAATAAAATTTAAGGTTACTCAAATTTAAAGGGAAAAAGTATACAGGTCTTATAAAAGTGTCTTAGTGATGATAATATTAGTTTCAATGAAATGTATAAGTTTTATATAAATTTATTGGTAATTATTTTGGATTTATTTGAGGTCACGGTAATTACATAAATGGTTCTTACATTTTAAACAAGTTTATCAACATATTACCATTTATATATATTCCAATGGTATCACATCATTATGATATAAATACCATATAATTTTCAATTGATGTAATTTATTTAAAAATATTTCCTTATGAACTAATATTGAAGATAAAAATAACTTTTGAACATTTATTTAATGCCAAATAATTAAATGGTACTGAGTAGAATCAATTTTAAGACCCTAAAAATTAAAATTCTATATGTTATTATCTATGATTTTTTTTTGTTTTTATAAAATAAGAAAATGATTTTTAAAATTAAATATACATATAGATATATCCATTCAAAAATTATTGATATATTTAGTCTATATTCCTAAATATATTTGATAAATATGATGATGATGATTTTTTCTCAACACAATGGAAGAGAATTAATTCATATATATAGAACATCATTTCTAGAAATACTAATATCATAAAGTGTTATAGTAATTTACATGTAATAAATGAAAATGAGGATTAATAATAATATCCATAGGAAATTATTGGAACCAATGTTTTTTGAGGGTATTATTTTATTATAAAAACTAAAGAAAAATTGAATAAAATGAAGATTATGTGACCAAAAAATAGAAGGCTTTGAAATACATTTTGAGATATAAGATTCTTATGAAGTGTTTAATTTAAAATGACATTTGAACATAAATATTTTTTTTGCTAAAGTAGTCCTTAAAATGTATTGATGACCTGGAAGCTAATTTTGATATTACATAGAATGTTTTTGAATCATATGATGTTAATCATGTAAATTACGAAAAAATATAATTATTAATGATTTTTTGAAGAGTTGTCTAAACAAATTGTTTTCATAACCAACATATTCATGATAAAAATTAATTATATTGAATACCATGAATAATATGTTGTATAATTAAAAATATATATTGACATTGAAATAATAAATAGATGTTTCAAGAAAGATTTTTCAGTTATGAATGTGTTTAGATGATGTTTGGAAATAAATTGTTGAATAAGGAACAATAATATTTAATGAAATATTTAAATCTCATCGTAAATTTGTATAGGAAAATTTGGACTTTGTTTTAATTGAGAAAAATGAATGACAAAAATCATTATGCATGCTGAAAACCGACCTATATTGGAAAGTAAAATGATCTCAAAAAACTATAAATTACAAAAATCAATATACTATTGGAATTATGGAGGTATGTTAAGAGAAAATGATAAAAACACTCTAATGATAATATTTTTCCATCTAGTTTTTATGGACACACTATCTCATATTATATTGAATTATTAAAATACATAATAGTTAAAAATATTATATCCCTATAAATTATATTTGGTAAAACACATCATATCATTGATGAAAATCATTGTATGGTTAAAATTTATATTGATAAATATGTTAATAAAAATAAATTAATTACTTTAACTGAAGAGGAAGATATTAATAAAAATGACAAAGTAAAATAGATACAATATAGTATAATACTATGGAATTTAGTAACATCTGTTACTCTCTTGATGGAGAAGAATTTTTTTGATGGTAATGATGAAAACGAATAGATGAAATAAATTAAGAGATTATATTATTCATGAATTTCATGGATGGAAATAATTATTATATAAACGAAAAAGAACATGGAAATCACATTTAATAAAACATTAAATATAATAAAATTTATCCTGTAATTTTTTTCATTACATATGATCAATTAGTGTAAATTTGAAAAATAATTTTAAATCATGAATTGATAGAGCTGTACAATTTTGAGAAAATGGTGAATATAAAAAAATAAGATGAAAATCATGATTTATTAAAGATGTGATGAAAAAGAAATATTTATATTATATTGGTGTTTTATGATAATAATTATTGTTGGTTGTCATTATTGTGATGCTATTTGGAATGTCACGCTTGGTAATTATAGATTTTAGATCAATGTAAAATCATAACATTCTTTAATCAATGTCTTCAGAAAAAATGAAGATTTGTATCATTTTAATATTAATAAAAATCACTCTTATTAAAAAACGTGGAATTAAATAGATTTTGGAAAATAAGGGAAAACTTTTCTAATCAACAAATTATAGATTAGTGTAAAATATTCAAAAAATCGATTAATATTCAAATATCGAAGAGGGTGACATAGAATTTTTTTATTCAATAATGCAATTAAAAAATTTTTGAATCATGTTATTGAAATTATTCACCCCAATGTGTATGGTAAAATTGGTCATGAATATTTGAATGGTCTAATGTATTTTATCGTATTTACAGATGAATATATTAATATAGTAAAGGTTTTCATTAAAAAAAATTAAAACATTAGTGATCATTAGGATAAATATGATTTTAGGAATCATAGAGAATAAAATATAATGCACTATAAACATCTATGATGATGTAATCGAGTATATCACACATCTTATGAGGCTAAATTTTTCTCTGATGAATATAGTAATTAACATGAAGTTTCATTAGTTATTACCACTTAACAAAATAGGTTTATGTAATAACGAAACTATATGGTTAACAATATAAAATAATTTTTTTCTATTACATTGAGAAATATAAAGTCACTACTTGGTGAAATAAGTGCATGTTCTTTTACATAATCTTAATAATGTGTTAAAAATTTATGTAGTAGTTTATATTAGAAATAAAATTTTTATTAAAAGGAAGACTTATTTAAAACAACGAAGAAAATTTAGTGGAAATAGTTGAGTCTGAAAAGAATGTAATCAACATAAGTATGATGATGTAGTAAATGAAAGAATATTAATAGGATAATAAATAATAACCATGGATTCTAAATTCATCCATATGTGTTTTATAAAAACATTTCTGAGTGGGTATATTATAATTATTGTGAATAAAGTAATAATAATTCATATAAATTGTAATTATGAATATGTATATGAAAAATGTCAAAAAAATATCTTAGAGAAACTGAAGATTTTAATAATATTGATTATTTAGAGGTCAAACCTATTTAAAATAAAAGTGATGTTGAGTTTCAACCTTTTATTCACTCTAAAATAAAAAGGACTAATGTTGATCCCTATATTTTCATGGGACACAAGTGTAGTTCCAACTCAGGAACAAGGAATAAATAGAAAAGAATATACTACTCTGTTATCTGATATTGACCCTATATCATTTGATTAATTTGAAAAATAGTTTTGTTGGTGAAATCAATGAATGGGGAACAAGATATAATTTATAATGAATACACATGGAAGATTCAGAAGAGAATAATAAATAATAATTTTAATTATATAATGCGGGTCTTTACGAAAAATGTAAATGATAATGGGATAAATATTTAGAAAGTAGAAAAATATGTATATTAATTTTATAATAATGATGAAGACATTGACATTGATTAAACATTTACTCTTACTGCAATAGAGATGTATATTCCTATCTTCATAGTATTTGGTGTTGTAATAAATTGTTGTGTGCATCAATTGGATGTTAAGACCATATAAAGTGTTAAATAAATTGGTATATTTTGAGAAATATATTAGATTTTACTTTCATAATGATGATTCTAAAGTTTCCACATTGACCAAAATATTATATATCCTAAATATAAAATCTTATTAAATAGTTCACTCTATTCATGCATGAATTTAGTTCAATGTATATGTTCTATATCAAATAAATATGTGGATTCATATAGATAATATTTTTTCATGTAATTTTTTAAATCATTATTAATATATTTTATGGAAGAAATAAAAATTAGTTTGATAAAGCAGAAAAATAAATTGTTATAGAGTATGAAATGAAAATAATTGTGGATTCAACCTATTTTCTTTGAATAAATTATCATCATGTTTAAGAGAAAACATTTATTTTAAATGTGATGTCAATAATAGAAGTAATATAGAAATCTTTAATAGAGCATTGTAGGCTTGTTTCTACTCTAAATATAGATAGAAATAAATATAGATCAATTATAATGATGTGGTTATTGAACAATCTGTATATAGAAGATTCCATATTAATTTTCTCTACTATATTTACACTATAATACACATTTCTATATTAAATAGTTTTAATTATTGTATAATTGTGGAATAATATGAAAAACCACAGAGTGGTGAGAATAATAATGGGGTTTGTTATTAAATATTTCGTGATGTCTTACTATCAATTTATAAAAGGATAATCAATTTACTATAATTATTATATTATTATTTGGTTGGTGACATTTTTGATAGAACAGATGAAAATGGTTTAGAATTTTAAATAAAAAATAGTTGTGATTTTTTGTTAAGTAAAAAATGAAATTGTTTTTTATTAAGAAGAGTGGGGGAGGAATATGTTTCAATAAAAAAATATCAACCTAAGATTTCAGGGTAATGTATCATTTGGATGATGTCGGTAAATAAGTGAAACAATTAATGTTGATTCACATTGACAATAAAATATCTATTAAGTTGTATTGAAATTAAATTCTATAAATTCACAATAAATATATCAGGACTGTGTACCATGTAATAATTGAGGAAAAACATTTAGATGTCTTATTTAATTGGATTTCATGATCATGTGGTAAATTTATTTACATAATGGTTTGTGGCTCATGTATTTGAAATTCATCATATAAATATTTGAGTAAATAAAATATTCAATAACTAGGAAGGTAATAAGATTTTCTATTCCTCATTAACTGTAATGTTATATATAGAATTTACATTTTGATTTAGGATAATATATTTTAATTACTTTTATGGATAGGAGGGATATAATCAATGGGTTTCCAATAGAGAATGTATTATATAAATTATCACTAACCACATTATAGTATTCCAATCATTCTCTACATTTCATCTGATGAGTATTGTTTTATATAGGAATAGTAATATAAGAGTTTTGATAGTCTTTATATGATATAAATAGTCTATAGATGTAATTTATTTTATTAAAGGGAATAATGAACTAAAATACCCTTGTGATTTGGATTAATTTTGATTTAGATGTATTGAATTTTTAAAAAAATATGATGTTTGATAATTTTGGATGCATTATTTGGTATTTTCGAAATGTATTTTTTATTGATGATTATAATTGTTAACAGAAGAAAAATTTAATAATTATTGATATTATGATATTTTTCCATAGTTAAGACCATTTTCCATGTTAAATAAGAGTTAATAATTTTTTCTATTAATAATTTTGAGAAATGGATTGATCATTGGTGAATGATAAGAGTATTATAATAACATACTAAGATTCAATGATTTTCATAACATAGTCATAAACGACCATGTATTGTTAATGAAATAGATTACTCTATGATGTTGAGTTGGATTTAACCATAGAGGGTCTGGATTCTGAAATGATGTGGAAATGGTATAGTTTTTTGATTTGAAGTGTCTACTACTGCATGTAACATTGAGGTACAGGTGGGATGACGATGTTTTAACTATGAATGATTTTTTAAAAATAAAATTTAATTTTTAAAAATAATTATACATAAGTGGAACTGATATCGTAAAATTACAAATTTCATAAGGAAAAATAAATAAATAAACCTTTAATATAAAAAAATTAAAACTTATGATCAAGTGGAAATTCATTTCAGGAAAGGAAAAAATGAATAATCTATTTAACATATCCATGATGATTTGTAAATGATGTATTGGAGAATAAAATAAGAACATCCATGTTGTTCGATGTCATTTCTGTGTGTCCTAAATATCCACTATGATCATCCTATGTTTTAAAACTATATTTACACCCCATTAAATTTATTGTATGTAATAGAGTAAGAGGTTTTGTACATTTGAAAATCAATTTTACTTCATGAATGTTGTAATCACATAGTGTCGTGGTAGTGATTATTTTGCATGTCAACACATTAAAATTGTGTTCTCTTTAACGTATCCTTTTTTACATGAACCATGTAGAATTATTATACTCATGATGCTTATATCATGATATTCATTTATGATTTATATTTGGATTTATGTGTTTTTCATCAATTCTATGAAAATTTCCTATTTAAATTAATAAAGGGGATATCATTTTCAACCCTAATTAATCCACCAGTTATACAGTATTATGGGACTAAGGTGTGAAATATGGTGACAAATAGGAAAAAATATTGACTTAGAAGCGTCCATATAATTATCATATAATATATCTCATATGTTGATAGTCAGTTATAACTCATTTTAACTATTTTTATATATAGTATAGGATGAAGTCTAAAGGAACTAAAAAATGGTTTTTAAAGTAAATGAAGACATTATCAAACTAAAAACCCTATTATGTTATGATTATAACAAACAAATATTTGTAATATAAAATAGATCCATCAATAATTGTGATAAAATCATGAAATTATTTGAGTTACAAAACAAAAGAATGAATATATGGATGGAGCCATGATGATGTTTAATATATAATGATGATATTGGAAGTGTAATGGCCCCCTACCAACAATGAGTACCCCACCAGGGCCATCAATATGAGAATGAAGATAATGAACCCTGAGTCCCCCCTCCAATAGGATCTAGGATGGCGACTAGCACTGATGGTATAGTAAACACACTAATGGGAGGAATTTCCCTCTAAGAGAACACATGTAGAAGAGTGAGATAGCTTTGAAACCAACCAACTCCAAAACATATAGAAATACAAATGAAATCTTATGTACACATATGTAATGTCATGAAAAAATACAACAACTAAAAGGGGAAAAATTAAAGTACCCTAATAAAAGAAAAAACAGCAGCAACCCCGAGACTGAATAGCTCCTGCAACACTAGGCTATTAGAAATCATCTTGATCTACATCATGTTCCATGTGACCTGAAATTTACTTTATATATACATAGTGTGAGTATAAAATCATACTCATTAGGATCCACACTAGAGCCTCTCGTGCAAATGTAATGAAAGAATGAAAAAGCATATTGAAAAACAAGTGAAACTAACTCGTCACATTAACTAGTATACTATGTTCTTAGAATCACCATGTCTACTATCACAATGTAACTAATATAATACTATATAATATAATTAGGAACATCAACAGTACCTTGCTACTACATCCCCACTGGTTTTTCCACTCATCCCCAACGTCGCACGTCCTATGCATATCTCTCTAAAAAGGCTTTCCCACAGACATCTGGGGAAAGCACCACAATATGCACCTCATGCAACAAAACCACCACGTCCACATAAGCAAGTAACCATGTAGTTTTGGAGAGCCACCACATCTCGCATAACAACTATCATACGTCGGGTATTAAACCTCAATCCATTAAACCCCATACATCGAGTAAGGATCCTTAGTCCATCATAGCATATACACATTACACCTATAGTAATAAATAGGAAACCATATCCAGAATATATGTGTGGAAAACCCCACGAGCCATTACATCCCTCTATAAACAAATATGGGGAAACAAGCAGACTTTCCTACCTTCACAAGTAACTACCTATGTTAGATAGCAGGGCCAAAGGGGGTAGTCAGCCATCCATCCTCCCACTGAAATATAGGGAAAACACCAATCAGTGAACATATTCTCTAGGGTGTCAGTTTCCTTAACTGATGGGGTGGAGTATTGTATAGTAAAAAATGTATTTAAAATACTATTCTCACAACCAAACTATTTGCATAATCTAGTCTTAGGCATAATTGAAGCTAACGTCTCTCGGACTCCCGACTGCCACTTCTAAGACAAAGTATACTATAATCACAAAACCATATAATGATATTTAATTATATTACTTCATTCCCTTTTTATCAGTTTCAAAATAAATTAATTAATTCTGTAAACATAAATTAATTGTCATCCATTTCACATTAAATTTCATTAGCATCACACCCAAGGTACACTATCCCATTAAATTGTAACATTTTCTTTTCATCTCAGCATGCTCTATCCCCTTGGGTTAACATCATTTATTCAATAATTTATTAACATCATTATTAATTTCCCAGTTTCCATGACATCCTAGAAAAATATTATTATCTATTAAACACAATGGGGCTCAAATTTGTGAGTAGATGAATTACCCGTCAAGTATTTTCCTTCTATATAATGAGCGTAGACCTATTCACCCTCATGATGTAAAACAATAAAATCATGTTGGATACCCCGCCTATCTTCACCCCTTTCGTAAGGAGGGTAACAAAAACCAACTGCCTTGAGTAGTGGGGAATGTAAAAATGATGGACAAAAAACAAGATCAACAAGCATCTAATAATCACATCCAACGCGTTCCATAATACCCGGTGACCTCCCCGACACCCATGGGAATAAACTGATGCATCTCTCCACTCTAAGCGTCAACTTCTGCCCCAACCATTAGTCCTTCATTCCCCTACATATCAAAAAAGCCTTCCAGGATCACAACACAACACAAGAAGTATAAAAATAACCATCTTATAAATAGTGTTCTTGGCCCTTAAACAAGTAAGAGGGTATCATATAACCCTACAAGGAATTATCTTTTATCAAACAACCAGTTCTTTAATCTATAATGGATTAAAAGATTTATTATGCGTAGGATCCAACTTTGTGAAAGCTAATTGTAAGCTATCATAAATAAGTATACATGCTTACAACACTAATTTAATTAATATAAAATTACAATAAGAAGAAATAGATTAAATTACATGACACTTTATCTTTATCCAAACAACTATCAATTAATTTCAGATTTACATTCATTACCACTTTCAATCAAGAACAAAAATATAAACAATGAAATCATAGATTTCCCACTATCTAGAAAACAGGAGGCAATAACATACGATCGATATAAATTAATTTATCCAGTTCAAATATTTATTATGTTAAATCTATTATAATATAGTGGGATAAATCATGCTAACTAAATAGTTTCACATAAGAGGAAAGGGAAGAAACAAATCCCCTACCTCAAATGGTTCATGACGATCTTTATACGTGAACGAGCCACACAACGGGTTACGATCTGCTCCCCGCTTGACAACTTTATCCACCCAAGGATGGAGAGAGACAACCACACTGGTCAACACCCAAGAAAAACCCATTAAGAACATATATATTGAATTCAATAAAATTTAAATGAGAAATAAAAGGTGTTGAACACCAATGAATGATGATAGATCATACCATATGTCGAAGAATGATCGATTCTGCATGGTTGCATCAACAACTAATGAGAACCAGTCCAAGGAGGAAATATTGATCACACAAATCCTATGAGAATTAATCGGAGGTTCAAGATTCTTAAGCCCAAGAATAAAAAGATAGAACTATTGTGGATGATATTTAATCCCTTTAAAAGATTTAACAGATCAATAGTTTTAGATAACATGGATTTCCATTAAAAGCAGATCACATTATACCATGCAGTTTGACCAAATAAAAGCAATATGAGCCAAAGAAAACACTAATATTGGAGTTATGGAATTTAAATCGGCCTTAAAGACATTAAAATTAGGATTTAAATGCATTTCACTTCAAAGGAGACGTCAATGGGGGAAAAACTGTACAATGTTGGAAACAATATTCATGAACACGAAATTAGAAAATGCAAGGAGGCTACCATTGGAACCTCACCATTCATGAAAAACTGTTCAAGAAAAAGAAATTTGGAAAAGAAAAGTGGCTACCATTGGAACCTCACCATTCTGGAAACATTGTTCGTGAACTCAAAATTTGGCAATGGAAAGAGACTTTTGTGGGAACATCACTGTTCTGGAAACACTATTCATGAATTCAAAATGTGGAAATGGAAAGAGGCTACCATTGGAACCTCGCTGTTCTGGGAACAGTGATCATGAACTCAAAATTTGGCAAAGGAATGTGGAAACTGTTAGAACCTCATAGTTCAGGAAAAATTGTTCATGAACATGAAATTTGGAAAAGGAAAGATGTTACCTTCGGAACATCGCCGTTCTAGAAACACTATTCACAAACTCAATATTTTCAAAAGTAAAGAGGTTATAGTTGGAGCCTCAATGATCTGGCAACACTGTACCTAAACATAAAATTTTGAAAATGAATGAGGCTATCATTGGAACCGCACCGTTCTGGAAAAATTGTTCATGAACTTAAAATTTTCCAAAGGAAAGTGGCTATTGTTGCAACCTCACCATTCTGGAAAACTGTTCATGAACTCAAAATTTGGAAATGGAAAGAGGCTACCATTGGAATCATACCATTATGGAAGCAATGTTTATGAAATCAATATTTGGAAAAGGAAATAGGACACAAATGACATTGTTCACATAATGTTACAGTTGCACTATTTTTAACGCCCCGACCCCAGTTACCTAGACTCAGTGCATTTATTTAATACATCAGCATGATTACTAGTAATCAAGACCTAAAATAACTATATGTTTAGTAGTATTGGAAAATAGATTACATACATGAATGTTAAATTACATTATAAAATAAAAAAGATCAAAAAAATGTCTCTAATGACCACATTCATATCCCTTAGACTATCCATGCTGGTTAGACATAATATACTTATTCATATCCTGAGAAATTAAAAACATTAAAATGGGTGAGCTCAAATGCTCAGTAAGGATAAAAATATAGCAAACAAATTCTTAAATAAGCAGAAATATTTAATGTAATGTATAAAAACAAAACAAAAGCCTTTTAAGAATAAAATTCAGCATAATATGGAAAAGATAAATCCAATAATACAATTTTCTTATTCACACAGATATTCATCTAGTCGAAGAATCACACATAATATCAATAGCTAATTTCATTTTGATGGAATGCATAATACCAGACATCATAACCACCTTGTCAAGGCACTGCGCCAGTACTACATATAATATTTTGTCAAGGACATGTTCCAAGACACTGGTTCTTCTAATGAGACCTACCAATGCATCGAGGATCTATAGTGGGCTCCACCCATGACTTACTATGTCCAATTCATTCCTCATATGAAAAGTATTAAACATAACATTAACATTTTTATAAAAATAGCATACAAAAATGTCAATACATTATCAATAAAAATTGAATGGTATAAAAATAAAGCATCCATAGTCAAACATATCTAAAAACCTTCAATACAATATGAAATTTTTGAATCAAAATAAATCAACCTCGATCAAGAATAATATCTCGTAAAGGATATTGACATAGATGAAAATGCTCGCTAAAAATGATTTAGAAAAATATACCTTTTTCATAAAATCATTTAAATTTAATATAAAGTTTTTTATTTAAAAGATATTTTTGAATCAAAGTGTCACATACCACATTGAATCATTTTAAAGGAATTTTCTATTTAAATCATTCATGTGCATATAAATAAATCCTTAAAACCATTTTAGAAACATGGACATTAATGAGAAAGGTATAGAAAAATAAATCATTAAATCAATTAAAATGATGTTTTAGGAAAAATAACCTTTAAATTAACCCCTTTGAAAACTGTTTTTTGAAACATGGACATGGATAATAAATATGTCCCAGTATATACTTACTTAAAAACAATATCAGATAATAATGATATTGTAAAAATAACCATTACCGTGTACTTTCCCTTGGTTGAGAGTACTTTCTTATATAATGACTGTAGTATGTTATTAAATTATACCATAACCATGGTAATATTTATTGTATCACACATGATTCATTTATTACATTATACTACCAATTTAATAGTTATTTCTATGTTAAATTAACATTTCTGGTAATAATGGCTTTCTTTATCGTACACGTTTTAACTTGTTTTTCTTGATTGTATCATATAGATTATGATTTACATACTTACATAATATAAAACATGATTTATATATAATATATATTTAGAATTTAAATATGTATAATATATTGAAATAAGAAATGGAAAACCCAGTTTATGGAGATGGTAGGTCGTACGAATGCATAAACGATGTTTCTGTTTTCATATCGTAATGAATGGAAGTAAGTGAATATGATACATGTAAGTACATAAATATATAAATATATATTCATTAAAATTATATTTCATATATTATATACTTATTAATAATATATATTTTTATAATCATCATTGAATGGTGAATTTCGAATTGAATCTCATCTCTTCGTAGAGACGGTAATCTGTATGTACGCATGAGCGACAATATCATTATATTGATTGTTAAATAATTTTTAATTGAATGTAATATATTCTATATGTAATCATTAACATGTTATATTTTTTATTTTCATAAGTTATACTCATTATTATTCCCATCCAAATAATGAAGTTTTTGAATAGCCAACAACACCACGACGTGGAGACGGAAAGTCGTACGTATGCACATATTGTGATGTTATCATTTATAGGATAGATAAAATAACGAATATGGTAGAACCATATTTATTATAAAATAAAAGTATGTAGTATTAAATGGAGTTATTATTTTGGTATGGAAACAACAATGAATTAAGGAGTTGAAGAAGAAAATAACTTGAAAAAGGGTGGTGAAATTATTACCTATTTTTCGAGTGTTTCTTCTTGAGTAGATCAAAATGGCTCTTTAGGGTTCCTGTATGATCGAGGTAAGGACTCTAGGATGATATTAGGGAATTTTGGAGAATATTAGTTCATGTTTTGGCCAATCCCAATGACTCTGGAGGTGTGATTTAGAGGGAAGGGGATGTACCTTTTTATAAGAGAGGTGAGGGTCACTTTATGAAAAGCTTTAAATATTATTTTATAATAAAATCATCTTCGGCTTCTATTGGCTCCAAAATGATTCATTTCTAGGATAAGGTGGGGATGGATCTAATACCACTCAATCAATATGTTTTTTGATAAGTTTAGGTCCACAAATTAACATTAACTTGTTGATTTACCTCTTAGTTAAATAGTTTATCTTTTACCATGTCTTCTTTTATTCTTACACTATATGGTTAATAAACATATTATAAACATCTAAGAGAACCTCAAGTGGTTCATTAATGGGATATATAAAATTATTTAATCTCATTGGAAAAACATTATATTTTTTGGAATATCATATAATTTAATAATATAATATTTGTTTCAAAAACTCATTTATGACAATTTTAACACTATTTAGTATTTGTTTTTTTTTGAAAGTCATAACAACTAGATTACCTCGAACAAGATACCTATAATCAATATTAACATTTCATATTCACCTATAAAATTTGTGTATGTCATAAAGACTTTAAAATTAGATTTATTTTAATATTTATATTACTATTTATTTGATTCATAAATTAATATGGTAATTAGATTATCATCATTGTGTAATATCTAAATTTAATTATTTAATGTCTCAAAATTTTAAATAAAATTCCATGATCTAGAAAATCATTTTATATTTCTAATGAATATTTTATTATCGAATATATCTTATGTAAAACCCAATATTTAAAATGATTTATTTATTAAATTTTGAATTTAACACTTTTAACTCTTCTTTAAATAAAATAATAATAATTGTCTTAATCTAATCCAATCGGACCAAATAGGATCATATTTATTACTAATATTGATTTTCTTTGAATTTCATTTATCCAATAGAACTTGTACATTTTTTAGGGTAATTATAATATCATTTTTACACTTAATTACCCTATTTACTTTTAACCGTGGTGAATAAAAGTCAAAAGTTACTATTCACAAATAAATATTTTCATCTTATTGGAACACATTTTTCATACTGATATCAAAATTGTCTACCGAATTTGTGTATATAAACTCACAGAAGTTGTAAAATTAGGATTTATGAAAACTTTCAAATGAACCACGAAGGTGGGTAAAAGACAGGAAAAAGTTCAATAAAACATTATACATCTACTTTTATAATTAAATGAATCCGATGAATTATATTTAACTTATATTGTTACTATATATCTTTTTTTACTTAAAATAAGTTTAAATAAATTAAATAATTCATTAAAAAATATGTTTAAAACAAAAAACGTAGTGTTTTTCACTATTAATCAAAAATTTGTTGTTTTCAGAAAAATACCAAAATTTCACATTAATCAATTTTTGATATTCTGAATTCAAAAATTAATTCTATTTTAGAAAATTAAAAACATAAAGGTTTCATTAATTAATTGAAAATTTATTCCCATTTTCAAAACCAAAAAAAGTGGGATTTTTAAAAGTAAAAACAATCAAAAGATTGAAATGTGTTTGTGTCATATTTAAATGAGAAATTACTTATAATGACTAAAAATGTATTAAATGATAAAAATATAATCTAATTATACATCCAAAACATTCAAAAACATGATTTATTACTCCAATTTATTTTTATTAAAAATTTGTTTTAAATTAAAATTTAGTATTTTTCATTATTTATCAAAATATGAATGTTATCATAAAAGTATGAAGAATTAATCCTAACTAAATTTTTAGGTCCTGATTCTAAATATGACTTTTATTTCCTTAAATTGAATATATTATTTGTTTTTAAAAGTGTTCTCCATTAAATGGTGGAAAAATTTCACTTCATGAAAAATACTTCTTTTATGTGAAAAAATGATTTTGTTCTCATATTATGTATACGAAAAACATAATATGGGCATTAAATTTACATAGAGTATATAATATTTAAAATGTAGTTTATACTATTCATAACCACATTTTGAATGGATAGATTTGTATATTGTCGTTCCCTCGAACTCGGTGTTCTGTGTAGCACAAGTTATTGAATTTTTTTAATGAGATAACATACTATGAAATCATGGGGTTTTAAATTCTCCCCACTTTGAATAAATTGAATCATCACAATTTGAAATTTTTCTTCGAAAATAAATTGTTATAAATAGAAAGATACATGTGTGAAACCCCCACATAGGAAATTGGGTTAATAAAATTTAGTCTCAATAAAAGGGAAAGGGAAATTAAAAAGACACCAACAAATTATGATCTTGATTAAGGGAACATTGTAGGAAATTAGAGACACATAATTTGAGGAATATTGTAAATATTTTTAGGAAGTGATTGAGGTCATCAATCACAAAAAAAGTCTAAAATTAAAGGCCTCAAAGCCATCAATCTATGATGATTTAAAGTATCATTTGTTCAACAAAACATAATATATTAGGATAACACATTATTCGTTTTAAGATATCTTCCAAAATTATTAGGAATTAATTTTTCATATAAATATTGAATAAAATATATACATGAAATGTAGAGTTTCATCCATCAGCTAATTCATACCACAAATTTATCTTCCACTCCAAAAGAAAACAGGATTCAAAAATATTCTATTTATCCTAATCATATTGGATTCAAAAAATATTGAATTTATAATTCATTTTTCATGATATTTTAGAAAAGTACATTATACCAACAAGAATATCAAGTATGCTAGTGGTAGGTGATTCTCCCTTGTCACCATTTAGTTGCGGGTTTAAGTCGCGTGGCCTTCCAGGGAACGACAAGTTGTCTCCTGACCACCGGGTTATCCTTTTCATAACAATCCAAAAATACTGTCAAGAAATTATTTAACACTAACAATAGTATCCAATATAAAAAAAACTAATTCCAAACTATAGACTTATACAAAATACATCTCTCTATGTGCACATTCAAAAATTTATAAGGAAAGTAAACACAATAAAATCATTTTTTTCATGTATTAACATGTGAATACCTTCATCATGTATTCTTTTGTAAAATTATAACACCCTGAATTACCATAAAGCCTTATTGATTACATTCATACTCCCTTATTTCTTATAGAATAATAGATATACTCCTTCTATCCAAAAATGATGTAAACTCCAACAATGATGGAATATAAAAATCATTAATTTGATTCAAGGTAGTCAAGAATACGCAATATAATTTACCCAAAGTAATCATATATTATTATAATTTCACTACCTCAGTATCAGAACCATATTAGGGTTTATCTTTTTCTCACCATATATTTTCAAAAAAAATTACCTGATATTGAGTTAGTTTTCTTGAGTCCATAAAATCTCAAGTCCTTAGTGAAATAGTACTACAGTAAAATCCTTAAATACACTATAATTCTTAAAACATGTACATCATTAATAGAAAACTAAAATGACACAATACTTTAATAACTACAAAATAAATCTAATCATTCTTCTTTATCTTCGGTAGTATCATAACTTTATTATTATCCAATAGCAGCATTTGGGGTATACTATGATGATTTGGACATTAATTTGCGTAGTGTCCGAACTCCTTGAAGATGAAGTGTTGTACATTTGAAACCTTTTTCCAACCGTTGAAATCATGTACATGGTGTCCGTTTTCTCAACAACTATATCAAACCCTTATCCCATTCATGAATTTACCAAGGTGATTCTTTCCACAGTTATCACATAAGGGTAAATCCTCTTTCCCCCTCTTTCATTTATCCATTATTCTCTCTTCCATCTTATTCTTCTCTTTCATCCCTTTAAAGACATATGACTTAGAGAATTATATACATATCTTATTAACACATGATAATATTCCTTCATATAATGAGAATATGTGGGACACTATTTCTCTTTTAAATTTTGGATTTCATCCATGAATGGTATGATCCTTCTTAATCTTTTGATCATGCACATTGCTAGAATTACCAGTCCTTCTACTTGGTTCCATTTCTAAAAAATAGCATACACTGGGTTAGTTTATGAATAATAATGAATAATTCCATACTTCTAAAATACCTAATATAAATTGAAATGATTATGAATATAATCTATAATCATAAAATGTTTCCATTGGGGAATTATTTACTCCTAAATCATTCATAATAAATTGAAATGATAATGAAAATTAACCTAAGTATATCCCCTAGGAGTGTTGTTACCAAGAGTGTAGTAAAGCCCATTGTCGTGTACCAGGATACCCTGAGTCAATCCCGAAACTACTTTTCAATGTTCTCACTCCTAGGTATATCTGATCCAGAGCCGCCTCTACATGATCGTATCCAGACAAGGATATATTTCTTGGAAAATACAAAAAATTTATACTTTACCAAATTTCTATGATGTTCTTCTATACTAATCCTCAAATTTTATCTTAGGGTAATGTTCTATAATCAGAGTCTATCTAAATATATTTCCAAGGTTGTTGCCAAACATTCTATGATACCAACTGTAACACCTCACCCCCAGTTACCCAGATTCGGTGCATTATTTTAATACATTGGCATGATTACAGGATGTCATATCTCAATAAAAACGATCAGTTTAGTAGTAATGGAAAATAGATTATATACATGAACGTTACATTACATTATAAAATAAAAAAATGACAAAAGTATCTCCATTTACCACATTCATATCCCATAGAGTATCCATGTTGGTCCGTCATAAAATACTTCATCGCATCCTGGAAAAAATAAAACATTAAAATTTATTAGCTCAGATGCTTCATAAGGATAAAAATATGGATAAAACATTCATGAATAAGTATAAATATTAAAGGTGATGTATATAACTAAAACAATGGCACTTTAAACATAAAAATGAAATAATATGGAAAAGTCAAATGAAATAATGAAATTTACTTATTCACATGGTTATTCAACTAGTCGTTGAATCACATGTAATATCAATAAATAATTTCATAATGATAGAATGTATAATGCTAGACATCATAACCACATACTTATGACATTGTGAAAAGACTACAAATAAGATTTTTTCAAGGACATGAGTCAAGAAACTAGTCTGTCTCATTAGACCAATAGATGCATCAAGGAGCCATAACGGGCTGCACCTGTCACTTATTAAGTCCAGAACATTCCTCATATGGAACTGTTTAGAAATAAAATAAACATTCCAATTAAAACTATCATATAAAATGTCAAAACTTTATCCATATCACATGAATGGTTTAAAAATAACGCATCCATTGTAAAACTTATCATAGAACCTCAATATAATAAGGATGATTTGTATCATAATAAATCAACCTCGATCAAGAATAATATCTCGTAATGGATGTCTACATAGTAGAAATTGGTCAGAAAAAATCTTTTGGAGAAATAACTCATTTTCATGTAATCATTTAAAAGTCATATAAATGAATTAATTGAAAATATAGTTTTGATTAAAATTACCCCATACCACATTGAAGCTTTTGAAATGCATTAACATTTTTAAATATTCATTCCCATTTAAATAATTTGTTAAAACCATTTCGAAAACCTAGACATTAATGAGAAAGGATTATAAGAATAAATCGTTTAAACAATTAAACTGATGTTTAAGTAAAAATTACCTTAATAAGAATACCCTTGAAACATATTTTATGAAAAATATACATGGATAATAAATATTTCGCACTAGATACTTATATATAAACAACCTCAGCTAATAAAGAGATTGTGAAATTAACCCTCACCTTGCACTTTCCCTCTGTCGAGGGTACATTTAACTTCTTATATAATTACCATAGTATGTTATTAAATTATAAAATAATGATATTAATATATTTTATATCATACATTATTCATTTATTGCATTATACTACCCATTTTATAGTGATTTCAATGTTAAATTAACATTTTGGGTAATAATTTCTTTCTTTATCGTACATGTTAAACTTGTTATTCTTGATCGTATCATTTAGATCATGATTTACATACATCCAGAATATAACACATAATTTATATATATTATATATTTAGAATTTAAATATGTTTAATAGATAGATATATGAAATGGATAACACAGTTTATGGAGACGGTTGGCTGTACGTACGCATAAATGATGACTTCATTTTCGTATCATATTAAATGGAATTAAGTGAACATGATATATGTAGGTACATACATAAATATACATATATATATATATATATTAAGTAGAATTATTATGTCAAATATTACATACTTATTAATAATATATGTTTTTATAATTAACGTTGAATGGTGAATGTGGAAATGAATCTCATTGCGTCGTGGAAACAGTACACCATACGTACGTATGAGCAACAATATCATTATATTGATGGACAAGTCATATGTAATTGGATGGTAAATCATATATACATATTGATTAACATGTTATATTTATTATTTACATCAGTTATATTCATTATTATACCCATCCAAATATTGAAGTGTTTGAATAACAAACTACACCACGATGTGGAGACGGAGAGTTGTACATACGCACGAATGGTGACTCTGACATTTATACGATGGGTATAATAAAAAATATGGTTGTAACATATTTATAATATCATCATAGTATATAGGAGGTAATGGATTTATTATTTTGTTATGGAAACAACAAAGAAAGAGGAAGTGGAAGAAGAAAAGAACATGAAAGAGAGTGGTGAAATTATTACCTCTTTTTCAGGTGTTTCATTTTTGAGTTGATCAAAATTGCTCTGTAAATTGGCTTTTTGATAAAATAAAGGACTATAAGTTCATTTGAGGATGTTGGGAGGATATTTGGGAAGGGTTTGACTGAGAAAAATGGCTTTGTAGGTGTGATTCTGAGAGAAGGGGAAGTATCTTTTTTAAAGAGAGTTGAGGGTAACTTTAGGAAAAGATTGAAATATTATTTTATAATAAAATCATTTTCGGTTTCTAATTTATCAAAAACGAGTTATATTTAGAATATGGTGCTAATGGGTAGAGAAACAATCAACCAATAGGTTTTAGACATTTTTAGGTCACTATATTGACCTTTTCATTTAGATTTAACTCCGAGTTGAAAAGTTTAACTTTTACCGTGTCTTCCAGTATTCTTACACTATATGTTTAATAAACATACAATATACTACTAAGAGAACCTAAAGTAGTTCATTAATGAAATATATAATATTATTTAAGCACATTGGCAGAAACATAGATTTTTAATAATGTCACATTATTTAATAATATAATATTTGTTTTAAAAACACATTTATGTCAATTTTGATAGTATTAAGTATTTGGTTTTTTTGAAATTCATAATTAAATTATTACGTCAAAGAATATAAATTTAATCAATCCTAACATGTGATATTCCAATTGAAAATTCGTGGATTTCATAAAAACTTTGAAATTATAGTTATTTTAATATTTACAATCCAATATATTTGATTCCTTCATTAATAAGGTAATTTCTACATCATAATTGGGTCCTAAATAAATTTAATAATTTAATGTCTAAAAATGAAAAATAAAGTGACATGATATATAAAATAATTTTACATTTCAATTTATTTTTTATAGTTGAATTTATCTTCTCTATAACTCTATATTAAAAATGGATTATTTATTAAATTTTGAATTTAACACTTTTAACTCTTCTTGAAATAAAATAATAATACAGGTCTTAATCTGATCCAAGTAAGTCAATGTGGATAATATTTTATTTTTATGGTAGTTTTTGGTCTAATTTTACTAATCCAATAGAATTAGGATATGTGTTAGGTTAATTATATTATCATTTTACCCTAAATTACCCAATTTACTTTTAACAATGATAAATAAAAGTCTAAAATTACAATTCGAAAAAAATTATTTTCATCTTATTTGAACAAATATTAATTACTTTTTTCAATCATGGATCTCATAGTTTTAAAATTCAACTCACATAAGCAGTACAATTATGTTTTATTTAAATTTGGAATTACTCCTAGAAAGTGGGTAAAATTAGGGAAAAGGTTCAATAAATAGTTATACATCTAATTTTATTATAAAATGACTCAAATTAATTATATTTAACTTATGTAGGTACTAAATATCTATTTTTACTTAAAATAAATTTTAATAATATAAATAAATATTTAAATAAAAAGATGTTTTTAAACAATAACGTAGTGTTTTTCACTATTCATCAAAAAATTGTTTGTTTTCATAAAATTACCAAAATATCACATTATTTTAATTTTTATAATTCCAATTCAAAAATTAATTCTATTTTACCATATTAAAAACATAGACATTTAATTAAGTAATTTAAAATTAATTTCAGGTGTCAAAACTGAAAAAGAGGGGTTTTTAAAAGTAAAAACTATCAATAAATTTACATGTGTTTATGTCAAATTTTATTTGTGAAATTACATATAATTTATTACATGGTATTTAAGATATAAATATAATCTAATTATACTTACAAACAATTCAAATTCATAATTTATCACTATAAATTATTTCGATTAAAATGGTATTTTCAATTAAAATTTAGTATTTTTCATTATTCATTAAAATAAAAAAATCATCAGAAAAGTACCAAAAATTTATCCAAAATAATTTTTTTGGCCCATATTCTAAAAAAGATTTTAATTTAATTAAATTTTATATATAAAAGTGTCAAATATTGGTTTTAAAAATGGTTCTCCATTAAAAGGTGGTAAAATGGCACATTTTTTAAAATTTCTTCTTTTATCTAAAAAAAGAATTTGTTCTCATAATATTTATAATAAACACATAATATTGGTGTTAAAATTATATACAGTATATAATATTCAAAATGTAGTTAACTCTTTTTATAACTTATTATTGAACAGTTAGTTTGGTATGTTGTGGTGGTGTCAAACTCTGTGTTGCATGTAGCGCAAGTTATTGAATTACTTTAATGAGATAACGTACTATGAAATATTTTGGGGATACATTCTATCCTCATTCAAAAAATTGTTTTCTCACAATTTGAAATCATTCTAAATAAATAAATAGTTAAAAATTGAAAAATACCTTTGTGTAAAACCCACATTGAAAATTGGATTAATAAAATTTATTCAAAATAAGAGGAAAAAGGGAATTAAAAGTCACCACCGTAATATGATCTAAATTATAAGAACATTGGTGTATATTATAGACACATTATTAGTGGAAAAACATATATATTTATAGGGTGTAATCGAGGTCATCAATTACAAACTATTGTAAAATTGAGGGCCTCAAAGCCATCAATCTATGATGAATTAAAATATTGTTAGCTCAACAAAACATAAGGTATAAAGATAACACCTTTCTAGTTTTTTATATCATCCCTAATGTTTACGAAATAATTTATTCATACAATTAGTGAAAAAAATTATTCTTGACAAGTATATTTTCATCCTTCAACTAATTATTACCAAAAATTCTTCTTTCACTCAAAAATAAAATAGTATTAAAAAATATTATATTTATCCTAGTCATATGGGGTTCCAAATACAATGAATTTATAATTCATTTTTCAGAATATTTTAAAAGAAATAAATTATATGAACTATTACATCAAGTATGCCTGTGGTAGGTGATAAACCCTTGTCACCCTTCGGTTGCAGGTTCATGTTTTGCTGCCTTGCTGAACACAACGGGTTGTCGAATGACCTCAAGGTTTTCATTTTTATAACTATCCAATAATAATATCAAGAAATTATTTAAATATAACAATAGAATACAATGTCCAGCATATTCAATTCCCAACATTAGACATATCCAAAATACTTCTGTCCAAAATAACAGTCCAAAATTTATAATGAAGGTAAACATAATGAGGACCATTTTTACCATGTAAAAACATGTGCATACCTTCATCATGTATTCTTTTAGAACACTATAACACCTTGAATTACCATAAAACCTTTTTTATTATGTTCATGCACTTTTATTTCATATATAATTCTGAATATACACCTTCTATCCAAAAATGTTGTAAACTCCAGCAATTATGGAATATAAAAATCATTATTCAGTTTCAATGTAGTATTGAATATCCAATATAATTTATCCAAATCAATCATATGTTTTTTTGATGTCACTACCTCGGTATCAGAACAATATTTCTGTTTATCTTTTTCCCATCCATATATTTTCCATAAAAATTTAACATTCAATTGAGTAACTTTTATAGGTTCCAAACAATCTCATGTCCTTATTGAAATAATACTGCAGTACAATCCTTATATACTCTATAATTCATATAACATGTACATCATTAATAAAAAACTCAAATGACACAATACTTTAAAAGAAATATAATTAATCTAATCATTCTTATTCATCTTCAGTAATATTATAACATGATTATTATCTAATAGCTTTATTTGGGGGATACTCTAATGATTTAGACATTGATCCGGGTAGTGTCCTAACTCCTTGCAGATAAAGTGTTGTACATTTGAAACCTTTTTCATACCATTTCAATCACGTACTTAGTGTCCTTTTTCTCAACACTTATAAAAACTGTCATTTCCTTCAATCATTTACCAGGTAGATTCTTTCCACAGTTATCAAATATTGTAAAATCCTTCTTTCCCCTCTTCCATTTGTCCATTGTTCTCTCTTTCATCCTTTTCATCTCTTCCTTCCCATAAAAGTCATAGGACTCAAGGAATCTATTATTATCTTATTAACACATGATAATATTTATTCATATGATGAGAATACGAGGGATACTATTTCCCATTTAAATTTTGGAATAATAAAATGAAAGATAAGATCTTTATTAATCTTTTGATCATGCATATTGCGGGAATTCTTATTCCTTCATCTTGGCTCCATTTCTAAAAAATAGCATACAATAGGTTAGTTAATGAATCAAAATGCACATTTCCTAACATATATAATACATAACATAAATTGAAATTATTATTCATATAATCTATAATCATAAAATGTTACCTTTGAGGAATTATTTACTCCAAAATCCATCATAATGGATTGTAATGAAAATGTGAATTATCCTAACCATATCCCTGAAGAATTTCATAACCAAGAGTGCAGCTAGACTCGTTTTTGTGTACCAGGATACCCCGGGTAATGCTCAAACCTACTTGTCTGATCATTCACACCAAGGTACATCTATACCAGAGCCGCCTCTACCGGCTCGTATTTAGACAGGGCTGTATTGCTTGTAAAATACACAAAATCCCTAAATTACCAAAATTTATAAATGTTATTATATACTAATCCTTAAAATCTATGTTAGGGTAATGTTCTCTAATAAAAGTTTATATAAATATATTTCCAAGGATGTTTCAATAATTTCATTGATAAAAACTGTAATGCCCCGACCCCAGTTTCCTGGAGTCAGTGAATTATTTTAATACAATGGCGTTATTAAAAGGAATCATGTCCTAAAAGACCAATCAGTTTATCAGTCTTGAAAAATAGATTACACACATGAATGTTACATTATATTATAAAATAAAAAACAACCACAAAATTGTCTCCATTGACCACATTTATATCCCTTAGACTATCCCTAATGGTCAGTCATAATATACCTCTTCGTATCTTGGGAAAAAACATAGAAAGGGGTGAACTCATATGCTTAGAAAGGATAAAAATATATTGAAAACATTCATAAATAAGCTTAAAATTTTATGGTAATGTATAAAACTAAAACAAAATCCTTTTAGACATAAACTTCAGCATAATATGGAAAACATAGATCAAATAATTCCATTTACTTATTCACATGTAAATTCTTTTAGTCGTATAATCACATGTACTATCAATAGCTATTTTCATAATGATGTAATGCATAATTTCATACACCATAACCACATAATCAAGTCCTTGTGACACTACTATAAAAAATATTATTTCAAGGGATTGTGCCTAGACACAATTTTTTCTCATGAGACCTACTAATGTATAGAGGAGCTATAGAGGGCTCCACCTATCACTTACTAAGTCCAATGCATTCCTCATATCAAAAGTTTTAAACATTACATAACAATTCCTATTAAAACTAGAATATAAAATTTCAATACTTTTTCCATAAACCATGATTTGTATAAAAACAACACATCCATAGTCAAACATATCACAAAGCCTTCAATAAAATGTATAATATTTTATAATAATAAAACAATCATGATCAATAATAATATCCCCTAAATTATGTGGACATAGTTGAAAATGATGAGTAAAAATATTTTAGAGAAATATCTCTTCTCCATGAAATCATTAAATGTAATATAAATGAAGGTATTTAAAATATATTTTTGAACCAAAGTATCCCATAAACTTTGAAACATTTGAATGGAATTAAAATTTTGAAAAATTCATGTCTATTTAAATAAATCCTTAAAACCGTTGTGAAAACATGGACATTAATGTGATTTTTTTGTAGAATAAATATTTAAAACAATTAAAATGATGTTTCAGTGTAATTTATATTAAAAATAATACATTTTAAAACTCTTTTATGAAACATGGACATGGATAATAAATATTTTTTAGTAGATTATTATGTAAAAATAACCTCAGATAATAAAGAGATTGTGAAATTAACTCTTACCTTACATGTTCCCTTGGTCGAGGGTACATTTAAACTCATCTATAATGACCATAGTATGTTATTAAATTATACCAGAACCATATTAATAATTATTATCTCATTCAAGATTCATTTATGACTTCATATTGCCCATTTAATTGTGATTTCCACGTTAAATTAAAATTCCGGGTAATAATCACATTCATTTTCGTATGTGTTTTAACTTGTTATTCTTGCTCGTATCATTTAGATCATGATTTAAATAATTCAAAAATATAACACATTATTTATATATCAAATATATTTAGAATATTAATACGTATAATAGATTGAAATATGAAATGAAAAACACTATTTTTGGAGACGGTATGTCGTACATAGGCATAACTGTTGTTTCTATTTTCTTATCGTATTGAATCGAATTAAGTTAATATTATATATGTAATGACATATATATATAAATATATTCATTAGGAGTATTATGTCATATATTTCATACATATTAATAATATATATTATTATAATAAACATTGAATGCTGAATGTGGAAATGAATCTAATCGCGTCGTGGAGACGGTAATTCGTACGTACGCACGAGCGACAATATCATTATATTGATTGTGAAATCATATGTAATTGGATGGTATATCATATATAATGAATAATTAACATTTTATCTTTATTATTTAAATCAGTTATACTCATTATTATACCCATCCTAATAATAATGAGTTTGAATAACAAACTACACCACGACATGGAGACTGTAAGCCGTACGTACGCATGTTTAGTGACTATGTCATTTATAGGAGGGATAGAATAACAAATATGGTTGTACCATATTTATAATAACATCATAGTATGTATTATTTACTGGGGTTATTATTTTGGAAAGGAAAAAAACAATGATAGGGGTAGTGTAAGAAGAAAATAACATGAAAGTGGGTGGTGAAATTATTACCTCTTCTTCGGGTGTTTCCTTTTGAGTTGATCAAAAGGGCTCCTAAGGATGGATTTCTTGTATTATTTCACTATTTGGTTAATAAGAATACTCTAAAATTACAAGAAAATCCCAACCAGTTCATTAATGACATATATAATATTATTTAAACCCTTTGTATGATTCATATATTTTTAGGAATATCATATAATTTAACAATATAATATTTGTTTTAAAAACACATTTATATCAATTTGGAAACTAGTTAGAATGTGGTTTTTGTGATATTCATCAAAACATCATTACATAGAACAAGACACATTTAATCAATCCTAAAATTTCATCTTCACCTAGAAAATTATTTGATGTTTTATAATCTTTGAAATTATATTTATTGTAATATTTATACTAACACCTATTTGATTCATTAATTAGTATGGTAATTACCACATTATCATTGTGTCATAAAAAAATTTAACTATTCAATTTATAAATATTATAAAAAAATTACCATGATGTAGGAAATCATTTTATATTTTTAATTAATATTTATAGTCGAATTGATCTTATGTATAACCCTATATTAAAAATGGTTTAGTGATTAAATTTTGAATTTATGTCTTTTAAATCTCTTTTAAATAAAATAATAATAAATTTCCTAATATAATATAACTAAACCAAACAAGGTAAAATTATAATCCTAATGTTTTGTAGTCGAATTTCACTTATCTAATAGAATTAGGACACGTGTTAGGGTAATTATAATATCATATCTACCACTAATTACCCTATTTACTTTTAACCATCGTAAATAAAAGTCAAAAGTAACAATTCACAAATAATTATTTTCATCTTATTAAACAAAATTTTATTTACTGATGTCAACTGTGTCTCTCATATTTTTTTAATTCTACTCATAGAAGCGTGAAAATTGTGATTTATGCAAATTTTTGAATGTTCCTAGAAGGTGGGTAAAAGACGGTAATAAGCTCAATAAACATTTATACATCTAATTTTATTATAAAATGTCTCCAATGAATATCATTGAACTTATATATGTACTATATATCTATGATGACTTAAAATATATATAAATAAAATAATTAATTAAATAAATAAAAAGACGGTTTTAAACAATAATGCAGTATATTTCAGTATTCATAAAAAATTGGATGTTTTCATAAAAATTAAAAAAATTCACATTAATCTAATTATGATATTCCAGATTCAAAAATAATTTCTATTTACCAAATTCAAAACGTAGAAGATGCATTAATTAATTTAAAATTAATTCCCATAGACAAAACCAAAAAAGCGGTGTTTTTAAAAGTAAAAACTATTAAAATATTGAAATGTGTTTATGTCAAAGTTAAATGTGATATTACTTATAATGAACTACATTTTATTAAATGAACAAAATATATTATAATTATAATTACTAACCATTCAAATTCATAATTTATCACTATAAATTATTTCAATTATAATGTAGTTTTCAATTAAAATTTAGTATTTTTCATTAGTCATCATAATATGAATGTTATCAGAAAAGTACTAAAACGTTAGGAAAACTAATTTTTTATGTCCCAATTCTAATAAAAATTTTCATTTCATTAAATTTAATATATTAAGGTGTCAATTTTTTGGTTTAAAAAATTTTCTCTATTAAATGGTGGTAAATTTTCACCTTTTGAAAATAACTTCTTTAATCTGAATAAATGAATTTGTTCCCTAATTATGTCTAAGAAACAAATAATATGGGTTTTAAAATTATTTAGAGTATACAATAATCAATATACAGTTAATAAAATTCATAACCTATATTTTAATGGTTAGTTTGGTAAGTTATGGTGTGCTTGAAGTCTGTGTTGCATGTAACACAAGTTGTTATTTTACATTAATGAGATAACACACAATGAAATAATGGGGTGTTACATTCTCCCCTAATTCAATAAATTTTTTCCTCACAATTTGAAATTTTTTTCTAAAAATAAATGGTTAAAAATAGAAATATACCATTGTGGAATACCCACATTAGAAATGGGGTTAATAAAATTTAGTCTTAATAAGAGGGGAAGAGAAATGAAATAGTCACCACCAAATTATGATCTCAATTAAGTGAAAATTGGTGAATAATAGAGAAACACAATTTTAGGAAAAACATAAATATTTATAGGGAGTGATTTAGGTCATCAATCAATAACAATTGAAAAATTGAGGGCCTTAGAGCCATCAATCTATGATGATTTAAATTGTCGTTACTTCAAAAAAACAAAATTTACTAGAATAACTCATTTTTAGTTTTAAGATCTCTTCCTTAATGTTTATTAATTTACATCCTTGTAGAATAAGAGGAAAAAAATATATAACTGACATGTAGAGTTTAATTCGTAAAACTAATTCCTACCATAAATTCACCTTTCACTACCAATGATAATAGAATTCAAAAATATTCTATTTATCCTAATCATATGGGGTTCTAAAAAAATGAATTTATATTCCATTTTTCAGAATATTTTAAAAATCAACATTATAAAAACTAGGGAATCATGTATCTAGAATTAGTTGATCCACCCATGTCACCCTCTGGTTGCTGGTTTAAGTCCCGCAACCTTGCCAGACACGACTGGTTGTCGCCAAACCTCTGGATTTCCCTTGTTATGACAATCCAAAAATAATCTCAATAAATTATTTAACATTAAAAATAATATCCAATGCAAACATAATCGATTCCATAGATTAGTTTATCCAAAATTCTTCTGTCCAAACTCACAGTACAAAATTTATAAGGAAGTTAAAAACAAGGGATATCCTTTTTTTCATGTAATAGAATTTTAATACCATCATCATGTATTATTTTAAAACACTATGAAACCATTAATTACCATAAAACCTTATTAATTATATGTATTCTCTCTTATTCCTTATAGAATAATGGAAATACTCCTTCTATCCAAAAATATTGTAAAATCCAGTAATGATGAAATATAAAAATCATTAACTTGTTTTAAGGTAGTCATGAATATCTGATATAATTTATCCAAACCAATCATATATTATTCCTAAATCACTACCTCGGTATATGGACCATATTATGGTTTATACTTTCCACTACCATAAATTTTCCAAAAATTTTAACCTTCAATTGAGTCACTTTTCATTGTTCCACACTATCTCTAGTCTTTAATAAAATTGTACTACAATATAATCCTTATGTAATCTATAATTAAAATAACATGTACATCAATAATACTATACACAAATGAAACAATACTTAATTAACAACATAAGAAATCTAATCATTCAACATCATCTTTAGTAATATCATAACATGATTATTATCGAATAGAAGCATATGCGGTATTCTATGTTGATTGAAACATCAATTCGCGTAGTGTTCTAACTCATTTCAGATAAAGAATTGTACAATGGAAACCTTTTTCTTACCCTTTCTATCACATACTTATTGTCCTTTTTCTTAACACATGAAACAAACTCCCATTCCCTTTAATCATTTACCAAGTTGATCCTTTCCACAATTTTCGCATGTGGGAAAATCCTTCTTCCCCCTCTTCCCTTTATCCATATTTATCTCTTCTATCCTTTTCTTCTCCTGTTTCCCTACAATTGCCATAGGACATAGATAATTCTATACTTATCTTATTAAAACCTGGTACTATTTCATCATATAATGAGAATAGGTGGGATACTATTTCCCATATAAATTTTGGCTTAATACATGGAAAGATATGATCCTTTTTAATCTTTTTATCATGCATATTATAGAAATTCTCATTCCTTCTACTTGGAAACATTTCTAAACAATGGGATACACTATATTAGTTTATAAATCACAATGCATCAGTACAAACATGACAAATACCTAATGTATATTGAAAATATTATGCATATAATAAATAATCATAAAATGTTTTATTTGAATAAGTATTTACTCATAAATCCTTCATAATGTCTTGAAATGAAAATATGAATTATCCTAAGCATATCCCCCTGAAGTGTCGAAAACAACACTACAACAAGGCCTATTGTCATCTACTAAGATACCCTGGGTCAAGTTCGAAACTCCATGCTTGAGTTTCTGCTCCGAGGTACATATATGCTAGACCTGCCTATACCTTCTTATATTGAGACTGGGATGTATTGCATGGAAAATACACAAAAACTCTACATTACCAAATTCTAGGAAGTTCATCTATACTAATCCTAAAAGTCTTCCATAGGATAATATTATCTAATAATAGTTTATCTAAATCTATTTCTAATATTGTTTCTAACCATACTCTAATACCAACTATAACGCCCCAACCCCAGTTACCCAGAGTCGGTGAATTATTTTAATACATTGGCATGATTATAAGGAATCATGTCCCAGAAGACCAATTAGTTTAGCAGTTTTGGAAAATAGATTATATACATGAATGATACATTACATTATAAAATAAAAAACAACAACAACATTGTCTCCTTTGACCACATTCATATCCCATAGTCTATCCCTACAGGTCAGTCATAATATACTTATTCGTATCCTAAAAAAAATAAAACATAGAAAGGGGTGAGCTCAGATGCTCAGTAAGGATACCAATATCGCGAAAACATTCAAAAATAAGTATAAATATTTTAGGTAATGTATAAAACTAAAACAAAATACTTTTAAACATAAACATTATCATAATATAGAAATTAAAAATCAAAAAATTGCATTTACTAATTCACGTGGATATTCTACAAGTAGAATAATAAAATTTAATATCTATAGTTAATTTCATAATGATGTAATGCAAAATGATAGACTTAATAACAACATTGTTAAGGCCTTGTTCCATGACTAAAAATAAAATTTTGTTAAGGCCTTGTGATAAGACAGTAGTTTGTCTCATGAGACCTACCGATGCATCGAGGAGCTATTGTGGGCTCCACCCAACACTTACTAAGACCAATGCATTCCTCATATAAAAATGTTTAAACTTAATCTAAAAATTCATATTAAAACTGGAATACAAAATGTCCATACATTAACCATAAACCATTAATGGTATAAAAATAACACATAAAAAGTGAAAATACTCACAAAATCTTTAATACAGAATGGTAAATTTGTATCATAATAAATCATCTTCGATCATATATAATATCCCATAAATGTTGTTGACATATTTGAAAAAGATCCTTAAAAATAGTTGAGAGAAATATCCCATTTCAAAGAAATTATTTAAAATTCATATAAAGGAAGTAATTTAAATTTTAGTTTTGAATCAAAGTGTTCCATAACACATTGAATATTTTCAAAGGAATTAACATCTTAAAACATTCATGTCTATATAAATAAATCCTTAAAACCATTTTGAAAACATAGAAATTAATTAGAAATGCCCAAAAGAATAAATCATTAAAAAATTTAAAATAACGTTTTTGTAAAAATTAGCATATAATTAATTCCATTGAAAATCATTAATGAAACATTGAAATGGATAATAACTATTTCACAGTTGATACTTACGTAAAAACAACCTCAGATAATAATGAGATATTGAAATTAACCCTTTCCTAGAACTTTCCAACGGTAAATATAAATTTAACCTGCATTATAATTACTATAATATGTTATTAAATTATACTAGAAGCATATTAATATTTATTATATCATACATTAATCATTTATGAGCTGATAGTACCGTTTTAATAGTGACTTCAATGTTAAATTGACATTTCAGGTAATAATCGATTTCTTTATATTAGGCATTTTAACTTGTTATTATTCATCGTATCATTTTGATCATGATTTTCATACTTCACCAATATAACACATGATTTATATATAATTTATTTTTATAATATAAATATCTATAATAGATAGATATATGATATGGTAAACAATGTTTATGGATATGGTAGGTCGTACGTACGCATACACAATGTTTTTTTTCATATCGTATTCAAGGAAAGATTATTAATATGATATATGTAAGTAAATATATATATATATATATATTCAGTATCATTATTATGTCATATATTAAATTCATATTAATAATATATATTTATAATCATCGTTGAATGGTGAAGAGGGAAATGAATCTCATTGCGTCGTGGAGATGGTAATCATTACATACGCACGAGCAACAATATCATTATATTGATTATGAAATCATATGTAATTGGATGGTATATCATATATACAGAATAATTAACTTTTAATATTTCTTATTCATATTATTTATACTCATTTTTATACCCATCCAAATAATGATGTTTTTGAATAACAAACTATACCACGACGTGGAGACGATAAGCCTTACAAATACACGTATGGTGATTTTTTCATTTATATGATGGATAGAATATAAAATATGGTTGTAACATATTTATAATAACATAATAGTATGTATAAGGTACTGGATTAATTATTTTGGTAAGTAAACAATAATGAAATATGATGTGGAAGAAGAAAATAACATGAAAGAGGGTGGTGAAATTATTACCTCTTCTTCGGATGTTTTCTTTTGAGTTGATCAAAAGGGCTCCGTAAGATGGATTTATGATCTAATTAAGAACAATAGGTTTTTTATAGAGATTTTGGGAAGATATTTGGGTAGGGGTTGGCCGAGACAAAGGGCTTTTGATGTTTGATTTTGAGAGAAGGGGATTTAACCTTTTATATGAGTGGTGAGGGTCACTTTAGGAAAAGCTTGATATATTATTCTATAATGAAATCATTTTCGGTTTCCAATGGCTCAAAAATAATTTTTTTCAAGGATAATGTGTTGATATGTCTAAAAACACTCAAAAAATATGTATAAGACAGGCTTGGGTCACCATATTAACCTCATAATTATGATTTAACTCTTAGTTGAATAGTTTAACTTTTAATGTGTCTTCATGTATTATTACACCATATGGTTAATAAAATTGCTCTAAAATCCATGAAAACCTCAAGTGATTCATTAATGACCTATATAATATTATTTAATCCATTTTTTCAAACATTTTATTTTTATGAATTATCATATAATTTAGTAATATAATATTTGTTTTAAAACTCCATTTATGTCAATTTTGTCTCTATTTAGTATATGGTTTTTGTGAAATTCATCACAACTTTATTAATTCAAACAAGATACATTTAATGAATCCTAACATGTCATATTCAACTATAAAATTCTTTTATTTCATAAAAACATTCAAATTATATTTATTTTAGTATTTATAATACAATTTATTTAATTCATTCATTAATAATGTAATTATTGTGTCATCATTGTGTCATAAATAAATTTACATATATAATGTCTAAAAATTATGAATATAATACCATTATGTATGGAATAATTTTATCATTGTAATAAATTTTATAGTCGAATTTACCTTATGTAATACTCTATATTAAAAATTGATTAATTATTACATTTTGAATTCTACACTTTTAACTCTTTTTTAAATTAAATAATAATAAATGTCCTAATATAATTCAAGTGAAGCAAAGGGAATCATTTTTTAATCCTAAGGTTCCTTTTTGTCTAATTTTACTTATCCAATATTATTAGGATATGTATTAGGATAATTATAACATCATTTTTACCATTAATTACCCTATTTACTTTTAACTGTGGTAAATAAAAGTCAAAAGATACTATTCATGTAAAATTATATTCATATTATTAATCCACATTTTACAAAGTGATGTCAATGGTGTCTTCCATAATTTTTAAATTCAACTCACAGAAGCGGTAAAATTACGTTTCATGCAATTTTTCAAATGCTCCTAGAAGGTGGGAAAAACAGGGTAAAAAGTTCAATAAAAATTTATACATCTAGTTTTAATATTATATGACATAAATGATTTATATTGAACTTATATAGGTACTATATATCTATTTTGACAAAAAAAATTATAAAATAAATAATTATTTAAATAAAATGTTTGTTTTAAACAGTAACGTACTATTTTTCAATATTCATCAAAAAATGGATGTTTTTAGAAAAAGGACAAAAATTCAGCCTAAGATAATTTTGATGTTCTGAATTCAAAAATGAATTCTATTTTACCAAATCCAAAACATAGAAGTTGGATTACTTAATTTAAAATTCATTGTTGTTGTCAAAACCAAAAAAATCAGGATTTTAAAAGTAAAAACTATCATAATATTGACATAAGTTTATGTTATATTTTAATATTAAATTACTTATAAAAACCTATAATGTATTAAAGGATATACATATATTCTAATTATACATCCAACCCATTAAAATTCATAATTTATCCCTATAAATTATTTCGATTAAATAATTGTTTATAATTAAAATTTAGTATTTTTCATTATTCATCAAAATATGAAAGTTATCTATAAAGTACCAAAAAATTATCCAAACTAAATTCTAATGTCCTGATTCAAAATAAGAATTTAATTAAATAGAATTGGATGTATATGTAATGTCCAATATTATTGAATTTGGTTGACATACGAATGTTCTAGAATTTTTTATCAATTTATCAACAGGTCGTTTTTTAAACGGGGTACTGCAATTTTATTCTGAGTGTTGGAACACCTAATGGTGTCATTTTTGGACGTGCATAATTAACCAATAATTTTTTCCGGTATCCTGATGAATATCAAAAGCACCGATTTCAGAAAAATCTACTTCAATGGATCTTCACAGGCCACACACCATTGCGTTCCAACGCGTTCACTTTACCATGTTTGATAAATTATTTAATTTAATTAAATAATATTATATGACATTTTTTAATTAAATAAAAGGTGGTTTTAATAACAATAATATTAAATTTTTTATTATCATTATTTTGTATGTTTAATTAAATTAATGTTAATGAATTAAATAAATGATGATTGAAAATATTAATTTGGTTAATTGGTTTATCGAATTACCATTTTATTTAAATGATGAGATTCATAATTATTAAACGACGATTAATTATTAAATTGAGGAATGTTCTAATAATAATAATTTTATTATTATTATTAAGGTGTCAAAATGTATTTTAATGCATTGATATTTTTTTTAATGTTAAATGGGTATATCATTTATGAAAATTTAATGTGGATTTTGAGCTTCTCAATTTAAAATTTAACCAAATAAAGAGTTTCCAATTTAATAAAATGTTGTTATTAAGTAGTGCTGTTGGGTTTATCAAAAGTATGAAAAATAATAATAATGATATTATTATTATTTTAGTTTTATGAATGTGAAAATAATAATTATTATGATAATTAAATTATGGGTTATTGGTTGAAGTTTTTATCATATTAATTATATTGTAATAAATTGGGAGTTTTTAATTAAATATGAAAAGTTTATTAAGAGAATAATGAATGAAGAATATTTTTTAATTATATAGGGTTTAACATTTATGTTAACAAATTTCAATAGGATTGTGAGGATGTGTAATAGTTATGTGAAATTAATGAGGCTTTTAGGTATCTCAAAAAAATGTCTAATTAAAAAATGTTTTCATAATTAATGAAGAAGTATTTTAATTTAATAAGTGGTGTCGGGTTCTATATAAGGTTAATTAATAATAACAATAATGAAATTATTATTTTTACAATTTTATTGTTGGTTGTTACTATTATTATGAATAATAATAGTAATGGATTTTTTGGTGTTTCATTTAATGAAATTAAAGGTCCATATGAACTTAATTAATCACTATGATGCGAAGGTTTTTATTTAGTTAATTTTGGGATGAGATAATTAATTAAATAATGAATAGTTGGATATTTTAAATTTAGTTAAATTTTTTTAGAAAATTTAAATAATAAATCTGATGGGGGAAATTATTTATTTAAATTTTGTGAATAAATTTATTTAAATAATGTGTAAAATAGATGTTGGGTTTTATCGAAGAGGAGGAGTTTTAAATTGTAATATTAAATGAGGATTAAATGTGGAGTTGGGTTTAATTTATTTAAACCACTTTAAATGTAAATATCAGTTTCTGCACTGTTTTTCAAATGGGGCGGGTCAGCTGTACGGTTATGTGGTTTTTAAAATCATTTATTTTTTATATTTTTTTAATAAAAATATCAAGGATATTATTGTTATGATTCTATTAATTATATTGGATGATTAATGGGGGGGGGGGGTTTAGAAATAATTGTGAAACATTTATTTATATGTAAGTTAATGATGTAACATTATATTAAATGCAAATAATAAATGTTAATATTATTATATTATGAATATTAGTTATCATGGGTGGAATTGATAATAGGGAGAGGGAAAATGAGGGTGGCGCACCAACATATTGGAGGAACAACAAAAATACATCAGGCCCATCCTTTGAGGCACACTAATCCCACCTTTTTGGATCCTCTTCGCGTGATCGAATCCACCCAATGACTTCTCAAATTCTCTCCATCTCAGTGAGTTGAGTCCACGTGCATTTTTTTTGATTTGATCAGCCGTTTGGTTTCCTCATCCAAAATCCTATTGTATGAGTGTTATTGAGATTCTTTGTTTCTTCATTTCTAGGGATGTGCAAGGGGCCCCTCAAAACCCTTTAGACCATATTCTGGTATCTGCTGACAAAGGCAAGGAAGATGAGTTCGTTTTCCCATTTCCGTCATGTTTCATTTAAGGTTATTTAACTATGCTATTGATTCAATTCATTCAATTAAGGGTGTGATAATATTTTATGAGTCCCTAATACCTAGTTAGATTGCGTTGGTCATTACTAATCTGATTCTAAGTACCTATTTTAATATTTTGTATTTTATTTTTATTGTTGTGGTGCATGCACGTATATCAATATATATATATATAAGGTACATGCACATGTGATTGTGGACCAGTTGTGGATTGGTTGCCGCCACCTATATTAAGGCACTTCAGATTTAAAATGGTGCCACCCCGAGGTAGTGTCCCAAATACCTATCGCTTTATTTAATAATTATAGCTTCTTTAAATAAATTGAGAATGTGAGTCTCATTGATTATTAATCATCTATGCATGACACATTTGATGTTATTTAATGATGTTTCCCACGTGAGATAAATGAGGGCTTCCACATGTATTGATTTTAAGCATGTTTTTCTAATTTGGATTAAGTGATATGATTAAATAGTTAAATGATTTGATTGGGAAGAATGGGTAAAAGGGTAAGTAATTATATAATTAATTATCATGTAATTTGTTGGAATAAAAGTTGTGGCTATTACTGATTATTAAAAATATTGAATATTTGAAATGTTTGGAATATAAATTTGAAAATCGTAATATTCATGGATGGATTAATTATTACATGATAAATGGAAAATGGTTAATTAATTGATGATTGGCTGATGAGATAAGTATTAATTAATTAATTGTTGAATTTATTAATTTGAATGCAATAAATTAAGATTGTGAAAAAATAGTTTCTTACGACTGTTGGTAATGGTTACCTTTTGATGAATGTTAGATTTTAAAGAATTAATTTGTCTTGGAAGGAGTTGTTTTATATTATGATATGTCGCGTGAGTTGGTTGCTAAATATATGGGCTTTGTTCAGCATGTTTTGTGATGATTATGATAATCATGTAAATTGTTAAAGCCTAGGACGAATCACATTTTGAGTGGATGGGTTCAAACTTGTTAAAGAATTTGGATAATTGAATGTTGAGTTATTTTTTTTTTGGATTTTTAAGAATAATTAATTGTTAATTAATTATTTAGTTTTGAGATGTTAAATGTTTAATTAATGGTTTCCATTTGATGGGTGATTTAGGTTTCTAATTATTGGTTGAATTAATTAACAGATTGGATTAATTAATTTATAAATTAATTAATGGATTGTTGTGGGGTGTTTTACGTGGCATTCTACACCAATGAAAAATATATATATGTGTTTTTGATAAACGTTTTGTGAGATAGGTACTGATTCTCCAAATACTCACTGGGTTCTATACATGGAATTCTATACCCAGCTTGCAAGAAAATATTCTTTTATGGGTCAAGGAATCATGCTCCAAATAATCAGGTGTTGTGTGACAAGGACTAACACTCCAAATACTCACGAGAGTGTTATACATGATGGTCTACACATATTATTTAACATTGGAATATGGTTCCAATTTTTCATACATGAAATGAATTAATTTTTTAAAGAAAAATATTGTGACATTATGATTTGTGAATTGAATATGAGAAAGGGTTTATAATTATCAATGAATTGGGTGAATCACTATCAATTTACGAACCCAGGAGAGAATCACTCTCTTTTTTTGAGGAGCTCAGATATAGTATATGAATGATTAAATTGAATAACATATTATGCATTATCCAAGAAAAATCATAAGTTCAGATTTGGTCTAAACATTGATTACATAGATGGTCTTTAGAGACATCTGTGGTGAGTGACTTATACTAGGAATTTCGGGCTCAGTCTGGATCACGATAATTATGTAGTATAATGATGTTTTTATAATTGATAAATTAAAATTATTATGTAATGACTATTGTGTATGAATGACAAATGTATAATATAGGTCCATACACCAGCTGAGTGAAGAAGCAGGTACTTGGGTATATAGTTATATCGTACTCCTTACCTTAGTTATGCTTGCTTGAACTATTTAAATTATTTATTGAATGTCAGGATATGGGGTAAACAATGGTGGTCCCAGCGTACTGAGATTTATATCTCACACACTACCCAGGATTCCATTACATTAGGGAACCAGAGTAGATTTTATTTGGTTACAGGACTGTGGTGTTTGCATTTACATGGAATATAGGATAAAAGGACCGAGTGGATGCTCGGGATTCTTGAGTAGACTGGCCTCAGGTCTTGGAGTAATTGTATATTTTTTTGTTATGGAATGTTTAGAAAGATGATGTGTTCACTGTTTTCTATTTTTTGTGTCATTAGAATGTCATGTAAGAATCTTCTATATAATTGGTGTCTGCCATTTGTTTGAACAATATTTACAAAATATACCTTTCCCTGCTTAATCATTTATTAGAATTCTTCTACTACATATTTACATTGTTTGTTATTTACAATAATATACCACTATGAAACTCTGATAAGAGGTTATATTCTCCACACTGACTATCCTTAGACCCTCGTTGCTAGTGGGAAGCCTCTGGTGTACGGGGAGACGCGCTTGAGGTCATGTGGCGACCGATCCAGCCATTGGTTTAGTGGTCAGCTAGGTCGGGAATGTCACGACCCATCCTCGGGGCCCGTGTTGTGACTTCCCCAAGCCTGCCTTCCATAGGCCAGGGGCTGGCGACTAGCACCAAAGGCGTAAATCCCGATAATTGGGAAGGCATTGCCTTTATAAATGTAATCAAAACACCACAGAGCACAAGTGGAAGAAAAACACTAAGTACAAAAGAATGTGCTGAAAAGTAAATGGGCCAGAATACAAACCCAAATAAAAGTACAACTAAAACTGAAAAAAGTAAATTAGAAAAAGTCAACATCTGGAAGAAAGGAAGAAGCTCCTAGGTCGTCCTCGTCAGATCCAACCTGAAGGGTAGGTATGGATGGCGCAGCTCCTGGTCGTCCACCACGAATCCAACCTGAAGGGTAGGTACAGATAGCCTTCTCAACGCTCTCGCCCGTTAACCTCCTCTGTGTGTCGTCTCATCGTGTAGTCCACCTCCGGGTACTAACTCGTCGTGTAGTCCACCTCTGGGTACTGACTCATCATGTAGTCCACCTCCGGGAACCGTCCAGTCCTTGAACACTCAGCCTCCGTCAGCACTTCTCATCGTTTGCAACCAACACAACGAGGTGCGGGCATAGCCCATGCAGGGGTGAGTATAACGATACTCAGTAGGGAACCCGAGACCCTCATGGTCTCACTAAAACCAACAAGGATAACCACAACAAGATCTCAATAGATAACCTCTACTTAGGTATATGCCCATACATATACCAAAGTTATCAAGTAACCCATATCAATCATGAGGAAACACAAGGATTTAGAAAACAACGGATAACCACTACCCAGGTATATGCCCATACATATACCTAAGTTATCAGGTAACTCATCTCAAACATGATGTAAACACAAGGTCAAAAGTCTCAGCTCAAACCAGGATTTTCATTATCGAAACCGCAACTACTGAAGAGCCCCGTCTCTGGAGTGTACAGTGGTCCTGTCACGACTCTGAGGTACAACCCACTAACCTAAGACTGCTGAGGTACTCCTCCTGTCGAGTACTGTGGGCCTACTGCTACAACCAAGCGCTTCCCACCTTGGGTCTGCCGCTACAACCAAGCGCTCCCCCCTCATAGCCTCAAGAGGAACTCCTTCGGTTGAGTACCGCGGGTCTACCGCTACAACCAAGCGCTCCTTCGCCGTGGGTCTGCCGCTACAACCAATAGATCCCCCTCATTGCCTCCAGAGGTACTCCTTCTGTTGAGTACCGTGGGTCTGCCGCTACAACCAAGAGATCCACCGCCGTGGGTCTGCCGCTACAACCAAGCGTTCCC
Source organism: Viscum album (assembly GCA_963277665.1). Taxonomy (NCBI): domain Eukaryota; kingdom Viridiplantae; phylum Streptophyta; class Magnoliopsida; order Santalales; family Viscaceae; genus Viscum; species Viscum album. The sequence continues at coordinate 2,130,537,719 of OY728152.1, read as the reverse complement.
CACTGGGCTATCCGAAACACACCGAGTCGATCGGTCAAGCAGTCGTTAGAACTCAGCCGGCTACAAGGTCTCCATCTTCCGCACGGTCTTCTCTACGAGGGTCCGCTCCACGAGATACTGGTCGATACTACAAGTATCACAATGTTCCATGAAGAAGTATATCACGGGACCGCCTCGTCATAGGGGTCTCAACACAACAGACGGCGCGTCAATCGGATGACCGGTCTGTGAGTTACTAGCCTTTTCGTCCCAGGGGCCCGGTTGGATTTTGGGTACAATCCAACCCGGCCACTATCCAACAGAAACCAAAACTCGGGCAAAGTATGCCAAAAGTTCTGTCTCTTCAAGAGGAATTCAACAAGACAGACGGCGCGTTAATCGGACGCTCGGTCTGTGAGTTAGTGGCTCATTCGTTCTTGGGGCCCGGTTGGTTTCGTGAGCAAACCAACCCGACCGCACTCCGACGGAATCCAAACCTCGATCGAAGTTTGCCAAAAGATCCGTCTCACTTAGAGAAATCCATCAAAGTCGATGGCACTTCAATCGGACATCCGGAGCTCAAGATATAAGTGTTTCCGCTCCGAGGGCCCGGTCGGTTTTGTCTACGAACCAACCTGGCTGAACCCAAAGTATTCCTAAACTTTGATTGTGATATACCGAAATGACCGTCACGATCCAAGGATCGCATTGCCACTAAAGGTGCATCATTTGGAGGCTCGTAGCTCATGTTATGGGAAAAAGACCGAAAGTTCTGGGAATGAGGTGTCTGGGCCCGGACCGACCTGGCCCGACCCCCCCTGGGTCGGCTGAACCGGGTCGACCCGAACCGGGTGGACCCGACCCGGTCCGACTCGGCAGGACCCGGTCCGGCCAGGCTGGGGCGCGGCCTGGCTCGGCCGGCCGGTCCGGCTTGGCTCGACCGAGAGGCCGAGCAACGCGGGTGGCGTGCATGCCCCTGCGTGACAACACTGCGGCCCCCGTGAGGGGCCACACTGGATCACCCGGACGCGGCCGGGCTGCCGCTTCCCAGGACAATAGTTTCGCGCACCTGCGGAAACACCTCGCCGCCACGGCTGAAGCCATGACAGGGGTCTTCCCAGTGGCGCGCTGGGCGCCGCCGCCGCCTCCGACCGCCGGCGCCACCGTGCAGGCAGGGCGCGCCGGCGGAAGCTTCCGTGGGCCACCATAGTTGGTCCGGTGGTCCGATTTCCTTCCCGTCTACGCCGTTGTTTTTCCCGGGTTCCGTTCTTCACTACAGGATCACCAAATTTCCTTCGCGGCACGTTTTTTCATTGCCCGTCAAGTCCGCACAACAACGAAGAACGACGGAGGGTTGTCGGGCGGTGTTCGTTTGGCCCGCACCCTCCGCGTTAGGCGATAACAGTTGGGAGGATTAATCAACACATAGAAAACATAACCAAAAAAAATTTTATGAATTAAAATTGTTCTTATGAACCAGGTTCTTCATTTTGAATGGAAAAATCCTCGGAGTATAAAACATTCCATAAAACCCCTACCGATTTCCCGCAATCAAGAATACTGATCCCATAACCAAACTTCCCGCGGATCAACTTAATATTGAGTTGATCCGCGTTCTTTATTTTCAAAAGAAAACATTTGAGGAAAAAAGGGTATTATTATCCTCAATTAAAAACCCTACCTCAACGTCGTTGAACGAGGGTTCTTTGCAGAATCGGCCATCGCGGAACAAGAGGATCATTACGTTGCGGAAGGGCGTCGCATAGTCGCGGAAAGGCGTCACATCGACGATCTCGAACAGACGTTCGAAGATTTTCTGCGGAAGAAGGAATGTTGCATAAGAACGTCACCGGAGGAGAGTCATCAGCATCAAGTCGTCGATCTCTGGGGGGTTTGGCGTTCTTCTTCGCACTTCGTCAGAGGCCGGTGTTCTTCGCGTTCTTTGCATTCTTCGCGAAGGAGGATGAAGATCTTTAGAGATTCTCCAAAGGTTAACACAACATACAGATAATAAAATAAGTCCTCATCTTATTTTATTATCAATAAAAGAATTTTAAAAACCAAGGTAAGTATCGAACAATTAATTCAAAGAATTAATTGTAAAACTTAACTGCCCAATTAAATAGAGTCGTTAAGAAAATAAGGAAACGCGTCGGTTGACTTCGTTTAATAGGGGGTACGGGTGTGTTACATAAGAAGAAAAGAAACAGTGGGGCTCGTGTGGGTCCCACCTCACAAATATCCTACCAAGGGGGTATGATATTTTGAATTGCACCCTATCTGCTTCAACTCAGCTTAAGCTCCTTTAAATGGCTTTAAGTGAAATAAAATAAAGTTGTCGCACCACTTTATTTTATTTTCTTCACTTAATCCCCAAATATATAAAACCACAACCGAGCAAACGCAACTCCGGAAGAGGCGTTTCTTAGAAAATACCAGCGCTGAAATTCCATCGGTGCCCTCTGAATTTGATTTCGAGCACCGGTTCGAATGTTAGAAAAGCCCGCTCGGTCGTTCACTGAGCGTACCTGAGTCAAACTTCAGAAATTGATTCTGGGCACACCGGGCCTTGGAATATGGCGCCGTCAGAAACTGCACTCTTGTAAAATCCCAAAGAAAATTAGAAAAAAAATTTCCCTTTATTTTTATGGGTCTTTACATTACTCCCACCTTAGGGCTCTACATCCTCGTAAAGCTTTAACATAAACTAGGGGTACAAAAACGGTACTGAGCACGCATCTGAGCCTTCCGCTCCCATGTGCTCACTCGGAGGTTCCTGTACTGCCCGTGAAAGCGCACCCGAGGAATAGGTCGTCCTCGAAGGATCCACTCATGTCGATCCTCGATTCCCACTGGAACCTCCGTGAAAGGCACTCCATCGCCATCGTCCAGATCCTCATGGTCGATGGTATGCGAAGGGTCGATCACGTATCTCCTCAGTTGAGATACGTGGATGTCGTCGTGCACCTGGTGCAACTGAGGTGGATGGGTCAGCAGTAAACCACCCCACCTACCCAACTGAGGACCTAGAAAAGGTCCGTTGAATCTCGGGGATAACAAGCCACCTTGGCCACATCTCTGTAAACCTCGTCAAGGTGAGACCCGTATAAGGACGGGATCGTCATCCTCGAACTCTAGAGGTTTCCAATTCCTGTTAGAACTAAAAATCAAAACGACTGCTGCCACGAGGGTATGGTTGACCGACTCAAGAGTGATCGGTCAAACCCTCCTATGCAAGAGTTTATCCTGTGCTTCCTGGGGTTTCCTTTTCGCTAACCCAGGAAAACCCATCCCGACGTTGTAGTTAAACCACAACCTTTTTGCCTAATACCGTCAATTTGTGTATGAACTGTGATTGCCCAGTCCATACTCAAACCAACGTCGTAAGGCCTCGATGCTGCCACCAAGAGATTCCAACCGAAACTCTCTCCTCGAGGGTCTGACCACATTGTTGGCATAAGTGTGATTATCGAGTCTCCTCCCAAGGTATCTCCAGACGTGAGGGTCAATTCCACGTCTTACCAGAAACTCTAGGTTTGGGACAAGATTTGTGAAAGCGAGGAATGATTCATATCGATGTCTGTTACTACAACAACTAGTAGTGGACACAGACTATCCCTTGAATCATTTTTAGAGCCATTGGGTCACACTCCTTGACCGCATGCATCCACACTCTTCCACCAACCTCCATCTCCCTGAGCCTGGTGGGGATAACTAAGGCGGGTGGTTGTAGCATGTTAAGATGTACGCCACCTCATGCTGCTCTCCTAGCTCTGCCTCCACATATTCCGCTTCGTAGACTCATATTTCCTTTAGGCATCCTCTTATGGAATCATTTAACACGCCCGAGTCTCTAAGACTGGCACCGGTTTCCTGTTTCTTACTGCATTGTGTAGTCTTCATCTGCTCCTGGATGATCTGCACCTTCTTTGCCTACGATCCGGAATAGCTGCTAAAATTTCTCCTTTGCCGAAAAGAGAAACCCTGTCGCATCCCCCCTGGATGAACCATGCCCATTGCCTAATACAGTCAATCCTGACATGAATGATGCATTCATTCCATGGATGACGTCGTAAGGCCTCGACGTAACTACTAAGAGATCCAAATGTCACTCTCGCTTCCAAGGGTCGAGTCACACTGTCGGCATCAGTGTGAGGTCACTGGGTCTCCTCTAGTAGAAACCTCGAATGTGTGGGTCAAGTCAACAGTTTAACCGGGACCACTCAGTATCAACCCAACAAAAGGACAGGAAAACAAACAATGATAAGTGTCTTTTTATTATTGCATCTCATTGCACAAAGACACGAATAAAATAGAAAAATGGAACTAGAAGTACAAGGGATGTATCCACTAGTTCTTCTCATGTCCACCTACTCACGGAGCTCTACTGCCTTGTCCACTGCTCGGCTATTGCTCAAGCACCCGTCGCGGCTTCTTCCTCGGTGGCTCCTCCAAAGCCTACTGATCAACTGTACGAGGAATCAGACAGTCACGTTCCAGGTGACCCTTTCTGCTGCATTCAAAACACTTCCTACTCCTCGTATGGCTGGCTCTGGCCCTCTTGGACCATTGTATCATCGGTCTACTGCCCACAGATGACTCGGCTACTGATCTAAAAACACGCGGCAAAGGCAGCGGCTCCTGAACACGCTTGGGGTGTAGAGCTACTGGCACAAACTCCACCCTGAAGAAGGTCTCGATGTCTTCCCATGTAAAGGCCATCCCTTCTCAAAACTGGAACAAGTGGCTCCACCACCTGCCTGCTGCTTTCTGAAGAAGGCTGGCAGCAAAGATCACCATGAGTTCTGCCGATGTCCCCGCTAGCCTGAAGACTCTCACCACAGCTTCCATCCAATCCTCAGCCGCCTGCGGGTCCGTCTCTCCCCGGAACCTGGGTGGTCTCTGGCGCTGGAACTCGTGTAGCGCGCTTAAGTGGCATGCATCACCTACTGCTGGGGTTAGTGGCATCGGTGTCCCAATGTAAGGTAGTACCGCTGGTGCCTCTGCTAGTGCCTAAACTACAAGAGGGCCCTGTACTGAAGCCTCGTCGCTCGGCAAGCTGTCAGTATGCTCGTCCCTCTAGGCTCTAGCTGATCGTCTGTGAAAAGGCATCCTGAAAGAAACAACGTGACATGGTTAAATGATTTTACCTGGTGAGCTGACCTGGATTGAGCTGACATTTAAAAACATCTGGAAACACACACGCAATCAGTGGTTTCATGCACAGAGTCGGAAATCGGTTGTCAGGGTCCTAGTGTATGGATACGTCGGCCACCCGCACAAAAACTGGACACCCTGAACTGGAAACCACACTCGGTACCCTTAACACTATTTCTTCACATAAAGGGAAAAAAATATCAGAGTCCTAAGTTCTGCGGTAGAACCGAACCACCTCTGATACCAATTTGTCACGACCCGTCCTCGGGGCCCGTGCCGTGACTACCCCAAGCCCGCCTTCCATAGGCCAGGGGATGGAGACTAGCACCAAAGGCATAAATCCTGATAACTGGGAAGGAATTGCCTTTATAAAAGTAAACAAAACACCACAGAGCACAAGCGGAAGCAAAACACTAAGTACAAAGGAAAGTGCTGAAAAGTAAATGGGCCAGAATACAAACCCAAATGAAAGTACAACTACAACTGAACAAAGTACAATAGAAAAATACAATAGCTGGAATAAAGGACGCAACTACTGGGTCGTCCTCGTCGGATCCTACCTGAAGGGTAGGTACAGATGGTGCAGCTCCTGGTCGTCCACCACGAATCCTACCTAAAGGGTAGGTACAGATAGCCTCCTCAACGCTCTCGCCCGTCAACCTCCTCTGTTTGTCGTCTCATCGTGTAGTCCACCTCGGGGTACTGACTCGTCGTGTAGTCCACCTCCGGGTACGGACTCTTCGTGTAGTCCACCTCCAGGTACCGTCCAGTCCTCGAACACTCGGCCTCCGTCAGCATTTCCCGTCGTCTGCAACCAACACAATGAGGTGCGGGCATAGCCCATGCAGGGGTGTGTATAACGATACTCAGTAGGGACCCCGAGACCCTCAAGGTCTCACTAAAAACAACAAAGATAACCACAAGAATATCTCAATAAATAACTTCTACTTAGGTATATGCCCATACATATACCTAAGTTATCATGTAACCCATCTCAATCCTGAGGAAACACAAGGATTTAGAAAACAACGGATAACCACTACCCGGGTATATGCCCATACATATAACTAAGTTATCAAGTAACTCATCTAGAACATGAGGTAAACACAAGGTCAAAATTCTCAGCTCCAACCCGGATTTTCATTATCGAAACTGCAACTACTGAAGAGCCCCGTCTCTGGAGTGTACAGTGGTCCTGTCACGACTCCGAGGTACTGCTCACTAACCTAAGACTGCTGAGGTACTCCTCCTGTCGAGTATTGTGGGCCTGATGCTACAACCAAGCACTTCCCACCTTGGTTCTGCCGCTACAACCAAGCGCTCCCACCTCTTAGCCTCAAGAGGTACTCTTTCTGCTGAGTACCGCGGGTCTGCCCCTACAACCAAGCGCTCCTCCGCCGTGGGTTTGCCGCAAAAACCAAGCGCTCCCCCTCATAGCCTCCAGAGGTACTCCTTTTGTTGAGTACCTCGGGTCTGCTGCTACAACCAAGCGCTCCTCCTTCGTGGGTCTACCTTTACAACCAAGCACTCCCAACTGGGATATCCGAAACACACCGAGTCGATCAGCCAAGCAGTCGTTAGGTCTCTTCCGGCTACACGGTCTCTGTATTCCTCACGCTCATCTCCAGGAGGGTCCACTCCATGAGGTGCTGGTCGATACTAAAATTATCACATGGTTCCACGAAGAAGTATCTCAAGGGACCGTCTTGTCACAGGGGTCTCAACACAACAGACGTCACGTCAATTGGACGCCCGGTCTGTGAGTTACTAGCCTTTTCGTCCCAGGGGCCCGGTTGGATTTCGGGTACAATCCAGCCCGGCCACTATCCAACAGAAACCAAAACTCGGGCGAATTATTCCAAAAGTTCTGTCTCTCCAAGAGGAATTCAACGAGATAGACGACGCGTCAATCGGACGCCCGGTCTGTGAGTTATTGTCTTTTTCGTTCCAGGGGCCCAGTTGGTTTCGTGAGCGAACCAACATGACCACACCCCGAAGGAATCCCAACCTCAAGCGGAGTAAGCCAAAAGATCTGTCTCACTTAAAGAAATCCATCAATGTCGATGGCACGTAAATCGGACGTCCGGAGCACAAGATATAAGCGTTTCCGCTCCGAGGGCCCTATTGGTTTCATGTATGAACAAACCCGACCGAACCCAAAGTATTCCAAAACATTTATTGTGATATACCGAAACGACCGTCTCGATCTAAGGATCGCATCGCTTCTGACGGTGCGTCGTTCGGAGGCCCGTAGCTCATGTTACGGGCAAAAGACCGAAAGGACCGTGAACGGGGGGTTTGGGCCCGGACCGACCCGGCCCAACCCCCCCTGGGTCGGCCGAACCGGGTTGACCCGAACCAGCTAGACCCGACCCGGTCCGACCCGATTGGACCCGATTTGGCTAGGCCAGGGTGCGGCCCGGCTCGGCCGGCCGGTCCGGCTCGGCTCGGCCGAGCGGCCGAGCAACGCGGGGGGCGTGCATGCCCCCGCGTGACAACACTGCGGCCCCCACGGGGGGCCTCCCTGGATCACCCGGACGCGGCCGGGCCGCCGCGTCCCTGAATAGTGGTTATGCACGGCCGCGACTTCAGCTGCGGCGGGGTTTTCCCGGCGCCGCGCTGGGCGCAGCCGCCGCCTGGCCGCCGGAAGAAGCTTCCGCGGGCCACTGGAGTTGCTCTGGTGGTCCGATTTCCTTCCCGTCTGCGCTGCTGCTCCTCTTGGGTTCCATTCTTCACTGCGGGATCATCAAATTTCCTTCGAGGCACATTTTTTCGTCACCCGTCAAATCCGCACAACAACGAAGAACGACTGAGGGTAGTCGGGCCATGTTCGTTTGGCCCGCACCCTCCGCGTTAGGCGATAACAGTTGGGAGGATAAATCTACACATAGAAAACATAACCAAAACAATTTTAATGAATTAAAATTGTTCTTTTGAACCAGTTTCTTCAATTTGAAAGGAAACATCCACGGAGTATAAAACATTCAATTAAACCCCTACCGATTTCCCACAATCAAGAATACTCATCCCAAAACCAAACTTCTCGCGGATCAAATTAATATTGAGTTGATCCGCATTCTTTATTTTCAAAAGGAAACATCCGAGGAAAAGGGGTATTATTATCCTCAATTAAAAACCCTACCTCAACATCGTCGAACGAGAGTTCTTCGCGGAATCAGTCGTCGCAGAACAAGAGGATCGTTGTGTTGAGGAAGGGCGTCGCGTCGTCGCAGAAATGCGTTGAGTCGACGATCTCGAACGGATGTTCGAAGATTTTCTACGGATGAAAGAACGTCGCAGAAGAACGTCACGGGAGGAGAGTCGTCGGCATCACGTCATTGATCTCTGGGGGGTTTGGTGTTCTTCGTCAGCCTTCGTCGGAGGCCAGCGTTCTTCGCGTTCTTCATGTTCTTTGCGAAGGAGGATGAAGATCTTTAGAGATTTTCCAAAGGTTAACACAACAGACAGATAATAAAATAAGTCCTCATCTTATTTTATTATCAACTAAAGAATTTGAAAAACCAAGGTAAGTAACGAACAATTAATTCAAAGAATTAATTGTAAAACTTAACTTCCCAATTAAATAGAGGTGTTAAGAAAATAAGGTAATGTGTCGGTTGACTTCGTTTAATAGGGGGGGTGCGGGTGCATTACTTAAGAAGAAAAGAAACAGTGGGGCTCGTGTGGGTCCCACCTCACAAATATCCTACCATGGGGTAGGATATTTTGAATTACACCCTATCTGCTTCAACTCAGCTTAAGCAGCTTTAAGTGGATCTAAGTGAAATAAAATAATGTTGTCACACCACTTTATTTTATTTTCTTCACTTAACCCCCAAAAATTTAAAACCACAACCGAGAAAACACAACTTCGGGAGAGGCGTTTCTAAGAAAATACCGGCGCTGCGATTCCATCGGTGCCCTCAGAATTCGATTTCGAGCACCGGTTAAAAAGTTAGAAAAACCTGCTCGATCGTTCACTGATCGTACCCGAGTCAAACTTCGGAAATTGATTTCAGGTACACCGGGCCTCGGAATCCGGCACCGTCAGAAACTGCGCTCTTGTAAAATCCAAAAGAATATTAGAAAAAAAATTCCCTTGAATTTTACAGGTCTTTACAGGGACATTAAAATGATGTATTAAGGGGTTTCTTTTTCAATTGTCTTACTGTTTTTTGGTTTGTATATAGGAGACTATGAATGTTTATGTTCTTCAGTGAATAAATATTCTTTGGAACGATCACCACATGTATGAGAAATGACCACGTGGCGAGGGATAGGAATTGATGTTTGTACTGTTAGAGGTTATAGTAGATATGATTTCACCTTTAGTGATTGGTGTATTTTCTGTAGTTTATTGATTTTTTGAATTTTGAAAAAAAAATTCTTTTCCTGATATGGAAAGGATGTTTCATACATGCATCATCTTAGACACTTATATATTCACATGGAATGCATATAAGATGCCATGTATTATCGTTATTAGGATTCCTTCTAATTTGGATTGTGTTCTTTGGTTTCAATTCCATGTTTTGAACTGCTTTAGCATGCCTCTCTACATAGTAAGTTTCAGTGATAGATTTAACATTCTTGAGTGATTATATGCCATAATGCCTTATTTATTAACATGTTTTGATGTTGTTCCATGCGTTTGTGTTATAACATGTTGTTGTGATACTTCTTATGCTATAATGCAATTGATGTTTTGATATATTAAAGGGCTGATAATGTTAAAGTGTTAAATGAATAATTATTTGGATAAATGGGATCCAACTTTCAGTGATGAGGTGTATGGGCGCCTTATCGATTGGTAGATGGCAACCCACGTGACTAAACAATATAAACAAGGTATGTTTTGAAATTTTTTAGGAAGATAATACTACTGAGTTTTGATAGTAATGAAGCATTGTGGGGTTTCTTTTGAAGAACTCGAATTAAATAAATGGGGCTATTTGAGGAATCCTTTTTGATAAAAGGAATTTAGATGTTAAATTTCCTGTTTATATTTGAATAACACTAAATGTAAAATGTTTAAAAAGGATATTTGTGATATCATTATTATTTTTCTATAGGGAATTAGTTTGAAAACAAAATTTCTTTTTGTGAAATAGTACTTGTGTGTTTGTTTAAATTCATTCAAATAATGAAAAGATGAAATAAATTAATTAAAATGGCTAATACAAAAAAAGGAGTTTTGAATCTTGTGCTTTTGGTTTTGTGTGACCATGAAAGAGGGTCAAAGTTATTTATCATAACGGGCTAACCCATGGAAGGTAGTACCAATATATTTCCCAAGGCTATTAAAGTATGTTTGTCCCACTACTCAGGAGGACTTCATGGGACTCAGCTATTTTGGCACACCGATAGGTTTATGTTACATATTTTATGATCAATGTTTTACGTGGTGATCATGGATCATGGAATTTAACACTCATGGGTTAATGTGTTCTAAAAAAATGAACTGGTGAGAAGATGATATTTTCTTGCAACGTAATGGGAAATCTTATGGTGGTTATTGTGGCATCATTTTCGATAAATGTGTCAGGAAGTGATGTTGATCTTTTAGAAGAGAGTTTTCCGGTAATAGTTTGACTGATCTTCTTAATGGCCTTGGTTTCTCTCTTAGTACTCTCTTCTAAAATCGACGAGTATGTCCCATATAGTGACTTCTTCATGGAGACACTAAAATATCATTGGTTTTACACTGAACTATAGTTTAAATGTTGTTAGAATTGATGAGTGGTTGTTATCTGGGTAGTATGCAGGATGCATTGATTCTTTGGTATACTATTCTTCTTTTTGTGTTGGGGAGTGGTTGTTTTAAAATATCCTTTTGATGACTTGACTTTGAAATTTCACCAGAGGCCGGGTAAGGACTTCATTTTACATGTGGAAGATTTAGATAGTTTTAAAGGAACATCATCAGATAAAGTGAGAAATGGGGGTTTGGGTCCGTGATGTCTTTTGAGGGATGCATGTGAAACATGTTCTATTGATTGATTGAGATTCAACCATTTTCATTGATGAGGTCCTTCTAATGACCTATCATATAAGAATTGTTTCTATTTTTAACCTATAAAAAGGGCATTGGATCTGTTCTTAAAGGCATAACCATTAGGTTTGTGAAGGGTTAAAGGTGTGTTTGTCATTGGGAACAAAACATGTCACTTCTAACAAGATTAAATTTCATTTTTATGTTGGTTGTTTTTGTAGTGGTACCTGATGGCTTCCCGGGGACAAGATGTTTTTATGGTGGGTATATTATAAAGTCTCCTTTCATTGAATGGGGTTAAAATACGAATTGTATTGAATTTTGTTTTCAGTTCATCAATGGTGTGTTTTCTTTATACCGAGCTATAGAATTTTATTCTGAGTATTAGAACACCTAAAGGTGTCGTTTTCATACTTGTGTAATTAGATGATAATTTTTGAAAGTTTACTGATGAGTCTAGGGAACATCGATTTTGGAAAAGTCTGCATTAATAGATCTTCACAGGAATCGCATGGTTGTGTTCCAATCCACTCAGTTTACCATATTCTATAAATTATTTAATTTAATTAAATATTATTAAATGAGTGTCTGTAATTAATTAAAATATGGTTTTAATAATAATAAAGAAGTTATTATTATTAGTATTGTGGTTGTTTAATTAAATAAATTATAATAATTAATTAAATGATGATAGAACAAATTAATGTGGATTATGGGTTTATCGAAGACCCATTTAATTTAAATGAAGAGTTTAAGAATTATAAAAATACCATTTTTTATTAAATAGAGGAATGTGCTAATAATAATAATGTTATTATTATTATTATGGTGTCATAAACTAAATTGATGTGTTGATATTTTCTTTTCCTGTTAAAAGAGTGTATCATTTATGAGAATTTAATGTGTATTTTGATATTATCAAGGAAGCATTTAATAAAATGAGGAGTCTCAGATTTATTGAAGAGTTGTTATTGAGTAGTGGTTTTGGGTCTATCAAAAGTATGAAAAATAATAATAATGAGGTTATTATTATTTTAGTTTTATCATTGTAATAATAATTATTATTATGGTAATTATGTTAGGGGTTGTGGGTTGACTTTTTTATCATATTAATGATATTTTAATAAATTGTGAGTTTTTTAATTAATTATGACTTTTTTTCATTAAGAGAATAATGAAGGAATAATCGATTTTAATTAAATGGGGTGTTAAATTTATGATAAAATACTTCAATTGGATGTTTTATTAGGTGTAATAGTTGTGAGAAATTAATTAGGATTTGGGTACCTCAAAAAACCACTAATTAAATAAGAAGTTTTGTAAATAATAATGTAGTATTTTTATTCAAAAAGAGGTGTTGGGTTTTATATAAGGTTTAATAATATTAATAATAATAAAGAAATTATTATTATTATTATTTTATGAGTTGTTGTTATTTTTATTATGAATGATAACAATAAGGGATTTTTTGTGTGTTTCATTTAATAAAATTAACGCACGAAAAAAAATTATTTAATATATATGAAGTGAAGGTTTGTATTTAATTAATTTGTGTTTAAATAATAAATTGAATAATCATTAGTTGGAGTTTTTGAATTTCATTAAATTGTTTTGAGGAAATTTAATTAAAAAATTCATTTGAGGAAAATTTTTTAATAATTTTTTTTAATAAATTTAATTAAATAATGTGTAAATGAGAAGTTGGGTGTTATTAAAGATGAGTAATTTTAACTGGTAATATTAAATGAGGATTAATTGGGGAGTTGGGTTTAATTTAATTAAACCATTTTAAATTTAGATATCGGGTTGTGCACATTTAGTCAAATAGTGTAGGTTAGCTTTTCGGTAACGCGGTTATTAAAATCATATATTATTAATATTTAATAATAATAATAATGAGGATTTTATTATTATTATTTAATTAATTTTGTTGGACGATTAATTGGGCTTTTCATAATTAATTGTTAAACATTTATTTGAATGTTAGTAAATAAGGTAACATTTTATTAAATGAGAATAATAAATGTTATTTTTACTATATTAATAATATTAGTTATCATTGGTGTAATTGATAATTGGGGGAGAGAACATGAGAGTGGTGCTCCACCATGTTGGAGGAACCTCAAAAATTCACTAGGCCCCTCTTTTGAGGTGCGCAACACCCCCCCTCACCGACTCCTCTTCACGTGATCGAATCATCACAGTGTCTTCTCGAATATTGGGAATCTCGGTGCGGTGAGTCCATATGCATTTGTTTTGCGATTCACATTGGCCTCTTGGCTCCTCCCTCTCCTTATTTCCTTGGCCAAAATCCTATGGTTCATGTTTTATTGGGTTTTCATGTTTCATCGATTCTAGGGATGTGAAAGGGGCCCCACTAGACCCTTTGGACCGTATTCCAGAATCTGTCGACAAAGGCATGGTACATGACTTCTTTTTCGCTTTTTCGTCATGTTTAATGTATGGTTATTTAACCATAATATTGTTTCACAACATTCAATAAATGGTGTGATAGTTCTTTATGTGTCCCTGGTACCTAGTTAGAGGTGTGTTGGTCCTTACTACTTGTATTCTGAGTACCTGTTTAAATATTTTGAATTTTATTTATATTGTTGCTGTGCACATGTGTGAATATATATAAGGTGCACACGCATGTGATTAAAGAACAGTTGTGGACTTGTTTCCACCTAGAATACTAGAGAGATTTTGATTTAAAATGGTTCCGCCTTAATGTAGGGTCCCAAATCCCTATCACTTTATTTAAGAATTATAGCTTCTTTAAATAAATTAAGAATGTGGGTTTCATTGATTATGATATGTCTATGCATGCCAAATTTGTTGTTATTAAATGATGCTGCGCACATGAGATAAATGAGGAATTTGACATGTGTTGATTTTAAGCATGTTTTGCTAGTTTTGGAAAAAGTGATATGATTAAACAGTTATATGATTTGAATGGGTAGAATTGGTAATAGGGAAAATAATTGTAGAATTAATTATCACATAATGGGTAGGAATAAATTTTTTGGCTATTGCTGATTATTGAGAATATTGAATATTTGAAATGTATTGAATATAAATTATAAACTAGTAATAAATAATGGATGGATTAATTATTACATGATAAATAGAAAATGGTTATTTAATTGATGATTGCATAAAGAGAGAAGATTTAATTAATTATTTGTTGAATTAATTTATTTGAATGTATTAAATCAAGATTGTGAATTAATTAGTTGTTACGACTGTTTCCCATGGGAACATTTTGATGAATGTTAGATTTCCATGCATTAAGTTGTCTTGGATAGAGTTGTTTTATATTATGAGATGTTGTGTGAGATGGCTTCTAAATATATGGGGAGTTCATCTTGTTTTGTGATGATTGTGAGATGCATGTAAATTGTTAAAGTCCTTGACAAATCGTTGTTTGAGTGGACGAGATCAGACTTGTTAATTAATTTGGAAAATTAAATGTTGAGTTAAATATTTATTTGGCTTTCCAAGAATAATTAATTTTTAATTAATTATTTACTTTTGAGATGTTCAATGGTTGATTAATGGTTTACTTTTGATGAAATATTTTTGTTGTTAATTAGTTGTTGAATTAATTAACAGGTTGGAATAATTAATTTATGAATTAATTAATGGATGGTTTTGGGGTGTTAGACATGGAATTCTACACCAATCATAAATATATATGTGTTTGTTATTGATAAAAATGTAGGGAGATAGGGAATAATGCTCCAAAAACTCACGGGGTGCTAGACATGACGTTCTACACCCATCTTGAAGAAAATATTTTTTATGGGTAAGTGACTGATGCTCCAAATACCCTTGGGTTGTGAGACAAGGAATGAAGCTCAAAATACTCATGAGAGTTCTAGACATGATGTTTTACACCCAGTAATTTACATTGGATTGTGGGTCCAATTGTTCATACATGAAATGAATTTATTGGTTAATGAAAAAAATTGTGACATTATGTTTTGTGAATTGAGTATGATAAAGAGTTCATAATTATCAACGAATTGAGTGAGTCACTATTAATGGATAGACCTATGAGTGAATTACTATATTTTAGTGGATGAGCTCAGATATAGAATATGGATGATTAAATTGAATATCTTATGATACATTATCCGAACCAATGCCCATGATTTTATTTTCATTTAACATTGGTTACTTAGATGGACTTTGGAGACATCTGTGGTGAGTGATTTATACAGGGAATGTCGGGCTGAGTCCAGATCATTAGATTCATGTAGTTTAATGAGGTTTTAATAATTTATAAATGAAAATGATTGTGTAATGAATATTGTGTGAGCATGAAAAATGTATAATACAGGTTCAGATTCGAGCTGAGACCTGAAGCAGGTACTTGGATATATAAATATATTATACTGCTTACTTTAATTATGCATGCTTGCACAATTTTAAAATATTTATTTAATGCCAAGATTTGGGGTAGACACTTGTGGTCCTGACCAATTAGGATTTATATCTCACACCCTAATTGGTCTACAATTTCACTCGGGTACCCCAGTAGATTATATTGGGTTGTAGGATTGTTTTTTTTCATTTTCATGGAAGATATGAGCAAAGGACTTAGCGGAAGGTCAAAATGTTCGAGGAGGCATCCCTCAGGACTTGGAGTCATTGTTTATATATTATTTTAAAGTAATATTCAGAATGATGTTTTGTTCATTGTTTTCCAATTTTTAATCATTAGCATGTCATGCATTTATCTGTTATATAATTGACGTTGGGAATTTGTTTACACAATATTTATAAAATATACCTTCCGCATATTTATCATTTATTAGACAACATTTGCTATTAATTGCCATTGTTTTTTATTTACTACGATATACTGATCTACTACTCTGATAAGAGGGTATATTCTCCCCACTGACTATCCTTATATCCTCACTTCCAGTCAGTAGCCTCTTGCATATGGGGAGACTCACTTGATGTCCTGTAGTGATTGGTCTAGCAACTGGTTTAGTTGTGAGCCGGGTCAGGAAGTTACAATATAAATGACTCAAATATTGGATTCACAAAGGGTTCTTCATTAAAATGTGGAAAAATTGTAGTTTTTGAAAAATATTTCTTTTATTTGAAATAATCATTTTTTTCAAATTATTTTTATGAATCAAAGAAAATGGGTGTTAAAATTATATAGAGTATATAATATTCAAAAAGTAGTAAATAGTATTCATAACCACTTTTTGAATTATTAGTTTGATAAGTTGTGGTGTGCTAAAACTCAATGTTGTGTGTAGCATAGTTAATGAATAACATTAAAGAGATAATGTACTATGAAATATTTGGGTGTTACAATGTTAACGTAATTCATCTGATGACAGTGTTCACATAAGGTTACAGTTGCACTGTTCACATAAGGCTATGGATGACACTGTTTAGATAAGGTTACATTTGCACTATTCATATTAAGCTACTGATGACACTGTTCACATAAGGTTACCATTGTACTATTCACATAAGGCAACCGATGACACCGTTCACATAAGGTTACCATTGCATTTTTCATATAAGGCTACTGACGATACTATACACATAAGGTTACCATTGCACTGTTCACCTAAGGCTACATATGGAAGTATTCACATAAGGATACTATTTCACTGTTCGCCTAAGGCTACTGAGGACATTGTTTCCCTAACGTTACCATTTTAGTGTTCACCTAAGGCTTGCAATGACTATGTTCACTGAATTGTAAATTTTTAAAAGTGTTGGGGATATGTCACCTTGACCACCAGAAAAACTCAAACACTAGATTAAAGAAATGAAATAGACCAGAGTGTTCCATTAAATTACATCAGATACCTATCAAAACATTCTAATCCACAAAAATCCAAAACCATCCTAAAAGGAAACATAAATGATGTCTGAACAACCACTCATCAAGATTCCTCGCAAAATAAATCACGCAAAAAGAAGCAACAAAAAGAAATACATCTCATTAACATGAAAGCTCTATAACCAAAAAGTGAACAACTTTTCATGAATATATTCAATCATCATACTACTCTGGGTACTAAGAATGCATCTGTGACTCACATTCCTAGGTACTCTCCTCAATAACACCTTGTCGCCACAAGAAACAAACCAAGGGGATAGAACGTATGTGCAACACCTTATCATTGCAGTCTTGGATCTCCACAAGTCTCTCCTCAAAGGTCACATCATCATCAACATCAAACTCTCCCAATTCAATGATTTGAGAGTCATCATGAAGATAATGATGGAGTTGTGACAGATGAAAAACATCAAGTATTCTATGCATCTTCCGAGGTAGAGATACTCGATATGCCACAACTCCAACATGAGCTAACACCTCAAATGTTCCAACAAAATAAGGAGAATGATTACTCCCACGACTAAACTTATGCTTCCCAAGATGGGGAGTCACCTTCAGAAACACATTTTCCCCAAAATAAATCTCTGTAGGAATACTCCTTTGATTGGAAGATGATTTCTTATGATCTGTTGCTTTAATCATCCTCTCACGAATCACTCGAGCTATCTCTGTTGTATTCTAACCTAGTTCCGATCCGAGAATTGCTGACTCTCCGAACCCAGTCTACTATAACATAGAATAGGATGGCCAACCATACAAGGATTCTAATGGCACCATAATGATGGTGGAGTGAAAACTATTTTGGTAAGAAAACTCCACCAATTTCATGTTCCTCATCTTTGAACTACCAAATTCTAGGACACAAGAACATAACATGTATTCAAGAGTTTTGATAGTCTGCTATATCTTCCCATACATCTGAGGATTAAAATTAGTGCCCAGGAATTGTTTAGAACCATATTCATGCTGGAGACCTCTCCACACAGTGGTGGTGAAACGATGTACTTGATCAGAAATGATCTTCCTTGGGACTCCATGATGTCTCCCTACCTCCTCCAGATACTTCCTCGACAAAACATCCACTCATAACGACTACATGATTGTAATAATGTGGGAAGATTTTGTAAAACAATCAACTACCACATAAATAGAATCATATCCTCATCGAAATCAAGGTAAACTAGTAATAATTTCCATCAATATGACCTCCCACTTCCACTAAGGAACATTTATTTTCTAGAGTAGACATCCAGGAACCCTGTGTTCAGCCATCACATTCTCATAGACCAAACATCGACACACAAAATCCGCAACCTCATGCTTCAACCATGGTCACCATAAATTGCTCTTCAAGGATCAAAATATATTTTTAACTTTACGATGCACCACTAAAGGAGAACTACAGATCTCTCTGAAAACCATCTCGTACATCGTCAAAATAACATATATCCTCCATGATACAAAAAACTGTGTTGTTCGTCCTCATACCAACCATCTAGTTCCTCGCAATAAACATATCTATCTCTCAATACCTCCAACCCTATATCCCCCAACTAGGACTCTTGTACCTGCTGCACAAGTGATCACTACACCATCATCAGGAAAAATACTACCACTACCCCCAAACTTCTCCCAGATCATGATGTAAGTCTTACAGTTCTTCCCTTATACTCCATGAGTCACCAGATTCATGCACAACATCATTACGTGACATCTGATTCAGTGACTCAGCTAAATAATTCACCATTTAGGTGTATAATATATTTTGATGTCATATTCCTATAAAAAATCAATATAGATATGCGATCGTACATTCAAGTCATGTTGGGAGGAACCTTACCTGAAACTCTTTTGATCAGTGAAAACCACAATGCGCTCATCAATGATGTATTATCTCCACAACATCAGAGAAAACACCACAACTACCAAATTCAGATCATGGGTGGAATAGTTATGTTCATGGGGACGAAATTGCCGAGACCCATATGAAGCAATTGAACATTGTTTCCTTAGAACACATACTAAAATCAGATGTGAAGCATCGCAAAAAACATCAAACTGAACTCCCTCAGCTAGAAGAAAAAGAACTAGATCACATACTAACCTCTCCATAAGATACATGAATGTTGTATGTAAATAATCAATCTATATTAATTCCTAATCCTTTTTTTTCAAATCTATCATAAGTGTCCCAAAATGAGAGAAATCGGCTACGATCCTCCTGTAGTAGCCTACAAGACAAAGGAAACATCACACCTCTGACACTATCTTGGGGGATTCCCATGACAGAACTACTACTATCATCTATGGATCCACTATTACACCCTACTATGACACAACATGCCCTAAGAAATAGATTTCTCAAGACTAAAACTCATACTTCGACAAATTCCCAAACAGCTAATGTTGATGAAGAACTACCAAAATGGCATGTAGATGGTCTTCAAGCACCTCCTCAGACGTAGAGTACACAAGGATATAGTCTAAAAAAACCCACATGATCATGTATAAGAACTCATGGAACACAGTGTTATTCAATCCCATGAACACTCCTAGAGCATTTTTTATCCCGAACAGCATTACAATGAAATCATAATGCCCATGACGACAACGGAATGTAGTCTTCTGGATATCCACACCCTCAAAAAAAATTTAATGTTATCCTGACCAGAAGTCGGTCTTTGAGATCCAACGTGCATCCTTTCGCAGATCGAATAAATCATCAATATGTGGAACATGATAAAGATTCTTTATTTTCACTTTTCATAAACGATGATAATCGACCCACAACCACAATCATCTGTCCGCCTTCTTCAGGAACAAAATTGGGACACCCCATGGTGACACACTCAGCCTATCGAAACCTCACAAAAACCTACCACCAAGATGAATATGTATCTTTCATAACTCAGAACGGGCCATCATTGATGAAGAAATATAAAAATGAGATGCTCCTGGTTGTAGGTCGATCCCAAATCGATCTCACATCAAGGGGGTAATGCTACAACCTCTTCTCGAAAGACATAAGGGTTATCTTCTACGACCCAAGGAAACAAAACTATTAATGCTCTGATGAACTCAGCATCAGCTCAGCCATCATGGACGATAAGGATGGAACAACCATGGCCCATCCAAGGGTCTCGCTTGCCAACAAACACCGCTGGATCTCCATCTGCATAGAAGAACACAACATGCCTCTTGATGCAATCCATGATTTACTGAATGTAATACAACCAATACATGCCAAGGATGACATCATATATCTTTATTCCTAAACATAGGAAATCTTCCCCTGGTCGGTTTTGCCCCAACACTAGATGACGGTCTCTACATACTTTAGAAAAGTCAGATAGACCTCCAACTGGGGTAGTCTACGACAAGGGCGTTGAATGCCCCTTTACCTCCTGTCACAAAGCATGGCAAAGGGTAGGTGATATGAATGATTGTGTCACTCTTGAATCACATAAGGCATACACCAATATATAATTAAATCAAAGGTTTCCATTAAGGACATCCGGCTCGCCTGGTTCTTGCAACGCTAAAGCATGAAGCAGTCTACGACCCCCTCTATAGCCTCTGTAACCCTGAAGATGACCACCACCGTGGTAATGCTCTGCTCTGTGAGGATGGGCATCATCCCAGGGCTTTACTATACTTTCCCCATCTAATATCTACTAATATTAAGATGTTGTAACATATTGCTACTGCCTCAGCTAGAACTACCTCAACAGAGCAATGTGGAGCGCAACAACTAGTGAATGATGACTGATCTGAAAGGTTGATCACTCTCACTACTTATAAACTCAACCACCACATGAATAACAAGAAACTAATCCCTTGTAATAGTCTATAGATCTTCTGCCCCCGGGGATACACGATGTTGAGGGATAGGACCAAAACCCATGTGAACATAAACTCTTCTATCCTAAAAATCGGGAACACTGGACCACATCTCTTATTTGGGAGGAATCATGATGACACCCCTCTTGTGAGATCCGGTTCTGGAAAATGTATTATAGGCGAACACTACCCCTTTGAAAACCTCATGATATGTCTTCAACATATATGGTGCAGCCTTTAACTAAATCAATGGAAGAAAATCCAACTAGAAATGCCTTGCCCTAGCCTCCTGTTCCAGAAATAGATCTGAAGCGTATTGCAAAAGGATCCTAAAATGGATTCTAATGTTTTGAACACTCCAACTCCCATATCGAAGGCTAAGAAGCTCATGGATTCTAGATGCCTTCATTGTGGAAGAAAGAAACATGACTCTAAACTATTTTAGAAACTCTTCCCATGAGATCTCTAACTCCTCGTGATCCCCGAGGAACATGAAATAACACTGCCTCACTGATCCACATAGCATTGTTCCAATAAAGGACACTCAATGCTCTATCCGAGAACAGATCGAACTGAAGCCTCTCTTGACCTCCTCCAACCACTCTTATATGACTACATCTAAATGAGATCCCTCGTACTTCTACATAATCTGGCACTGAAACTTTCAATGTTTCCTCCTCA
This sequence comes from Viscum album, assembly GCA_963277665.1. Classification (NCBI taxonomy): domain Eukaryota; kingdom Viridiplantae; phylum Streptophyta; class Magnoliopsida; order Santalales; family Viscaceae; genus Viscum; species Viscum album. The sequence goes on along the minus strand of OY728152.1, from coordinate 2,130,516,189 downwards.
ACTATCGTCATTATTAACCTCTACTAGATAGCGATATGATGGCACAACCAGGAAGACATCTTCTATGTGATCCTGGTGAGGACGTCGACCTGGAGCCATATCTGTAAAATAACAAACAGTTTAAGCTCTTAATCCTAGAATATGGAAGACTCATCCTTAATTAATTCATTATTTACATTTTTTCATATCAGGTTAAACTATTCCAAGGTATAACCATTAAATCATAGGCACAATGAAGAATGATGCATGATAAATTCCTGGGTCACTACCCTATCACCTCATTTAGTAGCCATTGTAATCATAAATTGCAATACATCATATCATAGGGGGCCCTAAACACCTCTGTCTTAGCCACTCTCTAGTGTTTACATCACTTGTTAAACGTTCCCTAACACTGTTGCCCTACCAACCCATGCATCCTCACATGTGCCTAACACCAAACTCCATCATATCTCTCAAACATACCTCTGATACCACTCTGTCATGAACCCCTCTAGACAATGTGTCCCCTCTTATGCCAGAAATATGAGAAAGAAGATAATGACCCCCCCGAGTTCACCACCAGTAGTCCCCGGGTTCGGGACTAGCACCGAGGCTATAGAAAACACAAAGATGGGAGGCATTACCCTCTAAGAGAACACATGCAGAAGAGAGTGATAAGATATACACTAACCAATTCCATCATAGAGAGAAATATAAAATAAATCACATGTACACATGTAATGTTATGAAAAACTACGACAACTAAAAGGGTAATGCTTCAAGTACCCAAATGAAAGGAAAAATAACAGCAACCCCAAGCCCGAACAGCTCCTGGAACCCAAAGCTAGTAGAAACGAACATGATCTACAAACTATTCCAAGTGACATGAAATATTTTATATATAAAAAGATAGATTATAACAGTATACTCAGTAGGATCTGCCCTAGAGCCTCTCAGGCAAAGGTAACGAAAGCATGCTAATGGACATGGAAAAAAAGTGAAACTAAATCATTACATAAACATGTATACTAGGCTCCCAGCTGCAACATGGCTACTCTCACCAAGTATTTCATACAAGTATTTACAATATAATAAAGAATATCAAGGGTACACTACTACTACATTCCCACTGGTTTTCCACTTTTTCCCAACGTCATGCGTCCTTAGCATCTCTCTTCAAAATGGCATGCCTACAGACACCAGGGAAAAGCACCACACCATGCACCTCATCCAACTAAACCACCACATCTACATAAGAATGTAACCATGTAGTTTCCTGGATCCATAAAAACTCACATAACAAATATCATAAATTAGGTATTAATAATCAATCCATTATAGCCCATACACCGAGTAAGCATACCCAATCCATCGTAGCCTATACATGTTACATATAAAGTAGACCATAGAAACCATATCCAGAATATATTTTAATGAATAACCACAAGCCATTACATCCCTCTACCAATGTATATAGAGAAAGCTAACCACTTTTCCTACCAGCACAAGTAACAAACAAGGGAATAGGGCAGGGCCAAATGGAGTAGTTAGCTAACCATCATCCCACCAGAATTTTGATGAAAACATTCACAGGTCTCAGAATCCCTAGGGTGTTAGTATTCCTAACTGAAAGTGTGTAGTAACATATATAACACAAAATGTTAAAAATATACTATACGTCACACCAACCCTATGGGCATAACCTAGTGTAAGACTCAACTCCAGCTAACGTTTATCAGACTCTTGGCTTCAAATTCTAAGACAAGGTATCATAAAATCACACAACCATTTTAATATATTTCATTACATTACATCATTACACTTTTATTATTTTTACTTTAATTTAATTAATTCTTTAAAAATTTATTAACTATTAACAATTCCACATTAAATTTCATAGCCTCACACACAATGTCCGTGTCCCTTTAAATTGTATGCTCAACATTGCATCCCAACAAGCTCCAACCCCTTGTTTTAACATAATTTATTCAATCATGTATTAACAAAATTATTACTTTCACATATTCCCAAATATTATATAAATACATCCTAAGCTACTAAACACAAGGGTGATCAACTCTATGTGTAGATAAACTACCCGTAAATCGTTTTCCACCTATAGAAAGAGAATAGATCCATCCTTCCTCGAGAATCTAAACACAGATACCATGTGGAATACATTGCCTATCATTTCACCTTTTTTGTTGGAGGGTAACAAAAACTAGTTTCCTTGAGCAGTAGGGAATGTAAATCACTTAAACAACCAACAACATTAGCAAACATCCAAATATTCACGTCCAAATCGTTCCATCATCACTAGTATCCTACCTGACACCCACATACATAAACGTATGCATATCTCCACTCTTGACATCAACTTCTACCATAACCAGTAGGCCTCCCTACCACCACATACCTCAATATCCTTGCAATCTCACATCACAAAACATGAAGCAGAAAAACAACCATCATATCTATTGGAATCTTGTCACTTAAATAAGAGTGAGGGTAACTCAGAACCCTACAAGGAATTATCTTTTATCAAACAACCAGTTCCTTAATCCATCTGGGATTAACCGATTTATTATTCGTAGATTCCAACATTGGGAAACATAAACAGTAAGTTATAAAAAATTATTAATCATTCTTACTGCACCAATTTGATTAACATTAAATTACAATAAGAATAACCATATTCATTTACATGCCTCATTATCTTTATCCAAACAATTATGGATTAATTTCTTCTTTATGTTCTTTACCAATTTCCATCATGAATGAAAAGCTAAACAATTTAACAATAAATATCACACTATCTAGCAAAACATGAGGCAATTCCATACGATCAATATCAATTTATTTATCCACTTAAAAAATTTATTATGTCAATACCATTGTGATCTAGTGGGATAAAACATGCTAACTATATAGTTTCATGTAATAGAAAATAGATGAAAAGAATCCCCTACCTCAAACGGTTCTTGGCATTCTTTATATGAAATCCCACAACACAATGGGTTACTATCTTCTCCCCCATGAAAACTGTATCCACCAAAGGATGAAGAGACACCACCACACTAGCCAACACCCATGAAAATCCCATTAGAATCTTTGGGATAGCTTTCCACAAAAGGTAAAGGAGAAACAAAGTAGATGAACTCAAAACAATGACAATAAATCATACTTTATATCGAGGATTGATCGATACTACTTGGTTGTATAAAAAATTGAGGTGAAAGAATCCTGGGAGGAATGTTTGATCACACAAATCTAATGGGAATGAATGGGCGGTTCGAGTGTCTCACACCTGATAACATTGATGAAGAACTAGGGAAGAATATATCTCATCCCTTTAGAATATTTAATGAAGTAGCAGTGTAAGATACGCTGGATTTTACATTAAAAGAATATAACATTAAACTATGTGGATTGACAAAGTAAAAGCATCCCGAGCCTTATGATAAATTAATATAGGAGTTATGGCCTTTGAATCGGATTTAGATATCTTAAAATGAGGCTTTAAATGCATTTTACTTCAAAGGAGACATCAAAGGGGAATACTATATGAAATTGGAAGCACTATTCATGGACACTAAATTTGGAAAAGGAAAGAGGCTACCTTGGGAACCACAACATTATGGAAATTCTATTCACGAACATGAAATTTTGTAATGGGAAGAGGCTAATATTGGAACATAGACTTTTCAGAAACACTTTTCATGAATTTAAAATATGGAAAAGGAAAGAGATTAACATTGGAACATCACCATTCTAGAAACACTCTTCATGAACTCAAAATTTTGAAATGGATGGAGCCTACCATTGAAACCTCACCCTTTTGGGAACACAGTTCATGAATACAAATTTTTGAAAAGGAAAGAGGATACCATTGGAACCTCTCCATTCTGGAAACATTGTTCAAGAAATCAAAATTTAGAAAAGGAAAGAGGATACTATTGTAACCTCACTATTCTAGAAACACAGTTCACGAAATCCAAATATGGAAAAGGAAAGTGTCTACCGTTGGAACCTCACCATTCTGGAAACACTATTCATTAACTCAAAAATTGGAAAAGGAAAGACGCTGCCGTTGGAACCTCACCGTTTTGGAAACAATTTTCATGAACTCAAATTTTTTCAAAGGAAAGAGGATAAGTTTGGATCCTCACCATTCTGCTACACTATTACTGTTCTCAAAATTTGGGAATAGAAAAATGCTATTGTAGGAACCTCCCAATTCTATAAACACTTTTCATGAACTCAAAATTTGGCAAAGGAAATTGGCTACAGATTACACTATTGACAGAAAGTTACAGTTGCACTGTTCACCTACGACTACCAATGACATTTTTCACATATGGTTATCGATGAACTATTCACAAAATGCCGCCAATGACACTATTCACATATGGTCACCATGGTACTATTCACATTAGTCTACCGATGTCACTATTCATATAAGGTTACCATTGAACTGTTATCATAATGCTACCGATGACACTATTCACATAAAAATATCATTGCATTGTTCACATATGGCTACCTAGGACACTGTACACATAAGGTTACTGTTGAACTATTCACCTAAGGCTACCGATGAAACTATTTAAATAAGGTTACAGTTGATTTGTTCACCAAAGGATACTGATTACATTGTTCACAGAATTGGAAATTTTGAAATTTATTGGGGATAACTCACCTAGACCACTTGATCCCATCAAACAATAGATTCCATCAAGGTAATGGACCCAAGAGGTCCAAGATATTGCAGGAAGAAAGCCTCCTCTCCTTCTTGGACATAATTATTAGAAGTTTCACCTAGGGGGATATATCAAATATATGATAATATATATTATATGTGGTAAATTTTTGAAGCATGCTATTATATAACATAGATGGAATGTAAAATTTTAATTATCACTATGGCGTGGAATGTTTATCATAAAAATCCACTAAAAATTCATGTTTTTAATGTATGTAGAATATGATCCTTGAACGATACTGCAAAAATATTTGGGAATAAGATGAAAATATACACTAACGACATTGTTGAAAATGTGATCTAGGAGAAACCAATTTAGATGACTACTATTGAAGGGGGCAAATGTAATTACGTTATTCAAGGTACACATATTACTCACTCTCGATTTTAATATTTAAGTCACATGCCCTTTTTTGTGATGTCTCAGGCTTGATTAGAGGTATGTTTTTAAGTTGCCTTGGGCACAACTTGATTTGGTCTAGACATGGGTGTGTTTCTGTAAAAAATTAAGTATTTTTGGAAGGGATGTGGGTAAATGCACAATTGGCTTACAATTTTTGGAAAACATGTGCCCTAGCCTAGCTAACCCTGTAAACCTAAGTATTGGATATTCTTAGTGATGATGCACAGTTTGGAAAACCATGCACTGAAAAAGGAGAAATATTGCATCTCGTAGAAGAGGAACAAGGTTGAGGTGCATGGCTAAGGGATATAGTGCACCCCGACCCAACAAAATTTTCACACAGTTTTAATAAATCAGGAAATTAGATTATAATTTCTTGATCTCTCTATTTTAACCTGTATTCAACCAAAAAATGATCCAAATATTATCTCATGATTTTGGAGGTATACGGAAAATTTTCAACCCCTCCTGACCTATATTCTTGGAAAATTTTTGGGTTAATTTTAGCTTTTCACCTCTAGAGTATGTGCATTTGTCCTGAATAGATATATCTCTCCTATCTAGTCCTCATCCTAGAAAAAAAAAGACAATGTTATCCACTTTCGGATTTAAATTTATATATAATATTTTTATATCTTGAATCAAATATTCCTATATATAGTTATTATATCAAGATATTGTTCATCATCGTATTCTTGATCATTTCATTTGAAATTGGGGATTATCTGTTGGTGAGATTTCATCACCTTTCTTGAGTTCATTCATCTATACTTCAAATCAAAATTCCATAATTGATCTAATGTGTATTTAATTATATAAATTCTATCAGATTTTTTTATGGTGTGTTCTTGAACAAATTTATTATTTGGAGAATTAATTAATTAATGGAAATGATCAAATTGGTGATATTGGGATTTGAAGTAATTAATAATTAATTATTAGATTAATTAAGATGTAATTTGGATTTATAAGTATACTAAATATTTTTGGAATTAATTATGTGATATTGATTTTGTGGATACTAATTAAACGATAATAAAGTTAGCTAATGTGATTGTTGTGCGAAAATAATTGGATAATTAATAAAATGGGTGATTTGATATACTAATTATTAAATTATTAATTAGATTAAGATAGAATAATTAATTGAGGAATTAGTGAGGGATATTGAATTGATTGTGGGGGAAAAATTAATTGATGAATTATTTGGGGTTATTGGAATATTTCAGTTTGGATTTGTTTATTTATGAATTAATTTAGGAGTATCGTAATTCTTTCTCTTCTGAATTTAATAGTGGTAAAGTTGGGATTAATTAATCAAAGAAATAATTAATACATTAATGTTATTATTCAATTGATGAATTTAATAATGGTGTTGAGGGGATTAAATAATTAATTAATTAATAGAGTTATATGATTACCTAATTGTTGAATAAAATAATGGTATTGATGGGTTTTTCATTTATGATTTAATTAATAGAGTAATATGACTATTAAATTATAGAATTAAATAATGGGATTGAGTGGATTAATTTATTGATGAATTATGTAATGGATTAATATGATTATTTAAATTATGAATTTTATAATTGAAATGAAGTGATTAATTAATTTTAGATTAAATTAATTGGAGTAGTGTGATTATTGAAATGATGAATTAAATATTGGGATTGAATCAAATATTTAATAGATTAAATAATTAATAAGAGTATTATGATTATTAAATTATTTAATTATATAGTGGGGTTGATGGAATTAATTAACTGAATTACATAGTAGTATTGACAGGGAAACTTAATAAAAAACAAATGAAGGGAATGGATGCGATTAATTAATTATAAATTAATTAATAGAATTTTATATGAAAAAATAATTGGAAAAATAACTCAAGGGATTGAATGTGATTAATTAATTATAGATTAATTTATTTATTTTGAAATGGATAATTAATTTTCAAATAATTGAAGGTTTTTTATTTGATAAAATAAAAGAGAAATTATTTAATGGAAATGATTTGGATTAATTAATTGGTGTATTAATTAAAGGATGTAATGTTTTTATTATTGAGTTGGATTAATTAATTTGAGAATTAAATAATGTAGATTGTTATGTTAATGAAATTGAATGAGTTAGATATATTAATTTTCCAATTAATTGATGGTGAATTATTATGTTGACTCAATTGAAAGAGTTATATTATATAATCAGCGAACTAATTAATGGGGATTGTTGTGACGGTGGAATTGAAAAAATTGGACTAATAAATTTAGGAATAAACTGATGTATATTTTTTGATATAAAATTGATATAATAGGATAAATAATTGTGGAATTTATTTTGAAAAAATTAGATTTGTTAATTCGATAATTAATTTTTTAATTGATTACGAGAGTTTGAGATAGATGATTTGAGTTAATTAAATGTATAATTAATACAATATTTTTATTGAGCTAACTTGAATAAATATTTGTTGAATTAATTATATTATATTGAGAATGTGGATATTTATATATTAATTGATTAACTTATTAATTAGTTGAAACAATTAATTAATTTTGAATTCATTAATCGGACTCTTATAGAATACTAATTATTGAATTATTTAGGAAATTAGTACCAATAGCTAATTTGAGAATTTCATAATATAATTCAAGTGACTAATTAATTGTTGAAATAATTAAAGAAATTTATGTAATTAATTAATTATTGAATTAATTAGTGTTATTGATGAGACTATTAAATTGATGTATTAGAAGAGGAATTGAGGTAATTAATTAATTTTTGAATTATTAAATGTTATTGATTTTATTAGTTGTCCATTCAAATAACTATGGGAATTGATGTCATTAATTATTTTTGTAATTAATTAAATAAATAATTTATGGTAAAAATAAAATTTATATGTGATTTATTGTGAAATCAGGGGCAGGCCATGAACTGACACTACAAATATACTTGAGGTGCTAGATGTGACATTCAAGACCCAAGGAATGCATGAAAATTGTATTACATAGAGGCAGATCCTCTAAATGAGAATTATTTGTGGGATTGAAACTCATTCCTCAAAAACCCCATGATGTTTGTGATTGGTTCCATTGCTCAAAATACATATAGGGCACTCGAAATAACGATATATCCCAAAAATAGTGGAATTTGAACGTGGTTCTAAATAGTTGAATCATGCATTTTAATGAAATGGACAAAGAAACCCCGTTTTCTTAAAAAATGTTAATCTATAATTTGAAATTGTTCAGACATGGAAATGTGATGAAGAAGATATTTAGATATGGGTGTATATGAGAACATAGGGGTTTATGTAGTTAAATAAATCATAATAGAATAAATGTAAACTATTTACTTTATTACTTGTATTTTATTTTTTATTATACAACATACACAGTTATGTACTAGACATGTTATAGTCATTATTGGTTGGGGCCTACTGATTAGTACTCATAATTGACATGGTCACCTGATCTATACCCAAATAGATTACATTTTTTCAAGGTATTAAAATTAAAAATGAACCTTGGTCCGATGGCTATTTTGGGATGGAGCATGGATGAGGGAAAAAGACATGGTTGAGAACACACATAGGGTTTTCAATGAATTATATTTTATGATTTCATTTTTGAACATGGATCATTCATTATCATGGATTATTTATAGTTTGAATTTTTTTCCAGAATTTACTAGTTTAGTTAACATGAGATGTAATTGTTGATTATTGTTATATGTAATATCCTTTAGAAGTTTATTTTTGTTCCACTTGTGTGAGACATTGATAGAAGAGGGTACATTTATCTCCAGATCAACATATCAGATCCCAAGAACACGTCAATAGACATTTGTGTATGGGTAGGTGTACCTGAGTTCATGCCGAATACCGGATTCGCGCAATGGGGTGTGGAACCCTATTTCTGACACATTCTCTGGGGAGCAAGCGTCCATCTCACTAGGAGATGAGGGGTGCAGTTTTTTGTTGCCCCTTATTCCCCCTTTCCAAAGGCGGGTGGCATCTGCTCTTTATTTTGGTACGTCTTCTCCTTGATCAAAACAGGGTGATGGGATATCTGTTCTTCCTTCCATGGATTCCTCCTTGGAACTCGTAACCTAGTCTGTGTCTCCATCGTAGACATAAGATGTTGTTTGTGAAACTCTTATTGGCGACATATCTTCATGGACACTAGTTAATTACACTGCTTCTATTAGGACATTCCAATGGGTCCGGTCAGGGAAGCAATATTTGGTTAAGAGAGTAGTCACGTTAGGCATAACTGCCATGTCTGGAGGGTGGGGAATTGGTGTGTCTGTCTTCTGTCCCCTATTATAGGGATTCTCGAGGGTGACTAAGCCCAAGGCATCCCACATGGAACGTGGGGAATCATAATCCATTGGCATGTATCTAAGGTTTTCCTTAGCTTCCCATGTTTAACACAGGGTATGCCGCATATTTAACGTTCCATAGAGATGGATATGGCTGATTAGAACACTTACTAGATTGGATCAGAAGGAAGAACCCTTAGAGGGAACACCGATGTTGGGGCCAACATGTTGGTGGCCTCCCAAGTGCTGTTAAATGGAACAGGGATTGGGGTGGCATGATCCCACTGGGATGTGGTGGCCTGGGAAAGGATCAGGAAGGATGATTGAAGGTTACGTTAAGGGGATGGTGAATGGGATGGAACCATCATGTGGATGATGATGTTTTTGGGATTGAGCCTCAAAGAGTCTTCCTACGTATCCCTGTGGCAGGGAGTGAAAGTCCATGTAGTTAATCTGACGATGTCTTACCATCGATTGGGGTTCAACAACTTTCCACTGGATGGGTTCACAACGGCTAACCGCTGGATGAGGTCACAATGGCTTACCGCTGGATTGGGTCACAACGACTTACTGCTTACAATGACCCATAGATTAACGTCATGCTGGATGAGGGCAGACCGACATGAAGGGGGTCAGAACTGCAGGGTGTCAGGCATGGACCTCAGGAAGGATTCCTACATACCCTACATTGGCAAGGATCAAAGACCTCGTAGTTGAGTTGTTGGCATTTGGGGATTCTACTCTGATGTGGCCCATGGGGTCAGTGAACCGAAGTGAATATGGACCTGGGGTCTAGGTGGATGGTGGGTATGAACCTCAAGGAATATTCTTGCGTACCTTTCCTTGTCAAAGATAAAAGACCTCATAGTTCATGGTATGAGGCATGGGGATTACACTCTAGGCTACCCAAGGTGTTAGTGAACCGAAGTGATGATAGTCAGAATGACCGGGTGTTGGGCTTGAACCTTAGGGAGGCTTCCTACGTACATTTCCTTGGAAAGGATCAATTTCCACGTAGTTCAGGTGGGTGGGAACTGACTTGAATGGGGTCGGAGCGACTGGGTGTTGGTGGGCTTGAACCTCATGGAGGCTTCCTGCTTACCCTGCCATGGAAAGGATCAAAATACAAATAGTTCATGGGGTGGCAGGGGGCTTACACTCTAGGCTTCCCAAGGAGTTGGTAAACCAACGTGAAGATGGTGGGAATGAGTGAGTGTTGGGATTTAACGCTAGGGAAGCTTCCTACGTACTTTGGCTTGGTAAGGATCAATGTCTTCATAGTTCAAAAGTTGGCATGGGGCTTACACTCTAGCCTGCCCAGGGTGGATTTCCTAGTCGGTGCTTGATCTATGCCCACGTGAGTTGTGCTCTGTGTGACAAACAAGAGACAGAAGACACCTGACGATCACGTCGTGGATGGTGCATCCATGGGAAGTGGATTTCGACTTACACGTGATCATATCCCAACGAGGAAACATGGGATTCTTGTGTGGTTAGCAGCCCAAAGAGGTTGGGACTTACTCTAGGAGGGAGGCCTGATGGCGACCAAGCGTAGGGGGAGAGGGATTTGGGACCGATGAAATGAGAACCACTATTCCCCATCACGCCCTATGCTGGCCCTGGGGACCGAAGAAGAAAGGAGGAGCAGGGATGATGCCTCCTATGAGAGAGCTAGGGGCATACAATGAGATGGTTTCCCTTCCTCTGTGGACAAACTCCACTTCTATAAGGAGGATATCACCTCCTCTGGAGACCAGTTGGCGTGGAGAATGTCCATGGTGGGGTACCCTGCGTGCCAGGCACGGGGAAATCTCACGCTTTAATGTCATGTGCCGAGGATGAAGGTTCTTGGCAGTTTAACATCCTACAGCTATGACAATATGAGTATCTTTTCATCCCTATGACTAACATAAATGCTACCCTCTGCTCCTTGGTGTAGAGAGGGTACATGCAAATCTGTCATGAGGGGGTGTCATGGAGAGAACAATTGATGGGCATGTGTTAACAGGGCTATGTGAAGAAGAAATAGCCATTAGCGTGCGTAGGTGAAGAAGCATAAGGAGAAGCAATGCAATGGGTAGTATTGTCCAGGGGATTATTATGTCACATCGTGAAAACCTTGAGGGTCACACAAGAAAAAGAATTCCATAGTAGAGGGGTTCGTAGGTAGGGGCCTTATGAAGATCTATTGCTCTGCATGGTGGACAACACTTTTTATGGGGTGTGCTTCACGAAGTGGGGTGCCTCAGCCTAAGCATAGGGAATAGGTGCATATGGGAGGTGCTTCGCGAAGTGGAAAGGCTTTCGCAGATCACTACCTCACAGAGCAACAATGCCTCACGAAGCAAGGTGTCATGAAGCAATGTGCTTCACGAAGTACAGTGACCTTTCCTTGGCATGTGGATCATGTCTAAATTAAGTGTGTTTTGTGATGCATTAACACTCCACGATGACCTAGGTCCCCTTAGGGATACCCTTCCTTCACTTAGGCCCTTAGGATCCGCGAAAGTCATCGATCTCAGAAGAGGAGATTAAAACGAGACAAAGGGAAGGCACTTCACAGAGTAGAAGTACTTCGCACAACTCATGGTTCGCAGAACAGAAGGGTTCTTCGCGATTCAGGAGATAGGAAGTATAAAGGTCATATTTTCCATCCTTTGAACTCGGGGGGAGGCCGGTCTTTATAGGGGAGAGGCACCGTGAAGCAGCGCTCGCTCGATGCGAAGAGGAAGTTTTTTTCTCCGTGGTGCATCGCGAACGTCAAATGTGTTCACAGAGTGTTACCTACTCATTTCTTCGTGGAAAGTCGTGAACGTCATGAGTGTTCGCGGAGAATTACGGTCTATGTGCTTCACCATGGATCACGAACTTCAAGGGCGGTTAGGGATCATTACCACCTCCTTGCTTTTAGGTGGGTTTCGAACGTCAAGGGTGGTCGCAGAGCAGTACCGCCTCCTTATTTCACGGTGGCGCGATGCAGCCGTCTCTCTGTGAATGGGGTTCGTTAGGCAATAATCAGTTCATTGTCTTCTTCTTTTACCCATATTTTGGAATCAACACACCCGATTCAGTATGTTACAAATTGGAATCAGATGAGTTATCATTTATTTTTCTGTTGTATTTCTATATAGGAAGGTCAGATTGGATACTAGGAAGAGGCGGTCCATGGTTATGAGCTTATGCTTGGTAGATTAAAATCCATGTTTTGGGGAGATCATAGGTACCTATCATGGGATTATTATTTTGATGTGTGTTGTTATAGTTGAATATTTTTCCCCTTGGATGATGTAGTAGTTCTTTTATGTGATAATGTTTTCATAGATTTTTTGGGATTTGTCTTGTGGCCTAGTAAGGCATGAGAGATGATTATGCATGAATCCTTGTAGGAATTGAAGGTGATTTTGTAGGTGAATCATTTTAGGCATGTAGAGAAAATTGATTTTGGTTATGTTTTTTAATTTTATATTTTATCATTTGATACAAAATTGGAATTAAATTGTTCCTAATTTGATTTTTTTAACTGATGAAAGATGTGAACAAATTGGTGTATAATGGGAAACATGAGTGAGAATGTTCATACCATTTATTAACCATGATCTAGTTATAAGATGTTGAACGGTAGTGATAGTGCCTCAGTATTGAACATGTGTCAAGGTAAAGGGGAAAATACTTGTAATGGATTCTATTAAATCAATGATGGTAACTTGTATAGTGTTTTGATATAAGAATCCTTTTCTATTTGGACACTGATGTAGGTTGTTATTTTTTGGGTAAAATTATCTTTTGGTGACCTCTAGGAATGCATAGGAAAGAATAGTTGATTGGGGAAGTGGTATGTGGTGAAAGTTGTACGACATTGATTATTTGGATAATGTAAGATAAGAGTATATTGTGGATATATTTTCATATATAAGGAGAGGTAATCCTATCATTATTACCAGTGAATTACCTTAGAAAAAATCATTTCTACCAGAACACTTCTATGTAAAAAGTGGGTTGTGAGGGATAATTCAATGATGTGGTTTCCGTGGAGGAAATTCTTCATAAAGTTATTGCATGGAACTATAGCCCGTAAATTATGTAGTATGTGCAGCAAAAAGATGTCATACGCGAAAGAGTAAGACAAGGTAGATGACTGAAGAAGACCTAGTACGCGGAGGAGTAATGGTTCACATAAGTTGAGAAATTCCACAAAACCGGAAGTGGTATGATTAGAAGGGGAAGATGTATGTGAAGGAGGAATGTCGGCGTAGTGAAGAAGTTCACAAAATATTTGTTTAATGAATGATACCTACAACTCAATATGCATATAAATCAAGGTGGATTGTGGAGGTTTCTAGGTGGTTCACATAGGACCCCTGGAAGCATTGAAAAGATATAAATAAGTTCAAGAAATAAATTTACGCACACTATACAGAATGTGGATTAGTGGATTACATCTATGGGTGAAAAAATGATATTAGTATAAAATAATAATATATTTGAGGATTCCTGAATTCATTAAAATTAAGGGACCTAATATTACAAAACTATGAGTGGATACCTTCTAAGAGAAGTGAACAATGGAAGAGGATGACGGTGAGCCTTCGTAATGGCAGTGAGCCATGAGAATAGAAATAAGGAGTGATGAATGAGAATGCAGTCAGATAACCATAAAACATGTAAATGTAGTGAGCCATGTAATAGAATAACTATCCCAATACTTGTAATTGGATGTGTGCATTAGTGGCTTTTTTACAATGGCACATCACAATTTTATGTTCATGGGCATAACCCAGTGAAGGTGAACAATGTAAAAATTTCTATGTCTTGTACATAATTTCATATCTTTTTATATATTTGTATTGGTAAAAGAGAGAATTGTGTATTTTTATAGAATAGTCAATTTACAATGTGGTTTTAGGAATAATATTTCATTCCCTAATTCACCCCGTAAAATATAATTTGACCCCATGGACCTAAATTTTTTTGGGATAATTCCATAGATTGAGATCTCAATTGTTGGTAGTGAAAGGAAAATTATGGTTTTGGATCATATGGCGAGATTTCAGTAGGCATGGATTCTAGATACAATAAAATGATTGATGTTTTTCTTTAGTGGGTGAAACATCAATGGTATGGGATTTTTGGGCTTTTGCATTGATAAATTCTTTGAAAACATTTAATTAGACTAGTGCTTGTCCACTAACATTACATCATCCCATGTAAACTGATAAATATTTGGATTTAATCATAGAAACTTCAATGTGATTCTGATGGATAAGTGTTATCTTATAGGTTATACATATATGTTCAATACAAGGAGACATATGGTGGAAGGTAGGCCATCGACCGTTTATGGGTGAGGTTCTTAGGATAGAAAGGGAAATAGTGAATACTATGGAGGCTATGTTTATTGAAAAAGTTTTTCTAATGAAGATCCACATGTGGTATATGATTTGTTAGAAGTAGGTTGATATAGAATTAACAGGGGACTTAAGTGGTGTGAACATTATACCAATGAAGAACATATAAGATGCATGTTTAAATTCCTCATGGAGAGGCTAGGTTGGAATATGAGGTGGTGTATGTACATCCATATTAGGTTTTTTATGAGAAGGAAATGTTATAGTGTTGAATTGAATTATTGGGGTCTTTTGAATACTATTTTTTGAAATGTGTAACACCCCAAGATTTCACGGTACGTTTCTCTTTGAATAATACAGTAGCGTGTGTTGTACGCAACTTCGAGATTCAAACACACCGCGACCAATCAAAGTAGAAGTTATGAATAGTATTACCCACTTTTTGAAATTTTATAAATTTTATCTCTAAAAATGGACTTCATTTTTGGATTCGGTATCCTAGGGTAAAATTTTGGTAATTTTCGGATAACTTTTATATTTTGATGAATAGTGAAAATTACTAAATTTTAATTTTAAACAACTTTTTTAATCGAAATAAATTATAGTGATAAATTATAAATTTGAGTGGTTTTAATGTATATTTAGAATATATTTTTACCATTTAATACAATATTGTTCATTTTACATAATTTCACAATTAAAATTGACATAAAGAAGTGTCAATCTTTTGATAGTTATTATCTCCTAAAAACACATTTTTTAACAACAGGAGTTAATTTTTAATTATTTTCTGCAACTTATATGTTTCTAATTTATAATAATGGATTCTATATTTGGAATCAGGATGTCCCAACTGTGTAAATAGGTAACTTTTATTTTTAGACATTTTGAATAATTACTTTGGTAAATATTTTTTTAACATGGTTAAAGGGTAAATCTGGTAAATAAGGGTAAACAAATAATAATATAATAATAATAATTTATCCTGAAACGTGTCCTAGCCTTATTGGATGATACATTTCAGACCACGGACATATTTGGGTATATTATGGGACCACATGGAGACACTATTAGGTGATAAGGACAATTTATATTAATTAAGTTAATGTAAATTCAAAATTGACAAAAGCATGTATCTTTTAGAAAATCAATTTTTACATAAGGTTATATATGTTATATTTTCGACTATAAATATTAATTAGGTAGATAAAAATATTTCCTACATAATGTTATTTTATTTATAATTTTTTGACTTTAATAATTAGAATTAATTTATGACACAATAATGATGCAGTATTTTCTTTAATAATAACAGAATCAAATAATTGGTATTATAAAAGTTAAAATAAATATAATTTTAATGTTTTGGCGGCATAAACGAATTTTATTGGTTAATATTACATGTTAGAATTTCTTAAATGAATTTTTATTTGAATTATTAAAGTTTTGAAGACTTTAACAAAAATCAATTATTTAATAGCATCAAAAGTGACATAAATGAGTTTTTAAAAAATTATTATATTATTAATTGATATTAAATTCCTAAAAATCTATAGTTCGGCCAAAAAACTTATATCATGATAGGTGTAGCATTAATGAACCACTTGGGGGTCTATTATATATATATATTGTATTTTTATTAACTATATAATATAAAAATGCAAAGAGACATGGTAAATGTCAAACTATTTATCTAAGAGTTAAGTATAAATGATAAGGTTAATATAGTGACCCAAACCTATCTAAAATCTATTGGTTGAAATGATTTAGACTCAGAACCACCTTAACCTTTAAATAATAAAATTTTGAGCCATTATAAACCGAATATGAATTTATTATAAAATAATATTTTCTAGCTTTTCCAAAGGTTACCATCACCCCTATTATAAAAGGGCACTCCCCCTTCTCTCTAATTTACACCATCAAAGACTTTTGGCTCGGCCAAACCTTCCCAAATATTCTCTCAACTTCCCTTACTTCGACCTAGAGTCCATAGTTTGATCAGAAAGCCAACCTAATGATTCCTTTTAATCAAATAAAAAGGAAGAACCTGATTAAGAGGTAATGTTTTCACCACCCTTTTTCAAGTTCCTTTCTTCTTCAACATCTTCATTGTTTATTATTTCCTATCTAAAATAATAAGCCTTGTATATTATATATACAGTGATGTTATTATAAAAATGGTAAAACCATATTCATTATTCTATCCTTCTTTTGAATGATATGTCATCATATGTGCGTACGTACGGTTTACCATCTCCATGTCGTGGTGTAATTGTTATTCAAAAACATAATTATTTGGATGGGTATGATAATGATATGTAATTGATTTAAATAATAAATATAACATGATAATTATTCTGTATATATGATATACCATCCAATTATATATTATTTTAAAATCAAAAAATGATATTGTCTCTCGTGCGTACGTACGGACTACAGTCTCCACGAATGTGATGAGATTCATTCTCCATCGTATCCATGCAATTATAATTCTCATTTTTAATTAAAAATAATTTTTATGGACTTGATATCATTTTGTATATGAACAAGATACATCCTATCCATAACAAACACAGATTATGTGACAAAATATATAAAAGAAAACGATTAAGTAAACACCGGAAAGGTTGATAATACCCAGATATTATTAACAAATCAATGTAAAAAGATCTTATATGATATCATATTAATGTATATGATTCTTGAATAATTTAATAACAATTATTTAACCATTATACAAGAGGTTAACATACCCTCAACCATGTAAAAGTAAAATCTATGGGTTTATTTCACAGTCTCTTCATTATCCGAGTTTGTTTATAAGTAATTATATACTAGGACCTTGTTATCATCGACATACATGTTTCATAAAAACGTATTTCAAAAAATTATTACTATTTTATAGACTATGGGTTAATGTCATGTATACCCTTTTCGACTTTTTATAATATTTTTATAAAGGAATCATTCTATCGCTTTCCAAACAAGGTCCTTTATAACCTTTTTGATAAAATTAAGGTAAGAATTTTTTTTAACTTATATGGCAGGTGCGGCTATTTTCTACCATTATAAACTTATCGAAGCTTCCCTTACAAGCATATAAGAATATTTGAAAAGTAAATGTTTTATTTTATAATTATGTGACTCTTAAATGATTTTAATATAGAAATATATATTTCTCTAAAAAGAAGTTTGATTTCATCTATGTCAACATCCTTTGAATGATTTAATGTTTATATGGAGTTGATTTATTATGATACAAAACATACATATTGTATTGAAGGATTTGAGATATGCTTTACTATGGATGTGCTATTTTTATACCATTCATTAATTATGGTTAAAGTATTGACATTTCATATGCTAGTTGCAATACGAATGTTTATGATATGTTTAATCCTTTTCATATGAGGAATGTATTGGACTTATTAAGTGACAGGTGGAGGCCGCTATATCTCCTCGATACATCAGTAGCCCTCATGAGACAACTAGACATGGAATTGGTTGAGGCCCTTTCCCAATTTGATTTATGGTTTTTCCTGAGACCTTATTCCTTTTTAGACATCTTGGACAAGGCCTTCACGAAATGTTTCAGAATCTCCAACATTATACATTCCCTCATTATGGAAATACTATTGATGGTTCATGTGGTTATTCGACTAGTTGAATACCCATTATTATGTTTTATTATTTAATTATTTACTCAGCTCATATTATTTCAATAAAAGTATTCATGTTTATTATTGGTAAAGGCATGTGGTTTCAATTATTTACCATGCTTAATATTTATATCATTTTCCGCTGTATTACTTATCCTACTGAGCATTTGAGCTCACCCCTTTGTTATGTTTCATTTTCCCAGGATATGAATAAGTTAGTTATGAGTGAATAGCATACATAACCTAGGAGGCTTGGATGTTTCTAATGATATATATTTGTTTTGTATTTCTTTTCAAATGGTAAAGTTAAACATATGTATGAATATTGTTTCCAATAATACTAAATAGTTCAATCCTTCGAGAAATGATTTCCTTATGATCATGCCAATGTTATATAATATTGTACTGACTCTGGGTAACTGGGTTCGGGGCATTACAGTTGGTATCATATAATTTTTAGTACAAACCTTTGAAACTAGATTTAGATAAACTTTGATTAGAGCACATAGACCTAAGATGGACTTTGGGGATTAGTGTAGAAGAACTTCCTATAAATTTCCTATTGTAGAGATTTTGTGAGTTTTCCGAGCAATACATCCCTGTCTGGATACAAGAAGGTAATGTGTAACGCCCTGAGCCCAGTTACCCAGAGTTGGTGCATTATTTTAAAACATTGGCATGATTACAAGGAATCAAGTCCCAAAGGACAGATTAGTTTAGTGGCCTTGTTATCACAAGATACATTCATAAGTCTTACATTACATCATAAAGTGAAAAGGTTACAACAAAAACATCTTGTCTTTATATCCCCTGATACTATCCCTACAGGTCATTCATAAAATACTTCTTCACATCCTTGAAAAAATAATACAGCGAAAGGTGTGAGCACAGATTCTTAGAAAGGATAACAACACAGTGGAAACTATCATAAATAGTCATATACATTTAAGGCAATGTATAACTAAAACTAAAGCCTTTTAAACTTGGACTTCACCATAATATGTAAAAAGTAAAATGAAATAATTCAATTTACTTATTCACATGGATATTCTACTAGTTGAATAATAACATGAAATATCAATGACCACATTCATAATGATGGAATGCATAATACTAGAATATCATAGCCACATAGCCAAGGCCTCGTGCAAAGACTAAAAATAAGAATTTGTCAAGGTCTTGTGCCAAGACACTATTTTCTCTAATGAGACCTTGTGCCAAGTCACTAGTTTTTCTTCATAAACCATGAATTGTATAAAAATAACACATCCATAGTCCAACATATCACAAAACCATAAATACAATATGGAAGTTTTGTATCACAATAAATCAACTTCAAATAAGCTTAAAATCCACCAAAGGATGTTGACATAGAAGACATCAAAACTATTTGAGAGAAATATCACTTTTATTGAAATAATTTAAGAGGAACATAATTATAAAATAAAACATTTACTTTGAAATTTTTCTTATAAGCTTGTAAGGGAAGCTTCTACGATTTACAAGGGTGGAAAATAGCTGCACCTTATAAGTTAAAAAGTAATTCTTACCATATTTCTTTAGAAATGGTTAAAAAGGACCTTATTTGGAAAATGACCGAAAGATTCCTTTATAAACCTCATCTAAAAAGTAAAACAAGGGTATAAATGAATTTAACACTTATTCTGTAAAATATTAATAATGTATTGAAATACATTTTTATGAAACATTAATGTGGATGATAAAGAGGTCCCAATAGATAATTACGTATAAACAACCTCAGACAATGAATAGATTGTGAAATAAACACTTACCTTGTACTTTTCCATGGTTTAGGGTAGGTTAAACTCCTGTATAATGGTGAAATAATTGTTATTAAATTATACACGAATCATATACATTATTATGATATCATATATGATATTTCAATATTGCTTTGTTAATAATATCTTAGTAATATCGTCATTTCAGGTGTTAAATAAATCATTTTATTTTTATGTTTTGTTACATAATCCATGATTGTTATGGATAAGTTGAATATTATTCATATACAGAATGATATCAAGTCCTTAAACATTATTTTTAATCATCAAATGAGAATTATACTTGAATGGATATGATGGAGAATGAATCTCATCGCGTTTGTGGAGACGGTAGTCCGTACGTACGCATGAGCAACAATATCACTCATTTGATATTAAAATAATATATAATTGGATATTATATCATATATACAGAATCGTTATCATGTTATATTTATTATTTACATGAATTACACTTCATTATTATACCAATCCAAATAATAATGTTTTGAATAACAATTACCCCACGACGTGGAGACAGAAAGCCGTATGTACGCACGTATGGTGACATGTCATTCAAAGGACGGAAAGAATACTGAATATTATTTTACCATATTAATAATAACATAATAGTATATAGATGATAATGGAGTTATTATTTTAGAATTTAAATAATATAGAAAGAATAAGTTGAAAAATAAAGGAACGTCAAATAGGGTGGTGAAAATTATAAGTAAATTACCATTATGTAGGAAATCTTTTTAGATTTCTAATGAATATTTATAATTGAATTTATCTTATTTATAACCCTATATTAAAAATGTTTTAGTAACTAAAATTTTAATTTAACTCTTTTAACTCTTCTTTGAATTAAATAATAATAAATGTCCTTATCTAATACAAGTGGACCTAAATGATAATATTTTATTCAAAATGTTGTTTTTGGTCGACATAAACTTGTCCAATAGAATTAGGACATGTGTCAGGGTAATGTTAATATCATTTTTACCCATTGATACCTTATTTACTTTTAACCGTGGTAAATAAAAGCAAAAAGTTATTATTCACCAAAAACTTATTTTTATCTTATTGAACCACATTTTACTCCTTGATATTAACTGTGTCTCTCAGATTTTCTAAATTCTACTAACAGAAGCAGTATAATTAAGTTTTATTTGAATTTTCAAATTTTCCAAGGAGATGGGTAAAAGACGGTGAAAAGTTAAATAAAATTTTTATAATTCTAAAATTATTAAAAACTATCCCCAATTGATTAAATTGAACTTATATTCATATTACGTATTAATTTTGTCCTAAAGTAAATTTAATTATAAAAAATAATTATTTAAATAAAATATCGGTTTTAACCAATAACTCGGCGTTTTTCACTATTCATCAAAAATTGAAAGTTTTCAGAAAAAAACCAAAATTTCACCATAAGATAATTTTGATATTATGAATTCAAAAATGATTTATATTTTACCAAATTCATAACATAAAAGTTTCATTTATTAATTCAAAATTAACTCATGCTGTCAAAACCAAAAGGAGTATTTTTAATAAATAATAACTATCAAAATTTTGACACTTGTTTATTCCAAATTTCAATGTGAAATATCTTAAAATGACTATCAGTGGATTAAATGGAAAAAATATAATCTATTTATACTTCCAAACCATTATAATGTATAATTTAACAATATAAATAATTTTGATTAAAAAAGTTGTTTTCAGTTAAAATATAGTATTTTTCACTATTCACTGAAATATAAAAGTTGTCAGAAAAACATCAAAAATTTATTGAAACTGAATACTTATGTCCTGATTCTAAAGTAGATGTTTATTTTGTCAAATTGAATATATAAAAGCTGCAAATATTGGATTTAAAAAGGATTCTCTATTAAAAGGTGGTAAAATTAAATTTTTTGAAAAATAATCCTTTTATCTGAAAGAAATTGAATTTGTTCTTAAATTATGTCATAAAAATTCATAATATGAACTCTAAAATTATAAGGATAATATAAAATTTAAAATTTATTTATTATTATTCAAACATCTTTTGAACAGCTAGATTGGAAAGTCATGGTGCGCTTGAACTCAGTGTTCCGTACAACACACACTATTATATTATTCAGAGAGAAGCATATCATGGAAGAATGGGTTGTTTCATAAAGGAGGCTCTGACACCGATTTACCTATGTGTAAAACCAGAAAACACTGCTTTGAGCTAGACTCTAATGAGAATTACTGCACGACAACGGGCCTTGCTGTACTCTTGGTTACGACACTCTCAGGGGATATGCTTAGGATAATTCTCATTTTTATTTCAAACCATTATGAAGGGTTTATGAGAATATACTTCCTAAAAGAAAACATTTTTTTGATTATGGAATATATCCATAAACTAGTCAATTTATGTTATGTGTTTTGCAAGTTTGGATTTATGTGTTGTGATTCATAAAATAATCTACTGTATGCCATTATTTAAAAATGGTGCATAGTGGAAGAAATGGAAACCTATCAATGCACACACTCCATGCAGGTATTTCAATCCTTCTCAAGATAACTATAGTGGAGCTGGTGATGCAACTGGTGCTAATCAGCAAATCACCATACTCGGAAAACTCACTTAGGTTATGAATAATAACCTTACCCGTATGGAGCACCCTGAACCACAATGTGTAGGATCAATTTTAGATCACTTCATGAGGCAACAACCACCAACATTCAATGGGAGTACAAATCCCTTAGTAGTGGAGAAATGGATAAATTCATTAGAGAAAATATTCCATGCATTGGGGAGTAGTGAAAGGGAAAAAGTCATCATGGTAGTTTACCGCCTCGCTGGAGATGTTGATAAATTGTGTTCATTGATTCAAAACACGAAGGAAGATGATGAAGTATCAAATATGGTATAGAGGGAGTTCAATGATCTATTTTTAGAAAAATACATTCCTCGTGACCATCCAGTAGATATGGAAAGGCAATTTCTGAGTTTGAGAAAATAGGAGGATGAGAATGTCGAAAAGTATGTGGAAAACATTACAAGTTAGCAAAGTATGCTTCAGATTATATATGTAACCCAAGAAGTAAGATTTATCGTTTTTTTGATGGGTTAAAACTGTTTCTCCATCAAGCATTGGTATCACAATCCTTCTCATCATACAAAGATATTGTCTTGTGTGCAATCAAGAAAGAAAAAGAAATCTCTAAGTCTTATGACTTTAAATCAAATCATGAGAAGTATATATCTACTAAACACTCTGGGAAAGGAAAGAAATAAAAATGGACGAAGGGAAGAATGGAATTTCCACCTTGTGATAATTGTGGAAGGAAGCACCCTGTTGTTTGTCTAAAAGGAAAAAGTGTATTCTACAAGTGTGGACAGAATGACCATTTATCTGGTGATTGTAAAGGAAAGAAAGATGCTACTAATGTTCAATGCTAAAATTTCAGGGAGATGGGACACTATGCAAATGAATTTCCTAACTCTCAGGGAAACCTACCTCAGAAAATGACTACGAACCAAGGCCAAGATTATGCAATCACTACTGTTGAGGTTGAAGCCCTGAAAGACGTGGTGGCAGGTAATTTAATGGTTTCCTCAAAATTAGAAAATGGTTTATTTGATTCTGGATCATCACATTGTTTCATATCTTCCCTGTTTGGGAAGAAAAGTAGATATTTCCAATCTGATTTAACAAGGGATTTGTAAGTTAAAACTCCTTAGGGAAGTATCATTACTTCAAAGTTATGTGGATCTGTTCCCATTAGGGCATATAAATGTTCATTATCTGCAGATCTCATCATCATACCCATGACTCAATTTGATATAATCCGATGTATGGATTGGCATTCAGACCATGATGTGAAAATTTATTGTAAGATGAAGGAGGTAATGATTTTTTATGATGATGATAAATAACACCTTATCATTAGAGAAGAATCTTCACAACCTAATTCTTATCAAAATCCACTCCTAGTATCTCCACTAAATTCAATTATCGGGGTGGAAGAGAATGAAATAATAGTGGGTTAGGAAAGGAATGTTCAAATAGAGGATGTACCTATTGTAAAAGAATATGTTGATGTGTTTCCGAAAGATTTACCTGGACATCCTCCAGAACGAGAAATTGATTTTTCCATTGATTTAATTCCCGGTTAAAGGCCTATATCCAAGACCCCATATAAAATGGCCACTGTGGAATTAGTTGAACTAAAGACACAACTCTAGGAATAGAGTAATAAGGGATTTATTCTCTCTAGTGTTACTCCATGGGGAGCCACTATAATTTTTGTTAAGAAGAAATATGGATTTATGAGGTTATGTATCGACTACAGGGAAATCAATGCCATAACAATAAACAATAAGTATCCCCAACCTTGCCTTGATGATTTATTTGATCAAATTCATGGAGGTCAATAGATTTAAAAGATTTACCTTTGATCTGGATACCATCAGTTGTTTGTGAAGAAGAAAGAAATTCTGAAGACAACATTTCGAACCAGGTATGAGTATTACGAGTTTACAGTAATGCCTTTTGGATTGATTAATGGACCCTCTTTATTCATGGATCTAATTAATAGAGTTTTCAAGGAACATCTAGATGACTTTTTTGTGGTATTTATTGATGATATCTTGGTATACTATAAAATATATGAGGATCATGAAAACCACTTGCACATTATCTATAAGACTCTTAGAAGACATGAATTATATAGGAAGTTTAGTATGTATGATTTCTAGCTTTAGGATATTTATTTTCTTGGCCATATTATCTCTAAGGATGGAATATTTATTGATCCTTCAAAGACAAGAGAAATCCAAGAATGGCATGAACCGATGAGTTTAACTGAGGTACACAGTTTTCTTGTTTTAGTGGGTTATTATCCACGTTTCCTCCAGAATATTGCCCAATTGGCAAACCCATTAACAAATCTCACAAGTAGAGGGGTTAAATTTGTTTGGAAAAAAGAGTGTGAAAATTGTTTTGAATAACTGAAGATAATATTAGTCAATGCTCCTATATTGAATCTACTATTGGGGAATGATGGATTCATTATTTATAGTGATGCATCGAAGAAAGGACATAGTCGTGTCATTATGCAAAATTATAGAGATATTGTCTACGCATCACAACAGCTGAAAATTCATGAGTAAAACAATTCTACTCATGATCTTGAGTTAGTTCCTATAATATTTGATTTGAAGATTTGGATACATTATCTATATGGTACAAAATGTGAGATTACTCATTACAAGAGTTTGAAGTATATTTTCTCACAGAATGAACTCTACATGAGGCAAACGATATGGCTTGAAATACTAAAGGATTATGATTATACGATACACTACCACATGTAGAAGGAAAATATGGTGGTGGGTTCTTTGAGAAGAAATGATCATGGAGCTATGAACATTATGATAATTGAAAGGGATTTTATTTTCATCGATTTAGTGAAGACGGATATGGGAATTACCGTGAAAGGTGAAACATCGATACTTTATCAAATGGTTTCCAAACCATATTTACTAGAAAAGAAAAAGAGTTCTCAGACTAGGGATAAAGAGTTTAAAAAGAAGATTAAAGCTATTAATGATGGGAGATTGAGAGACTTTCTGTATGAAGAAGGAATTTTGAAATTTGGGAAGAGACATTGTGTTCCTAATTTACCTGATCTAAAAAGGAATTTTTTAGATGATGCTCATAGTTCTAATTTCTGTATACACCCTGGGAGCACCAAAATGTATATATATTTGAATGAATATTTTTTGTGGGACAACATGAAGAGGGAGATTGCTGATTTTGTGTCAGGATGTATGGTTTGTCTACAAGTGAAAGCTGGAAGGAAACAACCTGGAGGAGTCATGCAACCTCTTCCCATACAGTAGTAAAAATGGGATAATATTACGATGGAATTTATCATGGGACTACCAAAGACTCCTAGAATGAACGATGCAATATGGGTCAATGTTTATCGTCTTACCAAGTCAACCCAATTTCATGCTATAAGAGAATATCTACCACTTGAACCTCAATCAAGACTATATATTAATGAAGTTGTGAGACTTCATAGATTAACCCAATCAAATGTTTCTAACTGTGATCCTCATTTTTTTCAAGATTCTGGAAGAGTCTTCAGAATTCCTTAGATACTGAACTTTTTTTGAGCACTGCCTACCACCCTCAAATCGATGGACAATCAGAACGGACTATTCAAACCTTAGATGACATGTTGAGATGATGCCCACATGACTATCAGGGTATGTGGGATCAATATTTACCTCTGGTGTAATTTCACTATAACAATATATTTTATTAAAGTATTTAGATGGCAACATATGAAGCTTTATATGGAATGATATGTCGCACACCAACCTGTTGGGATGACGTTGGTGAGGGAAAACTCGTAGGCCCAGAACTAGTGGTGGAAACGATGGAAAAAGTGAAGGTAATACAAAACCACATCAAAGAATCTCAAAGTAGGTAGAAGAGCTTTGACGATAACCGAAAGAAGGATTTGGAATTTGATGTTGGATGTAACACCCCATGCTTTCACGATACGCTTCCCTTTCAATAATGAAATAGCTTGCATTGTACGCATGTTCAAGATTCTAAAACACCGCGACAAATCAAACTTTCCATAATGAATAGTAATACCCACTTTTTTAAGTTATATTAATATTATATTTCAAAATAAACTTTATTTTTGTATTTGGAATATCTAAATTATCCTATGTTGAATTTTTGGTAATTTTCTGAGAACTTCAAATTTTCTATGAATTTAAAAAATACTTAAAAACAACTGTTTTAATCAAAATAATTTATAGTGATAGATTTTACTATTGAGTGGTTTAAAAGTATAATTAGAATATATTTTTACCATTTTATAAAATTGTGGTCATTATAAATAATTTCACTTTAAAATTGGACAAAAACAATTGTTAATCTTTTGATATATATTGTTTCTTAAAACACGATATTTATTTTGACAATAGAAATTAAATATTAAATTAATTAATTCAAATTATTTGTTTTTAATTTTGTAAAATAGACATAATTTTTGAATTAGGTATATCAAATATAGCTTAGGGTGAATTTTGGTATTTTTTTGAAAATCATCAATTTTTTATGAATAGTGAAACCACTAAGTGGAAGTTAAAATACTAAATTTTCGTTTAAATAAAACTTTACCACTTTGGAGATTTGAATTTAAAAAATCCAACATACATGGTTGTAATTATTAAGTAAAATGGGTTGAAAATATTTTTTGGTGAATAGTATCATTTAAGTTAAATTAATCGGTATTAAAGGTAATTAGTGTAATTGAAGGTAAATATAATGTTATAATAATATTAAAGTAACTTTACACTTGTCCTACCCTTATTGGACGAGTCATGGCCGACCAAGACAATCCATGGCTCAACTTTGGGTCCCCATGGAGCCACTTGTGTAACAAAATGACATTAATAACTTTTAATTTAAAGTAAAAATAAAATTGTCACAAACACGTGTTGTTTTACTAAAACAACTATTACATGGGGTTATATAAGTTAAATTTTAGTATAAAAATATTCATTTGAAATCTAAAACGATTTCCTACAAAATGAAATTTTCTTTAAAATTTTTAGAGATTATATAAATTAAATTTTTCTTGAAACCATGATGATGCAGCGATTACCTCATTAATTAACGATTTAAATAAAATGAAAATACATTGTAAAATATAAGACTTACACTTGTCAAAAACCAATTGGATGAGTCGATTTAGAACCCTTATCACTTTATCCTCTAAATATATAATTGTGGGACCTTTGAAATCAGAAATGAACATCATAATAATGTAACATTTCATGCCTATCCAAGAGTGCCCCTCCTCTCCTCTTATGAAAGGCCCCCACCTCTACCACCTAATTCACACCTTCAAGCCATTTGGCTCAGCTAAACTCTATCCAAATACTCTCTAAGCTTCCCTATATTACTCATAGATGCCTCACTTTTAGCAGAAGTCTTTCCATGGAAGCCTTTGGCTCAAATCAAAAAGAGTTACCTGATTTTAAGGCAATGTCTTCTATTTTGTTATTTTGTTTTATTTTGCTTCTCCAACCCCTTAAAGTATTTATATTATTTTATTTTGTAACAAAAACAGTATATTAGATATTATAGGAAGATTTTATGAGTATTATTTGATTTTAACTTACACACACCTTCATCAAATGGTTAAAGAACATACTATTTCTGTGGGTGGTGAATTACTGCCTCACGAAACGATTATTGTTCAATATTCTTGTAACACCTCTCATGGTGGAAATTATGATGAAACTATTTTTATATATGATATATATTATGTTTATTTATTCCTTATTCTTCTGTATTTTTCATTTATGGCATACCTTTATGACTTCCATTATGTGTAAATGTGATAATTTCGTTTTAGAAAGTGCGGACTACCGCCCCCTCAAAGTGATTTGAATCATTAATTCCATATTTGGGATGCATAAAGGATGGAATTAATGATATTATATATTATATTATACAGGAATTATAATAAACGTTTATATAATTATGATTAAATTCCATTTAATAAGATATAGAAATGAATGTAGCATTCATGCGTACGTATGGCTTACCGTCTCCATGAACGGTGCTTTTCATTTATTACATGTAAAAGTTATGTAATATTATAAATGAAAGTATATACTGCATATATATGATATATATGATATCTACATCATGAATATGATTCTGTAGAAAGTGGATTTTTTACCACATGAACAACATGTAATTATATGAGGTGTATTTTTGACTCAAGTACCCAAGATCAGAAAAACGACTGTTATTAACTTAAATAATTACATAATGTTCATATCATGGTAATAAGTGATATAAAATGAATAATTAACTTCAAAAATATTCTCATGTAGGTACAAATTAACTCTAGTTTATTATTCAGGAGATTAAATAACAATCGAGTCAAGTCGGACACGAGGTTAGGGACTTCGTCTCAATCACTTTTCTTTGAGGCATATTTTGTTTTATACACAACATTCTTTAATATTGTGTATAAACCCCTTTGACTTTTATTTTTATTCAAAATAATTCTTTTTATATGAATCATTATAGTAATTGAAAAATGGGAATTTTTTTTTGACATACGTATGTGATGAAAATGACTTCTCCACCGCAGTGACCATTATTTGAGTTTCAGCTTCCTCTACAAGCCATAACGTTTTTTAAATGAAAAATAAATACCATTTTTTACGTTTCTTTTATTATGGTTTGGAAAATGGTTTTGATAATGTTTTTATGATATCAATGTGTTGTATTGATATCTTGTGATTGAAATGTGGAAATGTTATGATTCCTTTATGCATGTTTTATGTGATACGACTATGTTATGGTTTATGATATGTTTAAGCATGTTCATATGATGAATGCATTGGACTTAATAAGTGACAGGTGGAGCCCTCTATAGCTCTTAGATTCCTCGGAAGGTCTCTTGAGACAAACTAGTGTCTTGGCACGAGGCCTTGAAAAAATCTTATTTGTAGTCTTGGCATGAGGCCTTGGCTATGTGGTTGTGTTAGTCTGGGATTATGCATTCCATCATTAGGAATGTGGTTATTGATATTTCATGTGATTATTAGACCAGTAGAGTATCCATGTGAATAAGTAAATGGAATTATTTCGTTCTAATTTTTTCATATTATACTGAAGTTCAAGTTTAGAAGGCTTTTGGTTAGTTATACATTGTCTTAAATGTTTATGTTTATTTATGAAAGCTTCTGCTATATTGTTATCCTTACTGAGAATCTGAGCTCATCCCATTCTATGTTTTATTTTTCCCTGGATGTGATGAAATATTTTATGACTGACCTATAAGGTTAGTCTGAAAGGGATATGAGTGTGGACTATGGAGACTATGTTATTGTAGTTTTTTACTTTACGATGTAATGTAACATTTATGAATGTATCTAGTTTTTACAAGGCTACTAAACTAATCGTTCATTCGAAACTAGATCTTTTTTGATCATGCCAATGTTACATAATAATGCACCGACTCTGGATAACTGGGGTCAGGGCGTTACATAAGAGATCATGTTTTCATGAAGGTATCTCAATGGAAGGGAGTTATACATTTCGGTAAGAATGGTAAAGTGAGTCCCATGTACATTGGACCTTTCAAAATTCTACAACGAATTGGGGTTGTAGCTTACCATTTGACAATACGGCCAAGTCTCTTCAATGTTCATGATGTGTTCAACGTATCACTGTTGAAAAAATACATGTCCAACCCAATGAATGTACTCACATATGAGGAATTAGAACTGGGACCCAACCTGTCTTATTGCGAATTTCTCTTCAGGATTCTTGATACAAGAGAACAAGTGTTGAGAAACCAGACGACTCATCTGGTAAATGTTCTATGGAGAAACCATAAGATGGAATAGGAAACGTGGGAACCTGAGAAACTTATGATGAAGAACCACCAGTGTATCTTTATGAAATAATATTCTAAAAATTTCGAGGATGATATTATTTGAAAGAGGGGAGAATGTAGCACCCTAAGCTTCCATGGTATGATTTCTTTGAACAATACAGTAGCGTGTGTTGTACACAACTTCGAGATTCTAACACACCGCGACCAATAAAAGTATCCTTTATGAATATTAATACCCACTTTTTGAAATTTTATTATTTTTATCTCTCAAAATTTACTTCATTTTTGAATTCGTAATATCGAAATTAGACTACTGTAAAATTTTGGTACTTTTCGGATTACTTTTATATTTTGATGAATAGTGAAAATTACTTAATATTAATTAAAAACAACTTTTTAATAGAAATAATTAATTGTGATAAATTACGAATTTGAATGGTTTTAAATTATATTTAGAATATATTTTTACCATTTAATACAATTTTGGTCATTGGACACAATTTCACAATTAAACCAGACATAAATAAGTGTCAATCTTTTGATAGTTATTATCTCTTAAAAACACTCTTTTAGTTTTAACAACGGGAGTTAATTTTAAATTAATTTTTGACACTTCTGTGTTTTTAATTTAGAAAAATGGATTCTATATTTGGAATCAGGATTTCAAAATTTTTTAAATGGGTAACTTTTGTTTTTAGACATTTGGAATAATTATTTCGGTAAATATTTTATTTACCATGGTTAAAGGGTAAATCTGGTAAATAAGGGTAAACAATAATATTATAATAATAATAAATTAGCCTAAAACGTGTCCTAACCTTATTGGTTGATATATTTCCGGCCATGGTCATCTTTGGGATGATTTTGGGACCACGTGGAGAAACTTGTAGGTGATAATGACACTTTATATTAATTTAGTTAAAGTAAATAAAAAATGACATAAGCATATATTTTTTTTCCAAAAATTTTTTTACATAGGGTTATATATGTTATATATTCAACTATAAATATTAAATAGAAAGATAAAATTATTTCCTACATAATGGTATTTTATTTATAATTTTTAGACATTTAATATCTAAATTTACTTATGACACAATAATGATGCAGTATTTTCCTTAATAATAAAATAATCAAATATTTGGTATTATAAAAGTTAAATAAATAAAAAATGTAAAGTTTTGTTGAAATACACAAATTTTATTGGTAAATATTACATGTTAGTATTTCTTTAATGAATTTAGTTTGAATTTAATATTTTTTTAACACTTTTTGAAAAATCATTTATTGAATAGTGTCAAAATCAACATAAATGAGTTTTTAAAACAAGTATAAAATTATTAATTGATATTATATTCCTAAAAATATAAGGTTTGGAAAAATTACTTATATCATGATTTTTGTATCATTAATGAACGACATGGGGGTCACTTGGAAGTATATAGTATGTTTATTATGTATATAATATAAAAATACAAAGAGACATGGTAAATGTCAAACTAGTTAATCAAGAGTGAAATATAAATGATAAAGATAATATAGTGACCAAACCTGCCTAAAATCTATTGTTTGAAATTATTTCGACCCATACACACCTTAACTTTCAAATAATCCATTTTAGAGCCATTAGAAACTGAATATAAATTTATTATAAAATAATATTGCTTGCTTTTCCAAAGGTTCCCTCACCCCTCTTATAAAAGGGAACTCCCCCTTCTCTCAAATTTACACATTCAAAGACTTTTGGCTTGGTCAACCCCTTCCCAAACATTCTTTCAACTTCCCTCACTTAGACCTAGGGGCCTTATTTTGGTCACAAAACCAACCAATGGAGCCCTTTTGATCAAATCAAAAGAAAGAACCCGATTAAGAGGTAATGTTTTGACAACCATTTTTCAAGTTCCTTTCTTCTTCAACGTATTCATTGTTTGTTATTTCGTTTCTAAAAAAAATAAATCCAGTATTTTCTATATAGTGTGATTTTATTATAAATATAGTACATCTATATTCAGTATTCTATCCATCCTTTGAATGAAATGTCACCATACGTGCGTATGTACGGATTACCGTCTCCACGGAGTGGTGTAATTGTTATACAAAAACATTATTATTTGGATGGTTATGATAATGATATGTAATTGATGTAATTAATAATTATAAGATGATAATTATTCTATATATATGATATAATATCCAATTATATATTATTTTAATATCAAAAGAATGATATTTTCAGTGATGCGTACGCACGGACTACTGTCTCCACGAACGCGATGAGATTCATTTCCCATCGTATCCATTCAATTATAATTCGCATTGAATTATTAAAAATAATTTTTAAGGACTTTATATCATTGTGGATATGAATAAGATACAACCTATACATAAAAAACCTGAATTATGTAACAAAATATATAAATTAAAATGACTATGATATCACCCGAAACAATGATAATACTAAGATATTATTAACAAATCAATGATAAAAGATCATATATGATATCATATTAATGTATATGATTCGTGTATAATTTAATAAAAATTATTTTTCGATTATATAAGAGGTTAACCGACCCACAACCAAGGAAAAGTACAAGGTAAGGGTTTATTTCACAATCTCTTCATTATCTGAGGTTGTTTATACGTAATTATCTACTGGGACCTATTTATCATCCACATCCAAGATTCATAAAAATGTACATCAAAACATTCTTAATATTTTATTGACTATGGGTTAAATTCAATTATACTCCTTTTTAATTTTTATAAGATGATTATAAATGAATCTTTCTGTCGTTTTCCAAACAAGGTCATTTTTAATCTTTTGGACAAAATTAAGGTAAGAATGTTTTTTAACTTATACGGAGGTTGTGGCTATTTTCTACCATTATAAACTCTTCGATATTCCCATTCATGATTATAAGAATATTTTAAATGTAAATGTTTTATTTTATATTTAGGTGACTCTTAAATGATTTATAAATAGAAAGATATATTTCTCTATAAAGGGTTTCGATTTCATCGATGTTAAAATACTTTGATGGATTATAAGTTTATATGGAGTTGATTTATTATGATACAAAACGTCCATATTGTATTGAAGGTTATGTGATATGTTTGACTATGGATGTGCTATTTTTATACCTTTCATGATTTGTTGTTAATGTATTGACATTTCATATGCTTGTTTTAATATGAATGTTTATGATATGTTTAAACTTTTTCATATATGGAATGTATTGGACTTAGTAAGTGATGGGTGAATCCCGCTATAGCTCCCCGATGCATTGGTAGGTCTCATGAGACATCTAGATGTGGAATTGTCCGATGAAAATTTCCAATTTGATTTATGGTTTTGGCCGAGGCCTTAATCATTTTAAGACGTCTTGGACGAGGACATGAAAAAATATTTCAGAATGTCCATCATTATACAATCCCTCATTATGGAAATAATATTGATGGTTCTTGTTGTAATTTGACTACTAGAATACACATGATTATGTTTTATTATGGCATAATTTACTCATCTCATATTCTTTCAATAAAAGTTTTCACTTTTATTATTGGTAAAGGCATGTGGTTTCAATTATTTATCATGGTTAATATTTATGTTGTTTACCACTATATTACTTACATTATTGAGCGTTTGAGCTCACCCATTTCATATGTTAAATTTACCTAGGATATGAAGAAGTTAGTTATGAGTGATGAGTAGGCATAATATTGGAGTATTGGATGTTTCTAATGAAATATATTTGTGTTGTATTTCTTTTCAAGTTGTAATGTTAAACTTATGTATAAATCTTTTTTTCCAATAACACTAAACTGATCAGTCTTTTGAGACATGATTTTCTTATGATGATGCCAATGTTATCTAATAATGCACCGACTCTGGGTAACTGGGGTCGGGGCATTACAAAATGTGTTAGTTATACTGGGAGTGAAGCATGAGATCGAAGCAACCTTGTGGATGATCTGATATGTTTGTTGGACTACAGTTAGAATGTGTTGCGGGGAAGGACCATATCATTAGTTAAGGTGTTGTGAAGAAATGGGCTTGTGTGAGAGGAATCAATGGAGAGATAAGAGGATATACTGGCATATTAGGCTGATCAATTTGACTTGGAATCTATGAAATACATTGGAATACAACTGAAGGACGGGATATCATAACTTTTGGAGGTTATAGGTTAATGATCGTTTTTGGAGATTTATTAGGATATTTAACAGTTATTATTTTTTTCTTTAATTGAGTATAAATTGTTTGGGTCTTAACATGGGTTATTTTTGGTGAGAATTGGAGAATTTTGGAAGGAAGTTGGAAATGTGATTGTTTGGCACACAATTTCTCTAAACCGTTCATACACGTACAACTAAATGTTTGAAACTAGGAAGAGGATATTCTCATCGATGTAACATGGTTGGGGAAAATGTTCATCATAATAGGTGAAACCATGTACCACCCCCCCCCCCCCCCCAACCACAAGTGGCACACTATTAAGGTGTGCAATTATTGGAGACCATGAACACCCACCTGGTAATCCAAGCAAATAGTTTTAATAACACTAAACATAAGTTTATAATTTTCTGAATGCCCTATTTTAACCACTCCTCAACCACAAATTTCCCCAAAAACTTATATCATGAATATATAGGTTCGTGAATGAATTTGAATCCCTCAAAAACCTTGTTCATCGAAAATAGAAGGATGAATTTATGATCTTCACCTATCGTGTATGTGTTTTCTTCTGAATAGATCTATCCCTCCCTTATAATCCTTTCCAAAGATAATAATAAGGATGTTGTCATTTTATGGTTATAGATCTAGATCTGGATTTTTCAAATCCCGTTTCACATATTCATGGATCCATTTATTTATATACATCATGTTATTCATCGCATTCTTGATCGTTCCATTGGAAATTGGTTGTTTTCCATTATAGAGCATGAATTTCCATTATTGAGATAGAAGACCAATACGTCAAATTCAATAGTCATAATTGCAGTTAGGGTTAGGTAATTGTATAATTCCTATTATATGTTTATCAACTATATTCATTATCAAATCAAATAATTTGGTGATTTAATTAATGGAGTTAAATGTTGAAAGTGGATATATTAGGTTATATTTTAAATAAATTATATTTGAATTTATATTGGATGAATTTGGATTATTGAATAAGATAATTTATTGTTGGAATAATTATTAGGTATTGAGTCTATCGATATTGATTAACTAATCAGTGAATTTATTAATGACATTGGAGTTCATAATTAATATATGAATTAAATAAGAAGATTATTGTAAAAACTAATTTGTAACCTATTAATATGATTGAGAGAAGAACAATTAAATACAAAATTAATTAGTGATATTAAATTAATTGAGATACTACAATTAACTTTGGAATTTATTGGGACTTGTAGAATTTTTAAATATGGGATTAATTAATTGATTACTTAATTAATGGAGTAACAAAACAATTCATTTGTCGACTTAAATAATGGGTTATATGTGAATAATTAATTGATTCATTAATTAATCGAGGAATGTGACTATTAATTTGAGGAATTTAATAATGGTATTGAGGGGTTTTATTAATTGATGAATTATTTAATGATGTAATATGATAATTTAATTATTGAATTAAAT
Source organism: Viscum album (assembly GCA_963277665.1). NCBI lineage: Eukaryota > Viridiplantae > Streptophyta > Magnoliopsida > Santalales > Viscaceae > Viscum > Viscum album. Next base: position 2,130,479,829 of record OY728152.1, on the reverse strand, counting down.
ATTGTGTTTGATGGGTTTAATTAATTTATGAATTAATTATAGTATTAATATGATTATTTAATTATTTAATTAAATATTTGGGTTTGTGGTATTAATTAATTCATGAATTAATTAATGGAGTAACGTGATTATTTTTTTAAGATTTATATAATGAGAATAATTAAATTATTTAATTTATTAATTAACCAATGATACTATAGTGATTATTTAATTGACTAACTATATAATTGGAATTACATCAATAATTAATAGAAAAATTAGTTTTAGGGAGTAATGTTATAATTTAATTGATGAATTAAATAATGTGATTTATGGAATTAAATAGTAATATTAATTAATGGTTTTCACATGGATAATTTGTAGAAAAATTAATTGATGGGATTGAATGTAATTAATTAATTGTTAAATAACTAATGGAATTTGACATGGAAAATTAATTTTCTAATTAAGTAATGAAATTTACTTTAATTAAATTTTTTCTAATTAATTCAATGAATTTGATAATGGAAATTCATTGGAGAATTAATTTAAGGTGTTGAATGAGATAAATTATTTTTGGATTTAATTAATGGAAATTCTTATTATTTAATTGTATAATTAATTAATGGAAATAATGTTATTATTTTTGAGTTGGATTAATTAATAAGAAAATTAAATAATGTGGATTATTATTTTAATTCCATTGAATGTGTCAAATTAATTAATTGGTAAATTAATTAATAGGTAATTGTTGCGTATATTTAGTTGAATTTGGTATATTAATTATTCAATGAAATAACTATTGGGGATTGTTGTGTGGGTGTAGTTAAATTAATTGGAATAATTAAATAATAGATAGAGTAATGATTATCATTCGAGATATCGAATTGATAGAATTGGATAATTAATTCATGAATTAATTATGAAATATTGAGATATATGATTTGAGATAATTAAATGTATAATCAATTATGGGATATTGAGATAGTTAATTTAAATAATAAATTTTGGAAATAATTATATGATATTGCGGTTATGGATATTATTTTCTAAATTTATTAATTAATTAATGAGAAATTTTTGGACAAATAATTATTGAAGTAGTAGTTTAATTAGTATGAATTTCTAATTTTTGAATTCAAAAATAGAATTGAAGTGATGAATTAATTGAGGAATTAATTAGTGAAACTGATATGATTAAATATTTAATGAATTAATCACTATCATTGGTGTGAATAATTAATTATTGAATTCACTATAGGAATTAACATGATTAATATAAATAATTCGACCTCTATGGTCCCTTATTTTGTTGAAATCTGTTTTTTGAGGTGTTCTGGGTGGTTAGAGTGTCATATCCCCTTCACTTTTCAAAATTTCCAAACAGTTTCCTAAATTTGTGTCACAAAATAGGGTCACATAAATTTAAAAAAATTTCGAAAGTGATTCATGAAACAGTGTCACAAAAAATGTGTCACATACTTTTCCAATTTTCTAAACTATTTAATGAAATGGTGTTAGCAAATGGTGTAACATTTTTTTCTGGATTTCAAAATTAGTTCATGAAATGTTGTCACGAAATGGTGTCACATATGTTTCCAAATTGCGAAACACATTCATGAAATTGTGTAACAAAATAGTTTCATATACTTTTCCAATAATCCAAACTTTTCCATGGAATTGGGTTATGAATTGGTGTCTCATACATTTCCAAATTTCTGAACTATTTCATGAAACTGTGTCACATAATGGTGAAACTTATTTTTTCGAAATTCCATATAGTTTCAAGATGCGGTTTCACGAAAAGGTGTCAAATACTTTTCCTAATTTACAATGTGTTTCAATAAACCATGTCAAAAAATGGAGCCTATTAATTTTCAAAATATCCAATGTATTTCAAGAAATAGTGTCACATAAATGGTGGCACAAAAATAGTGTCCTAGAAACGGTGGAAATGAAACTGTGGCATAGAAATGCGGTCACAAAAATTTGGCACAAAAATGGTTTCTTAGAAACTGTGGCACAGAAATGGTTTCAAAATAAATATTCGCACCAAAACAGTGTCACAGAAATTGTTCCATAGCAATTTCCCACAGAAACTGTCCCATGAATAGTGTTTCTAGAACTGATTCACTATTCCTTTGTCAAATTTTTAGATATTCTTAGTTTCACCAAATAAATTATTTTGTTGACGAAAAACTTATTAAAAAACTAGTTTTATGGTATTTAATATCTATTCAATGCACATAACTCCTATAATAATTTTATAAAGGTTTGGGAAGTCTATACATGGTCAAACTATGTTGTCAAATGAAATCCCCTTTTAATGGAAAATCCATCGTATCTAAAACCTCTACACTATTAAATTTTTTAGAGGGATGACAAATCATCCTCCCTTATTCATTAATTTTATTATCTAGTGTGAGACTCTTTAATCATTCCTCCATCCCATATGAGTGGTATGATCTAGCCATAATTGTTAGATCATTTCCAATATAATTTTATTCATGTTGCATGCACACACTCTGTTTTGGTGCAACTAAGCAATATTGACCAATATTCTATATAAGTTATGATCTATCATTGTTTTTATGGGTTCCTCTATTTTTTTCTCCTTTACCTATAATGGAATTATATATACATGTTCCTAGTGGATATTTCTAAGGTTTTGGTTGGTCTGGTGGTGTCGCTATATCTTCGGGTGGATGCACTCCTCCATGATGGGTGCTCAGGATCTATTTTGAAGTTTCACTACAACAAAAATGTTGTTTAGCTGCAGTTTATAATAAACTTCCGTGAAACATTGTTTTTTAACACATAACCCTTCCCCACACCTCGACCATCCTTCCCCCCCGCGACCCCCCCCCCCCCACATCCCCAAATTCCCCCGGCCCCCCGCGACCCCAGAGACCCCGTGACCCTGACCCCGGCGACCCCGGGACCCCTGGCCCCCCGCGACCCCGAATGTTGCACCATATTCCCCTCTAGCTAGGGTTCTGTTTCTCCTTCTTTAGTTTTTTTTGTTTTCCAGTAGGTATGTTTTTATTATATGGTTTGGTATAATCTCCACATTATTTTACAACCTCCTGGTCTCGTGATTTTAAACTGTATGACATTTTTCCTAATTGCATTCAATTAAACATCATAAAAATCATCCCTTATCACAAGAGTACTTGTTTTGCTAAAATAAAATGCAGGATAATATTTTCTTTCTATGTGACCCATTACTAATATGAGATCTTCATCCATGTAATGGTATAATGTAGATTATTCCAAACTATATACTAATTGTGTAGTTGAATATTTTGTTTCTATGGAAAAATGTTTTGTATCTATTGGGTATTAGATATAGATCATCACGGTTTTACAATCCCATACAAGGATGAGATATTAAAATCCAAACCCCACTAAATGAGATCTTGATCAATATAGAAGTATTTTCCACATGGCTGACAAGTATATTAGAGAATTAATGCACATATTCTTCACATGTGATATAAATAAATGCAATGAATCATCTATAAATATAACTAGAAGTTGGATTGACCCCCATTACATTGGGATATGTAGTGATATCAAGGTACCCTACCATGGAATCAACTACCATATTCCTTGTCAAAATATTATAAATACCATCACCTACATATGTGGTGAATCTATATTGTAGATTTTTAAATGGGTTATCATATATATAGACCCATGAGAAGAATAAAATTTCCCTTTCCTTTTATATGATTCATATCTTTGACAGAGGGATTTTCATTTCAATAACTATGATTGGATTTATTCTCATTCTAATGAAATACATGGTGATAGTGATATTTATTTTCATAGGCATGACCACAAATAAATAGTACTTGTACTACAAACATAAATATTGTGAATTTAGCCATGGGACAAAATATACATCAATTGGGATCCCAACTGAAGTTAGATATGTCCTCCCCATTGATGTTCTTGTTGTTATACCTTCCATGTCTATGTTAAGTGACGTTGAACCTCATAAAAATTTTTTCAAATCTGTATGACATTAAATTTTAACCCTTTTTCCTAATTAAAATTACATAAACTAAAAATCAAAATAGTCACAACAATTTGTTAGGTCTAAACCCTCTTAAAGAAATCATTAGAGTTGTAATGTTTCACTCCCACTAATATGTTACCTTTTATGGATTAGGAAAAATATTTCTTAAAAGAATAATATCATAAAAATCTCATGGGGTTCACTATGTGATCCTTGATAATTTATGTCTATTACCCATAAAAGTTTCATCTTGGGAAAAGTTATATTGGATATCCCATCCCATTTTCAACTAGACATAGGAAATTTTAATAGTACATTCTCCTCAATTAAAATAATACCTCTTCAAATCGAATATATCACTACATTAATTGATTTAATACACATGAGTCTCATTTTTCATTACATCACACAAGAAAAAAATTCCGTACATGGTGGAATAACATATAATGTTTTAAAATTCGTTTTGAATTTTTTTTCTCTATGATGCCAGTTCATAACTCTGATGTGTGATTCAACACTAATAAATTTCCCATGTTGATATAATACACTTAGGATCACTTAAACTTGATTTAATAAATAATTATTTCTATATTCATATAAATTTTTTTATGGATGTTGATTTATTTTGAGCTAACCTCTGAGGAGTTTCTACTGAATATCACACATTTCCTCGAAGCATATAATGTTATCCCTATGGGATATTTCAGTCATGGAAGATTGTTCCACATAAACCACATAATCAATCAATGGACTGATTGAGAGAAAAATCCAACCTAGTACCATTAGATTCTATTGAATGAGAATGGTATTAGTATTCCACTATTTGTAATGGTCATTCTTCTCCAGTTGGTCTCTATTTCTTATTGAATCAGGCATTCATAATGTATGAATTAAACCTTCCAAAATCATTCAATTCAATGTGATTTTTGTACCCCAAAGTTTAAACATTTGAGAATCATTTTAATAGTTAAATAAATTATGAAATTATATTCTTTTGCACCTTCCAATTTGGGTATGAATCTCTTTTAGATACCCACAACACATAACATTATATTATCCTTTTTTATTGTCTTATCAAAACCATGGTCCTTTTCATAGGATATTAATCTTTGTGACACAATGGTCTAAACATCATGAACATAAAATTAATGTCCCCCTCCAAGGTATTATATGATACTAATAATCCTCATTTCATATCCGGTAGTGTTTTGGAATATATATTAAAACTAACCAATCATTGGTTCTATGTTTTTATATATAAAAATCTTAGTAGCTACAGGTCGGAGAACCATGACCATAAAATTTCTGAGTCATCCCCTAAGGATATATTCATATTTGTGTCAAGATCTACATTCATATCATATTTTTATTCCTCTTTTATATCTCTATATATATCACATATTTTTTTCAAGGATACATTCCCTTAATATCTATACATAGATTAGTCTATGAACAATGAAATTAAACATAGTGTGAATATCCCTGAGATGGATTATATGATCATTGGGATCACAATTCATGTAATTATCTCATTTCTATTGTTTTATTGTATTCCACACCTGCCTATTATATCCATGATATATGAGATTAAAAGGAAATAACAATTTTTTAATAAATCTGATCCTAAAATAGAATAAAAATATTTTTATTTTTTTTACATTAAAATATGTGCACAACACCTCATGGTTTTATGCAATAATGTAATTAGGCACCAAACTCACATCATTTTATTCAACACATTTCAAAATTCCAACCACCTCACATTTGATTAAAAATAAATTTCCATAAAAATATAAAAACTGGACTTACACTAAATATTTTAAAATACTAATTGAAAGATACATAGCACTAACTATGTTAGAAAAATACAATAAGAACCTAGGGAAATATTTGAGTCCCCCCTTCTATGAATGCACATTGAAAAACATATGAAAAGTATGATAATTCATAAAAATTGTAAATCCATAATAATTTTGATGTTAAACCCCTAAAAAGTGTATCATTCTATAAATTCATTTTTATTCCCACTAGAACCCACATTTAATGTCTCATGAAAAAATTACGGTGAAAATAAAAAATAAAAATCACATAGGGACAACCATTCAACTATTGAAAAAATAGGAATATATTCAGTAGGCCACTCAGTCATGGTTAGTGTTAGATCACAAATTTTATACTCATGAAAAACCTAAGGGTACTGTTTTCTCATTGCATGGAATAAAATTGCTTGATATATAGTAAGTTCTACATGACCTCAATCTGGTTATTGTATAATAACTTTATTAGCTATAAATATGTATATAAGAGTCAGATAAATAAAATATCTCAATATAAACATATCCAGCTACCCATGAATCCATGGTATGTTAATGATATCACTTATCATTCATAGGATATATTTCTACATGATATATTTCCCCAGAGGCTTATTAATCGATGTACTTATATTTAAAATTCAGTCCTTTAATGATTGGCCATGATCTATATAGTAGTCCATTTAATAGAACTACAAAGAGCATGATTCCTACTCTTTTAGTATACATAGATAAATCTATATATCCTATCATGTATGAACCTATAAAAATAATTTAAGTATTTAATTTATATTGTTCATTTAGATGTTATTGTTGTCCACTGTAATTTTCAAAAAGGATTATTTAGTTCTTATTCCGACCTAGAATACGTGTTGATTTGTTGATGTTAATTCATTTTCTATCTCAGACACCATCATAGGATTCTTGAATCACTATCTTCTTTCATTAAGTGTTATTCAAGGGCTAGTGGAAGTAGTTAAGTAGTTGGAACAAATTGAGGTGATCCTTAATTATCTTATGGATCCTGATACTTTGTGTGTGATGATTTTTCAGAACTGGATTTATAGTTTCAGTAGAGTCTTGTGCGAGTCAGTGGTACCTTCTTAACTTCATGAATGTATGAATTTAAATCTCATCAAGATTGATTTTTTATGGTTAATTCCTAAGGGAATGAATGTAGAGAAATAGACTGAGCTCATGAGACTTTTTATTGGTTAGAAATTAGTATGGGAGTATGTAAATAACCTTTCAAGTTTTGTTATATATTCTCCAATGATAGGGGTCATAAATTAGGAGAATGATCATTCTTTTGGTGATGTTATTCACCCAGACCTTGGTAAATCTCTTCTTTCTTTGGGGATAACTTCCATTTTGGAGGATGTCACTAGGGACATGTGAATGGAAGCTAAATATTCTTGGAAATCGATGGTTATTCATTCATTTGTTTTATTAGGCATGAAACAAACTAATATTGGGAATGAAGAGAATCCAATGTACAAGGAGTATAGGCAAGATGAACCATAACATGATGAAAATGCCCATTCTTATAGAAAGAGTTCATCCATTTTGTGCTTCCAGTATAGGGACTTTGATGAATTTTGAGACCCATTTCTTGATATATCCATGAATTTTTCTCAATTATGGAAATTTTGTTCACCATTATTTGTTTTGTATGATGGGGTTATAGAAGATGTATCATGTTTGATTCCTTGTTTTTTTTGTGTAGGCACATTGTGATATACATGGAATAAAGCTGGATCACATTACCGAGGAACACACCTCAGTATGTTAAGGGTATGAATGAGTTTTTTGATTTTTCAATTTCTAATCAATCCGTTGAAGGGAAAATAAAATGTCCATGTCCTAAATGTAAATTTAGAACATTGTTGAAGTGAGATGAGGCTTATGAACATTTAATACTGAAGCAATTCCCTACTCAATATTTGTGTTGGATTTGGCATAGAGAATCAAACGTTACAGAAAGATTGAGCACTGATGTTAATCCGGAAAATGAGGTCCCAATTTCATCGACAATAGAAAATGAAATGCAAAACCTAATAAATGATGCATTCGGCATTGAAAGACACCACTATCAGCATCAAAACATATCAGAACAACTAGAAGAGGGTGCTACAAATTGCAACGTGACAAGTGATGTTTTTGAGACTGTAACACAGGAAGATCAAGATTGTCACATATCATTGGATCCTCCTCTTGATTCTGTGGAGCCAAATGTAAGATAAACCATCACTGAGGAAAATGTGTTTCATGATTTAGTTGATGATGGAAATCAAGAAATGTATAGTGGGTGTTTGAAATATTCAATGCTTTCATTTTTCTGAAGTTGTACCATATCAAATGTCTATGTGGAGTGACAAATAATGTAATGTCCATAATATTGGAATTGATTCGTGATGCATTTCTTGAATAAAAAATCTCATAATCTTTTATGATATGAAAAAATTTGTTAACAAGTTTGTTCTGAATTATACAAAAATACATGTGTGTACCAATGATTGTATGATTTATTGTGGAGAGGATTCAAGTAGACAGAATTGTAAGAAATGTTCTTCTTCTAGATGGCAGGCAAAGGGTTATGTTGGAAGTCTGAATGAACATAATTTCATGGAGATAAAGAAAAGGATCACATCTTCAAAGGTTTTGTGTTACTTTATTTTGAAGCCTCGATTGCAAAGATTATTCATGTCATAAAAAACTGCCAAACCCATGAAGTGGCATTCTGTATATAATAACAGTGATGAGTTAATGAGACATCCACGAGATTCCCAATCATGGAATACATATGATTACGTACATATCAATTTCTCAAGTGATCCTAGGAATGTTCGATTGGGATTGGATGCTGATGCATTCAACCCATTTGGGACTTTGAGTACCAATTATAGCATTTGGATAGATGTTTTGATCCCTTTTAATCTACCTCAATGGATGTGTATGAAACAAACATCTTTTATCCTTTCTATGATTATTCCTAGAAAAAAAATGCCTGGAAATGATATTTATGTATACTTGCAGCCTTTTATTGAATAATTTCAGGAGTTATAGAGCAACGATGTTGAGACATTTGATGCTTCTTCTAAAACAATATTCAAAATGCATGTTGCTTTAATTTGGACCATTAGTGACTTTCCTGGGCTTGGGAATTTATCTGGTTGGAGTACTTACATGGGTTTTTCTTGTCCCATTTTTAACTTTTATTCTAAGCCCAAACGGATACCTCACAGAAGAAAATGGTGCTTCTTGTGTCATCGAAGATTTCTCGATGCATCTCATAGATTTCGGTTGAACAGATCAAAATTTAATGGTTACATTGATCGTAGACCACCTCCAAAGTTGTTAAATGGTTTTGAAATATTGGCACTGCTAGAAAATGTTGAAACAAAATTTGGGAAGGTTCATCATTTGAATGATAGAAGAAAACGGGTCTGAAGTGCATCTTCAATGGAAACCGGAACACAATAATGGAAGAAAAAAAGTATATTCTTCCAACTTCCATATTGGAAATTTAATTTGTTGCGGCATAATCTTGATGTGATGCATATTGAGAAGAATGTCTGTGACAATTTGATTTTCACATTGCTCAATGAGCATGGAATGTCGAAGAATCATCTCAATGCTCGCAAAGACATTTATGAAATAAACATAAAATGTGATCTTTGGCCAGATGAAAATGGAATGTATCCTCTGACATTTTTTGGAATGAAAAATAGGGATAAAGAAACATTCCTTCTAATTTTAAAGAATGTTAAGGTATCTAATGGGCATTCAAGTAACATCTCGAGGTGTGTGGACTTGAATAATCGTAAGTCACATGGATTGAAAAGCCATGATTCACATATTTTGTTACAACAGTTACTACCATTGGCATTGCGTACATTATTACCAGAAAAAATTACTGCTGTTGTACTTCAGTTCTGCACATTTTTCAGAAAACTATGTGAGAAATCTCTACATCCAGTTCAGATTGACAACCTCTAGGAGAGGATTTTATTGACCCTTTGCGCAATGGAGATGATCTTTCCTCCATCCTTTTTTACTATAATGATGCATTTAACTGTGCATTTAGTTGAGGAAGCTAAATTAGGAGGCCCCATTCATTATCGATGGATGTATCCAATTGAGAGGTACATTAATTATATGTTTTCAAATTATGTAAAAAATTTGTGGTACATAATTAAATGCATAATTATGATTATTTTATTTCACAGATATCTTGGGCATTTGAAATCATACGTGAGAAATACAGATAAACCAAAAGGCTCAGTTGCGGAAGGCTATGTGGCTAAGGAGTGTCTTACCTTTTATTCTCGATACTTGGATGATATTAAGACAATATTTAATCTAGTTGGACCTGTTGAAGACACATCAACTCAATCTCAAATACATCGTAAATCCAAAATATTTCCTGCTATTGGCCGATCTGTTGGGAGGACCTCAAATGTGAAACTGACTGAATTGGAATTATTACCAGAACATAGATATGTGCTGCTGAATAGTGAAATTGTAGATTTATTTATTGAAGAGTTGAGGATAAAAACAATGAGACGAATGAGAGGCCGGACACGAAAGGAGAAAGATATAACAAAATCTGTTAATAAAGAGATTGTAGAATATATTGCACGACGTGTATGTTCATAAATATTGCAATAAATATGAATATTATTTTGACACATAAATTTTGTAATTCAAATAAAGTATATTTCTCTTTTCAGATCATGAATAATGATACTCAATCATAGGTGTCAGAAGATTTGAAGATTCATGCTGGAGGTCCTCTAAAATAAGTTAGAAAGTTCGACGATATATTGTGAATGGCATTAGATTTCATACAATCGATCGAGAAGTGGGTTTGAGAACACAAAATAGTTTTATATTTACATTTACAGAAGTGGAATACTATGGAAAGCTACATGATATTATTGAATTAAACTACCTCAGACATTTTTGGGTTGTTTTTTTCAAATGTAAATGGGTCGATATTATCAGAGACGTTAAAAGAGATTCATTGCAATTTAATTCTGTGAAATTCACTTGCTTGATGGATGTTTGTGATCGTGAACTGCATGATCCATATATCTTAGCATCGCAAGAATAAATGGTATATTATATGGATGATTTTGCCGATGAACGATGGGGTGTAGTTGCTATGATAATACAAATAGATTTGTATGATATGGGTGATGAAGTAGAAAATTTGACGTCTGAATTTAAATTTAATCAGCAACAGGAAGCATAATTATTTGTCTATCATGTTATTGAAAATATTGGTCTAGCAAGGATGAATGAAGTGGATGAAGAGATGGAATAAGAAACCGACATGATTGATGGGGAAAATGATTGTATCTACAATTATTTATTTTTTCCACAACCACTTGTTTCATTTCTGCAGTCATTCATTATCATTATAATATATATTTTGTCTGTTAGTACTCCATCTGTTATAATTTTTAATTTTTTTTCTGCATAATTTTTTTGAAATATATATTCTAAACTTAATTTTATTTATTAAATGACAGGAATGCCAAGGAAGAAGCATTAAATTATTTCATCTAGTTCTGCGACAGATGACTATCCATCTGGATCCCTCCCTACGACATCTGATGCACCAGCTGTCGACAGCCCTACACCATCTCCCCCTGCACCATCTCTCACACCATCTGTGGATGTCCTAGTAGAGGCTAGGTCGTCGACTCCCCTTTCAGGAGCCTCAGCAGTGGGGCAGCGATGCGCCCCTTTCAGTTCATCCAGGACATACTAGAGTGTCACTATCATAGGTACAAATTTTAATTAATTAAATTTGTTGTTATGTGTTTATACTAATTGTTTTCTCATTGAAGATGACAAAAATGCAACCATGGAGAAGAAATAAAATGTTCAGATGTTTGGAATCGGAATGGCGAGAAGATTGTTGTGCCATTTGATTTTTTCAAGGTCCCTATGGATGATGTCGTGGGGTTGCTTGGCCAGATTCTAGGCCACCTGGCAGCGAAGCCCATTTCCCTTCCCATTTCGTATTACGATTAGAGACATATGCCTCCAAGCTAGAAGAATTAAGTGTTTGATTCTCAAATCAAGGAAAATTTATCACATTATGGATTAATAGAATTTCATCTTACTAATATGTTCAAAATTAATTTCTGTATACAAATTTTCTTCTACTTTACCATTGCTAATGTGATAGCACCGAAGTAGACGTTGAAAAATCTCGGTAAGAAGTGGAAAGATTTTAAATAGAGATTGTGGTGTGATGTCCACGATGCTTTGTTAACCGCGCTGCAAATGTATGAGATGCTACCTAGTGGGGTACCGAAAGAGCAGTGGATAGTGTTTGTTGACATGAATCTGTATCAGAAGAGGATAGTATTAAAATGTATATATTATTATATTATCATAATTTTACATTTATACATGTATATGAAAAGGACATGACATTCAATACATCAGTATTAAATTTAATTTTATTTATTTTAGGATCTATCAATACAGAATGTGTCAAACCGAGCGAAGCACGTCATCCCTCACACTGCGGGCTCAAACAGTTTTTCTAGAAATCAAAGTACATTTGTAATCTTTTAATTAGTTTAAATATTTATAAGACAATATTATCTGTATAATATATTGAATTGTTGATTTATATTTGATTAATGCAGTCATAGAGTTTAGGCCATGAAGCATCCAGAACTGAACTCTGGTTGGATGTTCACAAGAAACTATATGGATGTTTTGTTAATGAGCATGCTAAAGAAGTTGGGGTATGAAGTCAAATTTTTATCGTAATAACTTATTATCAATTTTTTCAGTGTTAATATATATTAATATTAGATTTATAGGTAAAAATTAAAGAACTAATGGATTCCAATCCTGCGCATTCCTACTATGTCTCCCATGATGACCAAGTTGCTAAAGTCCTTGGGAAGGAGCATCCTGGGAGAGTGCACGGGATGGGTTTGGGACCCGTGCCATCTGTGGTTTTTAGCAGGCCACTGGTGATAGATGCTGCATCTATTCCTGACTTTAGTCAGCCCATACCCAGAGATGTTAAGAAAGAGATTGTTTCATTACGAAACACATTTCACCAGTAGCGGGGTCAGAGATCTTCATTTCCGAAAGATTTGACTTAACTACATCAGCAGATGAGAAGATATGTCCCCGGTGGGAGTGCATCGATTGGTGGTATACATGTAAATCACATAAATTCAAAATTATTTAGTTTTCTAACATTCATTTATTTTAAGTTATAATATAAATATGTAACCATATTTAATTTTTAATATAATGTTCTTTCAGGTGGCAACACAAAGTGGAAATGAATGTAGAGAGGGTGACGATGAATCATCGGACCCTGAGTAGTTGTACTGTTGATGTGTTGAACAAAAATGGAAATAGTTGGTTTGTATATGTAACATTTTTGGCACATAGTTCCCACAAAACATTTTAATGTCCTAAAATTTCCTTGATTTCACATGTTTCTTTTTATTCATTTTATTGATTTTTGGGGTATCTTTTTATGTCTTAATTTCTCGAGTGTGGTATACATCATTCTATTTAGGTGTGTGTTATAATTTCTTGTCAAGATTTTGGATGACTAGGAGATAAACACATTGTTGATGTGTTGAACAAATTGGGTCATTTCAATGTGATCAAGGGGATAGTGTTGTGGACACTTTGGTGAGTCCCATTGTTTAAAATGTCTGATTTAAGCATCAAAAGTATCTAAATCTGCTCTAGATCTTCTAAAATTTCATGAGAATGTTATAAATCATGGGTGGTTCACTAAGATATAGGTGTGACTGAGGGGTGATAAATTAGCATAAGTCCATGAATATAGGTAGGAATACTTTATAAATTAAAATATAATCTCGAAGATGGATGTTGACATGACGACCAATTGGTATGTCTTATAAAAAAAGAATTTTAAGAAAAGAACTTCTACCAAATACTTCAATATTAGGATGATTACAATGGGCCATTTCCAACCATAACTATTTTGATCACTGAACTGTTACTGCATGACTTGAACTGCATTCCCAACAAAATTTCCACTTAATAATGGTATGTCTAGTAATTATTACCTATCATTATATCCCTGAATTAATTATATTATGATTCTTAATTCCATTTTTTGATTCATTTCAATCTATCCTGTAATGAAAATTTAATTACTGGAATTCCAGAACTTTCTTCTTTACCATTCATGACTATTGTTTCTACAACCACTCTCCGAAAGGTTACATTTTCCATGACCTGTGTTATTCTCCCCACCATAGGATTTTAATATTCACCATTTTAATAAATATAGGTATCTAATTCCCATGAAAAACACTCAGTCCACCACTAAACATGGTTTCTGGATGTGAGTCAATATAATTATACAATGTTCCATCACGACAATCCATCCTTGGCATATGTTGAAGCCTCATCTGGAACTAATATTCCATCATTCAACAACCCGTGGTTCACTTCCTACCACATAGATTTACATCATTTAGTTAATAATAAATAGAAATTGTCTATTCATAATCACACGCATTATGCAATCCTCATTCCATGCGCACACATTCAATCAACATCAATAACTACACCTTGAACTTTAACCCGGATTGATGATGTTATAAAACTCGATCCTCTTTCATAGTCATCCAGAAAACTTGGATAACTTAGGTTTTCTGCTAAAAACTCTGGTATACATCACTAACCATAGCATTGTTAATACCTAGGTAACCTCACTCAGGGAGTGATCGGTTAACACAACCTTTTTAGATCCCACAACCCTAAACCATGTAGTTATGTGATAATACCCATCAAGGTGTAACATGTGATTTCATCCCTCAGACTCTCAGAGACTAGATATTTTTTCACAAAACACCTCACAACTCTCTCCACCAAACCATAGTTAAATAGGAAGTTTATATGATAATGAATACTAAATTTATGTTACATCAATGAAATGGGAACACCCATTTCATATAATTCAAAGGACCAATGACACTGTGCATTCTTGGTATTTTCTAGCTTACAAAAAAAATCAAACCCAAGGGTCACGTTAACCTACATAACCATTTAACATGGATTATGAATTCTTGAGTCATACAACATTTAAATTAAACCAACAAAACTAACTAAACTATATAAAATTAGATTGGCATGTCAGTCCCACTAATCTCAAGTATTAAAGATGCTCATAACACCTACATGTTTTACTTATGTCATGATCACCACCAACATGGGGAATCATTCCCCCACTAGAGACCTACTCAATCCCAAAATACATAAAAAAACACATTCTATGACCAAAAACTAAAAAGATGCATCCAATGATGCTTAATATCTCCAAGGATGCTATAAAAACTAGGATAACCCCTCACATAACATGAGGAATCAACTCTAATTCCTCATTTACTCCTAAAAGGTCACTAGAATCTCCCACCTAACCTATATTCTAACATAAAAATATGTCAACAAAGACTCACTACAAATATCCACATTCTTATAAAAGCTATATCCCTATGAAACTCTAAAATTAATCCAACAATAGGAATTTTATAACAATATATTTCTAATGTGTTATATAAGCTATTTCAATAGTTCAAATTTGTTATAAGTATTAAGGATGGTTTCTAGGCCACAAAACCAAAAAAAAATCATCAATAAATGGGTTGGTACTAATATAACTATTAATTCATCAATTATCAATTTTTATAAGTAGATTAGAATCGCTATGGATGATCTATGATAAGAAAGTGAAGTTATAAGATTTAGTGGAATCCATTTTGTGATGTTACAATGTTTTATCAATGGAGTTTTATCTTCCTACTATTTACTATTGAGGATATTTTATACATGAGTATGAGGAATGTGTTGGAACCTTTGATGGATATCTGAATACTGTTTTAATAATACTTTCCCTAATAGGAAGTCTTATTTTCTAGAGTTTTAGATTTTTGTTCTATTTTTAAATATTAATGTTTTATATTATTTCTCATTGAGGAAAAACATGTTTTTTGGATGTTGTGATTTATTCTGGATATTCAGCTCTTGGTCTTTGGTGGGAGGCCAGGGATGGGTTTTCTGGATTTTTCTCAGGGCAGTGGTGCATCAGAAGCAAAGAATTTTTTTTATACTTGGCAGCTTTTCGCGGCGGTTTTAACAGCCACGAAATGTATACTTACGGCGGTTTAAACCACTACTAAGGGTAAAATAAAATTTACTTTTAGTAGAGATTATAACCGCCGCTAAATAGGAGCATCTGGTTGCCTCATTCCACAGTGGTTCCCGTGACTTTAGCGGTGGTTTTACGGCCATATGAATTTGAATTTATTTGCGGCCGTTATAACAGTCGCGAATAAAGCGATATCCAAGCCTCGTAAAACTACTGCTAAATTCAGGTAAACCGCCATGAAAGGAGGATGCGACGAAGCTTTCTGGAAACCACAACTAAAATTAAATAACCGCCTCTAATAAATTTTTGACACCCTATTAGGCGGCAGTTTCTATAAAGCACCACCAAATAATGCAGTGGCGGTTTAAACTGCTGCTAAACGCCAAAAAAAAACCGACTCTAAATGGTGATTCTATTGTATGTTTTCTTCTCCAGCAAAGAGAATCATAATCCTATTGAGGTAGGGAATTCATCGATTCTCTATTATTTTACATGAAATTTTATCTTTATTATATTTTAACCCACTGGATCAATATGAAATTGATATAATACATATTTTAACCAAATAAATAAATTTTAATCAATCTTATGTTAGTTGCATCTTGTTTTTTCTAAATATTATGATATATATTCCTGGAATGTTAGCATGTCATTATTGATGAACTTTTTTATGAATGTAAATCCATAATTAATTGATAATTATTTAAAAAATTATAAAGAGACATGAAAATTATTCTGGTTCTAGCTATTTTAATTTTAGGTTAATCAAATTGATGTCGTAATCACATTAAATTATTTCTGATAGCGATAATAGCTTACTAGTTATGTTTTCCTTAGTTGTAACCCACTAATAATAAACTAATTAATTTGGTATGGATAAAATAAATTGATTTTTATAAAATATAATTCCTTGTTGGATTCTGACTTACCATCATTCTTGTAAAAGAAAAGAGCCCTATGTGTGAAGATTTGAAAACACATTTCTTGTGAAGGCATAATGAAATGTTTACATCAAAGAGATGAGTTGCTTTATTATTTACTACCACTTGTGATGTGTTATGAGCCTGGATGGATGTTCTGTTATGTTGGATAAGGTAGTCCCAATGATTGAGGAAGCAGTTGATGCCTAGAGTGGCGAGATGCATTGGGTTATGCATGTGGGTGTCAGAGAGGACAGCAGTGATGATGAAATGGGTTTTATGGGAATGTTTTTTTCTTGATGAATATTATTGGTTTTTAATCATCTATAAATTCCACACTACTCATTATAGATAGTTTTCTTACCCTCCTTCTAAAAGGGAAGATGTTGTGCAAGGTATGACACATTATTTCTTTTTTAGATTCTCATGGGACAATGGGTCTATTCTGCTATATAGGTGGAAATGGCTAGATGATTAGTTCACATACTCACTAGTTTAAGACCCCACATGTTCAATATCCTAGAATGTTTTTCTATAATTCCATGAAATGTGGGGATGTAATAATAATGTTGATAGATGTAAACCAATGGGTTTGGAGATTACTGATAAACAATGATGAGGTTTCAATTTAAAGAAAATGTGGATATTGGTTGGAATGATAATTAAGTGTTTTGTGGAATAGTTAATGGTAAATTAATTTACAAATGATTATTTAAAATAAATTAAAACTGCAAAAAAGGGGTTAATTAATGTAATAATTCTCTTTAGACATTTGTATGATTATAGAATACATAGTCTTAATAGTGGAAGCTGGGAGTCCCAGAGATGTTAGCTGTAGTTCTTGGTAATATTCAGATATTCCCATAGTGTGGTTGTAATAAATAATATATTCTATAAATTTTGTGTTTATATATGCTACTCCACCACATCAGTTAGTGAAACAGAAACCCATGGATTAAGTTCCCTAGGGGTGTTTTCCCCAACATTCCGGTGGGAGGATGTATGGATGACTACTACCATAGCCCCACACTCTTCTCTTAGTAGTTACATGTGATGGTAGGAAAACTGTTAGTTTTCCCCTATATTTGTGTAGAGGTATGCAATGGATTTTGGTTATTTAAACACATATATTCTAGATATAATTTCATATGGAATACTATATGTGTAACGTGTATAGTCTATGACGTCATGAAGACCATTACTCAGTGTATGGGATGTAATTGCATGAGGTATAATTCCCAGAGTATGCTACACTATATGGGAGCTCTGGTGGATACCATAACAAACCATTTTACTTTAGTTACATGGACTTAGTGGTTGTGTTTCACAAGGATCATGTTTTGGTGCGTTGCCTAGGTGTCCTCGAGCAGGTTTTTTTGTAGAGAGATACATAGGATGTGTGATGTTGGTGAAAATCAGTAAATTAGTTAGGTAGTAGTAGCAGGGTACCCATGATATTATTTATTATATAATATACTCTTATATGCAATACCTGGTGACTCTATCCATGGTGAGGCAAGAAACAAAAATTATACCTTTTTAGTTGACAAGTTTGATTCAATTTCTTTTCAATGTTATTTAGAATTATTTCATTATATATTCATTATAGGATATGGGGAGGATCCTACTATTTGTACTGTTATACTCACCCTACTTATATATAAACAATTTTTTTGGTCACTTGGAGTAGGTTGGTTATCAAGTTAGTTAACACTATCATGGGGTCGCAAGAGCTGTTCATACATTTTAATTATTGTTGTTTTTACATCCATTTGGTACATGTTATTTTATGTTTTAGATATAGTTGTTTATAGGGAATTAAATATGTCTACATGATATTTATTTTATATTTTAGTTTTATTTGGAGTTGGCTAATGTCTATCTTATCTCTCTCTTTCGCAAGAGTTCTTTTATAGGTTAATGCCTCACATTTGTGTTTTTAAATTACCCTTGGTGCTAATCGCCAACCCGGGGCCTACTAGAGATGGGACTCATGGGTAAATATATCCCTTCTCACATTTCCATCCTAGGAGTAGAACACACTGTGGGGATGGGGTCATGACCGAGTGGTATCAATGGTAGGATTAGGGATATGATGGAGTTTGGTGTTAGGCACAAGTGAGGTTGCACGGGTTGGTCGGGAAACAATGTCAGTTATGTTTAGTTTGTAATGTAAACAAGGGAGACTGGATAAGAATAAGAGTTTAGGGCCCCAAGTGATCTGATGCACAAACCATTATGTTTAGCTGACCATTGGTCTATATGACTATTGTTAGCGATACCTTTAACGGTATGATTATTTTTTATAAATACAATTGACCATTGTTAATTACTGTAGAAATAATTGGTTTTCACTGAATACAATTGAATTGGGACTTATGAAGCCCATCTGTTAGAGATTATGAAAGAGGTAGCATCATAGGCCATTTCTGTGGACCATGCCAAAGGTGAGATTAAACATTTTATTCTTGAATGTAATTTCCTTCTGGATAAGTTAAATCTGATAGCAATCACAACTCGGGAAATGTTGTTAGAGCAACCCAAATATTCAATCATCATTGCATACATTTCTCTAATGTCTTATACTGGTGTTAAAAGGGGCTATGTAATGAGTCCATTTTTATTTTATGTATCCCTTTTTTATAACTATAATTTTTATTTCGTATTATGGTAAAAGTTTTGAATTTTAAATGTCAAAATAAATATAGGATGAATTTATAGAAGTTTCATATTATTAAAGAATATTGGAAAAAAGGATAATTTAAAATTTTTTTATAATTCAAATAATCAATAATGTGAGATAATTTTCCAAAAATGTTCTTATTCAGTTGTGATCGGTAAAAAATTTAGAATCTAATAAAATCAACATTTGATTTAGTGAATATTAAATTATGAAATGTAATATCTTTCTTATGAATAGTAATGTGACGAATGGAAAATTTAACTCACTTAAAAAGGTATAAATATAATTAAGAATCATGATTTGTAATGTGACATAATAGCATAAGTAAATAACTGTTTCATAAAATTTTAATTAAGAAATTTTTTTAGTAAAATGGTGTTTTTTACTTTAAAATTAAATATCTCAAAAATGGAAAATTGTTTTTACAAATTGGAGTTTATTTATTGAATTCAGATCATATATATTAGTTTTGGGTGAATTTATGAGTTTTTATTAAATGATTTGTTTTTCAGTGAATAATAAAAATACAGTTTTCTGTTTTGGTGTGATTAATAAAATCGTTAGCGATATAATAAAGATATAATAATTCATGTGTTCTATTTTAATGTAATATAGGTTATTAGGTTTTTTATGTGGGCAATACCATTATAAAATAACCTAGGAAAGCCCTTGGGTTCTCGGGTACCACTAATGAGGTGTCCCTGGCCATTTTTAAAATATTGACTCACTTTTACTATAAATACCATCCCATTATTTCATTCCATTCATTACTAATTCCAAATCACTGATGGTATGGTATTTTTACCTCTAATTAAATCCTCCAAAGGTACCCTCAATCCCCCCAGGGTCCCAACCATCGTGTTTTTGAATGTTCTCTTACAAGTAAGGGAACCTTTCAGCCTCCTTTTTAGACTACTTCTTTTATGTTATGGCTATAAATTTACATTTTCATATGTATGGATTTGATATTCATTATACTTATTATTTATTATTCTTTGAACATATAATGAGATACTATTTCCCTTCCATCAATTCATTTTCTATTTAATTAAGTGATATCATTAGGATTTAAATGTTTCAAAAAAATTGCATCATCTCTTTTCTCTAATGTTTTCTTTTCATGTGTTAGGTCATTCAAATATCCATACCATGATATTATTTATTTCTTACTTTGTCCCTATTCATTATTATGAGTTATTTTATATTGGTTGAACCTTATCTTCTCTCTTTTTAATATTTTCTAAAACCATGTTATATATCATTTTTCATAAGAAATGTTGTCTCAAAATATCTCTCCCTTTTTCCCATGAAATGCTCTTATTATTTTTTTGTTATTTTCAAAATGTATTTCATTTTAATGGAATTAATAAAGACATAAAAATGATATATTTATTATTTAATTGACAAACATGAAACCATCATTTTGTTCACGTGGTTATTAAATGACATAACAATCATGTGTTTAAGAACTTTTAAACTGTCATGATTTTGATATGAAACCCATTTCATATATTCTATTAAATATTTTTATGAAATTATTTATTACAATCTATGTGGCTCCGATGAATATAGAGACATATTAATGGTGTGACCTGATAGCTATCAATTTCATTGGGTAAAACAAATTATGATCTTGATATGAAGAGATTTATGATTCCTTGGAGAATAACATTGGTAATTGTTGTGAACCGTTAGGGATATACCATTGTGATATTCATATGAATGTAAAAATTGAATTTTTTAGACAAATATTTATGTTATATATCATGTAATAATTATTATGATATTCCTATTAGTCTTATATTTATGATATTATTTAAGTTTTTGTTGATATCGCTCAATTTCACATAAAAACTATTTCACAAGTTTTCCTTTCATGGCCTTCTTACCATCCTTTACTTTGATGTATGTCTCCATGTTATGAGATCCAGTAATTTTACTAAGGATAAAATTTTCATTAATATTTTCAGGGGGATTAAAATAATGTTTTATGTTTTCATGTATTATGTAACATTTTTCTAACAAACTAGATATTAAATATACTCTGTTTGTAAAATGAAATGAAAAGTTAAGTAATAATTAGGTGGGATTCGATAATTGATATCAATGTGAGATTTAATTATTTTTGAAATTAGGATCTAAAAAATTAAGGAAGAACCCTATAGAAAAGATTAAATATACTAATGATTCATGATATTTGGTGAATTGTTAACTTAAGGAGTTTATGAACACATAAATCAAAGTCTAGATACAAACATTTGAATGTGGATCTATCACAGAAGTACGTAATAGTGAAACATTTAACGAGGAGTTTCAGGATTGACCCTGGGTATCCTGGTACATAACAACATTCCTTTTTTCAATCATGGTTTTACATTCATGGGTGATATTCTTGTAAAATCACATGCTATTTATGAATCATTTTTAAGAATTGATAGAAAAATGTTATTGTTGTAAAAGAATAATATATTTAAGAATAAACTTTTTAGACCTAAAAATACATTATTGTTAGATGATTACTAAAGGAAATAAGTTTCTCACTAAGGTTTAAATCTTTTAGAAAATGGAGAGATATAGGGGGAACTATGAAAATTGTCACTGCAATGGACCATGTGCTGACAGCCCTCCAATGGAAGCCTAGGTAGAAACATTCATGAAAATAAAGAGCCAACTAACTTAAGTTATGGGAAATTACATGAATAAAAATGAGATATTTATTTCACCATTAAGGTAATAAAATTATGTTTACTCCATTATGAATCAACCACTACCAACCATCTATGGATCTACCGACCCATTTATTTTTGAATTGTGGATCAACCCTATCGATATGACCTTTTATGTTATACGTTGTTTAGAAAAAGAGAAGTCCAATGTAGCTATTTTTTACATAGAGGGAGAACCTGATCAATGGAGAGAACTAATTAAAAATACAAGCCCAATAGTTGTTGTAGAATCTATGGTATGGGAAGTTATTAGAGGGATCTTCTTCAATATGTATTTACCTAGTTCTATGAGAAAAAAAATAGAGAAAGAGTTTCTTGATATAAATAGAAAGTAGATTAAATTTTTTTGATGATATGAGATGAACATCAAAATACATTACCATTACACATCAATCATTTAAATTGTTCCTAATAAGAAGGTTGATTGAATCTTTATTGGACAGAGAACTTATTTTTGGTAGAATCTATCCTACCAGGAATATGATTTCTATGATGAGATAGTGTGGAGTGCTATGAAAGTTGAACTGGTGTTGGGTGAGACACAATGGTATCCTTAATCAAATGAATATATTCGATCAATGGATCCAATATTTAGGAGGACCATTGATCAGGGAAGAGAAGGAAATCAAGTGTAATACCCCACGTGTAATAAATGTTGGATGTTGCATTCAGGGAACTTCCAGCTCGAAAGCATGATGTTCTTTAAGTGTTGAAGAGATTTCCATATTTTGAGGAATTTTTGTAGTAAGGTGAAGCCTAAACTTCCCAACACAAACGAAAAAGTGATAGTGGTGTATTCGGTACTCTAATTCCAATGTTATATGTGTATACAACATGTGCACTTGGACAATCACTATGAAAATCCATGGGCAGCAGAGGGGAATCACTATCAGCCTCAACAAAGGAAAAGAGAGTATGTTCATGATTTTTATATCATGATAGATTATGTTGAAGCTCCAAATGATGTGGTGGAAGGTACTATTGTTTTCCTATCTATGAAATAAACTATAATTTCTAATTCTAGTTATATGAATTTCATTATTTCCTATGAGTTTGCAAGGGATTTAGAATCAGCCCATGAATTCCAAATAGTAGAGTTGTTAGTCAAGACTTCTGGTGGGATTAGCCAAGAATCAAATTTTTTTAGTAACTATAGTATTTACATTATTGAGAAAAATAATATCTCCAATATATTTGTCATTCCCATTATCGAATTCAAAATTATACTCAAGATGGACTGGCTCTCAACGTATAATGCTACAATCAAATAAAGAAGCAAGAAAATATAACTAGTCTTGAATATAAAACCTATAGTTATCTACAATGGATAGATATATGAAGATAATATTAGTGTATAATAACATCACATATCTTTATTTATGTAGTTGATTGGTTATGAAGAAGAAATAATTGAGAGTATAAGGATAGAAAATTTCTCCATGATCAAGGAATAAATTGATGTATTTCCTAAGGAGTTACCCATAACTCCCCAGAAAGAGAGGTAGAGTTGTCCAATGATGTCATACAAAGATCTGTTATGATATCATAAACTATGTATATAATGGAAAATTTGGAGCTGGAGGAATAAATGAAACATCTCTGAGATCTTTTTGAGATGGGGTTTATCTATCCGAGAGTGTATCCTCGGGAATCCCAAGTTATATTTGAGGAGATGTAGCATGGATCAATATGTTTATGAATTGATAATAGATAACTAAATAGGATCCCAGTGAAGAAAAAACCCATCTTCAATGAATTTATGACTTTTTTGACCTGCTCTATGCGATTATATTTTTCGCTTGGATTGATCTTTTATCTAGTTATCATCAATTTTGGATAAGGAAGGTAGATATTCAATAAACCACCAACCAATCAAGATATGTGAATTAATTTATTTATTATTATATTCAGAACAAATAATTCACCTGCTATTTTATAGATTTTATGAAGGTGTTTTTAAGGATTACCTTGATAAATTTTTTGTAGTTTTTCCTGATGATATTTTTATATATTCCAGAAGACTCAAGTAGAATGAGGATAGTATAAGAGTTATTTTTAAAACACTATATAAGTAGAGTCTTTTTGGAATGTTAATAAATTTTTTATTTTTGTTAGACCATGTTTCTATCTTGGGGAACATTATAACTCATGATGGAATCACAGTTGTCCCTATAAGAAAAGTTTTAAAGGAGTGGGCTCAGCCCAGAAAAAAATAGGGATTCATTGTTTCCTTTGATTAGAGGGATATTATAAAAGGTTAGTGATACACATTTCAGGACTTTCTAATCTATCAACCAAGTTAACATTAAATGGGGTCTTGTTAATCCGGAAAAAGGATTGTGAGAAATGTTTCCAAGAGCTGAAGAAGTGATCAGTAACTAAACCTATGTTTACTCTACCCTCAAGAGGAAATGAATTCATTATTTTCTGTGATGCATCTATGAAAGTGATTGGGTGTGTCCTAATAAAAAATGGCAATGTCATCGATTATGAATCTCTACAGATGAAGAATCATGAGAAGAACTATCCTACACTTGATCTTGAGCTGGGAGTGGTTTTTTTTGAACTGAAGATATTGAGGCACTGTCTTTATGAGGAGAAATTTGATATATACACAGACCACCATAGTTTGATCTATATTTTATCAAAAAAGGAATTGAACATGAGATATAAGAGATTGTTAGAACTTTATAATGACTAAAATTGTTCAAATCATTATCATCCCTGAATATAAAACAAAGTCACTAATGCATTATGTAAGAATGAACTAATTGTTCTGTCCACGATACGGATTCAAAGCGATCCCTTGATCCAAGGCCTAGTGAAAATTGTCATGGGAATTATATGGTAAGGTACATCATCTACCCAATCCCAAATGAATTTTTAACCGTCCTTACTAGATAAGATGAATAAAGCGGATAAAGACGGTCATTGGTTATAGAATAATATTGAGGTTGTGAAGAAAGGAATGTTTATTGAGTTCAATATTATTCACTAATTTGTACTAAAAGTTCATGACAGACTATGTTTTCCATCTATTCCTAAATTAATTAATGATATGATGGATGAATCTCATAATTCTAATTTCTCTATACATGTTGGAAACAAATAAATGTACAGAGAACCTCATGATCATTATTGTAGGGATAATAGGAAATGAAATTTTTCTGAATACACTATAGGGTGCCTATTATGTTGAGAAGTGAATGGTGAGCGGAAAATTTCTAATGGGGAATTACAACCACTACTGATACCAGCATGAAAGTTGTACTATATCATTATGGTCTCTCTCACTAGTCTTCTGAGAATATCCAAGAGAAGCAATGCACTATGGGTTATTGTGGTCCATGTCACCAGGACTACCAATTTTATCTCTATTCGGGACAATTTCTCTCTCGGTCAACATTCCTGGATTTACATGAAGTGGTAATGCTGCATGTACTTACACTTTCAACAATATCTAATCGTGATCCAAGGTTCACATCAAAATTATAGAGAATCCTTCAACATGCTCTGAGTAAATAATTGAATTTCAATATGGCCTATCATCGCCAAACTAATGGCCAATCTCGAAGGACTATTCAATGACCTAAAACATGCTTAGAACTTTATCAATGGAAATTATCAATTTATGGGATCAGCATATCCTTATTATTTGAGTTCTCTTAATATAATAATTTCTAGTCAGTCATTCAAATTTCACCCTATGATGCTTTATATGGGATGTGATGTAGAACTCCTACATGTTGGGATGAAGCTTGTGAGAGAAAGATTCTTCGACATCATCATGTGAAATAGATGACAAAAACGATTTATGACATCCATCTACACATCAAGGATGCTCAGAGTATTAAAATGATTTTTGCCAACAACAATCAAAGGGACATGGAGTATGGTGTGAGTGACACAGTCATTCTTCAAATCCCACAATAGAAGGTATTCATGAGGTTAAGGAAGAAAGGGAATCTTATCCCTAGGTACATTGGTCGCTATGAAATCATTAATCTTGTAGGAGTAGTGGCATGTCAGCTTTCACATTCACCAACTCTTGCACTAGTTCATAATGTCTTCCACATATCCATCATGATGATTTACATTCTGGAACCTCCACATTGACTAAATCCAATAGTGGTACAACCGGAACATGACCTATCTTATGATTAGAAATCAGTGGAGATGTTGGATCATAGAGACAAGGATCTACCCAATAAGACAATCGTCATTGTTAAGGTGTTGTGGATGAACCACAAATGTGAAGAAGCCATGTGAGAACTAGAGGAGTCTATGAAAAAGATGTTCCCACACCATTTTACTTTATAGGGTACAAGTTGAATCATCATGGATGAAATTTATTAATGGGGGAAGAATGTAACGACCTGAAATTTTGAAAAATATATTTTCTTAAATTTGTGAGATATTTTATTTCAAACACAAAAAAAATATCATTTTATTAATGAAGTGAGTATAATTAAAATTATACTTCTAGGTTTTGAGTGTTATATGACCACTGGTCAATATGACCATTTATAGTTATACTATTAACATTAATATTATTTTTTATAAATAGACTTGATCGTGGTTAATTAATTCAGAAATAAGATTTCATGGCCACATCCAGTAGATTTGGTTTTAATGAATCCCATCTGTTGGAGCTTCAGAAAGAGGTTGCATCACTGTGTTTTTCTCTAGACGAATCCCAAGACGAGCTTTATCATGTTAAGCTAGAACATAATCACCTATAGGAGAAGATCAAGATGATATAAATCACTACTTGTGAAATGTTGTTTTCCCCCCGCCATGATTACAAAAATATTGCACACCATACTCTTATTTTCTATGTAGGTGTTATAAAGGGATATGTAATGAGGACATCGTTATTAAGTGTAATCCTTTGGAATAATTGAAATTGTTATTTCTTATTATTGTAAATTTTTTGAATTTTAAAATTAAAAATAAATATAGGTTGAATTAATAGAAGTTACATATTATTGATGAATATTGGAAAAAATGGTATTTAAAAAAAATTATTCACTTAACAATTAATATTGTGAAATTATTTGGAAAATATGGTTCTCTAAATATGTGATTGGTTAGAAATTTATACTCTAATAAGATCAAATTATTTTTTGGGGAATTGTATATTATGAATAATATTATCACCCTTATAAATTAAAATGTGACAAATGGAATAGTAACCTCACTTAAGAAAGTATAAATATAATATAGGCATCTTTATTGGTAATGTGATATAATAACATAAGTAAATAACTTTTTCTAAAATTATTAGATATGTATTAGTATTTTTTGTGAAAATAGTGTTCTTGCCTAAAAATTAAATATCTCAGAATTAGAAAGATATTTTTGTAAAATGGAGTTCACTTTTAAATTCAATGAATCAATATTATGTTAGGGATAATTTATTATATTTTTATAACATGTTTTTTATGTGAATGGTAAAAATATTGTTTTGAGATACATTGTATTTAATGACATCATTGATGAATTAATAATGATATAATAATTATGGAAGACTTTTGTACAGTATGATAAGTTATTGGGTATCCTAGGTGACTAATACCATGGGAATATTCAATGGGCCAGCCCATGGTTGTGAAAATACCAATAATGAGGTATCCCTACCAAATTAATAAAATATTGCCCCACTTTTTCTATAAATATAATCCCATTCATTAATTCCATTAATTCCAAATTACCCTTAAAAGATGATATGGACATTTTACTTCCATGGAGTCCTCCCAATCTTCCCTCAACCCCCCCCCCCCAAGGTCTGAACCTTCAAGCGTTTGAAGTTACTCTTCAATGTGTGTGGGAACCTTTCACCCTCCTTTTTAGTCAACTTCATTTAGGTTATGTTTTTGAATTTCATTTTTCATTTTTTTGGGAATGAACTAATAAATCATTACTAAATTAAATTTAGTTTTTATATTATTATATACACTTTCCTATCATCAATACATTTTCTAGATTTTTAAATGATTCCCTTAGGCTGTAAATTTTTTTAAGAAGAAATCACATCATCTCTTTTCTCCCATGTTTCATTTTCATGTTCTATGTCATTTAAATATACATACCATGGTATTATTTATATTTTATTCTTCCCCAATTTATAATTATTATTTATTTATTAGTGGGTGATACTTTTCGACAATATTTTTTATTTTATCTAAAATATGGTTATATAGTTGTTATTTTATTGAAATTTCATCTCAAAATCATTCTAATTTTTTCTAAAGAAATTATCATATATTATTTATGTGAATACACACACCTATTTCATTTTTAATGGTATTCATAAAGTCATAAAAAAATTTATTCATTAATTTACATACATGAAAACATCATTCATTTTGTGTGGCTTTTAAATAAACTAACAATCTTGTTTTTATGCACTTTTAAAAAGTAAAGTTGTTGAGATTAAACCAATTTATTTTATTCATTTAGGGTTACATATGAAATTATTGATTAAAATATATTTAGATAACATGAAAATATATAATTTTTTTGGGTGCTCCCTTATAGAGCTCAAATGCATTGGGTAATGATATTAATCTGTAGAGATGACATGTTTTATGATTCCTTGGTGAAAAAACTTTGTAATATTTATGAGCCCATGAGGATGGACCTTGGTAGTATTACTATGAATGTATAAATTAGTCGTTGTATTCAAATATTCATGATATGTTTAATGTTATTATTATTATGATTTTCATCTTCAACATATATTTATGTTGTTTTCCATGTTCTAATTGACATCGCTCAAGTTCACATGTAATCAATTTCACAGTATTTTCTTAATGGTCATTCTACTCACCCCTTCTATTGATGTATGTCTCAAGCTTTTGAGATACTATAATTTTACATAGGATAATCTTTTAAAGAATATTCTCAAGGGTAATAAAATAATGATTTTTGTTTTCTTGTATTATGTACCCTTTTTCCAAAACACTAGACATTAAATATACTTTGTAAATAAAATGATATTAGTAGTAATGTAATAAAAAGTTGGGATACCATAGTAGATACCAATTAAAGGATCATACATCATTATTAATTGTTCATGTGTTTTAATTTCTATACCATGGGTTATGTTAACCTAAAATTAATAAAAGAAATTATTTAATTAATGATGAGTCTTTCATATTCTACATTTATGGGGCTCTAACTATTTATAATTTTATAGGTAGAGATCTAGGTCGATGTCCTCATCAGGGTCACGCATATATTGTCTTGCATGTTGTGCCATAAAATCGTTGTAGGGTAGAGGTTGATGATGATGACAATGGTAGTATGAAACTCTTATACTTTCAGCTATAGAATCTACAGAAGTATAAGGGATCCATTTTTGACGGCGTCATGAAAGACTGGTTGGAGGATGTTGAGATAGCCATCAGTACGATCCATGCTTAGAATGAGAACTAGGTGCATTTGGTTGTGATGATGATGTGTGAGGAAGTGAGGTTGTGGTGGTTCATGTTCCTAAAGGATTGTGAGGTGTTTGAGATCTCATGGGAGGAGTTTAAATACATGTTCAGAGTCGAGTTTTAGTCATTAACAGTTAAGGTGTCCTGTCACCGTGATATTCTTATCATTCATTAGGGGAGCTCTGTTGTGAGAGTGTTTGGAATCTGTTTTAGGAACCTTTTACAATTTGCATTGGAAATTTTTTTCGATGAGGAGGATAGAGTAAGGTATTTTCATAGAGGATATGCATAAAAAGTTCCAGCTCGAGGTCAATCCGTTTTTGCAGTATGTATATTTTTAGGTTATGGTGAGGGAAGAGTTCATTAAAAGGATAATAGAAAGGACCAGGTCATCATAAGATGGGAGTCTTCAAGATTCCTCATGAAGCAGAGTTGTGGACTGGGTTTCCTGGTTTTCAGTGCAGAAATGTTTTGAATTTCCCCAGCGTAGTTCCCATCCATCAGCAACTCACTTCTCTTGGCGGGGAGGGGGGGCTTTCAGGCTCGTGCCAAGGTGTCAGGAACTTGTTTATCATTCGGAGGGTGATTTCCTAAATAGTGAGAGTGGCTGGACATTTAGAGGGGTTAACATATACCAGGAGTTACTCTCCAGGTTCCATAATTGATGCAGTTCAAACCAAGGCTCCAGCAACATGTTGCACCATATTTTGGTAAGTAGAGAGAAAATAGGGAAAGGAGAGGACCACATCTGGTTATTCATCATCTTCATAAAGTAGATCGTAGTTGTGTTGGTGTTAATCCTTAGGGAGAGATAGGCAATTCAGTAGGTCATGGTTAACAACATACTTTAATGTGGATAGTGTCATGTGAACTGGACGTATTTTGAGAAACATGTGCTATTTTTCTACACAGATGTATTCTTATTTTGATTTAGGTTCGAAAAACTCCTTCATATCAAGTTCCCTTCTCAATTCTTATGTACAAGAGTTAGATAGTATTCTAGTTCATCAGATGCTGACTACGCCAGTTAGAGGTAAAGTTGACTTTTTTGAGTCTATAAATATTGTGAGCTAGTGATCAGGTGGCACCGCTCTTAGTGACATTTCTTATGATCGTGTATATAACCATATGATGCCATACTTATCATATATTGGTTGTATTCAGTTTAGACTATCGTGTAATTTGTCAACTGGCAGGTGGTGTTCTTCGATGCTGATAGAGAGACAGCTGAGTTTGTTGGAAAGAGAGACCCTCATATGGGTCAGAGGAGTGTCCCATCATTGTCATCAATGATATCTTAGATGATGCTATTTTTTTAGAGGTTCAGCAGTTGGTGTTTTCCATGGTTGTGAATGAGTACCATGATGTCTTTCCAGAAGAGTTTGTTGCATTACCCCCTTGATGAGAGATTAAATTTATGATAGAGCAACAAACATGTGAATCTCCATTCACTATGTCTCCATATAGGATTACCTTCTATGTTACGATAGTTGCGTATATAGATCAATAGTATATTACAATTCGGTATTTTTCTACTGAGTGTGTCATAGTGGGATGCACCAGTTTGATCTGAGAAGAAGGATGATGGCAGTTTGTAGTTGGGTATCAATAATCATCACTTAAAAGTAATTTACAATGATATTTCAATATCATTTTCAATGGATTGATTATATATTTGATCTACTAAAGGGTGAAATATGGTTCTCGAAGATCAACATTGGCTCAGGATATCATCAAATGCATGTGAAGGATGTGGATATCTCGAGGACTGATATTTATTGTTTATCATGAGAATTATGAGTTTGTTATAATGCCAGTTCAGGTGATGAATTATCCTACTGTATTCAAGTGGTTGATGAACATTGTGTTCCATGAGTTCTAGGATGATCTCATAGTGGTTTTCATATATTAAATCCTTCAATACTCCTTGTTTGAGGAGGAACATGCAGACCATCTGCACACCATTTTGGGAGTTCTTCGTCATCATTAACTGTTTGGGTAGTCATTGAAGTGTGTGTTTTGGCTATAGAAATTAATTTCACGGGGAATTTGGTGTCCCATCATGGATTAGATATGGATCCGAGGAAGATAGAGGCAGTTGGGTCTTGGGTAGCCAAAATTATAGTGGATGAGGTGCAATGTTTACTTAGTCTCACATGCTAATACAGGAGGTTGGTAGATGATTTATCTCATGTTGGGACTCACAATACACCAATGTCTTGGTAGGGTCAGGAATTCATGCGGCCTGATCAGTGTCAGTAATATGTTGAGAATCTAATGGAGAATTTAGTAAGTGCTTCAGTTCTTTGTCTTCTTGTAGTTGTAGATCTGTTAGTTGTTTTCTTTGATGCTTCTTTTATGGGGTTTGGTTGCGTTCTAAAGCAGTAAGGATAAGTTGTTTCTTATGGTTCATGGAAATTGTTTCCCCATGAATGTTACTATGAAACCTATGATTACGAGTTGGTAACCATGGTGTTTGAAAAAAATGTATTGCATACATTACCTCATTGGTGAATTCTTTTTGGTTTTCACCGATCATAAAAGTCAGATGTATGTTTTCTCTCAGAAAGATATGAACTTGCAGCAATATCAATAGATAAAGTCCATGTAGGAATAAGACATAAAATCCTCGTATACTCCTAGAATGGTGAATTTTGTACCTGGTGAAATGAGTAGGATGTCACGTAGTGAATCAATGTGTTAATATGGTGATTCTTCAAGAGTTATAGAAGCACATTAAGCATTACATCTTGATATGGGAGAAGTTGTGGGACAATGGTTGTCTTTATCAGTTGATAGTGTAGTCATATCTAGTGTAGCAGGTGGAAGATTCCAAGTTGTGGGATCTAGAGTTGGTGGTCTGGAGATACCATGTTGTTTTTAGAGAGTCCTTTGATGGTTTGTATGAGGAAGAACAAAACTGAGTGTTTTATTAGGGAAGACATTTCGATTCATTGGAAAAGTGTGAGATGATTCTAATATAGTTCTATATTTCATCTTTAGCGGTTCATCCTATTGTGTTAATGATGTACCGAGCCTTGATGTGTCATTTTTGTTGGCCTTGGATGAATAGGGTAGATTTAGAGCTTCTGTCTCGATGTTTGGCCTGCCATATGGTGAAGGCCAGACACTGTGTTCTTGGTGGTTTTCTCCAGCCATTAGACATTCCTCAGTGTAAGTGGGAGGACATCTCAATGGACATTTTTTCTTGTTTACCACAAGCATAGGGAGGCCATGAAACAATTTGGGTGGTATTTAATCATTTAATGAAATCATCTCAATTCATAGGGATCAAGGAGTTGATATCAATGGAGGATTTTTTGAGGATGTTTCTGGAGGAGGTGGTGAGTCTACACAGAGTCCCGAGGACGATCATTTCTGATCAAGATACTCATTTTTCCTATAGATTGTGGGGAGGTCCCCAACATGATTTTAGTTCTTAGATATTCCTTAGCACTACTTTTTATCAATATATGGATGACCAGACAGAGTGGACCATCAAAATTCTTCAAGACATGTTGTGGTCTTGTGTCATGGATTTCAGATGTTTGTGGACGATGCACTTGCCATAGGCGGAGTTCTCTGAAAAAAAAATAGTTTTCTCATTAACATTGGAATTGGGTTTTTTTATTCCTTATATATAAGACTATTCCATTATCCATTGTTCCAGACAGAGGATGGATAATCAAAAATTATCTGGTAAGAACTAGTGGTGAATACGATAGATACTGTTTAAGTGATTTGTGAGAGGATGAAGGTAGAACAGGATCATCAAGAACCATATTTCATTAAAAAGAGGATACCATTAATTTTAATGTTTTTTATCATGTTTTTATGAAGGTGATTCCCCGTCATTGGACATGATGGTTTGATCATGGGAGTAATCATTCTCCCATTTTTCAGTCTTTTGAGGTGTTTTCTTATGATGGAGTCGTGGCTTACCAAGTAGCACTTCCCCCATAGATGAGATAGATAAACGATGTTTTTCATGTGTCGAAGCATTTTAGTTATCTTATGATGACTCTCATATCATCTATTGGGGTGAGATCAATGCCGATGATGATTGTACCTTTTAGGAGGAGCTTGTAGAGATCTAGAAACAGAAGGAGAAGGTGTTGTGTGTGCATTATATTCCCTTGGATTGTGTCTTATGAAGACATCATGGCATAGATAATATTACTTGAGAATGTGAGTCATAGATAAATGCCCAATATGCAGAGTTATTTGATGTTTAACTCTTTTTCACATGTAACAGTTATTTTTTGTGATTAGAGAACTTTCGTGGTAATGAAATTGCATTCTTTGATTGATTATGGAATTCCTTATTTGAGGGGTATCTCATTGTGTGGTTGTTTGGAAACCTTCTTATCAAGGTTGGTTTTGGATACTTAATGATGAGATTGACTTAAGAGGTATCTAAAGTAATGTCCTGGTCCTATCTTGCCCCATCCATTTCCAAATTCTGGTTTTTGAGATGTTATGGGTGGTCAGGGTGACTTATCACTAGAACTGTTCCAAATTTAAATATTGTTTCATGAAATGATGTCAATCAATAGCCTCACATATTTTTCCAAATTTAAAAAATGTTTCATGAAATAGTGTCATGAATCCATGTCACATAATTTTACAAATTTCAAAAATGTTTCATTAAATGGTATAAAAAAAGTATCACATAATTTGAATTTTTCCCAATTGTTTCATGAAATGGTGTCACAAAACGGTGTCTCATACTTTTCCAAATCTCAACTATGTTTCATGAAACTGTCTCACAAATTACTGTCACTTCATTTTCAAAATTTCATATTGTTTCGTGAAATTGCTTCAAAAAATGGTGTCTCATACATTTCCATGATTGCAAACTATTTCATGAAACGATTTCACAAAACAATTTCACATCCTTTGCAAAAAAATCCAAATTTTTTCTTAGAAATGTCTCACGTAATGGTGTCCCATACCATAGAAAAGTTCAAAACTATTTTATGAAATTATGTCAAGAAATGGTTTCACATACTTTTACAAACATCCTAACTGTTTCATGAAACTCTGTCATAGAAACGGTGGCATAGAAATAGTGTTAGTGAAGTGGTGTCAGATAAATAGTAGCACAACAACATTGTTACAGAAATGGTGGCACAAAAAAGGTATCATAGAAATGGTTGCACAGAAATAGTGTCACATAAATGGTGTCATAGAAACATTTTCACAATAATGGTGTCACATAAAATATGTCATAGAAACAATCTCTAGAGTAGTTTTTCTATATATTTTTCACTTTTCCATTGACAAATGTATATATTTTTCCAGCCTCACCCATTTAATGTTTTCCTTAATAGAAAATTCATTAATATCTTTGTTTTATGGATTTAAGGAAAATTCAAATTCCATAACTCCTACATTAATTTTCCTATGGTTTTAGATGCCTTACCTTTGTCAAACCGTGTTGGTTAATGAGATCCTCTATTAATGGGAAATCTTGTGTATCTTAAATTGTTACTCGGTTAAATCATCTAAAGTGGTGACATATCATACTCCCATGCACATCTTCCTTATTCAATGGTGTGAGATGATTGAAGAATTACTACTTTCTAGGTGATTAGTTTGATTAAACATTAATACTTAGATAGTTTCCCCTTGATGTTTATTCATGCTACATGCACACCCCCTATTTTGATGAAACCACGATGTATCGATCAATCATCGATATAAGGTATGGTCTATCATCAATTTTCTGGGATCCAATTATTTTTTATCCTTTCTCTATTATGGAAAGCAATCTATATTTTATTAAGGATTATTTCTTGGGTTTCGGATTGTGTGTGTCTTTACATCCTTAGGTGGATACATTCTTCCAGGAGACGTGATCGTGATTTGTCTTGTTCATTTGATCTTGTGCAAAGAGCATCATAAACCTATTAAAGGTTGGGATTCATGGTTTTTAAAACTTTTTTCATGAAACTGTTATGTTATCATGAATAATCCAACTGGTTCACAATGTAATTTTCATAATAAATATTTTAACTGGGTAAATAAATTGGTATCAATTATATGTTATTTCTTATTGTTTTTTCTAGATAGTAAGATATCTATGAATTTCCCATTACCATGTCATTATTTATGAAATTAGCAATGATCGTAATGAAATTATTAATAGATAATTATTTTTATAAAGATAAAGGGGGATGTAAATTAATTCTGTTGTTTTGGTTGTTCATTTAGTTTTATGTTATTCCAAATGAAGTCATATGTATGTTTAAATATTTGTGATAGGTATGATTTATTTATAGTTAGGTATACCATAGTAAGAACCCACTAATAATGAACTGGTTCACTCAAGATGAATTAAATAACTAGTTTATTGTTCAAAGATAATGGCTTAAAGGATTTTGAGTTACCCACTTGCTTGTAAAGGAAAAGAGCCTTATGCGTAGAGCAGTGCGAGCTCATTGCATGTGAAAGCATATTTCCATGTATAGGGCTAAGATCCCTCATTAATTATTATTTCCTACTTCTTTTTATGGGTTATGATTCTGGATTTATTTTTTGAGATGTGGGGGGTAGGGAGGCCCATTGGTTGTGGCATCAGTTGATGCATAGAACGGCGATATGCATCAATATATTCATTTGTGTGTCGGGGGGGGGGGGACACTAGAGATGATGAAATGGGTTGGATGTGAATGTTGGATAATGGTTGAATGTTATTGGTTCTTTATCTTCTTTACTTTCCCAAGAACAAAATATTTTTAGTTTTATTACCCTCCCTCTAAAAGTTATGAAGACACTCATGGGTTTCTATATTGATTATGTGTTTAGCTTCTCAATGATGGATAGATCTACGGACCAGCCATAGGCAACAAAGACCTGAAAGGTAGTTCATCAAATCACTTTGTTGATCCCCCATGTGTTTAATAGCATAGAATTTTTTTCCATAATTACATGGAATATGAGAAATTAATAATGGATTAGATCAATTATTGAATAAATGATTCTACCCATAGGTTTAGAGTTTACTCAGACGCATTAATAAGGTTTTACTTTAAAGGAACTATAGATTGTGTTTAGAATGAAAATGAATTGTTATATGGAGTTGTTAATGGTTAATTAATGTTTAAAGAATTAATTACTGTAAAATGAAACTAATAAAATGAAAATGATGTATTGAAATAATTATTTGTGTTTCTATGGGATATATATTCTTTACATTGGATGTAGGGATTACAACAGATGTTAGTTGTTGTTGAGTCTAAGACTAAGTTATTCCCATAGTGTGGTGAGATATAGTATATTCTAGAGTTTTTGTGTCTCTATAAGATACTCCACCCCATCAGATAATGAAAATGACACACTTGGGATTCTGTGCATGGGGGGTTGTCTGTTTTCACCAACATTCTAGAGAGAGGATGGATGGATTACTACACCCTTTGGCAGTGTTATCTTCTAATGGTAGTTAAATGTGATGGTAGGCACATTGGTTATTTTTTCACATATTTGTGTGCAGAGGATGGTAATTTATTGTGGTTATCCACTCACATATATTATGGAAAGTTTTTCTTATGGACTTCTATAGATGTGACATGAATAGTATTTGATTGCCTGAGGATACTAACTTGGTGGATGGGATGTAATGGCTTGAGGTATAATTCCAAAAGTATGGGACACGTTATGTGAACTATGGTGGCTACTGGAAACTACCTTGTTACTTTGGTTACCTATACATGGATGTTGTTTTTCATGATTTACATGTTGTGGGGATTCCACCATGAATCTAGGGGAAATCCTTTTTGGAGAGAGATACTTTTGACGTGGTATGTTGGGGAAAAGAAATATAATAGAGTGGATGTTCTAGTGGGGTACCCCGTATATTTTTTATTGTATTATCTTCACTTGTTTGTCATACATGGTGAGAGTTCCCATAGTGAGACTGGGAATATAGTATAATTGTTTAGGTCACGAGTTAGTTTCATATGTTGTTAATTTTTCTTTATCATGGCTTCATTAATTTTTAATGAGAGGCTTTGAAGAGGATCCAACTGATTGTACTATTATACTCAACCTTCTTTTATATGAGTTGTTTTTCAGGTCAATTGGAGAAGGATGGAGATCCTACTAATTACTACTATAGTGGGGTTACAAGAGCGGATTGGGATTCCCGGTCTCTATTGTTTTTACATTCCATTGCTACTTTTTGTTTTCTATTTCTGTTGTAGTATTTTTTTCATGAAATTACATATGTGTACTTGTGATTTCTTTTATATTATAGTCTTAGAGGGTAATGCATCCCATTTTTGTATTTACTATACGCTCTATTCTAGTTTCCATCCAATGGCCAACATGAGGAATGACTTGGGGGTCACTATTTCACTTATCACATTTCTTTCCTAGGAGGGGTACACTGTGTGGGATAGGGGTCATGATAATTAATTAATTTTTCAGTTTATTAAAGTTTTTGATGTGATTAGTTGAGAGTGCAATTATATAATGGAGTTGATGTTATTTATTAATTTTTTAATTAATAATATAAATGATGATTGGTAAAAGTGGAACTCATATGTGATTGATTTTGAAAAGGGGGTGTGGCATGAACTGAAACTCCAAATACACATTCGGTTCAAGATATGGCATTCGAGACCCAAGGAAATCATGAGATTTTATTGGATATGGAATCATTATATAAATGAAAATGATATGAGGGATGTGGACTCATGATACAAAAACCAGTGATGTGTGCGACATGGACCAATGTTTGAAATACTCACAAAACACTCAAAATAATGATTTATGCACTAAATATTTTAATTCCATTATGGTTATAAATAGTCATATCATGAATTGATATGTAATGGATAATGAAACGCCATTTATTTAAATATATATGTGTGTTGATAATGCTAAATGGTTCAGACTCCGAAATTGGTTGAAGCAGGTATTGAGATATGGGTGTACATGGGAACTCATGGTGTTAATCTAGTTAAATAAAGGATAATTGAATATATGTAAATTATTTGCATTATTAAGTTTATTTTATTCTTTATTCAACAACATACACAATTATGCATTGGATGTGTTGTAGACATATTATTTGGAGACTAATGAGTTGTAATAACACAAAATATGGGATACATGATATAAACCAAAATACGTTATATGCTTTGAAGGAACGAAAATTGTAACTGGCCTAATGTTAGGTAGATGATTCTAGATGGAACATGGATGAGGGATCAAATCATTGTTCAGGACCGGCATGGGAGATTTCAATGCTATTTCTATTATGTTTTCATTTTAGATCATAAATAACACTTTAACATGATTGATTAATAGTTTAGTTTTTATAGGTATTTACAACATTAGTTATCATGAGATATTGGTTTTGTTTAGCATTATATGTTTTATGATTTGGAAATTTCAATTTTTTTTCACTTGACAATGACTATGATAAAAGAGGTTATAGTCTAGTACTGATCATCATATTTTACCCACTTTATTAGTCGATAGTCATTGGCAAATGGGGAGGTTCACCAATGTTCATGATGAAAATTGGATCGGAGAAACACGATGTGGCACTCAGGTTGGGATAATTCAAAGTGGTATCATTGGAGTTTTTATTTATTTTCCTATATTATTACTATTTGGGAAGGTTATATAGAAGACTATGAATAGATTTTCTATGGTTATGAGTTTGTGAATGGTAGTTGTGAATCCATGTACAAGGGAGAACCCTAGTACATAGCGTGGGATTATTGTTATTGATGTTTATTGTTGTATTTGAATATTATTTCACCTTTGATGATGCAGTTTTTCTTTTAAATGATCATTTTTTCATATATTTGTTTTAATTTGACTCCTGTATTGGTATGTCTTGATATCTTAGTTTTCATGCATCATTCTAGGAACATATGGTTATTTTTTACATGAATCATTTTAGGCACGTATAGGAAATGAAATTTGGTAAGTTGTTTAATTTTATTTTTTATTTAGTTCATCTCAAATTGAAAATAAATTGAGCATAATTTTAATAGGAAAAAAATTTAAAATTACCCAAGATGTGAAAAAATTGGCATTTATTGAGAAACATGCATGAGAATGTGTGTACTCTTTGTTAACCATGACATATATTTTGGTTGGTGAACAGTTGTGATAGTGCCTTAGTTTGGAACATGTGGTGGGATAAAGGGGAAAAGCCATGTTATGGTTTTATTAAAATCCATATTTGTGAAATTTTTAATGTTTTGAAATGATAATAATTCTTGTAATTTATTTGTACATTGATTTTTGTGGTTGTTTGTTGGATACAAATCCCTCATGGTGTCCTCTTAGACCAAATAGGGAAGAATTTTTCACAGGAGAAGCAGTATATGGTGAATCTTGAACCACATTAAAGATTTTTGTAATCTCAAAATAGAGGATTATGTGGATATATTTACATATTTATGTATCAGTAATCACTTCATTAATCATATTGAATTATTTTAGCGAAAATCATTACCCCTGTAATTATTATAGGTCCCAAAATGGTTTGTGAGGGAGAATTTTTTGATGTGCTTTGCATGGAAGAAATTCTTCCAAATGATTTTACATGGTACTATATCCTATAAGATAATCCTTTCATGTGGAGGAATATGCACTATACAAATAAGGGTGAATGGGGAGGTGAAGAAGGAATACATGGTATGTGGAGGAGTGATGGTACACAAAATAGGATAAAGTCGACGAATCTATAAGCAATATGCGGAGGAGGAGAAGAGGTCTGCAAAGGAGGATTACAAGCATTGGTAATAAATCTAAAGAAGATTTGTTTTTAGAACCCTACACACTACACATTATGTGGTGGAAGAAAGGTGGTACATGAAAGAAGATAGGAGGTTCGCAGAGGTTTGGAAGCATGTGACTTCTAAATGATTAAGTAGTTTTTATAGTGGGGTGTGTCATTATTAATGAAGAATTTGTGTTGGTGTTCATCGACGAATTCATAGTGCACTTTTATTTAGTGATGATCTGGTCTACTAACATGATATCGTCCCATGTACGCTAATAAGTATTTGGATTTACTCAAAGCTACATGATTGTGTTTTTGATGGATAAGGGACCTCATTGAGGTTACACTTATGATGTAGTATGTGATGAGCTAAATGGTGGAAGGTACACCATCAACAGTTTAAGGGTGAGGTTCATAGGATGGAATAGAGGATGATGAATTACATAGTGGCTATGTTTCTTGAATTTTTTTTTAGTGAATCCCCATATGAGGGGAACAATTTTTTAGATGTAGGTTTATAGATATTGGTTGTGGGTCAGAAGTGGTGGCCTCTGAATACCAATGAAGAAAATTTATGGTGCATGTTTAAATTCTTTGGGGAAAGGTCAAGTTGGTATTGGAGGTGGTGGATGTACATCATTTCTTGGTGGGTTTTGATGGAAAGGAAATGTGCCAATGTTGGATAGTGTTCTTGTTCTTTTTTTGAATAGTGTGTTGGAAAATGTGTCAGGTGTATTATAGGAGTAGAGCATGATATCGAAGCATCCATGTGGATATTCTGATGATTAAGTTAAACCTAAAATAAAATGTTGTGTGGGGAATGATTGTGACGATAGTTTAAATGTTGTGAAAAAAATGCCTTGCATAGGAGAAAACATGGGGGAGAGAAGAGGATATGCATGATCATTTGCCTGATCTATTTGATTTGGAATCTGAGAGATACTTTGGAATAAAAATCAAGGACGAAATGTTATAAGGTGTGGAGAACATAATATAATGACCATTTTTAAATATTTATTAGGATCTTTTAGAGTTATTATTTTTTATTCCATTAGGTATAAATTGATCTAGACTTATGAAGGGTTATTTAGGGTGAAAATCCTAGAATTTTGGAAGGATGAGGAAAAATATTATGTATAACTCACATATTTCTGAAACCATGCACCCCATCCAAGATATTTGTTTGAAACGTGGAAGGGGGTATTTACATGGATTTTTCATGAATTTGAATACTATGAATACTGAAATGAGAAACTTTACCCCGCCACCCCCACCAAAAGTGGCACACTATTAAGTAATAAAGTTATGGGAAACATTTCACACTACCTATTAAACCATGAAAAAATTTGTTATTAACCCAAAAGGTACATTTTAATTTTATAAACCCCCTACTTTAATCTCCTTCAACCCTAATTGTCCCAAAATATTATATCTTGACTATGGAGGCTCTTGAATGAATCTGAATCCCTCTATACCTATATTACTCGAAAATCGAAGGGTGGATTGATGATCTTAACCAGCAATGTAAATTTTTTCTTCTTGAATATATATTTCTCCCTCTTCATCTTCTATTAATGGATAAAAAGAAGGATATTATCCATTGTTGGTTTTAGATTTAAATCGAGGATTGTTAGATCCAGGTACACTTATTCTTGCAACTATTTTTTTAATGTACATTATGTTATTTGTCACATTATTGACCTTTATTTTTGAAATTGGGGGGTTTTTCTATTATGGAGAATTCATCATTGTTCTCAATGTAGATGAAAAAAAATTAAAACCCCGATGACTAAATTGCAGTTATGTGTAAGTAATTATATAACTTCTATTATTTGTTTAGAAAATGTGTTCTTTATCAAATTAATTATTTTGGTGATTTAATTAATTAAAAGAAATATTGAAAATGCAGATATTGGGAATATATATTTCGAATAATTAAAAATTGAATTATTGATGAGGGAATTGGGTTTATTGAATTAGATAATTTTTTATTGAAATAATTATGAGATATTTTGCCGATGTATATTGATTAATTAGTTAGAAATTTTTTTAATGTTATTGGAGATCTTAATTAGTTGTGGAAATACATAAGGAGATGATTTGATAAACTAATTGTTAAATTTGTAATGATATGTTGGTAGAACAATTAACGGATCAGTTAATTATGGATAT
The DNA here is from genome assembly GCA_963277665.1 of Viscum album. NCBI lineage: Eukaryota > Viridiplantae > Streptophyta > Magnoliopsida > Santalales > Viscaceae > Viscum > Viscum album. The sequence continues at coordinate 2,130,437,139 of OY728152.1, read as the reverse complement.
ATAATTGATTGATACACATTAATTATTTGAAGAATTAATTGGGGGTTGTTGAATTATTAATGTTGGGATAAATTAAGTGATGAAATAATTAAGAGAGTAATAAGATAATTTAATTTTGAATTAAATAATTTCTTGGTTGGGATTAATTAATTGAATAATTAATTTATTGTGTAATTTGAATATATATTTGAGGAATAAAATAATTTTATTGAGGGGTTTATGTAATTTAGGAATTATTTAATAGATTAATATGACAATTTAATTACTGAATGGAATAATTTGTTTGATGGGGTTAACTAAAAGATTAATTAATTAGTGTATGAATAGGATTATTTAATTACTAAATTAAATATTATGATTGATTAGAATAATTAATTCATGATATAATTAATGGATAAAATTTATTAGTCAATTGAAGAATTTAAAAATGAGGTTAACAAGATTATTTTATTGATTAAAAAATTTATTGTATTAATTTGATTATTTAAATGATTAATTAAATAATGGGATTGACATGAATAATTAACTTCTGTATTAATTTTATATGTTAATGTGATTATTTAATTTTCAAATTAAATAATGTGATTTATGTGATTAATTATTTTAAATAATTAATTTATTTTAAATGGACATTTAGTTAGAGATTTAATTGAAGGGATAGAAGGTGATTAATTAAATATTAATTAATTAATGTAAGTAGACATGGAAAATTAATTAGTGAAATAATTTAAGGTATTTAATATGATTAATTAATTATGAATTAATTAACATATTTTTACACGATCAATTATTTGGATAATTAATTTAAAGGGATGAATGTGATAAATTAATTTTAGAATTAGGTAATAGAAATGATTATGAATAATTAAATGATGAATTAATTAATAGATATAATGTTATTATTATTGTGTTAGATTATTTAATTAGAAAATTAATTAATTTGGATTTTAAGGTCAACGAAATTGAATGAGTAGGATTAATTTACTAGTAAAGTAATTATTGGAGAATTGTTGTATTGATTCAATTGAAACAGTTATATTAATTAATTAGTGAACTATTTAATGGGGATTGTTGTGATGGTAAATTGAATGAATGTGATTAATTAATTAATGAATAAATTAATGTGTATTTTTTGTATTATTGAATTGATATAATTTGATAATTAATTGTTGAAATTATTTAGGGGGAATGAGATTTGTGAATTGGATAATTAATTGGTGAATTCCTTTATGATATATTGAGATAGATGATTTGAGATAATTAACTACTTAAATATTTTTGAGATATTGATATTATTGATTTAAATAATTAATTATTTAATTCATTATAGTGTATTGAGTTTATGGATATTGATTTATTAATTGATGAACTCATTAAGGGATTTATGTACTTAATTATTTGGAGATTTTATTAAGAGGGATTTCGTGATAAACTAATGGTTTAAATACTACTGAAATTGGTATGATTATTTAATTTTTTAATTGAATAAAAAAATCTATTTGAATAATTTATTATTGAATTTACTATTGAAATTGATTGTATTAACTTATAATGTTAATTAATTTAATTGATTTACAAGTTTATTTTTTAATTTACTATATGAATTTACATGCTAAATAAATTATTGAATTCATAAATGTTGGTGATGTGTTTATTTTATTGTTAAATTGATGTGATTAATGAATTGAATAATAGAATTTATTTATAATTAATGGTAAAAATGTATTCATATGTGATTGACTATGAAATGATGTGTGGTACATGGAATAATGCACTAAATAACAATGTGTCCTTGATATGGACTTCTAGACCTAAGGAACCCATGAATATTGTATGAGACATGAAATGGTTGTCTAAATACCAATGATGTGTGGGACAATGGCAGACTCTCCCAATAACCAAGATGTGTGAGATAGAGAATGAAACTCAAAATATACATGATGCACTAAAATTGATGATATACTCCCAATATAATGGAATTTTACTATAGTTATAATTAGTTGTACCATGAAATGAAATGAAAGTGATAATGAGAGACTATTTTCAAAAATTATTTTCAAATTGATAATTTGAAATTGTTTAGATTCCGACTTGAGCTGAAGAATGTATTGCAATATGGGTATTGTTGGGAACTAGTGGATTTATATGTTTAAATAAATAATAATTTAATACTGGTAAATTGTTAATTTATTACTTGTATTTTAATATTTATACAAATGCATACACAAGTATTGACTGAATTTTTTTAGATGCTACTAGTGGTAGGCTACTGATTTGTAATCACTCCATTTTCAAGTTTCTTTATAAGTACTCGAATAGATTACCTATTTTCTAGACATGAAATATGGAAAAGGCCATGTATTAGTTTGTTGAGTCTGTAAAGAGAATGGATGAGGTAACCAAACAAGATTCGGGACCCACTTGGGATTTTTCAATGTCTATACTTTTAGGTTTTCATTTTGGCACCTATAAAATAATATACCCTAGCAAATTTAATGGTTAGTATTAGCTTGTATTTTCTAAATTTATTTTCATGAGATATTGAAATTGTTTGTGGTCATATGTTTGATTACTTGGTTGTTTTATTTATTTCTTCTCTTGTATTAATATGAAAAATGAGGGTTTAATTTTCCCGTGATCAACATATATGACACTCAATACTAGTAGATAGTCTCGAGTATATGGGAGGTGAGCCTATAGTGAGGTGGCTAATTGGATCATGGCACCATGGTACGGCACCCGGGTCGAGATGTTACATAAAATGTTATATGTCAGGAATATTTAAACACAAAATTTCTTGTTGTAATAAAAATCCCTCATGGTGTCATTATTTTATAAAAAATTATATGAATTTTCTTCAAAGAATGTGGGATTATTATTCTTTAATAACTTATTTTACTTCAATTAGATAAATAAAATCTATTATTTAAAATGGATTGGATTTCTCAAAATATATTGAATATAATAATTTTTATCATTGAAATAAAATTTCATATCAACATATGATAATATATTAATACATAAAGGACTATAAAAACCAATTACAAGAAAATTATTTCATATTTACCTTTACATTAAATAAATATAAACACTTCACTGAAGTAGTTAGATAATAATTATCTTTTATGGGAAAGCCTGTATTGAAGTAACAATATATTTCCCTAGATTGGGTTGTTGATTTACCACTAAGAATTATATATTATCATGTCCATATTTTTGATACCCTTATATTTTTTTATTGAGTAAAAAATAAAATTGTCAATATTCACTTTATTTACATGTGGGAATATAGAGTCCCAAAATTTCATTATGTGTCTTACTTAAATAAATATTAAAAACTATATTATTTTTCATGCATGACCAAACAAAAATGAAACCACAAAATATTAATATAATATTTGACTATAATAATGTATTTTTAATAAGATAATCTAACAATTTAATGATTTTTATGAATAAAAGTGACTTAAATGGAATTGGTTAGCATATGTATCACATAAAAACCTATTTTTTTTAAAATATTGCCATGAGTTAATCGCACTATAGATTTTCTTAGGGAATAAAATGTTGAATTCAATTTACCATAATATGAAAAAAATAAATTGTAATAGAAATTCAAGATCATATAAATTAATGGGAGATAAATTCTCAATGAATCTGTAAATCTAAATGAAACTTAAGATGACATTAATTTTTTATCTGATACATAAATATTGAGGAGTTATATTACCATCAATTAGGATGATATTATCATGTTAATATTAATATAGTAATTTATATATGACATTTATTTAATAGAAAAATAGTTATAATATAACAATTCAATGATAAAATAATATTTTCATTTTATTGTAAACAATTTACCTTTTTAATAGATTTATTATAGAAAATAAATATATCACCTATAATATTTTATTTTATTGTGAATAATAAAATGAAAAAAATTTAATTATTAATTGATTGGAATTAAATATATGAATCATATGTTTTTTGACATGATTATTTTTCTAGGAACACATTTCACTATATAGTTTTGTTTTTATTTCAAAATTTTTTATGTTAATTGGATGAAAAACATTTCATTATTTGATTTATAATTTCTATATTATTTGGGTATAAATTAAGGATACTTTTCTGAAATAGTTAAATTTTCAATGTGTTATGGTCTGAACCTCTCTGGTCCATTCCATTGCAAAATTCAGGTCTAGGATCTATTTTGGAAGGTCAAGGTTATATATCCCAAAAACATTGTCAAATTTAAATTTTGATGAACAGTTCCAATGGTAGACTATTGTGAGAAGTACATAGGTAACCTTCTGTGAAAAGTTTCATCAGTGACCTTAAGTGAATAGTGCATCTTTGACCTTATGTGAACAGTGTCATCGGTGAACTTCTGCAAACAATGTCATCGGTAAAAATATGTGAAAAGTGAATTGGTGACCATGTTTGAACAGTTATATCACTATCATTTTGTGCACAGTTTCATCAGTGACCTTCTATGAATAGTGTCCTCGATAACCTAATGTGAATAGTGCATTATTGACCTTCTGTGAACAGTGTCATCTGTGGGCTTATGTAAATAGTGTCATCGGTAACATTATGTGAATAGTGCAACAGTGACCATGTGTGAACAGTTCATTGTTGACCATCTGCGAACAGTGTCATCAGTGACCTTATGTGAAAAGTGTCATTGATAACCTTATGTGAACAGTGCAATGGTGACCTTGTGCAAATAGTGACATTGGTGACCTTCTGTGAATAGTGAAATGGTAACATTATATGAACAGTGTCAATGGAAACATTGAAAATATTATCCAACGCTGAGCTTCCCTTTCCTGTGCCAAATTTTGAGTTCTCTGAACAGTTTTTCCAGAACGGTGAGGTTCTAATTGTGACCTTTACATTCCTTTACAAAAATTTGAGTTTTGTGAATAGTTTTTCTAGAATTGTAGGTGTATAATGCATCTAGAATGGTATGTGTATAGTATTTATAAAATTATATGGGTACAGTGCTTCCAGAATGGAAGGTGTATAGTTTTTCCAGAATGGTAGATGTACAGTGTTTCAAAAATGGCAGGTGGATAGTGTTTCCAGAATGGTTGGTGTACACTGTTTCTAGAATGGTAGGTGTACAATTTTTCTAGAATTGTAGTGTGTACAATGTTTCCATAACGGTAGGCTGTACATTGTTTCAAATACAGCATGGTGTACAGTGTTTATAACTTCCTGCATTTTCACAGTTTTAATGATTTTTTTGACATAAAAGGCGTTTAAGCCTTTTTATAAAGACTAAAAACCTGATTCAAGGGCCATAACTCCAATATTAATTATTCCTAAGGCTCGAGATGTTTTTAATTTTTCAGACCGCATGGTTTAATGCGATCCAATTTTAATGGTTAATCATGTGTATATTAATCAATCTGTTGATTAAATCTTAAAAAAGGACAATATATCTTCCTCCATTGTTCTTTATTCTTGTTCTCTATTGCGAGATGCTCGAACCTTTCCTTACTTCCTATAGGAATGGTGAGATCTGAATTTTACCCATGGATTATTTTCCCCTGACATCCTTCTTGCTGCAAGTGGACCCCCGGTTTCGATGCAACACTACTAGAATTTTGACTTATATCCATTAATCTACAACCATGGAAAATAAAAACCATGGATATAGATATATTATACCCATGGATGTGTTTGATATCTGTGGAAATTGAACCCCACATGATCCCTATCGTCCCCGCCCTCGTCAATTTCCTCTCCCCACTTTCCCCTTGATATTCCTCCCTCTCGCAATCCTCCTCCTCTCCCAACGTCTCTGACACGACCACCCCACCTCCCTGCGACCCTCCTTCTCTGACTCGGCTTCGGCATGGTTTTGATGTGGCTTCGGCACAGTCTCATTGCTCTCTCCTCGAATCATAGACCCAACATACCTGTGGAGGCTACTTCGCAGCATGCCTTCACTCTCGCACCTCTCCTCCTGCCCTCCTCACCTCCTCCCTACCAACCCATTCCTCGTCATACCCCCTCGCCTTGATTACCTATATCCTCCACCCCCTTCACCTTCTCCATAATGATATCACTCAGCCACAGCTTGCTTCTACGAATTTCATCCCAGCTAAAGAATCACCCTGCCATGACCCCTTGCCTCCTTTCTTTTTACCTCTTTACGACTTCTTTTTTCCAGGGTTCTTCTCCTTACTTCGCATATAGCTGCTACCGAGCCCATTTCGTCTATGAGTACATTAATTTTCTACTTTCTCTTTTTTACAGACATTTTTGAAGAGGGGTATTTGTCAGATCTCATCTAGATATTTTAATTTAATTTTAATTCATAATTTTTTTGTTATTTGGACTATTTATCACTAATTTTAATTTTCATTATGTCAAATTTCATTATTTTGATATATTCAACATCAATTTTTGACATATTAGAAAGTCTCCCAGAAATTCATGCATGTTATAGAGTTAAGTCTAATCAGAATGAATGTGATAACCCAAAAGGGGTATTTAAATCCATAATACTTTTAAAAACTTTTATATTAGGGAAAAAAATTGTGTCATTTAAATTATATAATGAAGAAATGCATATGGACAGACTAGGATAATCAAAAAATAAATTTGAAATGGTGTGTCTATTACCATACGTTTGAAAAATAATACCAAGGATAGATGTTATCCAAACCTTACTTATAGGTTCAACTATTTTGTTATTGAATGAATATAAGATTATTTGGTCTTATCCTTCAGGGAAAGGACATTCCATTTGTTGGTTATATGTAGGATAGATACACAGTGTATTAACCATCTCCCGATATAGGTGTATGTCAAGATTTTATGTACACATTACCAATATACATGGAATATTTTTGGGGACTCATATGCTCGAGTTAAAAAATATTTTACAAAGGAAAAGGAAAATTAAAGCTAGTTTGTTGTTCAGAGATGATTAGTATTGTGCCTGTGAAAAAAATTATGGAGGAGTTTGAGTGGATTAAAATTTTAAATTTAGACCTGGAATAGTTATTTGGATGTCATTATATATCCTAAAATAATAGTAATTAAATAATAGATATCTCTGATATGGTATAAGAATTCCCATCTTGGTGTAGGGTTAATGAAGGAAAATCCAACGTGAATAAGTAAATTTGAGTGTCAGAATATTGATAAGAAATGGAATGGAAATGGAATTCTGGGATGAAAAATAGATAATAATATCATGGGGTTACAATATTTCTTATAATAACTAGAATAAGGATACAAATAGTGCTTGGTAAAATGGTCCCTATGTAGATCTGGATTAAACAAAAAATAAAATGAAAATATTTCATCCAAATGAAGGGTCATTAGAAAATACGTTGTGTGAATCAATGAGGGACCACATACCAACATAAGATATTAAATTGGTGGGAATGATACTTGTAGTTGGCCCAAATATTGGGTGTCTTGGTTTAACTATATATCAAATGTCAATAGTAATCAAGCCACATATAGTTGTTGAAAAAAGTCTACATATATATGTATTATACATACTGGAAAGTGTAATAAAATATATGACTGTCATAGTGATAGAAGGAAGGAAACATGATGCGAATAAGGTCTCATCCCCAGGAGAAATTAACACAGTTCTATCATAATTTAGGGCCATTGCAAGACCTTGAATTAATGAGTTTGAGATCCAAAACACTAGGATAGATGGGGTGGTTTGAATAAGATAAGAATTTTGGTTGACCCCAAGATAAGTGATTTGGTATTCAATACGTATATCATGATAATATGAAATAAGTAATATGCAGTTATTGAACATGAGTGAATTTTTATATAGACATTGGGTTATAGATAGGGGAAACCATATTTTTAGAATCTTCTATATATGTCAATCTTATCTAAGTAAACTTTTTCATATGAGACAAAACACTCCATGTAGTTTAAGGGTCATGTTGGGTGGATATGTTGCCATTTATTACCAGACCATGTGATAAGGATTATATACTATGCAATTTGACATCATGATAAATGGACATTTAGTTCCATCAATTTAAAGGTTATATGACAAGGAACATGTCTAGGTACTTTAAATTTGTGTGAAGCGCACTTTTATCTAAGGCTATGTAATTCATTTAATTATAAATCATATGTTGGTGGAAGGTTTGATATTCCCTCCATCCATTGTGATCAGGGAATAATCCCATTAGAGTGCAACTTATGGATGATGTAAGGTTATTACCATTTCCATTCTAGAATTTTTGGATTTTTTCCATGTATCATTGGCATTCTCATGGAAAATACTAATTCTCCACAAATGAATTAGCAGATGTGAACCAGCTAGTTAAATTATCATGTGACATGATTTTAATAGAGTCCATGGTTATATAGTGTGAATAAAATTCTCTCATAAACTCATTATAGCTCATTAATCTACATAAAGGACATTCCATATTCTGAAAATAGATCTAAAATGGAAGTATAAATTGAATGAAAATAAACTTCTATGGGTAAGGATACTTCTCTCCTTTATACTAGAAAAATGGGGTTTCTTGTGCACTAATATTATTTCTGTTTTGATATTCCACAATAGAATGAAAGATTTTATTAGAATAAGATCTATTATTCTCGTTCAAAGTCATATGAATGCAATTTTATAGGGTCGTATTGAAGTCCTTTATTTATCCATTTATAGTAGAATGATATTATGTCAAAATATTTATTTTAATATTATAATTATGGAATTCATTCTTCAGTTTTTATGCATAGAAATTAGTGTTGTTGATCCCACATTATGTGTGTTTTATTTTTTCAAATGATTTTGATGTTTCAATGAATATTAGTTTCAATATGTAATAAATAAGAATTTATGGATAATAATATGTTGGATGTTGGTTGGTGAACAATGTTTTGTTGAGAAGAAAGGTTCTTAAGAGAGGTGTGACATGATATTAAGTAAATGAGATATAGAGACACATATTTTATGTTTGATTAAGAATTTGTTTCATTCCTCATATGAAAATGGAATACCTTACCTTTGGAGTTTTGGAGATTCGTTTATTTAAAGTAAAAAATGTTTTAATAATTCTTGAATTACTAACAAGATTCTTTTTTCTCGGAATATTCTAGTTTTAAAAAGAGAAATTGGAAAGGAAATTTCAAAAAGGATTTGAGTTTCATGGAGAATTTATAATGATTAATCTTATATTTGTATGATGATGGAATTTGAGAAGTTCCTTTCTTATGTATATAATCTTTGAAAGTAGAAAAATATTTGGGAAAATACATAGATGAAGTCGAGTAATATTAAAAAAATGTTCATATTATTGGTGTATGTGATATTGTAATTTTTGAAAAGGAATGTTTATGTTTGATTTGATTTTTAACATCGATTATGAGTGAATTTTTCTGAGTTGACCCTTTTGATTTTCAGTTTGTTTTAAATTTTGGATAAAAATTTATAGAAAATAGATTAATACAGCACTACACAGGATGCTAAGTCATCAGATACAGGTGGGTAATATTAAAGTCATTACAGTTAGGATGGAACGTATAAAATCCTAAGTTGGTCAAAAATTACGTGAGGAGAGTGCACCAATTTTTTATTGGAGGATAGTGATTGTTAGAACCATTGTACATGAAAGAATGACAGAACTATGGCCATAATAGATTTGAATGACTAACTAAAGAGTTTTATAGGTAATAAATAAGAGATCTCACGAACAAATGTTGTGTGTGGGACACATCAAATAGAATTTTTTTTCATTATTTAAAAACTCATAAAGTTTAACTTAATATGATATAGTATAGGTTTTCTTCTTAAACTATTTAGTTTGTGTCATGATTATTGTATAGCCACACTATAAATTATAGAGTGATCCATAATTTGAGATCATGGGAAACTCATGCCATATTCAAGAATCGTAGGAATTATAAGGTATATGAAAAGGTCATCATAGGTTATATTTTATAGATTGAAATGAAAAAATATAGGGTTGATATATTCCAATATAATTTTATTTATAAGGTACGTTTATTTCTGTATAGAATTTACAAAATTCCATATAGAGTTCATGAAGTGTTTTTTTTTTGAAATATACTGATGAATTTGGGTGTTTCTAAATATCCTTATAAGACAGTTCATGAACTGCTGGAATCCATACTAAAAGGATCATACTTCATAAGGCATTGAATTTAATAGCATAAGACATTGAATTGAATGGATTTGAGGAAATTTCATAAGACTGAAACATCATATGACTTTTGAGGGAATTATATAAGACTTTATAATTTATAAGACTTATCTGAAATTCTTGTCATATTATTCATAGTAAAAGAAAATGAAATATGATAAACTAAATAAGATGATGCTTAGCGATCTGTTCTTCATGGATATAAATATCGTAAATAAAGATTGTGATTCATGCCTCCATATTATACCATCATGCTTTACAGAAATCATTATACAAAGAAATGAGGAGATGAAACCTATAATATTATTATATATAATTTATGAATACATGGAGTTTTTTTGATGTTGTGTCTACATGTCTGTATACAGTTACAAACAATTATGAAGAAAAGTAGTGGGAGTTTTGAAATGTCATGAAATTATGAATTTTGAATTATTGAGAATTACAGTAATTGTAAATGTTGAATTGACATTCAATAATGTTTACAAATAAGAGAGAAAGAACATAATTTAAATAATGTATATTTCTTCATGTATCACATATATATATATATATATATATTTCATGTCAAAGAAATTGTCAGTTTGAAACTTTCATTCCACGAAAGAAAAATCCTTGCATCAATAAGACACAACTAATATTGAATCTTATAGAAAATTTCCTTCGGTGTTGAAGTAGAGAATAGATCCAAAAATTAATATATTCTAAATAAGTTTTATGTATTAAGGATATTGTAAATAGGATATCTACTGTATATTGGTTTCACTAAATAAGAAGAAGAATAAGAAGAGGGTAGAATATTTATGTGAAGTTAAATTTTCAAAGAGAGAAGTGTTTTTTATTTATTAAAGGGAAGAAGAAAATGGTTTTTTAATTTTAGTTTTATATGGTTACAACTAAGAAGGGACTTAAAAAATAGTTCTAGTTTTTTTGAGTAGATTAATATTTGAAAAAATTATTTTTTATCGTGGGAATAATGGAGATACATTGTTGAGAAAATTCTCAAAACCATTCTGTTCCCATTGAGGAATAAGAATTTTTATCTTATTTCATATCACATGTGTTGTACATATGTTCTTACAGTGATAGTAATTGAATTTTGAGCATGATATCAATTAGAAAAAAAATAAGGCTTGTAAGAGATCAAAAACTAGAAAATAAAATGAAAAATACTGCATTATGAAATGATATATCAACTGGTATTCTAAAGAACATATGATAAAATAATCATCCTTAATGATGATGAAAAAGATATCAAAGCTTGAAAGTATGGTGAATATATACATCCTGAAATTGATCGAACATTTAGTACTATTCAAAATTGGATCATTATTAATTTTGAAAACTGTAGTTTCTACATGAAGGTTAGAAAATTCGAGGAGGTTTTAATGAATCTTCTACAATTATCACTTCATCAAAATCTGAAATTGGGAAAGTGATTAGAAAAGGTATTATTGTATTTTTATGACATCATAGTATCTAATTATTGAGTAAAACAATAATATTCTGCTATATGGGGGTATGATGCTTTTAAATTAGTGAAATTTATATGAAATATTGAAAACGTTTCAGGGATGTTTTCTGAAATTAAAACATACTACATATTTTGAATTTTTTCACTAATGTGTTAATGTGGTTAAAAAATATATTTGAAATTTTCCATGAGAATCATTATAAGAATTTGTATTAATCAATTTTCCCAGCATAAAAAATAGTTTGGTGACTCTTAAAAAATGTGATGAGTAGTTTCATTTCATATTGGAAACGTATTCTTTGATAAATGGAGATAATTGATGTCTAAATAACACCCACCTTTTTAATCATTAATCCTGAATCTTGTAGACTTATAGTGGAATAATAGATGGCTAATTACTTGATTATGACATGATACCATAATATCTTTTATAAATTGTATTTTTTATCAATAAGGTTGAGATAAAAGAATGAGGAATTAAAATTTATAGGTACGGTTGCTCGGACTGGCACTGTTGGCACCCTATCTTTGTTTGATCCCACACTTAGAAACGTTTCTTGGTATGTCTGACCATGGGGATTAAAATCTAGAATAGCCAAAAATTGAAACAGACATCCTAAAATCTATTCCCATTTCTGTTATTCAAAAAAAATGCAGAGAGAATCCCACACTTGGTGAGTTATTTTGCGAGTGGGTGACATCAATTACTAGAACAAAAACTTTTTAGTTCATTTTCACTTCATCCCTGGATTTCCAATCCCTTACATTTACTTTAGGAATGTGAGAATAAACCCTGGTTTTAAATCAACATCCCTTGACGAAGATCATAAGATTTTTTGTGAAAGGATTCATATGCTCATTGAACCGAATATGTACACATTCTCGAAGTTATCATTAGGATAATTTAATTCTTTGGAGTTTCACTTGTTATTAAGATCCATCCTAAAGAATAATGAGTGGGTGAGAAAATTATTGTCTAATTAAATTCTAATTATGTTGAACATACATTTCTAGAGGTCCTTCAATAAGGTCATACCAACTGAAATTAATATCTATAGAAAAGTAATTTTGATACACTCAATATGTATGTGTCATGAGAGGGTAAAATATAAGTTAGTCTAAATCATATTTTTTTGATTTAGAATGATCTAGTTTTTCTTGGGCTCTTGTTGGGAAACTTATGGGATATCAAGTTTAGGGGGGATACATCTCTAAATTTTTGTTTACATTATTTCAATGTGTTGAGAAACATTCATATATTGTTAATCTTCATGAAATAGTGTTTTCAATGGTATGTTGGGTGATTTAGGAGACAAGGAACCAGGGTCTGGAAGGAAAGAATTTCTCCCTCTATTCATTTAAGTTCATGTTCTCTCTCTCATTGAAAAACTAGGTTCCTTTATTCCAATTGAAAATAGAATGGAATCTAGTAATGGGATCCTCCCTATGGATGTGATTACAAAGTATAGAGCTCTTCTAGGGTGGTGGATCAAGTGGATACCCCCTAATGTTTGACTAATATATAATGTTAATGGGTCTCTTAAATAGGGAGTTAAGAGGAGGGATTGTGCATGATTCTAGGGGATTTATGGTTATCAAAAATAGTTTATTTTATGGTATAGGTAATTCTATCTAGATTTAGAAAAGACCATTACTCAGCGGCCTATAAATTTGGATGATAGATAACCACAATATTTATATGGTTGACTAGAACTCCATGATTCATTTAAGATATCAACATAATGATGCAAGTGCTCCTTCGTATTCGGTTTATAATATTAGGAAGTGTAGGTCCCCCATCGATCAACACACATATATCATTAAAACTAAAGGAAGGGGAACTTTTCTGCATAAAATCTATCTAGTAAAGTGATACCTTATGAGATTCCTGTTATCAATCATATTACATGGTACCTTCCACATTACTATTAAATTGTTGTTATTGGTGAAACCATTGGTCTTCACCACTTTAGACTCCCAAAGTGCACGATTTTTCAATAAAAGGTTCTTCTTGAGTGACTGATAATTTCCCAATTATTACATCAATCATGGAATTTCTTCTAGTTATATCATTAATGGAGGATAATGATATATATACTCAAGATATTTATTAATGAATCAACTTACATAACATGTAAAATGAAAATACTAAATTCAATTGGTTGGATAATCAATTACCCAATGAACCACATGGTCTAAATCCTAACCATCTCAAACATTTTCCAACCCATGACCAATTTCAATCCCAACCATCTCAACATCGAATCCAATCGTTTCTATATAATTTATTAGAATATTTTTTTAAAAAAATTGAAAATGAATTATCAATTTTCAGCATTGAGATTATATATATAAAACATTGAAATAATTAAGTTTTTATTGATTTCACTTTATTTGAAATTGAGACATAACTTGTTGAAAATGGAATTTTGAAAAGTAATCATTGGAGTAAAATGGTTCCATCTATTTTATATGGTACTGGTATTATGGTGCCTTAAAATTTTACCAACAAGATTTAGGGAAAACAACCCTAGATAGAGGAGGACATTAGGAGAGTTATATAGTATAAAAATTTTAATGGTTACAAGACTATCAGCTGAAATGAATGAGAGAAACCAAAAAATGGTGGGAGTACGTTTTCGATGTACAAGAGGGTCTACAAGGTAGTGAAAATGGTGCGGGTGCGGGTCCCAGGGGAGCAGTAACTTTTAGTTAGAATGCTCCTAGAGCCAAAGTGGACGGTTTGGTTCCACCTTGATGTAGGATCCCTCTTCTAGCAACATTAAATCAAGAATGAAATAAATATAATATAGCTTCATTCTTAATTATGCTTAATTTCGTGGAATTGCATATCTTGAATAAGTTTTCTTTAATATAATTTTTTCATTTGATAAATAGAGTCATGTTTTGATAAATAAAGTCTTGTTTTTTATAATATAGAAATTCCTTGATTTTATAATAAATCCCATCCAAAGGATGTGCACTGTATTCTAAACCAATGAGTGGTTATATTTATTTGTATCATGTTTAGCTTTGGTTCAAGTAATTCTTATTCCTCTTGTCGGTGTTTGTTTTATGGAGAGTTTGTTTTTGTTTTCTTTGAATAATATAAATCTTCTTATCATACTCGTTTAACTCAAATGACATTGAGTGAGTTGGAATATGCCTTGACCATGAAGCATTCCTTTTCACACTTTGAATATTATAAAAAAAAATCCATGTATAAACAATGTGAATGAATTTGTAAATGGTCTGTGTAGGGTGTAAGATTCTTTTTTGTTGTTTTGTTGACCTATAGACATTGCGTTATTGTGACGCTCACTACAACCATCTCTGGAAATCCCTTGTTATAGCATATTAATTAGTTGATCCATTCTATCATCTTCAAATGGGGCGAAAATCGGAATGTTGCCCCACCTCCTCCCGCTCACTTCACTCTTGGTAGGAATATGATGCCCTGTAGATGATGCTTGACCGGGCCAACACACAGCGGTCACGCCGCGGTCACGCCACGGTCACGCTGTGGTCACTCCATGGTCACGCTGCTATCATGACGCGGTCACAACGTGGTCACGCCGCAGTCACACCATGGTCACTCCATGGTCACGTCGTGGTCACGTTGCAGTAATGTCGTAGTTTGTCCCCACACCAAGATGACACCCCATGGAGGTTTGTAGTGATATAATTCTATATGTCTTGTGATCAATGTGGAGACTCTATAATCACAATTTCTACTGGTGGGGCGATGACCAGAATGTTGCCCCACCCCACCCTCTCCCTTTTCTCTTAGATGAATGATTCTACCCCGCGGATGTGGCTGGATTGGGCCAACACACCGCAGTCACGCCACGGTCACGCCACAGTCATGTCGTGATGTGGTCCTGCTCTAGGATGACACCCCACGAGAGTTCGTAGTGATTGTATTCCATGAGTTTTTTGATCAATGATGAGACTGAATGATCACTATTTTTTTCCGCAGGGCGACGACCAGAATGCTTCCCCGCCTCATCCCACTACCTTCGCTCCTGGCCAAAAGATGCATCCACACAGATGTCCCTGGACCAAGCCAACACGTCATGGTCATGCCGCAGTCACACTATGGTAATTACGTGATTTTTCCTTGCTTCAGGATGACACCCCACACCGGTTCGAAGTGGTAGTATTATATGAGTCTTGTAATCCATATTGAGACTGACTAATCAGAATTTCTTCCAGCGAGTCGATGATCAGAATGTTGCCTCGTCGCCTCCCACTCCCTTCACTCTTGGCCAAAAAATGCTACCCTGCAGATGTCGTTGGACCATGAAAACACGCCATTGTGACGTTGTGTTCACGATGCGGTCACACCATGGTCACGTCGTGATTTGGCTCTACTCCACGACAACACCCCACAATAGTTTGTAGTGATAGTATTCCCCGAGTCTTTTGATCAATGTTGAGACTGTCTAATCACAATTTATGCTGGTGGGGTGACGGCTAGAATGTTTCCCTGACTCCTCCTACCCCCTTCACTCCTGGCTAGAAGATGTTGCCCCACGGATGTCGCTGGACCGGGCCAACATGCCGTCGTCACGCCGCGGTCACGCCGTGGAAATGCAGTGATTTGGCTCTACCCCATCCACATCCAGCCCACACCAGCCCCCTTCCACCTTCATTTCAGCCTGTTGCCACCAGTATTCTAGCCCAAAAAAACACCCACCCCCCATCCACCTTCGAATCCGCTCGCACCATCATCCCAGCACCTATAACCAGCCCCCTTCCACCAGAATTCTAGCCTCCTTCCACTTTCATTTGAGCCCACTCCATCCCACATCTACCTGCAATCTAGCCCACACCAGCCACTACCCCCAGTATCCTGCTAAACACTCATGCATGCCCTCTTACACCTCTAAAACTTCCACAACCACCAGTTCTAGCCCTCACCGGCCCCCGGCCTCCAACATCCCAGCCTTCACCAGCCCTTACCACATACCCAATAGCCCCCATCCACCTACAATCCAGCCCAAGCCAGACCCATGCCACATATTCCATCTAGTACCAACCACCTGACATCCCCCTAACACCTGCCTTCCTACCCTCACCAGCCACTCTATCCCACACCAGCCACCGCCCCATCCCCCAGCCTCCTGCATTCCAGGATGCATGAGAAAAACACCACTAAAATCACAAAAAGGAAACAAGAAAGTGGATCCCTTTTCCTGATATCTATTTTCCCTAAATGGTAGCCATGTAAACTATCATTAATGTTCACTATGATCATTGGGGTAGAGATACATCTTTTAACCCAAGAAGTGAACCTATCCTGAAAGCCGAGAGGATCCAAAAAATCCCAGATGAAGTCCCACCTGACCGAATAAAAATCCTGGAATAAATAGATCATGAAGGAACTCTTAGGAATCCCAGAATCAATAATGTAGCCCTATAATAATTCCTAGGTAAAAATAGTTTTAGGAAGTAGTAGTTTTCATACTTAAGGTTGGGGATATTTTTACACAGCTTTTGATTTATGAGTCTCTTAAGGTTATTTTTTAATCATCCTACTAGAGGGTCCGAGTAATAAGTGGTGGATGTCTATTATTAAGAACAATACAGAAAATGAATATTCATGGAAGAGTTTCAAGGAATTTTTCATTTACCATTCATTAATAATTAAGATACGGTATTCATGGCTATTGAATTTTCTAGGAAGGGATGTATTGGTGGGGTGTCAAAGGGATGTCCGAGGGGGTTTCGGGGGACTCCAGTGCAGGGGGTGAATGTGGGGTGTCTAGGATATTCTGCCCAGGGGGGGTCTGCATGGTAGGGTGCAGGTGGTGTGACCAAGGGCCGTCCTAGGGGGTGGGTGTCGTGGGGTCTGAAGGTCAGGGTGCAGGTGGTGTGACCATGGGCTGTTGGGGGGGGGGGGTGTCGTGGGGTCTATAGGGCATGGGAGAGGGTACAGGTGGGGTGTCAAAGAGGGGCTATCCAGGCGGTGTCCAAGGGCTGTCTGGGGTGTCTAGGGGGTCTGTAGGGTATGGTATAGGGTGTAGGTTGGGTGTCTAGGGGGATGTCCAGGGGAGGTGTCCAAGGGATGTCCAGGGGGGCTGATTTGAAGAGATAAACCAATGACAAATGGGTCCTAATCTCATAGATATAATTTTCATAATGATTTATGGAAAGGTATTCCCAATAGTAATATGTATGAAATCCTTTAGATAAAAGCATTTTACTTCTTTGGGATCAGGGAAATAAAAATGGAGTTGAATCTATAGGTCATTGAGGAATGGTTAATGAACACCCTCATGTCATTTAAGAGCTCATCATGAACTATTTCCCAGTAGAACATAATGAATAAATTAGTGAAACCAACAGGATGAGCCACACTCTCAAGATTTAGAGGAAAATGGCATTGTTAACCTCTTTCTCATCAAGGGATGCAACATGAGAGAGAAATTGATCAATTAATTCTAATTCCAAGCTTCCTGAAATTAATAAAAGACCACTCTACATAAAAATACCACAATTAAATATTATGGATCTCATTAAAATTACCATCAAATTCATCATAAAAGACCACTATATAATTTATTTATCAATTAGATCCATTTCCATGATTCCTGACATCTTCTCTTGTGTCATATAACTCACCCATAATATTCCTCTTGAAATATTTCATATGTAGTAGTGTTCAACACTACAGGGACTGAATCTGTAAGGATACAAAATTCAATTTTGAGATAAATTGATCAAATCTACTCTAAAAAACTGGAACAACTGAAGGTTCTGAGGTGGAAGTTATATAGGGTTTAATCCTTAATATGAACTCAAAATAGCTTAATACAAAACATTATATATTTCGTAGGATTCCCTTCATGTTAGTCCTAAATGACTTAACCTCATCCAGAAAAAATTTAGATATGTCTAATCTCACAATTGAATGATATCAGAACATCTACCTTTGAGATAAAACAATAACACCAAGATCATTGAACTCAGATATGGTAGTATAATCATCCTTGAAATATCTAAGTAGAGCCTTCACATCCTTAAGCTCTTTGAAACTTACTTCATAAAAAACATTTTGAATAGGTTTGAATGATTGGAGATTCCTAGTCAACATTTTTGGGGTAGTCATTAACCCAACCATCATTTCAAAATCAACAATGGGAATGGAGGACTTCTTAGGTTCTCTAATATCATCCTTAGTATATTTTAAATCCTATTTCAGCTCATTATAATCTCCTAAAATATTGCCCAAATCATTTAGAATATTATAAGAAAAAGATTAAATTTTATAACTTTACAAGATCTGACATATAGTGGGTGATTCCTCATGCATAATAGCAGGGGGTTGATGGTATAGCAGAGAACCCTGGAGCTGGTCCAAGTGAGAGAAATCATATCCTTGGAGCAAGGGGAAGGATGCAGATGGGGTGCGGGGGGGGGGGGTTGCAGGGGGGTTTGCAGGGGCATGGGTAGGGGGAGAAGGGGTAAAGGGGAATGTGGGAGGTTTTGGGAGGTCTGCAGGGGTAGGGGGAGGATGCAAGGGGAATGAAGAGGTTGCAAGGGGTGTGTATGGGCAGGAGGAGGGTGCAAGGGGCAGGGGGTAGTGTTAATCCCACCTATTTGACTATATTGTCACATAATTTTTTATCATTGTTTCACAGAATGTAAAATATTAAATACTTGAATACTTTTTGGAATGACTTATGCACTAATGTTTTATATGTCATTATATGTCATTTTATTATCAATGATGTACGACATATCCACTATTTCCATATCATTTTGAGTTTTTCTAAGGACTTCACTCCCAATGAAATATCATTCTTCTTGACATCGTTGCATCATCTAATTAATTATTAGGAAAAACCAAAATCTCCTATACACATCATTATTTAGTCATCTGCCTCTTAAACAGATATTCTCATCTTTTAAAACTCTAATATGTCCACAAAATCACCCATAGAGGGCTTCCAGTTACTCATAACTTTGGTACAATGTTTTATCCTAATGTTTGAGGGTGTTTATATGAAGATCTTATACAAAAGTCTTGGTATAATTTCACAATTATTTTCAATGATTTTAACAAAACCTATGATGCATACATGAATGTTGTTGATTATTGTAAATAAGAACCAAAGTATATAACATGATGTAGTAAAAGCCATAATCATCAGGTTTTTTATATAGTGATTCATTATACCACACCTTGGCATGATTCTTGATACCACAACTATGCCTCTAAGAATACCTACACCTGAGGTGTGTATGTGTTAACTAGGATACAATCATTCCTACTTTAGTGCCATTCTAAAATTCCACCTAGAAGTGGTGGTGGAAGGGGGAGGTCCAAGTGGAATGGGGGGGGGGGGGGCTATTCAGGGTTGTGCATGGGGGATGTGCAGGGGGGTTTAGTGAGGTGCAAGGGGGGCTGTGTAGTGGGGTTCCGAGGTGGGGGTGTATGTCCGGGGGGGGGGGGGGGTTGTATAGGTGTGCAGGGGGGTGCATGGTGGGGTGATAGGGGGTAGTCCAGTAGGTTGGGAGTGTCTAGAAGGGGTGGATCAAGGGGTATCTAGCAGGGGGTGGGGGCTACTATCTGGGGGAGTCTATCCAGGTGGGATTCCAGGGGGATGTATCCAGGGGGTGGAGGGAAGGGCTGCTGTTTTGGGGGAGGGGGATATCCAAGAGGGAGGGGGTGTCTAGGAGGGGGGCTATCCGGGTGGGGTTTTCCTGGGGGGGGGGGGGTGTTGTCCAATGGGGTTTCCAAGAGGGGGGGGCGGTTACTGTCTGGGTGGGGTTGTCCAAGGGGGTTTCCAAGAGGGTGGGTTTGTACTGGAAGGGGGGGATACTGTCTGGGTGGGGTTGTCCAAGGGGGTTTCCAGGAGAGAAGGGGTGTCCAGGAGGGGGGGTGTCCATCAGGGGTGGTGTATGGGTCGTCCAGTGGGGGGTGTCTGGGTGGGGTTGTCATGGGGGGTATGTCATGGTTGGTGGAGGGGGGTTGTTGTCCTGGTGGGGTTGTCCAGGGGGTTTCCAGGAGGGATGGAGTATAAGGCCACAGTCTTAAACCTTAGTTAATCTTGAGTTTTTACAAGATTACACATTGAGGATCTTTTCTGGTTTAGAGTTTTAGAGAATTAGATCATAAAACTTGCGTTACATTCCACATATAAACAAAGTGGTTACATAAAGATAGTATTCTTCTTTCCCATCAATGGAAACATATTTAAAATAAAACATGGATTCTTTCTTGACACTCCCTTGACACTATAATCATATCATGTACCTTTCCCTTGACCTGTGAAAAACATTTCAAAAAAAACTTGGGACGAGCATAAAAAGCTCAGTAAGGGATATAAAAATATATGGAATGAAAAAATGGGTACAAATATGAAATCATACTTTACCCATAAATCATAAGCACTTCAACATACCTCATCAAATCATTAATAAATCATAGAAATCATAAGACATAAAGGTAACTTGAGGCATTCATAACATTCTTACGTAGGGAGTAACCCTCTTGGTTACATTTGGAATACCCATCACAGTATATTCCCTAAATATCTTTGGAGAAACCTTAATGTTTCACTCCTTCACGTTACCCAATGCATTGGAGAGCTATAACGGGCTCACCCGCCCTTTGTTTATCACGGAACCACCCATCATCATAATAATGCCCAACAACCTTAACATAATCGTATCACATAAAACATGCATAAAGGAAACATAAAATTTCCACCTTTCAATCACAAGATATCAATACAAAACATTGATATAAAAACATTATGAAAACCATTTTCAATACCAAAATAAAATAAAAGTAAAACGTGATATTTATTTTTCTTTTAAAAAGAAGGTATGGCTTGTAGAGGAAGCCGAAACTCAAATAACGGTCACCGTGGCGGAGAAGTCATTGTCGCCACATACCTACGACAAAAACATTCCCTTATTGTCGTTTAGTAAACTCTTCGTATAAAAAATATTCCTTTTGAGTAAATGTAAATGTCAAAGGGGTTTATACACCATATAAAAGAAGGTTGTGTATAAAACCAAATATGCATCAATGAAAGGAGATTGAGACGAAGTCCCATACCTCAGGTCCGACTTGACTCGTCCGTTCTTTAATCTCCTGAATAATAAACTTGAGTTGATTTATACTTGTTTAAGAACCTTTTTCAAGATAATTATTCCTTTTATATCACTTATTTACATGTCATTAACACTATGTAATTATTTAAGTTAATAACGTTCGTTTTAACGATCATTGGTACTTGAGTAAAAAATAAACCCTTTATAATTACAAGTTGTTCATGTATACCTTTATATCCAGAATGGTATTCATGATGTAGATATCATATATGTCATATATATCCAGTACATTCATGCATTTATAATATTACATAATCATTTATAGGTAAGAAATGAAATGCACCGTTCATGGAGACGGTAAGCCGTACGTACGCATAAACGCTACATTCATTTCTATTTCGTATTTTATAGAATGGAATCATAATGATATTAATGTATATTATAATTACAGTGTAATATCATATATAATATCATAATTCCATCCTTTATATGTCCCACATATGGTATTTAACGAATCAAATCACTTCGAGGGGGCGGTAGTCCACACTTCCTTAAATGAAGATATCGTGTTTACCCATAATGGAAAACATAAAGGAATGCCAAAAATGAAAAATACAGAAGGTTAAGGAAAACTTAAACATATTATATATCATATATAATTATAGTGACATCTTAATGGACACCTTTAAAGGTGTTAAAAGAATGTTGAACAACCATCGTTTCGGGAGGCATAAATTCACCATCCACAGAAACAGTACGTCTATTAACAATTAAGTGTAGGTGTGTGTAAGTGTAGCTCGAATCCTTCTTATAAAAACATCCTAGTATATTGAAGATACCTGAGTTGTTACAAATTAAATGAATAAAAAGAGTTTAGGGGGTTGGAGAAGCAAAATAAAACAAAAGGACTCAAGTGAAGACATTACCTTAAAATCGGGTAACTCCCATTGGTTTGTGCTCAAAGTCTTCATTGGGAAGACATCTTCCCAAAGTGAGGCTTCATGGAGTAAGATAGGGAAGTGGAGAGACAAAATTAGAAGGGTTAGGCCGAGCCAAAGGCTTTGGGAGTGTGGGTAAGGAGGTAGAGGTGGGGGCGTTTTATAAGAGGAGAGGAGGGGCACTCTTGTAATGTTACAAAATGTTACTTTATTTTCAAAAGCGTTTCGGATTTTAAAGGTACCACATTGATGTATTTAGAGGATAAGGCGATGAGGGTTCGAAATACACTCATAAAATAGGTTTTGGACATGGTTAGGTCTTATATTTTACATTATCATTCCATTTTATTTACATCGTTAAATAATGAGGTCATCGATGCATCATCATGATGTCATAAATAATTTAATATATTTAAAGTCTAAAAATTATAAAAAAAATACTATGATGTAGGAAAAATTTTTATCTTTCCAATTACTATTTATAATAAAAATATGATCTTTATAACACTATGTAAAAATTGTTTTTGTAAAACATCACATGTTTGTGTCATTTTTACTTTTACATTAAATAAAAAGTTATTTATGTCATTTCCCAACCAAAGTGGCTACATTGGGTCCCCAAGTTCACCCATGGATTGTATTGGTCGGCCATGACACATCAAATTAGGGAAGGACATGTGTAAATCTCATCTCATATTATTAAAACATTTTTTTACCTTAAACTACACTAATTACCACTAATCGCGATTAAGAACTTAAAAGTTACTATTCACCAAAAAAATTATTTTAATCTCGTTGAACCACATTTTACTTCTTAATGACAACCATATATGTCGTATTTTTGAAAATCATAACACGGAAGTGGTAAAATTTTATTTAAATGAAAAATCAGTTTTTATAAGTACCACTTAGTGGTTTAACTATTCATCAAAAATTGAAGTGTTTTAGAAAAAAAACCAAAACTTCACCCTAAGCTATATTTGATATTAAGAATTCAAAAATTAAGTCCATTTTACAAAATTCAAAACATATAAGTCACATTAATTAATTTAATAATTAATTACCGTTGTCAGAGCAAATATCGTGTTTTTATGAAACAATAAGTATCAAAAGATTGACACTAGTTTAAGTCTGATTTCAAAGTGAAATTAATTATAATGACCACCATTGGATTAAATGATAAAAATATATTCAGATAACACTTTAAGACCAATTCAAACCATAATCTAATCATAAAAATAAATTAGATTAAAAAGCAGTTTTGATGTAAAATGCAGTATTTTTACTACTCATTAAAAAATGAACATTGTCAGAAAAATACCAAAAATTTATCCAATGTAAATTCCAATGTCCCAATCACAATAAATATGTTTATTTTGACAATTATAGATTATAGAATTGTCAAAAGTTTGATTTAAAAAGGGTTTTCCATCAAAAGACAGTAAAACAATCTTTTAAGAATATTAGTGTATTCCATGCTTAAGATTGTATTTATTTTCATTTTAAGCCTCTAAAACATTATATTAATAATTAATATACATAGATAAAAAATATTTATTATTCATTACATAATTGGGATGTTACATCCTTCCCCCCTTTAGAAAATTGCATCCCCGCAATTTATTTACTTATCGAATAAATGGGGATACTTATCCCTTATTGCATTTTCAGATTCCATTGTTGCCTCTTCCATCATGTAGTTTTTCCACAAAACCTTTACCTGATTAATCACCTTATTTCGTAATACTTTCTCCCTGTGGCCAAGAATACGGACCAGTTTTTCCTCATAAGATAGGTTCTCTTACAGCTGAACTACCTCTGGACTCAAAATATGAGACGGATCTGGCATATACTTTATCAACATCGAAACATGAAAAACATTGTGTACCTGAGATAAACGCGGAGGTAAAGCCACCCGGTATGCAACTGATCTAACTCTCTCCATAATTTCATATGGTCCAATGAACCTTGGACTCAACTTTCCTTTCTTACCAAATCGCATCACACTTTTCCATGGTGATACATTGAGAAAAACATGACCACCTACCTCAAAAGAGAGATCCTTCCTCCTGTTGTCTGCATAACTCTTCTACCTAATCTAAGCTGTTTTCATGTGTTTCTAAATCAGCTGTACTTTTTCTGCCATCTCTTCTACCAATTCTGGTCCCATCGACTTCCTTTCACCCACTTCATCCCAGAAAGCTAGAGTTCGACATTGCTTCCCATATATCGCCTCAAATGGTGCCATCTGTGTACTGGAATGAAGACTGTTATTATATGAAAATTCATTCAAAGAATGATGTTGGTCCCAACTTCCCTGATAATCCATAGAACATGCTCGTAGCATATCCTCCATGGTCTCAATTGTTCGTTCTGACTGCCCATCTATTTGAGGATGAAAAGTTGTACTAAAATTTAATTAAGTACCCAACGACTTCTGAAGGCGTTTCCAAAAGTTAGAAATGAACCTGGGATCACGATCAGATACAATGGAGAGAGGAACTCCATGTAACCTGACTATCTCTTTAAGATACAAACAAGAAAGTTGATCTAGGGAAAAAAGTATCTCGTATAGCAATGAAATGAGCATATTTAGTCAAGAGATCAACAATAACCCATATTTCATTATTACCTCGAGATGTCTTCGGTAATCCCACAACAAATTCTATGAATATATTCTCCCATTTCCACTCTGGCACTGGTAAAGGCTGAAGCATTCCTTTCGGTAAATGCCACTTTGCTTTAACCTGTTGACATGTCAAACACTTCACAGTAAAATCAGAAATATTTCTTTTCATTCCATCCCACCAGTAATACTCCCGCAGATCTCTGTACATCTTAGTACTTCCAGGATGAATTGAAAACCGAGAACTATGAGATTCACATAACAACTCTCTCTAAAACTGTGAATCACAAGGCACACACAATCTCTTCCCAAATCTCAAAACGCAATCATTATCAATGTTGAATTCTGGAAACTTACATTTATGAACCATCTCTACCTTTTTCTGCAACTCACTGTCTTGATTTTGTGCTTGCTTGATTCTATCTGATAGAGATGATATCACTGATACCTGAAACAAAACAGAAGAACTTCCTGCACCAACAAATTATATGCCAAAGTTCAACAAATCCTTTACTAAAGGATCACGTTCCAAACGCAACATTGCTAATGAAACATTACTTTTTCGACTCAACGCATCAGCCACTTTATTTGCTTTTCCCGGATGGTAATGAATTGTACAATCATAATCCTTGATTAATTCCAGCCATCTCCTCTGTCTCTTGTTTAACTCTTTCTGAGTGAATATATACTTTAAACTTTTGTGATCGGTATATATTTCACACTTTACTCCATAGAAATGATGCCTCAAAATTTTTAAAGCGAAAACAATAGCAGCTAATTCCAAATCATGTGTAGGGTACTTTACCTCATGAGTTTTCAACTGTCGTGAAGCATAAGCAATTACCTGATCATTCTGCATTAGGATGCAACCAAGTCCTTTCAATGAAGCATCACTGTATATAACAAACTCACCATTCCTGGAAGGTAGTGCCAATACTGGAGCATTCACCAATCTTCTTTTCAATTCCTGAAAACAATCATCACATTCTTTTGTCCATATAAACTTAACACCCTTCCGAGTCAGCTTAGTCATTGGACTAGATAACCGTGAAAAATTTCTAACATACCTTCGGTAATAGCCTGCCAAAACAAGGAAGCTACGAATCTCAGTTACATTTGTGGGTCTTGGCCATTCTTTAACAACCATTGTTTTTGAAGGATCAACAGTTATCCCATCTTTAGAAACAATATGACCAAGGAAAGAAATCTGTTGCAACCAAATCTCACATTTTCTGAATTTTCCATACAGTTTCTTTTCTTTTAAGGTTTGAAAGATAACCATTAAATGTCCTTCAAGCTCCTCTTTACATTTAGAAAACACCAAAATATCACCATTGAATACCACCACAAACTTATCCACGAACTCATGGAAAATTATATTTGTTAAGTCCATGAATACAGCAGGTGCATTGGTTAGCCCAAAAGTCATTACTACAAGTTCATAATGGCCATATCTTGTATGGAACGTGGTATTTGGATAAAATTTGGAGCATACCTTGCCAATCGAGTGAACTTTTCTTCATAGGCAGCCACTGAGTCTTCCTATTGTCTCAATTCCAAGAATTGTTTTTCCATCCTAAGTCGAACAGCCTTAGGAAAATACTTTTCAAGAAACATACCTTTTAATTCATCCCAGTCGAGAGCATCAATCTCATCAGCGTCCCTGATATTTTTAACCATGGATCAGCACTGATCTGCTTCACCCTCCAAACGGTAAATAGTAAGACTAATCTTTTGATTGTCTGAACACCCCATGAAATCGAAAATCTTCTCCAGTGCTTTAATCCACCCTTATGCTAGCACAGGGTTATATGATCCTCTGAATGATGGGGGATGTTTCCTCGTGAAATGTTCCACCACTGACATGTTCCTCTGCGTTTGATCTGGCTGATCTCCTGTATGTATACCACCGCCATTTATCGCTTGAGTCAACTACGACATTACTGCAACAAACTGTTATGTTCCAATTCTAACCATCTCAGGATGCTGATTCAGATGGTTATTTCCTTCTGCATGCCTTCTTAGTACTGCTTCCCTGTTTCCTCTGTGGAAATCCATTCTGAACAAACATGTCTTAGATGAAGGAACGTTTTAATCTTCAAATACTATATCATTTCAATTTGACAAAAAAAAATATTTTTGGATAATCATTTAATAGAATTCTAACTCTTAAAGTTATCTAAACCGACCTTTGATACCAACTATAAGGACCCAGTCTTAAACCTTACTTAATCTTGAGTTGTTACAAGATTACACATTGAAGATCTTTTCGGGTTTAGAGTTTTAAAAAATTAGATCATAAAACATGCATTACATTCCACATATAAACAAATTGGTTACATAAAGATAGAATTCTTCTTTCCCATCAATGGAAACATATTTAAAATAAAACATGGATTCATTCTTGAAAATCCGTTGACACTATCATCATATCTTGTACCGTTCCATTGACCAGTGAAAAACATTTCAAAAAAAACTTGGGATTAGCATAAAAAGATCAGTAAGGGATATAAAAATATATGGAAAGGAAACATGGGTACATATATGAAATCATACTTTACCCTTAAAGAATAAGAACTTCAACATACCTCATCAAATAATGAATAAATCATAGAAATCATAAGACATAAAGGTAACTTGAGGCATTCATAACATTCTTACGTAGGGAGTAACCCTCTTGGTTACATTTGGAATACCCGTCACAGTATATTCCTTAAATCTCTTCGGAGAAACCTTAGTGTTTCAATCCTTCACGTTACCCAATTCATTGGAGAGCTATAACGGGCTCACCCGTCATTAGTTTATCACGGAACCACTCATCTTCATAATAATGCCCAACAACCTTAACATAATCATATCACATAAAACATGCATAAAGGAAACATAACATTTCCACCATTCAATCACAAGATATCAGTAAAACACATTTATATAAAAACATTATGAAAACCATTTTCAATACCAAAATAAATGAAAAGTAAAACATGGTATTTATTTTTCTTTTAAAAAGAAGGTATGGCTTGTAGAGGAAGTCGAAACTCAAATAATGGTCACCGTAGAGGAGAAGTCGTTGTCGCCGCATACGTACGGAAAAAACATTCCCTTTTTGTCATTTAGTAAATTCTTCATATAAAAAATATTCCTTTTGAATAAACGTAAAAGTAAAAGGGGTTTATACACCATATAAAAGAAGGTTGTGTATAAAACAAAATATGTCTCAATGAAAGAAGATTGAGACGAAGTCCCATACCTCAGGTCCGACTTGACTCGGTTGTTCTTTAATCTCCTGAATAATAAACTTGAGTTAATTTCTACTTGTTTAAGAACCTTTTTCAATTGCATTATTCCTTTTATATCACTTATTTCCATGTCATGAACACTATGTAATTATTTAAGTAAGTAACGTTCGTTTTGACGATCATTGGTACTTGAGTAAAAAATAAACCCTTTATAATTACAAGTTCTTCATGTATCCATTATATCCAGAATGGTATTCATGATGTAGATATCATATATTTCATATATATCCAGTACATTCATGCATTTATAATATTACATAATCATTTAGTGGTATGAAATGAAATGCACTATTCATGGAGACGGTAAGCCGTACGTACGCATGAACGCTACATTCATTTCTATTTCGTATTTTATAGAAAGGAATCATAATGATATAAAGGTATATTATAATTAAATTTTAATATCATATATAATATCATAACTCCATCCATTATACGTCCCACATATGGTATTTAACGAATCAAATCACTTTGAGGGGGTGGTAGTCCGCACTTCCTTAAATAAAGATATCGCATTTACCCATAATGGAAACCATAAAGGTATGACCAAAATGAAAAATACAGAAGCTTAAGGAAACTATAAACATATTATATATCATATATAATTATAGTGACATCTTAATGGCCACCTTTGAAGGTGTTAAAAGAATGTTGAACAATCATCGTTTCGGGAGGCATAAATTCACCATCCACGGAAACATTATGTCCATTAACCATTAGATGTAGGTGTGTGTAAGTGTAGCTCGAATACTATTTATAAAAACATCCTAGTATATTTAAGATACTAGAGTTGTTACAAAATAAATGAATAAAAAGAGTTTAGGGGGTTGGAGAAGCAAAATAAAACAAAAGGACTCAAGTGAAGACACTACCTTAAAATTGGGTAACTCCCTTTGGTATGAGCTCAATGGATTCCTTGGGAAGAATTCTACCCAATGTGAGGCTTCAAGGAGTAAGAGAGGTAAGTGCAGAGACAAAATGGGCAGGGTTTGGCCGAGCCAAAGGCTTTGGGAGTGTGGGTAAGGAGGTATAGGTGGGGGCATTTTATAATAGTAGAGGAGGGGCACTCTTGTAACGTTAAAAAATGTTACTTTTTTTTCAAAAGAGTTTCGGATTTTAAAAATCCCACATTGATTTATTTAGAGTATAAGGTGATGAGGGTTCGAAATCCACTAATCCAATACGTTTTGGACATGTGTAGGTCTTAGATTTTACATTATCTTTCCATTTTATTTAAATCGTTAAATAATGAGATCATCGCTGCATCATCATGATGTCATAAATAATTTAATTTATTTAAAGTCTAAAAATTATAGAAAAAATACTATGATTTAAGAAATCTTTTTATATTTCCAATGACTATTTATAATCAAAAATCGGATCTTTATATCACCATGTAAAAATTGTTTTATTAAAACATCTCATGTTTGTGTCATTTTTACATTAACATTAAATAAAAAGTTATTTATGTCATTTCCCAACCAAAGTGTCTCCATTGAGTCCCCAAGTTGACCCATGGATTGTCTTGGTCGGCCATGACACATCCAATGAGGGTAGGATATGTGTCATGCTCATATCATATTACTAAAACATTATTTTTACCTTAAACTACACTAATTGCCACTAATCGCGATTAAGAACTTAAAAGTTACTATTCACCAAAAAATTATTTTAATCTCATTGAACCAAATTTTAATTCTTAATGACAACCATGTATGTCGGATTTTTGAAAATCAAAACACAGAAGTGGTAAAATTTCATTTAAACGAAAAATCAGTTTTTAAAAGTACCACTTAGTGGTTTCAGTATTCATCAAAAATTGAAGTTTTTCAGAAAAATACCAAAACATCACCCAAAGATATATTTGATATTCCGAATTCAAAAATGAAGTCCATTTTACAAAATTCAAAACATACAAGTCACATTAATTTATTTAATAATTAATTCCCGGTGTCAGAGCAAATAGCGTGTTTTTAGGAAACAATAAGTATCAAAAGATTGACACAAGTTTAAGTCCGATTTCAAAGTGAAATTAATGCTAATTACCACCATTAGATTAAATGGTAAAAATATATTCATATTAAACTTTAAGAAAAATTCAAAAGATAACCTAATCCTATAAATAATGTAGATTAAAAAGCAGTTTTGATGTAAAATGCAGTATTTTTTACTATTCATTAAAAAATGAACATTGTCAGAAAAATAACAAAAATTTATCCAATGTAAATTTCAATGTACCAATCATAATAAATATGTTTATTTTGACAAATATAGATTATAGAATTATCAGAAGTTTGAATTAAAAAGGGTTTTCCATCAAAAGGCAGTAAAACAATCTTTTAAGAATATTACTGTATTCCATGCTTAAGATTGTATTTATTTTCATTTTAAGCCTCTAAAACATTATCTTAATCATTAATAGACATAGATAAAAAAATATTTATTATTCATTACTTACTTGGGATGTTACATGGAGGGTCTATATAGGGTGGGGGTCCCGCCCCTTGGGGAGGGGGCTCATGTCCAGGTGGGGTTTTCCAGGGGGGTCTGTCTAGTGGTGGGGGTCCATCCATGGGGGGTGTCCAGCAGGGGGGGTTATATGGTGTCCAGTAGTGGGGGGGGGGGGATTCTGTCCGGGTGGGGCTTTCTTGTGGGGGAGGGAGTCTATCTAGGGGGGTTTCCAAGAGGGATATGGGTTTCCAGGAGGGGGTGCTGTCTATGGGGGGCTGTTAGGGGGGTCTTTCTAAGGGAGGGGTCTGTCCAGGGTGTGAGTGGGGTCAGTCTAGGGTGGGAAGGGGGGATGTAGGTGGAGGGGGTCATGTGGTGGGGGGATTTAAGGTGCATATGGGGTGCAAGGGGGAGAGTGGGGGGGGGATTTGCATGTCTGGTGGGGAGGATGAAAGGTGAAAGCATCAAAAGAACGATGATAGTTTTCATTACACAATGTACATGTCTATAGCCACATTTGTAACCATGGCTATATAAGATGAGTGATTTTAGCCTATTCCATTGGTTGAAAA
Organism: Viscum album; assembly: GCA_963277665.1. Classification (NCBI taxonomy): domain Eukaryota; kingdom Viridiplantae; phylum Streptophyta; class Magnoliopsida; order Santalales; family Viscaceae; genus Viscum; species Viscum album. Next base: position 2,130,405,533 of record OY728152.1, on the reverse strand, counting down.
CCGTGACTTTATGGTTTTTGCTATGGTTGAAACCGTGGCTATTGAGTTATATCAATGATTCAAACCATGGCTACATGTTTTACACTATAGCCACAACAATACCATCCATGGTTGTGGGAACAATTGTTATAACATTTATCATTTTTTTGGGCCTATAACCATGGTTTAAAATAGTATTTATAGGCTGATTCTATTGTAGTGCAACCAGGAAATATCCAACAATCTTCGATATATGGTATGTTTTCTCGATGTTCATTTTGGTTTCATCTTCTCATGTTTCTCCTCTCCATATTTTAGCATGTGATATCCAAGATTATAATGGTGTTATCTAGGGTTTCAGTTGTTGTGGTCATACCGCGACAACCTTAGGTGGATGCCGTTGTCACGAGAGTAGGTGATCGTGATCCGTTTGGTGGACTGTTTTCATATAAAGAACATCAAGAACCATTTGAGGTACTGGATTCATTTCTTCTCCATTATTTTATGTGAAACTGTATTGTTAGAATGATTTATAACGCTGGATGACAATATAAATATTTTAACTAGATAAATAAATTGATATGGATCATAATATTTTGCCTATTGTTTTCCAAGATATTGATATATCAATGCTTGCTTTGTGTAGTTGTTTGTTATTGATGTTAATCGGTAAAGAATGTAAATCAGGATTAATTGTAAATTGTTTGGCTAAAGATATATAGGAATGTAAACGAATATGGTTCTTGTTGTAATTTTATGATAATCAAATTAGCGTAGTAAGCATGTTTAATTAATGGTGATAACTTAATGATTAGGTTACCGAAATTTGGAACCTGCAAATAATAATTGGTTAATCCAATATGGATTAATGAACCGGTTGTTTGATAAAAGATAATTCCTTTTAGGGTTCTGAGTTACCCTTTTGATTGTTAATGGGTGAAGAGACAAATTTTTAAGATGTTTTTTTCCTCCTTCTTGTGTTGTGATGTGAGACTGGATGGCTGTTTTCATATGTGGGGGCATGGAGTCCTTTTGGTTGTGTCACAATGTTATGACTAGTGTGGTGAGATGCATCATTTTATAGATGTGGGTGTCTGGGATGACACCAAGGATGGTGGAACGTGATGGATGTGATTATTGGATGCCTGTTATTTTTTTGGTTGATTATCTGTTTTACTTTTCCCCACTGCCTAAGGCAGCTGGTCTTGCTTAACCTACTTATAAAAAGGGAAAAGAGGCGTGAGGTATGCCATGTGATTTCTGTGTTTATTTTCTCATGGGAGGATGGTCATATGCTCTTTCTATTGGCGAAAAAGACTTGACGAGTAGTACACATTCTCACCCTGTGGATCCCCCTTTTGATTTTTATTATAGAATGTTTTTCAAGAATTATGGGGAATGTGGGAAAGTAATTCTATAATGAATAATTGAATAAATTGAGTTAAACCATGGGGACGGAGTTAGCTGGATGATAATGATGAGGTTGTAATTTTAAAGGTGCAGTGAACTTTGTGTGTGCGGCTAATGAAATTTAATGTGGAATTGTAAATAGTTAATTAATGTTTTATGAATTAATTAATGTAAAATTTAACTGATAAAAAGGGAATGAAGTAAGGCAATAAATATTTTTAAATGGTTGTGTTCATATAGGATACCTAGTCTTAGAAGTGGAAGTTGAGAGTCTGAGAGACGTTAGCTGATGTTGAGTAAAAAACTAGGTTATTCCCCTAGAGTGGTTGTGAGCTATAGTATATTTTGTACGTTTTGTGCTTCTATATTCTACTCCACCCTGTTATTAAGGTTAACTAACACCCTAGAGATTCTATGCCTTGGGGGCGTTTTTTCCAACATTCTGTTGGGAGGATGGATGGTTGACTTCCACTTTTGGCCTCACTCTCTTCTCTTGGTATTTACATGTGCTGGTAAGCATAGTGGTATGTTTTCAAAATATAGGTGTGTTTAGGGATGTAATGGATTATGGTTAATCACACACATATATTCTAGATATAGTACCCTTTGGACTACTGTAGGTGTAACATGAATAGGTTGTGATAAATTGAGGATCCTTACACGAAGTATGGGTTTTAATGGCTTGCGGTATAACACTCAAAGTATAGGCTGTGATGACTTGAGAATAATTATTGAGTGGACGTGGCGGTTTTTTTCACGAGGTTCATATTGTGGTGTTTCACCAAGGTGTCTGAGGGAAAGCCTTTTTGGAGAGTGACTCTTAGGACATGTGACATAGGGGAAAAGAGGAAAACCATTGGAGAAGTAGTAGAGGGGTACCCTTGATATTATTTATTTTATAATATACAATTGTATGAGTTACTTGGTGAGATTATCCATGGTGAGGTTCGGAACATAGTATACCAATTTAGGTGATGAGTTAGTTTCACATGTTGTCAACTGTGTTTTAGCATGAATTATTTACCTTTACGCGAGAGGGTTAAGGGAGGATTCTATTGAGTGTACTATTATAGTCCCCCTTTGTATATATAAACTGTTATTCAGGTCACTTGGATCAGGTTGGAGATCAAGATATTTTCTATTATCTTGTGGTTGCAGGAGCAGTTCGGTCTTGCGGTTGTTGTTGTTTTTACATTATTTTGGGTACTTTCAGTTTTCCCCTTCAAGTAGTAGTAGTAGTTTAGCATTACATTACATATGGGAACATGGTATTTAACTTATATTTACATTTTGAGTTGGAGTTATTTGGTGTCTATATAATCTCTATGTTATACATGTGTTCTCTTAGAGGGTAATGCCTCCCATTTGTGTGTTTACTATATCCTCTGTTCTAGTCGCCAACCTGGGGCCTACTGGAGGCGGGACATGGGGGAATTATCTCACTTCTCACTTTGCTAGCCCAGGAGGGGTACACTTTGGGGGGTGGGGTCGTGACATGGTGTCATTAGAGGTGAGGTTGGGGGATAGAATGGAGTTTGGAGTTAGGCACCGGTGAGGTTTCATGGGCTGGTAGGGTAACAGTGTCAATCTTGTTTAGAAAGTGATGTAAACACTGGAAACCGACTGAGATATAGGCATTTAGGACCCCCTATGATCTGATGTATGGACCTTTATGTTTATAATGGAAATTAAATGAGGTGATACTAGTTGCTGGGTAGAGACCTAGGAAAGGATCATTCATCATTCTTCTTTGTGCCTGTGTTTGAATGGGTAGACCTTGGGATAAGTTAATCTAAAATGAATAAAATAAAACAATTAATTAATTAATGTTGAGTCTTCCATATTTTAGGTTTATGGGCTCTAATAGTATGTTATTCAATAGGTATGTCTCTAGGTCATGTCCTCATCATGATCGCTTAGAATATGTCCAGTAGGCTGTTCCATCAGATCCCCGCAGGGTAATGGTTGACGACATGGAGGAAAAAACTCAGAGAGTTTCCATGCCAGGGTCTGCAGAAGTACAAGGGCTCCGTTAAAAATTCAGTCACAGAATACTGGTCAGGGGAGGTTGATATCAGCTTCAGTTCGATCCATGCTCGGAACGAGCATTGGGTGTCTTTGGTTGTGATGATGCTGTGTGGAGAAACGGTGCAGTAGTGGTTCTTATTCCTTAGGGATCACAAGAAGTTAGCGATCTCATGGGAGGAGTTTTGAGACATGGTTAGAGTCGAGTTTCTTCCTTTGACCGCGAAGCTGTCCAGTTTCCAAGAGCTTCTTACCGTTCGACAGTGGAGCTCAAGTGTGCGAGATTTTGGAATCCATTTTAGTAACATTTTACGATATGCTTTGGATGGGTTTCTAAATGAGGAGGCTAGGGTGAGGCATTTCGAAGAGGCTTTGAATCTAGAGATCCATAGCCAGATCACCCCATTTATGCTGAAGACATATCAGGAGGTGTTGTTGAGGATAGAGGTTGTCGAGATGAATTTGGCCAGAACCAGATCATCACGAGGGTGGAGTCATCGTGATTCTTCATGTATCAGATCCTTGGTCAGGGGTTCCCTAATTTAGGGAAGAAATGTTTTCGTTCAGTTTGGGGAAGGTCCAATCCATTCACATCTCATTTCTCTAGTGGTAGAAACTCTCAGTCATATGGAAAGGGATCAAGAACCTATTTTTTTTGTGGTGGTCGAGGACATCAGCCGTGGGAGTTCCCGACCTCTCAATGCAGTCATCGTGCACCTTGTGCCCCACTCCAGGTTCCTCTATTGAGGCAGTTCAAGCGGAGGTAGTAGTATCAGGTTGCACCAACTGTAGATCTGTATAGGGTAGATGGGGAAGGCAAAGGATAGCCATGTGACACTCCCCATCCTCCGACTGCAGAGCGCGGCCATGGTGGGGGTCTTCATTAGGGCCGGAGAGGCAGTGAAGGTGGTCGTGGTTAGATTCATGCTCTACTGTTGCCATCTCCAAGTGATCCAGACAGTGTTCAAGGTACCCTTTTCTTGTTATATACATTGGTGTATTACTTGTTTGATTTAGGAGAGACACACTCCTTCATATCACCTACCCTTGTCCATGAATTGAGACTTTAGGTAGTGAGACTTCAGTTCCCTTGGTGTGGACTATGCCATTAAGAGGTCGTGTTGACTAGTTTTATGTATATAGAAACAGTGAGCTAGGGTTGGGGAAGCACCGCTCTTGGGGATATTTCATATGATTACAAATACAACCATATGATGTCATCCTCAGCATGTATTGGTTGTATTTGGTACAAGCTATCGTGGATTGCTTTAGAAAGAAGGTTGTTTTATTTCGGTGGATGGAGTGCGGGTGGTGTTTGTTGGAGAGTGAGATCCTCGAATGGGTCATAGGAAAGTTCGGTCCTTATCATCCATGATGGATGGGATGATGTTGAGTTCATCAGAGGATTTACCGTTGCCATTTCCTTGGGTTGTAGAAGAGTTCCTTGAAGTCTTTCCAGAAGTGGTTGTTGCATTACCCCCTCGACGAGAGATCGAGTTTGGGAACGAGATACAACCAGGATCATCTCAAATATATTTGTCTCTATATAGGATGACCCATTTTGAGTTACGTGATCTTTGTATACAGCTTTATGGTCTATTACAGTGTGGTTTTTTTCAGCCATGTGTGTCACCGTGGGGTGAACTGGTTTTGTTCGTCAAGAATGCTGATGGTTGTTTGCGGTTGTGTGTCGATTATCATTGCATAAACAAAGTGAAAATAAAGATTCTCTATCCACATACATGGATTAATTATTAATTTAATCAAATGAAGGGTACAAGTTGGTTCTCATAGTTCAGCTTGTTTTCAGGATATCATCAACTGCATATGAAGGATGAGGATATCCCAAAGACTGCATTCCATTGTCGTTATGGACATTATGTGTTCCTTGTAATGCCATTCGGCATGAAGAATTCTCCAACTGTGTTCAAGGTATCGATGAATGTTTTGTTCTATGATTTATTGTACATGTTCATGGTAGTTTTCAACGATGACATCCTTGTGTATTCCATGTCTGAGGAGGAGCATATCGAGCATCTACATGCTTTCTGGGGAGTTGTTCGTCAACATCAACTGTTAGGGAAGTTGTGGAAGTGTGAGTTTTGGGTTCAAGAATTCTTTTTCTTGGGTCATGTTGTGTCCCAGTAGGTATTTATTGTGGATCCATCGAAGATAGAAGTAGTTGTGTCTTAGGAATCCCCCCAAGATAGTGTCGGAGGTGCAAAGTTTCCTTGGTCTCGCAGGCTACTACAAGAAGTTCATAGTTTATTTTTTATGAGTTGTGACTCCTCCGATTTATTTGACCAGAAAATATCTGGCATTTAAATGGAATGATCAGTGTTTGGAATCACTTGAGTATCTAAAGGAGATGTTAGTAAGTTCTCATGTTCATTGTCTTCCAGGTGCGGTAGTTCAGTTAGATTCTTTCTACGATGCTTCACATATGGGGTTGGGATATGTTTGGATGTAGAAAAGATCAGTTGCTTCTTATCGGTCACAACAATTACATTCCCATGAATTTAATTATGCCACTCACAAACTTGAGTTGGAATCTGTTTTGTTTTCTCTGATGTTTTTGAGACATTACCTCCTTGGTGAGCGCATTGTTGTTTTCACCGATCATAATTATTTGGGATCTTTTTTCTCCCAGCATGACATAATCTTATGACCACATTAGTGGATGAAGTTTTTACAAGAATATGACTTTAAAATATCATACATGCCCAGAAAGGGGAATGTTGTAGTTGATTACCTAAGTCGGAATTCACATAGTGATGCAGTGCGTGCATCTGGTGACTCGTGGAGAGTAATGGAAGAAATGTTAGCATTATATCTTGATATGGAAGAAGTTGGTTGCCTATGTTTTCTTCTTCAGATAATGACATATTTAACTCTAGTGAGGCATGTGGATGATTCCCAGTTGGGCGATCTTGAGGTGGACATGTGGAGAGACCGAGTTGTTTGTAGTGAGGCCCCTGATGGTTGGTCGGAGGATGAACAACACTAAATGTGGTATCACGAAAGGATTTTTGTTCCCTTTTTGATGTGCGAGAGGCTTCTGAGAGAGTTTCATTGTTCACCTTTTGTGATGTATCCTGATGTGACAATGATGTACCGAGCCTTGAGGAGCCAATTTTGGTAGCATGGGCTGAAGCATGCAGTTGCAGAGTATGTGTCTCGATGTTTTGGTCCACCAGAAGGTGAGGGCCAAACACCGTGGTCCTAGTGTTCAGATCCAGCCATTAGAGATTCCACAGTGGAATTGGGAGGACATCTCAATGTACTTTGTTACAATTTTACATCGATCACCAGGAGGAAATGATGTTATTTGTGTTGCAGTGGATCGCTTAACAAAATTGGCCCACTTTATAGAAATCAAGGAGTCATGATCAGTGGATGTTTTGTCAAGTGAGTTTCTAGAGGAGGTGGTGGGACTTCATGAAGTCCCTAGGACCATCATTTATGATCGATTTCCTTGATTTTCTTCAATGGTGTGAAGAGGTCTCTGGAATTCATTCGGTTCTCACCTATTCCTAAGCACTACTTTTCTTCCTCAAATGGAATTTCTGAAAGATTGAACCATCTAGACTCTTGAAGACATGTTACGCTCTTGTGTTCTTGATTTTGGTGGTTTTTGGATGAGGCACTTACCCTTGGTTGAGTTCACATACAATGATAGTTTTCACTCCACCATAGTTATGGTGCTTCTTGAAGCCTTGTATGGTCGGCTTTTCGGTTATCAGTTATGCTAGACTAGGGTCAGAGAGTCAGCAATTCTTGGACAGGAACTAGTGCAGAATACAATAGATATGGTTCAGGTGATTCGTGATAGGATGAAGGCAGTGTAATATAATTATAAATCATATGTTGATCCAATAATGAGACCCTTATAGAATAATGTTGTAGATCAAGTATTTCTAAATAAGAATCCCCATCGTGGGCAGCAAAATGTTGGTCATGGGAGTAAGCTTTCACCCCAGTTTGTTGGGCCTTTCGAGGTGTTTTCTTTTGATGGAGATAAGGCGTATAGAGAAGCAATTCCCCCACAAATGAGTTGGATACATGATGTTTTCCATGTATCAATGCTCTATTGTTATCTTAATGATGAATCTCATACCATCGATTGAGGAGATATCGATGTCGATGATGATTCAACTTTTGTGGAGCAATATGTGGAGATCGATGACCGCAAGGAGAAGGTGTTGTGTGGGTGTTATATCCCCTTGGATCATGTCTTGTGGCGACACGGTGGAATGCCGAAGAGTACATGGGAACATGAGTCATAGATACATTCTCAATACCCAGAGTTGTTTGATGTTTAACTGTTTTCATTTAATTAATTCCAGTTGTGGTTATACCTTTCATGTTCATAATATGGATTTATTTTGTTGCTTCTTGTGGCTAGCTCTCTTTTGAGAGGTATCTCGATGGGTGGTAGTTCAGACGTCGTTTCATTTTTTCCCTTTAGGTGATTTTTGAATTCTCGAGAATGAGAATGTTTTGAGAGGTATCTGATGTAATGGTCCAGACCCCTCTAGTCAACTCCTTTTCAAAAATCAGGTGTATGAGGTGTTTCGGGTGGTCATGGTGACATATCCCCAACACTTTTCCAAATTCCCATTTCAGTGAACAGTTCCAATGGTCGGCCATTGTGAATATAGAATAATTAACCTTCAGTGTACAGTGTCATCAGTGACATTATGTGAACAGTGAATTGGTGACCATGTGTGAATAGTGTCATCGACGGCCTTCTATGAATAGTGTCATCGGTGAACTTATGTGAACAGTGCATCAGTGACCTTGGGTGAATAGTGACATTGGTGACCTTATGTTAATAGTGTCATCGGTGACATTCTGTTAACAGTGTCATTGGTAACCTTAAATGAATAGTGTATCGGTGATCTTTTGAGAACAGTCTCATCTGTGACCTTATATGAATAGTGTCATTAGTAACCTTATGTGAACAGTGCAATAGTTTCCTTATGTGAACAGTGCATCGGTGACATTCTATGACTAGTGTCATCGGTGACTTTTTGTGAATAGTGTCATTGGTAACCTTATGTGCACAGTGTAATGGTAACCATGTGTGAACAGTGACATCAGTGACCTTATGTGAACAATGTCATTTTTGACCTTCTGTGAATAGTGCTTTAGTAACCTTATATAAAGTGTTTCATCGATAACCTTAAGTAAACACTCTAAAGGTGAGGTTCCAACAGTGACATATTCTATACATTACCAAATTTTGAGTTCTATGAATAGTGGTTCCAGAATGGTGAAGTTCAAACAGTGACCTTTTCTTTCCATTAAAAAATTTTGTGTTCTGTGAACAATGTTTCCAGAAAGGCAGTGTACACTATTTCTAGAATGGTATGTGTATAGTTTTTCGAGAACTATAGGTGTACAGGGTTTCCAGAACATTAATTGTATAACGTTTCCAGAACAGTATGGTGTACAGTGTTTCCAGAATGGTAGCGTGTATAATGTTTATCCAAGGGTATGGTGTAAAGTGTTTCCATCATCCAACAATCACCCCTTTAACATTTCCATTGACTTAAAATGCATTTAAAGCCTAGTTTTAAAGACTCTAAGGCCGATTCGAATTCCATAACTCCTATATTTTTTATTCATAAGGCTCGAGATTTTCTTACTTGGTCAATCCACATGTTTAAAGAAATCTGATTTTAATGGGAAATAAAATGTATCTTAAACCGCCTCTCCATTAAATCTTTTAAAGGGATAAGATATCATTTTCCCTTTTTCTAACTCCTTATTCTCTGGTGCGAGATGCTAGAAAGTTTCCTTCCTTCCCTTAGGAATCGTGAGACCAAACATTTCCACATGGATTGGTTTCCCTCGACGTCCTTCTTACTGCTAGTGCACCCCTTGTTTTGGTGCAACCAAGAAGTATCCATCAATCATCTATATAATGTATGTTTTATCGTCGTTCTTTTGGGGTTAATCTTATCATGATTCACCTTTACATATTATAGATTCTTTTCTCCATGCTTCTAATAGAGTTATCTTGGGTTTCAATTGGTGCAGTCGTACAATGGCATCCTCGGGTGGAGGTAGTTGTCTGAAAGGTGTTGATCATGATATGTTGTGTGGACTATTCTCATAAAAAGAACGTCAAGAACTATTTGAGGTAGTTGATTCGTTGCTTCTCTATTCTATTATGTGCAACTATATTGTTATCATGTTTTATCCCACTGGATTACAATGGAATTGACATAATAAATATTTAAACTAGATAAATAAATTTATATGGATTGTATGTTTTGGCATATTGATTTTATTGATTGTGGGATATCTATGTTTTCTTTTCATAGATTTTTATTCTTGATTTATATTGGTAAATAACTTAAACCGGGATTAATTGATAATTCTTTGGCTGAAGATAAAGAGGCATGTAAACAAATCTAGTTCATGTTATAATTTGATGTTAATAAAATTGGATTTGTAAGCATGCATCATTATTTGTGATGACATACTGATTAGGTTTCCTGATTTTGGAACCTGTGAATAATAATCGGTTAATCCAAGATGGAATAAAGAACATTTTTTTGTGATAAAATTTAATTCCTTATAGGGTCTTGTGTTACCCTCTTTATTGTTAAAGGCCTATGAGCCAAATTGTTATGATGTTAGTTTTTCTGGTACTAGTGTTTTGATGTGAGCCTGGATGGCTATTTTGATATGTTGGGGGCATGGAGGAATTTTCGTTGTGGAAAAAACGAAACCTCGGGTGGATAGATGCATCATTTTATGCATGTGGGTTTCGGGGAGGACACGAGGTATGATGGAACATGATGGATGTGATTGTTGGATACTTACTATTAATTTTTGTATGATTTTCTGTTTTTATTTTCCCCATTGCTTTAGGCAGCTGGTCTTGCTTACCCTTCTTCCAAAAGAGTTGAAGACATGCGAGGTATGCAAAATGATTTCCATGTTTAGTTTCTCAAAGTAGGATGGGTCTACTCTCTTTCTATAGGTGGAAAAGACTCGATGGGTAGTACATCTACTCACTGTGTTGATCTCCCATAGTGTTTAGTAGCATATAATGATTTTATAGAATGCCTGGGAATGCGGGAAAGAAATTCTGTAATGAATAATTTAATAAATGGTGTTAACACATGGGTTGGAGTTTGGTAGAACATAATGATGAGGTTGTAATTTTAACTGGGAAATGGACTTCAGGTGTGATGGTAATGAAATTTAATGTGGAATTGTAAATGGTTAATTATTGTTTACAGAATTAATTAATATTAAGTGGAACTGATAATAAAGTAGTGAAGTAAGGAAATAATTCTTTTTAAATGGTTGTGTGCTTGTAGGATACGTAGTCATAGAACTGGCAGTTAGGAGTCTGAGAGACATTAACTGCAATTGAGTCTAATACTAGGTTATTATCATATTATGGTTGTGAGCTATAATATATTATGTTATTTTTGTGTTTCTATACGCTACTCCACCACGTTAGTTAGGGAAACATACACGCTGAGGATTCGGAGCCCTAGGGTGTATTTTCCCCCAAATTCTGGTGGGAGGATATATGGCTGACAACCCCCTTCAGCGCCACTCTATTCACTTGATAGTTACTTGTACTGGTAGACAAAGTGGTCTATTTTCCCCATAGATGTTTGTAGAGGTATGTAATGGCTTGTGTTTATTGACACACAAATATATTATAGATATAGTATCCTATAGAATAATATAGGTATAACATGTATAGGTTCTGATGGCATCAGGATCCTTACTCAGTGTATGAGTTGTAATGGCTTGAGGCATAATACCTGATATATGATACATGTTATGCGAGCTGTGTTGGCTCCCAGAAACTACCTGTTTACTTTCTTGCGTGAACATTGTGGTTCTTTTGCATGAGGTGCATATTGTGGTGCTTCTCCCAGGTGTCTGCAGGAAAGCCTTCTTGGAGACAAATGATTAGGACGTACTATGTTGGGGTAAAGTAGCAAACTAGTGGGGAAGTAGTACTGGGGTACCCTTGATATTATTTGTTATATTATATACTCTTGTATGTGTTACATGGTGAGAGTACCGATGGTGAGGTAGGGAAAATAGTTTACCTATTTATGTGATGAGTTATTTTCACATGTTTTTCATTGTGCTTTAGCTTGCTTTCTTTACTTTTTCACGAGAGGTTTTGGGGAGGATCCTTCTGAGAATAGTATTATACTCACCCAATGTATATATAAACTATTTTTCACGTCACTTGGAAGAGGTTGGAGATCAAGATGGTTTCTACTAGCTTGGGGTTGCAGGAGTTATTCAGGCTTGTGGTAGCTAATGTTTTTACTTTATTTTGGGAAATTATAGATTTCCTCCTCTAGTTGTAGTAGTTTTTCAAGAAATTACATATGTAAACATTGGTTTCCTTTTATATTTCAGTTCTAAGTTGGAGTAGGTTGGTGTCGATTATATCTTTCCCTCTTCAGCATGTGTTCTCTTAGAGGGTAATGCCTTCCATTTGTGTGTTTAATATATCCTCGGTGCTAGTCACCAACTAGGGGCCTACTAGAGGAGGGACTAGGGGGTTATTGTCTCCCTTCTCACATTACCAGCCCAAGAATGGTACACATTATTGGGAGGGGGTTGAGACACAATGAATAGAGTACAATGTATTTTTTTGATCATTAAAATCAGAATACGTTATCATTATAAATAAAATGAAAAGGTAGTTATTAAAAATTTATATAAATATTATTTATGGAATAATTTATTCATTATAAATATTATTGTGAACTTTCAAAATGAATTATTATTTTTTAAAACCTATGTATCATTTATTCCAAAAACAGAATTATAAAAAATCAGTCAATTAATTTATTCAATCATTTTAATGAAATAAATAAAAATTTGGATTTCATTCGAAGTCAAAAAACAAGTGTTTTTTATGAATAACTTATTTATTGGATGATAATTATTAATATTAATAATTATTTCCTACATGTAAATTTTATTCATGAAAACACACTTTTCAAAGAAATAAAATATCCATGACTTCAGAAAAAATTATTAAATACAAATTTATAATATATAGAGAATTTATTTTTATAATATTTATTTCATATTATAAATAATCAAGGCCCAAATAATATATACACATAATTTAATTTTTTCAAATTTAATCTTATGTTTGAGGTAAAATAAATTTTTTTATATGGAAAAAATTTAAATCTATCAAATCATTTTAGTCACAGAAAAAGACCTAAAATGTTTTAAATATATTTATCTAGATATATTGGTGTGATGTGAATTAGAATATAATACTATAGTAAACTATTTTAAATAAAATTATTCATTTAAATCTTTAATAGTAACATACCATTATTGAATTATAGTTTTTAAAACCAAAATTACCATTCTCATCATTTATAAAATTAGATCACTCTGAATCACCATGATACTCCTAATGTCTATCACACTAAGCATCCACGGTATGCTTCTCTTTGAATAATACAATAGCATGTGTTGTACGCAACACTGAGTTCAAGCGCACCACGACTTTACAAACTAGCCGTTCAAAAGTGGTTATGAATAGTATTAACTTATTTTTAAAATTTATATTATCTTTATAATTTTAGAATCTATATTATGAGTTTCTAAGACATAATTTAAAAACAAATTCAATTTTTTCAGATAAATGAAGTATTTTTAAAAAAATGCAATTTTACAGCCTTTTAATGGTGAAACCTTTTTAAATCCAATATTTGAAACTTTTATATATATAATTTGAAAACATAAACATCTTCTTTAGAACCGGGACATAAGAATTTAGTTTCAATAATGTTTTGATGTTTTTCTGACAACTTTTATATTTGAGTGAATAGTGAAAATTACTATATTTTAACTGAAATCAACTTTATTAATCAAAATAATTTATACTGCCAAATTATAAATTTTAATGGTTTTCAAGTATAAATTGTTTATATTTTTACAATTTAATCCATTGATGGTCATTTTATGAAATTTCACATTGAAATTGGACACAAACAAGTGTCAAACATATGATAGTTATTATTTCTTAAAAATATGCCTTTTGGTTTTGACAACTGGAATTAATATTAAATTAATAAATGCAAGTTTTATGTTTTGAATTTGGTAAAATAGAATTCATTTTCTAATTTGGAATATCAAAATTATCTTAGGGTGATATTTTTGTATTTTCTGAAAACTTTCAATTATTGATGAATTGTGAAAAACACTGAGTTATTGGTTGAAACTGACATTTTATTTAAATAATTATTTATTTTATTTAAATTTACTTTTTTGTCAATATATATTCATAATATCTATATAAATTCAATAATATTCATTGGAGTCATTTAGTAATAATTTTAGAAATATAAAAAATTTATTGAACTTCTCACAGCCTTTTACCCATCTCCTAGGAGAATTTGCAAATTCACCTAAAACATAATTTTACCTCTTCTATGAGTAGAGTTTATAAAATATGATAGACACGATTAATATGAAGGAGTAAAATGTGGTTCAATAAGAAAAAAATAATTATTTGTGAATAGTAACTTTTTACATTTATTTTCCACAGTTAAAAGTAAATAGGGTAATTACGGGTAAAAATGATATTAACATTACCATAACACATGTCATAATTCTATTGGAAATGTGTATATTGACCAAAAACAACCTTTGGAATAAAATATTATCATTTCTGTCTACTTGAATTTGATTTGGACATTTATTATTATTTAATTCAAAGAAGAGTTAAAAGAGTTAAAATAAAAGTTTAATTACTAAAACATTTCTAATATATGGTAATAAAAAGATAAATTCAATTATAAATATTAATTAGACATATAAAAATATTTCCTACATAATGGTATTTTATTTATAATTTTTATTCATTAAATAATGTAATTTATTTATGACACAATGGTGATGTAGCAATTACCTAATTAATGAAATATTAAAATAATTGATATTATAAATATACAAATAAATGAAATTTGAGAATTTTTATGAATTCCACTAATTTTATAGGTTAATATGACATATTATGATTTGTTATATAAATATTATTCTAAGTAATAATGATGTAATGAATTTTACAAAAATCAAATACCAAAGAGTGTCAAAATTGACATAAAAGAGTTTTTAAAACACATTTTATATTACTAATTGATATTCAATTCCTAAAAATCTAAGGTTTTACCAAATAAATTATATCATTGTATGTGTATCATTAATGGACCACTTGGGGGATTCTTGGATGTATATAGTATGTTTATTAACAGTATAATAAAAAAATATAAAGAGACATGGTAAATGTCAAATTAATTAACTAAGAGTTAAAACTAAAAGATAAGGTTAATATAATGACCAAACCCTGTATAAAATCAATTGGTTGAAAGGATTTCGACCCATACCCACCATAGACTTTGAATAATCCACATTGAAGCCATTATAAACCGAATATGAAATTATTATCAATTTATACTTTATGTTTTTCCTAAAGAGACCCTCCTCCACCTTATAAAAGGACACCACTTATATCCAGTTATTCAAACTATCAAAGCCTTTTGAATCTACCAAAACCTGTCCAATTATTCTCTCAACATCCCTCACTTCAACCTAGAGGACTTAGATTGATCGTAAAACCAACCTAAGGAGCCCTTTCGATCAAATCAAATGGAAGAACACAAAGAAGAGGTAATGTTTTCACCACCCTCTTTCAAGTTCCTTTCGATTTCAAGTTATTCTTTCTATGTTATTCAAATTCTAAAATAATAACTCCATTATATTCTATATACTATTATGTTATTATAAATATTGTACAATAATATTCTATTTTCTTTCCATCCTTTGAATTACATGTCACCATACATGCGTACGTACGGCTTACCGTCTCCACGTCGTGGTATAATTGTAATTCCAAACATTATTACGTGTATGGGTATAATAATGAAGTGTAATTCATGTAAATAATAAATATAACATTATAGTGATTCTGTATATATGATATAATATCAAATTATATTTTATTTTAATATCAATGGAGTGATATTGTTTCTTGTGCGTACGTATGAACTACCATCTCCACAAACGTGATGAGTTTCATTCCCCATCGTATCCATTCAAGTATAATTCTCATTTTATGATTAAAAATAATGTTTAAGGACTTGAAATAATTATGTATATGAATAATTTGGAACCTATCAATAACAAACACGACTTATGTAACAAAACATATAAAATAAATGATTAATTTAACACATGAAAGGACATTAATACTAAGATATTATTAACAAAGCAATATAAAAAAGAAAATATATGATATCATATTAATGTATATGATTTGTGTATAATTTATTAACAATTATTTCAGCATTATAAAGGAGGTTAACCTACCCTCGACCAAGGAGAAGTACAAGGCAAGGGTTTATTTCACAATCTTTAAATTATTTGGGGTTGTTTATACGCAATGACCCAATGTGACCTCTTTATCAACCACATCCATGTTTCTTAAAAATGTACTTCAAAACAATCTTACTATTTTACAGAATATGGGTTAATGTAATTTATACCCTTGTTTTAATTTTTATAAGATGTTTATAAAGGAATCATTCTATCATTTTCTAAACAAGGTATTTTTTATCCTTTTCGACAGAATTAAGGTAAGAATGTCTTTTTAACTTTTATGGTGGGTGCATCTATTTTCAACCGTTGTAAAATTGCAGAAGCTTCCCTTACTAGATTATAATAAAATTATCTATGGAAATTTATTATTGTATAATTATGTGACTTTTAAATGATTTAAAAAAGAGATATTTCTCTAAAATAGTTTTGATTTCATATATGTCAACATCCTTTGATGGATTTTAAGCTTATTTGAAGTTGATTTATTGTGATACAAAACTTCCATATTAAATTGAGGGTTTTGTGATATGTTTGAATGTGGTTGTGTTATTTTTATACCATTTATGGTTTATGGAGAAAGTATTTACATTTTGTATGCTAGTTTTAATTAGAATATTTATGTTATATTTAAACATGTTCATACGAGGAATTCATTGGACTTAATAAGTGACTGGTGGAGCCCGCCATAACCCCTCGATGCATCCGTATGTCTTATGAGGCAAACTAGTGTCTTGGAACAAGGCTTGGACAAAATATTATTTGTATTCATGGCACGAGGCCTTGGCTATGTGGTTATGGATGTTTGGATTTATGCATTCCATCATTATGAAAGTGTTTATTGATATTGCATGTGATTATTCGACTAGTAGAATATCTATGTGAGTAAGTAAATGGAATTATTTCTTTTTATGTTTTCCATATTATGTTGAAGTTCAAGATTAAATTCTTTTTTTAGTTATACACTACCTTAAATGTTTATGCCTATTTATGAATGTTACTGCTATATTGTTATCCTTACTAAGCATCTGAGCTCACCCCTTTCAATGTTTTATTTTTCCCAAGATGTGATGAAGTATTTTATAAATGACCTGTAAGGATATTAGGAGGGGATATGAAGACCATATGTTGTTGTTGTAACTTTTTCACTTTATCATGTAATGTAAGACTTACATATGTATCTAGTGATTCTAAGGATACTAAACTAATCGGTTCCGTGGGATTTGATTCCTTGTAATCAGTCCAATGTATTAAAATATTGCACCAAATCTGTGTAACTAGGGTCGGGGCATTACAGTTTGTATCAGAGGATGTTTAGTACAAACCATGGAATCTAGGTTTAGATAAACTCTGATTAGAGCACATTGTACTAAGATAGAATTTAATGATTAGTATAGACAAACTTCCTAGAATTTTGGAATTGGAGAGATTTTGTGAGTTTTCTGAGCAATAGATCCCTGTCTGGATACGAGCAGGTAGAGGCAGCTCTGGTACAGATGTACCTAGGGTAAAACCCAAAAACACCACATTGAGATAGACTCGAACGGGAACTGGTGCATGACAACGAGCCTTACTGCACTCTTGGTTAAGACACTCACGGGGGATGTGCTTAGGATAATTCTCATTTTCATTACAAATCATTATGAACGGTTTATGAGTATATACTTCTTCAATGAAAACATATTTATGATTATGGATTATATCCCTAAACCGTTCAATTTGCGTTAGATATTTTACATGTTTGGAATTATTCATTTCAATTCATAAACTTACCTAGTTTATGCTATTGTATAGAAATGGCGCCTAGTAGAAGGAATGAGAAGTCCAGCAATATGTATGATCCAAAGAGTAAGAAGGATCATATCATTCATGGCCTTAATCCAACATTTATAAGGGAAATAATCTCCCATTTATTATCATCATATGAATAAATAGTATCATGTGTTGATAAGATAAGTAAAGAATTCTCGGAGTCCTATGTATTTGAAGGGAAGCCAGAGAAGAAAGGGATGGTAGAGAGAAGGATAGATAAAGGGAAGAAGGTAAAGAAGGATTTCTCATATGTGATAACTGTGGAAAGAATCACCTTGGAAAATGCTTGAAGGGAATGGGAGTATGTTATACATGTAGAGAAAAAGGACACCGCGTTCGTGATAGAGAGGGAAAGAAAAAGGTTTCAAATGTACAATGATTCATTTTCAAGGAGATCAGACACTATGCAAACCAATGTCCAAATCATCAAAGTATGCCCCAAATGATGCTATTGGATAATAAACAAGTTATGATACTACCACAGATGATGAGGAATGCTTAGAGTTCTAATGTTGTTATTACATAATTATGCCATTTGAGAGTTATATCAACAATGAACTGGTTATAATAATTATGGAGATAAATAAGGATTGTACGGCAGTACTATTTCATTGAGGATTTGAGAATATATGGTACAATGAAAAGGGATTCAACATCAAGTTAAACTCTTTTTTTTGAAAATAGATTGTTGATGGAAAAGTAATAAATAATATGGTCTTGATACTGAGGTAGTAATTTTGGAATAAGATATGGTTGATTTGGATAAATTATATTAGATATTCTTGACTACCTTGGCACTTATTAATGGTTTGTTTATTTCATCCCTGTTGGGGTATTCAATGTTTTTGGATATAAGGATTATATCTAGAATTATATAAGGAATAAGGGAGAATGAATGTAATAAATAAGGTTTTATGGTAATTCAGGGTGTTATAATAATTTAAAAGAATACACGACGAAGGTATTCACATGTTATTATGTAAAAAAAGATCTTCAGTATATTTACCATCCTTATTAATATTGGAATGTGAGTTTGGGAAAAAGAAATTTGGATAAGTATAAAGGTTGAAATGGATTATATTTCTAATTTTAAAAAATTGTTATGGTTAAAGCATTTTTGAAGAATATTTTGGATTGTAATAAAAAGGATAACCTGGAGGTTGAGTGACAACCCGTCGCGTCCGGCAAAGCCGTGAGACTTAAACCCCCAACTGAAGGGTGACAAGGGTGCATCACCTACAACTAGCCTACATGATGTCCCGGACTGTATAATGTAGTTTTTTTAATAGTCTGAAAAATGAATTATAAATTCATTATTTTGGAACCATATACAGTTAGGATAAATTGAATGTTTTTGAAATCTTTTCAAATGAATGATGAACTTGTGGTAAGAATTATTTGAAGGATAAGACTCTACTTGTCAAGTATATATTTTTATTATTCTCTTATTCTATAAAGAAATTAATTATTATACTTTAGTGAAGAGATCTTAAAACAAAAAATGTGTTATCCTAATACCATAGGTTTTGTTAAACTGATTGTATTTTAAATCATCATATATTGATGAATTTAAGGCCTTCAATCTTAAACATGTTTGTGATTGATGACCTCAATCACTACCTATAAATATTTACATTTTCCCTCCAGTTATATGTCTCTAATTTCCACCAATGTTCTCCTAATCGAGATCATAATTTTGTGGTGACCCTTTCATTTCCCTTTTCTTCTTATTATGACTAAATTTTATTAACCTAATTTCCGATGTGGGTTTTCCCAAAGGTATTTTCTATTTCCCCCCTTTTATTTTCAAAGAAAATTTTGAAATTGTGAGGTCACAATTTATTGAAGGAGGTTAGAATGTAACTCCCCAAGCTTCTGTGATACGCTTCTCTTTGAATAATACAATAGCACGTGTTATATGCAACATTGAGTTCAAGCGCACCACGACCTACCAAACTAGCCATTCAAAAGAGGTTATGAATAGTATTAACAGAATTTTACATTTTTTATTATCCTTCTAATTTTAGAAACCATATTATGAGTTTCTATGATATAATTTAAGAACAAATTAATTTTTTAGATAAAAGATGTATTTTAAAAAAAATGCAATTTTACCGCCTTTTAATGGAAAAGTGTTTTTAAATCAAATATTTGAAACTTTTATATATTAAATTTGACAAAATAAACTTCTTCTTTAGAATCGAGACATAATAATTTATTTTCAATAATGTTTTGATGTTTTTCTGACAACTTTCATATTTGAGTGAATAGTGGAAAATAATATATTTTAACGGGAAATAAATTTTTTAATCAAAATAATTTATATTCTTATATTATGAATTTTAATGGTTTGGAAGTATAAATAGATGTATTTTTACCATTTAATCCACTGATGGTCATTGTATGAAATTTCACTTTGAAATTGGACATAACATGTGTCAAACTTTTAATAGTTATTATTTCTTAAAAATACGCCTTTTGGTTTTGACGACGGGAATTAATTTTAAATTAAGAAATGAAACTTTTATGTTTTGAATTTTGTAAAATAGAATTCATTTTCGAATTCAGAATATCAAAGTTATCTTAGGGAGAAATTTTGGTATTTTTCTTAAAACTTGAAATTTTTGATGAATAGTGAAAAACATTGAGTTATTGGTTAAAACTGACTTTTTATTTAAATAATTATTTATTTTATTTAATTTTTTTAGGACAAAATAGATACTTAACAACTATATAATTTCAATTTAATTCATTGGAGTCAGGTAATAATTCTTTGAGTTATATAAAAATTTTATTGAACTTTTCACCGTCTTTTACCAATCTCCTAGGATAATATGAAAATTCACATAAAACGTAATTTTATCACCTTTGTGTGTAGGATTTAGAAAATCCGAGAGACACATATAATATCATGAAATAAATTGTGGTTCAATAAAGAAAAAATAATTTTTGTTGAATAGTAACTTTTTAATTTAATTTACCACAGTTAAAAGTAAATATGGTAATTACCGATAAAAATGATATATACATTATCCTAAAACATGTGATAATTCTATTTGACAAGTTTACATCGACCGAAAACAACCTTAGGAATAAAATATTATCATTTATGTCCACTTGGATTAGATTAGGACATTTATTATTATTTAATTCTAAGAAAAGTTAAAAGAGTTAAAATAAAAGTTTAATTACTAAAACATATTTAATATAGGGATATAAATCAGATAAATTAAATTATAAATATTAATTATAAATTGCAAAATATTTGTACATAATGGTATTTTATTTATAATTTTTAGACTCTATATAATTTAATTTATTTATGACACAATGTTGATGATGTAATTAACTAATTAATAAAATATTAAAATAATTGATATTATAATTTTCAAAAGAAATGTAATATGAGACTTTTAATGAATTCCACTAATTTTCTAGGTTAATATGACAATATTTAAATTTGTTATATAAATTATATTTGATGTAATAATGTTTTTATGATTTTTACAATAATCAAATACCTAATAGTTTCAAAATTGACATAAAATAGTTTTTAAAACAAATATTTTCTTATTAATTGATATTCAATTCCTAAAAATCTATGGTTCGGCCAAAGGACTTATATCATTATATGTGTATCATTAATGGACCACTTGGGGGTCTCTTGGATGTATATAGTATGTTTATTAACTATATAATATAAAAATACAAAGTGACATGGTAAATGTCAAACTAATTAACTAAGAGTTAAAACTATAAGATAAAGTTAATATAATGACCCGAATCTGTCTAAAAAGTATTTGTTTAGATTATTTAGACCCATAACCAACATAGACTTTGAATGATACACTTTTTAGCGACTAGAAATCGAATATGAATTTATTTTAAATTAATACATTATGTTTTTCCTCAAGATCCCCTCCTCACCATTATAAAAGGACACCACTTCTAACCAATTATTGATACCTTCAACGCCTTTTAGTTCGGCCAAACCCTATCCAATTATTCTCTAAACTTATCTCACTTCAACCTTGAGTCCTTAGTTTGATAAAAAATCCATACTAATGAGCCCTTTTGATCAAATCAAAAGGAAGAACCAGAAGAAGAGGTAATGTTTTCACCACCCTCGTTCAAGTTACTCTCTTCTTCAACTTATTATTTCAATGTTATTACCATTATAAAATAATAAATCTAGTATCTTCTATATACTATTAGTTTATTATAAATATGTTACAATCCTATTCAGTATTCTATCCATCCTTTGAATGACATGTCACCATACGTGCGTACGTACGGATTACCATCTCCACATCATGGTGTAATTGTTATTCAAAACAATATTATTTGGATGAGTATAATAATTAAGTGTAATTAATTTAAATAATAAATATATCATTATAATGATTCTGTATATATGATATACTATCCAATTATATATTATTTTAATACCGATGGAGTGATATTGTTGATCGTGCGTACGTACGGACTACCGTCTCCACGAACACGATGAGAATCATTCCCCCTCATATCCATTAATGTGTAATTATCATTTGATGATTAAAAATAGTGTTCAAAGACTTGATATCATTCTTTATATGAATAATATACAACCTATCTATAAAAAACACGACTTATTTAACAAAACATATAAAATAAAATGAGTAATTTAACACCCAAAACGACGATAATACTATGATATTATTAAAAAAGCAATATTAAATGATCATATATGATATCATATTAATGTATATGATTATTGTGTAATTTAATAACAATTATTTCACAATTATAAAGGATGTTATCCTACCCTCAGCCATGTAAAAGTATATGGTAAGGGTTTATTTCACAATCTCTTCATTATCTGAGGTTTTTTATACGTAATTATCTACTGGGACCTCTTTATCATATACACCCATGTTTCTAAAAAATGTATTTCAAAAAATTCTTACTATTTTACAGAATATGGGTTAAATACATTTATAACCTTTTTTGACTTTTTATAAAGGAATCTTTCTGTCATTTTCCAAACAAGGTCCTTTTTAACCTTTTCGACAGAATTAAGGTAAGAATGTATTTTTAACTTATATGGAGGGTGCATATGTTTTCCCCCATTGCAAAATCATTGAAGCATCCCTTACAAGATTATAAGAAAAGTTTCAAAGTAAAAGTTTTATTTTATTAGTATGTGACTTTTAAATGATTTCAAAAAAAGAGATATTTCACTCAAATAGTTTTGATTTCATCTATGTCAACATCCTTTGATGGATTTTAAGCTTATTTGAAGTTGATTTATTGTGATACAAAACTTCCATATTGAATTGAAGGTTTTGTGATATGTTTAACTGTGGATGTGTTATTTTTATACCATTCATGGTTTGTAGAGAAAGTATTGACATTTCGTATGCCAGTTTTAATACAAATATTTATGTTATGTTTAATCATGTTCATATGAGGAATGAATTGGACTTAATAAGTGACGGGTGGAGCCCTCAATAGTTCCTCTATGCATCGGTAGGTATCATGAGACAAACTACTGTCTTGGACCAAGGCTTTGAAAATATCTTATTTGTAGTCTTGGCATGATGCCTTGGCTATGTGGTTACGATAGTATGGCATTATGCATTCCATCATTATGAAAGTGGTTATTGATATTGCATTTGATTATTATACTAGTAGAATATCCATGTGAGTAAGTAAATGGAATTATTTCATTTTATTTTTCCCATATTATTCTTTTTTTCAAGTTTAAAATTATTTTTTAGTTATATATTTTCTTAAATGTTTATGCCTATTTATAAAAGTTTTCGATGTATTGTTATCTTTACTGAGCATCTGAGCTCACCCATTTCAATGTTTTTCCCCCGGATGTGAAGAAGTATTTTATGAATGACCTACATGGATAGTATGAGGGGATATGAAGACAAGATGTTGATGTTGTAACTATTTCATATTATGAAGTAATGTAAGACTTATGAATGTATCTAGTGATTCCTATGCTATTAAACTAGTCCGTCCCTCGGGACTTGATTCCTTATAATCATGCCAATGTATTAAAATAATGCACCGACTCTGGGTAACTAGGTTCAGGGTGTTATATAATGCTATAATTATCCTTCTAATGTTCTATAATCAATATAAAAAAAATATAACTCAAAAATTTATATACTTATTTTCTAAATTAGTTATACTATGAAATCCATTTCAATGGGAATTTATAAAAAAATAACATGGTCCCAATGTGAGTATTCTATAACCCCAATACACACATTCATAATTTTCCTCATCCAATATTTTTATAAACAAAAATATATAGTGAAATAATTATATATTAATAAACGACAATTATATTGTTTAACATTGAGAATATTATTCAATATATTCCATCCACTGAGAAAAACAAAAAATACAATTACCTTATGTACATATAGACTACTTCCACAAATAATTGATGTCGTTCATTTTTCATAACCTCCATTAACATAAGGTAATTGTAATGGATATTATGAATGAATCTATTCAATATTTCAAAATTTTAATTATAATTTATAATTTATCACATACCTTCATTATATCACAATATTAAACAAAAGTAATTCTTAATATTGTGTATATACAGCTTACCATTTCCACAAAAAAACCAATTTCATTTATCCTCACATCACTACATGAATAGATATATTAAAAATCTTTATTATGTTTATTTATATTTATAATTTTTTTATAATTTTGTATAACTATGATTAAAATAATATAATAACATTTCGTTATTAGGTAAATCATTATAATAATCTCTCATTTGTGTTAGTTTTAACAAATAATTGAATAATTTTAAATTATTTTTATAATGACTAATTATGAAATTTTATTGTTCCATTTGAAAAAGAAATTATTTCATTTATTAGAAAAAAATATATTTCAATTGAATTTTTTGGTGGAGGTAGTAGAAACCTTCACATCCAAGACAAAATTTTTTATTTCAACTTACTTTTTGAGTGGATTCCAATAGGGTTTATTCCAGGATTTATAAACACCCAATTGTTTCATTATTTGTGATGTCTCATGAACAAGATTTCCAATTGAATATGGTCATTGGGAAATTTTTATATCAAGGATTAGGGATAGACATTGTAGAGTGGATGAGGAGATGGGCATGCCTCATATAGTGACTGTTGATGATCATATATAGATAATAGAACATTTTTAGGAATATTCATTTTACTATACAAACCCATGCATGTTAACCATAATCGTTTTTTAATCTGATATATGGAAAAAAAAATTATCTGAATATAGAATACATCATCACCTAATACAATATTAATAAGTTGAACTATTATTAGACATATCATATTTAATAAATTTATACATAATGCAGGAAGTGAAACATAATAAGTGGTGAGGAATGATGTTTAGTAAATGTAACAATGGTGATAAGTAAGACAAATATTCATAAAAGGGAATGGCAACATGATCATAACATTTTTAAACAATAACTTTCATATCAATGATCACATACATGGCTGATGTGAAAAATATGGATAGTACATAAGACACGAATATAAATGGAATTAATAGACATGGGCCATGATAGAATAAAATTGAAATAACAATTTTTTTTTGCATGCCCGTATGGTAAGAAAATAATTTCAATATTTTTAAATGATTACTAAAATGGTTAAAATAATGGCATGGGATTACTATTCAAATCAATATTTTTTTATGATCCACTACCAATACCATAATAGAGATTTAATGTCCTTACTAAATAAGGGCCACACCCCATTCCAGTCCAATCTATCTGATGGGATAAAAATATTTATAGAATAAATTCCTAGGATAATTAAGTAAATGAAATGACCAAGATATTTTTAAATGAAATTTCATTAGTGATTGAATTATATGAAATGTTATAGTAATATAAATCGCATGGGATTATTTGATTTCATAATGTAATATTGGATTTAAATGACGAATATAAATCATAACTTTTGATAATATACAAATTGAATTGTGACCATATTATTAGTATAAATAGAGGATTTGAAAAATCTAATTGACCCAAATAAATTAATTGATGGACTTGAAAAATTGGACAATACCATATAAAGTCCATGTTACATAATTTTCAATGGAGATTTCACCATAGGTTATTTCCCTTGAACAAGACCAAACTGAGATATAATATCTAAATAGTTATTGAAACTTTTTTTGATATAAGTTAATTCTTATTGGGATCACATCCCAATCCATTTTTTCTGAACGATCCGAATAAAATATCCCCATTGTACACCCTACCTTTAGTGTGTTTTCTATTGATATAATCCAATATATACTATTTTTTTTATAATTTGAATATTTATATTGTATTTCCAAAGAAATTGTTCTATATTATTCTTATTAATGTTACATTATATATTATTTTGATTTTGATAGGATAAAACAATATATGTGTTTTGGGTAATATAAGTTTTCAATTAAGACAATTAAGTAGATGGACTAAAATATATTTGATATAAATAAAATTTTAATAAAATAATTTTAATTTAGTATAAACTTAAACATATTTTTTATGATCTAAAATGTATATTTATGAGGGTTAGAAATATTTTAATTTCAAAAAACATATAATTTCTTAATTAAGGTATATTATGGTTGAAATGACTAAATTCTTCTTTTTTAAATAATATTTAAAAAAAATAATTTTTTTTATTATGTTAAAATAAAAAAATGTTCATATAATTATAATTTTCTGAGAAAGTTGAATTTTTGGATAAAAACTAAATATGGTATAAATATATGGTTTGTATTATGAAATAATAATAAACATTGTGATATAATAGATACTTTAGGATGTATCATTGACTAAATATTACTTTCCCTTTAAATGTATCTTATTTTAAGTTATTTTATAAATTTTCTAAACCACTTATAAATCCCCAAAAACCTTAATTATATTTATATTATTTTAAAATTATTACTTTATTAACTTGACTCACTTCCAAGTCATGAAGGGTAATATTTTTTTGTTGTAGATTGACCCTTGGACTTATATAATATTGAAATCCAACCCTCATTATTAGAAAACGTGTGAAAATCTATGAGACAGATTTTGGTTTTGATTACATTAGTGTATAGAATCCAATATCATTTTTTGGTAAATAATAATTAATCCCCTATATTTAATGATATTATCCCACCCCTTATCCAATTAATATTCACTAAAAACCATTAAATACAATTTTAATCATAACTCTCCTCCCTATATTCCTCCAATGTTTCCTCCGTGCTATTAAGAAACCCCTCCTATAATTTAAGAATCACACTCTCAAATTAATCGATCCATTATTTTTCCAATTTATTGAAGAATCATATTTATTATAAGCCTTTTATTTCCAATTCCACATATTGGGATATGATTTTTCATATCCTTAATAATATCAATTTTTCATAAAGTTATGACACACATGTTTAGATATCAATAATAAATTTTATGAATATGTATGTACTTTTGTTATGTGGTTGAAATTTAAATTTGACTTTTCCTTGCTAAATGGTTGTGTCGTGAAATAGTCGGTATTTACAATATAGGGTATTCATAAAGACATAACATTATATATTTCATTGAAAACATCAATTTATTTATTCCATGTTTTTTATAAATAAATTAAATTTGACGAAATATGAATTCATGTTATATAATCTTTGTCATAATCATAAAAATGTACATGCTATGATAATTTTGGGATCACCCATACAATGCTCATGTGAATTGGGTAACAATTAATTCTCATGATATTCTCCATGAAATCCCTGACAAGAAACTGAATTGTATTTCAGTAGAGTGAAGAAAAATGGAAATGATTCCATCCGGGTGTTTGAAGAAATCATTGAAATAATTCCACGATACCCCTCCATTTTATTCATTAACCACTAATATAATGTTAAATTCTTATTTGGTTAGACGAAAATGAGTCTTTGAAAATAATTTTTGATTCAGGGAGTAATAATCCTGTAAATTTACATACAGGTATTGGGAAACACATTACATTCATAATGTACGGTCACATAGATAACAGTTGTCAATGGGGCAAACCATACAATGTAATGAAAGAGTGTAGTATTGTAATATATGATTAACATATTTTAAAAATTTTAACTCCACGGAACAAGAACACTCTGTGAACCACTAACAAATACCAATGTTGGATAGAGACAATAATTCCCATCAAAATACAATGAATAAATGGAACTAATATTGAATTATAACTATTTATGTTGACCTCGGCAATGATGTGATAATAATAAAAAAGTAATTTAATCAATAATATCAAAAATAATGTTTGACTTCGGTTCCAAAAATCCTTTAATATCAAAAAAATTTAGTAGAACAATTCAAAAAAATAAAATAATGAATTGATGAATAGAAATCAGTGAGAACATAAAAAGGGGAAATTACTACTTCTAATGTACATATACCCCAAACAAATTCTACGAGATGAACTTCCTCGATAATCTGTTGATACTCCCATTAGTGTAATTTTTTCAATTATGGGTATAAATTGACATTCCTTATATATACAAATATATAACATTAATATCTCTAATATGTAAATCACCCCATGTATTATGCATTTCCCATTGATTATATACAAATGTACTATTGATTATGAATGTTCATTTGAACCAATAGCCCAAACATCGATATTAATTCAATATGATCAAGAACATATATCTCCAATGATCGGGTCTATAGAAATGATCATATTTTTATAGATTCTTGTTGTTTAAAAATTTTCTGATGTTTTCCCAATTAATTTAATGGTCTTCCTCCAAGACGATATGTTGAATTTTTAGTGAAATTTATACCAATAGAATTTATTTTATCCACGATAATATATATTATTTATTTTGATGAAAACTAGGAGATTAAAAAAATAACTATAGGATTATCTATATAAATGGTTCAGATAACCAGGTGCTTAACCATGGGGTGACCTGGTCATTTTTTTAAGAATTAATATGGATAAATTACCATTTTCATTGATTATTATGTGCTTAAAAAGTCTAGATAAATAAAAAGTATCATATAACCTAGATGGATGAAATATTGGATTAAAAATATGGAGGGAAATACATATCCCTGTTGGATTTATGGTAGGGTTATTATTAAAAAAATTAAGAAAGAAGATATCCCAAATACTCCTTTATGTAGAATTTATGGGTATTATGACTTCCTAGAGATGACATTCAAAGCCACTAATGCTCAATAAATATTTATTTACTTGTTGAAATGAGTATTTTGAGATTACATGTATAATGGTTTTTTAGTATTTATAAAAATATTCTGATATACTGTAAATTAATGGACAAGAATGTGAAGCATTTGAGAGCTATGATAAATAAATTATGAATGGAGAAGCATTATTTAATGTACAAAAAATGGCAGTTTTGGTTGAATGAAGTCTCATTTTTTGGTAATACTGTAATATATAAGAGGATATATATTAACTCATAAAAAGAATAATCATATGAAGGATTTCCAAGGCCAACATTTGTGAATATACTTCATAGTATCCACGGAATAAATTATTAATATCATCAATTTGTGAGAAAAATATCATAATTATCCAAACCTCTAAACAAAATAACTCAAAAGACAGTCTTGTTTGTTTGGAATAGTGAATTTGAAAATATTTTTAGGTATTTGTAAAGAATTTTATCACTGTACATGTACTTATGAAACGCATAAATGGGGAGATTATCAAAATATAGAATAATTCTTTTATGAATGGAATGTGCTATATTCTAATGAACAATGGAAAAGTGACATCCTATGCACCAAGAAGATTGATATTACATGAATAAAGAAACCGAACACATGATTGAGAGATGGATAAATTTATCATCATGTCGAATATCTACCAGAATTATCCCTTTGGGGAGAAGTGTTAAATATATACGGATCAAAAGAACCTTAAGTATATGTTCACACAGTAGGAGATTAATATTCTCCAAATAACATGGTTATAGTTATTTATGTAATTTTGATAATCAATGAAATATCATCCTTGTAATGATTATAAGGTTGTACGATTCTCTATGAATAAAGGAAACAAATAATTTTATGATTTATGTTAATCAATAAGGATAAGATTATATTTATACCTGAAAAGGAAAAAATTGTAATATTAATGGAAGAAACAAAATCTATCTTGAATGAAATGACTTCCCAACCATCCCCTTTTTGGAAGACAGTGAATGATACAAATGATTTTCTGTAAATTTAGAAGAATGTGGAAAATATTAGAAAATTTAAATACTCATATTAAAAAATTAATGAGGAGTGAGTTGAAATATTTGGGTCACGAATATGCATTACAAAAAAGATGTGAAATAAGGTGTTCTTTGTTGATTCACATAGCTTGACCATATCCATCCATCTAGATAGCACAAATATTTTTAAAACATACATAATAAAAATATTTGGTGTACAATATTAATAAATAGATGAGAAAATATAATTTATAATGTCTCGTGTATCATTAAGTGAAGGATAAAAAGAAAAGAACTAGGGGTGATGCATCAATTACCCAAAAAAGTAAAGAAATTCGAAAACAAAACCATGGACTTTTTCACTCATCCTATAAAAACATCAAGAAAAAATATTTATATCTAGATTATTGTTGATATCATTTTAAAGGCATTATACATCTTTTCAATTTGAGATAACTTCTCACTCTATCATTCTGAATGGATAAATACTAGAAAACTGGCGAGACTTCTTGGAACACCACTGTTGATTATGTCTGATTGTGACACAATAGTTTCCTTTTGGTTTTAGAATGGTACCCAACATGATATAAATACAATGTTTTTAATTTAACATGACTAATCTCCCACAAACTGATGATCAATGTTAGTGGACAATCTTGACACTGAAGGAAATGTGGATATCATTCAAAATTGACTTCAATGGATTATGGGATCAAAAATTTACCCGGGTTGAGTTTTCATAAAACAATAGAATTTAGTCAAGTATCCCAATGTGCCACTATGAATCCCTTTATGACAGTGGTTAAGATCGCCTTTGGTTTTTGATGATGTTTCTGAATGCGAACTCGATGGTCCAAAAATGGTTTTGGAAATGGTGAAAATGTCATTGTCCATTTAGTAGCTAATCCAGGGTCCTCATAGTCGATAAAAGATCGAGGATAATATTAATTTATGAGGTAGGGAGTTTAAGATTAGAAATAATTTATTCATCTTCATATTTTATATGAATAATGACATAATTTTTTTGAAGATGGTAATGTTTAGTCCAAGATACATCGGTCCCCTTGAGATCCTTGATTTATTTGGAATGGTACTATGTCAAATAGAACTACCACCATAACTAACCTAATTAAATGATGTGTTATATTTATTCATCTTGAGTAAACATATACCAAACCACTCATATATAATGAATCCATATGTGGTAGCTTTAGAAAATGACTTTCTCGATAAAGAGCTATTTGTGATGAAATTAGATCACAGAGACACAATTCTATTAAATAGCAAAATGCACCTAATCAAAGTGATATGAAGAAAAAAATATTAAATAATCATTTTTGGAATAATAGGAGTGATTGAGAAGGAATTAACCCCACCTATTATAATATATGAAATTATAAATTTGTGGTGGCAATTTTTGAAGGGTTAATGTTTTTTACAACCCAAACATCGATAAATAAAATTAACATTATGAAGGAATTGAATGACCTATTATTTTTTTATAATGAACATTTAATTTATTAGATTATTCTGTATTAAAGGATTTTAATTACAATTATACATCATATAAAATTATAATATATTTATTTTAAAAGGGATCATTTGATTTGTATAAATCCAGGGTTTGGATTAATCCAATTTACAAATACAAAGGGAGTGATGGCATTGACAAATATGAACATACACTATAAATCTCATTTATTTGATCCCGCATCGGAGGTTTCATCACTAGGACATTATCTTGACCAATCTCAAGATGGGATAAAAAGATTAATTCCTGAATGAAATCATTTATTAAATAATTTCACGCTCATCGAGATCATGGCCCAAACTCTGTTCGTCGAACCACCCATTGAAAATCTCACAATCGTACACCATACCCTTAGTTATTCTTTGTCAGTAATAAAGGGATATTTTAAAATACCATAATAATATGAATATATAAATATTATTTCAAATATAATAATGGGTATATATACTTTGTCTTCTAGTATGTTTATAAATGATTTTAATTTTTTTAAAATTTAAAAATTATAATTTTTTTCGGTAATATGAAATTTCAAATAAGAATTTTTTTACTGAATTAACATGTTTTTGAGATAATTTTTTTTTAATAATATGTTATTAATAAATATTATTTATAAAATTTTATCGATAATAAATTTTTTTTGATATAAAATATAATTTTTATAAGGATTTGAGTGTTGTTATTATACAAAACCCCATAATTTCTTAATATCGTTTGATTCCCATTTAAAGGATCACAATCAAATATTTATCATATTATTTAATTAAAATATATAATATTTTAGGAATCATTAGGTGAAAATATCCAATGGTGATTTTTTCAATAATTTTTTAGATAGTTTATTTTTTTGGTAATCTATAAATACGGATTAAATATACATTGAGTATTTTGAATTCATAATGAGAAAAATTAAATTAAAAAAATATATAAATCATGAAAAAAACATTATTTCCAAATTAAAAAAATGCGGTTTTTAGTTTATTTGATTAAATTTATAAATCCCTTATCAATCCTCTAAAACCTATATTATATTTTATGGTTTTAAAATCGTTTCATTATAAACATTACTAATATCCCCATATACATGGATTATATTTTAATAATTTCATCCATTTTAATTTTTAAAATATTTAAATCCACCCTTATGTTTTGGAAGTAATTCATAAAACACATTGTATGGTTTCTTTATTATATTACATTATTTTTTAGAGTACAAAACCAATTTTGGGAAACAATAATGAACACCCTATAATTTAGAATATAATCCCACAAAATAATCCAATATTGTCCACTAAAAACCATTCCACAAATCATTACTCTTCCATTTACTCTATAGTGTCCTCCCAAGGTCCCCCAAAACAGGCAGGATTCTCCTCCTAGGAATTTTGAATCACCCATGAAACGTAAGGGATCATTTCCTTCTCCTCTATATTTAAACATCGCCTACTTTTTATGAATTTTATTTACAATTAATAATTTTGGGATATGATTTTCTATATCCGTATTATGATATATTATATTTAAAAATTAATATAGACACATTTATTTATAATTAAATAATTTTATGAACAATTATTTCTTTTCATTAGACTGGTGAGTTTTCACTGTGATTTTTCTTTTCCATACCATTGTGATATGAATACAATCACTATTTACACAAAAGGTTATTCAACAAGACACACCGGTACATATTTTATTGGTTACTTTTATTTATATCTTGCACACTCCATGATATTTGATCTAAATGAAATGAAATATGTTCTTATTTTTTGTGATCTATGTGGAACACTCATGCACACACACAACTTGTCTATGATGGGGGTACCAGATAGAGATCCGAACCCTTTGGAAATGTTTTATTCTTATTATATTTATTGTATAGAGAATAACATGTTATCCTAATAAAATAATGTTAAGATATATATTTTTTACCATTTTTTATGTTTACGATGTCATGATTATGGTTTTTTTCACATTCCCATGTTTCCTTTTTGGTTATCATGCAGTATCATGCCCTATTGTTCATGTTTATAAATCTTAGAAATTTCATCTTCCATTTATATTCATATTGTGTATAATGTTATGTATTATTTTTATTATGATTTCTTTATTCCTTAAGTTGGATATATTTCCCACCCCTGAATAATGAATTGTTCCTAGGTTATCCCCTATAATTTTTTGAATTATTGAACAATATGATATTGTTAAATACGTTTAATGTAATGTCAATATAGACCCTATTTTAATTTTATATATAATGTCAATAATTCCATAATACAGTGGAATTATGAATCCTTTGGGACATATTATATGTATTTTTATTTAGAAAATCACTATTTAATGTGTAATAAATACAAGGGTTATCGTTGGTTCATTCGTTATATAATGAAAATAAAACTTATGTGTCCTTAAAGACAATATAAAATACATTATATCAGATAAAATTAAAATAAATGGGTATAAAAAATTATCCTTTACCTATTTACATGAAATAGGATTCATAATCACTACATCATTTCTTAACCCAAATAATTGAAGTAGGATTCATAATAATTTTATCATGGTGTTTACTGTGGACGAGAAATGGATTTCTCGATTATCATGTCATCAGAAACCATTCAAAGAAAAAAAATGGTATCCCTAATTAATATACCTAGATAATAATAATTTATATCAATGTATTTCATCATATATTTTGATTATCTTAAAATATCCATTAGAATATTTCTTGAAAAAAATTAATTCTCCTACAAAATAACTTTGTAAAAATTTTAATCGTTTTCAAAATTCAATTTTTTAAAAATAACCCTGATTATCTTTAAAGAATAATTTGACAATATTTTAATTTTTTATTTATTTTAGTTTCTATTAAAATATGGAAACAATTCTTTTTAATGTTGAAACCTTTTTAAAAAAAATATTTCTAGATGAAAATTGGTTATTGACTAAAAAGATGATTTTTCATAAAAACATTATTTTGATCTAACGAGTACATACTGAGAGGAAAAAAAGGGAAAACATGAACTATCTGTTCATAAAGAGAGTAATAAATTATTAAATAAATTCTTGATATATAGATCCTTAAATTACATCATTTTATGAATAATCCAAAATAATCCCAATAAACGATGAAGTTGTAACACAATACTCATATGACATTGATAAAATTGAATATCAGTTCCAAAGAAAGAATAACATAAAAGAAAAAATAAGAAATAATGAAAATGAATATATTTATAATATACTATGATAATAGGATAGTCTATATACTTTATACAATAATATAGATTCATAGAACCACATATATCTCAAATAATGAAAATTAAGACAAACCCCCATATCGATTTCTTAACATTGGAACTGTAATCAAAATGAAAGAGTGTTACTAAAATGGGTATATATATAACAATTATATTTTGTATATTAATCATGAAATACATTCATCGTAGGTATAAACATCATATAAATGAAATTGGTGGTGAGTGTGGTTTGTGTCTAATAGAATTAAAAGGTGGGAAAAAATGCATTATCTCATTAGTAATATTTTTAATAGTAAAAAAAGAATAACATAAAATAAAATATTAATTATCATGAATATAAGGATATTAATGATATAAAATGTCAACGTGGTGGAATATCCACCATAATAATAAAATATTGGTGACTTTTCAGATGTATAACTGAAATAAAATATGGAGTTGAAATCATTTATCATAATTATAGACATTAATCACATGAGATAAATCTCAAAATATAATAAATTAAAAATTATTAAAAATATATTATATAAATTATATATTAGTATAATATAATTTATTATTCTTTTATGACCAATTATTACCCATATATTTACAATTCTACGTTTCAGTGATGTTTTAGGTAAAAATAGGTTAGTTTTTCATATCCATTTTGATATGAAATTTTTGGTTCACATACATAGAAATTGATTTCATAATATCAATAATTGTAGACATGATAAAAATATTATATATATAGTATTAATTTATTTATTTTTATCCATAAAATTTTGTGATATAAAATGAATCACAACATTCATGGAGGTGGTATGACATATTAACTCATGAATTTTGATTCCATATTATTATTAGATTGAATGAAAGAAAATTAAATTACATATTATCATTATAGAATATTTTTTTCTGAAAAACAAATCATATATATTCATTAAACCGATCCTTATTAATTTACATGTAATGTCTAAGAGAATCGCATCGCATCTCGGGGCAGTTTTTTGGGTATACATGAGTTATATTATCGCATTTCCATGAAATGGAGAGTATGAAGCTATGTGTGATATAATAATTAATGAAGTATAATAATATCATAAATATCATAAATAGATAATAAATCAATCATTATTTCCATCAATGGTACGTGGTAATAGAATAACGAATGATATCAGTTTAATAACTGCTAGTCCTTCTAACAAATGAATGATGAATTTATAACACAGTTACTGACATCTCTAATATTACACCCTCTCATGTGGAAAAATTATGTCAGTTTCTGGAAGTCATGGCTACCTCACTATACCAATAGGGTGAAAACTAGAAGCACATATGTGATGATTATAGTAGGGAGATAATACCCCCTATTATGGTATTACAATACCATAAAATAAATAGGTATCCATAAACATTATAGTAACAAATAATAAAGAAATTTTTCCAATATATATGTAGGAATAAAATGGAGAAACCAATAAACCAATAACAATGAATCTTGTAATGATTTTATTAAATGTATCAAAATGTATAGAAAGGAATTCTAAAAATAAAAGAAGCATCATACAAAAATAAACTCAAATATCCCAAATCATGAACACAATGTTGTTCCCATCTCCAAACTCTAGATGATCCACGAGAAACAATAACCAATTGGGTTTCATTACATTGTCTAAAACTACATAATATAATATTATTGAATACTAAATAGTGTCATAAAGAGGTTTTGTATATAACTTAGTAGTTTGACACCACATTTTCAAAAAAAAGTAGAATGATAATAAGTTCATACAATATAGAGATACAAATGTGTATTCATTAACCAATTTATACAATATGTAAATCAACATACTTCGGGATAATACAAAAATATCTCATAGCATGTTACACAATAATTCCAAATATAACCATAAATTGTGCTATAATCATATAATAGTTAAAATAACTCCTTAATAGAATTCAATAATATATATTAAAATCCACTTATAAATGGAATTTATCAACAACACTTCTAAGGAGTATATTTAATAATTTAACTATAAAACAAGTTCATGCCAACTATATTTTATCTTTAGCATCATTGTTAATAGACATAAATATATGTTTCAATAAAAAATAGTATAAGGATGATATATACGCATTTAATAATCTAGGTAAATCTCTTTATATCAATTTGAACATAAAACTATGATAGGCTTGGTATATAAACATTATAGTAAGAATTAAAACACATTTCAA
The DNA here is from genome assembly GCA_963277665.1 of Viscum album. NCBI lineage: Eukaryota > Viridiplantae > Streptophyta > Magnoliopsida > Santalales > Viscaceae > Viscum > Viscum album. The sequence goes on along the minus strand of OY728152.1, from coordinate 2,130,368,621 downwards.
AATTGAAACGACAATGAAATATCACATTATAAGATAAAGTAATTAATTGTTTAAATTACCATTTCTCATTAAACGGATCCTTCATTTAGTTATCAAATTATCTCAATACATTTTGATGAAAAAAATCCATTAACAAAAGGAATTTATTTCCTTCAATCAAACGTGATATCAAATCCTGATAAACGAAAGTTATTCCAATACAAAAATCCTTGTTATTTTGTGTTTTCTCACCCAACGAGTGACCACAATCTTGGTCACATCAAAATTAAAATAGAAATGATCCATAGAATAATAAATTATATGATCTATAATTTTTTATCATTCATTTTTTATTGTTCATGTTATATAAGAATAATTATAAATATTATATATACTGAAAAACAAAAAATATAATATCCTTATGATATAAGAAATCTAACTTTATATAGTGATCAAAAAATGATTATAATGGGAAAAACCAACATGGATGATAGTGTATAAGATTTATTGATGAAATATGGATCAAACTAGATCTTTATAATCACATAAACCAACCATGGTCAAACATTTTACACCATATCGATGGAGAGAAATAGTATAGAGGGGAAAACAGGAAGAAAAGATCTTACTAGGGATCATATGAATAATCGGGATTCTCAAAATAGATTGAAGGTTTCAACAATCATAAAGAGATTACCCTTGGTCCAAGGGGTATATTTTTCAATTGAGTAATGATAAATTATAAAGGTAATATTACCTTAAAAATAGTGAGACCACAAAATAGATGGTCTGGAATCCAATTTCTTGTCATGTATTTTATATTTAAGGTTTATATCAAATGTCATGTTGCCTTAGGAGATTTGTACAATAAAAAAACATTAGAAATCATTTAGTGAGGGTTTATTGTTTCCAAATAGTATATACCAGGAACTTGTTCGTCCCTTTTACCCTTTCACGTCATTTGCATGGAATTTTATACACATCGTGTGACCAAATTACATGGCATGTAAATTTTTTACAGATAGATTTTATCCCATAATTCACAAAATCACACAAATATAAAGTAGATACCATCCATACTTATTGAATCCCCTTATAATCCAATTTATCAAATTTGTAAAATTACACCACTAATTATAACAAAAAATATGTCTTCAATATTTATGTCATATTCGACAATAAATATCTCATCCTCAGAATAAGACTTGACGATAATGTTTTTATTTCATTTTAAATCCAAAAAAAATAAGCTCTATGAAAAAAATAGGGACATACCTAGAAAAAAGGCATTGTCTTACACCCTCCGACGATATTATAGTGAATTACCATGTAGATCCAAGAATTAATTTGGGGTCTTTGTGAAGCATTTTTGGCCACTATTCCAAAATATCATACTCCCCTCCCATGTTTCTTCCTGAACACACCCACGATTCCGTTTCTCCTGAACTACAGGCATGTTTTTTGCATATTTATTTCTCAATATGGTTGGAAATTTAATTCTAATTCTTTAAAACTGACACATTTACAAAATGACTAAAATCCTCAATGCCTATCAATTGATAATGGTATACAAAATTTCTCAGAATCTAGGACGTCTGAGTGACATCATCCAAGGAACATTAGTACTTTGGAAGGTTTAATTAGTACTCAACTAGGGTGAACATTTAAACTAAATGAATTATCCTAGAAACCATGTGCATTATCTTTCTTTGTTTCCTGATATAGCAAAACCACACTATTGATAATCCAAAATGAAATCTTAATGAGAAATCTAAAACTCAAGAGTTCATCCATGGTTATTATCATATTATTTCATTCCCTTAATTTGGTTACCATCTATCACCTAAATAACTGAATATTCTCATATTTATATTATTAAAGACATGTCCAACAAACAAGCTCTGACTCAGATACCACCAGACACGAAATCAGTTAAAAGAATGACCTACCATACGAAGACTAAAATGGTTCCACATGGACTGAATAATGATTTTAAAAAAATTAATAATAAAATATTGTAATATACTACTCATAAGAAACACAAAAAAATAGGCTGATAACATGTCTTACATAACCTCATGGTCCACCTAGTTTTACCATTATACTGAGGATGATAGGCTATACTCAAATAAACATGAAATCACATAGTCTTCTGAATAACCATCCAAAACCATTAATGGAATCTGAATATCTTTAATAAATGATTATCCATAAAAAATTGAAACTAAACTATGTCTGACATATAAAAACTACACATATAATAACATGTGAATGTCTCCCTAATATGTTTGAATGGGCTTACCTTTTTCGATCAATCCGTGATCACAATTACTGTATTGTTCATACAAGGTATCCTAGTTAATACTGTCACCAAATTACGTAGTAAGATAATACAAATTTTAATCTATAATGGGATGACTCATTAACATCCCAACATGCATCTGATGACTGAATTTCACATATTGCTAGGTTAATAATTATTATGTGAAATCCAGTAATTATTCTTCATTCTTGACCCTCAGTACTGTTTATGAAGGTCTATATATATAAATTTTTGAAAGAAATATATAATTATGAACTAAATAAAAAACCTATATCAATATATCTTATCAATTTCTCATAGAAACTAATACTCAATCATAGAAAATAATAGAACATCTACTTCCAATAGAATATCTTCCTAGTGACCCAATCCATATGTGTTCTACATTAGATCAAAGCCATCAGGATTATGAAAAATATTTATCTTGATAATGAAATAATGAAATGGCGTAAAATATGTTGATTATAGAGCAACGTATCCATGGTACTCCCAAACATTGAAGTGCATTTATAAAAAGTGTTCCTTCTTCTTACACATGACACAATACACTTTCACAATCTCTGTTTGTGTCTTCTGGATCATATAGTCAACGTTTATCTTTCCCTTACCCATTAAAAAAGTCAAATCCCAAACAAAACACTATATATATATCCCTACATCCACAACTAAATTTCTAAATCTCATAGAGAAAATTTTACTTAAGAATCATGTGATCTATGTAAACCAAATATCTATTGTCCATGTGATAGATCCTACAAGAACACTAGTCATGTTACAAAGAATGTAACTCGTGATAATGAGTAAGGTAATTTATCTCATTTTTCTATAGCTATTTGGAGCCATAATAACTCTCTAAATCCAATTAAATTAAAAATACCCTGAGAAAAAATATAGATGCATCATATTATAGAATATATGGATTATTTAGAAGAGTTAATTAGATGATTGGTTCATGGGTTGGTCTTCTCCTTATATTCAAAAAATATCCCTCACATGTATCTAACCAAAAAAATTACATCCCTTTCATGGTCATCCGAGGCATTAATGCTACTAGATTGGATAATTACATGTAAAAACATCGATATTAAAATAATAAACACATAAAACTCATGATCCTAAATATATTATTGGGTCACTACAATGATACCATTACAAGATTATTCTATGGTTTCACTAACAATCCATCCGCTAGGATGACACAAACTAAGAAGTGCAATTTATTAATCCAAAAATTGAATTTCGATATATTTTCATAAATTCAATTCACTCTCAATATAGAAAATTAAATGGGGAGATAATGGGAAAGACACTATTTTCATTGGGAGTGTAGTTATATGTTTCCAAAAAATCCCCCCACAAACCGAACGATAAGATGATGAATGATGTTATTCATCATATCGATGAATATTGAAGGTGCATTAGTCAAACCAAATGGAATTGCTAAAATTTCATACACTGCCATATCGTCTCATAAATATAGTTTGAGATATTATTTATGGCCTGGACCTCACTTAGTGATATCCAAATTATAGTTATATCTTTGAAATAATCATATCACCTATCATCTAATCGAAAAGATCATCGATTCGTGGAAGGGGATACTGCTTCTTGACTGCCATATTATTAATTATTTGATAATCCAAAAATACACACAAATTATTATCATCCATTTTATGGTGAATAATGGAAGAACCCCATGGAGACGTACTTGTCCATATAAAGACTTTACCTTCCTAATCATTCATCTAAAAATTCAACACTCAATGATCTACTAGATAAATTCGATAAAAAAACTGAAAGTAGTTGCCATCATGGAACAAAATTGATTGTTAAATCAATATCTCACATAAGTGGTACGTAATACAACACATTTAGAAAGTCATCCTGGAGAAAATTTATTTTACTACGTCCCTCCACCATCTTGAAAATTTAATGTTATTTTGGCCAAGTGACAATCCAATCTGCACTAAATTGGTCATACATGACTATCCTAAGGGTCCTAATCACAGTGGTGAGAAAAAAAGTCTCATTATAGAGGTAAGATGGTAAATTTCTTCTAGTGATATTCAATATGATCATTCTAATGAAAAAGAAATGAATAATTAGAACCAATTAAAAATAATAATTTATGACACAAACGGTTATCACAATAATTCTTAATAACCAATTTCTATAGAAATCAACCGAATTTTTTTGATATTATCTAACCACAATACAACAGTTTATAAATTGTCATGATACCATCCAATAAGTTATAATACAATCTAAACCCTTTTATAAAATCATTTAAAATGAAATATGTTAATCATATATCAAAAAACTGAAGCATTTGAAGATTATAAATTTATTGTACCAGTAATGGTAGAATTTTCTACATCCACACTATCAAAGGTATTTTTAAAAATTATTATTCACATAACCCCTAAACCATGTGCATTAGTGTAACTCACTTTTTCTATTCCCCATACCTGATACATTCCCTCTAGTACTAGGGCACTATATTCACTACCTCGACTAGGTTATCTTGTGGAACTCTTGGTACCAGTCTATTCAGGGGTAGCAAAGTCCCTCCTTGACTCCAGAACCTATCATGATACCCATGAACTATTATAATATGATAATATTATTAAAACATATATAGATTAAAAAATTGGACATAAGAATGAAATTCATAATTGGCGTAATTAAACTATGTCTCATTATGGAAAACATACAACCCTAATACAAGTACATGGTAACATGATCCTAAGATAGATGCCCCTAACCCCAGATATTCTATATGGTATTTTTTAGATATAATTCATATGTATGATTCATGCAACTAGAAGAAGATCCACTAGTTTTCCATGATAAATCATTCTAGGCATAGCTTCAGGACTCTCTTAGATTCCCTTAGTTGATGACTTCTTATTTCAAAAAATAAAAAGAATATACTATAGTAAAATTTGTTCACTTGTGACCTATTCTCATATAAAATATTACATCTAATGTTGGTGGAATGTGTTGTTCATCTATGACCATCAATATTTCATCTATTACTGATGACATTGGAAATTGTTGTATGCTGGTGATGTGTCTAGAATAGTCCAGCACTGATAGACCCTCTTATGTCAGGGGAAATAAATATTAAGACTTTTCATCCATCAACATATATAAATCTATTTTTTATAGAAACATAAAAATGATGTATTTTTGAGATTTTTTATCGTGATTCCCATCCTAAATAAAAAAGACCCATAAATATATCATTGGTCCATGATGCATATAAGAATCTGGATTCAACCTCTATTCTATTGGTGTCTTGTGGTTCTTCAATATCACCAGGACTGACGCAATCTACAACTCATCTTAACAGCATACCCTATATTATTAAAATGGTTGGATGTTGTTATTGAAACATTATCCTCATCTCATACATCTAATGCATGATACAAATAATATGAATTTCTTTGCATCGCTTGAGCCTTCAAAAGTTTTCATGAATTTGAACATGAATCTAATCCTTATGATCTACATGAATCTCAATATAATATTAGTTCAGAGCATGTGGATTTCCACTCTTTTGAAGATGAACTCATAGAAAATGATGTGAAATTTTCTCAACAATATAAAGGAACTCCATAATTTAGTTTCCTTAATAACACTTTCATCCTAAATAGTATTAAGGAATAGAGAACCACTGCTCATTATCTCTATAATCAATTTTAACAAGTTTGTTATCCAGAAATAATAGTTATTTCTTTCAATAAATGATATAAAACATGAATCTCATTTCACAGTTCATATAGGAAACTATATATCACATGCAATAATTATGTCCCTATCCTGAAAATTCATGTTAAGATATATCCCAATGTGCCTATAATGATGAATTAATACTCATATCAAGAAATAGTATCCCATGAGATAAAATGTCATGAAAAAATAACTTCACACAATATGGTAATAAAAAATGTTGAATCAACTTCAATTATAAAAAGGGAACAATATCAATAATAATCTTGATGTCGGGGAATCAATGTTTTCCCTACACATGAGTTATCTTTTTTCATAAATAAGCTTATTACAATATCACATCACATTCTAATCTATGTTCTAAATTTCACAAATAATAATGTATTGAAAAAAAATCATACCTCTAATTCTAGTATGTAATGTCATATTATATATAACCCTATAATGTTTCCAAATCAATTTTGTTATGGGAACTCAAGAGTCCCCCTAGATTCTAGGGGTTTTTGAATGTAGTTAGGGGTCCTGAATATAGTGGAGGGAATATACCCCATAGTATAGAGTTATGATACAATATAAAATAAACATGTTCCATAAATATTTGAGTAAATATAATAGAAGACACAATGAAACATACAAAATGAAATTAAATAAATGAACTAGTTAATCAATAATAAAAAATCATGTAATGATAGGATAAAATGTGTAAGATTTTTAAATAGATAACAATACAAATAAATGAATTTATTGACACAAATAAACTGAAATAATCATGGTCCAAAACAACATATTTTTTTGTTTCGTTAATCACTAACTCATCTATCAAGAATGTATCCACAATAGTTCTCTTATACTTTTCTTCACGTGTATCCATATATTCTGCTCAGATGCCAAATGGTGGACCAAATTGTGCCTAAGTAAAACAATGTTGGTCGAAACCCCCATGTATATACTGAACTATTCTGATAATAAGTTCATGAAAAACAATGATGGGGATGAATATTAATTAACCAATTAGAAAAATAAATTAATCAATATTGTTTATATCCATGTTAGAATGTCTTTAAGAATGTTTCAAAACCATGACAACCATAACCATAAACATGGGAAAAATCAATAAACGATAAAAATACCTTTTTTAAGTATTTAATTCTATAGTAAAATCCTTATAAATTTAAATTTTAGCATCAATTGGTTAAAGATGGATATACAATCATTTCAGTATCAAAATATGACATCCCACTCTATAAGCATTAAACATTATCAATCATATCTAAATATATGACCGTGTCTAAATCAAATTGACCAAATTGTTCTATATAAGCATTTCAAATTTCGTGAAATGACATATATAAGAATTTCATCATCAAACTTGGCCTATCCCATTATATAATAATTAATTCATTAATCAAAACAAATTTTTTAGGAGAAGGTATATCAGAATATCAAATTATAAGAATCAATCATTAATTATAAAAATTTATATTTTTAGTTCAATTACATAATCAATTATTTATTAAATCATATCAAGGTATTATGATTAAAAAAATTAATTAACACAATGATTCTCTATCAAACTGTCACATATATTATCACATCATAAAAACACACTTTACTAAATTATGAAAATACTTATTATTCATGGATTTTCACTCCACATGTGTATCCAAAATCTATCTCATATCAACATTGAATCCCAATTTATCAATTGAATAATCAAATACATTATTTATAATTATTTATTTTTCATTTAAATATTTTCCACATTATGTCATAAAAATTCATAATACTGCACATACATAATAATTAATTAAAATTAGGGTTGGGTTTTAGAACACCTACAATTTATAGTAATTGAATAATGAATATAATGGCTAACAAAAACAAGGAAGATGGTTAGGAAGAGTAGAAAAACAATAATTTATAAATCCAAATAATTATTAACATGCAAAAAAATGCATCCAATAGATTTGAAACACAATGATAGAGAGAAATAAAAGAGAGTTGAAAACATGGGAAAACAACTCCGTTGGGATGTTATATATAATTATGACATCTAGAATAGAATTAACGGGTCCAAAATTTACATTATGCCTCTCTAGGTCTTAGAAGGAGAAATTGAATAAGTGGGATGAGAAATTACAAGAAAATCATAGCTGTAAAACCACATGGCCTCTCTAATACACGGAAAGAAATTCCCTCTCATGTCATGTGATTTTTATTTACATGATACACAGAAAATCAAGCCTCCTAGGAATATTTTTACTCCAATAGAACAATACAAATCAAATAAACATGATAAATTTCTTGTAACCATTTGACCCCAAAAACAAGTTAATCGCTTCGAACTTTCCCAAAAAATCAATCGGGCAGTAGCTACATGTGATGGAAAATATTTTAATATATTTTAAATTTCTAAAATATAGAATTTATAAACGATCTGTAAAAATTTCCTAAATGACTTTTGAAGCCTTCTAAACTAAATAAAAACCCACATAAGACCATTTATCACATTTATACCAACAACACATTAATTTAAAAATCATTCATCCTAAAATATTAAATCATTTTACTCAATAATTCTCTCAAAATTTTATTTTTTGTTATACACCTTTGTATAATGATAATGGAATCCTAAAATAAAATATCATCGACAGAAAACACATAGAGGGACGTTCCACCAAAAATATAAGATCATACACATTAGATTGAGGGGGTATGATTTATTATAATTTCCATAGCGTAATAACATCTATGCATATTGAATATGTCTAGGATATTAAATCATCTTGGCAATGTTTGAACAAAATGATCTAGAGTGGTAAATAAAACAAAATTAATTATTCATGAATGATACCTCCTCTTCATAAATACTCCTTAGGATTTTACTATAATACTTCCTAGGTTTGTTATTTGATCAAACTAAGGAATCAATGATGATAGGGTGGATGTTGGCATGTGATTTCGGTAGTTTATGGTTGATAAAAATTAGTATAACAGTTTTATGAAAATATGAGAGGGTGGCCGTTTATAGGTTAGGTGAGTTGCAAACTATTAATAGTTTGGAAAAAATTGAATGCATGTTTATTAAAATAAAAAATCATCCAAAATGGATCAAAAAAGAACTAAAGAAATAATGGCGAATAAATATGTTCATAAAATATATAATATAATTTTTTTCAAGCCTCATATTTTCCGGATACCCACCTCCCTCATCAACTCATATTTACCTTAATTGTATAAAATTGATATTATTATTTTTAAAATATTTTTCAGTTATAAATTATATTATTTTTATTAGATAATATAAATTATTCTAATTCGAACATTGGAAGATATTCTCACAAATTCCATTCACAAAAGTGTAAATTTTTAATTTAAAACGAATCATACATATGATAGAGTAAATAAGGGCATTAATGATATAATTTTCAAATATTTACAATCATTTTATATGAAAATTCAATATCATGTTGATTATAGTGACATAAATTTGATAATGGATATATAATTTAACTAATTTAACATGAAATCATTTTAAATTATAATTTAACATTATATAATTAATGAAAAATGTATTTTTCAATTAATAATCATTATTTATCACTATTATTCAAAAAGATAAACATTCTTACAAATATCCCAAAAATCTAACCTATTTTAATTCTGATGATGTGATTTAAAAAATGAATCTCATGATATCAAATAAATTTTATCAATTTTTTATTTTTTTATTATTAAAAAGATTTTTTTTTGAAAAATAATTTCAAATCAAATAATGTATTTACTAGGAATTTATTACTTTCCACCAATATTTTTTTATATAATGATATTATTCATATTGCATAAATATTATTTATTAATATTTAATTACTATGTATAGTAACTAGGTTGTATTGTTCACAGTTAAATAAATATATTAATAATATATCTTTGTTATCTTATAACTCAATGTCGTGTAAAATGATGATTATCCTTGTATTTCATATTTCGGATGAATAACATGGTTTTTCAGGTAATGAAATATATCAATAATATTTTATTTCCTGAAAATATAATAATTCATAAAAACTAAAGGTGTTACATTCTAAACCTTTTAAACATAATTTCACCATAAAAATATTCATTCAAATATGATAAATTAATAACACTTCGGCATCATCATATCCTCATGTTCATCCCAAATCTCATAACCTTATTCCATGTAGATATTCTTACAGACATCTTGTCACCAAAATAAAACTATTGGTCACAATTAAAATAATCAACAATACATTTCAATAGACTATGATATTCCTTGATGTTTTGTGGAATGAATATAACCTTCTCACTCCATTCATCATTTATCATAGGTCCCAATAGATTTCATTATTCAACAAAATTGTGTTAAAATAGATATCTATTTTTTTTTAAATAATGACTTTATAAGGGTCCATATGAATGTATGAGTGAAATTTATTATTGTAAGTAAAAAAATTGTTTTTATTACAACCATCATTGAAATCCAATCAACAAGATCTGAACTTAACATTTAGGGTTTGAATTGTTACCTGCGATTGACCATCTATATAAATATGATATGAAATACTAAAACCCACCTTCATATTGGGATCATGTTGAATACAGCCCTAGAACATTGAAGAAAACCTCGGATCCTGATGATAAAAAATGAAGGATGTACTCCATGAAACCATTCCACTTTTTTAAGGTGTATCCTAGAATGAAGAATTATATTTGAGTCCTCTATGATATTAATTTTTTTTGTGGACTAATTAAGGTCATATACCATTACCACTATAACAATATACCATTAATACATTTTGGGTGTCCAATGAAACATTCTATGGTATTGATTTCCAATTTTTATTCTGGAATGGGTTATTAGAAATATCATCCCCTTGTAATTTTTTAATTCTACAATAAATTGGTGACATATATTTATGTTAGATACAAAATCCTTGAAATATATATTCATGCGAGCCCACCAAAATAAATATTTTAAATCTATAAACATCGTCGAATATACAAAATGAGAAGATAATAATGAAATATCAGATTCCTTAAAAAAATTAATAAATTTGGTATGGATGGAATGAATGCATGGTTTCTGATCCATATCATTTCATCATTATCATGGATGATCAAGGGAAAATTTATAACAATCTTTTGAAGTTATTTGACTTCCTTTGGCACCATTATAATCATCACAAGGATATATTATTTATTATTGAATAAGGAAATAAAATAAATTTCCCTTATTTTTTTTGGATTTCATGATCAATGATTTAAAAATACAAAAATATTGGATCATTTTTAACTGTCATCATGGATAAGGTAGCATGATTATTACCACTCAAACATTAGAAAAATAGTTCACTTTCAATGGATGGTATCATATTTAGAAGACACAGTCATTAATCAACTATAACCAACTTTTTTTTGGCAAATATTAAAATCAACTGATTAAAAATATATAAATTAAAATTTTATGATTGGTATATATATCACACATATCTCTATAATGTTAATTATTATGTATCTTTAAGGGTAATATTACTACAAGTAAGTCTATATAAATATATTTTTAATTATTCTCATGAACCATAAATTCCTATGTGGAATAATAAATACCCATGCCATTCCTCATGAGAACACATCCAAATCCAGTCCTCGGATCATAACTAAATTTTACAAATTATTCTCCTCTATGTGGTAATGTAAGAGATGTTGTGCTGACTAATATTCTATAATTTACATGATGTTTTACTCACATTCATCTGTCAAGAAGAAATTTTCTCCCTTCTGAGTTAACATGGTAAAATTATTATATAGTTATGAGAAGTTCTCCATAAACAACTTTTAATATCCTTATAGTGCAAGGAAATTTTGGATCTCAATCACCATTTAGTAGTACAAAAAACAGTTTTTATGATGGTAATTTTGTTATTTTTTACGTTTGTTTTTGGATAACATTATTACAGGAGATGTTAGAAAACATTTTTATGGTGGTTGTTTTAAAACCGACGTAAAAACCAAAAATCTGAAGCGCTTTTCATGTCAGTGCATCAAAAACATATATGAAAACACTTCAGAGTCATGATATATTTTATATGTTTTTAAATAAACAATGTGGTGTCTACTTTTCACATCTGTTATAGAATATTTGACTTAATAAAATGTTCCTCTAAATAGTTTATCATGTTCTTTATGTTCATAATAGGAATTATAAACTAGTCCGCCAAGCGGTTTTCATGTCTGATAAATAATAACTAAAGTGAAAACATATATACTATGTCAGTTATCAATTAACTGATGTAAAAACACATTTCATTCCATTTAGTACGTCGGTTACAAAATATCCAACGTAAAAACCCATTCACATGCATTTGTTACCTCGGTTTTCCAATAAAAGATGATAAACCCAGAAAAATGGATTTTTTACATTGTTTATAAAATATCTGATGTTAAATACATATATTTTAAATAAAACCAATCAACCACAACAATTCCCTGCAAAAGGAAACCTAATACAAACCAAAAACATACCAAAAATAGACCAAAACCAGGCCACCCCACTGGACAGCCCTCACCCACCCATGGAACCCCCTCCCAACCCCATTGGACAACCCGTCACCCCTGTACAACCCCCACCCTCTAAGACAACCTCCCACCCACATGGGCACAAAGGGACCACCCCCACTACCTTAGACAACCCTCCCACCCTTCTGGACACCCTCCCACCCCCCTTGGACACCTTCAACACCCCACAACCCACTAGACATCCCACACACACCCCTGGAAACCCACACCCCACCGGACACCCCCCACACCCTTGGACACCCCCAGGATAGCCCCCCACCATCCTGTATAGCCCCCACCCCCTTGATAGCTCCCACACTCCGGGACATCCCCCACTCCCCTGGAGAGAAATACCACCCTCCTAGACACCCTACCACCCCCATGGACTACTTGGATAGCCCGCCACCACACTAGACAGATCCCCCACAACCGTGGAAAACCACCACCCCACATGACCTCCCCACCCACCTGGACACCCCGTGTTTCCCCCCACCCTAATGGACAGCCCCCCAAAACCCTGGACAACCCGCTCAACCTCATGGACACCCCCACCCCACTAGACAACCCGCCCACAACCCTAGAAACCCCCATTGTCCAGGACACCCCCAAACCCATTGACACCCCATGGATAACACCCCACCATCCCAGAAAACCTCCACTCCCCTAGACAACCCTCCCACCCTCCTAGATACCATCCCACCCCATGGTCAAAATGGACACCCCCACCCCACTGGACAACCCTCCCACACCCTTGAGATCCCCCCACCCCACTGCACACCCACCCCCTGCATACTTGGACACCCCCTGGACAGCCCCCACTCCACTGGATATCCCCCCCACACTCATAGACACCCTCCCATCTTAATGAACACCTTGGACACCCCCATCCCACAAAACAACACTCCCACACCCCTGGAACACACCACCCCACCCCACATGACACCCCCACACTCCTAGACATCCCCTTGACATCCCCCACCCCTCTAGGACATCCCCACGCTCCCCTATAATTCCTCCCACACTTCTGGACACCATCCCACCCACAAGGACACCCTAGACACCCCCACCCTACTAGATAGCCCTCCCACACCCCTGGAAACCCCCCACCCCACTGGACACCCCCACTCCCTTGGACACCAATTTTACAGCCCCCAACCTCCTAGGCAACCCCCCCCCCCCCCCCCTTCACTGGACACCCCAAACCCCTGGAAACCCGTTGAACACCCCCACCCTCATGGATATCCCCCACCCTTCTAGAAAGTCCACCCACCATATTGGACACCCCCACCCCCATGGACACCATCAACACACCCCACCCCACCCACTGGACAACCCTTACGCACCCCTGGAAAACCCCCCCACCACCATGGACAACCCCACACCATGTAGACACCCCCTGGAAAACCCCCCACCCACCTGGATAGCCCCCCACTCCCCCTGACAGCCCGCCCACCATGTTGGACACCCTACCACCCCCATGGACACCTTGGAACCCCCACCACACTAGAAACCACTCCTACACCCCTAGAACCCCCTTCCCCACTGGACTCCCCCACACCCCAGGATACCCCCTAGAGAGCCCCCCAATTTCCATGACAACCCCCTCACCCTCCTAGAAACACTCCCACCCCATGGACACACTGGACACCCCCACAACACTAGACAACCCTCCCACACCCCTAACCCCCCTACTAAACACCAACCACACCACGTAGATACCATCATAGACATCCCCCACCCCACTTGGATATCCCCCACTCCCCTAGATAGCCCACCAACCCTCCTAGACACCATCCCACCCCTAGGGACACCCTAAACACCCCCACCACACAGGACACCCGCACACCCCTGGACACCCCCTAGACAGCTCCCCACCCTCTTGGATACCCCCTACTCCCCTGGATAGCCATCCTATCCTCTTGGACACCCGCCCGCCCCCATGGAATCCCTGGAAACCCCCACCCCTCCTGGACAACCCTCCCACAAAACTGAAAACCCCTCACCGCACTACACACCACCCACACCCCTAGACACTCATGGACACCCCCCCATGGAAAACCCCCACTATCCTGGATAGCCCTCCCACACTCTTGGACACCCTCCCACCCCCATGGACACCCTCGCAGCCCCAACCCCACTGGAAAACCCTTCCACACCATTAGAAACCCCCCACCCCACTGGACACCCCCACACCCCTAGACACCACCTGGACAACCCCCACCGTCTTGGATTGTCCCCACCCCACTAAACAGCCTTCCCAAACCCTTGAACACCCTACCCCACCGGACACCCCCCACACCCCTAGAAATCCTCCTCCTCATGGCCAGAATCCAAACCTGAAAACCATCCAAACTAGACCAAAACAAGAATAATGTAAAAATTAATCACTCACATATATAACATTGAATACATAAAACTTAAACTTTAAAAAACCTAAATCCATCCTAAATGACTATCAAATACACAATTATACTAAAAATAATCAAAACTAAAATTTACATGCTGAACAAAAAAATCCAATCAAACCTGTGAAATAATTTGACCAATCCACTTGTATGTGATCGAAATCATGAGCTATATAAGGTTGAGTTTCACCAAATAGCTAAAAAGTATATGGATATTATTTAACATGTATAATTAATAAATAAACTGAAATATTATGGAAAATATTAAAATGAAATCTTACCAGGTCAAAGTTCATAAGTGTTCTATTTGAAAATATTTCATTCATAAATCTTAACATCTAATATATACATTCGATGGCGCATTGTTGTTCATGACTATTCTGTTTAGATGGGTGTAAATTCAAAATATTATTTTTATGTAATACATCATAAAGTACAAATTATAAATCGATATTTTCATTTACTTTAACTTATTTGATATTGGCACTCCATTCCATGTTGTTTTTTCAAATGTATACCCATCCCCTGTTAGAAAATAATACAAATAGGATAAATTTAAAATTCATTATAATATATACAAATTTTAAGTAATTGAAACTAACTTTCTCAACATATTCTTAAAACATTTTCACAGATCTCCATGGACATAACATATCCAATAAAGTGTTTTCTCCCTCTGGAAAAAACACCTAACATCCAATGATCACTGATAAAAGAAACTTTAAGGTCAATGCTTTTATGTTAAATGGTAATGAACTCTTTTCCAAAGATTTGTATCATCCCTTCACATAAAGGAATCATCCAAAACTATATGGTTATATTTTGTTCAAATCTTTTAGCAATATGAATCATTCTTCTTTCCTCATCCAATGCAAGTGCTTTAGGGGAAATCAAATATTGGTCAATGAATCCATATACATCTACCCATTCATTCTTCTCCCACATGTTATAAAGATTCCTATTAAAAAAGAGGCATATGTATACATTTTTAATAAATATAACACAGGGAAAATGTGTTAAGACTTACATGGAAAACAATTTCACCACATTGATGAACAACTTATCTCCAATAAAAATCTACATGATATCATTTTTCAGAATCCCCACATTTATTTCATATCCACAAACATGAGCTTCCATTGGAAACTCATAATGATCCGCCAACAAATTTAAATAAAATTAAAATCTGCCAAGACTACTATAATCTGTATCTGATGTCAATTCCATTTGACTTTGTTATTGTCAATATATTATTTCTTTACCTTTAAATTATTCCAGTAAAAATAAATAGAAAAATATATTAGTTTTCAATTGTTAAAAACATCATTAATAAAAAATAAAATAGAAGACATAACATACATTCCTCTATGGTAATGAGTTGCAGAAGTCGGAATCGCCGAATTAAAAAAATGGATGACACTATGTCCAACTTTCATCACCACATTTGTAGGTAATGGTACTCATGATGATCTATCTATAATATCATATATAGTGACCCGATGATGCTCTACCTCTAGTAGTTGATGATGAACTATATCTCATATAAAATATACCACACATATGCAACTATATGATGTTGAGGATCATCAACATAAAACTCACTATAAGTTGGAAGTGATGGCGGAGGAGTAGGATAAAAAATTGGGTTCGTTGGATGAGGTGGGGAAGTGGGAGCTTCTGGCAGAGGTGGAGGATAAATAATGGGGTTTGGAGGGGGAGGTGGAGGAGTGGGAGATGATGTCTGAATTTTTCTATGCGTTTCTGCATACATATACTGTACAGATGCTCTAATATTATCCTCCATTTTCACATTACTATTATGAACTTCATCCTCCAAGGATTATATTCTTTTTATAAACACCCTCAATAGAAGAAGTTGATGAGCGTGGCCACTCTTTTCATACTGATACACCTATCAAATATCCTCATACACAACCATGATGATTGGACTTTTCCAATGATGCAAATAATATATCTGACCTCCCAATAATTGTATATACCCTCTGTGAGCTCTACTCCTCAAAAGAATCCTGTATTAATTAATTGAAAAATTTTGTAACTATTAAAATTACATAAAAAATATAGTTAACTTAAATAAATAAAATAAGTATCTTACAGTCCTCTCAGCTACGATTCTCAAATCATTCGAAAGATATTTGATCTTTTTTCCCATCTGACCTCTCTTCCATTTTTCAATTCTAGATAGAGGGAATGGAGGGTAAACCTCTCCATATATTGAAGAATCATCTATATTTTTTTTAATTCATCCACCATAATTTGTTCTTCCAATAATGTATACCCTCTCCAAGATAAACTATGGGGTAACCATTTTTAGATTGGATCTCTTGATGAGATGTCCCAGTTTGCTATAAGATAGGAATACGAAATCATTAAAAAACAATAATAATATAATTTATATAAGAATGATTTTAAAATTTTACATTTCCCTTACTAAAAATGAATCAATTTTTCTACATTCAAAAACTAGTGTCCATGTCACTACAACTATGAAATGATATATATGACATGAATTGTCATGATTCCTATTACCAAAAATGAAATCAAATGTTATGGCGGATTTTAAATCCATCCATATCCTAGCATCCATAGATAATAATTTCTTACAGACTCCTCCAGTGTCAGGAATATCACATGTTATCTGATAAAGAAGAGGTAAAACATATTATACTAGAAACATTTAAATAACATGCAATGAATATTATAATATCTTACTAAAATCATCTCCCAAAACTGAGATATTATATCTTCTTCCACACTTCTCCAATAGTCTATCAAAATTCTTACATTGCTTTTACCCAAAGTTTACACAAAACTCTTAAAATCTTTTTCATTTGGACCTCTAGGAATATCATTATCATAAATGTCAACGAGTATCCTCTAGTACTACATATGGGAAAGTGATAATTTGGGTAAACATGTGCACCCATGTTTACCAACTCTTGGTCTCTTATTTTTTGTTATGGGAGCACATGAGGAAGATTGGGGAAAATCAAGAGAATCATGTTAACGTTCTTCCCTGGAGGTATGATCATTATTGTAATATTTAGAATCATGTGGTCGATCAACTGATTGATCTGTCATTATCATTTAAATCCAAAAAAACAATAGTTCCAAAATATAAAAACTCAAACACATTAATACTAATGTAAATGAAATATGGATAACCGAAATAAGGTACATTATAGTAAACATAGTTAATATAGTAAGCATGCTAAAAACGGTAAACATGGTAAACATGGTAAAAATGGTAGGGTAATTTTCAATCAAAATTTTTTTAAATATATATGTTAGGTAAAGGTAAACATTGATAAGCTATAGTAAAAATAGTAAACATGGTAAACATAGTGAACATGGTAGACATGGTAAGCATGGTAAACCTGGTAAACATGGAAAAAAAGTTAATGTAATTGTTATTCAACAAAATTTATTGATATATAATTTACCTAATGGTAATTATGATAAACTAAACTAAACAATATTAAAATAAACAAAAATTTATAATTATTACTATTAATAAGAATTTTAATGAAGAAAAAGATTACAATATCTAACATTTTATGAAAATAATAAATTTAAACAATAAATTAAGATATGTTACCTATAATATTAGGAATGTAAAAATGGATTTTTTTCCCCAAATTCCTTCATCATGATCGTTCCTTTAGGCACTACTCATGTATTCAACATTGTCATCAATATGTTCTACTAATCATTCCATTGAAGTAGGGATCTCACATAAATCAGCATCTTCATCAAGATGATCCTCCCCAACATATTGGGTTTTCCCATTTATTACAACAAACCATTGCATATCTGATTGATCAACTACATTGAAAATTGATTTTGCATCTGCTGCCATTATAAAAGAATATTATGTGTCTTCCAATCTATTCAGATTAACAACTATCAATATAAATTCATCGTGTTTGACACTGTTGTTTCAGATAATCCATTTTCAGTTAAATCCATGAACAATTATTTTAAAGTAATCATCCTCCCATATATTTTAAATGAATCCTTCATATGACGTTGATGTAGAAAATGGTCTATTGTATTCAAAAATCGAAAAATGAATTGCTTCTACAAACACCATTACACCACTATTCTGAACTGCACTTCTGTTGTCTAAAACTTTTGTATGAAATGTTCATCCATTAATGTCATAATCAGACCATGTTATAACATTTAAACATGGACCACCCAATAACCATCTTAATGCCTCTGATACATCTGATCTACCATGCACGGTCTTTTTAAACCCTGAAAAAATGAATTATAGTGCTCATTCAAAATACACATATCTTTCTTCATTGGATGACATTTTTTCAAATCATTAATATTTAATGTGATATACAGTGGAGCATATTCTATCTTATTCAAGATGTATAATTCTAACTTCTTTATTTGTTTAGCTGACAACGATTTGAATATCAAGCCATGAATCCCATTTCCCTCATTATTAACTCATTCCTGGAGAGATAGAGGAAAACCTCTGTTCTCTACCATAGCCATGTATTTTGTACAAAACTCTGTAACAACTTTAGAAATATACTTTTCAATAATGGAGTCTTCCGATCGATATGGATTATTAACATACCCCTGAAAAATTTTCATATACCTTTAAAAAGGATACATCCAATGAAGATACACAGGTCTAAAATTATTTATTTTTTGAACCAGACGAATCATCAAATGCACCATTATTTCATTAAAACATGTAGGAATATACATTTCCAATTGACTATATATTGAAATTTCATCATTTTCATAAATTTGCAAAGCATTTACGTCAATAACGTTAATAAAAATTGAATTGAAACAATATCACAACTTCATAATTGTCCTTCTGACAATGATGGGAAACATTCCACGTAATGTGTAATTCCCTGACACCAGAAGCCTAGATTTGTTGATTATTACGTATCATTTTCAAGATCACAAAATATCATGTCTCAAAAGAATGATTAGCTTAGTAGCCTTGGAAGTACTAGATACATTCGAACAGTTTACATTACATCATGAAATGAAAAACTACAACATCATTGTTCCCATAGAAAACAATGAGATCTCATAGACTATCCCTACAGGTCAGTCATAATATAAATCTTCACATCTAGGGAAAAATAAAACATAGAATGGGGTGAGATCAGATACTCAGTAAAGATAAAAATCTAGCGGAAACTTCAATAAAAAAACATAAACATTTAAGGCAGTGTAGAAGACTAAACCAAAAGACTTTTAGACATGAAATTTACCATAATATGGAAAAGATAAAATCAAATAATTCCATTTCCTTATTAACATGAATATTCTAATAGTCGAAAAATCAAATGAAATATCAATAGCCGCTTTCATAATGATGGAATGCATAATGCCAGACTTTCATAACCACATAGTCAAGGCCTTGGGGCAAGACTAAAAATAAGATTTTGTGAAGGCCTTGTTCCAAGACACTATTTTGTCTCATGAGACCTACCGATGCATTGAGGAGCTATAGTGGGATCACCAGTTACTTAATATGTCCAATGCATTCCTCATATTAAAAGGTTTAAACATAACAAAAAGAATCTTATTAAAACTAGCATACGAAATGTAAATACATTATCCATAAACATTGAATGGTACAAAAATAGCACATCCACAGTCAAACATATCAAAAAAACCTTCAATACAATATAGAATTTTTGTATTATAATAAATCAACTTAAAACAAGATTACAATCCATCAAAGGATGTTGACATGGATGTTATCAAAACATTTTTTTAGAAAAATATCTCATTCTATTTTGAAATCCATTAAAATTAATATAATTATAAATGAAAACATTTATTTTGAAAATATTTTTATAATCATAAAAGGTCAAAAAGTACACTTTTTAGAAAACGACGGGACAATTCCTTTAGAAACATATAATAAAATTTAAAAAAGGGTATAAATGACTTTAACACATATTCTATAAAACAGTAAGAGTTTTTTTGAATACATTTTTAAGAATCATGGATGTGGATGATAAATAGGTCCCAGTAAATAATTTTGTATAAACACCCTCGAGTAACAAAGAGATTGTAGAATTAACCCTTACATTGCACTTTTCCATGGTTGAGGGAAGGTTAACAAACTATATAATTGTTAAATATTTGTTATTAAATTATCAATAATCATATACATTAATATGATATCTTATATGATATTTTAGCATTACTTTGATAATGATATATTAGTATGATCGTCGTTTCAGGTGTTAACAGATTCATATTACTTATTATTGTTTGTTATGTGAGTCATATTTTTTTAGATGGGATGTATATTATTCATATACAGAATGATATAAAGTATTTAAACATTCCATTTATTCATCAAATGAAAATTATTCTTGAATGGATATGATGAGGAATGAATCTCATCGCGTTTATGGAGACGGTAATCCATACGTACATAGGAGCGACAATATCATTCTTTTGATATTAAAACAATATATAATTTAATGGAATAACATATATAATTAATCATTATCATGTTATATATATTATTTACATCAATTACACATCATTATTATACCCATCCAAATTATAATGTATTCAATAACAATTACACCACGATGTGGAGATGGTAAGTCGTACGTACGCACGTATGGTGACATGTTATTCAATGGATGGAGATAATAATGAATATGGTTTACCATATTTATAATAAAATCAAAGTATATAGAATATAATGGAGTTATTATTTTAGAATGGAAACAACAATGAAAGGAAAAGTGTAAGAATAAAGGAACGTGAAATAGGTGATGTAATATTTGTCTCTTCTTCAGGTTCTCCCTTTAGATTTGATCGAAAGGGAAATTACGTTGTCTTTATGACAAAAGGAAGGCCTCTATGATGAAGGGAGTAAAGTTGAGTGGGTATTTGGTAAGGTTTTGGAGATCCAAATGGCTTTGAAGGTGTGAATTAGAGAGAAGGGGAGTTCAATTTTATAAGAGGGGTGAGGGGCACCTTGGGAAAAGCAAAAAATATTATTTTATAATAAAAATATTTTCTCTTTCTAATGGATACAAAATAGTTTATTTTAAGGTTAAGGAGGGGATTGTTAAAACACCACTCATACAATATGTTTTATATTGGTTTGGTTCACTATATTATCCTTATCTTTTAGATATAACTCTTAGTTAAACAGTTTGACATATACCATGTCTCTTGGTATTTTTATATTATATGGTTAATAAACAAGCAATATACCTCAAAGAGAACCCCAAGTGGGTCATTAATGAATCAAATATCATTATATAAGTCTTTTTGGCCGATTCTTATATTTCTAGGAATAGAATATCAGTTAATAATATAATATTTGTTTTAAAAACTCTTTTATGTCAATTTTTGACACTATTTGGTATTTTGTTTTTGATAAATTCATTACATCATTATTAATTTGAAAACAGTTCATCTAACCAACAATAATATGTCATATTTACCTATAAAATTAGTTTAATTCATAAAAAGTCTCAAATTATATTTATATAGATATTTACAATATCAATTATTTTAATATTTCATTAATTAGGTAATTACATCATCATTACTATGTAATAAATAAATTAAATTAGATAATGTCTAAAAAATATAAATAAAATACTATTATATAGTTAATATGTTTAGATTTCCAATGAATATTTATAGTAGAATTTATCTTATGTGTAACACTATATTAAAAAAGTTTTAGTTTTTAAAGATCGATTTTAACTCTTTAAACTCTTCTTTGAATTAAATAATAATAGATGTCCTAACCTATTCGTTGTGGACATAATTGGTTCATATTTTATTCCTAACTTTCTTTTTGGTGGAATTATACTTATCTAATTGAATTAGGACATGTGTTAGGGTAATAATAATATCATTTTTACCCTTAATTACCCTATTTAATTTTAACTGTACTAAATAAAAGTTAAAAGTTACTATTCACCATAAATTATTTTCATCTTATTGAACAACATTTTACATACTGATATCCACTGTGTCTCTCAGATTTTCAAAATTCAAATCACAGAAGCCGTAAAATTTGGTTTTATGTAAATTTTCAGATTCTCCTAGGATGTGGGTAAAAGACTGTAAAAAGTTAAATAAAATTTATATATATCTAAAATTATTATAAACTGACTCCAATGAATTACATTGAACATATATAAGTATTATATTTGTATTTTGACAAAAAATAAATAAATAATTATTTAAATAAATATTCGGTTTTAAACTAAAACTTAGTGTTTTTCACTATTCATAAAAAATTGTATGTTTTTAGAAAAATACCAAAAATTCTCCCTAAGCTAATATCGATATTTTTAATCCAAAAATGAATATAATTTTGAATGATAAAATTTATAACATTTTAAAAGTTTGAATTAATATTCATAACGGCTAGTTTTATAGGTTGTGGTGTGTTAGAACTCGAAGTTGCGTACGGCACAAGCTACTGTATTATTCAAAGTGAACCATATCGTTGAAGCATGTGGTGTTACATTCTCCCCTCCTTCAAAAAATTTCTTCCTCTGAATTTCTAGAATATAATTTCATAAAAAGACTTGGGTGGCTCTTCACCATATGTTCCTCGGGTTCCCACGTTGCCTCTTCCATCTAATGGTTTCTCCATTAAACTTTTACTAGACGAGTTGTCTAGTTTCTCAGCATGTGTTCTCTTGTATCAAGAATCATGATAGGATCATCGCAATAATACAGATCGGGTTCCATTTCCAATTTCACATAGGTGAGTACATGCGTTGGGTCAGGAATTTATTTTCTCAATAGTGATATGTAGAATACATCGTGAACATTGGAGAGACTTGGCGGCATTGACAAACGGTAAGGTATAACCCGAATTTGTTCTAGAATTTCGAAAGGTCTGATGTACTTAGGACTTAATTGTCCCTTCTTACCGAAATGTATAACACCCTTCCATGGATATTCCTTCAAGAAAACATGATCTCCTACCTGATATTCAAAATCCTTCCTTTAGTTATCTGCATTTCTCTTCTGCCTACCTTGAGATTCTTTGATGTGTGTTAGGATTACCTTCACGTTTTCTATCATTTCATCCACAAGTTCTGGGCATACGAGTTTTCTTTCACCAACATCATCCCAACAGGTCGGCGTGCTACATCTCTTACCATATAATGCTTCATATGATGCCATTTGAATACATGAATTAGAGGTATTGTTAAAAGGAAATTCTACCCGAGGAAAATATTGATCCCACATACCTTGAATGTCAAGTGAGAATTATCTCAACATTTCTTTTAAGGTTTGAATTGTCCATTTGTATTGTCAATCAGTTTGGGGGTGGTAGGCAGTTCTCAAAATAAGTTCAGTATCCAAATTTTCTTTGAAGACATTTCTAAAATCATGATGTAAAACAGGGATCAAGATCAGAAACAATCGATATGGGTACTCCATGAAGTCTAACAACATCATTAATATATAGTTTTTCTAGATGTTCAAGTGGTAAATATTCAATTATTGAATGAAAATGTGTGTACTTTTTAAGAAGATCAATAATTACACATATTGCATTGTTCCTTCTAGGATACTTTGGTAGTCCCATGAAAAATTCCATCGTTATATTATCCCATTTCCATTTGAGTATGGGAAAAGGTTGCAAGACTCTTCAATGATGTTTCATTCCATCTTTCACTTGTTGAAAAACCATACATCTTGACACAAAATCATAAATCTCCCTCTTCATGTTGTCCCACAAAAAATTTTTCTTCAAATCCCTTTACATTTTAGTGCTCCCAGGGTGTATAAAGAAATTAGAGCTATGAGAATCATCCAACATTTCTCTTTTCAGATCAGGTATATCGGAAACACAGTGTATCTTCCCAAATCTCGAAATTATATCTTCATATACGATGTTACTCAATCTCCCGTTATTCACAGATTTAACCATATTCTGAAACTCCTCATCATTAGCTTGAGAACATATTATTCTTTCTAATAATGTTGGTATGGAAGCCATTTGAAAGAGTATTGGTGATCCACCTTATATGGTTATTCCCATATCCATCTTGACTAGATCCATGATAATATGATCCCTTTCAACTATCATCTTGTTCAAAACTCCATGATATTTTCTTCTCAAATCATCCTCCACCGTATTTTCTTTCCTCGGATGGTAGTGTATCGTGCAATCATAATCCTTGAGTAGTTGAAGTTGTCTCCTTTTCCCCATGTGAAGTTCATTCTATGAGAAAATATACTTCAAACTCCTGTGATTAGTATAAATATCACATTTTTCACCATAGAGATAGTGTCTCCAAATCATCAGAGAAGAGATTACAACTTCTTTCTCAATATCATGAGTAGGATATTTTTTTCTTGTGAATTTTTAGTAGTTGTGATGCGTAGCCAATAACTCTATCATTATGCATAAGGAGACAACCAAGTCCTTTTTTCGATGCATAACTACAAATAACAAACCCATCATTCCCCAATGGTAGAGTCAAGATAAGATCATTGAGTAATATTCTTTACAATTATTCAAATAATTCTTCACACTCTTCTTTCCAAACAAATTTGTCACCTTTTCTTGTGATATTTGTTAAAGGGTTATCCAACTGGGAAAAATTCTAGACGAAACGTCATTAATAACATGCTAAACCAATAAAACGGTGTACCTCAGTTTTACTAATCGGTGCTCCCCATTCTTGGATTTCATTGTTCTTAGAATGATCAACATAGATACCATCCTTGGAGACAATATGGCCAGGAATAGTAATCTACTGATGCTAGAATTCACACTTGCTAAACATCCCTTACAATTCATTTCATCTAGGAGTCTTCAGGATAATGCCCAAGTGATTTTCATGATCTTTGTAACTTTTGGAGTATTTACCAAGATATCATCAATAAATACCACTACAAATTCATCAAGATATTCCATGAAAACTCTATTCATTATATCCATGAATAGAGAGTGTGCATTAGTCAATCCAAAAGGCTTTATGGTAAACTTTTAATGCCCTTACCTGGTTCGAAATGATTTTTTCAGAATGTCTTCATTATTCACACACAACTGTTGATGTCCAGATCAAAGTTCAATCTTTGAAAAGTATTGAGCTCTGTGAAGGTGTTCAAATAAATTCTCAATGTGAGGTAGGGGATACTTTTTATTTATTATTATAACTTTGTTCTCCCTGAAGTCAATGCACAACCTCATAGATCCATCTTTCTTCTTATCAAAAATGTCAGGGGATCATCATGGAGAAACACTAGGGAGAATAAATCCCTTATTACTCAATTCCTTTTATTTTTTATTTAGTTCCACAAATTCTATAGTGGCCATTCTATAAGGGGTCTTCGATATGGGCCTTGATCCAGGAATGAAGTCAATGGAAAACTCAAATTATCGTTCTAGAGGATGTCCAGCTAAATCTTGTCAAAAAAATCATCATATTATTTCACAATATATAAATCCTCTATTTCACTATTCTTTTCTTCTCCCAAAAATATTTCATTCCCTTCCCCCCCCCCCCAATAATTGAATTTAGTTGAGCTACTGGGTGTGGATCTAGATAAGAATTAGGCGGTGACGATTCTGCTCTAAATATAAGGTGTTCATTATCATCATCATAAAAAATAGTAAACTCCTTTTTCGTATAATAATTTTTTTCATCATGGTATGAAATCCAATCTATACCGAAGATTATATCAAATTCAATCATTGGTATAATGATGAGACCAGTAGATAATGAACATTTATATGCTCTAATGGGGACTGATTCACAAAACATTTTTGCAACGATACTTCTATTATGAGTTTTGAATGACAACTCCATTGTTAATTGAAATTGGAAATATCTAATTTTATTAACAAAATGGGAAGATATGAAACAATGCGATGATCCAGAATCCAATAAAGCCATTCCTAAACTTGAAGAAACTATGAAATTACCTGCCACTATGTCTTTCAGAGCTTCAACCTCAGCATTAGTGATAGCATAAACATGGCCTCAATCCCTTGTAAATTATTGAGGTACATCCCCATAACAAATAGGATATACATTCAGATAATTCCCCCTTTATATAAAATTGTAGCATTCAATAGGGACATCCTCTTTCTTCCCCTTGCAGTCATGAGCTTGGTGGCATTTTCCACCACACTTGTAATAGACTCACATTCCCTTCTAAAAAGTACCATGGTTTTCCACCCACATTTACTACAGGATGGATATTCAACTTTCCCCTTCATCCCCTTATTTCCATTTCCATAGTGTTCAGTAGATCTATTCTTCTCTTTCTTTTCTTTATAGTCATAAGAATTATAGAATTATTTTTCTGTCATGATAGCACATGAGACAATATCATCATATGACATGAATGACTGGGAAACTAATGCTCGATAGAGGAATGGTTTTAAACCATCAAAGAAATGATCAATATTACTTTTTGGGTTACATATATAATCTGCAGCATGCCTCACTAGTATTGTAAAGTTATCCTCATACTTTGCGATATTATCATCCTCCTTTTGCCTCAGACACAAAAATTTGCTTTCCATGTTTGCTCGATTGTCACGAGGAAAGTATTTTTCTGGGAAAATATCTTTAAGATCACTCCATTCCTTATTCGATACTTCATAATCTTCCTTTGTGTTTTGAATCGATGACCACCATTTATCTGCATCTCCAGTGAAGTGGTAAACTGCCATTAAAACTTTTTCACTTTCACTACTCCCCATGGAATGGAATATTTTCTCTAAGGAATTTATACATTTCTCAGCAACTAATGGATTTGTACTCCCATTTAATGTTGGTAGTTGTTTCCTCATGAAGAGATATAACATTGATCATCCATGCTGTGGATCAGGGTGCTCTATACAGGTAAGGTTATTATTCATAACCTAAGTGAGTTGTCCCAGTGTGGTGATAAGCTGATCAACACTAGTTGTATCACCATCACCACTATAATTATCTTGAGTAGGAGGGAAATCCCTACATGGAGTACGTGTACTGATAAAGTTTCCAATCCATCCACTATGTTTAATTTCTAATGATTGGAATAAACTAGATTAGTTTATAAATAAAAATACATAATTCCAAACTTGTAAAGTAGTTAACATAAATTGAACATTTTTTTTGATATAATCAATAATAATTTTTTTTCATTGAGTAAGTATATAATCATAAACCCTTCATAATTTATTGTAATGAAAATGATAATTATCTTAAGCATATCCCCTAGATGTTTCATAAGCATGAGTGATCCAAGGCCCATTTTCATGCACCATTATCGTTCGAGTCTAGTTCAAAGCTGGGTTTTCAAGTTTTACCCATAGGTACATTTGTGCCGGAGTCGCCTCTACATGATCGTTTCCAAACATGGATGTATTTCATAGAAAACTCACAAAACCACTAAAATTCCAAAATTCTAGGAATTTATTCTCTACCAATCAACAAATCCTATCTTAGGGTAATGTGCTCTAATCAGAGTTCTATAAATCTATTTTCCAAGGGTTATACTAAACATCTTACGATACCAACTATAATTCCCTGATGAAAGAAGCCCAAATTCAGTACCTTAGTACGTATCATTGGCTTGATTAAAAAAGATGAAGTCTCGAAAGAAAGATTAGATAAGTAGCCTTGGAAGTGCTAGATATATCTGTAAGGTTTAAATTACATCATGAAATAGAAAACTACAACAACATTGTTTCCATAGACAACACTGATATAACATAGACTATCCCTATATTTTAGTCATAATATAATTATTCGATTCGATTGGAAAATAAAATGAAGAAAGATGTGAGCACATATGCTCAGTAAGGATAACAATATAGCAGAAACTTTCATAAATAAGAATAAACATTTAAGGCAATGTATAAGACTAAAAAAAAAGCATTTTGAACTTGAAATTAAATATAATATGGAAAATATAAAATCAAATAATTCTATTTACTTATTCACATGAATATTCTACAAGTTTAATAATCACATCCAATATCAATAGCCACTTTTATAATGATAGAATGTCTAATTCTAGACTTTCATAACCACATAGTCAATGCCTTGTTCCAAGACTAAAAATATGATTTTTTTCAAGGCCTTGTTCCAAGACAATAGTTTGTCTCATGAGTCCTAATGATGCATCAAGTAGCTATTGCGGGATCTACCCATCACATACTAAGTCCAATGCATTTCTCTAATGAAAAGGTTTAAACATAACAAAAACATTCGTATTAAAACTATCATATGAAATGTCAATACTATATCCATAAACCATGAATGGTATAAAAATAGCTCATACACAGTCAAACATATCACAAAACCTTCAATAAAACATGGATGTTTGGTATCATAATAAAAAAACTTCAAATAAGCTTACAATCCATCAAATGATGTTGACATAGATGATATGAAAACTTTTTTTTGAGGAATTTCACTTTCTATTTTGAAATCTTTTAAAAGTAATATATTTATGAAAGAAAAAATTTATTTTAAACATATTCTTATAAACTCTATAAGTTAAGTTTCAACGATGTTTTAACTTTATAAAATAGCGGCACCCTCTATATATGTTATAAAAACATTCTTACCATAAATTTTTCGAAAATGTCAAAAAGTACCTTGTTTGGAAAATGACGGAAAGATTACTTTATAATAATCTTATAAAATTTAAACAAGGGTATAAATGACTTTAACCAATAGTCTATAAAATTATATTAATGTTTTCAAATACATTTTTAAGAATCATGGATGTGGATGATAAAGAGGTCCCAGTAGAAAATTACGTATAAACAAATTCGAATAATGAAGAGATTATAGAATTAACCCTTACCTTTAATTTTACGTGGTATATGGTAGGGAAAACATCTTTATAATGCTTAAATAATTGTTATTAAATTATAAAAGAATCGTATACAATAATATGCTATCATATATTACTTTTTAACAATTCTTTGTTAATAATATCATAGTATTATCGTGGCTTCGAGTGGTAACAGATTTGTTTTCCTATATATTAATTGTTCTGTGATTCATATTTGTTATGGATGGGATGTATCTTATTCATATACAAAATTATATCAAGTCTATAAACATTATTTTTAATCATCAAATGAAAATTAATCTTGAATGGATACGAAGGGGAATGAATGCCATCACGTTCGTGCAGACGGTAATCCGTACGTACGCACAAGCGACAATATCATTATTTTGATATTAAAATATTATATCATTGGATGATAAATGCTATATACAGAATAATTATCATGTTATATTTATTATTTACATCAATTACAAATCATTATTATACCCATCCAAATTATAATGTATTGAATAACAATTACACAACGACATGGAGATGGTAAGTCGTACGTACGCACATATAGTGACATGTCATTCAAAGGATGGATAGAATAATGAATATGTTTGTACCATATTTATAATAACATAACACTATATAGAATATAGTGGAGTTATTATTTTATTGTGGAAAATAGAAAGAGGATGTTGGAGAAGAAAGGAACATGAAAGAGGTGATGAAATATTTACCTCTTCTTCGGGTTCATCCTTTGGATTTGATCAAAAGGGAACCTTATGTTAGCTTTATGACTAAGGGAAGGACTCAAAGATTTAGGGAGGACAGTTGAGAGGGTATTTGGGTAGGGTTTAGCCTATCCAAATGGAATTGGTGGTATGAATTAGAGAGAAGGGGAGTTCCCTTTTTTAAGAGGGGTGAGGGGCACTTGGGAAAAGATAGAAAGATTATTTTATAAATAAATAATTTTAATTTTATAATGGCTCAAAAATGAATTATTTAAATAATAATGTGGGTATGTGTCGAAAAAAACCCAACCAATATGTTTTTGACAATTTTGGGTAACTATATTAAACTTATCATATAGATATAACTCTTAGTTAAATAGTTCGACATATACCATGTCTCTTTTTATTTTTATATTATATGGTTTATAAACATAATATATTCTTTAAAAATAACCCCAAGTTGTAAATTAATAATACACCTATCATTATATAAGTTTTTTTTTCTGAACCTTAGATATTTAGGAATAGAATATCAATTAATAATATATTATTTGTTTTAAAAACACTTTTATGACAAGTTTGACACTTTTTTGTATTTTTTTTCTAAATTCATAACAGCATTATTAATTTAAAAAAAAAATCATCTACCCAACCCTAATAAATCATATTAAACTATAGAATTAAGGTAATTTATACAAAGTCTCAAATTACATTTATTTGGTTTTTTATAATATCCATTATTTTAAAATTTTATTAACTAGATAATTACTGCATTGTAATTGTGTCATAATTAAATTATATTATTTAATTTATAAAAATTATAAATAAAATAGCATTATGTAGGAAATTTTTTTATCTTTCTAATGAATAATTATATTCATATTTATTCTATGTCTAACCCTATATTAATAATGTTTTGTTTATTAATATTTGATTTTAACTCTTTTAACTCATCATTGAATTAAATAAAAATAAATGACGAAATCATGTCCATGTGGATCAAAGAGGTTCATATTTTATTCATAATGTTGTTTCTGGTCCAATTAGACTTATCCAATAGAATTAAGACAAGTGTTAGTATAATATTATTATTATTTTGACCCTTAATTCCCCTATTTACTTTAAACTGTGGTAAATAAAAGTAAAATTATACTCTTCAACAAAAATTATTTTCATCTTTTGAACCACATTTTATTTTCTGATATCAACTGTGTCTCTTATATTTTTTAAATTCAACTCACAAAATGGTAAAATTAGGTTTTATTTAAATTTTCAAATCCTCCTTGCAGGTAGGTAAAAGATGGTAGAAAATTCAATAAAAATTTTATATATCTAAAATTATTATAAAATTACTCCAATGAATTAAATTGAACTTATATAAGTATTATGTATCTATTTTTACCTAAAACAACATAAATAAATATTTAAATAAAACTCAGTTTTAAACTATAACTTAGTTTTTTTCAATATTCATCAAAAATGGAATGTTTTTAGAAAAATACCAAAAATTAACCCTAAGATAATTTCGATATTCTAAATCCAAAAATTAAGTCCATTTTGAAAGATAAAATTTATAGAATTTCAAAACATTGTTATTATAATTCATAATGGCTAGTTTGATTGGTTGTGGTGTGTTAGAACTCGAAGTTACGTATGACACATGCTGCTTAGTTATTCAATGGGAAGAGTACTGTGTAAGCTTGGGGTGTTACACAACACAACTGGTAGAATTTGTTGCATAATGATGTGGAAATCTTTAGATTTAATACCTATCCACTTCAAATCCTTCAAAGAGTCAAAAATTTTTACGTTTGAAGAATATCTTTTAGGCACTTTGATATCATGACGTCACTTAAAAAAGATTATTTTCTCCCACATGGAAAATGTTTGACAAGATAGGGGAAGAAATGTTCATATTCCATTATGAGTGGGAACTAACTCCAAACATATTCCTATTGATAGTAAGTCTAATAGTGCATTCAACCCATCTTTTATCTTTCCTTTAATATATTGCAACTTTCCAATCAAACTATCACATATATTCTTCTCTACATGATTGAAATCAATATAATGTTTCACTTCATGATATCTCAAATATAGTAGCTCAAAATATACTTTCCATTTCTTTCAAATATTTCAATCCCTTCTATATTTTTGTCTTTCCTAATGTCACATAAAGGTTTTCCACCCTGTCAAAATACTTATCATGGGATTAAGGTTTTGGAGAAATATAAAATTCTTCTATACCATTGAATACCTTTTAGTCTTATATAAGAGTGATCCATAGAAAAAAACTGTTGATGACCCATGACCATGGTTATCCTACCCTGATGCAATTGACAATATGAAGTTTGTTGTTCACAAATTGGACATGCTTTATGCCCCTTAACACTATATACAAACAAATTTTCATATGATGGGATGTAATTTATAGTGATCATGAGCACTGCATGTAGTTAAAAATATTCTATTTTATAATAATCATACACCCTATTATCATCCTCCCATAAAAGATTCAAATCATCAATCAATGATGACAAGAAAACATCAATATCATTTCAAGGTTTCTTCGGACCAATGATCATTATACACCGCATGTCATATTTTCACTTCATAAAAACCTCAGGGGAGAGTTTGTAATGTACAAATAAAATAGGCCATGAACTAATTGTGATATTGAGGGTTTGATATGGATTCATTCCATCTTTTCACAACCCTAGTCTGAGATTTCTATTTTCATTTCCAAATGTAGGGTACATCTCATCAAATTTCTTCTATTGTGGAAAATCAGTTGGATGATGTGTTTTTCTATCACATATCATCTCATTATCATGCCATATTATACATTTTACATCATGTGAATTATAAATTAAACTTTTTAAATGATGAATTATTGGAAGTTACCAAAATATCATGGAAGGGATCTTTATAATATCTACAGTAGCCTGTGATTTTTCTTCCAAATTATACTGTGATGTCCCATATTTAGGACACTCTGACAGAAATTAATATTACTTCTTATATATCATGTTTCCATTGGGACTGACATGTATTTTATTGTATCCAAATCCCATCAAGAATAATATTTTCGAGGCCATATAATTTTAATCTAGAAGATCGTTGTCTTTTGGAAGAATGTATTTCAACAATTGTATCAGCTCTGTAAGACATATGTCACTTCATCCAAGTATTGCATTCATGTTAATCAACCTTAAAACTACTGAAAAAACCATAAAATCTTTACAATTAGGATACAATGGTTTTTCAGCATCACCATATAGACCTGAAACTGGCGGTTCTTTTTCAATTTGTTCTGCTGCAAAATCATGGATCATTTCTTCAATTCCTTCAGAGTTACTATCTAGAAAATCATCTTCATTAGTAGATCTAAAATTTTGTCCAATTTGACGAATCCAAATACAACGTCTATAACTTAGATTAAAACTATGAAAAATCAGATGATCTTTGATCTCTCTACTTTTCAAATTCTTCATATTCAAACATTTTAGGCATGGAGAGAAAAAAATTGTCAGTGCACGGAACAATTTGTTTAGAAAGTTCCAAAAAGGAATCAAAACCTTCCTCATATTCATTACCCATTTGATGTCTTGTAATTCATCATCGACTCATTATTACATATAACAAATATCAAAATTAAACCTCTTGTTAAGATAAGACTAATATATATTTATGTAAAAAATATCATATTTTAAATGTAAAACAATTTTGAAATATGAAACAAATCAATGTGTATTGAAAAAAAAAGAATTAAAATGATCTTAAAAACAAAATATAGTTAGATATAACAGTTTTAAATTCATCTGTGATCCTTTCATCTTAAGTTACACAAAGAATACATCATGATGCAGTTGAATTGAAAATTCACCCTTTTGTAAAAAAGAAACATGAACTGTAAATATTAAAATATATATACATTCACTACTTAAAATTTCACTTATACCAATGATTTGAAACCATTATGAGAGCCCCTGAAACTGTTGGGATAGAATTCCCCAATGGTTTCAGTAATTTTTGTCATGATGGTCATTGCAATAGCCTTGTACCAATGATTCTATAGGAACCATTGGTATAAACTACCTGAAGTTCTAATATTCCTTTGGTTTTAATGAAACTGTTAATATATATATATATATATATATATATACAAAAGGGGTGTCCAAGGGGGTAGGGGGATGTCCAGGAGTGGTGGGGGTTGTCAAAGGGGGTAGGGGCTATCCATGAGGGTATAGGGTTGTCCAGGGTTTCGAAGGGGGTAGGGGTGTCTATGGGGGTAAGGGTTGTCCTTATGCATTTCATTTAAATAAAAGATTCATTTGCTGAAAGATTAAAATAATGGAAAATAAACAATGTTTTTCTAAAAATATAACTCATGAAGACATTTAAAACCAAATATTCAATTTTTCCAAAGAGATAAACCACAATTAGAGAGCATAATCAATTATGACATAATGAGAGCAATGGCTAAGAAATATTCAAGTAACCATTCCAGATGTGGAACCATGATTATCCTCCACAAATAAAGAATTTTTAGAGAACATGGTAATACCTAGTAGCTTAGGGAAAAATCTAGAATATATTGTAACCTAATCCATCTTTTTGGCTGGCCTGATGCAATCAAACAGTCGTAACGCATGGGGGAAACCATCCCCAAATAGGAGCATGTTTATACTAAGGGTCAATTAGACATAGAATAAACTTATACTAGTGCAGTACTAATTCTTGAATAAATAATAATAATAGGACACACATAAGCCACAAACCCACAAGAATCACCCCAGAACACAGCACCATAGAAGTCCTCTTTCTGTAGGGACATCAACGAACAATGGAAGTACCACACCAAGGACTTTACCATAGCTTTTAATAATTATTTGGAAAGAGAAACATTACAAACAGTGTTTTCAAAAGAAAACCCACTTTTATAAAGTTCCAATTGGGCCACATCCATTCTTTTAAGACAAAAACATTTTCAAAAGTAACAAAAACCCCTATTTAGGAATCCATGAAATATTTGAAACACATTTGAAAAGTCATAACATCATTTGGAAATCATATACATATTATAAGGTCAAACCATGCTTTTAATCAAACACTTGTTGTGTAGGATACTCCTAGGGTTTCATGTTCCTAATAGGGGAGAAAGAGAAGTTTTGGTGTTAAAATTCAACATGGGAATTGTTAAAAAATACATTTTTAAAAAACTCAGTCACTGCGCATGGTTACGCTGCACCAAATGGACACCCCCACCCCCTAGATACCTACTACCCCCTTCGACATGCCACTCACCCCTGGACACCTCCCCCAACCCCTGGAGACTCCCCACCCCTTGGACACCACCCCAACCGCCAACCCACTTGGAATCCCACCCCTGGAGAACCCCTCACCCCCCGGATACCACCCCCACCCCCCTGGACACCCCTACACCCTTGGAAAGCCCCCTCACCCCTTGGACACCCCCCCTGGACTCCCACACACCCCTATGAACACCCCCACCCCCTAGAGAGCCCCATAACACCTTGGAAACCCCCCACCCCTTGGAAAGAAACCTCACCCCCTAGACCCTACCCACACACCCTTGTATACCCCAAGGACACCACCACCCCATTGGACAGCCCCCACCACTAGAAAACCTCCCAACTTCTATGGAAAGCCCCACCCCCTTGGAATTCCCCCTCACCGCCCATGGACACCCCCACCCCCATTGACATTCCCTAGACACAACCACCCCTTTGGACAGCACCCCACCCCCGAGACATCACCCCAACCCCTCAGAACAACCACCCACCCCCGAGACACCCCTATGCCCTGGACATCCCCCTCAAACCCTTGGACACTGCCCTACCCATAGACACCCCTACCACTTGGAAAACCCCCTCAACCCACCCACACATTGACCCCACCCCACCCCCTTCGACACCCACTGGACAGCACCACCCCATTGGGTAGCCCCTACCCCCGGACAGCCCCCCAACCCCTCTAGAAAGCACCCGCACCCCATGGACACCCCCACCCCACTAGACACCATATACCCCAATGGGAAGCCCACTCACCCCTGGACACAACCCCCATCCCCTGGACACCCCACCACCATGGGAAGCCCCTTGGTACAACCCACCCCTCTGGACAGCCCCCTCACCCCGAGAAACCCCCCCCCCCCTAAACCCCAGACATATCCAACCCCTTGGAAATCCCCCTCACCACCCCCCCCCCCCTCCCTCAGACACCTCCCCCACCCCCTTGGACACCCCCTCGAAACCACCAACCCCTTGGACAACCCCCCCCCCCCCCACACACACACATTGGACAACCCCCCAACCCCACTGGACAGCACGCACAACCCTAGATACCCCCACCCCCTGGGCACCCCATACCCCATAGGACAACCCACTCACCCCCATGGATGTCAACCCCACCCCCTGACACCCCCACCCAACTACACATCCACATCATCCCCTACACTCAACCCCCACCCCTGGACTCCCCCACCCCCTTGGAAGGCCCCCTCACCCCCTGGGCACCACCCCCACCCCCTTGAACACACCCTGGACACCACCACCACCATAGAAATCCTCTCCACACTCCTTGTATAGCACCACAATTCCCCTGGATAGCCCCCACCCGCTTGGGACCCCACCCCCTGGACATCCCATACCCCCATTGCCAACCCACTCACCCCCCAGGACACCACCACCACCCCCTGGACTCCCCCACCCCCTGGACAACACCCCCACCCCTACCACCTTGGGCACCCACTAGACACCCCCAACCACCTGGAAAACCCCTCACACCCTTGACACCACCCTCCCACTACATTGGAATGCCCCCTCACCCCCTTGACACCAACCCCTACCCCATCAACAACCCTGGGACAACACAACCCCCTTAGATGACCCCCACCCAACCCTCTGAGAATCCCACACCACCTGGAAAGCACCCAACCCACTGGACAGCCCCCACCCCTAGACATCTGCCACGACACTTGTAAACCCCCACCCACTGGACAACCCCCATCCATTTGGACAATAACCCACCCTCAGGACATCCCCACCACTGGACACCCCAACCCCATCAGACCGCCCACTCACCCCATGGACACCACCAAACCCCCTGGACACCCCCACCCCCAAGAATACACCCCCACCCCCTACCCCCACTCCCTTGGACACCCCCACCCCCAAGATATCCCCATACCCCCTCGACACCACCCCGACCTCCTGGACACACCTACAGCTATAGAAATATCACGCACCCCCAGGACACCACCCCATCCCCTTTGAAACCCCCTCGACACCACCACCAACATGGAAATCCCCCCCCCCCCCTTCAGACATCCCCCAACCCCTGGAAAAAAACCCTCTGGATAGCCCCCAACCCCTGGACAACCCTCACTATTCTGGACAGACCCCAACCCTGCACAGCCCCATCATTCTCGTCAGCCCCTACCTCCCTTGGACACCCCATCATCCACACACCACCACCCCCTTGTACAGACCTTTCAACCCCTAAACACCACCCCCACACACCCCTGGACAACCCTACAGCCTTGGACAACCCCATCACCACTGAGACACCACTCCATCCCCTTTAACACACCAAACCCCTTGGACAGCCCCCCACATCCCCTCTGAACACCACACCTATCTCGTTGACACCCCATGGACACCCCCACCCCTATCCAGCCCCCCCCCCCCCCCCGGACACCCACACTAACTTGGAAAGCCCACACCCCCTTGGACACCCCATGTACTCGAACACAAAGATGATAGAACACACAAAAATCATAAACATGATTGATATCACTACCATAGGTTTATTTTAATATAATAGAATTTACCATTATATAGATGAACAATATTAAACATACCATGATAGCAAGAAAAATGATAGAAAATAACATCTAAAAATGTTAGTTTATGGCATCAGAAAAATAAAAACTGAATCCAATCCATGTGAGACTTAAGTGAGTGTTGCGAGTCAACCTGATAGTTATGAGGATAATAAAGATAATGAA
The DNA here is from genome assembly GCA_963277665.1 of Viscum album. Classification (NCBI taxonomy): domain Eukaryota; kingdom Viridiplantae; phylum Streptophyta; class Magnoliopsida; order Santalales; family Viscaceae; genus Viscum; species Viscum album. The sequence continues at coordinate 2,130,330,017 of OY728152.1, read as the reverse complement.
TGATGTTGCCTAATCAAGGCTAGAGGGCATGAATTCAATGAATCTTTTCTAGGTCTTCTGTATGGGAGAGACGAATCACATGTCACCGGAACAAATAAAATAGAATGACTAAATATGGGGTGTGATAAATCATTTAAAAATATTTATCATGCTGGTTATTTAATAACCAGCAGGATAAACTATTTTTTTTATATTATAACATTGATTATTTAATAACTGACATAGAAAATAATTTATCATGTTAGTTATTTTATAACCGATGTGATAAATTATGCTTTATCACGTCAGTGCTTTTGATATCCGTCTTGATAAATTTTTCAGATTTTCTTTATCACGTCGGTTATTTCATAACCGATGTGATAAAGCACCAATATTTGATAAATCACATCGGTTGTAAAATAACCAAAGTGATAAAGCTAATCGCAGCAATTTATTATGTCAGTTATCAAATAACCGATGTAAAAAGTTATTCTCATCAATTTATCACATCTCTTATTATATAACTGATGTGGTAAATCAATTATTACTTCTTTCCATGTCACTTATATAGAAACGACATGAAAAATACCGACGAGTTTAACAGTTTTTCACTAATGATGATTGGACTCGGCCAACTATCAATAGCCTCTATATTTTATGGTCTTCACTATATACCCTCTACTGATATTATATGACCAAAAAATGAATCCTTATATGGCCAATGATTACTCTTCTTAAAACACTCATATAGTTTCCCCTTCCAAAGGATCTTTAGTAAAATTTTAAAGTGTTCCTCATTCTCAACTTATCCCTTGAATATATAATAATATAACATATAAAGACATTAACAACCATATCATGATAATATCTAATGATTTATTCATTTAATCCAACATGATATAATAGTAGTTAGTTTGAAAAAAAGAAAGAACAATATATTCATAGTCCCCACACCTTGTTCGAAATGCTATCTTGGGTATAACCTCATTAATCAGAGTAAATGTTTTTCGATAATAATAATCAATCATGTAAATGTAATTATTCCATAATGTTGATCAAACAAGTCACAAAATATGGAAAAGTGTATAATTGATCTTAATTATTGTAATCTTTATATATATCAGATGTATATAAAATTTAATTGATCTATATTTCTTTTAAAAAAGAATAGGTGAACACCTAGTGAAACACTTGGAAAAATGAATTTATTGTGAATTTTTAACTGTAGTTATTACTTTTATTATTGTGACTCAATCAGGGCCTTTCATTATAGTGAATTTAAAATTTGAATGGACCCAAGTATGAGTTTTATTTAGAACGCCACTTCAATTTTTTTGGAATGATTGAAAACTTATCTAGAATGAAATTATAAAATATCCAAAAAATAATCATATAATTTATTTCATGTTTCTTCCTAATATATTGATAAAAGTACCCCTTTGGAATGGGAATTAGAACCCCTATAATGGATATGGTCTCTATTGAAATTTTGTACGTATCATCAAATTTATTGATAACAATTCATTAATCTGAAAAATTAAATGTAACTTACACACTATGATATTTTCTTTAGTTTTTATATATATAAATACAATATTTTTTGAAGAAAAAAATCAACTAGAGTATGAATGGTAATATTTTCAAGAATCACATTCCCTCCAACATCAACTGAATGGAAATCAATACATTATATGTTATCAAATTATAATTAAAAGTTTTCACTAGTAATTATATAGTTATTTATTTAGGATATATATTTATAATATAAAAATATTCATAAATGAATGAATGGGTTGACCTAGAGGAAAATAAGTCATTTTCAGTAATACAGTGGATAGAAATAGTAATATTTACTTCTTCATTAGTGCACCCATCGTAAAAAATTGTGATTGTTTGTGATTTTACTTTCTATATCTGATTATATGAATTTTTATGTCAATAATCATCATTTACCTTCATATTTGGTCATCGGTTGACATTGAACATTCAATTCATGCATTTGAAACACATAGGTGTGGGTGGATCATTTTTTGAATCTTTATATCTATTCACTTCAGCAGTTAACATCATCTTATCACTTTAATGACTGATTCCCCTAATGTCCATCCCATCAATATGGAAAAAATTAATAACACCCTTTAATCAATTTAAATTATTCCTCTGACCATATATTCAAAATAAATGAAATATCATCATCTTCTCTTGATTGTACTTATATTTTAAATTGAATTCCATTTTATATCATTTTATTAAATTCAGGAGATTGATATGAAACTACAAAATTGATATCTTAGAAAACAGTTTTCATGGAGAGTAACCACATAATAATCGAAAATCACTTATGTCTATAACATGAAACCTTATTTAATCTATAACACCTTTGGATTTTCTCATGTTATCCATAATCCATGAATATTTGAATTTGTCCCGTTTTATGTAAATATTTGATAATTTATAAAGCTTATCCTCTAGAGATTCAAACCATATGTGGGATAAGACCCATTTTCATGCACTGGGTAACTATCTAGTCTAGGTCAATGCATCATTTTCTAATTTATTACCCACAGGTTACTCTAAGAAAAATACACATAGACTTGTAGTATCAGAATATATCGTTATTTTCATAGAAACCACTCTCCCTATATTTTACCTAAATTCAAGGAAATTTTCTTATATAATGACTCAACTATAAACTTATATTTGGAAATGTCTTTTGGGGACTCACAAAGTATTTCTCATCTGTGTTTCTAAAGGAAAACTAATCATATCATATTATACAAACTATAGTACTTAGGTTCATCATACATTGATATAACATCATTTATTATGTAAATACATTACATTTCATAATAAAAAAACTATGGACTATAATATTTTAATGTATTTTGTGAATTAAAAACACAAAAATCTAGTCCATAGACAAACTACATCATCTATAACTATGATATTTATAACGTGAACCTTTTTTCAACATATCATATGCCATACAATTATTCATACCGAATGGAATGAAATCAAAAAAAAATTGAGATGAAATTATCTATAATGGTAAAAAAGTGAGATACAATATAATAAAATTTAAATTAGGGTAAGAAAACTTGGAAATAACATTGGAAAGAACCTTGGATATCAATGATCATAATCACACATCATGGAATAAATATTGGTAATTCATAAGACATTAAACAAAATTGAATCAATGAACATGTTCCATGGGAGAAATTCATTATAATATAATGTAGATTATTTTAATACACATAACCATATAAAATAATTTTCTTATCACTGAATGTTTACATTAAAGGACATCATAGTTGATTGGGCTAACTCCCCAAACCATCATAAGAGTAAAGGTTCTCTTACAGGACCACCATAGTAGAAAAAATCAATTTCTAAAACAAATACACTCTTTATTCTAGTATTATGTATATTAGGAAAAAAAATCTTTACCAAATATCTTAGTGTGAGATACAGGTTCCACCATTCAGATTATGAAAATTGTACATATTTGTTCCAAAATATCATTCAACATTAATGAAATAAAAACACATAAAATTAAATTGGTTTTGTGAAAATGTCATAATTTTTTTTTTGAAATGGAACTAGATTCATAAAAATTTCATTATATATTAATATGAACATAAGGGTATGAAAACATGTGAATAAAATTTGAAAAAATACCTCAGATATCAGTGACAATAAACATGAGTTGTGGAATAAATACTGGTAGTTCATAAGACAATAAAAATAATAGAATCAAATAACATGTTCCATAAGATTATAACATTTTAATAAGATGTATATATTTGGAATACACAAAATGAAATAAAATCATTTATATATTTTTTTAGTTTAGATTCAATGATATCATAGTTTACTGGGTGCACTCCCCAATCCATCAAAAAAGTCAAGGTTCACTATCGAGACCACTATAGAGTAATTCTTTTGTTACAAAACTAGGTCCACCAGTTATTCTAGTCCTATATATATTATGAAATATAAATCATTTTCAAATATATTTGAGTGAGATATAGTTTCCACCCAACACATAATGAATATTGTATATATGTTTTCCAAAAGATCTTTAAACAATAAAAAATAACAACTCATTAACTAAAATGGGTTTCATAAAAATTTCTTCATATATTTTGGAAATGTTACTGGATTCATAATAACATAATTATATCTTATCCCATGAATGATAATGAGGTATTATAATATTTCATCCATGGTATAGCCCATTGATGTTTAATGGGATTCATTAAAATAATTTCTTCAGAAACCATTAAGACAATGAATATGAATTTTATCAATGGTTCATTTTCATAATAAATCATATCAGATATCCCCGAATGTCATCATACATAGAGAATTGTATTGAAATGTCACCTAGATAATATATTGAGGAAAATAACACTTTTTTAAAAATCACATTTTAAATAATTAAAACATTTTCCAAATCAAATTCATTTGAAATAACAATGATAAATAATATGGAAGGATTTAAATAAAATTAAAAAATTAATGATGAGTATAAATATTCGTCATTAAAAAGCATAAATTTTTTAAAAGTAATTTAAAAAAAAATGTTTTTAAAAGAAATGATTTTATGTCCTCAAAATATGATTTTTAATAAAGAAATTTTTTTTAACAAATGTGTTCATAAAATGAGTTATATTAAGTAAAAACATGTTTTTTTATAGTAGAAAGGGGTGAGAAAAAAATTCATGAGTTTAATGGATGAAATAAAATAATATTTCATCATTGGAACCACAATCATAAATAATCCAAATAAAAGTTGAGATTGTACCATAAAACTGTTACCACTTTAGTTACATTAAATAATAATTCTCATGAAATAATTACATAAAATGAAACATAAAACATATTGAAAATAAGGTTATTATTAATATACAGTTCCTATTGGTATGTATATACTCTTCAAATAATAATATAGTTTAAAAATTAAACTATTTCCCCAATGAAAAATAATTTAGGTAAATATCCCTTATTGATTTTTGGAATTTTCTTAACCAAAATCCTATTATATTTATGTGATAAAATTGATATTTAAATACCCAAAATTTTAATGAAAATAATATAAAATACATTAATGGGAATCATATGCTGTATATAAATTATATAGTTAGTCACTATGGCATGAGTCTCATATAATTAAAAAGTGGGATATGAATATCTTACTACATTACTAATATTTTAAATCAAGACACACAATAAATAATAACATTAAATAAAATATTAAATATCATTTAAACAATTAAGTTTTATATATAAAATGTAAAAGTTTAAATATATATTTAACATAAAATAATAATTGTTGACTTTTCAAATGTCTTTGATAAATAAAGATGTGAGTAGAAATCCTTTACATTATTTCGTGAATTTCATCCATGAAATTAGAAAATCCTATATGTTAAATTTATTTTTTTTATAAATATATTATATATCTATAATTTTTAACATATCATTCTATATAGCATTTGATAATAAATTTTTATTACATGTTTTTTTAAAAAGAACATGTTAATGTTACATTTTTCTTAAAAACTATTTTGTTTTCAATATATATTTTTATTTGTAAATTTGGTGGCCTTACATTGATCATCATTTCATAATCACCCTAATATTAAATTTTATATAAATAAAATATGTATATATATATTATATGTATTTACATTTATCTATAAAATTTAAAAAGGGAAATTGATATATATCAGTCATGAAGATGGTAGTATGTTCGTACGCATGCATGAAGTTTTATTTTTCTTGTTCGGTTGATAGGAATAAATATAAATTATATTTTAACATCACATGATAATTTTTTGTCATATATATCAGAATTTTTCATTAATCCCATCCTTATTAAATTTCACATAATGATAGAATATATCACATCACTTTTCAGGTAGTAGTCCACCATACCCATTAGTGACATATAAAATTATATATATTTGTTATGAAGAGAGGATATGGGTTGTTTTTGATATGTTAGTTGAGCGGCACCATTGTAATATTTTAAAAATAATCAAATCTCCCTACGTTCGTCACATGAATGAAGTGGAAAAATTTGATATATTTTAATCCATATTTTATAAAAGGATAAAATGAGGCCAAAATTATATTTTATGTATTTTTTTGTTTATTTTTGGCCTATATATTTTTTTAACCTGATGGTAAACCCATATTTATCCTAATTATGGTAATTTTTTTTGTATTATTAATAATAATTGTAGTCCAAAAATAAGAAGAAATTATTAAAAAAATTCAGATATGGTGATTCAAAATAATGTATCAATTGTTACAAATTCTATTCACATTAGTGGAAAATATTAATTTAAAATTTATAATGTCGATGCGATGAGAAAACAGAATTTTAAAGAGAAAAGGTTCAAAAGTTTACAAAATTATTAAATGTAAATTTAAAAGGAAATTTACTCTAACAAACCAAATTGAAATAATGGATTAATAATTTAACTGAAATATATTATAATAATTTAAAACTAATATTTAATTTTTTTAATAAATTAAGCAGAAAGGCGGTTTTTAAATAAAATTCATTATTTTTTAATATAAATCAAAAAATGAATATTTTATTAGAAATAAAAAAATTCACCCTATGAGTGTTTTAATATTATAGATTCAAAATTTTATTTTATTCTATTGATATTATATTATTAATATTAATTTTTAAAAAATAATCATTTTTATTTTGTTTTTTAATATATATATATATATATATATATTAGAAAATTGTATTTTTGAAACATATAATGAAATTTGTAAAAGAATTAATACTTTCATCAATAGGATATCATTATATAGATCAATTATAAATAATATTTTAATAAAACTTATTAATATTTAATTTTATATGGGTAACATCGTGGTTATATTTTTCATGTTTAAATAAATATATTAATAATATATTGTCATTTTGATAATATCCAGTGTCGTTTGTAGCACAAGTTATTATGGTGTTGTGTGTTGAGAAATATTAACTTGTTGTTGCATGTAACCAAAATATTTCAATTTTAATATTCACTATGTATATTATTTTCATCATTAATGTATAATTCTATGTGAATCTGTTATTTTACATTGATGGTACCATTTAAATTAATTAGATATTGTTATGTAATTTATCATCTTGATGCGGGTTTTAGTGAAATTAAGTGGGGTGCTCTGGAATGAATCATAGCATATGAATCATATAATTATTTTGATGTTATAATTGGGAAAATTATAAGGGATTCAAATATATCCATGTGGAACGAATCATAACCCATGATGTTTGGATCCATTGAACTAAAAACATCATACTATTAAATATCAAGTGAAATGGACCAAACCATACAGTTTAACACCATGTGGTGATCAGTTTTAGGTATAATGATCATATAAAATACTAGTGTGGGATTTTTGTTGATGGGGATGGAGGTAACCATTAAGGAAATGTTCTCATAGTTCAGATATGAACATTATAGTAATGTATCCCATATAATCCAATGATAAACCTAGGTTGTTGGGTTTGAACCTTACAAAGGAATCCTAAATAATCAATTTTGAAAGCTATTGATTCCCATGTAGTTTGGTATGTTTGGGATTACAACTATGGATGTGTCACAAAGGGTTTCCCATATATGGAATATAACCCATTCAGGTGGTGATAACATGCTTGGGACTTACACCAAATTGTAGATATATTGGGTATTTGATTGTTCTGGACACATGTTCTCCAGAAATCATTATGATAATGTGATTCATGATCACTATGAGAAGTAACAGGAAGTGGAGGATCTTGTAATCTACACAATATAGTTTTTATTATGATAAATGATTGTCTGTGTATAGGGGAATAGTGTATTACAATATGAGGGATTCCCAAAGGGGATATATGATCCTTTTCAACTAGTATATAAGGTTGGACTCATAGAGGGTAAGTTATGAAGATTGGTGGGGATTAGATAGGCATCCACCTATCTTTTTTTAAAACCTTATGGACCATTATATATCACTAATGTTGGGATCCTCATTTCAAACTGAATTTGTTATTGTTATCATTCACACGATTTCACCAATTACGTATCATAAATATTAGTATTGTTTTAATATAGGAATGTATAATTTATTGGAGATGCTTGTGTTCAATGTGCTCTGATCATAAAAAATTAGTTTCTTTGGAGGAGTTCTTTCTACAGTACCCCATGAACTAGGGATTATTGGAATGATTTTTCCTTCCATTTGTGGGGTAATTGATACCAAAAAGGGTTCATCAACTAGGTGTGGTATGGGTGAGTAGAAGAGGGTCTCTTTCATTATAAGGCCACAGCCTTAAACCTTACTTAATTTTGAGTTATTACAAGATTACACCTTGAGGATCTTTTCTGGATTATAGTTTTAGAGAATTAAAACATAAAACATGCATTACATTCCACATTTAAACAAAGTGGTTTCATAAAAGATAGTATTCATTTTTCCCCATCAGTAGAAGAATATTTAAAATAAAACATGGATTCTTTCTTGACACTTCCTTGACACTATCATCATATCATGTACCTTTCCCTTGACCTATGAAAAACATTTCCAAAATTTGGGATGAGCATAAAACGCTCAGTAAGGGATATAAAAATATGGAAAGGAAACATGTGTACATATACACGTAAGAATGAAATCATACTTTACCCATAAAACATAATAACTTTAACATACCTCATAAAATCATGAATAAATCATAGAAATCATAAGACATAAAGGTAACTTGAGGAATTCATAACATTCTTACGTAGGGAGTAACCCTTTTGGTTACGTTTGAAATACCAATCACAGTATATTCCCTAAATCGCTTCGGAGAGACCTTAATGTTTCACTCATTTGCGTTACCCAATGCATTGGAGAGCTATATCGGGCTCACCCGCCCTTTGTTTATCACAGAACCAGCCGTCTTCATAATAATGCCCAAGAACCATAACATAATCGTATCACATAAAATATACATAATGGAAACATAAAATTTCCACATTTCCATCACAAGATATCAATAAAACAAATTTATAAAATAAAAACATTATGAAAACCATTTTCAATACCAAAATAAAAGAAAAGTAAAACAGGATATTTAGTTTTCTTTAAAAAATGGTATGGCTTGTAGAGGAAGCCGAAACTCAAATAATGGTCATGGTGGCAGAGAAGTCGTTGTCGCCTCATACGTACGACAAAAACATTCTCGTTTGTCGTTTAGTAAACGCTACGTATAAAAAAGATTCCTTTTGAATAAATGTAAAAGTCAAAGGGGTTTATACACCGTATAAATGAAGGTTGTGTATAAAACAAAATATGCTTCAATGAAAGGAGATTGAGATGAAGTCCCATACCTCGGGTCTGACTTGACTCGATCGTTCTTTAACCTCCTGAATAATAAACTTGAGTTAATTTCTACTTTCTTAATAACCTTTTTAAAGTTCATTATTCCTTTTATATCACTTATTACCATGTCATGAACACTATGTAATTATTCAAGTTATTAATGGTCGTTTTAACGATCATTGGTACTTGAGTAAAAAATATGCTCCTTATAATTAGAATTTGGTCATGTATCCATTATATCCAGAGTTATAATAATGAAATATATATCATATATATCCAGTATATACATGAATTTATAATATTACATAATCATTTAGTGGTAAGAAATGAAATGCACCGTTCATGGAGACGGTAAGTTGTACGTACGCATGAACGCTACTTTTATTTCTATTTCATATTTTATAGAATGGAATCATAATGATATAAAGGTATAATATAATTCCAGTATAATATCATATATAATACCATTAATTACATCCTTTATACATCCCACATATGGCATTAACGAATCAAATCACTTTGTGGGGGCGGTAGTCCGCACTTCCTTAAATGAAGATATCGCGTTTACCCGTAATGGAAACAATAAAGGTATGCCCAAAAAGAAAAATACAGAAGCTTAAGGAAAACATAAACATATTATATATCATATATAAATATAGTGTCATCTTAATGTCCAGCTTTAAAGTTGATATATGAGTGTTGAACAATCATCGTTTCGTGAGGCAGAAATTCGCCATCCACGGAAACAGTATGTTCTTTAACCATTAGATGTAGGTGTGTTTAAGTGTTGCTCGAATACTTATTATAACAACATACTAGTATATTGAAGATACTGGAGTTGTTACAAAATATATGAATAAAAAGAGTTTAGGGGGTTGGAGAAACAAAAGAAAACAAAAGAACACAAGTGAAGATATTACCTTAAAATCGAATAACTCCTTTTGGTTTGAGCTCAAATGCTTCCTTGGTAAGACTTCTGCCCCATGTGAGGCTTCAAAGAGTAATAGAGGGATGTGGAGAGAAAAAATGGGCAGGGGTTGGCCGAGCCAAAGACTTTGGAAGTGTGGGTACAGAGGTAGAGGTGGGGGCCTTTTATAATAGGAGAGGAGGGGCACTCTAGGAATGTAAAGAAAAGTTACTTTATTTTAAAATGAGATTCAGATTTAAGAGGTCCCACATTGATATAATTCGAGGATAAGGTGATAAGGGTTCTAAATATACCCATCCAATAGGTTTTGGACATGTTTAGGTCATATATTATACATTATCTTTTCATTTTATTTAAATCCTTTATTAATGAGGTAATCGCTGCATCATCATGATTTCATAAATAATTTAATATATTATATTATTAAAAATTATAAAAAAAATATCATGATGTAGGAAATCTATTTAGCTTTCTAATGAATATTTATAGTCAAAAATATGACTTGTATAACCCCACTTAAAAATGTAAAACATCTCAAGTTTGTGTAATTTTAACTTTAACATTAAATAAAAAGTTATTTATGTCATTTCCTAACCAAAGTGCCTCCATGGGGTCCCCATGTTGACCCATGGACTGTATTGGTCAGCCATGACACATTAAATGAGGGTAGGACATGTTTCAATCTCATCTCATATTATAAAAACATTATTTTTTCCTTAAACTACACTAATTACCTCTAACCTCGATTAAGAACATACAAGCTACTATTCACCAAAAAATTATTTTAATCTCATTAAACCAAATTTTACATCTTAATGACAACCATTTATGTCAGAATTTTGAAAATCGAATCACAGAAGTGGAAAAGTTTCATTTAAACAAAAAATCAGTTTCTTTAACTACCACTTAGTGGTTGCACTATTCATCAAAAATTGATGTTTTTCAGAAAAATACAAAAACATCACCCTAAGCTAAATTTGATATTCTGAATTAAAAAATGATGTCTATTTTACAAAATTCAAATCATATAAGTGAAATTAATTAATTTATTAATTAATTCCTGCTGTCATGACAAATAGCGTGTTTTTAGGGAACAAAAAGTATGCAAAGATTGACACTAGTTTAAGTCCAATTTCAACTTGAAATTGATTCCAATGACCACCATTGGATTAAATGGTTAATATATATTCTAATTTTACTTTAAAACCAATTCAAATGATAATCTAATCATATAAATAAATCAAATTAAAAAGTGGGTTTGAATTAAAATACAACATTTTTCACAATTCTTTAAAAAAATGAACTTTATCAGAATAATACCAAAAATTCACAAAAATTAAATTTTGATGTACCAATCATAAATAATAAGTTTATTTTGACAAACATAGCTTATATAATTGTAAAAAGATAGATTTAAAAATGGTTTTCCATTAAAAGGCAGTAAAACAATCTTTTAAAACTATTAGTGTATTCCATGCTTAAGGTTGGATTTATTTTCATGTTAAGCCTCTAAAACACTATCTAATTCATTAATATGTATATATAAAAATATCTATTATTCATTACTTAAATGGGATGTTACATCCTTCCCCCTTTAGAAAATTGCGTCCCCACAATTTATTTACTTATCGAATAAGTGGGGTATTTATCCCTCGTTGCATTTTCAGATTCCCATGTTGCCTCTTCAATCATGTGGTTTTCCACAAAACCTTTACCTGATAATCACCTTATTCCGTAACACTTGCTCCATGTGGTCAAGAATCTGGACCGGTTGTTCCTCGTAAGATAGGATATCTTCCAGCTGAACTACCTCTGGACTCAAAACATGAGATGGATCTGGCATGTACATCCTTAACAGGGAATCATGAAAAACATTGTGTATCTGAGATAAACTCGTAGTTAAAGTCACTCGGTATGAAACTGATCCAACTCTCTCCTAAATTTCATATGGTCCAATGAACCTTGGACTCAGATTTCCTTTCTTACCAAATTGCATCCCACATTTCCACGATGATACTTTGAGAAAAACATGATCACCTACCTAAAAAGATAGATCCTTCCTCTTGTTGTTCGCATAACTCTTATGCCTGTTTTGAGATGTTCTCATGTGTTTCTGTATCAGCTGAACTTTTTTTGCCAACTCTTCTACCAATTCTGGTCCCATCAGCTTTCTTTCACCCACTTCATCCCAAAAAGCTGGAGTTCGACACCGCTTCCCATATAATGCCTCAAATGGTTCCATCTGTATACTAGAATGAAAACTGTTATTATATGAAAATTCAACCAAAGAAAGATGGTGGTCCCAACATCCCAGAAAATCCATCGAACAAGCACGTAGCATATCTTCCAATGTCTGAATTGTTCGTTCTGACTGTCCATCTGACTGAGGATGGAAAGCTGTACTAAAATTTAATTCAGTACCCAACGACTTCTGAAGGCCTTTCCAAAAGTTAGAAGTAATCCTGGGATCACAATCAGATACAATGGAGAAGGGAACTCCATGCAACCTGACTATCTTTTTAAGGTAAAAACGAGAAAGTTGATCTAGGGAAAAAGTATCTCATATAGCAAGGAAATAAGAAGATTTAGTCAAGCAATCAACAATAACCCAGATTGCATTATTAACTTGAGGTGTCTTCAGTAATCCCACAAAAAAGTCCATTGATATATTCTCCCATTTCCATTCTGGTACTGGTAATGGTTGAAGAATCCCTTTCGGTAACTGCCGCCCTGCCTTAACCTGCTGACAAGTCAAACACTTCACAGTAAAATCAGCAATATCACTTTTCATTCCATCCCACCAGTAATACTCCCGCAGATCTCTGTACATCTTAGTACTGCGAGGATGAACTGAAAACAGAGAACTATGAGCTTCACATATCAACTCTCTCTTAAAATGTGAATCACAATTCACACACAATCTCTTCCCAAATCTCAACACACAATCACTATCAAGGTTGAATTCATGCAGCTTACCTTTCTGAACCAGCTCTACCTTTTTCTGCAACTCACTGTCTTTCTTCTGTACTTGCTTGATTCTGTCTGAAAGAGAAGATTTCACTGATTCCTAAAATAAAACATAAGGACATCCCGCACCAACAACTTCTATGCCAAATTTCATCAAATAATTAACAAAAGGATCACGTTCCAAACAAAACGTTGTTACTAAAGCATTACTTTTTCGACTCAAAGCATTAACCACTTTATTTTCTTTTCCCGGATAGTAATTAATTGTACAATCATAATCCTTGATTAATTCTAGTCATCTCATCTGTCTCATGTTCAATTCTTTCTGAGTGAATATATACTTCAAACTTTTGTGATAAGTATATATTTCACACTTTACTCCATAAAAATGATGCCTCCAAATTTTTAAAGCGAAAACAACATCAGCTAATTCCAAATCATGTCTAGGGTAATTTACCTCATGAGTTTTCAACTGACGTGAAGCATAAGCAACTAACTGATCATTATTCATAAGGAAACTACCAAGTCCTTTCAATAAAGAATCATTGTAGATAATAAACCCATCATTCCTTGATGGAAGTGCCAAAACTGAAGCATTCACCAATCTTCTTTTCAATTCTTGAAAACAATCATCACATTCTTTTGTCCAGATAAACTTAACACCCTTCCAAGTTAGCTTAGTCATTGGAATAGATAAACATGAAAAATTTCTAACAAACCTTCGGTAATAGCCTGCCAAACGAAGGAAGCTACGAATCTCAGTCACATTTGTGGGTCATGGCCATTCTTCCACAACTTTTGTTTTGGCAGGATCAATAGTTATCCCATCTTTAGAAACAATGTGACCAAGGAAAGAAATTTGTTGCAACCAAAACTCACACTTGCTGAATTTTCCACACAGTTTCTTTTCTTTTAATGTTTTCAAGATAACCCTTAAATGTCTTTCACGCTCCCCTTTACTTTTAGAAAACACCAAAATATCATCAATGAAAACAACCAAAAACTTATCCATGAACTCATGGAAAATTCTATTCATTAAGTACATGAATATAGCAGGTGCATTGGTTAGCCCAAAAGGCATTACTACAAATTCATAATGGCCATATCTTGTACGAAAAACATTCTTCTCAACGTCTGCTTCCTTTACCTTTAGCTGATGGAACCCCGATCTCAAGTCAATATTTGAAAAATACTAAGCTCCCTGGAGCTAATCAAATAAATCATCGATATAAGGCAAAGGATATTTGTTCATAACAGTGATGTTATTCAGGGCTCTAAAATCAATGCAAAGTCTCATTGAACCATCTTTCTTTTTAACAAATAATACATGAGCACCCCATGGTGGTGTGCTAGGTCGAATGAAACATTTCTCTAATAAATCTTGCAATTGCTCCTTTAACTCTAAATGTTCAATTTGAGCCATTCGATAAGGGGGTTTTGAAATTTGCTTAGCATCAGGAACTTAGTCAACAGTAAATTCAACTTCCCGATCTAGTATTATTCCAGGAAACTCATCAGGAAAAACATCAGGATTCTCATTTACCACTAGGACATCATTAATCTGAATAGTGACTTTGTTTTCAATGATGTGTGCAAGGTAACATTCATTTCCATCTTTTACATGTTTCTTGGCCTCTTGATAAGTTATCAACAGTAAGTGTTCATTCTTGTACACAGACTGAAAGTCTTTCTGAAAATAAACTTCTTTAGCTATACATTCAATCTTAGCATGGTAAATAGAGATCCAATCCATACCCAGGATAACATCAAACTCTACTAGAGGTAGACCAATAAGGTTTGCAAATAGGTTGTTTCCATAGATAAGTATAGGAATATTCTTATAAATTATTTTTGCCTCAACATTTCCCCCATGTGTTTTTACCATAAGTTCAGGAGTCATTTCTTGAGATGATATTCCCATTTTACTAGAAAAGGTTTTAGAGATGAAAGAAAGTTTGGACCCCGAATCAAAGAACACACTAGCATAATCTGAAAAAACAAACAAAGTACCTGATACAACTTCATTTGATGGCCCGACATCTGCTGAAGTAGTTGCGAAGGATTTCACCACCCCTTTCTTCTTGTAGTCTAACTGCTTCCCATCACTCAAGCTCTTTTTCGGACACTCGTTTGCATAGTGACCCATCTCATTGCACTTGAAACATTTCACTAACTATACATCAAATTTGGACTTACCATCACCTTGATAATTTTCAGTGCAATCACGAGCCTTATGTCCCATCTTACCACATCGGTAGCACTTTCGAGAATTCAGAAGACATTCCCCACCATGCCTTTTACCACATTTATCACAAACTGGAAACTATGTTTTCTTACCATCAGACTTTTTTGATGAATTCTTCCCTTTCTCCTACCACCTCCGTCTCTTCTTCTGCTAGTTGTTGTAGAACACTTGATCATTGGAAAACTCCATTTCCACCTTCTCAGCATATCAAACAAGATTTCCATAACTTTTAAACTCACGAGAAGCTAATGACCTACGATATTTTGGTTTTAATCCTGAGTAAAAACGACTGATTTTACAATCAAGGTCTCAGATAAAATTTGGAACATCCCTTGACAATCGAGTGAACCTCTCTCCATAGGCAGCCACTGAGTCTTCCTCTTGCCTCAATTCCAAGAACTTTTTTTCCATACTATGTCGAACAACCTTAGGAAAATACTTCTCAGGAAACATACCTTTGAATTCATCACAGTCAAGAGCATCAATATCATCAGCATCCCAGATATTTTTAACGATCGACCACCACTGGTCTGCTTCACCCTCCAAACGGTAAATAACAAGACTGACCTTTTGATTTTATGAACACCCCATTACATTGAAAATCTTCTCCAGTGCTTTAATCCACCCTTCAGCTAACACAGGGTCAGATGATCCTCTGAATGATGGGGGATGTTGCCTCATTAAATGTTCCACCGCTGATATGTTCCTCTGTGGTTGATCTGGCTGATCTCGTGCATGGATACCACCGCCATTTATTGCTTGATTCAACTGTGCCATTACTGCAAAAAACTATTCATTTCCAATTCCAACCATCTCAGGATGTTGTTTTGGAAGGTTATTTCCTTCTTTATGCCTTCCAAGCACTACTTCCCTGTTTCCTCTGCGGAAAACCATTCTGAAAAAACATGTCTTAGAGGAAGCAACATGGTAATCTTCAAATTATATATCATTTCAATTTGACCATAAAAAAAATATTTTTGGATAAGCATTTAATATAATCTTAACTCCTAATGTTATCTAAACCAACCTTTGATACCAACTATAAGTCCCCAGCCTTAAACCATGCTTAATCTTGAGTAATTAAAATATTACACCTTGAGGATATTTTCATGTTTAGAGTTTTCGAGAATTAGAACATAAAACATGCATTACATTCCACATTTAACAAATTTGTTACATAAAAGATAGTATTCATTTTTTCCCATCAATGGAAACATATTTAAAATAAAACATGGATTCTTTATTAACACTTCATTGACACTATCATAATATCATGTACCTTTCCCTTGACCTGTGAAAAACATTTCAAAAACTTGGGATGAGCATAAAAATCTCAATAAGGGATACAAAAATATGAAAAGGAAACATGGGTACATATACACATAAGAATGAAATCATACTTTACCCATAAAACATAATCACATTAACATACCCCATCATATCATGAATAAATCATAGAAATCATAAGACAGAAAGGTAACTTGAGGCATTCATAACATTCTTACATAGGGTGTAACCCTATTGGTTACGTTTGGAATACCCATCACAGTATATTCCCTAAATCTCTTCGGATAAACCTTAAAGTTTCACTCCGTCGGGTTTCCCAATGCATTGGAGAGCTATATCGGGCTCACCCGCCCTTAGTTTATCATGGAACCACCCGTCTTCATAATAATTCCCTAGAACCATAACATAATCGTATCACATAAAACATACATAAAGGAAACATAACATTTCCACATTTCAATTACAAGATATCAATAAAACACATTGATATAATAAAAACATTATGAAAACCATTTTCAATACCAATATAAAAGAAAAGTACAACAGGGTATTTATTTTTCATTAAAAATTGTATGGCTTGTCGAGGAAACCGAAACTCAAATAATGGTCACAGCGGTCGAGAAGTTGTTGTCGCCGCATACGTACGACAAAAACATTCCCATTTGTCATTTAGTAAATGCTTCATATAAAAAATATTCCTTTTGAATAAACGTAAAAGTCAAAGGGGTTTATACACTGTATAAATGAAGGTTGTGTATAAAACAAAATATACCTCACTGAAAGGAGAGTGAGACGAAGTCCCATACCTCTGGTCCGACTTGACTCGATCGTTCTCTAACCTCCTGAATAATAAACATGAGTTAATTTCTAATTGCTTAAGAACATTTTTCAAGTTCATTATTCCTTTTATATCTCTTATTATCATGTCATGAACACTATGTAATTATTCAAGTTATTAACGGTCGTTTTAACGATCATTGGTACTTGAGTCAAAAATATGCTCTTTATAATTACAAGTTGTTCATGTATCCATTCTATCCAGATTTATAATCATGAATTATATATCATATATATCCAGTATATATATTCATTTATCATATTACATAATCATTTACAGGTAATAAATGAAATGCACCGTCCATGGAGACGGTAAGCCGTATGTACGCATGAACGCTACTTTCATTTCTATTTCGTATTTTCTAGAATGGAATCATAATGATATAAATGTATATTATAATTCCAGTATAATATCATATATAATACCATTAATTACATCCTTTATATTTCCCACATATGGAATTGACGAATCAAATCACATTGAGGGGGCGGTAGTCTGCACTTCCTTAAATGAAGATATCGCGTTTACCCATAATGGAAACCATAAAGGTATGCCGAAAAGGAAAAATACATAAGCTTAATGAAAACACAAACATATTATATATCATATATAAATATTGTTTCATCTTAATGGCCACCTTTGAAGGTGATATATGAGTGTTGAACAATCATCGTTCCGTGAGGCAGAAATTCGCCATCCACGGAAACAGTATGTTCTTTAACCATTAGATGTAGGTGTGTGTAAGTGTAGCTAGAATACTTATTATAACAACATCCTAGTATATTTAATATACTGTAGTTGTTACATAATTAATGAATAAAAATAGTTTTGGGGGTTGGAGAAACAAAATAAAACAAAAGAACACAAGTGAAGATATTACCTTAAAATCGGGTAACTCCCATTGGTTTGAGGTCAAAGGCTTCCTTGGTAGCCTTCTGACCAATGTGAGGCTTCAAAGAGTAAGAGAGGGATGTGTAGAGACAAAATCGGCAGGGGTTGGCTGAGCCAAACGCTTTGGATGTGTGGGTAAAGAGGTAGAGGTGTGGGCCTTTTATAAGAGGATAGGAGGGGCACTCTTGAAAAGTAAAGAAAAGTTACTTTATTTTAAAATGAGATTCGGATTTAAGATGTCCCACATTGATATAATTCGAGTATAAGGTGATAAGGTTTCTAAAGTTACCCATCCAATAGGTTTTGGACATTTTTAGGTCATATATTTTACATTATCTTTTAATTTTATTTAAATCCTTTATTAATGAGGTAATCGATGCATCATCATGATGTCATAAATAATTTAATATATTTTTTGAAAAAAATTATAAAAAAATCATGATTTATGAAAGCTTTTTATCTTTCTAATGAATATTTATAGTCAAAAATCGGACTTGTATTACCCCATGTAAAAATTGTTTTAGTAAAACATCTCATGTTTGTGTCATTTTTACATTAACATTAAATAAAAAGTTATTTATGTCATTTCCCAAACAAAGTGGCTCCATGGGGTCCCCAAGTTGACCTATGGATTTTCTTGGTCGTCCATGACACATACAATGAGTTTAGGACATGTTTCAAGCTCATCTCATATTATTAAAATATTATTTTTACCTTAAACTACACTAATTACCTCTAATTGCGAATAAGAACATAAATGTTACTATTCACCAAAAAAATATTTTAATCTCATTAAACCACATTTTAATTCTTAACTAAAACCATGTATGTTGTATTTTTAAAAATAAAATCCCAGAAGTTTCAAAGTATCATTTAAACGAAAAATCAGTTTCTTTAACTACCACTTAGTTGTTTCATTATTCATCAAAAATTGAAGTTTTTCAAAAAAATACCAAAACTTCACCCTAAGATATATATGATATTATGTTTTCAAAAATTATGTTTATTTTAAAAAATTAAAATCATATAAGTGACATTAATTAATTTAATAATTAATTCTCACTGTCATGACAAATAGCATGTTTTTATGAAACAATAAGTATCAAAAGATTGACACTAGTTTAAGTCCAATTTCAAAGTGAAATTGATTCCAATGACCACCATTGTATTAAATGGTAAATATATATTATAATTTCACTTTAAAACCAATTCAAAAGAAAATCCAATCATATAAATAAATTATATTAAAAAGTGGGTTTGAATTAAAATACAACATTTTTCAATATTCATTAAAAAATGAACTTTATCGGAAAAGTACCAAAAACTCACAAAAAATAAATTTGGATGTCCCAGTCATAAAGAATAAGTTTATTTTGACAACCATAGCTTATAAAATTGTCAAAAGATATATTTATAAATGGTTTTCCTTTAAAAGACAGTAAAACGATCGTTTAAAAATATTAGTGTATTCCATGATTAAGATTAGATTTATTTTCATTTTAGGCCTCTAAAACACTATCTAATTCATTAATAAGCATAGATATAAATATCTATTATTCATTAAATACATGGGATGTTACATGCATGGTGGAAAAGGGTGAGATGGGGGGTCTCATATAGGGTGGAACTGGGTTATATTGCGGTTATTAAGTAGGGAGGATCAGAGTGGGTATGAGGTGCATCCTGTAGAGTGGACGTGGGGATATTAGGGATGAAGGTTTCTCATTGATCAAAATTGTTCATAGGACTCTTTTAAAGCCTTAATATAGGTTCAAAGTGTCTCCCCATATGTCTCTTAATGACTTTCATTGATGAGTAGATAAATTTAAAATCCCTCTAGAAAAAAAATTATTTACTAATGGGAATGTTTCATAGAATGCTTTTTGGTCATCTAGATCTCAAGGGTGATAAATCAGCATAAAATTTATTATTCCACATTCCATTTTAAATGTATGTAACAAATAGATGGTTTAATGGACTTTGGAGCGAGAATTGGGTGAGTTGAGCTTCTAACAGTCTCATTGTCTTCTAGTGGTGACAAATAAGAATCCCAACAATTCTATTTAAATAATAAAATTAGTAAAAAAGTATAAAGAGACCATCACGCATGTTTACCATACATTTTACTCATTTAATACTCTCACAAACGAGGGGTATACAATAGTTGATCTTATATGGGCCTCTTGGAACACATATGAGGTCCATGTGGTTTGAACTAGGTGATTTCATTGACCCACGTGTCTCCTCTACCACATGAGGTTTATTCCACTCCACATTTTCAACACCATGTCAAAAAATTATTTTAATAATTTATATAATGATAACATAAAATATTAAGAATTTTATTTATATCTTTTATTTAATTTATAAATAAGTTCTTAAAATCAAATATATTTATTTATATAAAACCTTTTGATCATTAAACACATTAAAACTGGTTCATAAAAAATTCATTTTTCATAAAACACATTCATTTCACATAGATAATAAAATGGGATATGTAGAATAATAGAATAAAATGCTCATTTTGGATTATATAATTATGGAATAAGGAATACTGAAGTAATAAGTGATAATCAACAATTTAAGAGTGAAACATTTATGAACCAAACAAATTGAAATATAACTTCGTTTATAATTAAAATAAACTATAATTGGTAATGATATTTTTGATTTATGGTAATAAATTATTTGAATAAAATATAATATGATCAAATAATTATCTGAAATTTGTTACTAAGACTATTGTGTTCATTGCAGAGGATGATATACTATATTAAACTAAACCATAATAATGGTATTTTTTGTTTTCTCAGGTTAATGTTCTGAGTCTTATTTAAAATATTGAACAATATTATAATTTTTTTATTTTTATTAGTTACAAGTATATTTATAATACTATATTCAATTAATTCATTTAGTTTTATGATCCTTATTCTTTTCTTTCTTTAAATGCATTTCTATTTGAAGTATACTATGACTAAAAGGGTAATTTTTAAATATTTTCACTTCCATGAGATATGTTTGATATAAACTTAATTTTTTTCCAATATATAGTAATTTAATAATCATATTTAAAAAAATTATAATTATTTTAATTAATTTCAAAATATTTTAATATCGAGTTTGTTAAATCCCTCTTATGTTCTTTTTATTCTTACGTTACAATTAAGGAATTTGATTTAGCGCCTCAATTTTTCGGAATTAAAATATGTTGTGTATCAATAAATTATATAATTTTTTAGTGTTTATATTTTTCATATCAATATTTACTAATATTTTCAAATTAATTAGAACATATTTTTAAATCTATCTCATGTTTTACAATTAATGGGTTTTTAATAATAATGATTTCAAAAATTAAGAGGTTTTCAAATCACATATCACATTTACTAGGGTAGGATTTTTCTTATTGATGTTGTTTTTTATAATTATGAAAATTATTCTCTATGTTTTATTAAATTGAAATTTATTTTTACAATCTAGTTATATACATTCATACTACAAAATTTCATTTCTATATATCTTCTGATTTATAAATTTTATATCCAATGGTGATAGGGAAAAATAAAATTTATTTTATTTCATTGAAATTTTATCCCATGAGAATAATTATTTTAGTTTTGAATACATAATCAATATAAAATTTTATAAAATATATTGTCTTTTTCAAGTAGGTATAATACTTATTGAAATAAAATTATATTCTCACTATATTTATTTCAAATAATCACATTAATTCGATTACAAAATCACATATATTTTTAAGTAATTTTTTCCAATTATATGTTTACTATTACAAGGTATTTCTTACATATTTTGTAATAAAAATATTTTTTTACTAATGTGACTAGACTATATTCTATTACAAACTCCCAAATGTAAATTTGGTAGCCACATTATTTGATGGGAGGTTACAAAAAAGTAATTTTAAAAATATTAAAATGCATACACATTCATTATTTATCAAATGTATTTTCTTCAATTTAATAATGATTATTGATTATATTATTATAAAATCATTGATCTATTGGTAAATAATATTTCTAGTGAAAATTTTTCCTTACTGGTGACATATTCATTTCAGAAATGGAATTGGAATTTGATTTGATAATTATCAGTTTATGACTACGATAAAAAAATAAGAAAAACTATTTTTTATCTTTCAACAATTTTCATGTTTATAATTAATGGATGTATTTCCCTGGAAATTATTTTTATATATTCCCTCATTAAATTTTCATATGATATAATAATTTTTATGTATTAAACATTCAGTTTCAATTTTTTACATTCAAGATGGCTATTTTGGTAAAGAATGTACATGATTTTATTTTTTAACAACATAATAAGTGGACAAAAATTGATGTTTTCCAATCATAAAGGGTGTAAATTCAAAAATTAATTTCTAATTTTTAATTTTTATACTTTTTTCCAAAATTCCATTCTATGTTGTGTCATAGTGACACCATATATTATTATATCATCAAAAACATGATTTTTATTCCTAATTTATATTTATCAACACAAACTACTATACCATGTAACATGAAAGTTAATTTTAGAATACACATCTTGTATCATTAATTATGGAGTGATTATATTTTTTATATTTTTAATAAAATGTTCTCTATTACAATGTTTTCCCAATTTATATTGATCTAAGTATTGATAATATATTGATGAGATATTCCCCTTTATATTAATCTATCCTCACTCCAATGTTATGTTTCAATTCTATAGGATATGATGATATTTATATCGTATGAGGTGTTTAGAATAGTGTTCATTGTGGCTCGATTATAGTGAAATGACTACAGGTGATAAAATATGTGTTTCTCATATATATATTCCTCAAATATACATATCCTTTCATTTTTGGGAACATTTGAGTTCATGATAGATTAAATAAATATATTATGGAATGAGGTTTAATAATTATACGTTTAAGATGGGTCTTTTAAATGTACATTCAAATAAATCTATATATGTAAAAATTAATGTATATATATATATAGATCTATATATATGTATGTATGAATGTATTTATAAATGTATATATTTATGTGTGTGTGAATATATTTATGAGTCTTTTATGTATGTATATATGTATATATAGTTTTATTTATTTCTTTATTTATGTATAAATGCATGTATATAAGAATATATATATATATACATATGAATGTTTTTTTAATTAATGTGGGTATATATATGTTTTCTTATATGGATATATATATATATATATATGTAATTATAAAATATATGTATAATCTTTCTAGGGGTAAAAATATGTGTGTTCTTTAAAATGAATATATTTTTTCTATATGGGAAATTTTTTAAAATCCACCGATAAGCTGGTGAAATCATTGAGATGGTATAGGTGAATTAGTTATTTAAAATTTTATTTATGTTTTCTTTTTTAACAAACATTATTCAATAATTTGAATAAAATGTAATAACTGGTAATATTATCCACAAGAACGATCATTTAAGGAATAATATAATATTCAAGGTTCACTACTCTACAAATGCTGTTAGTTTATGAAATTATGTAGAAAATCCTAAAATCACACAATCAACTAGAATTCATCATATGTATTATCATAAGATAATGATAACCATTAACTGATCTGTATAATATTAACTCATTGGTGAAATTATATCTCCCAAAATAAGGATAGTTTGGAATGTTTTTCATCAACAATAAAGAATCTACGTATTATTGTATATGTTTGTTAAAACTGTTCTTCTTCCTTCTTCAAAAATTTACATGGAAATTGTTTTCATTTCATCTCAATTAATATATTTCACAAAAGAAACTTATATCATCTTCTTATTATTCATTCCTTATACACAAAGCTATTTTTGATAATATATTTATCATTTTTAAAGGTATCAAATCTATGTTTCATATTCTAAAAACAAAATTTATTTAAATTTCATTATATTTATTCATTATATAATTTCATTGATAATATTTCATTATATTTCTTTTATTCAATGGATGTAAATATTTAGGATTTTTTGTAGGTTTTCGACATTCTAAATCCAATTAAATTTATAGATAAATTTAATTTTAAATCCCAATGTGAATGTAATAATTCAATGATTCCAAATGGTCCTCTATCTTATGTGGTGTAAATCATACATACTTCATTCATCTGCTTTGGAAATACTCTTTTGGATTACCCACCTTTGTGTAGGGTAATATTCCATATTATAGTCTATTTTAGAGGACTTCACATGTGTGTGGGATATTATTTCATAGGATACCTTTCTATAATATAATTTTCAAGTGAATATGTAAATTTACCAGATATGTTCTTAAATATCTTATACATGTATGATAAATTCTTCTAGTAAGTATTGAACTACAACTCAAGGTCTGCAACCATTATTCTTATTCATCATTTTCTTTATCTAAATAGATATAACATAAAATAATCACCTATTATTTTATTATTTTATTAATAGTATAATTAATCCTGATAAAATTGGGGACACCTAATAATTATGTAATGTAGAATAGAATAATTAAATAATTTTTTATTATTTATTTTGGATATAAATATTATTTATGTAGACAAGTAAGGATAAACTATGTGGATTTTCCATAAGGTATCCTTAAACCATCTTTGCGAACAATCAACCTAATTCACTAGGAACTCTAATAAACTATATGTTACCATAGTATATGAATTAATCAATAGTAAAATCATCAAATTGACTATTCCATTCTCAAATGTTTAATTATATAATTGTTTCACTTCAAACAAAGTCCTATAGAAATCATCTCAATCATTTATTGATTATCTATATCCTTTTCAATGTTGCTTCAGAAATTTTCTCTGTATTGACTATCACAATCAATTTTGTCATGGAGAAATGAAAAAATAATCCCCAAAATAACATTTAATATTCTTGATCTATAAATAATAAATCCAAAAAAACAATATATCCACTACATCAATATTCAAAACTAACACTCCTCAAAATAGTGGATCAACAATCTACCCATGTGTATTTTTTTTACACCAAGGAAGTATTTTTAACTTAAAAATAAACCAACATAGGAGTGAATCATCATCCACGGATCCAAACCTATATGAACAAAGTCAATGTATTATATTTTAATATTAAATAATAATATCATGTTTTCCAAAATGTTTTGATTTCTCTCCAACCCCATCATAATTTTTATTATATTCATGAAACCACTTTACATCCTGTCAAAAATTTTCTTGATTGTGATTCAATAAATATATTATTCCAGTACATAGATATAAATGTATAAATCAAAACATACCCCATGTAAACCTATTAATTATATTTCCACATTAAAATATAATACACATATATGAAGAATTATTACAATGTATATTTTCCAATTTTTTAAATGTAATGATAAATGTTTCAATAAAATATTCACAACATAAAATATTTTTAAATTTATCCCACATTGACAATACATTAAAATGTAAAAAGGTTATAGGGGGCATGAATTTTTACTATAAACTCATTGGAAGAGATACTGTTTTATGATTTCTAAATTATATCTCATAGAAGCATACATGGATAGTGGTTTGGTGTACACCTTAGTTGTTTTCTACAAAGTGGGATTAATTTGAATCATTACCACATTTCGCTAGGAAAGATCCTAGTAATATGTTTTTTAAATAAATGTTCTTGCTTTCTGATTGATGAACATAATTTATTAAAATTATTTTTGGACTTTGATTACCAAAAAATAGAATTTATGGATAAATTAATTTCCCTATGAAGTAATCAAACTTGTATTCATCCATATCTATTGACTGGGAGTAAGACATACAACTACATACATTGCCTTAGTAGTTCCCAAGTTAAAAAATTTATTCTCCTTCATTTTCCAAAAAAGCAATAAAATAAGCAGGGGATATCATTCCACTAGATGTGGGTTTCATGTAATCCCAACATCCAAATTCATCTTCAGATGAATATCCATTATGATTAAAATATATATTTCTAGCATATTTCAATAAAATATGATTTATTATTTTTTGTTAATAATTTAAATATTTCAAACCATATTATGGGACAATTTTAAATAATATTATAATTTCTAAAAAGGGCTGACAACATACGGTTAATCAAGTATTGAAGCTCTTAGATATTGGAGGCTTCTAATAAGATTTTTTTAAATTCACATTTGTTCTCCTTTTCATACATTATCATTGTAGAACATATTATTTAATATGATTGTTGTATGAAACAGTTTTCAATCATCTAGATAAACCATTAAAAAATTTCTCATGCATAGTTTTCTTCTAAAATAATTATTTCTTATCCCACATTTTAAATATGTATATAGTGAAAATATTTTATCTCACAATGATTAAAAATATAAAATATATCATTAAATTATTAGTGAAATTATTATTATGCATTAATAAATTTTAAATAATAAAATTTTTATGTAGTAAATGGATATATATGTCATATAAAATGTTTTGATAATTGATGTAGATTTGGTTGTTGAATATTCCATTTTGAGGTTTAAATTATTCAATAATGTGTATTTGTAATAATAAAAAGCTCTTGAAAACTGTTTCAATTCAAATAAATCATTCAAAAACAAATAGATATAAATTCCATCATCTCCCAGTATGAAAAAACATGGTTTTTATATAAACTACACCTACCATCTCACCATTAGGTAAAAAATAATTAACATCCATTTTAAAAATAAAGTATTTACTTGGGGATTAAATTGACCAAAAGTTTTGATTCATTACATACTAAAATCTAGTTAGAATACCCCCTAAAAATACATCCCCTTTAGATAACAATATAATTTACTCAATGTTCTATATTATTATTAAAATTAATATTCTACTAGTCAAATAATAATATTCCATATTAATAAATAATCACATAATGGGGAAATTCATAATGTTGGACATCAAAACCATACCATCATGTACTTCTTCCAGACCATAAATAATCATACTATCAACAACATGTGCATAGACACTTGTTTGTCTCATGAGACCTGCCAAATCATCAAAGGGTGATAGTAGGATACTCTCATCACTTACTATGTCCAATGTACACTTTATATGAAAAGGATGAAACATAACATAAACATTCATATTAAAAGTATAATAAGAAATATAAATACTTTAACCATAAACCTGGAATACTATAAAAATAGAACATCCACAATCAGACATATCATAAAATATTCAATACAACAAGGATGATTGTATAATACTAAATCAACCTTAATTAAGCATATAATTAGGCATAGGATGCTTATATAGATGAAAATAATTTAATAATATCATTAAAAATCTAGGAGAATTATCGCTTTTTAGTTCAAAGAAGTCCACAATTATTTACGGAAAACATACTTCTATAAATATCCTTTAAATATTTTAGGATAGTCTTTAAACTACTAAGGCATCATATTATAGTAAAATAACCTCTCATGCCATATATTTTTAAAAAACATTAATTCCTTAATTTTGAAAATGCTTCATAATGTAACTCATTTGGAAAACGATGGAAATATTCATTTTCAAAATGACTTATAAAATTCCAAAAAATGTATGAAATTTCATTAATCATTTTAAATTATATGTTGACATACATTTTAAGAAACATGTACATGGGTGATAAATATTTCAAAGTAGATATTTACATATAAAAAACCTCAGAAAATAATGTGATTGTGTAATTAAACCTTAACTTAAACAATCTTTTAGTCTGGGGTAAGTTAACCTCATATATGGTGGATACAATATGTTATTAAATTATAATATATATTTATACATATTTAGGATATTATGTATGATACCCTTATATGCGGGTTTTAATAATATTTCAGTACTATCACTGTTTTCGGTGTTATCTAATCCATTTTCCTTTGAATATTTTGATGTGTAAGATAGGATTTTTTAATATGTTTTATTTCATTTTTATCCAGAATGATATAATTTTAATACTCATTATTTTTACTCATAATTTAATGTTTATAATCATTCATTAATGGTTAACGTGAGAATGATTCTTAGTACGTCAAGGAGACAATAGGTCGTACATACATACGAGCAATAGTATCATTCAATTGATGGTTAGATTGTAATGAATTAGATTGTATATTAATTATAAATAATCATTATAATGTTATATTTATTATTTATATCCATTATACACATCATTATACCAATCCAAACAATTTACTTTGGAATAAAAAATTACAGTGCAATGTAGAGAAGGTAAGATGTGCGTACGCAGCCATAGTGATATTGTTGTCCATAGTATAAATAAACAGAGGAATATGGGAGTCCCGTTAACATAATAGCATCATAGATTGTATAATATAATGTAGATAATAATTTATTGTGGATACGATATTGGATGAGGAAGTATAAGAAGAAATTAAATTCAATGGAATTTGTAAAATAATTACCTCTACATTGAGGGTCTCCAATTGATTTGCACAAAAGAACACCTTATGATGGATTTATTCTCAATTTAAGGACACTAAAAAGTAGAGAGGGAGTTTTTTTAGGAGATTTGGGTAGGTTATGGAATAGAAAAATATCATTTGTGGTGGTAATAAAAGAGTAGTTGAGGTGCTCTTTTATAAGAGAGGGGAGGGTTTCTTTTTAAAACTTCCAAACTATTATATTAATATAAATAAATTTCACATTTAAAATAGCTCCTAAGTGAGTAATAAAAATTATAACATGAGTATGGGTCTAAATATTCTCAACCATTTATTTTTATCAATGTTTAGGTCACAAAAATAACAATATCTTTTGGATTTACCCCTTAGTTAAACAGTGTTCCTCTTATCGTGTTTACATCACTTTTTATAATATATGGTTAATATATATAACAAAACATGCCAAAATAAAACCAATTAGATCATTTATTAAATATTTAACATTATCCATGTTATTTGGAAAATCCATTTTTTAATTTTATATAATTTATGACATTATTATATATTTTAGAGTATCATTTCTATCGATTTTGATACTATTTAATATTTGAATTTTTAAAAATAACAAAACATTATGATAACCTGTAATAACAACATTAAATAGGTCAATATAATATCTACATCATCTATAAAATTATTGGATGTCATTAGTTAAGTATAATTATACTTATTTTATTATTTTCAATATCATTTAATTGATTCATTCCATTAATAATTTAGTCACAACATCATTTTTATGTCACCATTTCATTTTATTATTCAATTCATAAATTTATTAATAAATTACCAGAATTTAGATAAACATTTAAACTTTATAAAAACCTTTATTTTCGGCCATATCACTTAGAAAAACTCATAATAAAAATAATAGTTAATAAATTTTGAATCATGCATTTTCATTATTCATTAAATACAATATATTAGATGTACTAATCTGATAAATGTGGCTAAAAATTATTTTATATTTTTTAACTAATATCAATTTTGGTCCAAAAATACTTATCCAATAAAATAATGACATGTTTTATGATAATATTATATTTTCTTAATTTAAATTCTTCCTTTAATTGTAATATTTTCATTAAACCGTGGTAAATCAAATCCCCAAGAAACTATTCAGGAAAAAATATTTTTATCCTATTAGACAAAATTTTTTATACTGATTACAAAAATGTATTTCCATTTTTTAAAATTTAATTACTAGGAGTGGTAAAATTTCATTGAAGTCAAATCTTGTAGATGTGGTTAGAAGGCGGGTAAAAGAGACGTTCAAAAGTACAATAAATTTTTTTATCTAATTATTTTAAAAAATGAAAACAATTTACTAGTTTGGATTAATATAATTATTAAATATTTTTTTACATTAAAATAAATATAACTAAAATAATTATTTAAATGAAAATTTTAGTTTTAAACAACTATGCCACAATTTTCCCTATTTATCAAAAATAGAAACTTTACCTAAAAATAATAAAAATTCACTCCAAGAAAATTTTGATGTTCTTAATTAAAAAACTAATTTCTATTTCAGAAAATAAAATTTATAAATGTAATTAGTTGGTTTATAATATTCATAATTGCTTTTCAAACATCTGGTTTAATAGGTCATGGTGTTCTTGATAATGTTGTTTCATTTTTCGTATGCTAATAAATTATTTAAAAATTATCATATAATGGACGCTTGGGGTGTTACCTTCTCCCCTCACTCAAAAAATTCCTTCAAAATAATTTTTAGAATATCACTTCATATAAATATTTTGGTTATTCTTGTTCTTATTTTCTTCATGTTCCAACGTTGCCTCATCTAATTTATGGTTTCTCCAAAGACTGTTTACCAGATGATTCATCCGATTTATCTAAACATTTTCTTTGGTATCAATAATCATGATGGGGTCTTGAAAATAATACATCTCAGGTTCCAGTTCCCTTTCATAACAGGTGAGGACATGTGATTGGTTTTATCATGTATTTCCAAAACAGTGATATGTTGAACACATCTAGAATATTTTTGTGACTTGGAGGAATTTCCAAATGGTATTATATAGCTTGAATACATTCCAATATTTTGAAGGTCTTATGTACATAAGACATACATTACCTTTCTTACCGAAACATATAACACCCTTACCTGAGAATAAGATCTCAAACACAAAATAAAAAATCTATCCATTCTTTATCGACATAGATATTTTGACTACATTGAGGTGTTTTGATATGGGATTTAATAATATTAACCTTTTTGTTGTTTCCTAAACATGTTATTGTCTTATGTGTTTTCATTCACCAACATCATCCCAGCATGTTGGCGTATGAAACCTATTTCCATATAATCCATCACATGGGTCCATCTGAATACTTGATTATACATTATTATTATACGAAAATTCTATAATATGTAAATATTGATCCCCCATTTCTCGAACGTTAAGTGAGAAAGATCTAAATATGACTTCTAATGTTTGAATAATACTTTCTGATTTTCCATCAGTTTGAGTGTGGTATGTAATGCTCAAAAAATTAGTAGTATCTAGGCCTTTTAATGACATTTCCAAAATCAGGATGTAAAATTGGGATCTATGTCTGAAACAATCAATATGAGTGTATATTTAAGTCTTTAAAATTCATTAATATAATGACTTGATAAACATTTAAGTTGTATATCTTCTCTTCGAGCAAGAAAATGTGTTGATTTGGTACGATGACAAACAAAAACCAATATCACATCATTTTTTCATGGATTCATTATTAGCCCCATGATAACAATTATTGTAATATCATCCCATATCTTCACATGTATAGGAAGACATTGAATTACATCTCTATAATGTTGTCTCCCATCCTTCATATATTATCAAACCCATGATCTTGACACATAATCAGCAATCTCCCTCTCCATGTTGTCCTACCCAAAATTTTCCTTCATATCTAAATACATCATAGTTTCATAAAGGTGTATAATGAAATTGGAACAATGATAATCATCTAATAATTCCCTGTTTAGCTCAGGTATAGAGTGAACACAGATCCTCATTCAAAATTTCAAAACAACATCTTCGTATTTGAGATCGATCAATCTACCATCCTTCACATATTTTATATTTTGGGAGCATCCTCATCATCGTACAAAGAAAATTTTACCCTTTAAATTAAATATGCTTTCTAAATCATTTTAAATAAGTAGATATGTTTTTCCTTCTATGATAATTCTCATATACATATTTACTATATCCATGACCATATGATTCTTTGAACTGTCATTTTGTTCAAAACTACATGGTCATTCCAGCTTAATGAATCATCTACCTTATTTTCTTTCCCTATGTGGAATTGTGTTGTGCAATAATAATCTTTTAGTAGTACAAGAATTATCATTTTTCTCCTGATGAGATATATCTAGGACGAAATGTACTTAAAAATATTTTCATTATTATATATCTCTCATATTTACCTATAGAGATAATGTTTCCATAACTTTATAATAATGATTACTTCTTATAACTCAACATCATGTGTTGGGTAGTTTTCTTCACGAATTTTTAACTTCCATGATGCATGTGAAATAACACTGTCATGTTTCGTAATAATAAAACCATGTCATTTTCTTGATGCAGCTCTATAAATCAGAAACCCATCATCATAGATTATAAAATTAGGATAATAGAATTGACTAATAATCTCTTCAATACATCAAAAAATTCATCACATTCTATTTTCAAAATTAATATATCCCCATTATGAGTGATCTTGGATAGTGGGTTTTTCAATTATGAAACATTATGGATGAAACAACAATATTAAACTTCTAAACCCATAAAATTTCATACCTCGATTATACTCATTGTTCCTGGCTATTATTGGACTGCCTTTTTTGTTGCATGATCAGTAGAGATTCTATCCATGGAGACAATATGGCCATGAAAATAAATTTCTTGAAGCTATAGTTTACACTTTCTAATTTTCCCATACGGTTCATTTCTTATGATACTCTTTAGAACAATAATAAATTTATTCTCATGAACATATTCTCTATCAGATTATACTAATATATCATCAATAAAAGAAACAAATAAATAATTAATACATATCTTGTACACTACATTCATTATATCTATTAAAACAGAGGTTGCATTAGAAAATCCTAATGGAATTACAATAAATTCATAATGACCGTACCATGTTCAGAATACTGTCTTTAGAATATCTTACTTTTTACATAGAATTGATGATATACAGAATAAAGGTCAATCTTCAAAAAATATAGATCTCGAAGAAGTTGATCAGACAAATCATCACTGTGAGAGAGAATGGATACATTTTATTATTGTAAAAGAATTTATTTCTCTATAGTCAATTCACAACCTTATTAATGTATTATTATTCTTAATAAAATGAAATGGGGCTCCCTATGGAGAAACACAAGGGAGACTAATTCCCTTATTATAGAAATCCTTTTGTAGTTTCATAATTATACTAATTCCACAATGGCCATTATATATGTTTTTATTTCATTATTAGTTGTTCATTAGTTATTAGTGGAAAAGAAAACTCAACTCCCCACTCTTGTAGATGTCTAGGAAAATCCTACAGATATACATAAATATATTATCATTAAATAGGTACATCCATAACTTCAATATTTATTTCTTAATCAATATATGTAATTTCATCTTCATACCCAAGAAATAAGTTTAGAAAAGGAATCAGGGTGGGTTTTGATAAGAATCAGCTGATTAATTTTCTACTCTAAACATACTGGATTCAAACTTTCCACATAATTCAGAACTTCCTATATCTCCCAATATATTTTGACCTCATATATTAATTTTTATTCCTTACAGAGGATTATATCAGAGTATACTATTTCTCTCATGATAATGCATGTAGATAAAATATATTAATATTAAATTATGGGAATTTCCCGACCCATCAATTTTACAATGAAACTTCCCTTTGGGGTTTTGACTAAAAAATTAATTATTAATGTGAATTGGAAATATCTTATGTTATAAGAAAACTCAGAATATATAATGTAATGAAAGGATCCTAAGTCAAATAGTTCTTTTTCTAAATTTATGTATATGATTATACTACCATCCAACACAAAGTAATGAACTTCATCCTCAACAACTATGATCTCAAAAGATTTCCTTGGTCCCTTATCCATTTATTGGGAAAATATTCCTTGAATCTTAGGACTGTTATTTTCATAATGTCCCATCCCTTTACAATTATAGAAATTAATATTAATAGATTATTTATTTCCCATGCCATCAAGATGTTGTTAAAAATTTTCTCTACACTTTTTACAATATCAAATTCTTATTAGGCAAGTGATAAGGTGTTTCTTCTAACTATAACTAATGGGTAGAAAGAAAAAATTTCCCTTATTCTGATTATTTTATTTTATTCAGTGTTCATCATCCCTCTTATTCTCTTTCTTTACATTAAATTAATAATACATAGAGAATTAATTTTCTATATTCATAGCACATTATACTATAACCTAGTATGATGAGAATTATTGTGATACCAATGCTCGTCGGAGGAATGGTTTTAACCCATCATAGAGTCGATAAATCTTACATCATGTGTTATGTATGTAGTCTGCATCATATGTTGTTTACCTTGTGATGTGAGATTCATAATTTAAAACATTCTCAGCCTCATTTTGTCTCATTCATTAAAATTAACTCTCCATATCCCCTCGTATATCATGAGGAATGTATTTTTCTTGTAAGAGTTCATTAAATTTACTCCATTCCATGTTTTCTAACTCTTCATCCTCCTATATGTTTTGAATTAATGACTACCATTGATCTATATCTTAATATAGACAATAGAATTCCCTAAAAAAATTTCCCCTTTCCTTAATTTCCCATATAGGAAATATTTTCTCAATGGGACATATTCATTGCTCAGATATAAATGAAAATTTCATCCCATTTTACATTGGAGGACGCTGTCTAATTAAAGACCTTTCTAAATCTAGTTTCTGGGGATTGTATTAAACTAACTTTGATACAACCTATAATTCCCTAAACCCTATTACCATGAGTCAGTGAGTTATTTTATTACATTGGTATGACCATACGAAATAAAATCCCAAAGGACTGATCAGTTTAGTAGACTTGGAAAAATTGATTCCAACAATTGTTTTACATTACATGTAAAAAATGTAAAAAAATATAGTGTCACCATTTAATACATTAATATCCAATAGAATATCCTATAAGGTGTGTCATAATTCACATCTTCGCATCTTGTGAAAAAATGAATCACATAAAAGGGTTGAGATCAGGTGGTCATTAAGGATAGAAAATATAGCATAAGAAACATTAAATATGCATACAATTTTAAGGTATTGTATAATACTAAAACAAAATATTTTTAAACAAATTAATCACCATAATATGGATATTTTAATCAAATAGCCCCATTTAAACATTCACATGGATATTCTATTAATCGAATAATCACATGCAATATCAATAACTAATCTCATAATGAGGGGATGGAAAATATAAACCACTATAACCATTATTTCAAGGCCTCATGGTAAGAACATAAATAACTATACCATCAATGCCTTGTTCCGAGACACTAGTTTTTCTCAAGATACCTATCGATGCATTGAGATGCTATATCATGTATCACCTGTAACATAATAAGTCCAATACATTTATCATATAAAAACTATGAGACATAACATAAAAAATCGTATTAAAACTATTATAGTAAATGTAAATAATTTATCTATAAACCATGAATGGTATCAAAATGGCACATCCAAAATCATACATATCATGAAGAATTAAGATAAATAGGTAATATTTTATCACACTAAATCAACCTCAATTAAGCATAAAATCCAACAAGGGATGTTAATATGGATAAAAATAATTTAACAAAATCCTTACAAAACATTGAGAGAAATATATACTGTTACTATTAAATAGTCACACAACTATAAAAGAAAAAATTTATTTTAAAAATAACCATGTAGGAATTCTGATTATGCTTCAAAATGAAAATGTTTCATATTGGCGGAAAATATCCCCTTCTGTCGTATATGTTTAAAAACATTACTTCCATAATAGTTCAAAAAGAGTAAAAATGTACCTTTTTTGGAAAATGCTTCAAATACTTGTTTTTTAATTATTTTATAAAAATTAAAATTTGGGTATAATGAATTTATAGAATTGTTTATAATATATTGAAATACATTTTTTGAAATATGGACATGGGTGATAAATATTTCCATGTAGATAGTTACATATGAACAACCTCATACAATAATGATATTGTGAAATTAACCTTTAACTTGTATGTTCATTTAGTTGAAGGTTGGTTAACCTAATGTATAATGTATAATGTTTATTATTAAATAAAAATATAACTATATATATTATATCGTATATTATCCTCTTATATTGTTTTGTGAATAATATTTTAATTTTTCAATTGTTTTTGTGTGTTTACTGCATCATTTTCATATGCATGTTTTGTTTTGAAAATCATCATTGTTATTGATATGATGAATTTTATTCATATCCACAATGATATAAAGTTTATAATAATTATTTTTAAATATCTTATAAATTTTATAATCATTCTTCAATGGTAAACATGGATAATGAATCTCAATTCATCTTTGTGATAGTAGGTAATACCTACACACGAGCGATGATATCTTCCTCGTTATGGTTAAATGTTATAGAGATGGATGTTATATTAAGTCTATATAATAAATATAATGAAATATTGATTTTTTTATATATTATAATCATCATTATACACATCCAACTAATGTATTGTTGCGTCAAAAATTACACCACAACATGAAGAAAAAAAATCGTATGTATGCACGCTTGGTGATAATGCAATTCATAGGACGAATAAAAGAGGGAATATGGTTATACCATTACCATAATGACATATATGAAATTATATAATATAATGGAGTTATTACATTGGTGAAAAATCAACACAACTATAAAAAATTCTAATTCCACGGTTCAAAACTATGGCAATAGGGCCCAAAACCGTGGCCATAGGTGATGGCCATAGTTTTTCCCAACCGTGGGCACTATCATCGTGGCAGTAGGGTCTATCCTAGTGCCACGGTTTTAATCATTTCTATAGTTTTCTTTTTTACACGGTTTTGAAAACCATGGAAATAGGTGTCTTTGTTGTCAATAGTTGCAGTTGACCTAAGGCCTTGATTTTAACTGAGAAAATAGGGCCCTATTTCAACGGTTTTAACCATGGATATAGCCCAAGGAAACCGTCGAAGTAGCCTATAAATAATATGTCCCTAGCTGGATTTGATCCCAGCAGCTTCCCTTCATGTTGCAGCACCCTAACCACAACACCAGCAAATCTTTTGAGTATATATCTACATAATTGGTTATATATATTATTAAAAAATGTGGAGATATCCTAAAAAACCATGGCTATAGTTCTTCCTGCCATTTATTTGGAGGGAAAATTTTCTACGCACATAAGGGTGGGAGAATTATAGCCACGGTTTCAAAGTCATGTCAATAGGCCACATAATTGTGGCTATATGTGTGGGATATCTCCACGGTTTTGAAAATTGTGTCTATAGCCCATGAAGAAATACCTATAGCCATGGTTTTAAAACTGTGACTATAGGACACATAAATATAGTTGTAGCCACATATAGCCACAGTTTTAAAAACATGGCTATAGATCCGTGGTTGTAGCACGTTTTTCTAGTAGTGAAATATATGTCTATGAACTATAAAAATAAAATAATTTTTATGAAATTGGTAAACAATTACCTCTTTTGTTAGCGTCTATTTTTCATTTTCACTAAATCACTCAATAGAAAAAATTTATTCTATACTTAATTCCTCTATGATGAATCTATTTATGTTGGGAGGATATATGGGTTGGTTTTTTCCAAGAAAAAGGTCTTTATAGGGGTGAATTAAAGAGAATGAATGTTTCTCTTTTATAATAGACGGGTGGGGTATGTTTTGGAAACTAAAAATCTATTAATTTATTATAAATTTATATCAATTTTAAAATATATCTACAGTGATTTATTTCGAGAATAATATTAATATGGGTATAAATTTTATCATGTGTTCATTTTTATACAAATTTTATTCACAAAGTTAACCATATATTTTTTATTTAACCCTTAGTGAAAGAGTTTAACCCTTACTATATCTACTAGACTTTTTATAATATTGGCATAATATAGTTACAATACAATTCCAAAATAACCCCAATTGGATAATTTCATACATATATTAAATTATACTAGATATTTTACTAAATATTATTATTTATATGAATTTTATAACAATTAATATAATATTATTTATTTTATACTATCATATATGAATATTTTGATACTATTAAATATTTTCATTTTTAAAAATATTAAACCAACATGATAACCTCAAAAACAGACATTAACAACTTCACTTAGATGTATATTTTATATATAATATTCTTTGATGTCATTAATTAAGGAAAATTATATTTATTTTTATATATTTAATATAATTTAACTGATTATTCTATTAATAATACTATTATTGCATCATTATTGTGTAACCATTTAATAAAATATATTTTTTCAAAATATTATAAATTAATTACCATTTTGTAGATGAAACATTTTATATATCAAAATAATTTTTCTTATCAATAATATCACTAATATAACCTAATATTAAAATTGATATAGTTATTAAAAATAGAATATGATATTCTTAACTATTCATTAAATAAAATATAATAAATCAACTAATAAAATATAATTTGTTTTAAAGGAATCCAATTTTTTACCAATGGTTGATATTTTTCGGACAACACATATCCAATGAAATTTTTACATGATTTTGGGTAATATTATATTATTATAATATTAATTTTTCCTTTAATTACCTTATTTAACTATAACCGAGTTTAATTAAATAAAATATCTACTATACATAGAAAATTATTTTAATCCAAATAGTCAATATTTATCAAAATGATTATAACCATGTAAGTCCGTTTTTCAAATTTCAATTCATAGAAGTGGTAAAATTACATTTAATACAAATCCCTTAGATGTTGATAGAAGGTGGGTAAAAGAGATGTTCAGAAGATAAATAAATTTTTTATTTTTAATTCTATTATAAAATGATTCCAAAAAACTATATTGGATTAATATATGTATTATTTATATATTATGACTTTATAATCAATTTAATGTAAATTAATTTTTAAATGAAATTTTTTTTTTAACAACAAAGCAATATTTTTTACTATTCATAAAAGAATTGAATCTTTTCAAAAAAAAAAATAAAAATATAAAAAACCAAAGATATTTTTGATATTATGAATAAAAAATAAGTATGTTTTTTTAAAATAAAATTATAAATTTCATAGTTAATTCTATTCATAACCTCTTTTTAAATATCTAGGTTGATGGGTAATGGTGCGCTCCAACTCAATGTTTCTTACAGCAGAAGAAAGTGAATTATTTTATAATAAGTGTAACGTGGAGGCTGATGGGGTTACATGCCTTCTCCAAAATATTGTTAGTTATTTTTAATAATTTCAATTTTAGAAATTATTTCTATAAAATAGACGATAATATAACATTC
This sequence comes from Viscum album, assembly GCA_963277665.1. Lineage (NCBI taxonomy): Eukaryota > Viridiplantae > Streptophyta > Magnoliopsida > Santalales > Viscaceae > Viscum > Viscum album. The sequence goes on along the minus strand of OY728152.1, from coordinate 2,130,290,372 downwards.
AAAATATATCATTTTATTTAAACTATCTAATTTTCCATTATTTTATAATCTTAAATTCGATGCATAGAGGAAAACTATAGTTATAATATCATTGAAAAAATAAATTATAAAATATATAATCTTAAATATCCTTGCATTCTCAACATGATAATTTATCCAATCAAATTTTCAAATCCATGTTTTATCAATTAATGAATATTCCATCTTGAAAAAAGAAAATAGTAATACAAATTCATTTAAATAACCATGAATCAATATCAGAACATGTCACATGATACCAATTTATGATATGATATCATGATATATGAATTCAATGTTAGGTGGTGTGATATTAAATTCTAATTATTTTCACCATTTTTGATTGAATAATTTTACAGTTGGAGTTGAAATAATTTTATGTAAAAATCCTTAAATGCACCCATATACAAGAACATGAAATTTTAGAAGGCTTGATACTCAACGTGATTGTTTTTTTCATGGAAACTCAAATGATCTCATAGTAAACTATATTATATATTGTAGAATATAGTACCCAGGTTATAACTTTGAACATTATAAATACTATGATCAAACTTTAGTGAATTCAAATCATAAACAATAATGATAGTGTTGAATTATTTTTAACAATAATAAATTCATTTAAAAGCATTTGAAGTCGATAGTATTGATATTATATTGTTTTAATCATAAAAAATATTTAAAATTTATAAATCATTTTTTACATGAAGTAATATGTATCACAAATGTGAGAAGTGGTATATTCTTATTCTTTTTCCTTACCATTCACCCTCTTATTTCATCTTCATTAAAACCCTATTTCATTCATTTTTATTCTCTTAATAATATGGTGATTATTTTTTCAATATTATTTTTATATTTTATATTTGTAAAGCATAACATTTATAGTAGGTTATTATTTTTTTCAATATCTAACTGAATCTTCTTAAGATTCACTAAAAATATCCATATGATATTAAAATAACAGCGGTAAAAGCGTTAATTTAATTCCCTAAATGTATCAGTCATATTTTCATATTATAATATGTATGAATTATGAACATTTAATATATATTAAATTCACAAATTCATGGAATTTGGAACTACTACTATATGGTCCTCCAAAAAACAAAATATAACTCAACTCATATTCCATTATCTCTATTGGACATTGCTCATAATTGATGGGTGACTTTAAATTGAGTAATTCTCTATTGTGTAATAATATGTATGTTAGTTCTAATTCAGATATGATAATTTTCAAAAGGATAATAAAATATATTATATTTTTCATGACTATATTTCAATTTATCAATCCTTCCCTCAAATATTACATTTTTAATACAAATTCCATTTCAAATATCGAACTCCATCTCCTGGAGAATGTATTTTTCTTCAAGTGGTTTTCCATCTTTTCTGAAACCTCAATAACCTGTATGAGTTAAAATCCTTTTGATGTTGTTTTAATTTTATGAAATGATCATGATCATATCATTTAATAATGATATATAATTCATAAATAACATTACCATTACTTAAAGTTATTTTCTGTTCATCATTGTTGAAGAATACATTTGGCAGATAAGTATATATCAACCATCTAGATCTACAACTGATCAACCTTCAATCAAACAAATCAATAATAATGAAAACTCACAATTTGTTGTAATAAACAATTTTAATTCATATTTTTTTAATCTTATGTATCAATAATCATCAAACCAATTGTGACTACTATAGTCTGAATATTATAGACCCTATTCTCATTCAACCAGTGACTCTTAAATATTATCTCAATCCTTCCCTGAACATCAAAAAACCCATTAAAACATGTGGAAAATATTTTTCTACATAAACTAAAACATTCAATTATATTAATTGATATAGACACAATAATGGTATGTTAATTTTGAGAATATATATCCCATCATTCATAAAATAAAACTCTCTTATAACATGGTCTCAAAAAATATCCTTAAACTGATTTTACCCATTTACATTGGTACCCTTGGACTAGAAATTATAATTAAAAATTAATGTCAATAAACACATTGGGAAGTATATTAAAATTTATTAAGGAAATATCCAATATATGAATATGAATTACATGAATCTATGAAATCCTTATAGTAAACAAAATCTTCACCTCATTTATCCAACTAGTTAGTTCCACACACCATATTTCTCCATCCATTTATCACACCACATAGAATGGAAAAATCATATAGCTAGTTAATTTTTACCCTAAAATATATTTTACCGATATGGAACCAATAGTGTCAAATTGATCACCCAGAATATTTGATTATTCTACAAAATCAATATAGGATACAAAAAAATGTATTTCTATGATAATTGAGTTTTTATGAGAATTGTTTAATTTTTTTAACATGAGTACCCATTAATTACATACCCCAACTACCAGACTGTAGTATGATTAATATATATATTCACTAATACAATTATGATCTTATAACTTCTACAAATATATCAAACAGAAAAAATATTTAATAGTTCATAACAATATAGGATAATTTTGTCACATGAAAACAAGCCCCTTAAGTTTAGGTATTTGTAATAAAATATGATGTAATATATATATAGATCATATATATATATATTTTAAAAATAAATAAAACTCAAAAATATAAACCATTGTCTAGAGTGTAATTCTTTATTTCTGTGTGATTCATAAAAAATAATTTCAAAAAATTTCACTTAATATGTTTTTATAAAATAAAATAATATATATTAATGTATATTAAAAATTACTACCATGAAAAAGGATTGGATGGTTTTATTATAATTTTTTTATTTAGCAAAAATATATTAAATGTAATCCACCCACTCATCTATAATATTCAAAAGTAATTACCACTCTCTACATCTAATATCATCTCTACAATTCAACAAAATTATTCGTTATCCATTGATATATATGAATGGTGTTTTTTATTTTCTAGTATCAAAGAATAAATGATATAAAAAAATTTCTAACAATATAGTGAAAATCAAATTTGTTCACAAATATTACGTCCCATGATCCATATTTAGTTTAAAACGAAAATCCACCATACTTATTTCAAATAAAACATTCCATACTCCTGAAAATATAAACAACATAATCCGAATTTTTGTCAAAGTTTGTCGTATGATCAATTTAGAAAATTATAAAAATAATTATTATGCTATCACCTCCTTGAATAAGAGTAAAATGTGACACACCAAATATTTCTATCAAAAAGATGAAATTAAAAAATATATATAATAAATATTTCACTTGGATACCAATTCTCACAAGCATAATACAATAAAAAATTCAATGATAATTGACATGATGATACGACGGAATAATAAACTACTTATACTAATGATGTAACCAAAAATCTAATTTTGGAGTCTATTATTAATTATTATGTTATTTTATGTAATTTAACACTGAAGGGTAGTATAAAAATATTCCAAACTATAAAACTATTGATAATTAATAATTATTTAAAATAAACATTCCAAAATTATCTTTTTTTTCCAAAAAAATTCCAACAAAAAATTAAATCCATGAATTTCCAATTGAATTTAGACCCAAAAATCCTCCACCACATTCAATGATAACCATTATTAAAAAAATATATGTTTATAATTAAAAAACACTCTAATATATTTATATTAAAATATAACACATGTTCAAAACATTATCTCCATAAATATATTGAATAAGAAAGAGAAACTATAAATATAAATTTACAAGTGTGAAATAAAAATCCAATTATAATGATACATCATACACTAATAAGATAAATATTATTTAAAATAAAATCAAAATATAATTTAATACATCATTCAAGATATAAATGAAATTTAATGTTTAAGGTTATCATAAATTAAAAAAAACTATGGAAATGAGACAATAAAGAGAAAACTGCCATCGATTTGACGTTTTACCACCCATGAAAGGAAAATAATGAATTTAAAGGTATATGGTCTTACAATATAGAAAAAATTTAACTCATGAAAATAATATTTATAGTTGTGTTCTCTTTATGGAAAATAAAAGGTTGAATAAAAATTAATAATTTATTCAATCATTTTATGAGGATGCAAGATTATAACATAAAATAATAGAATAGTTGGGTCTCTTTATTTAATAAAACTTTTTATTTATATATATTTCATAAGTAATATATTATAATTATTCTGAATATAATATTATTTATCAATATTTTTCTACTATAATATATTTATTATCTATACACAATTTCTGTAACCATGCATAGAAGGCACATTATGAAAAAACCCTAAAATCCCTTAAATTTTCATCAAAAATTCCATGAAATTTAGTAAAATAATAAAATTATTATCTAAAATTTTAATGGTAGAATATTACTTTCCAAAATTATTATATTTTTATTCCACATAACATATAAAGATTCATTAGTGAAGAAGAACATGGAAAAAATTGTAAATAGTTTATTTATATAATGCCTTTTATTGATATTAATTGTGATTGGATATCATAAATCCTATATATGGAAAAATACCATAATATTTTTTCATCTTCATTTTTAAAATTTAATTTTAATTTTTGATAGGTTAAATTCAGTTTTGTGTTTTCATTATCCTAGTGTATAACATGACACGATTATGGTTTTTTTCCTATTACACATTGGAGAAGGATAAGACCATACATATAATATTATATTAGGTTGGTAAAGACATATTATATAAACATTATCTAATCTAATAAATTTACAATAGTAGTCCCACATTATATGGTGATATGTTTCCCAAATTTTACCATTCCATCAATGCCTCTTCCAAGGAAACTCCACAAAAATAAATAATTTTTTTATTGAAATTTCTTAGATGAATTAATGAAAATCTCAAAAGGATATCCACTATGATTGAGTGATGGAAGTTCTTATTAACTTATATAATATGTTCTCTTAGACTTACACACATTATTATTTTTCGTAAGTGATTGCAAACTATTTCTCTCCAATATATTGGTGATCAGTAATATTATTTATATTTTCAATTAACCTTAGTGATTTGGATGGGACATGATTTATTTTATTTTAGTAAAATAAAACAATAAATGAAATTTCACCACCATTATACAATGATATAGCACACATGATATATATACGACCTGTAAAACAAATATAATATACTTGGTTTAATAATCTACCTTTTTATAGTATGTAATACTATACCTTATGTAATTTTCAAAATAATATTAATAATATATATAAAATATATTTTTAAATTTAAGGTCCATATTATATATTATCGATACAAATTGACAAAGTATCTTAACAAATAATGGTACAATAATGTCCTCTAACATTTAAAATATATGTTTATCCTAAAAATGTATAAAATACAAAATAAGAATTCAATAAATAATTACTCAAAGAGAATTATTTTACCAATTTATATTGAGTAATTATATAACATAGAGTATATGAATTTAATACCACTATTTCATTTCAACGGTTGTTGGTTTTAGTGAATCGCTTTCGAATTTATGTATGGGATTTACATTTTAATTGGAAGGTAATTATGTATTATAATTTTTGATTTATTTCATCCTCTTGGTATACCAAACCATAAATTTCATCATATTATATATATTTTATTCCATCTTTGTATGAAAAATGTTTTTCATTAATAAAATCACTCAAATCATATATCTCATTAAAATAAATAATTATTATTTCATTCCAAAAAATATATAGTCAAAACAAGAACATGTTTCTATCAATTAGAAGACTCATAAAAACTTAGGAAATCCCACTATTAAATTTTTTTTAGATAAGATAACTGAGAATATAAAGACTATCTCACAGAATATTGGGTTTAACCTAAAAATATTTTAACATGTTTCATAATATTAAAATACATTTTCACTATAAAACACATGTTTTAACAACATTAAACGTATTCATTAATTAACAGGATATGATAGTTAATAACTAATACATCATCTAATATTAAATTTGTTTCCAATGTATATGGAATATTGAGGGAAATATTTTAATGATATGCCTTCAAATTATTATTATATAGTAATAAAATGTATATGAAGATATAATTAGAGCTATTAGGATCTATATTTACCGTAAATTTTCAATAAATTTAGTATTTAAAATCAAAATCCATGGATACTATCTCAATAGATTCCATATGTAATTAATTAAATTGAAAAATTAGTCTATACAAATGTTTATCCAAAAAACTTATAAATGACAATTCTATATTTCATGACTATTAAATAAACAAATTGTAACATGAAAACACTATTTTGTGTTTTTGAGGAAAAAGTAACCTTTAAAAAAATTATTCAAGTACACTAATATTTTCTAAAATAACATGAAAATTAAATAAGAATTCATAAATGTCAAAATAAAATATAAAATCATTTATATTCTTGAAATTTTTTATTTAAATACACAAAATTAACATTATATGATTCTTGTAGTCAATTATTGATCTTGAGTATTCTAATATTTCATCAATAAAGATGAAAAAAATCAACTAAACATAATAATAATGTATTTTATATTATAACATATTATAATTTTAAGATTTTGGATGTGATCAAAATTATTTACATGAGATTGATAATAAATATTTTCAACCCCAAAAATCCATGGGGAATTATTTTTAAACAGAATCTATTTTTCCTTACCTGTTAAATTAAAACTAAAATGTTTCATAATTTAAGAATATATGTCATAAAAAGTTGAAATAATGGGAATATTTTTTTCTCCATATGAGGTACATGAATAATGAGAATGGTTTTACCCTAGATAAGAAAGGCATGTGAGTATTATGGATAAGTGTATTGTTAGAGACTCTGCTTTGACTACGTCGAAAAATTTTGAGAAGTGATTTGCTATGAATTGTTGTGATTATTCATCTTAAATAAATGTTATATTGTTGTGTTATTAATGCTAATACATGTGTTTTGAATTTTATATTTATACCTCCATGGATATGCTTATTTGGAGATCAACTTGTGGAGATTTATGGAGATGATATAACAGTACTGGGACCCAAGGAAATAGTAGTTCTAGATGAGGGTGTAGGGGATAATATTCATGTGAACATTACTATGTTTATGTATCTCATGAGAAGAGAACATTATAGAATTTTAAAGATAATGTATGACATGAAGATGGATTTTTTTGTTGCAGTACAATCCAAATTTAACTAGAGAGGGTGGAAATGGGCGAGTCGATTTTTATATTGAGTCAATAAAGAAGATTCATTACCATTTGGAGTATCCTGGTGATAGGAGGGAAAATTTTGCATCTTATATTCAATGTGAATCTATATAAAACTTGTTGGATGTCTAGTGGTGAACATGAATGACAAATGGTATGTTAGGAAATGAATTTTTGGAGATGTTCTTGGAGAACTTATTCCAATTGACTCTGAGAAAGGAATGATACAAAATACCATAGGGATAACTCTAGAGAGTATGTCATTGATGGAATCTAGACATACCTACAATTTTTTTCAACAATGCATGTTGGAGATGAGATATATAGGGATAGACATGTTCATGATGGATTTAAGTACAAGATTCAGTCACATGTTAACATATTTCAGTTACAGATGATGGTTATGGAGGTGGATCAAGCTCTAATAGATGTGGAGAACCTGACGGAGGATCCTTGAAAAAAATGGATTCTATAGGATGATCAAGGGTGAGACATCCAATAATGGGAGGTTTTATTATGATAACTGTGTCTAGGGAAGTGAAAAATATTGTTGTCAAATAAGAGGGTAAATTGAATAGGACTTTACCGGAGATATCATTAATCAGTGCGTTCGACTAGGCCATTATCATAGAAAATATCCCTAATAATTAGTAGATTTATAGTCATAGGTAAATATGGGAAATATAATGTTCTTTTTCTAGAAAAAATTACATATGGTTTGTGAAGGAACAACTAAAGAGAGTAAATGTGCGATAAGGGGATATTCTACACCTTATAAGACCAATAGCTAGAGTACTACTAGATGAGGGAGTTTAGGTAGTGTACATTTTGATTTTATCACATATTTACCATATTATCATAGTATTGATAATGAGGGGAGTAAAACTACATCCTAAGAAAGAGGGGTTGTACAACTACAAGCAGTGGAACCTAACCTTATGGATAGTGAGGCAAGACCATTAACTATGACAAGTACAGTTTATGTAGATTGTAAATTACATAGTACATTATTTGATGTTGGTTCCACTCATCTAATTCTAAATTAAATACACGTTAATGTTTATAATAGGATGGTGGATTTAATGGGAAGGGTAATTACTATAGAAACAGTTTTGGTAGTGCATTTTATATATATCTATTTCTTATAGGGATGTTCTATAGAGATTGTAGAATATAGTTTTGTTTTGTATCTCTATATTCTTGAAATATCATGATTGGAACTAATAATTGGTATGGATTGGTTGATCGCATAAAGAGCTGACATTCATTGTTACCATAAGACGGTAATTTTTACATTTTCTAAGTATGACCATTACATTCTCTCTGGGGAATGGGATATCCATGTTTTCTAAGAAGGTCTAATTACATAGTGACTAGGATAGCTCATAGAACATGTTGCGGGTATTTTTCTCAGTGATGGAGGTGTTAAATCTGATTTTTTTGACACCAATAGTGGAACTGTATCATGATGTATTTCCTAAATACTTCTCTATGATTCCACCTAACAGATATGTGGAACCCATTTTTGATCTCATATCGAGGGTTGATACAATATATATTCCACATTATAGAATGCAATTGATAGAGATTCAAGAGATTAATACTCTGCAGGAGGGGTTAGAGGATAAGGGATTTATATATCCAAGTACATCACATTGGGATTCTCTAGTGTTTTTTTCTAAAAGGGATAATGAGAATATTCTTTTGTGCTTCTATAACTAGATGTTGATCCTAATGACTGTGAAGAACCAATATCCTATTATATATATCAGTGATCAATTTGACAAGTTGACAGGATCATATGTGTTCTTGAAGATTGACGTGAGTTTGTGGTATCATCAGCTTATAGTTCAAAAATCTAACACTCCGATGACTATTTCATAATTTGGTATGGCCAATATTAGTTCATCATAATGTCTTTGGGGATGAAAAATGCACAAAAAGTATTTATTTCCTTGATGGATATATTTTTTGACAAACACATTAATCAATTTTTTGTAGTGTTTGATGATGATATCATGTTGTACTATATGACTCATGATGACCATGAACAAAATCATGAAATCAACCAGATTACACTGAAACTAAATATTCATATGGTAAGATATCTTTGTTTTAGTTTTGGAATGATCAGGTACACATCATGTGTCACATAATATCAATGGAAGGTGTGTCAAGGGAGCTAAAAAAAATTTCATGTCATTGTTTCAGGGGATATGACAATGTACACATTTTATATCCATAACATCAATTGTTTTTTTGTATATTAACGAAGATTCAGCCATCAATTTTTCTATTTAGAAGCACCAATTTTAGGATTGACATATAAGGGGAAAAATTTATTGGTCAGAAGCATGTAATAAGTCCTTCCTGTTGTTGAAGATGAATTTATCATAAGAACCAATCTTGTTCCTACATGATCCAGGTGATGAATTTAAATTCCATTGTGATTCTTCTTGTGTGGTACTTAGAGATATGTTAACACAAGGGGGTTGAGTTGGGGAAAATGGTTTCTTGAAGATGAGGCCACCAAAATAGAACTACCCAACACAAGGTATCATGTAGGAAGACATGTTTTATTATTTGATTTATTGGTGGAATTATCTGTTGGGTGATAAGTTCATGATGTTTACCCATCACAGGATCTTAAGGAATATATTATCTTAATAGGAATTGAATCTTCATTAATGAGGATGGGATGAGAATATTAAGTCATTTTAATTTGATCATGCATATATTCTTGGGAATGGAAATAGTGTTGCAAATGATTTGAATTAAAAATATTTTACTCAGCTGGTTCATAATTTGGTCCAGAGTGGAAGACAAAAACCAAGGTGGCAGAGATGTATATGGTGGTTTAGGAGAGTGATGAAAATTTGACTCTCATATTGATTTTAGTGTAGTCTACACATTTGAGATGGATTATTTAGAGGTGGTATAAGTATTTGGAATGTTTAAAAATAATTTATTTCATTGAAGTTGGGGATTCATCCTTATATTTGATCAATGATAAGGATGAGATCAGATATGTCATTAATTGAGTTGCTAAGCCTTTGAGAATTTAGGATGAGTTGAGGCACTAATTAATGGCCTCATAGTGGGTGGTGCATCAAGATATAACCAAAATGTAATGTGACCATATTGAAAATATAGGTTGATTATAACGAAAAAATACAGAGCATGTTTCATAACATGATACTACACAAGTCAGTAAGTGAGTTTAGAGTATTAATTATTTGGAGGTTTTCGGTAGCAATTTAAAATTCCAAAAAAAAGTTGTAGGATGATTCGATAAAAAATTTTTTTGTAGGAATTCCGAAGATTCCACTGAAGAAAGAATCTATCAGGATTGTTGTGAATTAAATAATAAATGTAGCACATTTCATGTATATATCGAATAGTTTTCTACTAGAGAAGTTGAATGAAATGTATGTTCAACAAATAGATCATGTACATGTGGTGCCACAAACAGTAATTTCAGAGTGTGACTAAGTTTTCACTTTATGATTCAAAAATATGTTGTTAAAGTAGCTTGATTCATAGGTGTTATTGAGTATATCTATTTACCCATAAAATTATGGGAAATAAAAGAATAATATATTGGTTATTGATGATATTATGGGGTTTTTTATTCTTAACTTTGGTGGGAATTGGGTAATACACTTGGTTTTAGATGATTTTTTATATAAATAGTTACATGTAAAATATAATTATTGAACCAAATGAGGATCTTTATTTTAATCAATGTATATCACAACTATGCTCGATGGAGATAGGTGAGTCATAATTATTGGCACTAAGTCTCTATTTGTAGACATTAGAACATGTAAAACTAATTTGGAAATGTATGGTTATGTCATATAGTAGAAAAAAGGTATATGATGATTGACATCAATGAACAATTGAGTTTTAAGAGGGAGATCATTTATTTCATTAGGTATCACATAGATTGAGTCACTATAGGATATCAATACATGGAATGTTGGTGCCTAGGTTCATTGGACCATTTGAGGATGTGGAGATAATCGAACTAGTGGCGTACTAGTATGATCATATTCATAAAAACAGAGAATTGAATGATGTTTTCCATGTGTTACAACTATGGATGTATCACAGAAACCCTTTTCAAGTATTCAACATATATGATGTTGAGGTTGAGATATATTCATCTATTGAAGAGAATTTGATTTGTGTGTCATATCATAGTGAGAATGTGATTGGGGGAAAGGTTGTGTCAGTGTTTCATGTATTATGAAAACATGGGTGTGTAAAGGAGGATACATGGTAAATGGATGATGATATGTGGGACGAGAAGCACATGCTATTTGTCTCGGAGTATTAAAAATAATTGGGAGTGTAGCTCCGGGATGAACTATTAAAATTTGTGGAGATTTTACGATCCTGATCATTTTTAAATTGGACACAGAGTTTAATTACGATATTCAATTTTCCTTATTTGATACATTTTGTTTGGGTATTGCTATAGGTCGTGATGAGTGGACTTTTGAGAAACAATGAAATTATTGAGATGTGCATGTTTGATCCATGGTTTTCCATATTTGTGTTCCGCATCCTAGAATGTTCTGTAAACCCAAATAAAATGGATTCCATGACATTAACATGTTTTGGAATCCCTTGAATACCATTATATGTATTCTTGAACCACTAAAATAATATGTGAATTGTTTATGTGTGATGTATGGGAAGCTATGTCACCCACCTATAAAATTGTGCATCAATTTAAAATTAATCTGATTTAAAATATTAAAATCCATAGATCCCTTGAAACTTACCGATTTCTTCCCATATTCAACTATAGTAGGTATTTTATGATTTTGATTATCTTCAAAAGAATTGAAATCCTTCTATAAATTCGTTCCTTATGATTTGAATCCCATATTGATGGTCCACTCCTCACCACGTATGTGAATCCTATCCCAGTTCATATCTTGTTATTATCCCATTTTTCTATATTTCATTCATCATTGTAATCATTTTTTATGGATATATCTAAATCTAAATATTGGGGTCTAGATATATGAATATAGTTAAAGATCTAGGTTTATAAGATCTTGATCTTATTTAATCTTAATTTTCCGATTTGAGATTCAGATCTACATCTACATCATTGTGCCAATAATTTTATTGGGATTTCTAATAGAATATTATTCTTCAACTATTTGAGTTATGTTGTGTAATATTAAATTACAATATTAGTCATCTTGATACTTTTATATAAATTGTTGATTTTATAGTCTTCATTAGTAATTGTAATTCTGAAATTGGTTTAATTAATAGGGCCATTTGAAAAATTGACATATTTTTGAAAGAGTAATTAATTTGTGAATTAATTATGAGATATTTAATCTGTTAAATTGAAATGTGATTTTGATGTCATAAATTGGGATAATTGATTGTGGGATTATTTATATGACAATCATATCCTTAGTTGAAATAATAAATTTTGGTATTAATTTGAATGAATTGATATTTTGATTGAGATAATTAATTATAAATAATTGATAATGGGATTTTGAGTTTGGAGTAAAGAATAAATAATTGTTAATTTAATTAGTTGGATTTACATATAGGTTTATTATGAATACTAATGTTGTGAAATTAAGTGAAAACATACTTTTTGAATTAGTAATGAAATCTGAGTTATTAATTAATTGATGATTAAAATATCTGTCGGTGAATGGTATCATTGTAAATCAAGTGTGAATATAATAATGAGAATATTTTTGACTCTAATGTGTGATGTGTGAATGGTAACATGGTCATTATGGTATGAATTAATGATTGGGATGACATGAATTAAATTGTGTGTAGTATGAATGGTAACAAGGTAATTCATGTGTGAATTAATGAATGGGTAAATAATGATTGTATTGTGTGTAGTATTAATGGTAACTTGGGAATTCCTGTATGAATTAATGTATGATAACAAGGTCATTCTATTTTGTGTATTATAAATGGTAACAAGTGCTTTCATGTAAGAATTAAAGAATGGTAATATTGAAATTATAAGATCTGACTAGTCATGGGAAAACATCATGCTCCAACATTTGAGTAAGTAGTTATTGAGATATGATATTACCAAGAAATACATTGGGCTCCATAATGAAGTGAAGTCGGTATTGAGATATGATATCACCTGAAATAATTTGGGCTCCAAAATGAGTTGAATCTCATATTGAGTCACATATATCCTTAAGAACCATGGAGTGAATGTGTTTATCGAAATAATAGATGATAATGTGATAACAATTTATTTATTCATTTTACAAATTTCATTATAAAAATGCATAATTTATTTGGGAGTAGATATTTCCTTAGACACCATTGGTGGTGGCCTACATATTTGTAATCACATCATACATTGGATGCTTGATTAGTACCCAAATAGACTTTATTTTTTCTCGGCAGTTTATGGTATTAATCCTTATATTAGATGGTTGAATTGGTGTGGAGTAATAATTAAATAACCATACATGGTTCAGGACCCGTTTGGTAGTTGTGAAAATTGTTATTTTTTAGGTTTTATTTTAGGAACTTCACATGTACAATTTCCTAGAATGGTTTATGTTTTAGTAGGATATTTTATTTTACTTCATTGATTATATTGAGATATTGGTATTGTAATTTTTTTTATATGATTCTTATATTGTTTTTTCACTTGCGTATTATTATGATAAAAGAGGTTATAGCCTCCCTATAATTGAATTATAAGACCATCGCCACAAGTCGTCAGTCTTTGGAATATGGGGATGCATGCATTAGGTCGTGCAACTGATTGACATAGGCCATATGTGTGTAACACCTAGGATGGGATGATACACAAATTATTAATTGAGGGGTTAATATTATTCATCATCATTTTAATAGTATTATATATTGTGGAAAATTATTAAACTCTTTTATCTATGTTATATTATAGATAATTTTTAAATACATTTTTATTTAGTATATGGGGATCCAGCTAAACATTTTTACTTCTATATGAACATTATTTGGATCATTGTTACTAGTTTATGTTTTTTATTTCAAATTTATTTTGGAGAGTTATTATTCTTGTATTTTTTTAAATAATTTTTTTCCAAAAATGGTTTGTTCAGTATTATCTATTGTATTAGATTGTTGGTATTTTCCAGATAAATAATTCAAAATACCCTCCCACTAAAATTTTCTATTGGTTATTATGAGAGGGATTTTTGACGGTTCCTGAAGGAAAATGTATGGATTAAACTATTCATATTTTCACCACACAGATGATGTATGTCATTTGAAAACTATTATGATCTTTTCATTGTGGCATGATAATGAGGTTGATTTTTAGAACATGTTATTTATGTGGTGGTATTAGTGTTTTATATCATTTGCAGGTGAAAACTAAAATAAGTGAGATGACCTCAGTATCCATTTTAAAGGAAACTTCACATGAATAATCCGCCACTATGAATAAGTTGGGGGAAAATTACTTGGAGATCCCATTATAAAATTTGTATTAGGAGTGGTTCATGGAGGGTTTCTATTTCATAAATGATCGTCCTAGAAAAAAGAAGACAATTATACTAGATAATTCGCTGTAAAATAGAAAATTAACCATATTTTATTCAATATAATTTCTTTTTGGTTGGTTTCTACTGATGAAATTCACTATTCCATTACATGGTCGTGGTAATAGTGTGGGTAAAACATGTTTGACATTTTTTTGAATACACATGAGTTGGTTGTCGAAATGATGAATTATTGATATTCCTTATCAATAAACTCACTATAGTGGTTTTATGAGTTCAAACATTATGGTTTCGCTTTTGGTAGCCTCTTATATAAAAGGGAAACCCATAATTTTTTGTCATTTTTATATTATTCTCTCAAATCATAGTTTACACATTGACCCCTAATTAAACACTAGCCCATCAACTCTTTAGTCTGAACCCATGGGATATTTTTCATTACTACCTCATGAATTTGGGAGCCATTCATTCTCCTCTCTTCTTCATTATTATTATTGTTCCTTCATTATATCCATTATTTTTTAGATTCATTATTTTTAGATAAATCATTATTGATGCTTGATTATAACATCTATTTTATAAGTTATAGAAATTATTCTTTCAATTTTTGTGATGTTTCATTTGGTAGAGGGTGAGGCCTGATAATTCTTTCATTACTTTTGGTCCTTCCACATGAAATTAATGTAATGGATCATCATTCCCAAATTTTCATAGATTCATACATTGAAATTTCAATCTTTTTAGTTCATTTTTGTGGATCTCAGAAGTCTACAAATTGTGATAATTTGTTTTCATAACCTAATGTTGAAGAGAACTATACTATTATTATATGTTTACATGGATTTTGATATTTCATACGAATTTATCATCAATTTATCATTTATTTTTTGGAAATAGTGGTTATTAATAATTATTTGGGTTTGGTGGTTATAAGGGTTTATCGACATTGTTGTGTTTCCCTTATTTAATTAAAAATGATAAATGGTTAAGAAATTATATATTTTTAAGGAATATACTTTCCATGTAAATCATAACTTCGTTAATATTACCCATAAATTATGAAAATTAATATAAAATTTATTTATGAGAAAACAATTCAGTGAAATTTATTCAATCTTATCAGTATATTTATGGATATATCATTTTTATTATGTCTTCCCTATAGATCTTGTTAATTTCATTTAATTATGGTGGATACCTACTCTGATTTTTTTAATTTTGTGTAAGAGGAGTTTTGGTTTGTAGGAATGAGTTTCTTGAAGGTTTGATTAGTGGTAGTTGGAATATAGTGATTTCTGTGGTATGGAAGCATGTTTGTGGTGATTTTTGGCTTGTGAATGATTGGTTTTTTAAATGAATTTGGGATTTTATATGGAGTTACTACTATAGAATCATATTAGTGAGGGAATTACGTGTTGATGATGAAATTGAAATTCAAGGGTTTGGAAATTAAATAGTCCTGGAAAGTAATTATCTATTGGGAATTGAATAATTAAGGGACGAAATTAAAGATTGATAATTAGATTAGTGAATGAAATTACAATTGAATATGTCGAATTGAAGACAATGTGATGGTTGTATATTTTTTAAAATTATATATAAAATGAATATCTTAATATGTTAGATTTAATTAAAACATGTAAACCTATTAATTCGATAATTAGTAATGAAATGAGATATTGTGTCATGTGTATATCATGTTTCAGTATTTTCATTCATTGGTTGTGAAAAAATATTTATGGAAGGTGTTATGAGAATTTGATTGAGGGTGTTGTTGGATTTTAAATATTTTATTAATGTGATACCATGAGGAATACATTTTATTTTTTCAATAGTTATGGTATTTTCATGTTATTTATATTATTAGCCATCCGGAGTATAATAATCTTACCAATGATCATATTTTTTAGATAGTGGGGTTTTTAAAAAAACATGGTTTGTGAGGATGGATACCCCATATTCTCCTATCTTAATTAGATAGTAGTTATATTGATTAGTGTAGGTGTAGATTCCTAGTGATCATAATGAATAGGGTTAGGGATTCTCAGTGAAAATGAGGAATTGGTTTGTGATGGAGGCCATGCTCAGTATAGAAATGGAATGATGTAGATTCCCATTAAGTTCATTATAACTATATTCCTTAGTTAAATGTTATGGTTTTTATTAGTGGTTAATAATGTAGAAATAGTTTATACTAGGAAAATATCAAACACATATTTTGTCACCTAAAATGTACAATTCATATTGTACCAGATGTGAAAACTATGACCAATGAATAATTTATTAATTAATAATGTAAAAATATTTTTATCGAAACAAGATAAATGATCATTGATTGTTTATTTATTGTTAATTTTAATATAATTAAGAATTTTTATCATGTACTTTAGATAAATAAACACTATTGAGTTCAAGAATTCAAACCTGATTCGTGTATCCTCAATTCATAGAAAAATCATAAATAAGATCCCATCTTGAAATTATCCCAACATACTCCTTCGATATCTGATCTATAAAAAAATACTATTATGTTATATCATATTTGATTTATCTTCTTTAATTATTCACCTTGATTTCTTAAAATATCATTATACACAAAATAATATATCATATTCTTTGTGGTTATGATAGGAAGAGATGGGGGGGAGATCGTAAGATGAAATTGTTGTACACCATGATTAACATCTATCAGAATCATATAGTGGTCTATTTATAAATCTATGTGTAGTGTTCAATATATAACTAATTACACAAAGAGAATTAATAATATATAAAACACTAATGTCTTGTAGGGGCATCGTAGAGTGATTTCTAATGTGGTGCCCTCAGCCCAATGTTCTAGGTTCGAGTCCTTGAAAAGAAATGCATGGGATTCCAGATTTATAACTACTATTGAACCCTCAATCCCATTAGGGAACTAGTCGAAGCCCACAGTATTCCACATTGGGCCTTGTTGGGGACATATATTACATAGGAGGTGAGGATACACCTATACGATGTTACCTATAACAATTCCTTTTTTGTTGGGGACTTTCCTGAGTGGTAAAATCTCTTTTTAATCCTGCATCAGAACTCAGTTCAAATCAAGGTGGGGATAATAATTTTCTGGTAGGAAAAAACATAGGTATTATGTGGGATAGAATTAATGTAGGCATGACGTAAGAATGACACTACACTAGGCGTTTAGACTAGTTTCTGGGCCATTGGGACAAGTAATGTGCTTCATTCCTACAAGGCCTTTATCCCATGTATTGAATAAATAACGAATGATGGGTGGGATATCCCTTGAAGGGGGGATATGACCTGTGTTTCCGACTTGGATGTGTTGTTTGTGTGTGTTTAATGTTTGTGTACCCCCAAGAACCTAATATATATATCTCTCTCTAAAAGAACCAGATCCAACATAATAAAAATTTAGTAATATATTACTTTAGAGTGTGTGATAACCCTCATATTGATCAAAAAATTTTTCCAATACATTAAATAAGTATTCAAAAGAAGAAATTTTGGTGCCCACTCATTCTCCTCCACATATGTTGAGTTATTTAATAAATATTTTGGTAAATATTATTCCATGTATAAATAAATTGAGTTCCCCTTTAATAGTCATGGTAATAAAACTATTTTTATTAATAACATAATTAAATAAATAAGTTCATATTTTAGTTGAATAATAAATGCTATGAAAATATTTTATATTCACATATTTAAACAATTACATTGAAAAATAAATTTATTAAAAATTTGAGAACATTTAATATTTATGGGACTAGTATTAACACTTTGTTTTGAAAATATTATCCCTTTAAATTATTAATTATAAATAATATTTAACTGAAATGAAGGGAAATATATATTTTTGGCCTTATATAACTCTTCAACTATGTAATTATGTGCGATTATGTTTTTAACATGATTATTATCTAATATTTTTCATGGAACCCATGGAGGAAGGAAAAATGTTTTCATCTACACCACCACATATGAATTATTACTCTATTTTGTAATCCACTTATCATGAAATCTCAGTGATCAGGATTCACGCCCATTTATTCAAACTGCATACACATAATGAATTTTTTTACTATCTAACATGAACACATCTATTGACCATGTATTGAAAATTATATGACATATCTAATTTTTAATCAATGCTCTATGATATTGTACCACATGACGTTGCAATGTATAAAACTTTATTCATTATATTGATTATTAACATATTATTTGCAATACATTGAGCATTACAAACATCACCTGAATCACATATTTTCAAAATGTATGCTATACATCAATGTTCATGGGTCATGAAATGAATAAAAAAATATTAACAATTATGGATCATTACATGTGACCAATGAATAAAATATCTAATAAAAGATAAACAAATGGTTATTGTATAGCCTGACCTCTTCTCCTAACCCCCCATCATTGAAATTTCTACAATTTAATATATGGGGATAAAGACTCATTGTTTAATGAGAAATAAAAACATCTGATCTGTATAGTATATGAAATATTATATTTTTTTAAATAAATAATACATACAAACAATATCATTTTCTAATTTGAAGGTTCACATTGTAGAGGGGATATTATATACCCTTATTGATGTCATTGATATTCTTGGACATTATAAAATAATTTGAAACATAAAAATGGAAAATTTAAAATATGTTATTTCATTATTTTTCATCACATTGAATATTCCATAAATACAATGTAACAATTAAATTCTCCTAGACCACAACTTCTAAACAATCTCACTTGAAATAGAGAAACTATAAATGAATGTTAGTATGCTTGATCTCACAAAATGATCAGGTGTTTTCCAATATAAATCTTCAGTTATGGATTACTACACAAGTAATTCCATTGAAAATGTACTCATCCTGACATCACTACTTTTAGAAATATATCCCAATAGTTGATATTAACAAATTTTTGGTTTCATCCACTGATATCACATTGGCTTATTTCTTAGATTCTATACAATCGTATTATCAAAATATATATTGATAAAATATTTACTCATATGTACAATTTTTATGCTTTTAGATGAGTTATATAATAAAAAAATACTACATTGGAATCCATATATTGTTTAGGGTTCTGGGAAGCTTCCATACGATCAACATATATTGCTTGATTTAAGTTATTTCAGCTGAACACTACTCTATTAAAGAGGCAATGGGTCAAAAAAATATAGTTCATATCATATTGATCTATTAGGAATATATTATTTTTACATCCCCTAATGAATAGTTCATTATATTTTCTATAGACTTTGATTATATTCCTAGGGAATCTACGGTACACATGGATAGTGTTGAATCTTCTACAATTTTGATCACATTGGTTATCTTTATATCTTCTTATCACATATAAGGAGTACGATACATATAAACATTTTAATTCTATAACACACATGAATGAACCAGTCATACAAAAAAAGATAATCATTTCAAACCTACATCATTCCTCATTCAATTGTGGATAAATTCTCTTCCTAAGATTAATTCTATGTGTCTCTAGAAAGAATACCCACTAATAAAAATCAATCATATATCTATTATGCATCATTTCAATTGACGTACATTGACTCATTTTATGTATCCTACTTGATATATCACAATAAATAATGATCCAAATAATATATATTAATTTTCATAAGTTTTACATTGAGGTGAAAGTTTCTAACACTGAAATATTGAACTGTAAGACTGGTATATTTTCACATAAATATTATTTCATCAATATTAATTTTGATTATAATGATCATAGTCCATCTAAACTATTTTTAGAAAGAAATTTCATATTCATTATTTCTGTATGAAAATCATTTTATGTCTTTAATAAATATAATGTTTGACCTAATGGGTTCCTAATGAAATCCATAAGTTGTTATCTATAACATGAATAAATTGTTGTAGTCCTTTAGAGTCACAAACGTCCTCTTCTGGGATATATATAAATTATCATATAGATTTCCATTAATGAAATAAATTTTTATGTCCATCAACCATATATAATAAAATTGGTTTTAAACTATATAATCTAATGTTATGATAGATTCTAGAATATGAAATTATAAAATGATCTTATCGTTTTCGATGTTTTTACTCTGTATTAACAAATTTTAATCTAGTAATCACTTAAATGAACTAACATGCTCATACATGTGTACTAACTTATTTAATAAAAAATTTAAAATCAATAAACATTATATCCAATATAGGATCATAAAAACACAAACATGGTTTTGGTTCATTGAATCAAATTCAGAATTTATAGTTTTATTTCATTTAGTCTCTTTATTACACATACTACTTTCATATGTGTTACAAGATGAATATTTCCAACTAAAAATGTGCCACCAACCATATTAAATATAAAATTGTAGCAATATTTTCTATAACCAATCTATTTCCTCATCTATGTGCCCATATATACAAAAATTCATTCTCTATGGGGATTTTTGTAATCTAGACTGATGAAATCTTTAGTGTATCATAATACTCAACTTCACTGCTTCTTGCCTTTCTACTGTGACATCCTTTAGAAATTTGACCCTTTCCAAGAAATTATTTATATAAATTTAATAAAAAATTATAATTTGAATTATTTTTAAAATAATAAATATAATTATCACAAGGATAATAATTAATGATTTACATAGTATATATAGTTTAATTATTTTCCATAAGTAACCATGAGAAATACATCAAAAGCCTACACTCATACATAAAAAACCTGGGTTGGTTTCCATAGTGATCTGATATGAAATATCAGTTGCAAATTTTTTTCTTCTCTTATTACTTGGAATGTTTCTATCAAGAATAAATATACCTAAAATGATACTAGAAGCCCATCCTGACTCATCGGTTACTTTACTATATCCATAATGGGGATGTATCCTTTTTCCCCAAAACCATTCATTTCTATCTTATGTAGAAGGTTAAGCTGATATAAAATCCAAATTTTTTTCAAATAATTAAAATTGTCTTGATAATGATATTCTTGATCATTAACTGATTTTATTATATTAATATTACTACTAAATGTTTTCTCAATAGGTTTCTTTTATTCTTCGAGTTAGTAAATATAATTTTACTTAAACTCACTATGTAGAAATACCCACTTTTACTAAAGTCATTATTACTAGTTATGATGTAAACGTACCAAAACCTGATTCAACTAAATATGGTTCACACAGATTAGTATGAACACACTCATAAAGTTCAGTGACACTTTCCCCATTTTCACGTTACAGTGATTTGGTAAATATTCATTGCAAATATGCCAAACATATGTAATGTTGTATGTATTATAGATTTAACAATATATATGTCATAGTAAAATATATTAAAATGATATTTATTCACATGGACAATATATTAATTAATTTTTTATGTGTGGAAGAGTCGTGTGAACAATAATTTTTATCTTTTATAGAAAATTGTTCATGTAATCCCAAACATAATAATTATTTTTTAAATATTCCTTAACATAAAAAAATTATTTAAAAATTATGAAACAATTATTTAGAAATTTAAAAATTAATTAAAATTTATCTAATCTATAAAAACAGAAAACAATTATTTATAATATGTAATAACATTCATTACAAATAAAAATAATCCCCAATAGGTATGTGACATGGAAATCATCAACAGCCACAACTGTAAATATGGCTCCACTAGATGTTTAAATATCTAGACCACCTTATAAATTATTTAAAAATATATGTGGGTTATATATTTTAATACATATGTGATAACTATATGTTGTACCTAATAAAATATTTTTAGAAACAACATAATTTTTCTTGATAACCAAAGTCACTTGTAGCTTCCACTGGGTTCTTTTTTGGGTTCATTTATTATTTTTATATCCCATCTATCTACATGAAAAATAGCCAATACCTTCTTCCAATTCATAACAACTGATATTGCTCAACTTATAATGGATTTTCAAATATTATTTAGTCTTTAATTTAGTCTTAGATCTCTTTTCACAACCATTAAATTTATTAACAAATAGAATAGAATTAATTTCATACATCACATAATTACTTATATAGAATTGAATTGTGAGATGGTCTGTGCGGTACTTCTCTATGTTATTTATATTTAAGTATAAAGTAACTTAACAAGATATAAGGAGTTATTAGTCAATGGGAACTATGATTAGTTCTTCTGGAGGTGTAACCCTTGGAAAAATATATGCTCAATGTAGCCATTCTGTTATACTTTGTGAAATATATTGGTGTACCTAATCCATTATTTATAATGAAATGATACCTGTATCCCAAAAATGATTTTAGTATAAATATATATTGATCAAATCATATTGACTTTGTGTCGTTATTTGGGTATCCATATTTATAATCATATTCATGAATTGGGTAGACATAGATGAATGAATTAAATATAAAACATCTAGCACATCATTCACTTTTTCACATACATAATGAACTAATCATCAGTCAGCTATAATACTAACAGATATGAGACTGAGCATCTATAAAATAGGACTTCTATTCATGGAGAAATCCAAAACATAAGAAAATGACCAATTCCATGATTTTAATTCCAATTAGAATTTGTACACTATAATAGGGAACTGAAAAAATGAGGTTGACAGATGTAAGATTATTGTACAATAATTATACAGAATGTTATAATAACAATAATAGATTTCAAAAATATGATAAATAATAATCTAAAATTTTAATGTTTCACACTATATTATCATATATTAGCAACCCCAATCATTGAATTTGGATTGCACCATATCTTCAACAATTATTGTGGAAATAACCTATATTTCACTTCTTATCATCCAGAAACAGACAATGAAAATTATTACCTATTAATTATCAAGGAGGCCTTTAAAATTGTTGTCTTGTAGCTCGTTATTCAATTTAGTGGACTCACAAATATTGAATGTGTTACATAGATTTCCTCAATTCATGCTTCAAAAATAATAACAAAAAAAATGATTTTAAATTTAAAAAATATTTGGATAAGTCAACAAACTATATTTTTATAGGTATCATATAATTAAATGTTGCCCTTAAAAAACATAAACTAACACATTAAATATTATTAAATCATATATCATATAATGGAATAAATAATAACGTAATATTATTATGAGAGATTTTATTTATATACAGAACTTTGATATTTTTATTTTTCATGCCTTGTTTATTTCAAACACTTTTTACATAAGTGGTTATGTTTATTTTGATAAAATATTTATGAAGTATCAATTTATATTATTTATATGATTCAATGATAATTCATTAAATTACTTTTTCTACACATTACATCCAAAATATGAATAATGAATCAGATAAAAAAATTATAAATTTTTTTCATGGTTTTAAACAATAACTATTAGTTTTTTAATGGGTAAATAATAATAAAAAATATCGGAAATAGGAAAAAACCATGGTCCTATCTTAGATCATTTTTGAAACATTATACCATTTTCTTTCTCCATTTAATCTTTCACTATATTTTGTTTATGAACCTACTCCATGTGCCGGGGAACTCTATTGTAATAATGACTTTACATCACTCGTTGGCCAATATAACATCATAGTGGGGTTTCAACAAATAAACTGCAGGCATAGAATCCCATTAAAAAATAAAATTGGTATTACTCATAGGAATTATAGAAATTTTATTATAAAAAGATTAAAATAAAAAAATATAATAAAATTAAAATAAACCATATAAAAAACACTGGTCATTTTATGAACATGACCATTCACATGTAAAATTAAAATAAAATAAAATAATATTCTAGAAATCATTATTTATTCATTATTTAAGACATACATTGTTGATTTAGTTATTCAACTTTATGTCTAATTAATTAATGAAATTAATCTTAATTTTCACCAAATCGATTAGGAGGATACCCACATATTGTGATTTAAGTAAATTAAATAAATAAATTTTTAATTTTTAATATATTGAGTACATTATTTTTATTAGAAGAAATAATGAGATCACTTTTATAATTAAATTAGTAGGATTTAATAAATTTTATAGTCCAACCCTGTGGAATTTATTATTCCCAAATTAACAAGTAATGACATGGAATGTTTGAGTAAATTACGAGACGTAAAGAAAACATATTAATTAACATTATCAATTTTTTCTTTTAATGTGAACTTCATTATAAACAATATGTCACTATAAATAGTTTGTACAATTCTATGTAAAAATTAATTATGTATTTAATATCGTAAATATCCCATAATATTGAATTCTGGAGTCAGAAAAAATGAAATACTAAACACACAAAGAAACAATTAATATAGTAATAAATTATTATTTTTACATAAATTATTCTGGTAAATGACATGTACATCCAGCTACACACTATTCATCATTATTACTATATGTATCATATACACAATTTGAAAATTTTTGTTTATTACAACATAGACTTATGTGGTGAACATGTGATGTCAAATTATTATACACATTATAAAATCATTGTTAGAGAGATAACAGACCCTGTGTCATGAAATATATACATGAAACAGATTAGACAACAGGTTTTCTAATTTCAAAACTTGTGGAATACATTATAGGTAGTCTCAAAAGTTATTAAATAGACTGGATTTCAAAATAATCATTGTATTTAATTCATTATGTTCCATTTACAACAAAACATGAAAAATTAATTTTCACTATGCCTAAATGAAATGATCTGGGATACATGGAATATTAATCGACAAAATGAAATATAATATCATGCATTCTGTAATAACATCTTAGAACTATAGGAAAAATTATTCAAATGATATGTTTTAAAATATATTTTGGTCTATAGTAAATAATTCTTAAATGAATGGTGGAATAATAGAGATTGACAATTTTTTTAGAAAAATATTTATTTTAAGAAAAAATTAACATTTTAATATATATGTAATAAACTAACAATAAATCATTATAAATTTACAATAAACCCACATTAATATCACTTAATGTATAAAATGAAAATTTAGTGGATACTAGTTCATTATTCACGTCATTTATTTTAATCAATGGATCATTTATAATGCACATTACATGAAAACAATGTCCATGAATTTGTTTACAAGAATATTTATAAATAATTATTGTAATAAAAGAGAGGGTATATTTACATGTTACATTATACATTAATTTAAACACATGAATAAGGATTAAATCTATAAATATATATTTATTCATTGATGATGTTGATCATTAAAACATGATTAGTGAATCAATATTTCATTGTGAGGAACAAAATAGGATCCCCTCTAGCAGTGAACCATATGTTCTCCTTCGATCTATGAACTAAAATGGTGAAACACTGGGTTCTATTACGGATGGTTGATCATATTAAATTGTACTCCTTAATTACATAATTTAATTTTTGTGTTTAATAAATCTATCTCCTTCATCTATTTCTTGTGAGGAAGACTAGAGGATTGAAATCTTCAGACAAAATTTATGTGCTGGACTATTATAAATTCAATGAATTGTATGATTGAATAATTATAGTCTTACTGTTGGTGTATTATATATTTTTTAGACAAATGTGCTTAATAACATATTAAAACCAAAACAAGCCTCATTCCATGCAGTTAAATAATAATATTATTGTATATTATAGCATGAAAAAACCCTTAAAATGATAAATAATTATATTATACTGAAGACATAATTTATTCAACTTTAGAAAAAATATATTCTAATCATCCACCAGAAAATTTATTTGATTATTTAAAAAATATTTATATATATATTATTACTTTAATAAATAATTCTGTATTTTTTTATTATCCTGTTAATATATAATTATTTAATATTAACATATCTAAATAAAGTATTTTTTAAATTTAATTATTCAATTTAGTTCTAGTAGAAAGATAAAAATGCTATTATATATTTTTGTAATTTTACTATGATCGTAAAAACAATTATTTTAATATATGTATCAATTTAATAATTGTTATATAGATATTACTTATTTTTTGAAGAATAATATTTATTCACATTATTAAATACTAATAATATTTTACTATTACAAATGGATTCACAATATGAGTGGCCCAATAATCATCTTACGAGGTAGAATTTTGTAGGTTTGGATAATTTCCAAGGTTAGAATCTATGAATGGGATATGGTTCATATTGAGAAAGAATATATGTCACAATAAAAACCAACATCTAAAAAAGATCATTATGTAATATAATCACTCATTCATGATATTTTATCAATAATACGTCACACCAATTTCATAAGCATTAACAAGTGATATGTATTACTTTGGCGATATGAAATAAAATTTCTTATACACTATTTCATGGTAATTAAATATTATGGTTCGGTTATAATAATTTTTTGGAGACGTAAAATTCCATATTTATATATCTTAAAAACGCAACACCAACTTATTCCTTATGAATTTATCATTCGTGACACACCAAACCTAACTAAATTCACCATGATCATATTTCATCAAGAATTATGGTTATATATCATAGACAGTGTCTCATGAATTTTGATAATAGTAAAAATAGAAATTTCTAACGATCATTATATACACTAATATATTTGAATATCCAATGACATAAAAATATTTTTATTCCCTACCAAAAGGTTTATTCTTTTAACTTAAGATCTTAGTGATTACTGAATGAGAACATGATGAGATGAATTCTCATGTGCTTAATTGTACTGAAACATCATTGATAACAAAATATGTACCATATCATATAAATCTACTCATTCATTTAACATTTTTTTATGAATTTTATCATGGAATTTCAAAGGTTTCATCCTAGAAGGTAACTAAAATTCCCTTTTTTGTGTGATTGATACTCTATGAAATTATGTAATTTATTATACAAGTAAAAATAAACAATATTTAATAAGTTATGAAATTAATATTCATCTCGAATAAGGATATCACTTCTTAGTTATAGCCTTGTCTCACTTTCGAGTATTTGTTCTTCACAATCGCAACAACATCGGTAATGATAATATTAGATTGGCTAATTCAGGATTCTACAGACCATGAAACTAGGTGGAGAAAATTTCAAAAGTCATCAGATCACTCCATCCCATGGAGAAAATATTTGAATAGTCATGGAAAATGAGGAGGGTTGATGGTTATAGTTCATATATTCATCTAGTGGTTGTACTTGGGAAGAATGTATCTCTCGATCATGATGCCAATGGTTCATAGTAAATCATCAAGTGGATGGATTCTGTAAAAAGATTATATACACAACTTCAGGGAACAATGTGATGAATTATTTACCTATTTATATTGAATCTCATTGGGAGGGAGATATTTCATTGACTAAAATTCTTCTCATGGAAGCTATAGTCGGTGAACGTTAATTCAGTGATATTAGAGTTACACTTGGGGTGGATCATAAAAATATATTTATTTCTCTTTATTTGAATACTATTTCCACATATCCAACTCATACAGAGGATTAATGGGATTCAAACATAAAAAATTTTATGAATAAAAATGATGTCACTACATATTATTTTTCCAGAAAAGGGAGACACTTCTCATGTTTTTGATACAATGGAGGCTATCATTGATATATTTAAGATTATAAACTACTCTACTATTGCTAGTACTACTCTCTCTACTAGTATAATGTTTTGGAAAATAGAATACTTTTTTCAAAAGATAGATTCTGCGTGGAATCATTCTGATTAGTGCTGCATAACATTGGGTAGTTGTTTCAACCATAACATATTCCCATAATATAAAATGAAGCACATAACATGGGGTCTTGGATATGATTCCATAAAGACATGCTCTATTTGAATTCAATAGTTGTATTATTGGTATAACAATTTATCATTATAATGTATTATTTCTCAATTATTGATAAAAATAGATAGTTTTAACTAGATCCAATGGTATCCAAACATTTTATTTGATATAGCTTCAACAATTGTTATTAAAATTAAAATGGAAAGAGCAATTGAGGAAACTAGGTTTGCGCCTTTTCAAGGGTCATTCTGGATTTTGATTTATGAATATTCTTGATTAATAATATTTTTCTCTATGACATGGGTGATTAAATCTATCTAAATGAAGAATATGAATAGAATCCAATTTTTTTCATATTATAAAAAAATCGTGTAAGAAAAAATTGTATTAAAAATTTGTTCTCCTCTAATTGAACCAAAAAAGGGAGACATGAGACACATTTTAGAATTAAATTAAAGAGTTAGATAGTGAGGCATAATTTAGATACTATTGTTGATCAACATGAACCTATAAATGAATAAATGTATGGGGTTTTTGTTGACACTTCAAAGGGATAAGCTTCAACCTGGGTGATGGAGCATGGTTCTAATACATTTTTTTATGTGTGCATTCCCAAAAATGGCATGAATGCTATTACTAAGGAAGTTTTTCACCCCAAGACGAGGTCGAAGGCGTATACTATTCTGATCAATGATGTGAATGTGTATGTGGATACATTTTCCCTCAACAAGGGTGATGATTGTATGTAGTAGAAAATTTATGTTCAACATGATGTTCAAACACAACAATGTATTTTAGAGGATACCTGTACACTATATAATTTGTGGCTAAGAAGCATTAAACTGGGGATTTATGTAATTCTAGACCATCAGGAGGATGTTTTCAATCAGTATGATTATCATCAACATATTGATTTTCAACTGGAGATCCCAAAAATCTATACTTTCTCTACAATGTTTAGGAAATTATGAAACATGTCTACTAATTATTGGGTGAATGGTTGTACACCTTTGATTAAATTTGGATGTTGTAGGATTTCAGATTTTAAATATATAATTATAAATTATAGGGAGATGGTAATTGACATTGATTTTTTCTCCTCCTCCCCTTCAATTTGAAGCCTATAAAAATACTTTTCTAATGTACCTCAAAATTTTTCTACAAGATCATCTTTTAATGTGTTAAAGATGTAAAATGTTAAAATCCTTAGGATCGCCATTCTTGGTATGTCCCAATCATAGTATAAAACAAATGATTATTTTGAATATGGTAATTACAAGTCCTATTATGATCTTTACTTATGATATATAATGGATGATGGAAAGCCCCTTTGACTAACCCTGTTTGTTTCCGTTGCACATTCATTATTTTTTAATAAATAGGATGAAGAATACACTTGGATTGAATTTTTTGTATGAGACACAGACTACATTGGTGATATGGATATTTACTGATGAAAATATGAGATGCTAGACCTTGTTGTTAAGGTATAGGTCGAGATACATCCGAGTAATCATCAATGATTTGGGATAACTAGTAGCATGGTATTAATGAACTGGGAGCATATACAGTTTTATGATTGATGGTGTTAGTGGAGAATATATTTGAAGGGTTCTTAAGGAACCATTTATTTTATTTTTATGATATGTTATTATATATTGAATTTTATTATATGGGAGTTTCATGGAGATAATGGTTTTGAGAGATTAAATTTTTGTGTTCTTATTCATTTTTTAATTAACTAGATTATGTATTTGATATTTACTCTTTGCATTGTAGAACCTCTAGTTTTTGGAAAATTCTCTATTTTAATTTTCATAGTTATAATTTGGATTGGTTGGGACACATTTATAGAGGAGTTCAAATTGATAAAAAGAAAGGATGTTTTAATATGGACACATGAACTATTGACACGATTAATGGTGATTCGTGATGTCAAAGAGTTCTATCAGATGCTATGAGTTCCAAAATGGAATGAAATGGTATTCTTTACTGGATTGTTATGATCATTCACAGTGTGAGACCCATTTGCAACAAATTCGAATTATCAGGGTTTTAACATGAGTTTATGGGGTTTTTAGTATATGGAAAAACCCAACGATTCATGACTTGAATCCTTAATTAATACAATTAATGGAGTTATGACAATAAATGATTAATACTATATATACATTGAATCCATCATTTGGTTCCCAATGTTTTTTTATCATATTCCATGGACCCCTTATGTATTTTATTATTCATTTTTCATATTTAGAATCTAATTCTAATGAATCATTTAGTGTTAAATAATCAAAATAAATATAATATACAAGGAAGTTGATAGTTTTATGGTATAACATGACGAAAAGTATTTTTTAAAAAGGTATAATGAAGAATATTCTCAATGTGTCAGCTCTGAGGAGGATATATCACCTTATCACAAATATTAATATTCCCATAACCATGTTAGGAAAATGTGGTATATTGTGATATGTCTTGATCTGGGGGGGGTGGGGGGTGTTGTGTTCTCATGTTGGAAAATAATGTGGTGACCTATAGATCAAGGAATTATTGAACTACTGAGATGAACTATCTAATGCTTGACATGGAATTATATGTGTTATTACATAAATTAAAAAAATAGTTCCAATACCT
The DNA here is from genome assembly GCA_963277665.1 of Viscum album. Classification (NCBI taxonomy): domain Eukaryota; kingdom Viridiplantae; phylum Streptophyta; class Magnoliopsida; order Santalales; family Viscaceae; genus Viscum; species Viscum album. The sequence goes on along the minus strand of OY728152.1, from coordinate 2,130,259,191 downwards.
ATTTTAAATAAATCTCATTATTTTCACTCTCCATGATAATTTATCATACTACATCTCTTAATGGGATTTTAACTTGAAGAAAGCAAGAAGGATGTAATATATCCAAAAAAAATTTTGTAATTGGAATAAACACCTTAAAATGGTAAATAAGTGGAATATTTTTTTTAAAAAAAATTATATAATTAAGATCATTGTGTTTTTTCTAACAAGTTGTAATTGATGAGTATCGTTGCTGATATACAACATCACTTACCCACACTGTAAGAACATGAAATTTTATTCCATGTTAATAATGTAATTATCTTGGTGGACTAGTTAAAATATGATCTTATTGAAGATCATGATTTCATAAAAATTATGACAAACATAAATTTTAGGGAGACTTTTTTGTGGCATCAAAGGGGATAAAAATTCTTTGATAAATTTTTAGATATAAATTGTGGACACTTATTCATTTCATGAAAATAATGTTTCAATATATCACCATTTGTTATTATCTATTCATCTGGGTAGTTTGAAAATGTTCAAGTTGATAAAAACCAATTTATGGTTGGAATATAGTAAAAATAATAGTGAAAATTATGTTATGAAATTTTTTATTTTTGATTAGGTAAAATTTGAGCTTCAAAAACTGTCTTACACTCTAAAATCTATTCCTATAACAATATAGGTGTACAAAAAAACTTCATTGAATTTTTCTTAGTAATACCAATGATTATATCAAATCATGATTTATTTTTGGTGATTGTAGGTGATTAATATGTGATAATATATACCCTAATAAATGATTCCAATGTGGTTGGTTATTTAACAAGGTTATATATTAAATAAGTGGACATGTTTCACAAAGATCTCATTCCAGGAATTTCAGATATAGATCTCAAATTCACATTCTGATTTTGGATATTTTTTGAAAAAGATCTAAAAATTCAATTGACCTTAACATAGAATATTATCCATTCTCTTATGGGAATTCATAACACACCTTTCAGACATATGATTATATTATCAGATCTAGTTTGATAAACATTTTTAGTGCATGGGATGACTATATTCCATTTGATGAATTATCAAATAATAACAGCTTACTTTTAACAATAATTTTATAAATGTTAGTAGAATTATATGGAAATCTTTAATATTATCCAGAATGCTTGTTGTAAATAGTGAATCATAACTGCATGGTCATTATTTAATTGGTGATATAAAGGCAATGAACTAAATGATCTGGAATCAGATAGCTATAGATCAAAGATGAAAAAAATCCTATAAAGATATTCTTCATCAAACAAAGGACTTTAATATGAGTGTCCATGTATTCATTAATGTACAACCAACACATAATCATTGATTCTTACATATTTAAGGTAAATTATCCTCATGGTATGTTGGAAGAATTATTATTGTATAATAGATTGGAACCATTGTATATATTATAAACATAAAACTGATATTTTGTGTATTCGATAACATCTTTTGTGTTTCTCAACTAAATATGTATCCCCAAGATTTTTGTTATGTGATTAGATGACACCATGTTACTCTTGATCCATATGAAAAAATTATTAGTGAACAAGTTATGATTTTAGAGACACATGACAAATATGTATAAGGAATATTTTGTTATCTTGTTGTAATACTATGGAAGAACGTTATTTTCCACGAATAAACATTGGAAAGAGATTAATTTATACTTTAATAGTTGTATAAGCATTTACATATTCCCAAAAACATCCATAATTTTGAGAATGGAATAAAAAAATAGTTGGAAGAATATTGTAATCTTGGTTTGAGGTTTGTTTCCTTATTATAATTCTTCTTTAATTTTTATAGAGGATGTGATACCATATTGGGGGAGTTCAAATTTCTAATTTATAGGAATAATGAAATCTTTATAGTTGAATTATTCACACCATGAATGTTGATTCACAATATAAGTGTTTTCTAGAAATATATCGTGGGTTCTGTCAATGTATAAAAGGGATTCATTGGGATTATTGTTTAGAACATTAACATCGTAAAAAGATTATTTAATTTTTAAGCACTGGGTATTGAGTTTTAACATATATGTTGATACAATGATTAACAATGCGAACTTTTAATTCATTCAATGAATGGGTTCGGTTATATCTGATCTTAATGTTTATGCACATATAATTCCTCTTCCATTTACCATTATCTTTCACTGAACATCTACTGTTTACATAGGTATTTTTTGAGAATATTCATTTTTTCAAAATTGATTCAAATGAATATTTTGAGTGTTTGATAATAGGGATTAATGTAATATGTAATTAATATTTTTAAAATGTGGAATAATGTATGATCCCTCCTTCTAAACAATGATGATGTTTTTGGGTTCCCCCTCAATCCCCTTTTATTTGAAGAAAAGATCTTGTATTTATTAAATTAATCCCCTAAAAATATAATTTGTTACCAAGTTGAAACACTTTTAGAATGATATCATACTAGTTATCTATTGAATTATATTAGTGAATGATGGATACAATCTTATTTATTAATCGATGAAATGGATTTTTGTAAAATAAAAAAAATGGTTTTTCAATATGATATTTTGATTACTCGATTGTGGTAGGGATATTAAAGTAACAACATTTTTTCTGAGTTGATTGTTTTAATTTTATGATGCCTCATTGAAAAAATAGTGATATGTGTGGATTTGAATGGTGAGAAAAGGTTTCATTGATGTGATGGATTGGACGGTGACGTACCAACACTCCTAAGTATAGAGATTAAATTTGACATGCATGGGTGTGGTGTGTGTGTGTGAACATGGATGATTATTCCCGATATTAATTTACTAATAAAAATTTATTAATTAAAAGAAAATTTATTTTGAGATATATATTTAATAAATGTTCATTTTTTATAATTTTTACTGTTATAACACATTCATCGTCTATTCAAATTTTCCATCTATGTTTCACACACATTTTAGAGAACATATTTCATATCATAGCGGAATATTGGAAAATAATATTGGATTTTAAAATTTGGTGTTTTAATTACTACAAACATATGTACTTTGGTGAATAAGTAGATGTTTTATTCCCTGATACTAGAAAGGGGAATGTTTCTATTATCTCTGAAGGATCACCTTCATGTTTTTTTTGTCAAATTTTTTGTATATAAAAAATGGTCTGTTTCTTATCTAGGTTATGAGTGGTTCCAACATAGTGTGTGAGTCACATATTCTTTGTATTTTTATTTCTTTATTAAATATTGAAATATCATTATGGATATTTGTATTCAATTCATTTTGTATTATTGGGTTCGTCTATTTTATTATTATTCGGTTCATTAATGTATAATATTTATAGATAAATTAGTTTTTTCTATTCATATATGACTTATCAAAATTGTTTTGTTCATATATTTTTTATATCATTACACCTTATAACATTTGGTTTCTCCCATGGCATTTCATTCTTAACATTGTGGTCTAAATGATTTCACCTAAGGTAAATTAAACATCTTACTTTTACATGCCAATGGGCGAGGGTGAGAAATTAAATGAATTTGGAAACCATGTTATAATCCCAATGAGTAAAAATATTATGATAATATTATGTATTTATAATATATTTTTTATTTCTTTTTGTACATTAGTGATGGATGAAGACATTAATAGTTGGTTCATTGAAGTTTTTTTTTCTATCTTCAATGGAGATTATATCCTGACATTATCTAGAAACTTTTGTTTCTTTAAAAATTACAATTTTACAAAACATTTGGGATATTAAGGGTTTTCTTTTTTATGACATTATATTTTTTTAATTGTGGTTGTTATCCAATATCTCGATCCAACTTTTACTTTAGAGTGTAATTCCATCCATATGTGTTATTTTTTAACCTGGGTGTTAGTCACCAACCTGGGATACCTTACATGATGGATTTAATAGTCATTAAGTCTATTGCATTTATTTCAACATGTTATCAGATCCAATTTAAGAATGTTGCCAAGATAGAGTGGTATTAAAACAATTCAAATGAATAAAACATTGTCTTGAGTTTGTAACAATTAAGGGTTATTAGTGTTGGTAGGGAGACATTGTGTATAGAACAATGTGTGTAGAGAGGGATGTGAGGCCTGGGATAAAAATTCATTTATTCTCTCCCACAAAAATTCTAATTTAGGATAATAATATTACTACAAACCCGATGTTATATATTTTTTACTTAATGGTATATATGTAACAGCCCGAGATTTTATAGTATGTTATTTATTCAATGTAATTCAATAACTTGCACTACACGCAATACCGAGTTCTAGCACACCATGACTTACAAACAAGCAATTCAAAAGAGGTTATGAATAGTATTAACTGAATTTTGAACTTTATATAATCCTAATAATTTTTTAATTCATATTATGAGTTTCTTAGACATAATTTAAGAACAAATACATTTTTTTAGATAAAAGATGTGTTTTTCAAAAAATGCAATTTTACAGCCTTTTAATGACGAATAATTTTTAAATCCAATATTTTAAACTTTTATATATTCAATTTGACAAAATAAACTTCTTCTTTAGAATCAGGATATATTAATTTAGTTTCAATAAAGTTATGGTGTTTTTCTGATAACTTTCATATTTTGGTGAATAGTTAATAATACTAAATTTTAACTGAAAAAAACTTTTTAAATCAAAATATATTATTTTGTAAAATTATAAATATTAATGGTTTGGAAATATAAATATATTATATTTTTACCATTTAATCCAATGATGGCCATTTTAAGTAATTTCACTTTTAGATTGGACATAAACAAGTGTCAAACTTTTGGTAGTCATTATTTCAAATAAATACGCCTTTTGGTTTTGACAGTGGGAATTAATTGTAAATTAGTAAATGAAACTTCTATGTCTTGAATTTTGTAAAATATACTCCATTATAGAATTCAGAATATCAAAATTATCTTAGGGTAATTTTTTTTTTATTTTTCTGAAAACTTTTTATTTTTGATGAATAGTGACGAACACTGAGTTACAGTTTAAAACCAATGTTTTATTTATATAATTATTTATTTTATTTATATTTATTTTCTGTAAAAATAGATACATATTACCAATATAAGTTCAATGTAAATCATTTTAGTCAGTTTAAAAAAAATTTGATATATAAAAATTTTATTGAACATTTCACCGTCTTTTACCCACCTCCTAGGAGAATTTGCAAATTTACATAAAACTTAATTTTACAGCTTCTGTGAGTGGAATTTTGAATATCTGAGAGGCACGATTAATATAAAGGAGTAAAATGTGTTTCAATAAGATAAAAATAATTTTTGTGAATAGTAACTTTTTACTTTTATTTACCATGGTAAAAAGTAAATAAGGTAATTAAGGGTAAAAATGAAATTATTATTACCCTAACACATGTCCTAATTATATTGGACCAGTGTATCTCGACCAAAAACAACCTTAGGAGTAAAATATTATCATTTATGTCTACTTGTATTAGATGAGGAGATTTATTATTTTTTAATTTAAAGAAGAGTTAAAAGTGTTAAATTCATAGATTATTAACAAAACCATTTTTAATATATGGTTATACATAAGATAAATTCGAATATAAATATTCATTAGAGAGATAAAGATATTTACTACATCATGGTATTTTAATTTCAATTTTAGACATTATATAATTATTATTATTTATGACACAATGATGATGCACTATTTACCTTATTATTGAAATAATCAAATTAATGGTATTGTAAATTTTATAATAAATATAATTTCAATGTTTTTATGACATACACGAATTTTCTAGGTGACCATGACATGTTAGGTCTGATTCAATGTAACTTTTTTGATGTAATAAAGTTGTGATGACTTTCTGAAAAACAAAAGACCAAATGGTGTCAAAATTGACATAAATTAATATAAAAAAAACTATATGATTAATTGATATTATATTCCTAAAAATCTAAGGTTCGGCCAAAGGAATAATATCATGATAGGTACATCACTAAGGGTCCTCTTGGGGGTCTCTTGGAAGTTAATAGTATGTTTATTAACCATATAATATAAAAATTCAAAGAGACATGGTAAATGCCAAACTAATAAACTAGGGGTTAAAACTAAAAGATAAGGTTAATAAAGTTAACCAACCCTGTCTAAAACCTATTGGTTAAGTGGATTTAGACCCATCCCCACCTTATAATTTGAATAATATACTTTGGATACATTATAAAAAGAATATGAATTTATTATAAATTAATACTTTATGTTTATCCTAAAGAGCTCTCCCCCCCTTATAAAAGGACACCACTTTTAACCAATTCTTCATACCTTCATAGACTTTTGGATCGTCCAAATCCTGCCCAATAATTCTCCCAAATATCCTCCCTTCAACCTGAGGTCATTATTTGGATTATAAATCCAACCTATGGAGCCCTTTTGATCAAATCAAAAGGTAGAACCTGAAGAAGAGGTAATGATTTCACCACCCTCTTTCAAGTTCCATTCTTCTTCCACATCCTTTTTCATTGTTGTTTCAATTCTAAAATAATAAATCAAGTATATTATATATAATGTGATGTTATTATAATTATGGTACAACCAAATTCATTATTCTATTCTCCCTTTGAATGACATGTCACTATACGTGCGTACGTACGACTTACCGTCTCCACATTGTGGTATAATTGTTATTCAATAAATTATTATTTGGATGGGTATGATAATGATTTTTAATTGAAGTAAATAAAAAATATAACATTATAATTATTCTTTATATATGATATACCATCCAATTATATATTATTGTAATATGAAAAGAATGATATTGTCACTCGTGCGTACGTACGGACTACCGTCTCCACGAACGCGTGGAGATTCATCCCCCATCGTATACATTCAAGAATAATTGTCGTTTGATGGATAAAAATAATGTTTAAGGACATTATATCATTCTGGATATGAATAAGAAACAACATATCCATAAAATACATGGCTTATGTAACAAAACATATAAATGAAAACGAGTAAGTTAACACCTAAAATGATGATAATACTAAGACATTATTAATAATGCAATATTAAAAGATCATATATGATAACATATTTATGTATATGATTCTTGTATAATTTAATAACAATTATTTAACTATTATATAGGAGTTTAACCAACACTATATCAAGGAAAAGTACATGGTAAGGGTTTATTTCACAATCTATTCATTATCTTAGGATGTTTATATGTAATTACCTAATGAGACTTCTTTATAATCCACATCCATGTTTCTTAAAAATGTATTTCGAAAAATTTAAAATATTTACTATAATATGGTTTAAAGTAATTTATACCCTTGTTATAATTTTTAAAAAATGGTTTGAAAGGAATATTTCTTTCATTTTCCAGACAAGTACCTTTTTAACCTTTTTGACAAAATTATGGTAAGAATGTCTTTTTAACATATACTATGGGTGCGGCTATTTTCCACTGTTAAAAAATTGAAGAAGCTTCCTTAAAAGCATATAAGAATATTTTGGAAGTAAATATATTTTTTATAATTATGTGACTTTTAAATGATTTCAAAATAAATATTTTAAGAAATTTGGGAAAGGTACTCTTTATTAAGATCAGAATTTTAAATTCTTAAAACATTTATATTTATAATTCATTTTAATTAATATCCATGTTCTCAAAAGGATTTTAAGGATTTATTTATATGGACATGAATGTTTTGAAATGAAATTTCTTTTCAAAAGATTCATAGTGTTATGGGACACATTGATTCAAAAATCTCTTTTAAATTAATTCCTTTATAAAATGTGTGACTTTTTATTGAATTAAAAAAAAAGATATTTCTCTCAAATAGTTTTGATTTCATCTATGACAATATACGTTGATGGATTTTAAGCTTCATTGGTGTTCATTTGTTATTATAAAAAACTTTCATATTTTATTGATGGTTTTGTGATATATTTGACTCTGGATGTGTTATTTTTATACCATTCATGGTTTTTGGAAAAAGTATTGACATTTCGTATGATAGTTTTAATACGAATGTTTATGTTATGTTCAAACCAATTCATATGAGGAATTCATTGGACTTAATAAGTGATGAGTGGATCCCTCTATAGCTCCTCGATGCATCGGTACGTCTCACGAGACAAACTATTGTCTTGGCACAAAGCCTTGACAAAATCTTATTTATAGTCTTAGCACAAGGCCTAGACTATGTGGTTATGATTCTATAGAATTATGAATTCCTTCATTATGAAAGTGGTTATTTATATTGCATGTGATTATTCGACGAGTAGAATATCAGTGTGAATAAGTAAATGGCATTATTTTATTTTATCGTTGCCATATTATGCTAAAGTTCAAGTTTAAAGGGCTTTTGTTTTAGTTATACATTACCTTAAATGTTTATGCTTATATATGAAAGTTTTCGCTATATTTTTATCCTTTCTCGGAATTTGAGCTCACCCTTTTCTATGTTTTATTTTTCCTAGGATGTGAAGAAGTATTTTATGAATGACCTGCAGGGATATTATGAGGGGATATGAATGTGGAGACACAATTTTGTTATAGTTTTCACTTTATGATGTAATATAATCTTTATAAATGTATCTAGTGTTCCCAAGGGTACTAAACTAATCGGTCTTTAGAGATTTGACCTTTTCTGATCATGACAATGTTATATAATAATGCACCGACTTTGTGTAACTGGGGTCGGGGCATTATAGTTGGTATCCGAGAAAGTTTAGTACAAAACTTGGAAGCTAGATTTAGATAAACTCTTAATAAAGCACATAACCCTATGATAGAATTTGAGGATTAGTATAGAATAACTCCCTAGAATTTTTGATTATGTAGAGATTTTGTGAGTTTTTACAAGAAATACATCCCTATCTGGATACGAGTAGGTAGAGGCGACTATCACACACCCAGGTGATATGCTTAGGATAATTCTAATTTTCTTTACAAACCATTATGAAGTGTTTATGAGTATATAATTCTTCAAAGAAGTCATTTTTATGATTATGGGTTATATCCACAAACTGTTTAATTTATGTTATGTTTTCTCCACGTTTTGGATTAGGTATTTCTATTCATAAACTAATTTAGTGTATTGCATTGTTTAGAAATGTCACTTTGTAGAAGGAATGAGAACTCCAGCAATACGCATGATCCATAGAGTAAGAAGGATCATATATTTCATGGTCATAAGACATAATTTAGAAGGGAAATAGTCTCCCATGTATTATCATCATATGAAGAGATAATATCATGTGTTGATAAGATAAGTAAAGAATTCTCCGAGTGTTATGGATTTGAAGGGAAGCCAGAGAAGGAATGGATGGTAGAGAGAAAGATGGAAAAAGGGAATAAAGTAATGTAGGATTTTCCCATATGTGATAATTGTGTGAAGAAACACCATGCAACTTGCCTAAAGGGAATGGGAGTTTGTTATTAGTGTGGAGAAAAAGGACAGCAAGTATGTGACTGTAAGGGTAAGAAAACGTTTTCAAATGATCAATGTTTCATCTGCAAGGATTTGGGACACTACGCGGACCAATGTCCCAGTCACCAGACTATACTGGAAATGATGCTATTGGATAATAATCATGTTATAATACTACCCCATATGAAGTTGAATGAATTGTATTCTTATGTTGTTGTTTTGGAATTGTTTTATTGAAGTGTTTTATCAATGATGTATTGGAAATAAATAAGGATTGTACTGAATTACTATTTAATTGAAGATTTGATATTATTTTTGGATTTCCAAAAAAGGACAACTCGGAGGTCGGGCGGCAACCCGTCACATCCAGCATGGCGGCAAGACATGAACCCACAACCAAAGGGCAACAAGGGTGTATCACCTTCCACAGGCCCACGTGATGTCCGGGATTAAATAATGTAGTCTTTTTTAAGAAAATTCTTGTAGATTAATTATAAATTCATTTTTTAACCCTCTATGAATCGGATAAATAGAATATTATTTTTACGTTCAATTAACTTTTAGAGTGAAAGATCAGTTGGTGGTAGAAATTAGTTAATGGATGGGACTCTACTTGTAAAGTATATATTTTTCTTCTTCTTTGATTCTATGAAGAAATTAATTCTTATACTTTAGTGAAGGGATATTAAAACAAAAAATGTGTTATCCTAATACCAGATGTTTTGTTCAACCGATGGTATTTTAAATCATAGTAGATTGATGAATTTAAGGCCCTCAACTTTACACTTTTTTGTGATTGATAAAATCAATCGGTACCTATAAATATTTCTGTTTTCCTCAAATTTTATGTCTATAATTGACACCAATGTTATCCTAATAGAGATCATAATTTGGTGATGACCCTTTCATTTCCCTTTTCCTCTTATTAACACTAAATTTTATTAACCTCATTTCAGATATTGGTTTTCCGAAAGGTATTTTCTAGTTTCAACATTTATATTTTCGAAAAATAATTTCCAATTGCAAGGATGCAATTTATTGAAGGAGGGATGAATGTAACACCCCATGATTTCATCGTAGAATATTTCTTCAAAGTAATTCAATTACTTTTACTACGTGGAAAACCGAGTTCTAGCGCACCATGACAACCCAAACAAGCCGTTTAAAAGAGGTTATGAATAGTATTAACTGAATTTTGAACATTATATAATCATAATAAATTTAGAATCCATATGATGAGTTTCTTAGACTGAATTTAAGAACAAATTCAATTTTTTAGTTAAATGAAGTATTTTTCAAAAAATAAAATTTTACCGCATTTTAATGGAGAAGCTTTTTAAATCCAATATTTGAAACATTTATATATTCAATTAGACAAAATAAAATTCTTCTTCAGAATCAGGAAATAATAATTTAGTTTCAATAATGTTTTGTTGTTTTTCTGATATCTTTCATATTTGGGTGAATAGTAAAAAATACTAAATTTTAACTGAAAACAACTTTTTAAATCAAAATAATTTATATTGATAAATTAAACATTTTAATGGTTTGAAAGTATAAATAGATTATATTTTCAACATTTAATCCAATTATGGTCATTGTAAGTACTTTCACTTTGAAATTGGACATAAACAAGTGTTAAACTTTCGGTAGTCATTATTTCTTAAAAATATGCCTTTTGGTTTTGACAACGGAAATTAATTTTTATTAAATAAATACAAATTCTATGTTATGAATTTGGTAAAATATACTTCATTATTTAACTCAGAATATCAAAATTAGCTTAGGGTAAATTTTTGGTATCAATCTGAAAACTTTTAATTTTTGATGAATAGTGAAAAACACTGAGTTATAGTTTAAAACCAATTTTTTTTAAATAATTATTTTTTTATATCCGCTTATTTTATGTCAAAATAGATACATAATACCTATATAAGTTAAATTTAATTCATTGGATCTAGTTTACAATTATTTTATACATATAAAAATTTTATTGAACTTTTCAGCATCTTTTACCCACCTCACAGGAGAATTTGCAAATTTATATAAAACATAATTTTACCACTTCATTGAGTGGAATTTAGAAAATATTAGAGACACAGTAAAAATAAATGAGTAAAATGTGGTACAATAAGATAAAAATAATATTTGGTGAATAGTAACTTTTTAATTTTATTTACCACTGTAAAAAGATAATTAGGTAATAAAGGGTAAAAATGAAATTATTATTAACATAAAACATGTCCTAACTATATTGGACTAGTGTATATCGACCAAAAACAACCTTATGAATAAAATATTATCATTTAGGTCCAATTGGAATAGATTATTCGATTTATTATTATTTAATTTAAAGAAGAGTTAAAAGTGTTAAATTCAATAATTATTAACTAACCCATTTTTAATATAGGTTTATACATAAGATAATTTCAACTATAAATATTAATTAGAAAGATAAAAAAATTTCATACATCATGGTATTTTAATTATAATTTTTTTAACATTAAATAATTAATATTATATATGACACAATAATGATGCAATAATTACCTTATTAATGAATGGATATAATAAATGGTATTATAAATATTAAAATAAATATAATTTCAAATTTTTTATGACATATAAGAATTTACTAGGATACTATGACATGTTAGGGATGATTTAATTTATCATTTTTGAAGTAATCAAGTTGTGATGACTTTCACAAAAACAAAATACCAAATAGTGTTAAAATTGAAATAAATTAATATTTAAAACAAATATTATATGATTAATTGATATTATATTCTTAAAAATCTAAGGATTGGAAAAAGGACTTATATAATGATATTTTTATAATTAATGGACCACTTGGGTGGTATCTTGGAAGTTTATTGTAATTTTATTAACCATATAATATAAAAATACAAAGAGACATGCTAAATGTCAAACTAATTAATTAAGGGTTAAAACTAAAAGATAAGGTTAATAAAGTGACCCAAACCTGTCTAAAACCTATTGGTTATGTGTATTTCGACCCATCCCCACCTTATACTTTGAATAATCCACATTTGAGACATTATAAACTGAATATTAATTTATTATAAATTAATACTTTATGTTTTCTCTAAAGACCCCCTCCTCCCAATTATAAAAGTACACCACTTCTAAACAATTATTAATACCTTAAAGGCCTTTTGGTTCGTCCAAAACCTGACCAAATATTCTCTCAACTATCCTCCCTTCAACCTAGATGCTTTATTTTGATCTAAAAGACAACCTATGGAGCCCTTTTGATCAAATTAATTGAAAGAACCCGAAGAAGAGGTAATGATTTCACCACCCACTTTCAAATTCCTTTCTTCTTCCACTTCCCTTTTCATTGTTTTTTCCATTCTAAAATAATAACTCCAGTATCTTCTATGTACTGTGATGTTATTATAATTATGGTACAACAAAATCCTTTATTCTATACACCCTTTGAATGACATGTCACCATACATGCGTACGTACAGCTTACCATCTCCATGTCGTCGTGTAATTGATATTCAATACATTATTATTTGTATGGGTATGACAATGACGTGTAATTGATGTAAATAATAAATATAACCATATAATGATTATGTATATATGATATACTATACAATTATATATTATTTTAATATAAAAATAATTATATTGTCGCTCGTCCATATGTACCGACTACCGTCTCCATGAACGCGATGAGATTCATTCCCCATCGTATCCATTGAATAATAATTTTCATTTGATGGTTCAAAATAAGGTTTAAGGACTTGATATCCTTCTGGATATAAATAATATACAACATATCCATAACAAACATGGATTATGTTACAAAACATATAAATGAAAACGAGTAAGTTAACACCTGAAATGATGATAATACTAACATATTATTAACAAAGCAGTATTAAAAGATTATATATAATCTCATATTTATGTATATGATTCTTGGATAATTTTATAATAATGATTTAACTATTATACAAGAGGTTAACCTACACTCTATCAAGGAAATGTACAATGTAAGGGTTTCTTTCACAATTTCTTCATTATCCTCGGTTGTTTATATGTAATTATCTACGGGGACTTCTTTATCATCGACATCCATGTTTCTTATAAATGTATTTCAAAATATTTTTACTATTTACTATCCTATGTTTTAATGTTATTTATAGAATTGTTAGACTTTTTATAATATTGTTTGAATGGAATATTTCCATCCTTTTCCTATCAAGTTCCTTTTTATCCTTTTGGCAAAATTAAGGTAACAATGTCTTTTTAACTTATACGGTGGGTGTGGCTATTTTCCACCGTTATAAAATCGCCGAAGGAACCCTTACAATCATATAAGAATATTTTGAATGTAAATGTTTTATTTTATAATTATGTGACTTTTGAAAGATTACAAAATGAAAATTTTAAGAATTTCTGAAAGGTACTCTTTATCAAGATGAGAATTTAAAATGATTAAAATATTTGTCTTTATAAAACTTTTTAATTAATGTCCATCTTTTCAAAAAAAATTAAGGATTTATTTATATGGAAATGAATGTTTTTAAATTATATTTCTTTTCACTTGTTTCAAAGTGTTATGGGACACTTTTATTCAAAAATCTCTTTTAAATTAATTCCTTTATAAATGTGTGACTTTTCTATGATTTTAAAAAAGAGATATTTCTATCAAAGAATTTTTATTTATCCTATGTCTACATAGTTTGATGGATTTTAAGCTTATTTCGTGTTGATTTTTTATGATACAAAACATTTATATTGTAATGAATATTTTGTGATTTTTTTTTACTGTGGATGCGTTATTTTTATACCATTCATGGTTTATTGAGAAAGTATTGACATTACGTATGCTAGTTTTAATACGAATGTTTATGTCATTTTTAAACCTGTTCATATGAGGAATGAATTGGACTTAATAAGTTTTGGTTGGATCCCTCTATAGCTCCTAGATGGATCGGTATGTCTAATGAGACAAACCAGTGTCTTTGTCGAAGACCTTAACAAAATCTTATTTGAAGTCTTGGCACAAGGCCTTGACTATGTGGTTATGATAATCTGGAATTATGAAATCCTTCCTTATGAAAGTGGATATTGATATTGCATTGGTTTATTCGACAAGTAGAATATCCATGTTAATAATTAAATGGAATTATTTTATTTTATCTTTATCATATTATGATCAAGTTCAAGTTTAAAAGGCTTTTGTTTTAGTTATACATTTCCTTAAATGTTTATGCTTATTTATGAAAGTTTCCTCTATATTGTTATCCTTACAGGGCATTTGAGCACACCCCTTTCTGTGTTTTATTTTTCCCATGATGTGAAGAAGTATTTTATGAATAACATGCATGTATAGTATGAGGGGATATGAGTTTGGAGACTATATGTTGTTATAGTTTTCACTTTATTATGTCATCTATACTTTATGAATGTTTCTAGTGTTTCCAAGTCTACTAAACTAATCGGTCTTTCTAGATTTGATATTTTTTAAGAAGCCAATGTTATGTAATAATGCACCGACTCTGGGTGTCTGGGGTTGGGGCGTTACAAGATACATACGAATGATACATGTATGAGGATTATTTTTCACTAATCAATGGTTTGTGGTGTTTTTTAAAGTATTAAAAATGTCATTAAATCTATACAAATTAATTTCATTCTAATGAGATTAGTGGTTTATTTTCTATATGAAATTTACTTTTTTAATTAATTTATATGATGTTGGGTACAATTATCCTATTATGATGCATTAATTCAGCATGTTTTTAAGGTGGTGTTTAGGAGATAGGTTCACCTGATGTGAAACGTTACATGGTATGCTGATTTTGATTCCCACATTATCAAAACTGGTGATTATTTTATATTATGATATAATTTTTTCACTATTTGGTATAATATATTTCTATTATGACCTAAAACTATAATAAGTAATTATTCTCACATAGATTAAATGGTAAATAGACGATTTCTGTTTTGTTTTATTGTTTTCAATGTGTTTTTTTAATTGATGGTATGTTAAAAACATGGAGTACATTTAAACACTATGATGGTTATTATTAAAACATCATAATTATTTAATAAAGTTATTTTTTGGTTAATATCTAGTTATAAATATATTCATGGTCAAATATAGTCCATGAAATGAGTGATACAATGTTTTGAGGTATGACATTTGTATATCATTAATTTTGTTGAATGTTTATATTTCAATAACATTTAATATTCATTGTATGTATTTCTATAAATAATTATGTGTTTTCCATAATTATAGGTTTTCATTTAATAGAATGAATATTTATTTCATTGTGATATAGTAAATTATTTTGATTTCTTTATAAATTTAATTTCATTATAAAATAATCTAAATGAAAAATTATGAATTTTTTAAAATTTGTCTATAATGTAAGAATTTAATATCCTAAATGATTTTTGGTCCTATAAATGATTTCATTCAACGGTTTGGAGGAAATAATTGTATGTTTTGAAACAATGTTTTTTGTTCCTTTCAATAAAGGTCCAAGATATTGGAATTATTTAGGGTCTATGAGACATTGTACTAGAAATGTTCATATTTTCTCATCTAATATATATAAAAAATTACATGTAGTATAATAAACAATTATGATGAGTTATTTAGGATTAAAATTACCAATTTTCAAATTGATACATTCGAGTTAAAACAATGATAAATTTAATGTAATGAGATGATGGGAAATTAATTTTTTTTAACACTATATTGTTGCAGTTTTAAAATTTAATACTATTGATTGAAAAATAGAGAGAGTATTTTAGGAATTTTAAATTCAAATATGTTTTATGAAAATGTTTTTTAATTGTTTATGAAGAATGTAAAAAAGATTTTAATTGAATTAAAAATAAAATTTTTGAGATCAATTACTGTTTCAATATTCGTTGTAGGTAATGTTTATCTTTAATGTAAAATTTAAGAAACATGCCTCATGTTTTGACATTAATAAAAGTAATTTTAAATAATTATTCCAAATTAAATTGATTATAACTAACTACAAGTTTTTATTATTATTCATTTAATTAAATAACATACACAGATTTTATAAATATATTGATTTATATCATAAGATTCATGCCTGATGCACATTATCATTTTAAAAAATAATTACTAAAACATAATTTATATTTAGGAATTTATTCTGAAATATTATTAATGAATACCATAATGAATATTTACAATATAAAAAATTTACAATATGGATCATTATGTTAATTCAATGTTAACCATGGTATATTCGTGATATAATATATTAAATGTTTTACAGGATTTATTATATATTTTTAATTAGTTAAAATTAAGAAATAGTAACATGATAAAATTAATTTTCAATTAATATAGTTATGTTACATTCGTAAAAATTTAATATCGTTAATACTTTATAATATGATCCTTATAATCGTGATTACATTATAAAAGTGAAACAGTTTAAACATAAAAAGATAACACTCAAGGATGTCTTGTTGGAATTTATCATATAAGCTGTTAATATATTTATTTACATAATATGTTTTCCCTTAAATGAAATTATTCCATTAATAATATAATTCATGATATATTTTTCAACATTATAGTTTTATAAAACAACTAGATTCGATTTAGTTAGATAAATTATTGAGAATTGTTTCTAAATTTTAAACTATAATAAAAAAATTTACTCGATTTTTGTTATATTATTTTATTATGAAATGAAATTCCTAGAATCCATGACATATTCATTTTGAATGATTTATTAGCCTAATATGTGCTATTATAATTTATTATTACTATTTTTATTGAAGGGTAAATTTCCACTTACATTTGAAATTCCTACATAATATGGGGGATGATATGTGATATGTAAAGACATGAAAATTTCAAGGAATTTTTTTCTTAAATACTTTGTAATTTTACGAGTCTACAGTTTCTAACGGTACTTGATTCCGAGTCCCGATGTGTCCGGAATCAATTTCTGAAGTTCTGTTCGGGTACATTCAGTAAACATACATGCAGGTTTTTCTATCTTTTTTACCGGTGATTGGAATTGAAATCTGAGGGCCTCGATGAACTCGCATCATCAGTAATTTCTTATGGGGACATTTACTGCAGTTTTTTTTATGCGGGTTGAGAGTTAATTTTTGGGGTTTTATAAAAATGCTAAATAAAATTATGGTGAAAATTTTTATTTATCTTGGGTAGTTAAATCCTATATGGGGAAGTTATTAGTGGGGCCCACACCCACATAAACTCCCATTTGAGGATATTTTTGAGGTGGGGGCCACACGATCCTTAACATTTCACCTCTCCTCAAATCCCCATTAATCTCCCCTTCAATTAATTTGACAACCCCCCTTAATGGGGTAATCTCTTCACCTCCCCACTCACTCATTAATTTATGCCAACACATTTAAATAAAGACTTCTTTAATTAATTAATCTAGTTTTGAATCAATTAAAATTTGTTCGAAAATCTTTTTAAAATAGGGGAAAGCCTCATTTTAATATTTACAGGTAAAATATTTTGGTGCAACCGTTGGAATTATAAGAGAGTATCATCCTTCTATGAAGAACGATGATGTGCCTTCCTTTCTCTTCTCCACAACAAGTGAGAAGACATCAATTCCTCCTCGAACGCACCCCGACGTCATCCAAAAACCATCATTCCGCGACTCCACTCTTGAAACTGAGGTAGTGGTTTCGTATAATTTATAAGTGAATATATTATCTCGAAAGTGTTGTTTTCTTTGGCATAATCCTGGCCATATGATACCGCCTAACACAGAGCGCGCGGGCCGAACGAACATGGCCTGACGACCATCCATTGTTCTTTTTTTTTTAAATTCGCAACGGGAAGCGGCAACGATCAATGGTGGAGACCATGCACTGGCCGCGTGCAGAAGAACCATAGCCCACAATTGCAGGCCACTAAGCCGAAGAAGAACCGGCCGGCTGAGACAGCCAGACCAAAGAAACTATGGCACCACAAGGGTGTCGTGCTCTGGACGACTGCGGCCTGCATTCCGCGGGCCCCTTCAGCGGCGAACCGGCTGACTTGTCGGCCGACCGGGTCAAGTAGTCATGACACCCGAAGGTACCGCGCAGCAAGACCATGGCCCAGCCGAGCTGGCCGCTTGCGCCAGGATGGCCAACCGGCTTCAACCGGCTGGTTGGGAGGGCGGCTCCGCTGGTATAGGAAAGCTCCCCCTCCTCCCATAGATAGCTTAGGGAGACATTTTCGGAGGTCCCAGTGGAGATTCAAGATCGACATGAGTGGGTTCTATGTGGTGGGTCAATTCCTCTTGTGCACATTCGTTGGTAGCACGGGAACCTCCCGGAGAGCACTTGGGAGCAGAAGGCTCAGATGCGAGCTCAGTATCCCCATTTGTTTCCCTAGTGTGTGATTTAGCTTTACGGGGATGTAAATCCCTGTGGTAGGAGTAATGTAAAGACCTAGAAATTTCATGTAATTTTTTATCATAAATACATTGGAATTTTATGAGTCTGTGGTTCTTGACGGCACATGATTCCGAGGACCGGTGTGCCTGGAATTTCCGATGTTTTGTTCGGGTACGTTCAGTAAATGAACATGCATGTTTTTCTATCTTTTGAACCGGTGCACGGAATGGAAATATGAGGGTACCGATGAACTCAAAACACCGGTAATTGTTTAAGGGGACCATTACCTTAGTTGTGTCTTATGTTGGTTGAGAGTTAGTTTTTGGGGTTTAATAAAAAAGTTAAATAAAATTGTTGTGAACAATTTTATTTATCCATGGTAGTTAAATCCTACATGGGGAATTTATTGGTGGGGAAAACCCACATAACCTCTCATTTTATGAAATTTGTAAGGTGGGGCCCACATGAACCTTAACCGTTCAACTCCCCTCAACTCCCCATTAATATCCCCTTTAATTAATTTGACAACCCCCAGTAATGGTGTAATCTCTTCACCTCCCCTCTCAACCATTAATTTGAGCAAAATAATTTAATTAAAGACATCTTTAATTAATTAATCTAGTTTTGAATTAATTTGAATTTCTTGGAAAACCTTTCAAAAATAGGGGAAAGCCTCATTTTAATATTTTATTGGAAATTTTTTTTGTTGAACCATTGGAATTAGAATAGAGATTCATCCTTCCGCGAAGAACGACGATGTGCCTTCCTTTATGTTCTCCGCAACAAGTGAGGAGACATCGCTTCCTCCTAGGATGCAACCCGACGTTGTCCATAAATACTCTTCTCACGACACCACTCTTGAAATAGAGGTAGGGGTTTCGTATAATTTATATGTAAATAAATTATCTCTATTGTGTTATTTTCTTTGGAATAATCTGGGCCGTATGATACCACATAATGCGGTGGGCGCAGGCCGAACGAACACGACCCGATGACCCTCTATTGTTCTTTTTTATCATTAATTCTCACTGGGATATAGCGACAATTGAAGGAGGTGACCGCACGTCGGCTGTGTGTGGAGGAAGCACAGCCCGCACCACGATCCTCTCAGTCAATAATGAACCGGTTGGCTAAGCCATCTGGACCAAAGAAACTGTGGTGCCAAAAGGGTGTCGGGCTGTTGAGGACCGCGACGCTCATTTTGCGGGCCGATTCAACGATGAACTGGCAGGCTCGTTGGCCTACTGGGTGAAGGATTTGCAGTACATGAAGGTGTCGTGCAACAAGACCGCAGCCCGCCTGAGCGGGCTTTTTTGCGCCATGAAGGTCGGCCGGTTTTGCGGGCGGCACCGCTCGGTGCCTCCGGTTCTGGAATGCCCCCCCACACCCCGCAGACCGCTCGACCCCTCTGGGCCGAGCTGCGGCCAACCGGGCTGCACCCTGTGAGGGCAGGCCGCACCCCTCAGGATGGGCCATGAAATTCATCGGGCCGGTCTGACCCTCTGGCGGGTCGGTCCCACCAATACCGGATCGACCCGACCTGCCAGCCCACTGGGCATAACCGGCCATTCCCATTTTCAATTAAAGGATAATAACTCTAAGACCACGTGTCTGTTTGACGCGTCGTCTATGGAATTGGGACCCTCGTGACGTGGCGGTCCTTTTGTGATAATCTATGTGAGTTTTCACTATATTGGAAAATATACGAGTTTGGAACAAGCGTATTTCCAACCGAGCCCCTGGAGCAAAAATGCTAATAACTCTAAGACAGGGCGTCTGATTGACACACCGTTTGTCGCATTGGGTTCCTTTTGATGAGATGAAACTTCGGGATACATAAACTCTGGACTTTGTGACAGTTGATGTTTCGACCCCCTTTGCTCAAAGAGTGGACCCTCTCGGAATCAAGCGTGCTGTGTGTGGGATCCCTAGATGTGGCTGCGACTGCGAAGACTACCGTAATGGAATCCTCCATGGGTTCGGCGAGGAAAACTATCGTACTGGAATCCTCTGTGGGTTCAGTGACGACAGCTACCGAACTTGAATCCTTTGTGTGTTCGACGGTGATGATTACTGTACTTGTATCCTACGTGGGTCCGACAGTTTGACTTCGGTTCTAGTATCCTACATGTTCCCAACAGAGTAGTTGGTCTAGAATCATATGTGGGTCAACAGCATAGCTGGTCTAGTAACCTACGTGGGTCCGACAGCTTAGATGAATCAGTGACTGCATCTAATCATCATTATCACTTTACAAATGATGTATACATGTGTGAGCTGAGTCTTTACATTCAAGCATTATCATCGATGTGATTGACTTCTATCCTGTGTGGAATGGGTTGTGCTTGGGCTCGATAGTTGGAGTAGAACATGGATTGATAACTTAGGTATATGTATGGGCATATACCTAAGTTGAGTTTGTTGAAACATCGTGATTTTATCTTTTCATTGTGGTTTATCCTTTGTGGATTCTGGAAGACCATCAAGGGTATCGAGATCCGTACTGAGTATCATGTACTCACCCCTGCACGGGCTATGCCCACACTACATTGTGTTGGATGCAGATGACGAACATCACTGAACTAGGTGGAGGCTTGTGGAGCTGGACAGTACCAAGAGGTGAACCACTTGGCAGGATGTACACAGAGCGGACGACTGGACCCGAGGTGCTAAGGAGGCCATCTGTACCCACCCTTCATGTGGGATTTCCGTAGGATGACTCAGTAGTTGTTGTTTACTTTACTGCTATTGTCCATGTTTTTCAGTTGTATTGTACTTTTTGTTTTGTTTGTATACTGGCCCATTTACTTTTCTGCACAAAATTTTGTACTCAGTTTACATAGTGCTTTCTTCAGTTTCGTACTCAGTTGTGTTTGTTTACTTTTATGAAGGTGTTGCCTTCTCAGTATAGAGATTTACGCTTTTGGTGCTAGTCCCCAGCCACTGGCCTACTGAAGGCGGGCTTGGGGTAGTCACAGCACGGGCACTGATGATGGTTCGTGACATGGTAGCCCATTCATATTTGAGAAAATTATATGGATGAAATATTTCCTATTTATATTTATAAAATATTATTTACAATTAAAAAAATAATTATTTGCTTAATAACATGAATAAATTTGAAGACATATATAGTGGATTAAAATATGGATATTAATTATTTATAGTTTGTAGATTATTTTTAAAAACAATGATTTTTTGTAGTAACTATGAAATTTTAATAATGGAAATGATAAAGATATGGGATGTTTACATGAGTTAGAAGGAATCCTATTATAATTCATGTTGCATACCTCAAAATAGATGTATTAAAATATTAATGTTAGATGACTCAATCTATTATGTACCTTGAAATCATTTATTCATTAATATTAAAAAAAAATTAGAGCCTATAATTTGGGCTTCAATGATAGGAGAAAAAGAATCTAAATCCTATAATGATTCTATTTTGAAAGTCTGAAAGAAACTCACCCATATGTTGCAATTTTTTCTGTAATATTTGACATATCATTTCAAATATAACTGGATGAATCTAAATATATATAAATTTATACAGATGATTGAATTCTTTTTTCAATAATATTAATAATGTCTAATGAAATATTCTAGTTTTTCTTATTTATGTCAGAGAAGAAAATTATCATTTGTGAGATATCACTTGATGCTTGTTTTTTGTGAAGGTGTTATATTATTTGAATTGTCATGGTTTTTTATTATTTGTACTCTAAACAAAAAAATTATCCAAAAAAACAGTTAATCGTTTAATATTAAACTGGAATTGGTGGATGCTATATTTGATTAGAATTAGTAAAAAAAAATTTACAAACATAATTCTAATGGTATGGATAAAGAAGAATGGTGGATCCATTTTTCTGTTTTGAAAATGGTTTGTATACTGATTCATTTCACTCTTAATGTAAATTATATTTCAAGAAATTTTTATTTATATATATTGTTTTTATGGTTGTGTGTGATAATAAGTGTGATTTATGGATGTTTTACATTTAATAAATTTGAATTTGTAAATATACATTGATAGTGATGGTTTGGATGATGGAATGGGATAAATAGAACTATGTGGTTATTGTGCATGAGATATAGTTTGTGACTGTTTTATATGGTAGTATTATTTATAATTATGAGTTGAGGGTTTGTTTTTTGTGTTGTTTCCTTCATTATTCATTAGGATTGCCCGTAATTATTGAAGGCTCTATTTCAGAGGATCCTCTCAAAACTGCTAGTTTAAGGGGTTTCCCTTATTGGGTGAGAAATAAAGTAAATCAGATTCCAAAATTGAAATAATATTTGAAGAATTATTTATCCACATGAGGGGGATTCCTTATTCATATGATATGTAATGGTTTGTCTATATTGTTCCAGCCTAGTTTTTGTTGTCTCCATCATAGCAGTAAGGATTCTCATTATTGGGTGGATAGTACTTGAGTGTGGGAGCCACAAATATTTTCACAACATTCCAAGTATATACAATGTTTTTTATTTTGTGATATAATTATTGGGTTATAATTTAATAATGAATTTTTCATTTTTCCGACACCAAAATGTGATATTTTTGTGAGTGTGCTTGGTATATAATGACTCTCATGCTAAGAATTTCAGAGGATACTTGTGTTGAATTTCCCTATTCCCTCATCCTTCTTTTGTATCGATTCTCTAGGATTAGAATTCATTTATAATTATCTGATGTGATGAAACATGTTCAAAAAACCAAAAAGTCATGTGTTATATAGATTAATGATGTTGAGAGGGATTTGGGGGGTGTTTTAATTTCAATGTGATAGTTCATTCCATTTAGAGGGTCACCACATTGTGTTGGTAGATACAATGGAGGAATTATTGAGTATTACATGGTGTTTATAGGGTGAGGTAGTAGGATTTTTCTATCAGTGTTTGTTAGATTTCCATTTACATTGTTGTTTGGTGTTGGGGTTCCACCTAAAAATTGGGAGACCCATTGTATCTATTTAGATATGTGTTTCCCATGGGGATAAACCTGTTTAAAATGACTTTGGGAAAATAGAACTAGGAGATATTTAGCTAGATGAACTGAGTTTTTATATTCTATTGTTTCTATATATGAAAATATAGATTTAAATACCACCATTCCATAGGGTTGGGAATGGTTGGGTTAAAATTCAAAAACTCGTCATGCTAATCATCAGTGGCTATTCTTAGTGTGAATCATAGTCTAAAATGATCGATACCATTCTTTGGATGGGACTGTGTTGGCAGAAAAATATGATTTTACATATTTTTAAATAATATATTGATTTAGGGGTTCAAAATAAATAATTGTTCATCTTCCCTATTTTTGACCCCACCATTGGTGTATTGATGGAATTTATATTGACGTGATGTCTTAAGATTCATACTCAATAATAGTAGAATTTACTCTTCCTTAGATAATTTGTTTCTTCTTTTATTGGTCCCCAGTACAGCCCTTGAATCATTATCACACTCTAATAATGAGTTATTGAATATTAGACTCATTATTCCATCTAGATCGAAGTCTCTCATTTCACTGAATCTTTACTTCTCATGTATTCATCATTTATCATGTTATTCTTCCTTCTAGATGAACATTCTCGTAGAGATAAACAATTTTGGACTAAAATTTGTATATAAAAATACTATACCTTATTGTGGATTATTTTTTGGGTCAATTAATTTTTTTATGGAGATTCCATTGGTGGAGGTTGCTTCATGATCTGTGGTTGTTTCCATGAGACTACTAAACAACTTATTTTGGTTGGGGGTCATAGATATCTTTTTATATTTTTCATATAAATGGTAATTGAATGTTTTTTCATCCATTAGGAGTATAGTATGGTTAAAATTAAAATGATAAATTATTAACATAAAAAATCAATAGTATTTTAGTATTCACATGTTTTACTTGTTCATCAAATATGATATGATAATATACTTGAACACTATTAAATTCAAAAATAAAGGATAATGGTAACATTCTTTGTGTTTTTGATTTTATGATCTATTGACCTTATTATTTCCCATTACATGAACTAACCATCCATAAAATATGTAATACATATAAATCATTAATGAATTGGTTTCTCAATGTAATTTAGATGTGTGAGATAATTACCAAGAATGAAATGATGTTTAAATTTAAAATCACTAAATGAAATTTGTAGATTAATAAAAATCATAATTGTTTTATTTGAGTGTTGGGTTTTTTGATTTTTTTAAAGGTGTACTGTGTTTATATTCTTTAGATTATGTAGTTGTGACCAAATCTTATATGGTATGTAGTATGTTAATTGATTTTTGGTTGGATAGTAGTAGTTTAGTGTGGAACATTAAATTTTTTTTGCATTGTGGTTATTTTATTTGTGGGATGGTTAGCTACCAGTCATGATTATATTTTTTTGATGTTTTTGTAGAGTTATATGGTATTTTTCTGGGTGTTTTTTTACAGTAAGCATATTGAGATATTATTCATTTTTAATAGTGAAATATTTATTTCATTTGTTGGAATCTAAATAATTTTGTCTTGGAATTAACATATCATAATTTAATAAAAGTGTTTTGAATTTAATTTTTGATATTTTGAATAACTAATAAAATTATTTGTTAATATGGATAATTCAAAGTAATGTTATGGTTTGAGTGTGGTGTTATTAAATATGAAATTGATGACTTGAAAAATTAGATATGGATGTTAATTTTTAAATCTAGAAATTATATAACAAGTAATGTGACGATTAATTGAATGTTATGATTAACATGGTTGTGTGGTATGATTCAACATCAATAGTATTTGTTGAGGGAAGGTGTCGTGAGATATTTTTGTGGTGTTGTGGGACGATCTTGTGTCCTATGAAGATATTTCATTGTTTGAGTATAGTGTGACATATATATTTCATATATTTCCATGATATGTATATATTCAACCCAAATAAGATCCGTATCATTAGAAAAACAACACTTTTTTGGGTTCCATATGTTTTCCCCCATATCTAGCTTGGTGGTGAAGTGGATGGCTTAATACCCTTCATACTATCTATTATTTAAACTGTTGTGAGGATGAAGTATAATTGTGAGGTTTCCAATTGAAGATGAATAATGGTGTTTATGATTCTATGTGAGGATGAGGATAGGATATATGCAGTGTTAATGAATGGTATGAGGATGTTATTAGTTTCGTGTAATTTATGATCATGAGACTATAATTCATGTTAATGTGATGATTTTGTGAAGTAGATTTTTACTGATGTTATAATATGACACTAGAAATTAAGAGGGTCTGGTGTGTACAGATGCATCTAGATAAACAACATAGAGTAATTAGTATGATAAAATAATGTATAAAAGAAACTGTGAAACAACACATTTTACATTTATGAAGAATAATTAAAATTTAATATGGAATTTTATATTGGGCCCGATTGATTGTGAGATTCTAATTATATGTTATTATAAATTGGTAAATTATTTAGTTACAGTTAAATTATAAGGCATTAATGTATATTTAGACTGTTCATGTTCATGTTGGTTATGTATTTTACTTAACAGTTCATTATTTTTCCTTTTAAAAATATCAGAAAGGAATCTAGTCATGATACAACTACAGTTAACATGTTATTCTCACTAAACATATATATGAAATTATTTTCATGATTTAAGGATGATTTCAGAGATTGAGAAATAGATTACTTGATGTTTCATTAGAAATGTTTATTTATTGAAGGGGTTTCCATTCAATACTTAATCAAAGTCATTTATTTGTAATATAGACATATTTTTCATACAATATGGTGTATTTTTGTTTCACTTTTATTATATGACATAGTTACTTTATATTTTTTATCATATCTTCTAATTGTAATTTTATGTATTAGGGAAAATACATCCAATTGTTGGAATTCATTACACTCAATACTAGTTTCCAACCTGAGGCCAATTGATGGAAGTGTTTTGGGGTTATTATATTAATCATTCCTTTCTAGACAAGGAAGTGTATAATAGGAATGAGGGATTCCTGGTAATCTACATTAAATTGATGTACCTAAAAGGTTGTTTCATCATATATTGTTTTATTATACCTTCATTTAATTTTGAGAACCACTGGGAAATCAACGGAATGATTAGAATGCCAAACATGTTTAACAGTGATGTGTTCCTAGGGGTCAGATCATGAAAATTGTAATGATGACTACATAATTACAAAAAATAATCCATAAAAATAAGATCAAGGAACAAAGAATCAATCATAAAATACCATTATTAATGTGTTATTCCATTTAAAATTTATATACGAAATTTTACTACAAAATCCTTGAAATGTATAAAAATTAAAAATTCAATATTATTTTTCAAAATATCAGTTGTAATATTTCCTATCAGTTCATCCCTAGTAACTATATTATTATATATTTTCCAATTACGTGTCTTTGTCTCCATACATACTTTTTTGGGTTTGAAATTAATAATCCATTATTAATAAAATGGGTACAAAGATTATTTGAAATTGAATATCCAATGGATGATGATTTTTGAAACACAATTTATTGAATCTTAATTTTGAAAAACTATAAGAATTTATGTTGAAATAATTCAAAATATGTAAGGGACTATTTATTTTAAATGTCAAGAGTTATGATTTTTTGATAATGAAAGAATCACATGTGGATTCCCATTTTTCTCCCATGAAGTTTCTCTTAACCATCCAATATAACTTGTCTTCTAAACCATTATTTATTTTCAATAAACTAGTTATATAATACCTTATGTGATATAATAATTTAAAAAAATAACTATAAATGAAATAAATATAGAAAATAATAATGAATATATTTAAATTTAATTAAATTTTTGGAATTTAATGTAAATATTTTCTATTAAGTACGACCTGATATTGAAAGATAACCTTCATCCTTACCTAAACAACACTATTGAATCCTAAATAACATGCCAAGGGTCAAATATCCCACATCAACTAAAAATAGTTTCTTTAATATAAATAGGATAAGGAAAACTAATTATAACATAATATTGTTTCTCAACCTACCTATCCCATTGCTTATCACCCAATAAACTAAAATGAAATTTTTTGTAAATTCTCATCCTAATATCATAATCATCATTTAATTATTTATAATTATGTTCATTTTTTCCATTGTAATATACCTCAACCAAAAAATATTTTAAATCATTCAAGGGATTAAAAAATATTATGGGGGTATGTTTTACCTTTGAAATTTTTTTAATATCATTCCTTGTTCTTCGAAGAAATTATGATTGGGGATTTTGTAAATCAAATTACATGTTTTAATTATCATAAACTGTAAAACTATAAATTCCAACATAAGGAAAAAATATTTCTACTATAAGATTCATGTGGTAATTTTCAAAATATTAACACATTATAGGAAAAAAAATAAAATATATATATAAATTTTCAGATAAAACACGTTGTTCTAAACATTCGAAAAGAGTGTTTGATGAGTCCTCGACATGAAAAAGTATAAATAAATCATAAATTATCATTTACCCTCACTAATATGGGTTTATTTGAGGTTAAATTGAAACATTGGAAGGTCCCCATAAATATGTATTCACACTTAATATTTGAGGTCTATCAATAGTGAAATAAGAATTCATGCCACTATTTGTATCATAACCCACAAAATATACATACACACCAGGGTTTGCATTGTTATGTTAAATATTCATGTTTTAATGGTTTTATGATAAATATAGTCTAATGATAATCATATATAATAAAAAAATTAAATAACATTTCGGTATATAAAAAAATCAAATATATTTCAAATTTATTTAACCTAATAAAAAAATTCAACAATAGAAAAAAAAAATTAAATAATCATGTTAAAGAAATAAGCAAACATGCTATTAAAACCTTTATGATGATAAAAAGATATAATATCTATTTTTAATTTTATAAAAATATGTATAATAAATGAAATATGATACATTATCGTTAAATCTAAGACAACTAATAAGTAGAATAATAAGAAAACATCAAGCAGTTATCTGTAACTGGATTTTCCAAATAATTAACGCATTGTCACTAGGATCCATCCATCACACTAATATGTGAATCTATTTAAAATCATTATGAAATAACGAATAATAACACATTAATTTAAAAAATCTATACTATATAATTATTTTAACCAAAATAAAAATAAAAATTGTTTAAAACCATACATTAAAAAATTATATTTTCCGCCCATAAAACAACATCTGAAATGTAAAAAATATACTCCATTTAAATATATCGATTCCCAATACCAATTCCACATACATTTGTTTATATTATAATATAATCATGTATAAATTATTTCGAAACCACCCAATATATTTTATTTAAAATTTATCACCTAAAACCAATATTATTATTGATAAAATTTTAGTACAAAAGAAGGAACTATTAATAAGGATTCTTTATAAATAATATATTATCTCGAAATGAATTTATATAATCCATTAATAATATATTAATTATATAACACTAATTTAATAATGAAAATAAATTTATATATATGACATAACTAATATAAGATGATTTGGTTTCCAAAAATGTTGGAAATATTGGGGAGGTTATGTGATCTTAGAGGGTAATCCTGACTATATCAATGGTTCTTTACCAAATGAATGTGAAAGGTAGTCCCAAAAACAGTGATCATGTAAAATTTTTCCCAAATGATAACGTCTAAAATGAATTGATGTGTAGATTATGAAATAGTAGAGATAAGTGGTTTTCAGACACAATTTTTGATTTTTTGGTTATCTTATAAATGATATATGTTTATGATGAACTATTATAAATAAAACACAAATTATAATCTTTTATTAATATAGTAAAAATAAATATTTTGTGGTAAATATTTTTGATGTACTAGTATTAAGAACATTCTGTAATTTCATTAAATATGTGGAATTTGAATGGTTTCTCTAAAAATAAATCAACCATAAATTTAAAAAAAATATAAATAAAACATTAAAATTTATTCTTTAATTATTAAATGAATATAATATGATAATATATGTTACATATATCTAACGTTATGTAAATTAACCTACTTTATAATAATTGAATTATTTGTGGGATAACTTATTTTTTTGATAAATTATTTTTTAGTATAACTTAAAAAAATAAATTTGTGGTTCATTTAAAGCTCCTAACATATTTATTGACATAAAAATGATTCTATAAAAATATCTAGTATTAATATATTGAATGTGTGAGGATAAGATATTGAAATCGTTCCATTGAGTTTATAAAAACTCAACGAAACATCCCATTACCAATGATAACAGATTTGAAGAGAGATATTTTTGTTTTTAATGTAATCACAATTAAATTCATATTCATTGCATAGTGTATTGTTTTTTAGAGGGAGTTATCATATTGTCCACTACATTACAATGATATTATATTCAGTTGTTTAAAGATTCATGGTAAGGGGTTATTTTTATGAATTGTAAGTCAAAAAATTGATATTATAATTTTTTAATCTAAAATAATAGGATGTATTATCATTATAATTGTTTTATTATACCCTAATTTATCCATGTTATTTCAATGAACAATGTATTTGTTGAACATAGATTCATTTGTTATTTTTTCGTGACTATACAATTTGGATTAGATATTTTCTAGTCATGTATTATCACTATATTGGGAGAGATATAGTTATTAATAACAATATTATAACTCAATGAGTTAAACTATCATGGGTATATCATTGATTATTTATAGGGTTGGGACAAAATAAGATTTGATTGATCCCATGTTTCACCTTATTTTAATGAGTTTATCATATGTACATTTAATATGAAAACTATATAAATACATATATTATATCATGTATCTAATAGTATGGTATTAAGTTGATCTATTAATATGTGTATATTTGTTATCCTCTTTTTTAATAGAAATTTCATTGTTATTTTACAAATGTATTCATTGTACAATATTGAACCATGATACATAACAGGACATTGAGGTAAAAATTTATATGTCATGAGTACTGAGATGATAACATTATAAAAATATTTCTATAATATTTTATTTTAAATTAATGAGTTTATACACGGTGTGTGTTTGGTGATTCTTACATAAAATTAATAAATTTCACACACAACTATATGTTTGAAATTTTTATGTGATATACCACTTTTTTACATGATATTTTCTTTAATATGACTATAGTGATCATGGTATTCTTTTTTTTGTTCATATTTCTTGTTATTACATTGATGTGGATATTTTTTCATAATACGCAATGATCAATGTTATTATCTATGTCTTTTCATTATTTTATATTAGCTATAAATTAAATAGTCATGTTTATAAAGACTCCAAAATTTTGGTCACAAAATTAGTTAAATTAACATTAATATTATTATTTATACAAGATATATTTTTATATGTATTATGTTTATCCAATGTAATTGATGTATATATTTATTCTATGAGATATATATCTATTTTCTCTACAAACCTCTATGTCTAAAAAACTAATGTTATTTATCATGACTTGGTCAATTGATGTTTTGATTTTGGTGGAAAAAGTTTCAACAACGATGAATTTTTATATCCCATTCGGGTTCGAGATATATAAATATTATTTTCCTATATAACAAATAATACTGAAGTAAATCATGACAGATAGGAAAAAATATCAGAATTAATTATTTTATCTTAAAAACATCCAATGGTTTTTGAAAATAAATAAACATGAACTAAATATTATTTTATAATATTGGTGACTTCATTTTCATGTAAAATGTAGCATCATTCTTATTTATTTTTCCAAAAATTTATAAACTCAATTATCAATGAAATGTATTTAGGAAAAATTTATCATATATTTGATGAAAATGTTTAATATTTTTAGGACTAAAATTTTAAATTATAAAAAAATCATACAAATGAATTATGAGATATGGTTGTCATTAGTTTTTCATTTTATGTTATCTCCTTAAAATAGTTAGTTTTTAATTATTTATTATTTTATAGAATTTAAAATTAAAATTCAATATTATCAATCACAATTAACAAAAAAATTTTTTAAAAATATAAAAATCATTTCATAAAAAAATATTTATAAACAAGTAATATTTTAAAACGTTTAAATATAAAACACTCATCAATGTAATAAAAAATTAGTTATATTACATAAATAAATTATTTTATTTCACATTATCAATCGACCAATGATTTTACTAACAACCTTCATTTAAGTGAAATGTATATAATTTATCAATTTCTTAAATCATATAACAATTATATAAATTTATATATTGATTATTGACCATATTATATTTAGTAACTGACTTGAAAAAGTTCATTTTTTTAATTATAAAATTTTATTGAAAACTAAGTCACTAAAATTTTCAATATTGGTTGTTGGAATAACTAATTTTAAAATTTATGAAGATTAATTTTTTTATGTTTATTAATATAATAATGGGTATAGAATATATATTACAAATAATTCATATTTTTACCTATATTTAATTAACACATTGTGGACTTCTACCAAACCACTCATTGTTCACAATATTCTCTTTCTAGATATGATTTCCAAAATATCAACATCCTCACCCTTGCCCTTAGAAATTGATTTCTTATCCAAAATCAAAGTAATATTGTCTTTACTATATCACATCCACTCAATGACATATACTCTATTCTTCAACAGACCCCATCAATGCTTCTTCCTCATTCAATAAAATATACACCATTGTGATATAATATTTATAAATATTTTTATTTTGAGAGTTATGTAATTTCAATATATGGTAATCATTTATTTTAATGGGTTTTTTTTAATATATTAACTTTTATGGATTTTACAATGTTTTTTATTTGTTTTCTTATGAAACACTTCTTAATATATTTAATAAAATAAACATTAAAACCATAAAGTTACTAACGAAATTATCTTATTTTGTCTAATAATTTAATGTTTTAAATTGTTTAGAATCAAATTAATTACTAATAAAATAGCATTACACAAATTAACTATTAATATATGAACTTTTTTTTATATTTATTTTCACAAACTATCCCTTGGGGCTCGTGTCATGACTACCCCAAGCCCGCCATCTATAGTATAGGGGCTTGCGAATAGGACCAAAATAGTGTATCCCTAAAAGAGGAAGGCATTTCCATTTTACCCTGTACAAACACACGGTCCAGGAACACTACAAGAAGGAACCACGATATAAGCTATTGTAGTAAAAGTGTTCTGAATGTAAAGGGGCAAGAATACAATCCCAACTAAAAATAAAAAATATAACTGAAAGATACAAAACAACTAAATGGTGATAAGAATATCCTAGATCATCCACTGAAGACCCTACCTGAAGGGTAGGTACAACTCAAGTTCAGTAGTGCATATGTCACGTCACTCCAAATGATCCACCTCCGAGTACCTGCTAGGCCTGGATCCCACATCCTCGATCAAAGCTGCATGTTGTCTGCAGAAGACACAACAAGGTTCGGGCGTAACCCATGCAGGGGTGATTATAACGATACTCAGTAGGGATCCCAAGACACACAAAGGTCTCTGAGGGTTCCACAATGGATGAACCGCAGAGCAATATCTCTATCTCATGAACAAAGCGATAAACATCAAATCTACTTTGGTATATGACATTACATATACCAAATATATCAATATATACACATCTTTTCCATGATGAAAGAATACCACAACGGTAACACCACTAAGGTAGAAGGACCACACAGGTAACGCCACAAAGACAACATCATGAATGTAGAAATACCAAACAGCTAACACCATGATGACAACACCATGAAGGTAGAAGGGTCTGCTCACAATCATGTATAACTTATGTAAAATAATTCAAAATATTAGTCTCGATACTAGATCATCGTATTCTGTTATGAAGTACTGCTTCTGACCCACACTGGATCGATAGGTAATAACCCCAGAGACCCACACAAAATATGACCCCAACATGATCGGTGTGTGATGACCCACATTAGATCAATGAGAACAAAACCACATAACATTTGATATATTCTAACCCACATAGTATCGATAGATGATGACCCACACATGATCGATATTCCTTCTTCATGTTACAACCAATCACATGACTCAACGCACACGGTGCGCTCGTGTTCCGCAGAATCTACGCAGAAGATATCAGTCATAACTCAACTTCCTCTATGATACAAAAAAAGTATCCAAATGGACCACCATGTCGTATGGGTTCCAACATCACAGACGATGCTTCAATTGAACGGACGTTCTGAGAGATTTATGCATTTCAATTTCGAGGGAGAAGTTGGATTTGGGTTTGATCCAACCCATCCAAAATTCATCATTTTCCAAAATTCTTCTGGAGTATACTAAAAGGATTTTCTCAATACAAGGATCCAAGCACCACTTAGTGTTCTTCAAATAGAAGTATGGTTCACTAGATATAACCCTTGAAGCGGAACTGGGCCAAGTCGGTTTTGGGACTGAGCTAACCAAGTCGGACCGACCCAGACTTACCTAGTTTTGGTCTCCCACTCGGAACGGGTCCAACTCAGCTGGGCTATACCGAGGTCTGGTCTGACCTGAAAGGGGGCATGGAATAGCCCACATGTGGGAATCCCAGCCCCAAGGTGGTGAACCGACCTTCAAGGTGTCATGACCCCCCAGTCCGGTTCGTTGTGGGGTCCGCCATACATTGCGCGAGGGGGGGGGGGTGAGTCCCCAGGTCTCAAGAAGGACCCGGAGGCAGTTTGACTTGTGAAGTGACAGCGCCACATGTTTCCACATGTTCACTGGAGAACCCACCATAGGCGCAAGTTCCTCATACACTGAGGCTTCGTTCATGGCCTCTTGTTCACCGACGACATGTGGGTCGTGTCGCCCTCATCTTCCACGGTTGGCCATTGTGCCAACAACCTCTTTCACCCCCCTGTGGCTTCGGTTTTGGCTCCTTGCTCACCAAAAACATTTGAAGGCACACCCCACCTCCTCTATGGCTAAGGGATGCCAGTAGCTTCACTGAATTCAATAGATTAGATTCACGGGCACCTCTTACTGTGTGTGATGGAGTGCAACCTCCATCATAGTCGGTTGGTGCCGCCGTGCTGGCAGCCTTCCACAGAGAATGCAATGGTAACAAGGTAGTATAGGGTCACTTCAAGGTTCGTTAGTCCTATGCCCTCCACGTTAGATTTTAATCATGAAAAATAATTTAATGATTCAAAATTCACATGAATTAAACAAAAATAATATTCGTACAACATTAATGATGGTGGACACATGTGATTGAGGAAGTTTCAGCATTCGTCTTTTCTGCAACATGATTCCCACAATGTCGCTCGTACGTCATCCTTCAGTTCGTTGTGTGCTGTCACCCATCACCTATCATTGGAACCAGCTCTATCCTCCAAGGGTTTGGTGTCTCGCCACTTTGTCAGATCATTGCTACTTGGGGAAGTAGTGTTGAAACCTATCCCCTATTTCCATATAAATAAATGAGGGGGAGGGCATCTAACTCTCACGTGATTAACGAGGGATCGTTAATTAAGACCATTCCATATTACCAAATATGTTTTTAAAAGTATTGTAGGGTTAAGACAGTTAATGGCTTGACAAATCACAAATCCCATGTTGTCACTTTTCCGTTGGAAGAAAATAAAGAAATAAATTAAATTACAGTGTTAATTTATTTAATATTTTAAAAGGTCCCAAAATATTCAATTTTCACCAGTCCTGATGTGGTCGAATTGATGTCTCCCTTAATTGAATCTCTACACTGTAGATTCAAAAGTGACCTCAAATTTTTAATCTGAGCATTGGTCCATAGATAGAAAATGACATTCGTGTGTCAACTAAATGCACCACAAAATAGTTCAGAAATTCATTCCATGAATAGTGGCCCTTGGAATCATTCCCCTTCAATTATCATAGACTCGTAATAATTTTATATAATTAAAATGAAATTACATGGAAACATCTATGTCAAAAAATTATCCCCACCTTATGTCCTTTCGTCCCCAAAATCCACAACACAGAGTAAGAAAATAAATGGGGTTACTGATCAAGAATCTGATCCCCCCGCTCCAAAGTTCTCTCTTGAAGGTTCTCGTACTACTAGTGAATGTGAATAGGAGGTATCGACTACCATAAAGGACTCGTCCATATCGATCCTCAATCACTTTTGCAACATTCATAAACATTTCACCATCATTATGGTCCATATCATTGTGGTCGAAGATGTGAGATGGGTCATGCATGTATCTCCTCAGCTAGGATACGTGGAAGACATAGTGCACCTTTTTTTACTATGGTGCAAGTTACAAGTGTTATGCCACCTCGACTATACTAAGAATTATCATAAATGGTCTAATAAACCCCGATGATAACTTGCCGCCTCATCCAAATCTTTGTAAACTTCATCGAGGTGAGACACTTAGGAAGACATAGTCACCTCGAACTACAATGGTATCCACCTCCAGTAATATTAAGACGTTGATCTTCTCTGTGCAGTCTTTTTCAGATCATGGATGATCTGCACCTTCTCAGTGGTATCCCGTACCAACTCTGGACCCATAAGTATTGACTCACCTAGTTCTGTCCAACATAGTGGTGATATGTGTGTTCAACCATATAGGGCCTAGAATGGTTCCATACCAATGGTGGTGTGAAAATAGTTGTTTAATTGGATCTCCACATTTAACATGTGATCCTCTCACCTTCGGCCAAATTCTAGGACGCAAGCACGAAGCGTGTCCTCCAGAGTCTATATGGTCTGCCCTGTCTGGTCATCCATCTGATGATTGAAGCTGGTGCTCAAACAAAGTTGCGTCCTGAATGCCTACTGTAATTCCTTCCATAACTGGGATGTACAAATTTTTGACATGATCAGAAATGATTGTTAATGGCTCCCCATGAAGTCACACAATCTTCTGTACGTAGTGGCGTCTCAAGCCCTCAACAGATATCTGCTCCCAAAATTATATGAAGTCGACCGACATGGTGAGTCATTCAAGGATCACCCAGACGGAATCAAGTCCCCTTTACATACGTGGAATTCATTTCACAATGTCCATAGAGATTCCATCCCTCTTCCAATCCGGAAGCTTTATAGATTGCGATATGCCTATTGGAACATGATACTTGGCCATCATTTGTTGACAATTCAGGCATCAAGAAACCAATTGGGCCAGTACCTTATTTATACTTGGCCACTAGTTTTGACGCCGGAGGTTCTTGTACATATTCTACAAACAAGGATGTGCCACCAGAGGGGGTGTATTGAACTCCCTCAACACATCCTCCTATTGCACCATCAGTACCATGGGATTCCTGATATTGTTAATATTTTCATGTCTTATTATATACTCCCTTTACTGATTTTATATGAAATGTGCATAATTTGATTCAAATAGTAATTTTTTAATACTAAGTATAATTTTTGAGCATTTTTAGAAGTAGTCCAGTTGCGTCAGTTTAATATTTTATTTATAAATATCACCATAATGATCCAACTTGTGTTGTTATTCTTTTCAAGTATTACTAATTCAATATAAAACATGTCATTAGAAGGGATCATGGGAATATTCTGCCATTTGAGGATCACATTTACCACACAGAATGACCTACAGAATTTGTGAACAAACTGGACCAGCCATGACGATTGAGTTCCTAGATTAAATAACAAAACCCAAATTTCATGAAACTCGACCACATGTTCTTCATTATCCAATAGAATCATGGATAAACATTTCATGGCCCAACTCTAAGAAGAAGGGTCCCAAATAAATCATTGAAGTCCATCCCACCATTATGGCCGAGAAATGAAATCAGTATAGTATTAATGACATATCTCATGATGAATGCATCAAATATAGATGATATTTTTCAGTGTGAAAGTGGATATATAGGGTGCCGATGTTGTTGAAAAAATCATTCGTATTTGAAGTCATATTCTTATTCCAAAATCCATTCACATTTTGGCCATAGAAAAAGCATGAATAGAAATGGACACTTTACCTTTGTTTAATAAAACCGCCATAACATTGGCTCTAGTGGTCCAAATGACTCAAAAATTTGATATTAGTATTAAAAAATTAATATATAAAACTTATAAGAAGGATGTATTGGGAGATCTGGATGTCTGAATACCCAACATGGTGATGCAATTGGAGGGACAGATTGAGAATAAAAACAGTCCACTTCCTTGGGCGATAAATGCATCCCCCTGCTCTCCATCAAGGGGGTTGGAATTTCAGAATAGCGGAGATCATATTGGAATGAAAAAAGCCTTGAAAAAGGCTTGAGATGATATTCCATACTCATGTTTTCAATTGAGAGACCTTTCCACCTCTCGTTGTTTTCACTTACTTTCGTGTTCTTTGTTTTTGTAATTTTGTAAGTCCTTTGTTTTGTAATTCTGATTTAAGGAAAGTTTATTCTTTAATACCTCTTATTCTCATCCTCGTTCTATAGTTTCATTTTAATGTTCTTAAAATAGTTTAAAATTAGTTGAATCTCTTTCCCTTCTTTTGCTTCCTCATTCAACCAAAAATCTGTTTTTAATTATCATCATTGTTCGTGTGTGTGTGTTCGACGTACCACTCTTTTCTAATCCCTTTATTTTTTTTCCTTTATAATTTATCACCATAAACATATATTACCATATTAAGAACCAGCTTAATGGATGAGTAAATCTCTCTTTTGGGTGAGTTTTAATTTAGGTTTGTTAAGTGATTGAGATCTTTTGCTCGATGAGTATTCGTTGAATTAACATCGTGTATGTTGAACATAGCATGTCATGGATTAATGACTTGTTTTGATTAATGTGTGGTTTCCATGGATTATTGGAACCATAAATACACTACCATAAACAAGATATGATCATGATTAGAACCTTAAGTTATGTTAAGACTTGGATTAAATCCATAACACTTGGTAATTCAAATCAATTTCTACCTGTTACATGGGTGTTAATTTAAATGCAATATAAAACAATGCTCAAGGATATCACAATCTTAACTAACCTAATGATGAACTCCCCCCAATCATTATCAATTTGTTAAATCAATTACAGTCAATCAATCATTTCAATTAATATTTTCAAAAAAAACCCCTAATCAAAATACAATCAACTAAAAACAAACGACTATTACAAAGTATCATCGTCGAGGATTCGACCATAGTGCTGCTATATACATTAGCAGAGCACTGGAACTTTGATCGGTCGATAGGCGACAATCAGACGTGCACATAAAATGGCGTTGTTTCTTGGAATGGTCCTTTATGTAGTCATTAGTTTCTGGTTATTTTAAAAAAAACAAAAAAAAATATACAAAATTCATAAAAAATATTGAAAAAAAACACAAAGAAAACCTATCTTCTCATTAAAATCATAATTAAAGAACACAAAGAAAAACCTTTATTCCTCTTTCTTTGAAAATATCTCTGAATCCCCCGTAGCCTTCCAAAAAAATCCCTCAGATTTGTTTGACCCTTAAATTGAGCAAACACTTCGCCATCTTAGGAGGAACATTAGAGACAATGCCGTAATTCAAGAACCAGTCCTCTTCCAACCAGTTGGATTTGAAATGGACAACCCTAGGGAAGAAATTCTTAAATAACTCGCTACCCCTGATATGAATTACCAACCTCTGGGTATTCAATGTCCAAACATAGAGGCTGACATTGAACTCAAATCGGGTTTGATTCATCATTCCCTCATTTCCACGGGCTAGCCGGTGAAGATCCACATCTCCACCATAAAGAGTTCCAAGTGGTGTGCTCTACCATGAATCCTCTAGGGGGTTCTGAATAACAAATCAAAATTCAAGCATTCCCTTTCGCCCTAGCTGACACTGATAAGTCATAGATTTACTACCTACCTCTTGGTTCCATAACCACATGGAATGACATGAAGCTACTTTTCTTAGAGAAATGCTTTCCTGCTTCTCATACTTCTTCTATCCAAAAGGAAATAGGTGGTATACGTCAATTACCAAGTGTATAACTCCCTGAGTACTGGTAGGGGTTCAAAAATCTTGTTGCAACCTGCCCACACCACCAAATTTCTGACCAACTATTGATCCTATACTTATATGAGGTGTTATTGGCTATGGACAGAACTCTCATAGATGCTGTAAGTGGCGGTGCTTTTGTTGATAAAACTCCTGCAGCAACAAGAGATCTAAAAATAAACATTGCTTCAAACACACAACAATTAAATACTCAAGCACATGCTCAGGTCAAACAATCCCAAAATTATCAATCAATTGAGATGAACAAGATTACTGATTGGATGAGTGAACTTACAAGTCTTGTGTGACAACTAGGTGTGGCATCCAAATCCCCAAACTCGTCTTCTCCACAATCAATGTTTCCTGGACCTGTCAAAAACTGTAGAATCTCCAGCTCTCCATCTCATCCAACTGAAACATGTCCACAACATCAAGATGATCAATCCAAATCACATGGACCAATGGAGGTCAATGAAGCAAATGCTCAGTGGAACACCAATCCTCAACTATCTCGTCAGTTTGTTAGAAATTTCAACCAACCTCACTCTGAGCCCTTCTCTTCTTCCTATAACCAAGGCTATATGTATGGTAATCCCATATCTCATCCTCCTCAATTACCTCCTCAAAACCCAACGTAGTTTCAATATGGTCAAGGTGTTGGTAACATCCAACAACCTTATCATTTTATACCTCCAACTCAAAGGAACAATCCTCCTCCTGGATTCCATTATCATAGTGAGCCTTCCCAATTTCAAAACCAATAAAATCGCTTTCCCAAGTACCAAAATCATGGTAATCCCAATTCAAGACAAGCCACTTCTTATAAGCTACCATGGGAATGTGCAGTGGAAGATCTTCCCTCTTTCACCCATTCTAGCCTCAAGAACATTGAATCCCAAATTGGTCAACTTGCATCCCACCGTAGTCAGTAGAAACCATCTAATTCTTCCCAACTTCTAGCTTAACATTTACCCAACCCCAAGAGTAATGTAAGTGCAGTTGAACGTAGATTGGGAAAGTAAATTTCTATGCCGCATGATATGTCCTCCAGCCCTCCTTTGAATGTTGACCTAGAAAATGAAAAGAAAAAGAAACTTTAAAAGGAACCTGAATCCATTCCCTCATCTCCTTCCATTCCACTAAGGAATCCAATTCCTTTTCCTCAAGCTGTTTCTATGACAAAGAAGTCCTTTTAACCCGATCCTGAAATGCTCTACATGTTTAGACGTGTTGGAGTCAACATTACACTCTTAGACGCCAAATTAGATGTTCCAACTTTTATGATGCACTCATAGACCTAGGATCTTCTATTGATGTCATGTCCAAATCCATCTTCCCCAACCTTTTTCTAGGCCCCTTACATCCAATGGGTTTTGTCATTCAGTTAGCCAATCGAAGCACAGCCAGTCCTGAGGGAATAATTGAGGATGTACTTGTTCGAGTAAATGATCTTATCTTCCTAGCTGATTTCTATGCCCTTGACATGGAAGGTGAGACAAACTCTTTTAGATCTCCCTTAATTCTAGGAAGACCTTTCCTCATGACATCTAAAACCAAAATGGATATCCATGATGGCATCTTATCCATGGAAT
The DNA here is from genome assembly GCA_963277665.1 of Viscum album. NCBI lineage: Eukaryota > Viridiplantae > Streptophyta > Magnoliopsida > Santalales > Viscaceae > Viscum > Viscum album. Next base: position 2,130,217,692 of record OY728152.1, on the reverse strand, counting down.
TTGGTGACCAACATGTCAAGTTCAATAATTTTCAATCCAAGTGATACCCATTAGAGAATAAATCTGCATTCTCTATCCATTCTTCTGAAACTCTCTCTTAGAGGGTATTGTATCCCAATCCACCATGTTCTTCATGGTATACTAATATAGTATTTTGTGAATATTGTATCCTCATTAACCGAGTCAAAAATGGAGAAGTTGATGATGACATTACAAATGTATACTCCATTGACCTAAAGGATCATGAAATCTCATTGGAATTTCATCTCACCCCTGAACTCCAATGCTAAAAAATGAATGGTAATAAATTAAATGAACATGAATGCTCATTTGTTGATTCAAATCGGATTATCCCGCATTCATCCTTTCTTATCCTTGATTATGAAAATTCTGTTATATGTGAAGTTAACCCTGAACCGATGTGTTTATATTGTCCTGATGGTAGTGATGTTTGTGATATTTGTTTCCTAATTAATAAAGTGATCACTGGTGAGGTTTAAATTGACCATTCATTGGGGAACAGCATTGAAATAAAGGATATTGAAAATTTTATTCAGTCTTATGACTCCGCTGATACTCATTACTCTACATCGGTAGGTGATGAAATAAATGAGTAAAAAACAATTGGGATCTCATACTGTGGTTTTGTGTTATCTGAAGCTTACATAAATGAACCATCAAAATTGAGATATATTCCTGAATTTCCAAGCATAGAAAGACATCACTTTTTAGATAAAATAATTCCTCACATTGAAGACGAAAGGGAGGATAAAAATATTCTCTTTATACACCCATTAAATTGAAAGAACACGAACAAGGATGGGAAAAAATTATCCAATGAATCATTTGGCCTCCCAGAGGAGAAGTTTTTCTGGAAGCACACTAGAGTTGAGAAGATACGAATGCCACCGGCAGACTATGTGTAGTCCACTTTAACTATCTAGCTGTAGACAAATAAATTCAACACTTCTTGGGAGGCAACCCATGTTTTCTTTTACTTTTATGAAATGTTAATATCTTTTTAGTTTTTCATTAGATGAATAATGAATTTTCTTTTTCAGGTAACTTCCCACAGTCCTGGATCCACCTCAACTTCAATCAAATCCCAAAATTCTATAGCCGACCTATAACTAGATGGAGATGGTGACCCGCCAAATCCAAACTAGGGGGCACCTTTTTCCCTTTAACTCTCTCTCTATCTCATCATCTCCTTACCTATTTCTTCTTCTTCCTCTCTCTATCATTTTTTACCAATTTCTTTATCAAAACCTTTCTTTTTCACTTTCTCTTTTGTGTGTGTTTTTATTTATAAAAAACAAAAAAAAACCTAAAAAAATACAAAAATACAAAAAAAAAACAATCACTTAAAAAAATACAAAAAACTCATTAGTCATGATTACTCACCTACCAGTTTTCAAATTTTGTCCAACCATTTTACAGAGTCAAAACACATGGTTTCTTCTAAAAAATATTTCATTTTCATCATGACTTTGGATAATAAAATTTGTGTCAAAATTAACAAATTTTGAATGCTCAATTTTTTATTTGGAAAATGATTTTCTTGAACCGTGAGGAACATCCTTTGCTTTCATTCCAATGCCACCTATGGACGTCTATTCAAAATTTGTGCTTTCACCCACATTTGTGAGTCTTGAGTTTTTGGACCTTCGAGCTGAATTTCCTACTTTAGTGTGCATTAATATGATAGATGCATTTTTATGAACCACATGAGAATTATAATAGCCAAATAAACTCCAATTTCCCTTACAATAATCCTCATTTTGAAAGCCCCTTCAAGCCTACGAAAACCTTTTCCTTGATTTCCACCTTACATGCCCAATAACTTTTCAAACCTATTATCAACATGGATTTTCATTTCATAATTTTTTGAAATTTAAGTGTGGGGGGACTAGATTTCATTATTTGGGTACCCTATTATTGATTTTCAACAAGTTATCATCTGATTGAGGGAAAGAATCCGTTTAATTGTGGGGGAAAGGTTGTGATTCAGTGAGTTTTGGGAATTTATGTACGTTTATGACATCTTGTACAAATATTTTTGCAAAGTGTTCAAAAAAATCAAAAAATTCAAAAAATTCAATAAAAAAATCAAAAATATTGAAAACAAGAATGGGTTGTGTCTTGGGAAGGTCAAAAATCACTATTTCTCAACCTTTGATCTTGTTAAAACTACTACAATTAGTGTCATGAGGAGGTCAAATGTGGGTTGGGATATGAGTGTGAGATCTGTTTCAAGGTCAACATTCAAGAAAAAGAAAAAAAAGGAAACGAAAAAAAGAACACCTGCATTATATTATTATTAGTAGAAGTTTTGTGTTTTGTAAATATTACATCTTATCATTACCCTCATATTTTATTCCTCTATTGTGTCTTTCTTCAAATATTCATTCCCCTGTAAATATTTTTTTCATTTCCTTCCATGTTTTATTTCAAAAAAATGTACATTGATTTTTCTATATTAGTGTTTTAACCCTCTTCTTCTCTCTCATGGACATTATATTCCTACCGTCCCATTGCCACATAAAAACCCCTTAAAATGACCACTTGATTCTTGTGCACTTTGGATAGGTATTGGAATCGGAGATCACTTTCAAACTCTAATATTTTCACTTTTGGATGGTGAAAGAGTGAACCTCCACAAATGAATTTTATCATCTTTAGATGAAGAAGTTTTGAGTATCCACATTTCCCATTTTTAAATTTGAGCATGAAAAAATGAATTAGTCTTGGAACATTGTTTTTGTATCAACATGTGGTGGAATTAAAAATGGAATAGTGAAATAGTCTAAACCTCCCCTGATTGGAGAAAAAAAAATTGTAATATTTGTTGGTGTGTGAAAATAATTTTGTCATGTTTTTATATTTGTTGCACATGAGGAAATGCACAAGACTAAGTGTGTGGGAGTTGATATTGTTAATATTTTCATGTCTTATTATATACCCCCTTTACTGATTTTGTATGAAATGTGCATAATTTGTGCGAAATATTAATGTTTTAATTCTAAGTCTAATTTTTTAGCATGTTTAGAAGTAGGCCAATTGCGTCAGTTTTTAAATTTAATTTATAACTATCACCTTATTTATCAAAAAAATTTGGTTCTTATTTTTTAGGATTCCTAATTCAATATAAAGAATTTAATTATAAGGGATCATTGGATAGTTCTGCCACTTGAAGGATCACATTTACCACACAAGTTGACCTAAAGAATTTGTGAAGAAATTGGTCTAGCAATGATGATTGAGTTCCTGATTTAAATCCAGAAGCCCAAATTTCATGAAACTCTACCATATGTTCTTTATTATCCAAAATCATCACGGATTACTATTTTAGGGCCCAACTCTAAGAACAAGGGTCCCAAATGAAGCTTTTATTTCTAGCCCACCATTATGGCTGAGAAATGAAATTTTTATAGTATTAACGACATATCTCATGATGTGTTCATCAAACCGAGCTGATATTTTTCAGTGTGAAAGAGTAGATATAGAAGGCCGACTTTGTTGAAGAAATAATTCGGATTTGAAGGATTCTTACTATCCCAAAATCCATTCCAATTTTGGCCATCGAAAAAGAATGGATAGAAATGGACAGTTTACCTTTGTTTAATAAAACTTCCATAACTTTGGCTCCACTTTTCCAGATTCCTCCAAATTTTTACAGTAGTCGGCCAACCTTAATATCTAAAACTTCTACAAAGGAGATATTTAGAGATTCAAATTTTTGAGTAGCCAACGTGGAGAAACAAGTGGAGGGACAGATTGGGAATGAAAACAGTCCACTTCCTTGGGCTATAAATGCATCCCCCTCCTCTCCTTCAAAGGGGTTGGCATTTCAGAAGAGATGAGATCAAATTGGCATGACCGAAGTCTTGTCAAAGACTTGGGAGGATCTTCTATACACATTTTTTCACGTAAGAGACCTTTCCTCCTCTTTTTGTTTTCACTTACTTTCATGTTCTTCGTTTTTGTAATTTTGTAAGTCCTTTATTTTGCAATTCAGTTTTAATGAAAGTTTCTTCTTCAATATCTCTTATTATCATCCACTTTCTGGAGTTTCATTTTAATGTTCTTAAAATTGTTTAAATTCAGTTGAATCCCCTTCCCTTTTTTTGCTTCCTCATTCAATCGAAAGTCCGTTTTTAATTATCATCATTTTTCGTGTGTGTGTGTTCGACGTACCACTCTTTTCTAATCCCTTTATTTTTCTTCTCATTATAATTCATCACCATAAACTTATATTACAAGATTAATAACCATCTTAATGGATGAGTAAATATCTCATTGTGGTGAGTTTTAATTTAGGTATGTTAAGCGATTGAGAGCTTTTGCTCGCTGAGTATTCATTGAATTAAAATTGTTTATATTGGACTTAGCATTTCATGGATTAATGATTTGTTTTGATTAATGTGTTGTATCCATGGATTATTGGAACCATAAATACACTACCATTAACATGATATAATCATTATTAGAACCTTAAGATATGTTAAGGCTTTGATTAAAGCCATAACACATGGGAATTGCAATGAACGTCAACTTGTGACTAGGGTGTTAATTTAAATGCAATATAAAGAAAAGATCAAAGATATCACAAGCTTAAATAACCTAATGTTGAACTTACATAAATCATTATCTATTTGTTAAATCAATTATAGTCAATCAATCATTTCAATTAAGCTCTGCAAACAAACCCCCTAATCAAAATAAAATCAATAAAAACAAATGAATATTACAAATTATCATGGCCGTGGATTCGACCCGAATGTTAGTATACAAATTAACAGAGCACCAGAACTATGACCAGTCAATTGGAGACAATCAGCTGTGCGTTTCACTAGAAATTTGTCCGGTCGAATGTGACAATCAGCCGTGCATTTCAAATGGCGCTGATGCCGGGGATTCGACCAGAGTGCTGCTATACACATTAGCAGAGCACCAGAACATTGACCGATCGATAGGAGACAATCGGCAGTGCTTTTCAAATGGCGTCATTGCTGGGGATTCGACCTCAGTGTTTCTATACACATTAGCAGAGCACCGGAAAATTGGCCGGTCGATAGGTGATAATCGGTGGTGTGTTTCGAATGGCGCCATCGAAGAGGATTCGACCCGAGTGCTGCTATACACATTAGTAGAGGACTAGAACTTTGACCGGTTGATAGGTGACAATCGGCCGTGCGTTTCCATTCCATCTGAAGAGGATAACGTGCTCCCCACCATTAGAAAAAAAAATTTAGGTGATTTTCTTGAGGATATCTGAGCATATCGAGCCTCAGAGTCAATGTCCCCAAGATGAAACTCCCTGACTCGCTGAAGGAGTGCGGGAGTGACAGCCATAGACTGGAGATATGCTTCTCAAACTTTATACATGAAGTATGTCTACATTGCGGCTAGCTGATATGTTTCCTCCCTCAGCAACTATCGACAATAAGTCATGCTGAGTGCATCTGCTACAACTTCCACCTTCCCATTATTATAGACTATTTCAAATTAATATTCCTAGAAGAACTCTTGACATCATTGCAATCTCAGGTTCATGTAATTCTGTGAGATTATATACCTGAGAATATTTTGATCATAGTAGAATGTAAAACGTTCACCCATCATGTATTTTCAACACATCTTCATGGTGGAGACCACTACTACTAAATCCAGGTCATGGGTAGTGTAGTTATTCTCATGTTTCCTCGGTTTTTGTGAGCTGTAGGTGATCACTACTTGCTCCTGCACTTGGACAGACCCATGTACAGTCCTTAATGTGTTGCAGTAGACCACCTACCCAACACCCCTATCAGGTAGCCTCAATATGGGGTCACTTTTCAGCCTTTGCCACATCTATGGAAAACTCTACTATAATCTATCCATCCATACGAAGGGTTGTCCCTTCTTCTTCAATTTTGACATGGTTTTAATAAATCATGAAATGTTAGGCATGAATCTCCAGTATTATCCAACCTACCACAAGAAACTCCGCTTCTCGGGCACACTTATAGGTGGCACCAATGCTAGCACATCCACTATCTTTGTCAGATCCAATGAAAATACATCCTCCAAGAAAACATATCCTAAATGGTGGACCTCTACAATCCAGAACTGGGTCATCAAGAGAGTAAAATAAGGATGGAGGTCTTGTAGTGTATCCAAAACTATCTGCAGATGATTGGGAAGATTCTCATCTGAGTCCAAGTATATCAAAAGTTGGTCAATGAAGACCCCCATAAAGAGATCATGGTATGACTATAAGATCTTGTTTATGATTCCCATAATCACTACATGGGATTTGGTCACTCTGAATGGAATAACAATGAACTCATAGGGGTCATACTGACATCTGATGGTCATCTTCTGCACATCCTCATCTCATCCCCAGAGATGATGATAGCATGAACTAAGTTCTATCTTCGATAACCAATGAGCTCCTTTTAGGTGATTGAAATGAACATCAATCCGCAGATATTGATACTTATTCTTCACATTCACATGGTTCATGCGCAGATAGTTCACAGAGAGTTTCAAACTCCCATCTACCTTCTTGGAAAACAAAATCGGGGCTGCCCATGGAGAAACACTCAGCATTATGATCCCCTTCCTCTACAAGTCCTCCAAATGTACCTGTAACTCACGATTCTCCATGGGAGCCATCTCAAATACCAACATAGATATCGGCGTTGTCCTGGGCTACAGGTTGATGTAAAATTTTCCCACTCTACGTGGAGGTTGACATTGAACATCACTATAAATGACATTAGCATATTGGTCAACCACCCTAGGAAAGCTCAAATTCTCAATATCAAATGGTCTGAGGGTATTTCTTTCCAACTAATGTGTGATCTATTTCACCCTCTTCTTGGTAATTAAATCCTATGCTACAAAGGTTCCCTTCTCTCCGGTGAAGGAAAACGTGGTACCATCCTCACAAACACACTACACATTGCACCTAATACAATCAATTTGAGCACGGACTGTGGATAACCATTCCATACCCATGAAAATGTCGTAAGGCCTTGAAACCACTACTAGAAGAACTCAGCTGAATCTCTTGCCTCCTAGAGTGAGCTCAAACTACTTGAACCAGGGTGTAATAATCAAATCATCTCCCGTATGAGTCTCTAGACATATGGATCAGGTAAACAACTCCACCATAATCTTCAAGCTCCAAACAAGGGCTGTTAAAATAAAAGTGTGACTGGAACCAGTATCTACAAGTACTGCAGGTATGGGGAAGTAGAAAAAGTACATAACATTAATTATATTCGGAGCACCTTGGTTGTAGGCCTTAGATTCATGGAGCTGCGCTCGTTCCTATCCCCATGCTCCATGTGGTCAGGGTAGACCACCTAGAGGTGGTGATTGTGGTAGATACACGAATCACTGCCCACATCCTGCTATACAACCATCCATTTTTCCACATCCTCCAACTACCTGCGGACCTCCCTGATTGAATCTCTTCCTCCGCCTTGGTGGTCCCTTGAAAGTCTCTCGGCCGTCCTTATGGTGGGACGGGCAGTGTCGTGCCATGTGACCCTGCCCACTGCACGAGTAGCATTGTCTGCACCTTAGCTATACTCATTTATCTGATGAGCCCCGCACCACAGGCCCAGTATCATGAGGTCTCCCACTAGAATGCACCATCCATTTGGGCCCCTGTATCATCCGTCTATATCTTGTTGCAGACGAATCTGCTACCAAAAATTCAGTGGAGGCACTTACCATTGGTACCTGCTCAGCTAGGATTCTCTTCACAAAATGTGCTCGCTCTATCAGCACAGCCTATGTCAGAATGCATAGGGATATCATTGATTCTATGATCTCCCATTGGAGACGCTGATGAATGGTCTGAGTCCTGGAAACAATTTATCGTACAATGTCGGAGGAGTAGTGGGAGAGGTCAGTGATCCTCACCGAGTACTGGGCCACAGTCATGCTACCCTATTGTAAGTGTAGAATCTCATATATATGCATAGAGCATAAGGTTGTTGGGATGAACATTTCCCTGAAGAGGCTCTCTAATTTTACCAAGATGAGGTTGATCTCGTCATTTATCTAGAGTGTTAGACTCCACCATCTATCAGCTACTCTATGGAAGAAACTAGCCACTAGGTTCACCATCAAATCACCTGGTGTCCCTGCTAAGAAAAAAAAACTCCGGCCACACCCTACATCCAATACTCAACTGCCTGCAGCTCCAAATCACCATAGATCCTTAGAGGCATATGCTGGTAAAACTCATGCAATGTGGTTAGTTGCCATGAAACCTCTGCTGGTGGGGCTATTTGCATCTGAAAAACAGTGGGTTGTTGTGTTGTTGATACCCCACTCGAAGGTGCTAACACAATAAGAGGGTCATACATCGAGGCCTCATCACTAGGTGGGCCATCATCACATACTCTCTCAGTAATACTGGTTGGATATCTATGTGGAAGAATACTGAAAGAAAATAGGTGTGCCATGGTCAATAAGATATACCTAGTGAGCTGACTCAAAGAGATCAAAAGAAATACTTTTCAAAAAAACACACCCAATCAGTGTTTCTGTGCACTGAGTCAGAAATAAGAATTATGGTCCGGGTGTATGGATATGTCTGCGACCGCAGAAACACTGGATTCCACAAGCTGAAAACCAAAATCACAACACTTAACACTATTTCCACATATAAAATATCAGAGACCTAGTACTTATCTAGAACTAACTTCTCTGAAACCACTTTATCACAACCCGACACTCGGGGCCCATGCCGTGACTACCACAAGCCCGCCATATATTGGTCAGGGGCTGGTGACTAACACTAGAAAGGCGTAACCCTAAAATGGGAATGCATTTTCATTTTAACCTTTATATTCCCACTTTCCAAGAACATAACTAAAAGCAACCATAAATTAAACTGTTGTCGTAAAAGTGTGCTGAAAGTAAAGGATCCAGAATACAAGACCAACCGAAAAGTAAAAATACCACTGAAAAGTAAAAAAAACAATTTAATGTTTAATAGATGCTCTTAGATCATCCACCAAGGACACTATCTTAAAGGATGGTACAACAAACGTTCAGTAGACCCTATGTCATGTCACGCCAAATGATCCACCTCTGTGTAACATCCAGTCCTGGCTCCCTCTGCCTCGATTAATGTTCTTTTTCATCTGCACAAAACCCAACAAGGCGCGAGCGTATCCAATGTAGTGGTGAATATAATGATACTCATTAGTGACCTCGAACCCTTTTAGGCCTCCCAAATTTTGACAATGGAAAACCCAAAAACCAAGACCTCAATCTCAAGAACGATGTGATAGACATAAGCTCTACTTAGGTATATGACCATACACATAACTAAGATATCATGATATACTCATCTCATACAAGAGGGATGAATACCAAAATGATAAAACCATGATGGTATTTGTACCACAAAGGTAACACCATGAAGGAAGAAGCATAACAAAAATGACACCACAAAGACAACATCATGAAGGTAGAAGTACCAGACAGGTTACACCATGAAGACAACAACACGAAGGTAGAAGGCTAAGCTGAAAATTAGGTTTAACTTATGTAAAGAAATAAATATTATAAGTTATAAGTATAAATCATTAATTCTATTAAAAAGAACTACTGATCACCCATAGAGGATTGATAGGTAATAACCACGACTAACCCACCCAGGATTTGACCGACACATGATCAGTATGTGCTGAACAAAACATGATCGTTGAGCGCTAACCCACATAGGATCTGATCGATGCTGGCCCACATGGGATTGATATATGCAGATCCACACAGGATCGGTGTTCTTTCTTCATGTTACATCCAACCAGAGGATTCCTCACACCCAGTGTGCTTGAGTTTTGTAGAATCATACCTTCCTGATACTGGTCATACCTTGACCACCAATAAGATCTAAAATGAGTAAACAAAAAGAATTCATGTTGTAAGGGTTCCTGTGTGAGAAACAATGCATCAATTGGACGCATGGTGTTTGAGTTACAATCGTTTTAGTTCCGAGGGCCCGGTTGGATTTGGGTTTGATCTAACTCAATCGTACTCCAGCATTATCAAAAACGCGAGTGATTTATTTCTAAACCACATTCTCTATCCAAGGATCTGAGAATAGTAGACAGTTCTTCAAACATAAATCTGGTTCTCAAGAGGGAAGCACGACCCGCAAGGGGGTGCGTCCTACTTGTCTGGCCAGCGGTGGTGTTCTCCCTAGTATGTGTGGGGTGGGGGTGAGATCACTGGTCTCACAAATGACCTAGATGTTGTTAGGTTTGTAATGTGGCGACACCATGTGGGTGCCTCCTGGTCACCGTGTAACCCCATGGTGGTGTTGATTCCACCTCTAACGCACCTTTGGTCATGGCCCCTTGCTCATCAGCAGTGCGCTAGTCGAGCCTCCCTCACCTTCTGTAGTTGGCTGGTGTCTCTGCCAACTCTTTTACCCCCTGCGGCTTCGGCTGCATCTCCTTTCTCACAAACGATGCACGCCAGCATTCCACACCTCCTCTGCTGCTGGCCGGTTTCGGCCTCTCCACGAACAGTTGCAGCATAGTGTTGCAACCTCCTCTTGAAGCGTGTGACGGCACACTTCCTCCATCATAACCGGTTTGTGTCTCTATGTTAGAGGACATCCATAGAGAATTCATGGGTAGCAAGGTAATGGAGGGTCCCAACTAGGTTTGTTTGGCTGACACCCTCTATGTTTGATTCTAATCCTAAGGGAGGATTAAAGGATTCAACAATCACATGAATTAATAAAAAATCAAATCCCTTCCTCGATAATGATGTAAAACTCCTGTGATCGAGGAAGTGTCACCTTTCTTCCTTCCCACAACAAGATTCCAACAACACCGCTTGTACATCATCCTTCAATTCTTTGTTTGCTGTCTGTCATCCCCTCCCACAAGAACAAGCTCCATCTTCCAGGGTTTTGGCATCTTGGTAGATTTTCAGCACTTCGTTTCCTGGTGAAGCAGTGTTGATACCTCTCCCCATGCTCCATATAAATAGGATAGGGGGTGGGTTTCAAATGCTCGTGGGATTTATAAGGGTTCATTAATTACAAGCCTTCCTTAGTCCCAAATATATTTTACATAGAATTGAATGATCATGCTATTTAATGGATTGACACATCGTCGGTCCAATGTTGTCACATGTATGTTTAAATCAATGAACGAAGTAAATCAAATAACAATGTTATTTTATTTAATCTCTTAAAAATTCCCAAATTTTAACATTCTTTCTTTTCCTAATACGGTCAATGTGATGTCTCCCTTAAATGAATTGTGGCACTACGAATTGAATAGTTCCTTCAGATTTATAATCTAAACACCTGTTCAATTGGTTGAAAACATTGCTCGTGCATTTACTGAACGCACCTGAAAAATGTTCATTAATTCATTCATGTCCCACTAGGCCTTTGAGTCACACACTGTCGATTAACAGAGACTCATAATACTTCCACATAATTAAAAAATTACATGGAAAAATTTGGGTCTTTATATTTATTTATGCACTATTAGATAATCTCTTAATATAATATTTTAAAAAATTATAGCGATTGAAAATTTAACTCATATTACCACAGTTAAAACGTATGATATATTTTATTTTTTATATCTACTTAACCATATTGGTTAATAATTATCAAATAAATATTAAAAAATATATATTTAACAATTTATTTATTTATGATCTATGGCCAAATTTATGTGAAATTGTTCTATTTTTTATTGATACGTTAATCTTTTAGAAGTTAAATGTAATTAATAAAAATAAATCCAGTCAAAATAAATAATACAATTATAAAAAAAGGTGAAAATAAAATATTTCCACATTCCATGAAGCTGTTACCAAAACATAGTTTTCATAACACAGAAATATGATAAATTAACATATGGGTTTCAAAATTTATTTTCCATTATAAGACCTAATTATGTAAAGGATATAATTTTACTTCCATTAAAATATAAAATTAATGACATTGATAAGTAAAATGTCCTAATTTTTATTTGTTTATTTCAAAATAGAGACATAAATTTTCATCATGGACAATATTTTTGTAGAGTTTCTTTTCATTTGAGAATAATTTTTGTAGCATTACAATGATGTATATTTTATTATAAAATTTAAATAAAATTATTTATATATATATTTTCCATTTAGAGGATAAATAAACATGCCATGAGACCAAAAAAGGGATTGGGTATAAAAATGTTCGTTAACATGTAGCAAATGAAAATTTATTCAGTATAGTGAAATAGTATAATTCATAAGACTGTACTTCTCTTTGTGGATTCCATCCTTGACAATATTGTTAATATTGAATCGTAAATTTATATAAAAAATAATAAAATATTGGTATAGAAACATTTTTTTTCCTATTAAATAATTAATGATTCAATATATTGTATTAGAGGGGTAGATTGATCACATGTATAAAGGGTTTTTGGGATACAAAAAATTCGTGTAAGGAGTGAAAAAAACAAACCCACACATAAAGATCATTTATGATGCAACTAGTTTAAAACATGAAGAATATAAAAAATAGATTTTTTTAAATTTCATAGTATTTATTTATATATTATATACCATTATATAATACAAGGTTCCATAAATTATGGAGAAATATTCAATCAACAAGTAATGGATTGGACTTCTCTGGTACATTTCTTTATTGAAATCAGGTGTCAGAGGTTTTCTGGGATATCAAGGTGACTTATCCCCAGCACTTCCAAATTTCCAGTTATATAAAATGTTTTTCTTGTTTTTTTAATTTTTCCTTTAGTGAGACAAATGTGAGAAGTGTAACCGGTGAGATAGATGTGAGCAGTGTCATTGGTGAGACAAATCTAACTAGTGTCTACAGTGAGACAAATTTCAATAGTGTAATTACTTGGAGAGATGCGAATAGTTACATCTATAAGAAAGATGTGAATGGGGTATTCCGTAAGAAAAATGTGAACAGTATCCTCTATGAGACTGATGTGAATAGTCTCTTCGATGAGAAATATGTGAATATATTCATAGGTCAGACAGATTGGAAGAGTGCCATCAGTGAGATAAATTTGATTGCTTTCATTGGTGAGATAGATGTGAATAATGTCATCAATAGGACATATGTCAACAGTATTATCGGTGACGCAGATGTGAACAGTATTATCTGTGTGACATATGAGAACACTTTCATCAGTGATACAAATGTGAATTGTGTTATCAGTGAGTAATTCGTTCTATCACCATTAGAGAGGCATTTGTATAGTCAGATTCGATGAGTAATTTGTACAATTTGTATCAGTGATTCATTTAAATTGTCAGCATCAGTAAGTCATTTTTAATGTCATCTTTGGTAAGTCATTTGTATTGTCGGCATAATTGAGTCATTTGTACCATCTGGGTTGGTAGGTGTATAGTGTTTCTATCCCTCAGTTGGTGTACATTGTTTCCAGCCTTCAATAGGTGTACAGTCTTTCCAGCTTCATACAATTTCTCACATTTATAGATTTCATTGTGGGTGAATTCCTTAAAGGCCTTGTTTTAATGTATTTTAGGCCAATTCAAAGCCCATAACTCAAATATTTATTTTTTAAATTCTTGGTATTCTTTTACATGGTAATATTTCATGGGTAAATGTGATTCTCTTTAAAGGGAAAATCCACCATATCTAAAACTAATTTTCATTTAATTCTCGTAAAGAGATGATATATATTACTCCATTGTACTACCTTTTTGTTTCCTTGAATGGAATGCTCGAACCTTTTCTTTAATCTGATAGGAGTGGTGTGAACAAACCTTAATACTTGGATCATTTACCCTTTATGTTTCATCCTGTTGTAAGCGTACCAATTATTTGGGTGGATGTAGAAAGTTTTGATATATCATTGATAGTATGAAAGATCTAACTATGTTATTATGTTTTTTATCCTTCTTATCTCATTTCTCATCACCATGTTATGGAATGAGGTATCCATGTTCTTAATTGATTTTTCTTTTTTTTCGGTTAGTGCAGTCGTGCCGCAACATCCTTAGGTGGATGTAGTTGTCACGGTGGAAGGAGATCGTGATTTATTGTGTGATTCATTCGTGAATAAATAACGTAAAAAATATTTTTAGGTAGGGGATTCATGAATTATCTACTAATATAAGTGTTATTTTTGAGTCATCATGGTTCATCCCACCATATCACAATGTAATTGACATAATAAATATTCAAACTGGGAAAATAAATTGGTATTAATCGTATATTATTGCGTATTATTTTTCAAGATAGTGTGATAAATAAAATATCCTTGTTTAACATGATTTTATTGACATAAAATTTGAAATAAAATTAACTATGATTAATTTTAATTATTTCTCAAATATAAAGAATCATGTACATGAAATTGGTTGTTGTTGTTGTAATTTGATGTTAATCAAATAGATGTAGTAAGTATGTTTAATTATATTTGGCAGCTATGGTATCTTTTTTTAGGTTTCCCAAAGTAGGAACCAAAATTTAATTAATTGTTTTATTCAATATGTATTAATTAACCAGTTTTTTGCTAAAAGAGAGAACCTTGTAGGGTTCGGAGTTACCATATTACTTGTATGATCTAGTTCCTTGTTCCTTGGATCCATGAGTTCCCCTTATGTATAATGGTTGTATAGTTTATTTAATGGCCACAATACAAATAGATATGATGTTTTTTCCTACTTCTTATGATGATATGTGAGCCAGGATGGATGTTGTGATATATGGGGGTAAGGATGCCCAATTCTATTGGAATTAGTTGACGCCTAGATTGGTGAGAAGCATCAGATTATGAATGTGGGTGTCAGGGAGGACACTGAAATGATGAAACGTGATGGATATTAATGATTAAATTCTTGCTGGTTAATTTTGTTTTGGTATCCTCATTACTTTTCCTACTACTGAAGGAATCTTGTCTTTTTTACCATCCTTCTATATTGGGTGAAGATGCATGGGGTATGCCACATTCTTTTTGTGTTTAGCTTCTCGAGGGAGGATGGGTCTATGCTAATTATATAGGCGGAAAATACTTGATGAGTTATTCATCTACTCAACCTATTGATCCCCTTATGATTGTTAGATGAGAATGTTTTTCAATAATGCTTGGGAATATAAGAATATAATAATTTTTCGAAAAATATTTGAATAAATGATTTTAACCCACGGGGTTTGAACTTAGTGTAATGAAATGATGAGGTTACAAGTCAATGGAGTTGTGGATCTTGGTTCTATTGCTAATGAAATGTGATGTGGAATTGTTAATGGTTATTTAATTTTTAAATAATTAATTAACATAAATTCAATTTGATAAGAAGTGAATTTTGTAATTTAATAAAGATCTTTTTATGGTTTTGTAATTATAGGATACCTAGGCTTAGTAGTGGATGCTGGGTGTCTAAGAGATGTTAGATGAATTTATGGCTATGAATACATTACTCCCATAATGTGGTTGTGATCTATAGTATATTCAGTATTTTTTGTGTTTCTATACAGTAATCCACCCTATCAGTTAATGAAACCGACACCCCTGAGATTCTGATCCCTAAGGGGTGTTTCCCCATCATTTTGGTGGGAGGTTGGATGGCTGGCTTTCCCCTTTATTCCCCAATATAGTCATGGTAGTTACTTGTGTTGGTCGGAAAAATAGTTAGTTTTTATCATATATGTGTGTAGTGGGCTGAAATTGGTTTTGGTTATTCACACACACATATTCTGGATATAGTTTCTTACGGCTACTATAAGTATAACGTGTATAGGATGTCCTAGTATGAGGATCTTTACTCGGTGCATGGGATATAATGGATCGAGGATTAATTCCAAATATATGATACATGTTATACGAGTGGAAGTGGCTCGCAAAATCTACTTATTTGCCTTGGATATGGGGACATGGTGGATTTTCTTCACGTGCTACATATTGTGATATTCCATCTAGGTGTCTGAAGGAAAGCTGTTTTAGATAGAGATTCTTAGCATGTGAGAAATTGGAGAAAAGCGTGAAACCATGGGGATGTGGTAGCGGGGTACCCTTTATATTCATTGTGATATTATGTGCTATTATATGAAATATGCGGTGAGAGTATCCATGGTTAGGCTGGGAACATAGGGTACCTATTTAGCTGAAGATTTAGATAAACTAGTTGTTCTTTATAATTTAGCATGATGTAATTAATTTTGCATGAGAGGCTCTTGTGATGATCCAACTGAGTATACTATTATACACATCCTACATATATATAAACTTATTTTAGGTCACTTGGAGTTGGTTGGTGATCAGGATGGTTTCTATTATCTTTAGGTTGCAGGAGTTCATTGGGATTCATGGTCTCTGTTATTTTAATTTTCATTTGGAACATGTAGTATTCCATTCTAGTTGAAGTAGTATTTCATGAAATTACATATGTTTACTAGGGAATTATATTATACTTATGTCTGAGTTGGATTTTTTAGTTGTATGTCTTATCTCTCTCTTCTGACCATGTTCTCATAGATGGAAAGGCTTCCCATTTATATGTTTGTTATATCCATAGTGCTAGTCGCTAACCTAGAGCCTACTGAAGTCGGGACTCGGGGGTCACTACATCCATTATGAAATTTCGAACCAAGGAGGGGTACACATTTTTTGGAGGGGTCATTACAGAGTGGTATTAGTGGTTTGGTTGATAGATTGGAAGGATGTTACTGTTAGGAACATGTGAGGTTGCATGGGTTGGTAGGGAAATGGTGTTAGGTGTGTTTAGAAGGTGATGTAAACACTAGAGAGTGGATCAGATATAAGCATTTAGGGCCTCCTTCATTCTTATGCAAAGACCATTATTTATAAATTTGCTACTAAATGAGGTGATACTGGTTTCAGGGTGGAGTCTAAGTAATGGATCATGCAGCATTCTTCATTGGTCTTGTGTTTGAATGAGTAGACCTTGGGATATGTTAACATAAAATTAATAAAAGAAAAAATCATCATTGATGTTGAGACTTCAATATTCTAGGTTTAGGAGAGCTAAATATTTTTTGTATTACCTGTATAGCTCCAATTCAATGTCGTTTATCGGTTCACATGGAACATGTCTAGAAGGCTGCGCCAATTTATCGTTATATGGTAGAGGATTAGGACGATGACACTAGGAGGATGACACTCTGAAATTTCAGTTATATAGTCTTCAGAAGTATGATGGATCTTTTTTATATACAATAACAAAAGTCTAGTGGGATGTGGTATATATAATGTTCAGTTCGATATGTTCTTGGAAGGAGCACTGTGTGTCTTTGGTGGTGATGATACATAGTGGGGAAGAGTTTCAGTTATGGTTCTTATTCCTCGGGGATCATGAGGAGTTGTAGATAGTATTGGAATCATTCAAAAAAATTGATTCGAGCTTCTTTCATCAACAATGAAGGCAGGCAGTCACCATAAGCTATATACCCTTTGACACGGGATATCTAGTGTGTGATATATTGGAATCTATTTCTGTAACAATTTATGATATGCTTCAGACCCATTTCTAGATGAGGAGGCAAGGGAGAGGATATTCGGGGAGGCTTTGCATCCATAGATACGGCCTCTGGTCACCCCATTTATTCTTAAGACATTTCTTCAGGTGCAGACAAGGGCATATTTCATTAAGAGTGTCTTAGCCCGAAATAGATCATTACGAGAGGGGATTTTTCCATATTCCTCAAGATGTAGAGTTGTTGTTAGGGGTTCCATGTTTTTAGGGATGAAGAGTTTCCATTTTAATGGGGGTAGGTCCAAGCCCCCATCATCGTATTTCTCCAGGGATGGTGGATCTTATACCTATTCTAAGAGATTAGGAACTTGTCTCTCTTTGTGGAGGGAATGGTTATTAGTAGTGAGAGTTCTTGAACTTTCATAGCAGTCAGGGTGCACTAGGTGATCCACTCCAGTTTCCTTCATTGAGGACGACCTAGCCGAGGTAGCATCAGTAGGTTTCACCAGTATTAGATCAGTTGAGAGAGATGTTGCAAATAGAGGATATACTATTGATGCTCTCTATCCTCATAGTGAAAAGCACGTCCATGGTGGTCACCTTTATTAGGGTCATATAGGTCGTAGAGGAGTTTTTGGATAGATTCATGATTTACTGATATCAGTTCTAGGTGAGTTTGACATCATACGATGTACCCTTTTCTGGTTTTTAACATCGGTGAATGCCTTTTTTAACTCCCGAGACACACAGTCCATTATATCAGCTTCCCTTTTCCATATATTTTGACTAGAGGTAGAGAGGCATCCAGTGCCATTGGCATTGACTGTGCTATTTAGAGGTCGAGCTGACTTTTTTTAAGTATGTGGAGACTGTGAGTTAGTGCTGGGGAGGAACCGCTCTTGGGGAGACTTCCTATTCTTAAGGATACAACCATATGATATCATCCTCAGAATATATTGGTTTTATTTAGTTAAGGATATAATTTATTTATTTAGGAGGAAGGTGGTGTTCTTAGATGCTGATGGATATCTAGCTATGTTTGATGGCAGGCGATACCCTCAAGTGGTTCAGAGGTGAGTTCCATTATTATCAACCTTGATGGAAGACCTGATGCTATGTTCTTCAGAGGATTAGTAGTTGGCATTTACTAGATTCGTATAAGAGTACCCTGATGTATTTCTAGAATAGTTTGTAGCATTACCCCCTTGATGAGTGATTGAGTTTGAGATCTTGCATTAACCAGGAGTGTATTCTATCTTTGTGTCACCTTATAAGATGGGACCTTATAGGATATGCGAGCTGTCTATATAGCTTGATGGTTTGATACAATGTAGTATTTTTCAACCAAGTGTGTCACCATTGGGGGAACTAGTATTGTCTTGAAGATGGTAGACATCAGTTTTCGGTTACGTCTCATTTATCCACTCTTAAAATACATGATGGTGAAGAATCACCATCATCTTCCATGGAATGATGATATATTCGATCAGAAAATTGGTTTATGTTTGTTTTCAATGGTTAAATTGTTGTCAATATATCATCATATACGAGTGAAGTTTGAAGATATCCTGAAAACTGCATTTTTTTGTCATTATGGTCATTATGAGTTCATTGTGATTCAGTTCTATGTGTCGAATGCTACAAAATTTTTCATGGGTTTGATTCACGCTATGTTCTTTTTTGTTCATGGATATGTTTTGGGTGGTTTTCATTGACAAAATACTTTTAATATTTTAGTATGAAGAAGAGAATACATAGCATCTACACACCCTTTTGGCAGTTTGTTTTTCAAAAACTGATATTTGCGAAGTTGTTGAATTATGAAGTTTGTCCACAAGAAGTTTGTTTCCAGGGGCTTCTGGTGTCTTATTAAATATTTGTTTTGGATCTATAGAAGTTATAAGCAGTTATGTCTGGCCATTCCCCATGACAATAGCACATGTGTACAGTTTCATTTGTCTTTCCAGCTACTACAGGTTTGTCGTAGCCGAATTCTATCGAGTTGTGAATCTTCTGAAGGTATTAAATAGGAAGGATCAGGAGTTCGTGTAGACTGATTAGTGTTAGAAATCTTTTGAGTATATGAAAGAGAAGTTGTTAAGTTCTCCAGTTTCATTTCATCTAGTAGAGTTCTTTAGATTTGATGTTTTGTACGATACATTTCATCTAGGGTTAGGTTGTGTTCTAACATTACAGAGATTTGTTGTTTCTTATGTGTATCGATAGTTTCATTCCCAAGAATGTATCAAGTCCACCCATGATCTTGAGTCTGTAGCTATGATTTTTCTCTAATGTTGTGCAGACATTACCTCCTCGGTTAGTTCTTGGTGGTTTTCACTTTTCTTTAATAGCCTGATTTTTTTTATCCCTGCATGACAGGAAATTGTGGAATCATCGGTTGATGGAGTTCTATAGTAATAAGACTTTGAAAAATTGTATTCACCTAGAAAAGGGAATTATTCAGCTGATTCCATGAGTATGAATTCATTTAGTTATTTAGCGCGTCAATCATAAGACTATTGGATATTGATGGATGAAAATTAAGAATAACATCTTAATATAGGGGTGTTGGGGGGAAGAGGTTTTAATTATTGAATGACTATGCAATCTTCTCTGGTGTAGTAGTTTGAAGAGTCCAAGTTGGGGGATGTCGAGGTGGAGGTTTGGAGAGACTGAGTTTTTTTTGGGGAGGCCCCTATTGGTTGGTCATTGGATGAACAACACTAAGGGTTGTATCAGGGAAGGATCATTATTCGATTTATCTATGCATGCGACAGTTCATAAAGGGTTCCGTAGTTTGTCTTTTGTGGAAAATCCTAGGATGAAAATGTTGTAGAGTGTATTGAGGAGTCAGTTTTTGTGTCATGGGATGAAGCGTGTAGTGGCATAGTTTTTTACCAATTTTTGGTCTTCTATAAGGTGAAGGCTGAGAACTGTGTCCCTGGTGGTTTGGTTTAGCCGTTTGATGTTCCTTAGTGTATGTGGGAGGACATCTCAATGTAATTTATTACCTTCTTAGTTGAGGTTAGGGAGGGTATGATGCAATATGGGAGGTAGTGGTTCATTTGATGAAATACTCCCACTTCACAGTGATCAAGGAGTTGAGATCAATGGTAGTTTATTCGCAGTAGTATCTAGAAGAAGTGGGGAGACTCCACGGAGTCCTGTGGATGATCATTTCTGATCAAGATCCTCATTTTACCTATATGGTGTGGACATGTCTCTAGCATTTTTTCAGTTTTAATATATACCTTAGCACTACGTTTCATCAGCAGATGGATGATCTAATAGAGCGGGCCATCTAGACCCTGGGAGACATGTGGTGCTATTGTGTCCTGGATTATGGATTATCTTGGGTGAGGCACTTACCCTAGGTGGAGTTCACATACACAAATAGTTTCCACTCCAGCGTCGTTATGGAATCATTTTATGACTTGTATGGTCTGCCTTTTCTTTCACTGTTGTGTTGGGCTAGCGTTGGAGAGTCTATAATTCTTAGACCAGAACTCTTGATGAATACGATTGAAATAGTTCAGATGACTTTGTTAAAAGATGAAGGCAGTGTAGGATTGTTATAAATCATATGCTGATCAATTGAGGAGAGCTTTGGAGTTTTATGTTGAGGGTTCATAGGTTTCTAAAGGTGATTCACCATTATGGGATGTGACGGTTTGGTCATGGGAGTATATTGTCACCCGAGATTTTTGGTTCTTTTAAGGTGTTGAATCATGATGGATCTTTGGTGTATCGAGTGTCCCATCCCTCGTAGATGAACCAGATGCATAATGTTTTTTATGTGTCACATCACTGTTGTTATCGTTATGATAACTCTCACATAATCAATTGGGAAGAGATCAATGTGGATGATTACTCGCCCATCGGGGAGCAGCCTGTGGAGATCCAGGACTATAAAGAGATGTTGTTGTGTGTGAATTCTATTCCCTGGATTCATGTCTTGTGGTGACATAGTAGCATGGAATTAATTACATGTGAATGTCATTGGAAGATACCTTCTTAGTAACCCATGTTCATTGATGTTTAACACTTTTCATGTAACAATGTTTTCATTATGTTTTTAGACATTTTGTGATTGTGAGTAGCCATTATTTTTGAAATTTTTGTGTCTTTATCTTTTTGGAGTGGTATCTTGATGGTTTGTTGTTCAGAACCATTTTCTATTTCCTTTTAGGGTGGTTTTGAATTCTTGAGGTTGAGAATGATTGAAAGGTATCTGATATAATAGACCTGACCAATATAGTCCAATTATTAGTAGTAATCAAATGTCTGAGATGTTATGGTAGGGAAAGGTTACTTATCCCCAAAAAATTTCCACTTTTATAGTTTTATGAACAATGTTTCCATTTTTTGTGAACAGTGCAATCCATGAGATAGATTTGAACAGTGTCATTGATTAGACAAATGTGAACAGATTCATCAGTGAGGCAAATGTGAACAATGCTGTTAGTGAGACAGATGTGAATTGTGTCCCCAGTGAGATAGATTTGAATTGTGTCCTTGGTGAGACAGATGTGAATAGTGTCATCGGTGAGATTGATTTGAAGAGTTTCATTAGTGAGAAATATGTTAATAGTGTTCTCGGTGAGATATTTGTGAAACTTTTCATCGTTGAGACATATGTGGACAATGTCCTCAGTGATACAGATGTGAATTGTTTCATTATTGACACAAATTAGAATAGTGTCATCGGTGAGTCATTTTTTCTATCAACTTCCGTGAATCCCTTGTACTATCAATATTAGTGAGTCAGTTGTACTATCATCCTTGGTGAGTAATTTTTTCAGGTCAGCATTGATGATTCATTTGTAGTATTAGCATCAGTGAGTCATTTGTAATGTTAGCTTTAATGTTTCATTAGTACTGTCAGCATCGGTAGGAGTATAGTGTTCCAACTATTGGTTGGTTTATAGTTTTTGCAGCCATCTCTAGGTGTACAATGTTTATATCTTTCTATAGTTTCACCAATTTAGCATCTTCATTGATGAAAAATACATTTAGGGACTTGTTTTAATGGATTTAAGTCCAATTCAATGCCCACAAATCCAATTTGAATTATCCTATGGCTTGGAATTCAAATTCATTTTCGAACTGCATGGTTTATTGGGATCCAATTTTAATGGAAAAACAGAATATATTAAACCACAACTATATTTAATATTCTAAATGGAAGAGATAAATTCCTCCCTTGTTCTACCTGTTTATTCAAATATCTTAGATGCTAGAACCTTTCTTTATTCCCATAGGAGTTGTTTGATCGAGCCTTAATCTTTGAATTGGTTCCCCTATATAATTCTTCATGCATCATCTGCACCCCCGGTTTTTTTACATGCAGCAAGTGATGATCAGTCATTGATGGAAGGTATGATCTACCTATATTCTTGTGTTTTCTTTAATAATTATTTTCACATTCTCAATTCCATGATATGGAATGATGACTACATGTTCCAAATACATTTTTCTGGGGTGTTGGTTGGTTTAGT
Source organism: Viscum album (assembly GCA_963277665.1). Classification (NCBI taxonomy): domain Eukaryota; kingdom Viridiplantae; phylum Streptophyta; class Magnoliopsida; order Santalales; family Viscaceae; genus Viscum; species Viscum album. Next base: position 2,130,194,728 of record OY728152.1, on the reverse strand, counting down.
CGTGTTACAATGTCTTCAAGATGATTCAGTTGTCGCAGTGGGAGGCTATCATGATTGATTTTGTGGTTCGTTCTTGTATAAAGAACATCATGAAATTTTGAGGTAGTGGATTCAAGGATTATTTTTTCTTTTATGCACAACTATCAGGTCATCTTGTTTTATCCCGCTAGATCTAAATGGAATTGACATAATAAATATTATAATCTGATAAAAAAATTTGTATCCATTGTTTATTATTGCCTATTGTTTTTCTACACAGTGTGGTATCTATACTTGCCTTTTTAAGCAAGAAATTCTTGATGGAAATTGTTAAATAGTGAAAAAATGGTATTAACTGTCATTATTTCTCCTAGAAAAATAAGCATGTAAATGAATCTGATTGTTGTTGTTTTAATATTATGTTAATCAAATTTATGCATTAAGCATGGATAATTATTAGTGGTAGTTATAATTGCTTGATGTTTAGGATTCACATATTTGAAACATACAAATAATGAAGTAGATAATTCAAAGTGGATTAATGAACTATTTGATTGAAAAAAGATAATTCTTTGTAGGTTTATGAGTTACCCTCTTGGTTTTATGGGTGAGTGCCTTCTACCATTGAACCGTGAGTGCTGATTATGCATGAATGCTAGTTTCCTTTTTAAGGTCCAAGGGAGAAATTGATATTATATTTTTTTCCCTGATGTTTGTGTTGATATGTGAGCCAGGAAGGTTATTATGATGTGTGTGTTCAAGGAGGCCTAATGGTTGCTACAACAGTTGACACCTAGAGTTGTGAGATTCTTTGGTTTATGCATGTGGGTGTCAGGGAGGACACCAAAGATGATGAAACGGGAAGGGTATGAGTGATTGTATGTTTTCTGAATATTTTTTGTTGTTTAACAACTTTACTTTCCCTACATCTCATAGTAGATAGTCTTTCTTACCATTCTTCCAAAAGGGGTAAAGACACATGGGGTATGCCATGTGCCTTCTATGTTAAGCTTCTTGGGGGAGCATTTGTCTACGATCCTCTTATAAGTAGATAAGACATAAAATGTAGTTTATATACTCACTTTTTTGATCCCCCTTATGTTTGGAAGCATAGAATGTTTTTTCTATAATTCTTGGGAATATGGGAATGTAATAATGTTTTTAATAAATGATTGAATAAATGATTTTATCCCATGGGGTTGGAACAATGTGTAATGCAATGATGAGGTTACAATTCAATGGAACTATGGATATTGGTTGGAATGCTAATGAAAGGTAATGTGGAATGGTTAATGGTTAATTAAGGATTATAGAAATAATTAACATAAATTTCAACAGATAAAAGAGTAATGAATTGATGTAATAAATATCTTTAAATTTTTGTGTGCTTATAGGATACCTATTCATAGTAGTGGAAACTAAAAGTCTGAGAGATGTTAGTTGAAGTCGATTTTAAGACTAGGTTATACCCATAGTGTCACTATCAGATATAGTATATTTTGTACTTTTTTTGGTTATATAAGCTAATCCACCCTATCAGTTATGGAAATAGACACCCTAATTATTCGGATCCCAAGGGGGTGTTTTCAACATTATTTTGGTTGGAGGATGGATGGATGACTTCAACTTTTGGTCAAACTCTCTTCTCCTGGTACAATCTTATTCTGGTAGGAACAATGGTTATTTTTTCCCATATATGTGTGTAGAGGGATGTAATGGATTGTGGTTATTCTCCCACACATATTCTGGATATATTTTCCTAAGTACTAATATATTTGTAACATGTATAAACATTGACGTACTAACGATCCTTTCTCATTGAATGGGATATAATGTGTTGAGGTTTATTTCCCGATATATGATACACATTATACCCGCAGTAGTGGCTCCCAAAAAAATGGATACCTTGGTTTTTTGGACGCGGTGGTAGAGCTTCATAAGGTGCATATTGTGGTGCATCGCCCAGGTGTCTCTGAGTAGTCCTTTTTGGAGATAGATTCTTAATAAATGTGATGTTGGGGAAAAGAAGCAAACTAGTGGGGAAGTGGTAGAGGGGTACCTTTTATATTTATTATTACATTATATAATTTTGTATGTGATACATGGTGAGTGTAGACCTTGTGAGAGATGGAACATAGTGTACATATTTATCATACAAGTTAGTTTCACATGTTATTCACTATACATTAGCATGATTTCTTTATATTTGTACGAGAGGCACCAGGGAGGATCTTACACAATATGCTGTTATACTCACCCTAGATATATATAAGATATTTATCTTGTCAGTTGAAGTAAGATGGAAATCAGGCAGGTAAATACAAGCTTGGGGTTGCAAGAGCAATTCTATCATCGTGGTTGATACTGTTTTTATTATCATTTTGGTTTATGTAGTTTTCCCTTCTAGTTTTGTAGTTTTTCATGAAATTACATATGTGTACTTGGGATTTCATTCATATTCAAGTCTGAGTTGGATTTGGTTGGTGTATGTATCGTCTCTGTATTCTTCTAGTTTTCTCTTAGAGAGTAATACCTCTCATTTTTGTGTTTACTATACCCTCAGGTATAGTATACAGCTCAGGACCTACTAAAGGTGGGATTGGGGGGGGGGGGGGGGTCACTATCTATGTTCTCACATTTCCCGCCCAGGAGGGGTTCAACTTATGGGGAGGGGATCGTGACACATCCACTAAAATTCCACTGACATCCATAATTAAAATTCATATTAAAAATAATTCTATTGAAACCACAATATATTCATTACTCAAATATCAATTGAGAATGAGTTTAAATCGATATATTCTATCATAAACTTTTTTTGGTTTCTGGATTCTTTTTAATTATTTTAAAATTATTTATAATAATTCCTCTCGAAATTATTGAATATTGAATGTCTAAATATGTAATTATATCTTCTATTGAGTAAAAAAAATATGACACCAATATTGTGTTTATTACATTTACATTAATCAAAACTAATATATTCCAAAATCATTTAATATCTCTAAATAGTATTTCTGTTTCTCAAAATATTCATCCAAAAATGGTGTTTGGATATAATATTAATGAGTATCATGCTATACAAGAGATATATAACTTATAATACGATATCTTATATGTAAAATCCTATAAATAACATTATAACATGGTATATATTTTTATAAAATATAAAATTTTATGACCCACATTCATTAAATCACAAGTATATATGGATTTTCCACACATTTTAACATCATGTGTAGTAAAATTTTACAATATATCTAAAATGAAATTACAAAGAAAATGTGAAACGTGATTGAATTGGTTTTCAAAAAAAATCACTCAATTTTTTTATTACTATTTATTGTAAAATTTAAATCATCATTCACATAAATATTATTTGATATTCTATGTTCGATATTAACACTTCTAATTATTAAAGATTCATAATTTATAATAATGTGAAAATATATTGATTTGTCAATACAATTTTTCAATTAAACCTTAAAAAATATTTATTATGATCCCCAAAAAATCATTCAAGTATTTACACTCTCCAATGAGATTTGTGAAAAAAAATTTATTATAGGAAAATTTTATCTATGCCAAAAAATAATATAAATTATACATAATATTAATATATGATAAAATTTATGGACTATAAATTGTATAATATTTACACTAAACTATAAACCCTCTAAAATATCATGGCCCATTTTCTTTATAAAATTATATCACCATCATATAACAACCAAAAATAATTGAATTATACATTTAATTATTCCACATCATTAGGTATTACCCATATAAGTAGTAATTTAATATAATGCTGAGTTTAATGTTTTATTATTAATTAGAAATAAAAATGTCAATAAATTATCTACATTGAAATATTATAGTTATACAATGTATTTTTATTATTTATATAATCCATGGAAACAAAAAATTTATCAATTTTATTATTTGATCTGTAAAACATGAAAATATAAATGCAATAATTTAGAAATGATGTAACTGTTGTTAAAATATTTCATTATATTAAGGGAAATTTTTCATATTTATTTCTGGATACTGTTTATTATAATAAATTTATACATAAAAAATAAATAGTTATTGACAATAGAATAATAATATTACACACAGACCTCGTTTTATATTACGAATCAATTTGATTTTGGAAACAACATTTGAAAGTGGATCATGTTTTAATATATTAAAATTCATAATTAGTAGTCTTTATTATCATAAGATTAATGTAACACCCCAGGTAAATAAAGAATATGAAATTTTCATATTTATCCATATTTGTGAATAAAATATTAATATGACTTTAAAGTGGATGCTATGCTCGATGTCGTACCCAACACGCAACAACGAGTTTCTTGGAAATCTTACGTTGCGCCCTAATAATAAAATAATATTATTTTAAATGGTAGTTAACATGTAGCCATTGTATTGGCAAGAATGGATAGAAATAACTAAAATAAGATTATATATGTTTTTAAATTCTTTTCATTTATCCAATAAAAGATAAAGGCTTAAAATACGGAAAGAATTCAATTTTTGGCGTATATGCCCTAGTTTTCCATAGAGGTTCACTTATCACCTTTTGATGACGAACCTTTATTAAATATAGTTTTTTTCACTCTTATACATTCTATTGTACCAAATAAAACTCTTCATAAGAATTGGGACATCAAAAATTACTTTGTGTAATTTTTTGGTATCTTTCCGATAAAGTTCATTTTTTAATGAATTGTGTAAAATGTTGTATTTTAATTCAAAACCTATTTTTAATCTAATTTATTTGTATGATTATATTATCTTTTGAATTGGTTTTAAAGTGAAAGTATAATATATTTTTACCATTAAATTCAATTGTGGTCTTTGGAATTAATTTCACATTGAAATCAGACTTAAACTACTGTCATTCCTTGGATACTTATTGTTTCATAAAAACACGCTATTTTCTCTGACAGCGGGAATTAATTATTAAATTAATTAATGTGACTTCTATGTTTTAAATGTTTTAAAATAGACTTCATTTTTGAATTTGGAATATCAATTATATTTTAGGGTGAAGTTTTGGGATTTTTCTGAAAACATCAATTTTTGATGAATAGTGAAACCACTAAGTGGTACTTATAAAAACTGATTTTTCCATTTAAATAAAATTTCTCCATCTTTGTGTTTTTAATTTCAAAAATCCAACATAAATGGTTGTCATTAAGATGTAAAATGTGGTTCAATGGGATAAAAAGAATTTTTTGGTGAATAGTAACTTATTAAGTTTTTAATCGCGATTAGAGGTAATTAGTGTAGTTTATGGAAAGAATAATGTTTTAATAAAATTAAATGACCTAGACACATGTCTTACCCTCATTTTATGTGTCATGTCCGACCAATACAATCCATGGGTCAACTTGGGGACCCAATGGAGCCACTTTGGTTGGAAAATGACATAAATATCTTTTTATTTAATGTTAAAGTAAAAATGACACAAACATGAGGTGTTTTACTAAAACAATTTTTACATGGGGTTATACAAGTCATATTTTTAACTATAAATAGTAATTGGAAATCTAAAAAGATTTAATACATCATAGTATTTTTTTATAATTTTTAGACATTAAATAAATTAAATTATTTATGACATCATGATGATGGAGCGATGACCTCATTATTTAACGAGTTAAATAAAATGGAAAGATAATGTAATATCTAATACCTAAACATGTAAAAAACCTATTGTATGAGTGGATTTCGAACCCTTATCACCTTATCCTAGAAATACATCAATGTGGGACCTTTAAAATCCGAAACTCTTTTGAAAATAAAGTAACATTTTGTAACTATACAAGAGTGCCCCTCCTCTCCTCTTATAAAAGGCCCCCACCTCTACCTCTTTACCCACACTCCCAAAGCCTTTGGCTTGGCCAACCCATACCATTTTGTATCTCCACTTCACTCTCTTACTCCTTGAAGACACACTTTGGGCAGAAGCCTTCCCAAGGAAGCCTTTGAGCACAAACCAAAGGGAGTTACCCGATTTTAAGGTAATGTCTTCCCTTGAGTCCTTTTGTTTTATTTTTCTTCTCCAACCCCCTAAACTATTTTTATTCATTTATTTTGTAAAAAATCCAGTATCTTCAAGATACTAGGATTTTGTTATATGTATTATTTGAGCTACACTTACTGACACCTACATCTAATGGTTAAAGAACATACTGTTTCTGTGGATGGCGAATTTCTGCCTCCCGAAACGATGATTGTTCAACATTATTTTAACACCTTAAAAGGTGGCCATTTAGATGAAACTATATTTATATATGATATATACTATGTTTATTTTTTCCTTAAGAATCAGTATATTTCATTTATGGCATACCTTTATGGCTTTCATTATGGGTATACGCGATATCTTCATTTTAGGAAGTGCGGACTACTGTCCCCTCAAAGTGATTAAATTCGTTAATACCATATATGGTACGTATAAAGGATATATATTTAATGATATTATATATGATAACATACTTGAATTAAAACAGTATTATGTATCATTATGTTTTAATTCCCTTAAATATGAAATAGAAATGGAAGTAGCGTTCATGCGTACGGACGGCTTACCGTCTCCATGAACGGTGCATTTCATTTCTTAACTCTAAATGTTATGTAATATTATATATACAGGAATATACTGGATATATATATGATATATATGATATCTACATCATGAATACAATTCTGGATATAATGGATATTTTACCACATGAACAACTTGTAATTATAAAGAGTTTATTTTTTTTTGACTCAAGTACCAATGATCGTTAAAATGACCATTATTAACTCAAATAATAACATAGTGTTCATGACATGGTAATAAGTGATATAAAAGGAATAATGAAATTTAAAAATGGTTCTTAAGGAAGTAGAAATTAACTCAATCATATTATTCAGGAGATTAAAGAACGATCAAGTCAAGTCGGACCCGAGGTAAGGGATCCTACTCCACTCTTTCTTTTTAAGTACACTCTTTTATGTCATTCCTTTTAAAGCTTATGTTTCTTGTTATTGGGATGTTCTTTTATATTAATCTTACCATAATATTTATGTTCATGTGATGAGAGACTCTATTCTCTCTAATCAATCCATTTTGGATGATTTGAGTGGTGCCGTTAGGCTGCCGAATGTTCGTAAGAGATCTAACCACTCTCTTTCTTTTCAAGTACTCTCCTTTATGTCACTTCTTTTAAGATCCTATTTGTTATGTTGGGGGATGTTCTTTTATATCCCTATTTCTATAATCTTTGTGTTAATATGATGAGATAACCTATCTGTTCTCATCAATCCATTTTTGTATGTTTTCTGTTGCGCTGTTAGGCTGCGGAGTTTTCGTAAGGGATTTTTCATCTCAATTTTATTCCCGTGAGATTTATGCTACATTTGCCACAATTTCCTTTGAGTGGTGTATGTACTGACCATTATTTTACTCATTTTGTAATATACATTCCTTTATGAGTATTTACATCAATGTTGTATTGTCCTTCTTCCACTAGGTGTATGTTTCGAATGATACCCGTGTCAGTAAGGGAACCTTTCACCCTCCTCTTTTTAAAAGACTTATTTTTTTGGGTCTTTTAATTTACTTATTGTTATGTTGGGATATGTTCTCATATATCCTTATTGATGTCAATCATAAGTCCATGTGATGAGATACCCATTGTTTTATCTCTCATCAACTCTTTTTGATGTGACGCTGTTAGGCTGTCAAGGGAACTTCTTAACCCAATTTCGATTTCTTTGGGTTCAACATGTAGCTATTGAATATTTCATCCTTTGAATATGTGTTAATGACATTTGATTATTTTACAATTCATATCCACTTATATTTGGTGTATTAGTTTGTCACACATAATTATGTAATTGATTTATCCTTAAACCAAGGATATTGTCTTTATATGAGACTTCATCTCAATCTCCTTTCATTGAAGCATATTTTGTTTTATACAAAACCTTCTTTATACGGTGTATAAACTCCTTTTACTTTTATGTTTATTCAAAAGGAATCTTTTTTATACGAAGCGTTTACTAAATGAAAAAATTGAATGTTTTCGTCGTACGTATGCAGCGACAATGACTTCTCCGCCGCCGTGACCATTATTTTAGTTTCGGCTTCTTCTACTAGCCATACCTTCTTTTTAAAACAAAAATAAATACCATGTTTTACTTTTCTTTTTATTTTGGTATTGAAAATGGTTTTCATAATGTTTTTATATCAATGTTTTTCATTGATAGCTTGTGATTGAAAGGTGGAAATTTTATTTTTCCTTTATGCATGTTTTATGTGATACGATTATGTTATGGTTCTTGAGAATTGTTATGAAGACGGGTGGTTCTGTGATAAACTAAGGGCGGGTGAGCCCGATATAGCTCTCCAATGCATTGGGTAACACGAAGGAGTGAAACATTAAGGTTTCTCTGAAGAGATTTAGGGAATATACTTTGATGGGTATTCCAAACGTAACCAAGAGGGTTACTCCCTAAGTAATAATTTTATGAATGCCTCAAGATTCCTTTATGTCTTATGATTTCTATGATTTATTCATGAATTGATGAGGTATGTTAAAGTGCCTATGTTTTATGGGTAAAGTATGATTTCATTCTTATGTATATATGAACTCATGTTTCCTTTCCATATTTTTATAACACTTACTGAGCGTTTTTATGATCATCCCAAGTTTTTGAAATGTTTTTCACAGGTCTAGGGAAAGGTACATGATGTGATGATAGTGTCAAGGATGTGTCAAGAAAGAATCCGTGTTTTATTTTAAATATGTTTCCGTTGATGGGAAGAATGAATATTGTCTTTTATGAAACCACTATGTTTAAATGAGGAATGTAATGCAAGTTTCATGATCTAATTCTATAAAACTATAAACCTAAAAATATCCTCAATGTTTAATCTTGTAATAATTCAAGAATAAGTAAGGTTTAAGGTTGGGGCCTTATAGTTGGTATCAGAGGTCGGTTTAGATAACTTTAGAGGTTAGGGTATTCTTTAAGCATAAGTGGAATTACCATAATGGTTAGGATTTCAGAAAGAGTCATATTTTTAGATAAAGTGAATGAGTGAGTATATCTTAGTGTTTATCTTCCTCATTAGTAAATGATAGTTTTTTTGATATACTCACACTGACCTTTTTGGTTTTAGTAAATGGCTGGATCTAGCAGGCACCAAAGTAACAGTGGATATGAAGGAAACTGTGACAGTTTTTTGAGCAAGCAACTGAATGATATGGGGGCTGCAATGAGAACTCTTGTGATTATCCTATACCAACTATCTGGAGTCATGATTGACCACATAAACCTTGGTGATTTCTCTAAGGCATCATATATGCGAGAAACAAATCCCTACGGAAGTATAGGTAATACTCATAAAGGTAAGTGTGTTCAAAAAGCTATGTGTCAATGATGTGGAAAGAAACACCTAGGAAAATGTTTTCAAAGGGACAGAAATATGCTATATATGTGCAAATGAAGGTCATAAAGTAAGAACCTGCCATGGAAAAAGGAAGCATCCAGTTGACTCGAGGAAAGGGAAATATGTTCTTTCTGAGGGATCAATTGAATGTTTTTAATATGGTGTGCATGGTGATTATGAAAAAACATGTCCTATGAAGAAGTTTCATGAATGGGATCACCAAGAGCGTACAAATGTTCGTTTACCAATACCTAATGCCATTCCGATTGAGGATGAAGAAACTGACAATGACCAATCAAAGGTATGTATTATTTTATGACTATTGTTTTCCTATTTTGAAATCTTAGGATATGATTCATGATTTTGTTTGTAGGAAAGAGGTATTTCGGAATAAGTTGTAAAGAAATGGTTAATGGATCATGAATAATGTTGAATGAGTAAGATGTCAACATATAAGGGCTTCAAGAGTTATGGTGAAATTCTTAAGTGTATTAAGTCTCTTTTGATGATGGGGTTTCATTAGAAGACTTTTTATATTATGTGTGGCCCAGATGTATAATATATGATAATTTTATTCATGGAATAGTTATCTTTTCTTTTGTGGACATAGTTATAAAGAACCATTTGGGTTTATATGATCCTTACATTTGAGGTAATAATGGGTTACTATATGTTATGATGGAAGTGAAAGGAATGAGATAAACTTTAGGTTAAAATATTTTATGTTTGAAAATTTTATGTCTTTTTGGGGAATGATTTGAGAATTATATAGTTTTGGAAAAAGGACAATATGTAGACCGTGTGACAACCCGTCGCATCGGACAAAGCTGCGGGAATCGAACCCACAACCAAAGTGCAACTGGTATTTATCGCCTACCACTAGACTATGTGAAGTCCCTGGTTAGTTTGACTTATTATTTTTATTTATATTAATTTATGAATTAAGAGTAATTTGATTTTGGGTTATCTATTGAAATATATTAACCTATCATGGAGGATATGTGATTAGGTTAATTACTTTTCAATACGAGACTTTAAGAGCAACTAATGTAGTTTGGAGATAAATGTTACGATTTAACTCGAAAGACTATGTGACTAAATCCTTCAAATATTTTTGTTTCAATCTTAGTTTGATTTACTTTGAATAATTTGATGGACAAATTGTTTATCGAATGGTCCTCGTTGAACTTTGGGTTTAGTTGGACAAATTTTGGAGATTAAGCATAGATTTTATTTTTTTAAAGGGTTATCCTTTTATGGATTATCTGATCCTGTACTAACCTTTTTGGTTTTGGTTTTGGTTAAAGTCTCAAGAAATGGGAAGTATATAGTTCTCTTTGGTGTGTTAGGTGATTCTCTAGAAGGTGATTATAATATTTTTAATGTGAACAAGTCCTCCTAAATACTCGTCTTTTGGAGAAAATATGAGTTTCTGTAAGGAATATAAAAAAATTTGAAAGTCGACATGATAAGTCATTATGTTTCCTTATGAATAAATTCCCCAATAAAAAATTACTTAAAACAAAAATGTTGTCTATTAACTTTTCCTACTATGGAATCAAATACCGTTTAACCCATCACAAGTTTGTGATTTTCTTATGGTTAGCTTTCTCCTAGACATGTTTACTATCACTCTCCCTCAAGAACATGACCCTGTTCTTTTTCTTCCATGTCCATGTTTTTCTACGTGGAATCCTAGTATGGGTTAACTCGGGTGTCCTCTGTACTTATCTTCCTTTATTTTAAAGTGATTGTTTTACTGACTCTTGTTCCGATGTGGGATATTCAAGGATGTTTCCAAGCTCAATTTTAAAAATTACGAGGACACAATTTCTAAAAGAGGGGAAGGATGTAACACCCCAGGTAAATAAAGAATATGACATTTTCATATTTATCCATATTTGTGAATAAAATATTAATATGACTTTAAAGGGGACGCTATGCTCGATGGCGTACCCGACACGCAACAACATGTTTCTTGGGAATCTTACGTTGCACCCTAATAATAAAATAATATTATTGTAAATGGTAGTTAACATGTAGCCATTGTATTGGCAAGAATGGATAGAAATAACTAAAATATGATTATATATGTTTTTAATTGTTTTTACATTTATCCAATAAAATATAAAGGCTCAAAATACAGAAAGAATTCAATTTTTGGCGTATATTCCCTAGTTTTCACTAAAGGTTCATTTATCGCCTTTTGATGATGAAAAGTCATTAAATATAGTATTGTTCACTCTTATACATTCTATTGGACCAAATATAACTCTTCTTAAGAATTGGGACATCAAAATTTACTTTGTGTAAATTTTTGGTATCTTTCCGATAAAGTTCATTTTTTTAATGAATAGTGTAAAATGTTGTATTTTAATTCAAAACCTCTTTTTAATATAATTTATTTATATGATTAGATTATCTTTTGAATTTGTTTTAAAGTGAAATTAGAATATATTTTTACCATTAAATCCAATAGTGGTCGTTGGAATTATTTTCACTTTTAAAATCAGACTTAAACTACTGTCAGTCTTTTGATACTTATTGTTTAATAAAAACACGCTATTTCCTCTGACAGCAGAAATTAATTATTAAATTAATTTATGTGACTTATATTTTTTTAATTTTTTAAAATAGACTTAATTTTTTAATTCATAATATGAAATATAGCTTAGGGTGAATATTTGGGATTTTTCTGAAAAACTTCAATTTTTGATTAATAGTGAAACCACTAAGTGGTACTTAAAAAAACGGATTTTTCCGTTTAAATGAAATTTTGCCATATTTGTGTTTTGAATTTCAAAAATCCAACATACATGGTTTTCATTATTAAGTAAAATTTGGTTCAATGGGATTAAAATAATTTTTTAGTGAATAGTAACTTATTATTTTTTTAATCGCGATTAGAGGTAATTAGTGTAGTTTATGGTAAGAATAATGTTTTAATAAAATGAAATGACCTAGACACATGTCCTACCCTCATTGGATGTGTCATGGCCGACCAAGACAATCCATGGGTCAACTTGGGGACTCCATAGAGCGACTTTGGTTGGAAAATGACATAAATATATTTTTATTTAATGTTAAAGTAAAAATGACACAAACATGAGATGTTTTACTAAAACAATTTTTAAATTGGATTATACAAGTCATATTTTTTACTATAAATCAGAATTGTAAAGCTAAAAATATTTCCTATATCATAGTATTTTTTTTATAATTTGTATACATTATATAAATTAAATTATTTATGACATCATGATGATGCAGTGATGACCTCATTATTTAACGATTTAAATAAAATGGAAAGATAATGTAATATCTAAGACCTAAACATGTCCAAAACCTATTGGATGAGTGGATTTCGAACCCATATCACCTTATCCTCGAAATACATCAATGTGGGGCCTTTAAAATCCGAAACTCTTTTGAAAATAAAGTAGCATTTTTTAACTTTTCAAAAGTGCCCCTCCTCTACTCTTATAAAAGGCCTCCACCTCTACCTCCTTACCCACACTCCCAAATCATTTGGCTCGGCCAAACCCTGCCCATTTTGTCTCTCCACTTCCCTATATTACTCCTTGAAGCCACACTTTGGGAATAAGTCTTCCCATGGAAGCCTTTGAGCTCAAACCAAAGGGAGTTACCCGATTTTAAGGTAATGTCTTCCCGTGAGTCCTTATGTTTTATTTTGCTTCTCCAACCCCCTAACTCTTTTTATTCTTTTCTTTTGTAACAACACCAGTATATTAAATATACTAGGATTTTGTTATAAGAAGGATTTGAGCTACACTTACACACACCTACATCTAATGGTTAAAGAACATACTGTTTCTGTGGATGACGAATTTCTACCTCCCGAAACGATGATTGTTCAACATTCTTTTAACACCTTAAAAGGTGGCCATGAAGATGACACTATATTTATATATGATATATAATTTGTTTATGTTTTCCTTAAGCATCTGTATTTTTCATTTATGGAATACATTTTTGGCTTCCATTATGGGTATACACGATATCTTCATTTTAGGAAGTGCGGACTACCGCCCCCTCTAAGTGATTTGATCGTTTAATACCATATGTGGTACTTATAAAGGATATATATTTAATGATATTATATATGATACCATACTGGAATTAAAATACTATTATGTATCATTATGTTTTAACTTTATTAAATATGAAATAGAAATGGAAGTAGCGTTCATTCGTACGTACGGCTTACCGTCTCCATGAACGGTGCATTTTATTTCTTAACTCTAAATGTTATGTAATATTATATATACATGAATATACTGGATATATATGATATATATGATATCTACATCATGAATAAAATTCTGGATATAATGGATATTTTACCACATGAACAACTTGTAATTATAAAGAGTTTATTTTTTTGACTCAAGTACCAATGATCGTTAAAATGACCATTATTAACATAAATAATAACATAGTGTTCATGACATTGTAATAAGTGATATACAAGGAATAATGAAATTGAAAATTGGTTCTTAAGGAAGTAGAAATTAACTCAAGTTTATTATTCAGGAGATTAAAGAACGATCAAGTCAATTCAGACCCGAGGTAAGGGATCCTACTCCACTCTTTCTTTTTAAGTACACTCTTTTATGTCATTCCTTTTAAAGCTCATCTTTCTTGTTATTGGAATGTTCTTTTATATTAATCTTATCATAATTTTTATGATAATGTGATAAGAGACCCTATTATCTCTAATCAATCCATTTTGGAAGATTTGAGTTGTGCCGTTAGGCTGCCGAATTTTCGTAAGAGATCTAACCTCTCTCTTTCTTTTTAAGTACTCTCCTTTATGTCTCTTCTTTTAAGCTCCTCTTTGTTATGTTGGGGGATGCTCATTTATATTCCTCTTTCTATAAAATTTATGTTAATATGATGAGATACCCTATTTTATCTCATCAATCCATTTTTGTATGTTTTCTGTGTCGTCGTTAGGCTGCCATGTTTTCGTAAGGGATTTTTCATCTCACTTTTATTCCCGTGAGATTTGTGCTACATTTGCCCCATTTTCCTTTGAGTGGTGTATGTACTGCCCATTATTTTACCTATTGTGTAATATGATTTCTTTTATGACTATTTACATAAATGTTGTATTGTCCTTCTTTCACGAGGTGTATGTTTCGAAAGATACCCGTGTCGGTAAGGGAACCTTTCACCCTCCACTTTTTAAAAGACTTCTTTTGTTGGGTGTTTTAATTTACATATTGTTATGTTGGGTTATGTTATCATATATCCTTATTGATTTCAATCTTATGTCCAAGTGATGAGATACCCTTTTTTTATCTCTCATCAACTATTTTTGATGTGACGCCGTTAGGCTGTCAAGGTAACTTCTTAACCCAATTTCGATTTCTTTGGGTTAAACATGTAGCTATTGAATATGTAATCCTTTGAATATGTGTGAATGACCATTGATTATTTTAAACTTAATATCCACTTATATTTGGTTTGTTCGTTTGTCACACATAATTATGTAATTGATTTATCCATAAACCAAGGATACTGTCTTTGTATGGGACTTCGTCTCAATCTCCTTTCATTGAAGCATATTTTGTTTTATACACAACCTTCTTTATACGGTGTATAAACTCATTTGACTTTTATGTTTATTCAAAAGGAATATTTTTTATATTAAGCATCTACTAAACGGAAAAAGTGAATGTTTTTGTCGTACGTATGCGGAGACAACGACTTCTCTGCCGCTGTGACCATTATTTGAGTTTCGGCTTCCTCTACAAGCCATACCTTCTATTTAAAAGAAAAATAAATACCATGTTTTACTTTTCTTTTTATTTTGGTATTGAAAATGGGTTTCATAATGTTTTTATATCAATGTGTTGTATTGATATCTTGTGATTGAAAGGTGGAAATTTTTTGTTTCCTTTATGCATGTTTTATGTGATACGATTATGTTATGGTTCTTGGGCATTGTTATGAAGACAGGTGGTTACATGATAAACTATGGGCGGGTGAGCCCGATATAGCTATCCAATGCATTGGGTAACGCGGAGGAGTGAAACGTTAAGGTTTCTCCGAGAGATTTAGGGAATATATTGTGATGGGTATTCCAAACGTAACCAAGAGGGTTACTCCATACGTAAGAATGTTATGAATGCCTCAAGTGTCCTTTATGTCTTATGATTTCTATGATTTATTCATGATTTTATGAGGTATGTTAAAGTGCCTATGTTTTATGGGTAATGTATGATTTCATTCTTATGTATATATGAACTCATGTTTCCTTTCTATATTTTTATAACCCTTACTGAGCTTTTTATGCTCATCCCAAGGGTTTGAAATGTTTTTCACAGGTCAAGGGAAAGGTACATGATGTGATGATAGTGTCAAGGATGTGTCAAGAAAGAATCCATGTTTTATTTTAAATATGTTTCCGTTGATGGGAAGAATGAATATTGTCTTTTATGAAACCACTTTGTTTAAATGTGGAATGTTATGCAAGTTTTATGATCTAATTCTCTAAAACTCTAAACCTAAAAAGATCCTCAATAAGTAATCTTGTAATAACTCAAGATTAAGTAAGGTTTAAGGCTGGGGCCTTATAATTAAAGCATAAAATATAAGGACTTGGCCTTAAAACATTACATATTATTGAAATAAATGAATAACTCACATTTTGGATCTTTTCAATTTTAGAGTTTTAGAGAATTAGGCCATAACTATTACATCTCAAAAAATTACAAAGCAGACACATCTACTCAGTTTCCATTATTTTCATAAAATAAAAACTGTTGAAAAAAGATTTATATCTAGTTCCATGTTTAAGAAATCATGAATTTTCCTTGATCCCATCCTTGTCCCTATTCCACATTATTTTCTATGATAATCATTTCAAAAACATGGGATGACAGTAAGGGATACACAAAGAAGGAAAAGAGTTAGTTTTTCAAAACCACAAGTAAACCATGAATACTGTAACAAAAGTAATACATTTCACCTTTATGAAGTAGTAAATACTCTTCACAGAATAAAATATCACTACGTACCCTTCTGTAACCAAAGGATTACATAAAACCCATATAAAGAACACATAACATATAAAGGTAACATGAGACATAAACATACTTTAATGGAATAACCATACGGTCAACTTCCACACATATAACTAAATGGAATAGCCATATGGACGAATTCCATACCTAATGCATTAGAGGATATAACATAACCACCCATCCTGGTTTATCACGACACCGTCCATTATTTGGTTTATCATGTAACCTCTCGTAAAATTTCCATGTGCCATTATAAAATCAAAACACATAAAAAAATATAAAGGAAAGAAAACATTTCCACATTTCAATCACAATATATCACTTAAATATATTCACCTAATAAATCCATTATCAGAACCATTTTAAATAAAAAAATACATAAAAGAGTATCTGGTATTTATTTTCCTTAAAAACATTATGACTTGTTAAGGATGGAAAATAACAAATAAAACTCACGGCGGCGGAAAGGTCGTTGTCACCGCTTACGTTAAAGGAAACATTCCTTTTTGTCATTTTGTAAAATTATTTATAGAAAAATATTCCCTTAGAAAATTATGGGGATTTTATTCAGCGTATAAAAGATTGTTGTGTATCAAAACAATATAAGCCTCAATGAAAGGAGATTCAGACAAAGTCCCTCAACGCATGTCTGACTTGCCCCGTTTTTCATTTAATCTCCTCGACAATAAAATGATGTTAATTTAAACTTTATTAAGAAACTATTTCAAGTTCATTATTCATTTTATATCACTTTGTTCCATGTAATAAATATAATTTTATCATTTAGGTTAATAACATTCGTTTTGTCGATATTTGGTACTTGAGAAAAAAATTATCACATTATATTTAAGAGTTGTCCATGTGGTCAATAGTCCATTATATAAAGAATTATATTCATTATTTAGATATCATATATGTAATATATATCATATATATGTAGTATATATATATATTTATTTATAACAGAACATATCATTTGGAGGTAATAAATGAAACACACTATTCATGGAGAGGGTAAGCCGCACGAACGCATGAACACTACTTGCTTTTAAATTTCTTATTTTAATGGAATTAAAACATAATGATACATAGGTATACTATAATTCTAGTATGTTAATATATATAATATCATTAATTATATCCTTTATACGTCCCACGTATGGCATTAATGAGTCATATCACTCTAAAAGGGCGGTAGTCTGTACTTCCTCCAATGAAATAATCACGTTTACCTATAATGGAAACCATAAAGGTATGATATAAATGGATATTATAGAAGAATAAATAAAACATAAACATAATATATATCATATATAAATATATTGTCATCTTAATGGACACCATGATAGGTGGAAGGAGATAATCAACAATCATCGTCTCACGAGGCGTTAGTTTTCCATCCACGGAAACAGAATGTTAGTCACCCATTAGATGGTGGTGTGTGTAACTGTAGTTCGAATCCTTCTCAAAAAAACATCCTAGTATATTGAGGATAATGGTGTAATTATAAAATAAAGGAATAAAAAGAGTTTAGTGGTTGGAGAAGTATAGTAAATGAAAATAAGTTAAGAGAAACGGTTACCTTTATTTTGGGTATCTCCCTTTGGTTTGAGCGAAATTGGTTTGTTGAAGTGCCTTTTGCCTAAGGTAAGGCATCTTGGAGGTATAGGGGGATCTTGATATATTATTTTGGCAGGGGTTGTTTCATCCATGGGTCTTGAGAGGTGTGAGGAATTGGTTAGAAATTGTCTTCTTTTATAAGGGGAAAGATTGTCTCTTTAGGAATTTGTGAAAATATTATTTTATTATATAATAATATTCCAATTCTAAATGTCCAAAAATAATTAAAGTAAATTCTATGATGAATCATGGTCAGAATAGTATCTTCAAATAAGAATTGGATAGGTTTTGGATATTTTTTAATACTTATAATCTTATTTTTTAAATCATTTATTAATGAGGTAAATACTGTATCATTATTCTGTCATATATAATTGACTTTATTTGATGTCTAAAAATTAAAATAAAATTATCATGATGCAGTAAATCTTCTATCCATCCAAAGAATATTTATAGTCAAAATTATGACTTATATAACCCCATGTAAATATTGATTTACTAAAAGATAAATTTTTTGTCAATTTTGCCTTTACTTTAAGTTAATTTCAATATAGTGTCATTATCATTCATTAGTGGTTCCATTGGATCCCAAAATAGACCCAAGGATTTCCATGGTCGTCCATTAGTCATCCAATAATTTTAGGACATGTGTAAAGGTAATTTGGTGTTATTATCATATTCTTTTTACCATTAATACCCTATTTACCATTAACTGCGGTAAATAAAAGTCAAAAGTAACTATTCACTAAAAATTATTTTCAACTTATTGAACCAAATTTTTACATAATAATAATAAACAAGTTTGTTTTATATTATATATTTATTTCCCAGAAGCGGTAAAAAAAAATTTAAATGAAGAAGTCAGTTTTTTAACTATTACTAAGTGGTTTCACTATTAATAAAAAATTGCAGTTTTTCAGAAAAATATCAAAAATTCAGCCTAACCTATATTAGATATTCAAAATTGATAAAATTATTTCTATTTTAACAAATTAAAAAAATAGAATTTACATTAATTAATTTAAAATTAATTCCCATTGTTAAAAAAATAGCATGTTTTTAAGAAACCGTAACTATCAAAAGATTGACACTTGTTTTTGTCCAAATTCCATGTCAAATAAATTCAAATGACCAAAATTGGATTAAATGGTAAATATATATTCTATTTACTCTTTAAAACTAATTAAAAAGTTTATCTAACCATATAAATATATTAGATTAAAATGTAATTTTGAATTAATTTGCAATAGTTTTCACCATTCATTGCAAAATTAACATTATCAGAAAAATTACAAAAAATTACAAAAAGTAAATTTTGATGTCCTGATTATAAAAAAGGATTTTATTTGGTCAAATAGAATTTAGTAAAGTGACCAAAACTAGATTTAAATAGCTTTCACCATTAAACGGTGGTAAATCGTCCTTTTAATGTAAATTATGCTTAAAATAAGATTCATACACATTTTAAGCCTCTAACATTTATTGGATAAAAGTAAATACATTTTACAAACATGAATAATCATATTTTAGTATGTTTTTTCATTCCCTCCATTAGAACAGATTGGATTTAACTTCCTTTTAAAATAATAATACTATATTATTAGTGTGGAATGTAAATTTCAATGTAATCTATTGCTACGTATCGAGTATGCAATCGAACATAGCATCCCTTATAATGTAAAAATTAATATTTAATTCACAAATATTAATATGTATGATAATCAATTATTCTTCATTTACACAGATGTTACATCTTTACACCCTTTTGGAAATTGCATCCTCACAATTTTTATTCACTTATCAAAATAAGTTGGGGTATTTGTCCCACATAGCATTTTCAGATTCCCACGTTGCCTCTTCAATCATATGGTTTTTCCAAAAAAACCCCTTACCTAGTGAATTACCTTATTACTCAAAACATGATCTCTATGGTCATGAATTTGTACTGGATGTTCTTTATAAGAGATATTCTCTTCCAACTGAACTACCTCTAGACTCAAAACATGAGATGAATCTGGAAAATACTTTCTCAACATCAGAACATGAAAAACATTTTCTACCTGAGATAAACTTGGATATAAAGACACTCTATATGCAACTAATCCAATTATCTCTATGATTTCATAAGTTCCAATGAATCTTGGACTCAACATTTCTTTCTTACCAAAACACATCACACTTTTCCACGGGGAAACTTTAAGAAAGACATTATCACCTACCTCAAAATGAAATATCCTTCCTCCGGTTATCGACATAACTTTTCTGTCTACTATGAGCTGATCCCATGTGCTTCAGAAACAACTGAACTTTATCTGCCATCTCTTCTACTAAATTCTGGTCCCATCAACTTCTTTTCACCTACTTCATCCCAAAATGTTGGAGTACGAAAACACTTTTTATATAATTCCTCAAATGGAGCCATCTGTATACTGGAATTTAAACTATTATTATAAGTAAATTCAACCAAAGAAAGATATTAGTCCCAACTTACCTTGTAATCTAGTGAAAAAGCACGCAACATATCTTCCCGTGTCTGAATTTTTCATTCTGATTTCCCATCCGATTGAGGATGAAAAGTTTTGCTAAATTTTAATGCAGTACCCAATGTCTTCTGAAAGCCTTTCCAAAAGTTAGAAGTAAACCTGGGATCATGATCAGATACAATGTAGAGGGGAACTCCAAGAATATTGACTATCTCATTAACATACAACCGAGAAAGTTGATCTAGAGACAAATTACCTCGAATAGTATGGAAATGAGCTGATTTATTCAATCGATCAACTATAAACCACATTTCATTATTACCTTGAGATTTCGTCGGTAATCCCACAACAAATTATGTGGATATATTTTCTCATTTCCTATCTTGCACCAGTAAGGACTAAAGAGTCCCTTTTGGTAACTGTCGTTATGCATTAACCTTCTAACAAGCTAATCACATCACATTACAATCAGCAATATATCCTTTCATTCCATCCCACCAGTAATACACTCGTAGATCTATGTACATCTTAGTACTACTAGGATGAACTGGAAATAGAGAATTATGAGATTCTCATAACAACTCATTCTTCAACTTTGAATTACAAGGAACACATAATCACTTCCAAAAAACTCAAAACACAATCATTATCAATGTTAAAATAAAGAAACATACTTCTCTGATCCAACTCTACAATTTTCTGTAACTTACTATCTTTTTTTTGCGCTTGATTTATTCTGTCTAATATAGATGATTTCACTAAAACCTAAAACAAAACCGAATAATTTCCTACACCAACAACTTTAATTCAAAAATTTATCAAATAAAAAATCAAAGGATCTTGTTCCAAACATAGCATGGTTAATGAAGAAATATTTTTTCGACTCAAAGCAATTTCCAATTTATTTCCTTTTCCCAGATGGTAATAGATCATGCAATCATAATCCATGATTAATTATACCCCCCTCTTATGTCTCATGTTCAGTTATTTCTGAGTGAATATGTAAATCAAATTTTTTGGGGTCATTATATATTTTACACTTTAATCCATACAAATGATGCCTCCAAATTTTTAATGGAAAAACAACATTATCTAATTCCAAATCATGTATAGGGTAATCTAACTCATGAGGTTTCAACAGATGTGAAGCATATAAAATTACCTGATCATTCTACATAAGGAAATATCCAAGTCCTTTCAATTATGTATCAATGTAAATAACAAAATCCCCATTTATGGAAGGCAATTCCAAAACTGGAGCATTCACCAATCGTATATTCAATTCCAGAAAACAATCATCACATTTTTTTCCAGATGATCTTAAATCCCTTTCATGTTATCTTATTCATTGTAATAGATAACCATGAAATATTTTCAACAAACCTCCTATAAAAATCTACCAAACTAAGAAAACTATGGATCTAAATTATATTTGTAGGTCTTGGCCACTTTTTAACTACATTTGATTTAGCAGGATCTACTGTTATTCTATATTCTGAAACAATGTGACCAAGGAAAGAAATTTTTTGTAACCAAAACTCACACTTGTTGAATTTACTATAAAGTTTATTTTATTATACAGTTTTCTTGATGACCCTTAAATTAATTTCATTCTTTTTTATACATTTAGAATAAATAAAAATATCATCTACGATAACGACCACATAACAATCCATGATCTCATGTGAAATTAAATTCATAACATCTATTAATGTAGCAAGTGCATTGGTTAAATCAAAAGGCATAACTAAAAATTCCTAATGGCCATATCTAGTACTTAACATGGTCTTCAGAATGTTTTCTTCATTTACATTAAACTGAAGTTACTCTGATCTCAATTCAATCTTCAAAAAATATTATGCTCCTTGGAGATGATCAAACAAATCGTCGATATGAGGCGAAGGATACATGTTCATAACAGTGATGTTATTAAATGCTCTATAATCAATGTAAAGTCTCATTGAACCATCTTTTTTTATCAATTTGAGCCATTCGATAAGGGGGATTTGAAATTGGCATAGAATTAGGAACTAAGTAAACAATAAATTTAACATCCCGGACAGGTATAATAATAGGAAACTCATCAGAAAAAACATCAAGATACTCATTTACCACTAGAACACAATTAATCCGAACAGTTACTTTATTTTCAACAATATGTGCAAGGTAACATTCATTTCCATAATTTACTAGTTTCTCAGCTTCCTGATATGTTATGAAAATCAAGGGTTCATTCTGGTACACAAACTATAAATCATTCTTAAATGAAACCTATTTAGATCTGTAGTTAATCTAATCATGATAAATAGATAGCCATCCATTCCCAAAATAACATCAAACCCTACTAGAGGCAAACCAATAAGTTTTGTAGGTAGAGTCTTCTTGAACACAATGACAGAAAGGTTCTTTTGGTTTATTATTATCTAATCATTTCCTCCAGGTGTTTTTACCTTAAGTCCAGTATTCATATCTTGATACGGAATTCCCAAATTATTAGAAAACATTTCTTAAATGAAAGAGTGTATAGACCCTAAATCAAACAATATATTGGCTTAATCCGAACAAAAAAACAGAGTACCTGATACTACTTTGTTTGATGGATCAACATCTGCTGAAGTAGTTGCAAAGGATTTCACCACCACTTTCATCTTGTAGTCTGGCTGCTTTCCCTCAGTTGTGTTCATTTCCAAACACTAATTTTCATAATGACCCATTTCATTACACTTAAAAAATCTCATCGATGGTTATTCATTGTCTTCTTGATCTTCTTCTTTACAGTTACGAGCAATATGACCAGACTTACCACACCAGATTCACTTTCCAGACATTGATAAATATTCTCTGGGATTCTTTTTACCACACTTCTCACAAGTTGGATATTTAATTTTCTTACCTCCAGGATTCTTTGATGAATTAATTCTGTTTCTCTGCCTATTGGACCTCTTATTATGTTGTTTTTTAACGAACACCTAATCATCAAAAGACTCCATTTCAACCTTCTCCTCAGATCGAACAACTTTTTCATAACTTTTGACCTCACGAGAGGCTAAAAATCTTTGATATCGTGGCATCAGTCATAAGTAAAATCAATTTATCTTACTATCAAGAAATCAGATTAAATTTGGAGCATAACTTGACAGTCGAGTGAATTTATTGTACATAAGTATCCACTCAGTCATCCTCATGCCTTAATTCCATTAATTGTTTTTCCATCCTAATATGAACCACCATAGGAAAATTATTTCTCAAGAATCATACCTTCGAATTCATCACAATAAAGGGCATCAATCTCCTCACTATCCTTGATATTTTTCACCATCGAACAGCACTAATCAGCTACACCTTCAAAACAGTAAATAGTGAGATGAAGATTTTGATGTTCTGAACACCGCATGACATCAAAAATCTACTCTAGTGATTTAATACACCCTTCATCTATCACAAGGTAAGATTATCCTCTGAATTATATAGGATTTTTTTCTCATGAAATGCTCCACTAGTATCATGTTCCACTACGGTTGATCTGAAAGATATCGTGCATGGATACCACCACCATTTATAGCCTGAGTCAACAGTGCCATCACTAAAACAAACTGTTCAGTTCTAATTCCGACCATCTCAGGTTGCTAATTTGGTAGGTTGTCTTCCTCCTAATGTAGTCCCAACATAGCTTCCCTGCTTCCTCTATGGAAAAACATTCCGAAGACAAATATATCTTAGGTGAGGCAACATGGTAATATGTAAATGCTATATCATTTCAATATTACCGTAAATTAATTTATGGACATTTACTTAATAATACACTAACTCCTAAAGTTGACTAATATGAACATTGATAACAACTATAAGTAATTGATCTTGAAAAATTTCATAATATTTAATTAATTTATTATTCAAATTGAGAATCTTTTCGGGTTTAGAGTTTTAGAGAATTGGGCCATAACTATTACATCTTGAAAGATTATAAAGTAGACACTTCCACTCAGTTTCCATTATTTGCCCTAAAATTAAAACCCTTGACAAACAGCCATATCTAGTTCCATGTTTATGACAGCATGACTATTCCATGATTTCATCCTTGACCATATTACACATTATGTCCTATGAAAAACATTTCAAAAAAATTGGATGAGCATAAAAAGCTCAATAAGGGATACACAAAGAAGGAAAACTGTTAGTTTTTCAAAACAACATGTAACCCATGAATACATTAACCAAAGTAATAATTTTCACCATTGTGAAGCAGTAAATACTCTTCACTGAATAAAATATCACTACATACCCTTTTGTAACCCAAATATTGCCATAAAACCCATATAAAGAACATATAACATAAAAATGTTACTTGGGAAATAAACATACTTAAATAGAATAACCATACGGTCGACTTCCAACCATATCACTAATTGGAATATCCATACGACTGACTTGCATAGCCAATGCATTGGAGATATAACGTTACCACCCATTCTAGTTTATCACACCTTGACCCATCATTTGGTTTATCATGTAACCACCCATAAAATGTTCAAGTACCATTATAATATCATAAAACATAAAAAAAATAAAGGAAATAAACCATTTCTACATTTTAATCATAATATATCAATTAAATATATTAACGTAACTAATCCATTACCAAAACCATTTTCAATACCAAAATATATAAAAGAGTATATGGTATTAATTTTCTTTAAAAAAACATTACCGCTTGTTAAGGAAGCCAAAGAACAAATAATACACATAGTGGTGGAAGGGTCATTATTACCGCTTACGTTAAAAGAAACATTCCTTTTTTCATTTAGTAAAACACTTTTTAGAAAAATATTCCCTTTTAAATGTCAAGGGGTTTTATACATCGTATAACAAAAATTCATGTATGAAAAAAAAATATTCCTCAATGAATGGAAATTGAGATAAAGTCCCTTACCTCGTGTCCGACTTGACCCGTTTGTTATTTAATCTCTTGAATAAAAAACTAAAGTTACATTAAACTTGCTGAAGTACATATTTCAAGTTTATTATTAATTTTATATCACTTAATACCATGTTATAAACATTATGTAACCATTTAAATAAATAATTTTTGTTTTTTCGATATTTGGTACTTGAGTCAAAAATGAACACCTTATATTTACAAGTTGTCAATGTGGTCAAAAGTCTATTATATCCAAAATGATATTCATTATTTTGATATCATATATATCATATATATCATATATATCTAGAATATATATATATTTATAACAATACCTATCATTTGGTGGTAAGGAATGAAATACACCGTTCATTAGGACAGTAAGTTGTACGTACGCATAACCGCTACTTTAATTTCTATTTCTCATTTTAATAGAATTGAAACATAATGATATAATGGTGTATTATAATTCCAGTTTAATATCCAATATAATACCATTAACTCTATTCTTTATAACTCCAACGTATGGCATTAATGACTCATATCACTTTGAGGGGGCGTTAGTGCGCACATCCTCAAATGAAATTATTTCATTTACCAATTATAGAAATCATATATGTATAATGTAAATGAAAAATACATAAGAATAAAGAAAACATAAAAATGATATATATCATATATAATTCTATTGTCTTCTAAATGGAAACCATGATAGGCATTAAAAGATAATAAAACAATCATCGTCTCGTGAGGCGTTAGCTTTCCATCCATATAAACAGTATGTTTTTCACCCATTAGATGGAGGTGAGTGTAAGTGTAGTTCAAATACATCTCCGAAAAAACATACTAGTATATTGAGGATACTATTTTTGTTATAATATAAAAGAATAAAAATAGATTAGTGGTTGGAGAAGTAAAATAAAAGAAAATAAGTTAACAGAAAATGTTACATTTACATTGGATAACTCCCTTTAGTTTGAACCAAAATAGTTTGTTGATGTGACTTCTACCTAAGGTAATGATTCTAGAAGGAAAAGGGGGATCTTGAAAGATTATTTGGCCTGGTTTGGATGATCCAAGGGGATTGAGAGGTGTGATAAATTGGTTATAAATGGTCTTCTTTTATAAGGGGAGGAGGGGCGCTTTAGGAAAGTGTGAAAATGTTATTTTATTATATAATGATTTTCATTTTATAAAGATCCAAAACTAACTAAAGTCAAATATAAGCTGACTCATAGTAGAAATAAAATAATCCAATAAGAATTGGACTGGTTTTGGATATTGTTTTAATATTTATAATCTTATTTATTTAAATCATTTATTAGTGAGGTAAATACTGCATCATTATTATGTCATATATAATATACATTATTTTATGTCTAAAAATTATAATAAATATTTCATGATGTATTAAATATTTTTATCGTTCTAAAGAATATTTATAGTTTAAATGATCACTTATATATCCCCATGTAAAAATTTATTTACTAAAAGATATTTTTTATGTCAATTTTTCCATTACTTTAAGTTAATTACAATAATGTGTCATTATCATTCATAAGTAGCTCCATGGGGTCCCAAAATCTACCCAAGGATTACCATGGTCGGCCATCAGTCATCCAATATGGTTAGGCCAAGTTTTATGGTAATTTGGTATTACAATCATATTGTTTTTACCTTGAATTACCCTATTTACCTTTTACCGTGGTAAATAAAAGTCAAAAGTTACTATTAACCAAAAATTATTTTCATCTTATTGAACCAAAGTTTTCTTACTAATTAAGACCATGTATGTTGTATTTTTTAAATTCAATTGAACGAAGCTGTAGAATTTTATTTAAATGAAAAATTATGCTTTTAAATACTACTATGTGGTTTCAGTATTCATAAAAAACAGAAGTTTTTCCAGAAAAATACCAAAACATTAGCTTAAGATATATTTGATATTTAAAATTAAAAAAATATGTCTATTTTAACAAATTATAATAATATATGATTCATTATTTAATTTAAAATTAATTCTCATTGTAGAAATAAATAGAGTGTCTTTAAGAAACATTAACAATCCAAAGATTGACACTTTTTTATCTCCAAATTCAACGTGAAATTAATTCCAATGACCAACATTGGATTAAATGGTAAAAATATATTCTAATTAGACTTTGAAACCAATTAAAAAGATAATATAACCATATAAATAAATTAAATCAAAACAACGTTTTGAATTAAAATAATATATTTTTCACTATTCATTAAAAAATGAACATCATTGGAAAAATTCCAAAAATTTACAAAAAGTAAATTTTTATGTCCCAATTATAAAAAATGATTTCATCTGGTCAAATAGAATTTATTAATGTGACCAATAATATATTTAATGAGGTTTCTCTATTAAAAGGTGGTAAATCGAACTTTTAATGTAAATAATTCCTAAAATTAGATTCATTCACATTTAAAGCCTCTACCATTTATTGGTTAAAACGAAATAAATTTAACTAACTTTTATAATCATGTTGTACATAGTTTTGTTCATTTATGCCAATAAAATTCCTAGGAGTTAACATCCATTTAAATTATAATATTATATTATTAGTGTGTAACAGAACATTTTAGAAAAACCCAGTTGTTGTGTATCGAGTACGCTATCGAACATAGTAACAAATTTAAAGTAAAAAATTAATATTTATTTCAAAAATATTAATAGGTATGAAAATCCCTAATTATCCTTTTACCAGGGATGTTACATTAAATTATTTTAAATATTTCCTATCAAATTAAAAATTATCTAAATGGTGAAAATCATATTCTTGTGATAGTATATCATAATAACACATTATGTTCTTTGAAATTCAATAAAAACTATCATTTATGACATTAAGGGTTCAAATGTACCAATTTAGACACAATTCATAGTCCGAAATCCTCATAAAATACAAATACATACATTATCAATACATATCCTATATGGAATATATTTTTATAATAAATTTGATAGATTGTGATTTTTCATTTTTTAATAATAAAGTATCAGTAGTCAAATTATAAAAATAAATACATATTTTAATCAACCTTTATTGTATAATTATAAATCCAATGACATTAATATGTTTATGTTTTGATTAATAACAATCATATATATTTTTCTAAAAAATGAAACATTAATCAATATATTTGTGAACAAAATAAAACATATCGATTGATCTAAGAATATTTTGGAATTGATGGATAAAACAATAGGAATTGATATTGATTCATAGCTTCAAACTAATAAATATTACTTCTTCTAGTTTGAATTATTATATTTTTATAGTATAAATTAAATCCCCCAAAATATGAACATCATTGATATAGAAATGTAATGTAAAATTTGAAATCACACAAACTATTTAGAATTTATTTCAAAAAAAATCAAACTACACACTAAATATTATAAATAAATGTAATTAATCAATTACTCAAAAATAATATATCATAAATTTTTGAAAAAATGAGTAATTTTTATAAATTCATTACATCCAAATATATTTAAATTAATCTATATTGGTTGTCATTACTCTTCATGAAAAAAATGAATGAATTAGTTTACCTTTTTTGACACTAATGCATTAGACTTGATTTACCTCTTATTATGTTATAGTATCATAGATATTGATAAAATGAAATTAAATCTACCTTTGACATGGAAAATAAAAATCTTCATATCATCATGTGTCTTGGGTTCATAATATTCTGATAATTTGGGCAATTATATTTAAAACATTTCTCATTAAGTAGTCATTTAAATTACATATTTATTGACCATAAAATTTGAATAAGGAATATATACAAAATTTAAATCTCTTAATTTATAATTAATTGAATTCCCTTTGTAAAAGATACTTGAAAACTCACCAATAGTACCATAAATATCCATATAGATCTCATATTTATATTAATTTATCATGGTTTCAAAATCATCCAATCAATAATTTTCATGACCACCATTTTATAAATAATAATTTTAAATATTTAAAACATTTATATTCACGTTCAATGTCCTAATATATTATTATTTAAGTTAATTTTTTAAAATTACTTCATAGGCAAGAAACAAAATATATACATGTGAAATGATTATTTAATCATGAAAAATTATTTAATTCCATGATAACGGAATGAAAATATGAAATCTCATATCAAAATAAATAGACCTAACTAAATTATTTCTAAATTATTATCTCATGAAGAATTTAACAATATCACATTGTAATTACATTTTTAAATATTCAATAAATAAAAAGGGAATTTAAAATTTTTTATAATGAAGGGACATAACATTAAAATTAAATATTATTCAATTTTTTAATATTATTACATGTAAGAACTCTTGGTAACCATTATTTTTCACTATACACAATTTACCCACATCATTATCGCCATCCATTGTAACATTTCAAATTATCATCTTTTCAATGAACTATTGCTACAAATTTTTAACAACATAGTATCCATTATGGAAACATTAATTGTTTTTTATAGTCTACATAATTTTTATACATCACTGATGTTGATTATTCTGTTTTATAATTTATCACTTCACATTGATTTTTTAATTTATAATGGCCATTTATAATTATTTGTAATATTATATTTTTGGAAATTCCAATTAAAATTAATATTCCATATTTATTTCTACATGTCTTTTTAAAATAATTAATCCATGTATTAACAAAAAATATATACAAAAATAATAATTTATATATATATATTAAGGGGATTTATACAAATATATAATCATTTTACCACGAACCACGTAATTAGAGGATAGTAGATCTGGATTCAATATTATGTTTGGACAATTGGGGTCGATTTATTTAAAATTTATTTATGGATTATATTATATAATATTGTGTGATCTCGAGATGGGTTGTTAGATTTGGTTTGTTCTCTAGTGATAAGGTGTAAGTTAATTTTTCATTTACAATTGGGTAACTGACTGGGGTTTATTGGACACCATGTTGAAATGATGATGGAGAAATGAGTCTCAAATAAACAAAAATACATCAGGATTCTATATACTAGGTATTAAATGGGCCCGAGGTACCTAGGGGAGGTACCCTATATAACATTTTTTCTATTGAACATTTTATATATTTCAAAATTAAATGATGAAATTAATTTTATTATAGTCTACCCCTACTAACCCTTACCATTCCAGAACCACATGATCCTGAGGGATTCTATCCCATTTTTTCTTCCTCTCCCTTACCATCTCCCCTCTCCCATGTCTGTAAATAATGATTGATAGTTGAGTTTTTAGTTGCATGGGGTTCCTAAAGGTGGATCTACAATAATGCCTCGGATTTATTACATTTCTTTAATCAGCACATGTAACTACAAAAACACCATATTTTCTTATTTATCTAATTAGTTGATATTAGGTTAATAAATCTATATCAACATAGAATATTGGATTATATTATTACAATAAGTTCATATAAGGTTTTTTATATATTAATCCATGAGAAATTTTTTATGTGTAATTTTACATCTTGATTTCATGGATTATCAAAGTGTGAATTGAAAATAATATCAAGAAAATTGGAATGTGTAATTTTTATAGGTAGAGACTCCAAGGATCTTAATGTGTATTATAATCTCATTTTTTTCAATTTTATA
Organism: Viscum album; assembly: GCA_963277665.1. Taxonomy (NCBI): domain Eukaryota; kingdom Viridiplantae; phylum Streptophyta; class Magnoliopsida; order Santalales; family Viscaceae; genus Viscum; species Viscum album. Next base: position 2,130,163,558 of record OY728152.1, on the reverse strand, counting down.
AATTTCTTTTTGTAATGTTTATAGGGTAATGTTTATATATGACGTATTATTTGGTCTATATTAGAATTGTATGTTTTCATAATTAATGATTACCCTTAGACAATTTCCCATAATATGATCTAAACTATATATTTTATAATCCATATATACTAATATTTACGTAGTCAGTTAGTCATGTGGAATATTGGGAATTCACATTCATGTTATACTTTGTGTCTCTTAAATTGGTTGATATTGTTAATATTTTTTTTGGTGAAACAAATTGAGTTTTATTTTTATGTTGGTTAGTCAGTTGATGGTAAAAAATAGATGTTCATATATGTAACCTTTAAAATTTTAATTTATAAAGGGTTTATTTGGTTCATGACCCTTTTATGACATGTAATGTTTAAATAAAAATACATGGGTATCATGGAAAATACTATAGTTCCATACCGAGTATGGTTTATTATAATACATTTTAACAATCAATGTGTTATGAATGTTGATGTGTTCATTTTGATGTTATGGTCAATAGAGATTGCTGAGAATATATTTGATTTTTATTACCACATAGAATGTTTTTGTTGGGTGTATGAGGGAATTTAACTCTTGGTTTTATGAATGGTAATTTTTAGCTGACATATAAGCACCGTGTGGCTGATGTTGATTTTTTAATTGATAGGATGTAACCCATGATGGATAATAGGGTACTAGGAGGGATATTAAATAATGTATGAGATAGTAACAATAATAAACATCACTTTTCAATGAATTTTATAAGGTTTTTAATACATGTACAAGACTTCTGATATTTTAGAGTAATGAATTTTTTTATAGGAAAATTCAACTATGTCTTTGATTAATAGACATATGATTGAGATTGAAGTTTCATTGATCACTTCATGAATATTCTGATAAAGGGGAAATAATGAATGGGTTTTGTAAAAAAATTATTTTTTTTATAAATACCCAATCCTTAAAAGTATATAGAATTCATTATCATTGATGAATCACCAAAATTATAGATTTTTGAATTCATTAGTGGTCTATGAAAACCCAGCTCTTCATTTTGTATTTTTACTTGATTTATTACATAAGAATAAACTTAATACAACATGTATGATAAAAAATCAATGTATTTTCGAAATAGTTACATTACATAACATAGAAAACTATAAATACACAATATTTATTTATTTTTTTACATGTTAAAAATAATCCTTAAATCTTAAAACCAGTTGGGGTAACCTAGGGACATACATAAGAAAATTATGATATATAAATCCCAATAAGGGTATAAAATATAATAAGTGATATATTTTCCCAAATATGAATATAATTGATGAATATAAGGAACAAGTGAAATAAATAATGATATAGAATGATAATCAATTTTTGGGATATGTTGAAAAAACATAAAACACTGAATCATAAACATAATTCAACGATAAACCCACCGTGTCATCCTGGAGGAAATGTCCCATAACTGAAACAGGTTCAACCACTATTCCAATGTGATGCATCATGATATTAAACATTACCCAATGAATTTTAAAACTCTCTAGGTGCACCCATCATATTCATTTCATCACATTCTGATGTGTTTCACATAGATCATAATATTTGGATTCATTAATTATAATAATTAATTCTATGATTAAGGATTTCAGAATAAAAAATATTTATGTCCCCAAAAAATAATTATATATATAAAAATTTGAAAAACCTAGATTGGAAATGGATATTGTATACACTATTCAATAATTTTGTCTTCTAAAATCGTAGTGAAATTTTTTCTATATAATGATGCGAGATAATGATTTACAAAAATTGATTAGTAAGCTATAATTGGGTCTCCTATCACATTGATATAAATGGAATTAAATATTTAAATTAAAAAATAAATCAAAATTATATAAATTGAAAATATAAGGAATAATTTAAATAATAAACTTGATTAATGAAAAGGATCTTATCTATATCTTGGCAAGGTAATCGGTTTAAAAATGGATAATTGGTTGATTAATGAGACTGCTAGGGGGATATAATTATTTATACATAAAATTTAAATTAAAGGGGATGTGGAATATCATATCCCAACCTGATCAAACATAAATTAAGAATAATTTCATAAAAGGGATTATTAATTTAAAAGAGATAAGGAAAATAATTTATGCAGTATAAACATTGTAACCACTTTTTTAATGGTAAAAATGAGATGAAATTAAATATATATAATTAAATAAATATTATTGGGATTTTAAGGTAATAATTATAATAAATGAAAAAATAAAAAAGTGAAATTAAGATGAATAATATAAAATATGGTCCTTGAATTGGAAGGAGGATATCCATTACTTCAGTGTGTGACTCCAAAAGCATCATAGGATATTCTTGAGGGATGTAGGGATCCTTGGGAGGACTATAGAGAGTGGAAGGATGTTTATGGTCATGATAAAAGGAGTCTTTCTGAAGAGAAATTGGATTCTGGGAGGGTTTAAATAGGAATATATGGGTATTTCATTATAATTTAGGTTTTAGAACCTACATAACAAAATATCAAAAACACCAAAAACCAATCCATGGTTATTTCCCATTGTTTCTACCATGTGTGTGGGGTTATCATTATTAAATAAATAAATGGTTCTTAATTAATTAAATATTTTCCATTCTTTTGTGGAGGTTTATAAAAACCTTAAATATAAGATGTTAAACACTTAAAATATATTATATATTTTGGAGGATTCATAATGGATTTAGAAAATAAATAAAATATATATAATATCATAGTATTTTATAGGGAAAGCATATATTTTTTTCATATATTGCATGTTATGTAATTATTACCTCAATTTTGAGTCATTATAATGTTATAACACAAGAAGTATATTTATATGGTATTTAATTTTTACCCAAAAATATTATTATCATAGAAAATTATGAAAAATTCATCATTGGATAATTTTAAATTCTTAATAAAAAACTAATATTCATTTTTTCTAAATATGTATTTAAGTTTTTGAATTTTTACATTTAAAATAAAATATAGATTTATTTAATAAAATTTGTATTTGACAATAATGGTTGTCAAATCCTTAAAAACAACGTTAAACATCAAGAAATTTATACGATAATTTATATTTCATAAAAAATGTTATTACATTTTTTATTAAAATATTATTGGTTTCAAAAATATTTAATACATAAATTTATTAATTGAATTTCAGTATTTTACAGAAAATATGATTTTTAAATTATTGAATATAAAATATTTATAATGTAAAAAAATATTATGATAAATATATATTCATAGTTGTACATGAAAATGTATATATTCTTATATCTAGGGTCCGGAAACATATCCATTTAATAAACCCGAAAATGACATTCAAGTAATGTGTGCAATGGTGGGACAATCATGGTTTTATTTGATGAACATAGTGTGAGTCATGATCCTGGTGTGGTCGGACTTCTCCAATAAAGGGTTTCTCTCATACTTATGTTGTTGGATCTCATCATGGTATTTGTCAAGGGAAATTCATAGAAATTTTATCTCCCTATGAAGCTCCAATTAATTGGTGTCATAGGGTGGAATCCTACTTTTTGAGGCCAACACATCCTTTATATCTCTCAATTTGATTTCTTATAAACATATATTTATTCTTATTATGTGAACATAATTCTATGGATAAATTATCTATTAAAATGATATATAATGATAAATGGGGTATAATATAAAAATTTAATGTTTTTTCTATAACCTTATTTATTTAAGTGAAATTTAAATTATTTTTAAGTGGGGTTTATTTATGAAAGATTAGGTTATTAAATTCTTCCCCCTTAAGAAATTACACCCTCAAAATTTTCTTTTTTGGTAGTAAATATATGAGGCCAAATATGTTTCATCACCTCATATGGTTCCCATGTAACATCTTTAATCTTTTGGTTTCTCCATTACAATTTGAAAAGGCTTATTGTCCAGTACTAATATACTTTATCCCTTAGATATGTAAACTTCACTAGGAGACCTTCATATGATAGATCATTCTCTATTGGTAAAATATTTTAGTTGGCTACATGTGACGTCTTGGGTATGTACTTCCATAAGAGGATAAATGTATTACATCATGTACTTGATATATGTTCGGTGGGAGTTCTAGTTGGGAGTTCATCCCTCAGATGTTATCAAGTATCATACAATTTCCTATGGACCATGGACTATGTTCTCCGATCCTCCCAAATCTCATCACATTATTCCATGCATATTTTAGGAGTAATACCATGTCTACAACATAAACTCTAGATCTCATCTATGACTTTCATCATATCACTTTTTTCTACTCTGATCAGCCTTGATGTGTTATTGAATGTCCATAAAATTTTTCACCATTTTTTTATCTTATTTAGGATCTAGCAGTTTCTGTTCCCCAAAATCATCCCTCATTGTAGGTGTTCTATAACTATTCTTATAAACAACTCAATAGGGACCTATTTGGATTCTCGAGTGAGAATTGTTATTTTTATAGAATTCAGTGACATGAATATTATAGTCATATATCCAAATCTGAACTCAATCGAGCATGATCTAAACCTATCCTTATGTATTTTTAAATTTTGCTCATATTTTCCACTAGTTAGTTGGTGATATGTTGTGTAAAGTTTAAACTTAGTGTTCACCGCATATGGGAGAGTCCTATTGAACAAAGAGGTGAATCTTGTATCTCGATTGGATACAATAAATAAAGGTACACAATTCATCCTTACATATTCTCTTATGTATATCCCTCTAGGTTGATCCTATGAGAAACCCTCTCGAATGTCAATGAATTGTAATAACTTTTCCTGATGATCCAAAACAACCTAGATATAATTAATCCTATATGATTTCAATGGATGTATGTTGAAAAATTCCATGATGATGTGTTCCCATTTCCAAGTCTGTATGGGTAATGGTTGTAAAATCCACTAAAAATTCTACCTATCCATAATCACTACCAAAAAATCTAGGCACAATGATATATATTTAGTGATTTCCTACATCATGTTTTCCAACCAAGAGTGCTCCCATAAATCTCGATATTTTTTTGTGTTTTATAGTTGAATGGAGAATGTAACACTATGTGCATCATTCAATAGTTAACTCTTTAATTAAGTATTTCAAGGAACACATTGTATTCAACCAAATATAATAATTACATATTTAGTAACATAAAAAATTGAGGATTTCCATTTCCATACAGTTTCCACTTTCTTTTGAATTACAACATCATCCCTTTGATAATCATTTAGCCTCTCCAGAAGGGATGGTAGAGAAATAATTTGTTAACAGATTTATGAGATTCCTTTCTTTAGGTTTCCCATGTCTATCATTTATATTTATATATTAAAATTGGATCCCTTTGACATATAATTAAAAATATTATCATTTGATCCTTCCTACATAGAGAATATTCCAATTCATTAACATTACTAGGATGTTAGTTGATTTAGGTTTCTTAGTACTTGATCATATCAAAACATCTTCACTGACACATATTTAGTTGTTTTTGGGTAAATATATACAAAGACCATTTATGATCCGTATATATTTAACAATTCTTTCGAAATGGATAATGATTCCATATTCAAATGAAAAATATCACTACCTTTAACTCTAGATTTTTTGTGGGATATTTTTTATCATGAACATTCATCCACCTTGAAAATTAATTTAAGAATTATTCATCCTATATTACCATACATCCAAACCCCTTATTAAAAAAATCACTGAATACTATGAATTTTTATCACCTTATGGGTTTTATAGGAACATGTACAGTGATGAGCCTATAATTCTCTCTATAATTCTCTATTCACGTTCATAATTCCAAGAAATCATGTCTACCATCATTGTTAGCTTGGTAATTGGGATTCAAAATTGTGTGAAATTGATCTCTAATCATCAAAAATACCTAGCTAACCCAATGAAACTATAGATATATATCTCAAATGTTGGCCCCATCAATCCTTTAATTTCTTCTTTGGTTGATGCAGAAATAGATATCCCATTCCATATGATTATATTCCCCAGCATTGAGACTTCCTTCCACCATAAATCACAAATTTTTGGGCCTTAATAATATGTTTTATTACTATCTTTTGCATAGTTCTATGATAATCCTCGCTATCCTACAAGATTGTAGAGTATATTAGATATATAAATAGTACAAAATTTTAATTGAAATAATCTCCAAAGAATCAATTAATCATGTCCATGATGATTTTAGATAATTTTTGAATCTGAATTTCATTACTATTAACTCACTGATCTCGTACAAAAAAAAGTGATCCTGTGAATATCATCCTTCATTACCCTTACAGTATTATATACCGACTGAATATACACCTTGATGAAATATTCTGATCCATGTAACTAATCAAAAATGTAATCAATATGATGAAAAGTGTACTTCTTCTTTATCATTATCTTATGAATCATGTGATAATCAATTTAAATTCACATGGACACGTCCACATTCTTGAAAAAGGGAGGGGTTCACTCCATAGTGAAATAATTTGGTGTATAAACAGATTACACAAATTTTCCTATATTTTATACATTATATACTCATGTTCCACACCATAAATTCAATATATAGTATTGGATAATGTAAATAAATTGGGTATATGATCAATTGAATACTCAACATCATTGATAGGAGGAAGACTAATAAATTCTACATGGAACACATCAGTGTATTCCCCAACAATATCCATGTCTTCAAAAAGATCCTTTCATTAGAATCAATTATTTGATCAATATATGCTTTCTCAAAGTGAAATAATATCCATGAATTAGATTATGATGGTAAAAAATATTCATCATCCTCCTTGAACATGTACAAAATCAGGGGTCCATTCTCTATACGTAGAGTGATTTCATTCTTGCCTCAATTTAAGTTGGATTAAAAAAAGGAAAACCATTACATGCCCATAATTTCATCAAATTATACCCAAGTTAGTATGATAATGTTATCTTGGATTTTAATCCCACAATGATTAATTGGGTAGTATTTAGATAAATTTGATTCAATAACTTCCACATTTGTTATATTCTATAAAATATCTACTTCCATGATTTGTGTTAGTGTTTGAAAATTTATTCTAACCATTCATGATATAAAGGAATCCATTGAACCAAAATAAAATATTATGTTTGATATTATTGAATGAATGACAATAATACATGTCACCACTATATTTTTAGGATGCACTTCAGTGGTTGGGATGGGAATATATCTCCCACACTACCATGGAGTTTATTGGTTGTCAGGAAAAACCCTTGGGTTATGTAATTTTTTGTAAAATGAAATTTGTTCATGTAGTAGAAGCAATGTCCAATGTAACAAGGGTTGGATGGGGAATTACTATACACCATCTCATTAATGGTTTTCTAATGTCGGAAATTCATAGATATGTGTCTTTCCTTACCATCTATAAAGCATTTTTCATTCCCCATTTGTAATTTTTGATGTGCTTATTCTGGTACTTTTGAGGTGACGAAAGTTGAATATTCCTGGAACCTTTCTATTTATAAATCAAACCACAAAAATTATTTCAATATTAAACATCTTATTAACATGATACCCACAAGATTTTATGGTCTTCATTCTATGTTTGAGGGAATATCAGTTTATATCCTCATTGCTATCATAGTCACAGATATCCTATGATTTTAATATGAAATGTTTTATCTAACCCAAAAGAAGTGCTCAACCATTCATTTCATGGTAATGTAAAAGCTTCATGTGTATCGTGCGTGTATTATTATGTTTTCCTTATATGCATTGATAAATTCATTTTCCTTTTTCATGAGGGAAAGGAAATCCCTTCCCATTTTATGTTGAAGATTGCAAGGTAAAATTTTATTGAAAAAAATTCACAAATTATTTACACTCCATTAAATCAACATCATCTTCATGATTTTTATTTTTAATCAATGTCGACCATTGATTCTCTTCTCACTCCCTATGATTAATATACTGAAGATCCTTATATCTTTTGGTAGATTGGAAAATTGAAAATATCCTCTCAATGGAGTTGATCTATTATTTCCCAATTAAGGGATATGATGACCAATTGAATGCATGTTGAAATTATCACATGAATCTTTCAATTGACCCTTGATCTCTCTTATGGGAGTTTGGGTGATCATATTGATCCATGAATCTATTTAGTAGATGAGTTATCTGAGATAGTATTGCCAAAATATCTGGGATTCATTCTCCCATTGGGTTGGGTATCTCCTTGGGTAATTCAAAAAATATCATATCACATATATTTTCTAACTGATCCCAACTATTCCCATCCATTTTTTAGAATAAAGGTAAAATTATGGTTGATTGTTTTAAAAAAACTAAAGATATAATGGAGAATCATGTTGAATTATTGTGATAAATTGTAAAATACATTTATTTTTGTAATAAATGAAATTCTGAGATTCAATCAATGTTCTCCATAATATATATACTGATATATAATCTTATGACCATTTACATTCCCTTAATAATAGTTCATAATGAGTTTATCAATCTACCAAATCATATCCCTTGATAGTGTCAAACTTGGTGGATAGTAAGGCCCATTTTCACGAATTAGGTTATCTCACATCTAGCATGTATCACCTTTTCAGATATATTACAGCAAGGTACATTTTTTCTAGAAACATGTACACATATTATATCACAATATGGATATATTTTATATATAATATACTTACTATAAACAAACCTACATTTAAGGCTTTTTTATTATAGTCAGTCTTATATCTATGTATTTTTCAATAGATATCTACTCTTAATCCCATAACCCCCTCCCCCTCTAGTATCAACTGTAATAGTATTGCGATTTATTTCACATTAATAAATGATTTATTACATTAGACTACACTTAATAAAATACTAATGATCAAAATGCCTTCTATATTTGAAAATTAGATACATTATATAACAACATAAAATAGGGATGACTAGATCATTATTGAAAAGTTCTTTAACATGCTCAAAATACACTGAGGATCTTAAAACCACATGGGATAACTTGCGGTCACACATAAGAAATAAGTGAGATGTATATCCTAGTAAGTGAATAAGGATTATAAAAGAGATACATGTTAGGAAATATGTATATCAAATAGGAATAAAAGGAACCTGAATAATATGGACTGATATAGCTTGATAATCACAACATGGGAAATGTGGGAACATCATATAATACTGAATCATAAACATAGGTCAAGCCTAAAACAACCAATACATCATGGTGTAAAATGTCACGTAAATGAATTTGGTTCACCCCCTATCTCCAAATAATGTATCATGATATTAAAAATTAAACAATTTATTGTATCACTAGATGGGAGCACCCACCATATTCATTTCATTCTGATGCTTATGTGTGTCTCATAGATATTTAACCATAGATTCATTCATGATAAAATTTTATTACATAATTATGGATTTTAGAATTACTTATTATAATTACACAATAATAACATGTTGAATTTTATATATTTGAATACCCTATAAGAAAATGGTCATTGTATTCAGAAAAAACTATTTTAAAATCAATAATCAGAGTGAAATTTCGAAAAAAATGGCTCCACGTAGAGATTAATAAAATATTTAGATGAAATATAATGGGTCATATTATCACATAGACAAAAATGGGAAGTAATATTGATTTTTTATAAAAAATTCCAACATTATAAATTGGCATATAAGGAATAATGTAATCATGCAACCTGGATGAAAAAAAGGATCCAAACTATATATTGACCTGATAATAGGTGTATAAAATGAATCATGGGTGGAATAATGATAGGGAAAGTGGGATCCCATTAATTTTTAGTAAATTTTAATGTGAGGCGTATATGTGTATTTATATCCAAACAAGATCTAATTGAAATTAATAATCATTTTATAAAAGGGGTACTTGAATAAAAAATGAGGAGAAAAGTGCCTTACGAAATTCCCTCATAGTAATGGATTATGTAAAATAAAAAATGAAAATAGAATAACTTTATCCCATTAATAATAAATTAATTTAAATGTAATTAATTCATTATAAAAGTATTTAAATATTAAAAATTGAAATTAAGTGGCCTAATTTCAAAGAAGGTTCTCAAATTGAAACGAGGAGAAGCTGATCCCTTACTAGAGTGTGTGACTCTAATAGCAAGGGTTGTGATTCTTGAGGGATTGGAGGAACCTTGGGAGGACTTTATAGATATTAGGGTAGAGTATGTTTATTCTGAAAGATATTTTATAGAAGATAAATGATATCATTTGAGTTATTATGTAGGAAATTAAGGGGATATATTTACTATTTATGTTTTGGACTCTACATAACAAAATATCCAAAAGAACAAACCATACCATAGGTTTTGTGAATGTATTATACCATAATGGTTAGGTTCTAAATATTATATAAGTCCAAGGACCAAAATTATTAATATAATTCATTTTTTTACATAGAGGTGTGTAACACTCTAAAAGAAAGGATTCTAAATTTTTTTAAATTGTTTATATGTCTTGGAGGATTCATAACGGACTCAAAAAGAATTTATCAAATTCACTCCAAATAAAAAAAATTTTAAGGGAAAAGTTATAATTGTTTATGGATATAATTTATAGAAATTATATCCTTACTTTCTATTCATTACGATGTCATAATATAGAAAGTATAATTATACGATATTCAATTTTTAGCGAAATATTCTAATGTCCCAAAAAATAATGAATAACTAATCATTAGATAATTTAGATGTTATGATTCTGAAAAAAAATTTATTTATATCTGATGATATTTATAAATATCTGAATTATCATTTTTTAAATAAAATCGATATTTATTAAAAAATGTGGGGTTTTTTTGACACTGACAGTTTTTGAACCCCTATAAAAATTATGTTTTACTTTGTAAAAATTAAATGATCATGTATATTTGTTAAACTTTATTTATTAATTTTTTAATTAAAATTTTATTTATTTATAAAATTCATAATTTCATAAAATGTATAATTTATTTTGAATATATAAAAAAATGAAGCCATTCTTCTTATGAATGTTTTTATAAAGTAAAAATAATTTGATAAAAATAAAATCATTATATTTTAAAAAACTTTACATTAATACTTATTCATTCATGATACATATCCCTTTAATACAACATAATGTTCCCTAAGAGTATGGTGTGAAATGGTGGGAAATTCATAGGGTTATTTGGATAACATGTTTCGGGTCGTGATTTCTATGATTATTAAATTATCGCATAAATATTTTCCCTCATATTTCAGTTGTTAGATCTCATCTTGGGATTGGACAAGGGAAATCATTAAAATGATATCTCCCATAGATTCTTTAATATATGGGATTCATATAGTATAATACTACTATTTTAGGTCATCATGTCTATTGTAATTTTCAATTAGATATGTTACAACCCTATATATAAAATAATCACATATTCCATATTCAATGGCTATATTATCAATAGTAATGAAACATAAAGTTCAAAATAATACGAAAAAAGTGAATTTTTTTAGTAACAATATTTCATGATGAGGCATTTAAAAAAATTTCATTGGTTTTTATTTATAATAGTTTTAGTCGTTTAAGCATAACTATGTTATTATATATATCCGAAATTTTCATAGATTATGGGAGATTTTAGTTATATGATCCAGTAAAAATATTTTCATCAATTAGATTATTGGTGGATTTTTTTAATTATTAATTATCAAAATTATCAAAAATGATGGGAGATATCATCATGAAATCCACCACTATAATGACCATTACAATAATATTTTTGATATTATCATTCTATGTTGGTGTAGATACTAAATATGATATCAACAATAATATTCTACATCCTTACCATTTCTATGTATATTACATATGTCAATGAATAAGATGCTTATTTAGGTAGGATCTGGATTTGTGGACGCATTGTTAGTATACAATTATTTTTCATGATTAAATTCATGTTTTATATTTCTACATTAAATTTTTCCAATATATATAATTATATATGGGGGAATACATAAGTTTCACTCTTTTTTGGGGTTTACCGTGATTTTTTATCAAAACATTTTAATGATTATTATTTTATGAGAAACCTTATGATTGACTTATAGGACATATGTTACAATGAGGATCATGTTTGAGTATCCCAGTAGGGGTTTAAGAGATATTACCATATAAAAAATTACATTTATATATATTAAATAATTAATGTGATACCTATTTTAATTTATCAAATTTATGCTATATATCCAATTAACTGTAGAATGGGTTTTCTCATTTCGGCTTCCTCGTAGCTATAGTTCCTTATGAGTACCCTAATATTTGTTTGTAGAAAACATTTTATATTATTTTTATGATACTTTGTATTGTAATACTGATAACATTTCCATATAATGATTCTTATAGGCTCTTAATTATATTAGATAGCCTCTTATGTGTGGGAAGGTGTTCTATATAAATAAAAATCACATTGTTCATATAATATTCATGTGAGATGGGATAGGGAGTTACACATATGATATCTAACGTTACCTATGTTTATATTAGAATAATTAAAAAAACATATATGACTTACTCTTTATTGTTCCATGAATTTCATTTGATTAATAAAATTATATGACCAAATGAGAACATATAAAATCATATATATATTTATCACATTATAATGTTATTCAAATTTTAAAAAATATTATATATAATAATATTAATATAGAATTCATGTTTATCTAGGATTATATTAATAACATGTGAATAACACTGTATATTACAATGGTTGGTAATGAAATATGAATTATTTTAATAAATTATATTCTTAAATTGTTGTTTATGTGAAAATTATGATAGGATGGGCTTCACATCACCATGATATATTATTATGTTAGATGCAATTTCATGCTTTTTCGGTTTAATGATTGTTTCTCCATTTTTAATATGTCATAGTAATTATTCAATTTTTTTTATTTTTATAATAATATTGTAAAAATAGAACCATAACAGTTGTGAAGAAGGATTGGGTGTCACAAAAAGTCACCATAAGAGGATATTTAAGACCTATTATTCATAGAGATATTAGATATTACTAGGTTATATATATTGAGGAATTATTAATTTTATATTTCATAATTGAAAAATCAATTTAGTGGCGAAATTAATATATAATGACAAATTACACCATGGATTTTGGGGCTCCTAATATGTAGGTGTAATAATTTGTATTAAAATGTATCTACAATTCAAAAAATTGATAATAATGGGTTGTTACCCACGAGATATATTAATGTTAAGGGTTTTTTACATGATTATTATATCTGAACATTATCAACACATTTTTTCTAAAATAATTTTCATTACATTCTGATTTTTCATTTATTCATTTTTAAAAAATATGTGTTTATAATATCAACACAATTTTTTTTTAATATAGATGAATCATGGAAATAGTGGGAGTTGATTATATTAAAAGAGTTATTTTGAATATAAAATTACTTATTTTATAATTATGTTGTAAGATCCCTTGAATTGAGAAGATCTCTTTATGATTACTTCTTCATCAATAAACTATTTATTTCTATGGGAGTCTAATAATTTGGTTGATGGGATATTTAATGTTTATAAATTCTGAGTATTATCTTTATGATATAATGCATATATTATATTTTGATTATCTATTTTTTGAAAATATGATTTGTTATTTGGATTGGGGTGGATGATTTGATATATAAACCTCCGTAATTTAAATTAATTGGGGGTAGATTTATCACCAATCATTCAGTCAAATAATGATTTCTTTGACATAATTATATAAATAATAATTAGAAATTCAACATATATGTAAAGATGATATAGTATATGTGATATTTTTGCGGTTGTATTTTTTATTAACATACTAAATATTTATAATATATATATATATATTATATTATGTATAAAATGATTGTGAATACATAGTGACATCTCATTTCTTTTCTCATGTAGTGAGACTATAATTTTCTCCTTGTAATTAAAAAATTTTATTAGTGATTTTATGAAAATTATAGTAAAGGATAATAGGATTTGTGAGAGTATTTTGTTTGAAAAAAAATTTGTGAAATGTATTATATGACATAAAGATCCAAATATATTACTACAAAAAAATATTGATGCCACAAGATGTCAGGTGGATATAAACTATTTTTTCATATCATATGAGAATAGATTTTGAAAAGGGTTATAAAATGGAATTTTCTATTATTAAATTAAATATATATAATCAATTTACCAATAATTATTTACTCATTATAGTATATAAAATTCCAATTCTTGGAACTTCCTAAAAATTGTAACAGAATTTGAATTTCCATTTGGTAGACAAGAAGAATTTTGATCATTGATTAAGACTGCAAATATATTTTTCTAAACCCATAGAAATATTTGTGTATGAGATTTATGCCATGTGTGTTTTTCTAATTACATGTATGGGTTTTATAATAGTTCAGATTCCAAAACACATATTTGTGGGGAATTTTATGATGAGCATGTTTGGTGTGAAATTAGTAGTAACAATGCAACTCAACAATGTGCCCAAAAAATATATAGATCACCACTAGTTTAATTGTGAGGAGTATAAAAATAATATGTGTGAGATTTTGGATAACATAGAAAAATTCACAGAATTAGAGAATATTTTTTATCCATTCACTAAATGGTTTTAGGGTGGTCCTATTACGAATTAAAACATCTTGGGGTATGAACAATTTTCCAAATCATGTTCCTAGACTTGATATTGGGATGTACATTGGGGAAATGCCTTGTATTGTTGGCACATTCTAATCCACACCATGTGGAAAAAGTATGAATATATTTATAGATTATATAAGTTTCCATTTTTTATATCCTCCATTAAAACCAAAACCTCGGTCTCATGGAATCATCCCTTGCTTCCATAGTTATACTCCATCTAAACTCTTATCAACAGTCGTTCGTCAATTTTTTATTCATAACTAAGTCTTTGATCCCTCATTTTTTCAATATTTCTCTTTCCAAATTGGTTTTTTTAATGAGAGCTCACATATTCTATTTTTAAGGATTTTATCGACTCTCCTAATATCTCTAGTTCAAAAGAATTAAATCCAATGAATATAAAATTATTGATTCATTCGTATATGTTTTGGGTTCAATAAATTTTCCCTTAATGTTTCATCATTTATAATTGTTTTTATTGAATATAAAATCATATATTTATTTCATATGTTGTAAAATATATAATATCATGATTTGATCACCTTGAACATGTTTATAAATCATTAGACACCCTTATTCATGTTTTTAGGATCACAACAACAACACAAACAAGCCCACATGTTTGTTCAATCCTAATCCATAGTGACCATTTTCCCTTATGAGAAAAATATCATTATGGTTTTATTGTCTTCACCATGATTAATAAAGTTTTATAAAATTCTTACTAAGGTTTAAATTTATTGAAAAAATAAATGTTTGAAATAAATTTCTCTTCTTCCTCAATTGATGGTGAATTTTTCAAAATGGAATTATGGTATATTCATTTTTTATAGATATTCCATGATTCAACTAATAAATTATAAATTATATGGATTAGTTTAATTGAATTTTATTGAGCTGTGATGATATATGTCGAATACACAAGGATTTTTTTTTACTTATCAAATTTTGATGTGAGTAAATTAATTATGTTCTATAACATTAATTAAAATTTTATTGAATGTAATGTTTATATCACCTGACCCTTTTTTAAATTACAAAGGGAAATAATAAATGGGTTTTCTTGAATAAAAACTATAAAGTATATTTCTCATTTCATATGCTGGATTAGGAGATGCAATGTTTCTTCATATCATATTATGACTTTAGTGAATATCATGTTCATTACACAGAATACCTTAGATTCGATGGTCAGACATGGAAATGATATAAAACCTTTAGTGATACATAGTTTCGGAATTTAGAATTTCTCTGATTGCATCATAGGTTAAAAATATTAACATAAATAAATGGTTGATACATTGATTCCTAATAATTATTTCTATAGACAGGTTCTAGGATGATTTAATTTTGATAACCCTTGAGCGATACTTGGATGCCCTTTATGGATTTCATTAAACTGGATCAATGGTTTTATGACACGATATATACAATTAGTGATACACGGAATACTGTTTTAGACATCTATAGATATGCTAATATGTTTAATAAGGTTATAGTATATTGGTAGAGACACCTGGATTCTGAAATGGAATGTCAATGGTAGGCCATGTGGTTGAATGGAATTGTGTGACACCTTTGGGGAAACATGGATTTAAATATGGAATTAGTTCAACAAGCTAACATTCCATATTTTATTATGTTATTACAATATGATATTTGGATTACCCTATATTTTATGCCATAAATGTCATGTATATTCTCGAACCATATATGGTCATCTTGATATATAGGGACACCTATGATAAAATTCATTGCTCATTTGACTACATTATCACCACCAAAATTATTCATATTATTGTATTTTTCATTGTTTATATTATTACATCATGCTTATTATTAAAGATAGTACGATAATGTCCAAATCTAGTGCAGTCAGTCTGGAAACCATGAGTGACATATTCTTGAAACTATTTATATTTTTTTATTTCATTACACTATATAATAGTAATTATAATGTAAAGTAGATTATTAAACATTCAATGACTAGAGTAGAATTATAAATCATTTGTAATGACCTAGTGATTTTTACTCACACCCTGTTAAATAATTATATTTGTATCTTGATATATCATTTTAATGTATATCTAGATATTGTTTTGTGGTATTTTTTATTACATTTACATACTTGAACTTACAAGGTAAATCGGAATTTATCTTTTTCTCAAGATACCTACATGATTTTTATTCTTTTAATTATGTATTATTTTATAGTCATTGTCATGTGATATTTATTGCATGTTGTATGATTATCATCCTTCCTATTAAATCATATCATTTTCATTAATTTATGTATTATTTGACTCCGGAGAGATTTTTTTTAATGATTACATATATTATTTCAAAAATATCATACATTATGCATACTCCTTAGTACTTACACTATATTCATTAATGATATAGAAGGTATAATATCCACACTATACAACCTTTTAGAACATTTTTTCTAGTATGTATCATCTACTGTATGTGGAGGTGTGCATGAGATCAAGTGACCAAATAGCTTGGGGAACCATTTTAGTGGATCCTGAGATTCCACAATAAAAAATGGTATCATAGAATTATTTTCCATTTTATACTATTTGGGATGGTAAATAGGATAATATGAATGTTTTATCACATATTAAATAGCTAGTGCCAGGGTGGGAAATCCCAAAAATGAGGGGAATATTTTTTCCATTGATGAAAATGTTTACCATGTTTACTATTGTCATCGTTGAATATTATTTCACCTTGGGTGATTGACAAAATGTTGGTTGATCGTAAACACATTAAATATTTAAAAACACCTAATTAATATTAGTGCATTGGAAAAAATGGTATTATATGATAGGGATGGACTCAGTGTGTTCATGAGTGACCAATAAAAAAACAATAACCAAATTTAAATGAAAAAAATAAAATAAATAAAAATAATAAATAGTGGGTGATGATGTTGAAATTGTGAATTCACTATTGAACCATGTGTCATAGTTGGTTTCTAATATGTCTAATAAGACATAGAGACAAGAAAGCCCTATTAATTTTAAATCCTATCTGGATTACAAGATTTTCATCCGGAAAAAGTATGAAAAAATAATCAATATAGTTTTTCGACTGTACAAATCAATCCATGATCATGAAAGAGTAATAAGAAATCACTAAGTTTTAAAAAAATTGAATTCTGTGTGACTCTATCTCTCAATAATTATTCATTTATCAATGATATCATAAGTGTGAAAACCCTAATAATTTTAAATCCTATCTGGATTATTTTCCAAAGATCATGATGGTTTGAAAAAATATTTATTTTTAAATGAGATAGAGAATTGAGTGATCCAATGGATGTATCATGCACAAATAGGGGAAAATATATATTTATAAATCATAGCTAATTACCCCATGGATTTTGATTATTTCAATATCTTGATTGAAATAAATATATTAACAGATATTAAATTAAGGATATCCATTCTTTAGAAAATTCACATTAATAGAGCATAGGGAAATAAATGTTTTTTCTCTCTAATTGATATCTATAACATTGACTGTTTCATCTCAATACAATTATTTATACATGATGTATAGGGTGAGTGAAAATATCTAATCTCCCACCCTAGGAATATGGATTTTTTTAGGAGGGTTCTGGATCGTCTATTTGAGGAATTCATGGTTAAATAGTCTAGATGTACTTATCCCCCTACTTTATGGTTTTGGAATGATCTTCTACATTTTAATTCTCTTGAATGTGTGTCGAATTTAATATCCCCCATGATGATCTGCTACCTCTTATCCTACTTTAGGAGTCTTCCAGTCCCTTTTTTTCACTCCCACCACATCACCCATATTACATCTTGTAGCATCCATGGGGCAGTTTCACAATGTCTCTTCATCTTCAACTATCATAGATGTAGAAGTCCCTTCCAATAGAATGTGATGTGATCCCACTTCCATGCATCAAAAATATATTATAATGACTACAAAATAATATAGAAATGTACATATCTAAAAAGTAATAACATAGGTACTGAAATAAAAAAGTGTTTTATATTATTAATGAATTTATAATATATTATATATATATTATTAAATAAATGAAATATTTAAAAAGTTATTTCATATTAATAATAAATATATTATTTATAAATAGCTATTATCACTTCATATAATGAAAATTAATTGATATTACATTTATTTATAAATTAATTAGTTTACTTATGTAAATTTATATTTTTTATTTGATATAAAAGACTTATTTTATATACATTTTTAATATTATAATAATAGATATTATTATATATAAAAAATTATAAATTATAACTATAATTATATTTTATTTTATTTTAATTTTAAGAAAAAATAATGAAAAAAACATTAAGGAAGTATATTGGTGTGGGTCGAGAACATAAAGACGAGTAGGGGAGTCAGACCCACGAATGAGGATATGGTGGAGAGGGGATATTGCTCATGTGACACTAATGATGGAGGGCCTGGGTGGATCTTGCCGACATAATGTGTCTTTGGATAATAAATTCGGTGCTACCTCATGAGATTTCTTGTTCCAGGTGGTTATTATCTTGATGCAGAGCTCAAGGGTGGCAGTATAGATCATCTTAAAATTGTTGTGTACTAGAAACCTGGATGCTAAATCTCTTCTTTCTGAAATTGGTGTCTTGCAGGGGTAGGTTGTTCTTTAGATCTGATTTTTATTTGTGTTCATTGAACTTTAGAAGTACGACACTAAATATACTATTGATAATTTATGATTTCTATTGAGAAATTGTTATTGTAGTAGTTTTTGTTGATGATATTTAATTCTGGGGTTAATACAATTTTGTTCATGTTTGATTATGTAGTTTTTATCCATTTTTTTCTACTACTGGTGTAGTGTGAAAAGAAGATAGTGGATTGATGTGTGATGTTGTGTCGACGGTGATAAGACTCTAGTCCGTGTAGGTGGCTGGGTGAAGTGTTACATTTTGAGATAGAAGAAGATATGGGTGGTGGTGAAAAAATGTTGCGAGAGATGTAGAATGATGATTAGTTCAGGACTCACGGCTAGGATAAGAGAGTTGTGGCCTGAGTTTGGAGTGATTTAGGTGAGAAGACCCCCAACCAGAAAGGTGGTGTTGAGGTAGGATAATGATGGAAAGACTCTTGTGGTGGGAATTGGTTAATCTATCATAAGGAGTCTCTTAGTGAGACATATCCACCATTATGATGGGTGTAACATTAACATGGGTTAATTTTTGGAAATGGGAGGGGATGGGGGTGAGAAATCGATGTGGTAATAGATTCACTTCTAGGGATTCGGGTGTCAATAAATATGGTGGTGACTCAGAAATGGATAATTGTATAAGAAATTATCCACATAAAACTCCACACATTTAAATATTTGTTTTCTTCATTCTAATGATTCCCTTTATATTTATATAAAAAATGATTTTTTTTATAGTGAGCTCAAAAATTAAGCATGTAAAGATATTAATGAATGTAGAACTATAGCATATCAGACATTTAAACGAATGAGTTCACGGTCCTTCCTAGATTCAAAAAAAGCATTAGAAGTCATGAAAAAATTGATCCATCCACTTTCACAAATCTCCCACCACCGATATTAAAGGACATTCTTTTCTACATTAATTATAGTTTAAGATCCAATTCTTGGAGTTGTGAATGGTTAAATCAAGTGGAATTGAAATCTTAACAAAAGAAACATTCAATTCTCACATTATACTAGGTTCAAAAAACAAATATCTAAATTCTTCCCTCATGTTACTATTTGAAATCAAATAATTTCTAAATACTTCAACTGTTTCCCTATTCATTTCGGTTCAAATTTCCCCTCAACTAAATGATTTTATTGTTGATAGAGAACTATATTATAATTTGTTCCATCCCTATTTCCTATGAAAATAACATTTCATAACAATTATTGAAATTAAAAACAACATAAATTCACCAAGATCCCTTGCCTGAAACACTCAATATAGGATTCCAATTTACAATATTAATCTTGTTACAATAGGAACAAATAATTATCATGTGAGTTGGCTTCATAATGTGAACATTTTCAAAAAATATATGAGTATTCTATTATCATATTTAAAAGAAATCCACTATTAGGGTTATGATCTGAAATCCAAAAAAAATCTATGTTATCCCACTCATTTTACTAGTTTTTTAAATAAAATCCCCATCAGGGTATTGTGAAACATCGCTATAAATTCATACACCATCAACAGGTACAGAATAAGTGAAATCCTCATCCCCAAAATGGAAATTATCAACAAGGTAGGATATAATTGATGTGAAATTTGATGACCAATGACCCCTAATATGTGCTATAAAAATCAAAAAAAAAATCAAAAATTTATGTAGATCATTGAAACAATTTGGACCATTTTTTGAACAAATTCTAGGGGAAACATGAAGTGTCCAGAAATTGCTCATAATAATGAAGAAATACCCCTCTACCCCAAAAATATAACACAACATTGTCCCCAATTTTGACTATTGAGGTGGAACATTGTTTCCCACCAAAAAGGATAAAAAAAAAAACAAACCCCTACTAGCCAATCATGTTGCAATCATTTTTTAAACTTACATTCATTTAAGATTAAAAAGTAGATTACAGCTTTTGTCATGTTAGTTCATGTAGTATCATGGTAATAAAAGTGTGCACAATAAGAGTTTAATAAGGTAGAATGTATTGATGGAAGATTGTTTAATGATCCAATTAAACTAATGATTTGACTATATAGATTATTAAAGATAAGAACCCATGTTGATGACAATTTAAATACATTAAAAAAACAAAGGGACCCCACTTCACATGTATCCTATCATTATGCAGTACAATATTAAAAATTACCTAAAAATAGAAATGGAAAAATGGAAATAAAATTCCTTAAATGTGAGGAAATTTTTATTTATTTACATTTATATGATCCAATTCAAAAACTCTATATTAATTTCTATGGATGTTCCCCTACATTTTGTGTCAGTTAAGAAAATAATCATCAACATCTAGAATTTATAATCAATAAAAATTAAACCATGGAATGAGTTAAAGATATGTTATCAAGATGATGATGAGTGATGCTCCCTTAGTTTTCCGTTTCCATGTTTCATATAGAAATAGATCTGTCTAGTATTGTTAGGTCATGTCACACCAAAATAACATAACATAAAACTGTAGGATCGAAGATCATTAGTGATCTTTTTAAAAAATTTAAAAACAAATAAAAAAATACAAAAACAATTTTTTAGTTCGGATGAAACAATGAGTTTATAGTGCATAGTTGGACATGAGATGGAATTATACTTCTAGATGAGAAACAATAACCAAACGATTCGGATTCCCTTCATTGAAATGATTGATCGTTTGACCATTTACGA
Organism: Viscum album; assembly: GCA_963277665.1. Lineage (NCBI taxonomy): Eukaryota > Viridiplantae > Streptophyta > Magnoliopsida > Santalales > Viscaceae > Viscum > Viscum album. The sequence continues at coordinate 2,130,141,410 of OY728152.1, read as the reverse complement.
TGAAATATATATTTTCTTCCCCAACTAACTTCATATATCCTTTTATAAGAACTATCAAATTCATAAATGGCCATGACCATATCATATTCAACCTTCTTAGGGAATGATTATGCCTATAATTGAACAACATGGCCCTATAACCAACCTTGAAATCACTATTTTCATTATTGAGTCATAGATGTCTTCAATTATTTTCATGTAAGTTTAATCATTATTATATGATTCCCTTATGATTTCCTTCAAATCACATAGATATAACAACCCACTCTTACTAGTAGAAAATAAATCAATGTTCAGGGCCATCACTACCCAATAATACATCTGAGGCAATTCAATAAAAAGATAACATGTTTAACCAAAAATGGTTATATATGATTTCATCCTTATGGGAGTATTGTAATTACTTATATAGTTCCATAGAGCCTCCACATACATCACTACCCAATATTTCCCAGAGATAGACTCTATATACTCAAAATCACCAAATTCTCTATGTTAGACACTTATTATTTACCACTATAGTTGGGTGGTAGATGGTAAATGTTCTATGAGAGCATATATATTTCTCCATTAATTTCATGAACTTGTAATTATTGATGTGAAAACCATTATCCATGAGGAAATATATAGGAACCCAAATCCTAGAAAAATGACCCTATTGATAAGAATCAATATATTGGTAAGTTAATGGATGGGAAATGACACTAACTCATCCCACATTGACACATAGTCAATAGAAACAAAAATGTACTCATTCTCATAAGAGGATAAGAATTGTCAAATGAAATATGCCCCTATTATATCAAAAACCTCAACATCCTAAATTTCTTTTTCTGGAAGTCCTTCCCATATTCCCACATCTTTAAACATCTGACACTTATCACAACAAAAGAAAAACTACATCCATCATTGAAAAAAATAGGTTAGTAGAAACCAGATCATTGAATATTCTCAACAGTCCTCTATCCTCCACAGTTACCATCACAAGAGGATGAATTATATCTCTCATGAATGGTAATCATCTATACATCAGAAACATATCTTCTCATAATACCATTAGAATATCTCTTGAAAAAGAGATGGTCATCCCAAAAAAGCAACTTTGATGTAAAACTATTCGTTTGATTCTGTGATAGGTACTTGGGAATGACAACTAAAATTAGAAAACTTGAAAATTTTGAAAACTAAGATGACTACTACACAGAAGCAGCTAAAAAAACTCAATATTAATATATGAGTTATACTCTCTTGGTAACTGAATTTTGACATTAATCAAACAAGACATGTTTTCTACCACAACATTCTCATGCCCCAGGATTTACATAATATCCAAATAAAACTCATATAATAGAGTGTTCCACCTAATGAGTTTTGGAATTGAATCCTTAACAAACATTAAATACATATGTGCATCATGGTTTGTAAAAAAGCTAACTCTAGTCCCTATCATGTATTATCTGAATTTTTCTATGTAAAGCATCATTAAAATATACATCTTCTTAGTGGTTAAATAATTCTTCTGAGAAGTATAAAATTTCATTCGAGCATATTAAATGACATGAATGTTACATTCCATCCTTTTCCAAAAAATAGTACCAACTACTTGGTCACTTGTTTCAGATAGTACCTCAAATATTATTTTCTAGTCAAGGGATGTGATCACTGGTGAACTAGTCATCTTCTTAAAACAAAGATAATGGACTCCAAAAATTAATCATAAAAAATGATCTTTCCTTAATCAGTAGGGAGAAAAAAGGCAGATTAATCATAAAAACTCCCAAATGAAACTCCCATAAAAGCCACCATGTGCAAAAAAAATCATAAATCTATTTGAAATTTTTGGTGGGGAAACTATTAGATCACATAAAACCTATAATCATATAGCATCAACCCCTTCGTAGATATTTTTTGTCTCAATAAAATAACCCCATTACACATCCACTGACACATTTCCAAATTTAAAACCATATTGGTACCTTTTCCCCTTTAAAGAACAATTTCTATATTTTCGTGGGAGTTCTCAAGATCAGTCCACATAACTGAAAAATTATCCACAAAAACCTCAATTATTTATTCAATAATATATGAAAAAAATTATCTAGAATTTTTTGAAAGAGTATGACGCCCCACAAAAGGTAATGGGAATCCGTTTATTGGAAAATGTTTCAAATAGAAAGGTGGTAGTAGTTTTCCCTTGATCTTAATGTGAAATTGGAATAATCTTGTAACTAGAGTAACCATCATGAAAAAAATAATTATAAATTTCCCTCCATCCTCTCAACAACATAGACTATAAATTTAATGGGATAATTGTATTTTATTTTGGAACTGTCCAGATTTTTATAGTTATAAAAAACCAATAATTTATTTACTACACTTGTTTGGGTTTTCCCATTTTTTTAATTTGAAAACATTGTAACACCACTCTATTTTTGGAAAACCTAGAGAAGACTTACTCAAGGGTAATCTGAAATATGAAAAATTATCCAAGAATCAAGTTTTATAATAAATTGATCACTCGTAAATTCCTTCATGAATGGTGTGATTCTCCCTAGGTCTTCTAGTATTGTGTAAGACTCATTTTATATTGGGATTTAATGCATACAGAAGGAAATATTCTTCCACATTATGGATGAAATTGAATAGACTATTGAATATTGTTATTTTCTCATGAAATTCAATGTTTTTCTTCATGACTTACCTCTATATATGATGAATTGATCATATCCAGTGTAAAACCCACCCCTAAATGGAACATTTTTTATCGGATGTGAGATGTTTGAGATCTAGAAGGGGCGGTTCTAGACTTTTGGGTAGACTATTGGGCCTAGGTGGAATATGGAATTTATGGTTCCTATTGAATAATATAGTGTAGAAGGCTTCCTCATTGTTATTACTCCTTCCAAAACAAATTTCTGCAAATTTTCATTATTCTCATGCATACAAAACCTACTCTAATGAAAAATTAGTAATATGTTCTAGAAATTGCCTTTGAGATTCCTCAACATAACCATTATCATTACTAGATATGATCCCTATGAAGGTAAAATCATTGATCTTAGGATCACCATAAACTCTTTTATCATCCTCAAGAACTTATCTTGTTCTTCATCAAAAAAACATTGAGAATCGAATTACTCATATTTGGGAATTATTGGGTGGGTGGGTTAATTAATTTTCATGAAGACATTGAACTAATGTTTTTCTCACACATGTGTGAAATTAACATAGCCATTGATACATCTAAAACATATTCCCATGGTGAAAGGGTGGGCCCACCAAAGATGTTTAGGTACCTCTTAGTCAATCTCTATATCTTGAAATGTAAATTTATAACTCATAAATAGTCTACCTACATCCACTAAGAGTCCATCAATCATACTCACAAGGTGACATAAGGATTATGTTCATACTATCCCCATGATCAATAATACATTTGAACATTCAACATCTATCTCTAAAATGATGGTGGTGACAAAGCTCCTTGGATTTTAAATATAATAAGGTATCATATTACCCAATATAACACTACACACTTCTTTTAGAATATAGGTGCAAAAAACCATCCAAGGTCATTTTGATTGAGCATGTTTTTTTTGAGATATTTTATGTAAACTGGAACATGTATAATGTTTCCCAAGATTGGAATATCAATTTCAAAATTCATAACCACTATAATAAATTTTATTTATTAAAATGATTAGTTAATTTTAATATCATTATGGATTATGGATTATTTTATTAAAGATTTGTACAATAGAAAGAATCCTTTCAGTTTCCAATTAAATAATTTTATCATAATTATTATATATGTTGTTCAAGATCTTTTAATTGTGTTTTTAAATTTTTATAGATGAACCAATGGTTTCAAGTGTTTTTGTCCAATTTTCTAGTCTCATATTTTCCATATTTGAATGTTCAGATTCATATAGTTTTTATTTTCTATTGTTTGGGTCACAATATTATGTTACTGGTTTGTTTGGGGAACACATCATCTAGTCACATTCATAAAATTTTCCCAGGTGTTTTATTCATCAGCACTCTGTAGTACTCAGCATCTATCCTTTGACTCTACTACCCACATCCCCATCAAACTATTCCATTTTAATTTCATGATTATTAATTCTTGAATCCATTAGAACATTATAAAAATCATCCATATTAATTTTTTATTAAATCAACCCATAAACTATTGAAACACATCTCTTGAATATTTTTTTAATTATATGACTCTTCTTTTGGTTAGGGTTGGGGTTAAGAAACACTACATAAGTTTTATTGGGAACTAAGAGGGGCGGCATGTTGATAAACTCCTGAGTCCCCCCAAAAATGTTTTGGACGGTTCATATAACCCTAATTATAGCTGATGATATTTTTTAATCCCTAGGCTATGTATTAGGTATAAGGCCCCAGCCTTAAACCTTACTTAATCTTGAGTTATTACAAGATTACACATTGAGGATGTTTTCGGGTTTAGAGTTTTAGAGAATTAGATCATAAAACTTGCATTACATTCAACATATAAACAAAGTGGTTACATAAATATAGTATTCTTTTTTCCCATCAATGGAAACTTATTTAAAATAAAACATGGATTCTTTCTTGACACTTCCTTGACACTATCATCATATCATGTACCTTTCCCTTGACCTGTGAAAAACATTTCAAAAAAATCTTGGGATGAGCATAAAAAGCTCAGTAAGGGATATAAAAATATGGAAATGAAACATGGGTACATATATACAAAAGAATGAAATCATAATTTACCCATAAAACATAAGAACTTTATCATACCTCATCAAATCATGAATAAATCATAGAAATCATAATACATAAAGGTAACTATAGGGATTCATAACATTCTTACGTAGGGAGTAACCCTATTGTTTACGTTTGGAATACCCATCACAGTATATTCCCTAAATCTCTTCTGAGAAAAATTAATGTTTCACTCCTTCGCGTTACCCAATGCATTGGAGAGCTATATCGGGCTTACCCGCCCTTAGTTTATCACAGAACCACCCGTCTTCATAATAATTCCCAAGAACCTCAACATAATCGTGTCACATAAAACATGCATAAAGGAAACATAAAATTTTCACCTTTCAATCAAAAGATATCAATATAACACATTGATATAAAAAAATTATGAAAACCATTTTCAATGCCAAAATAAACGAAAATTAAAACATGGTATTTTTTTAAAAGGTATGGCTTGTAGAGGAACCCAAAACACAATTAATGGTCACGGCGGCGGAGAAGTCGTTGTCGCCGCATATGTACGACAAAAAAATTCCATTTTGTCATTTTGTAAACACTTCGTATAAAAAAGATTCCTTTTGAATAAACGTAAAAGTCAAAGGGGTTTATACACCGTATAAAAGAAGGTTGTGTATAAAACAAAACATGCCTCAATGAAAGGAGATTGAGACGAAGTCCCATACCTCGGGTCCGACTTTACTCGGTCATTATTTAATTTCCTGAATAATAAACTTGATTTAGTTTCTACTTTCTTAAGAAACTTTTTCAAGTTCATTATTCCTTTTATATCACTTATTTCCATGTCATGAACACTATGTAATTATTTAAGTTAATAACGGTCGTTTTAACGATCATTGGTACTTGAGTCAAAAATAAACCCTTTATAATTACATGTTGTTCATGTATCCATTATATCCAGAATTATAATCATTATGTATATATCATATATATACAGTTTATACATGAATTTATAATATTACATAACCATTTAGAGGTAAGAAATGAAATGCACCGTTCATGGAGACCGTAAGCCGTACGTATGCATGAACTCTACTTTCATTTCTATTTCGTATTTTATAGAATGGAATCATAATGATATAAAGTCATATTATAATTCTAGTATAATATCATATATAATATCATATTTCCATCCTTTATACGTCCCACAAATGGTATTTAACGAATCAACTCACTTTGAGGGGGCGGTAGTCTGCACTTCCTTAAATGAAGATATCACGTTTACCCATAATGGAAACCATAAAGGTATACCCAAAATGAAAAATACATAAGCTTAAGGAAAAAATAAACATATTATATATCATATATAAATATAGTTACATCTTAATGGCCACCTTCGACGGTGTTAAAAGAATGTTTAACAATCATCATTTCGGGAGGCATAAATTCGCCATCCACGGAAACAGTATGTTCGTTAACCATTAGATGTAGGTGTGTGTAAGTGTATCTCGAATATTTATTATAACAACATCCTAGTATATTTAGGATACTGGAGTTGTTACAAAAGAAAAGAATAATAAGAGTTTAGGGGGTTGGAGAAGCAAAATAAAACAAAAGGACTCAAAAGAAGACATTACCTTAAAATCGGGTAACTCCCTTTGGTTTGAGCTCAAAGACTTCTTTGGGAAGACTTATGCCCAAAGTGAGGCTTCAAGGAGTAATAGAGGGAAGTGGAGAGACAAAATGGGCAGGTTTTGGCCGATCCAAAGGCTTTGGAAGTGTGGGTAAGGGGGTAGAGGTGGGGGCCTTTTATAAGAGGAGAGGAGGGACACTCTTGGAAAGTGATGATAAGATACTTTATTTTAAAATGATTTTCGGATTCAAAAGGTCCCACATTGATATAATTCTAGTATAAGGTGATAAAGGTTCGAAATCCACTCATCCAATTGGTTTTTTCCATGTGTAGGTCTTAGATTTTACATTATCATTCCATTTTATATAAATAGTTAAATAACGAGGTCATCGCTGCATCATCATGATTTCATAAATAATTTAATTTATTTAAAGAGTAAATATTATAAAAAAAATACTATGATGTAGTAAATACTTTTAGATTTCCAATGACTATTTATAATCATAAATATTATCTTTATAACCCCATGTAAAAATTGTTTTAGAAAAACAACTCATGTTTGTGTCATTTTTACTTTAACAATAAATAAAAAGTTATTTATGTCGTTTCCCAACCAAAGTGGCTCTATGGGGTCCCCAAGTTGACCCATGGCTTGTCTTGGTCGGACATGCCACATCCAATAAGGGAAGGACATGTGTATAGGTCATTTCATTTTATTAAAACATTATTCTTACCTTAAACTAAACTAATTATCTCTAATCGCGATTAAAAACTTAATAATTTACTATTCAACGAAAAATTATTATAATCTCATTGAACCACATTTTAATTCTTAATGAAAACCATGTATGTCGGATTTTTGAAATTCAAAACACAAATATGGTAAAATTTCATTAAAACGAAAAACCAGTTTTTATAAGTACCACTTAGTGGTTTCACTATTCATCAAAAATTGAAGTTTTTCAGAAAATTACCAAAAATTCACCCTAAGCTATATTTGTACTCCAAATTAAAATATTAAGTCTATTTTACAAAATTCAGAACATATAAGTCACAATAATTAATTTAATAATTAATTCCCGCTGTCATGACAAATAGCGTGTTTTTATGAAACAATAAGTATCAAAAGATTGACACCGGTTTAAGTCCAATTTCAAAGTGAAATTGATTCTAATGGCCACCATTGGATTAAATGGTTAAAATATATTCTAATTTCACTTCAAACCCAATTCAAAATATAATCTAATCATATAAATAAATTATATTAAAAAGTATTTTTGATGTAAAATGTAGTATTTTTCACTATTCATTAAAAATGAACATTGTCTGAAAAATACCAAAAATTCACACAAAGTAAATTTTGATGTCCCAATCATAAAGAATATGTTTTTTTTCACAAAAATGGCTTATAAAATTGTCAAAAGATAGATTTAAAAATGGTGTGCCATCAAAAGGCAGTAAAACAATCTTTTAAGAATATTAGTGTATTCCATGCATAAGATTGTATTTATTTTCATTTTAAGCCTCTAAAACACTATATTTATCATTAATAGACATAGATAAAAATATCTATTATTCATTACTTACTTTGGATGTTACATCCTTCCCCCCTTTAGAAAATTGCGTCCCCACAATTTATTTACTTATCGAATAAATGGGGGTACTTATCCCTCATTGCATTTTCAGATTCCCATGTTGCCTCTTCCATCATGTTGTTTTTCCACAAAACCTTTACCTGACTAGTCACCTTATTCCGAAACACTTGCTCCCTGTGGTCAAGAATCTGGACCGGTTGTTCCTCATAAGATAGGTTCTCTTCCAGCTGAACTACCTCTGGACTCAAAACATGAGATGGATCTGGCATATACTTTTTCAACATCAAAACGTGTAAAACATTGTGTATCTGAGATAAACTCGGAGGTAAATCCACCCGATATACAACTGATCCAACTCTCTCTAGAATTTCATATGGTCCCATGAACCTTCGACTCAACTTTCCTTTCTTACCAAATCTCATCACACTTTTCCAAAGAAAAAACCTTGAGAAAAACATGATCACCTACCTCGAAAGATAGATCCTTCCTCCTATTGTCCGCATAACTCTTCTGCCTGCTCTGAGCTGTTCTAATGTGTTTCTGTATCAGCTGAACTTTTTATGCCAACTCTTCGACCAATTCTGGTCCCATCAACTTCCTTTCACCCACTTCATCCCAGAAATCTTGAGTTCGACACCGCTTCTCATATAATTTCTAAAATGGTGTCATCTGTATACTAGAATGAAAACTGTTATTATATAAAAATTAAACCAAAGAGAGATGTTGGTCCCAACTTCCCTGATAATCCATAGAACACGATCATAGCATATCCTTCAAGGTCTGAATTGTTCATTCTGACTGCCCATCTGATTGAGGATGAAATGCTGTACTAAAATTTAATTTAGTACCCAACGACTTCTGAAGGCCATTCCAAAAGTTTGAAGTGAACCTAGGAACACGATCAAATACAATGGAGAGAGGAAATCCATGTAACCTGACTATCTCTTTATGATACAAACGAGAAAGTTGATCTAGGGAAAAAGTATCTCGTATAGTAAGGAAATGACCACATTTTGTCAAGCGATCAACAATAACAATGATTTCATTATTACCTCGAGATGTCTTCGGTAATCCCACAACAAATTCCATTGATATATTCTCCCATTTCCACTCTGGAACTGGTAAAGGCTGAAGCATCTCTTTTGGTAACTGCCTCTCTGCTTTAACCTGTTGACATGTAAAACACTTCACAGTAAAATCAGCAATATCTCTTTTCATTCCATCACACCAGTAATACTCCTGCAGATCTCTGTACATCTTAGCACTGCCAGGATGAACTGAAAGCGGAGAACTATGAGCTTCACAAAACAACTCTCTCTTCAACTGTGAATCACAAGGCACACACAATCTCTACCCAAATCTCAAAACACAATCATTATCAATGTTGAATTCATGCAACTTACCTTTCTGAACCAGCTCTACCTTTTTCTGCAACTCACTGTCTTGCTTCTGTGCTTGCTTGATTCTGTCTGATAGAGATGATCTCAATGATACCTAAAACAAAATAGAAGAAGATCCTACACCAACAAATTCTATGCCAAAGTTCATCAAATACATAACCAAAGGATCACGTTCCAAACGCAACATTTCTAATGAAGCATTTCTTTTTCGACTCAAATAATCAGCCACTTTATTTGCTTTTCCCGGATGGTAATGAATTGTATAATCATAATCTTTGATTAATTTTAGCCATCTCCTTTGTCACATGTTCAATTCTTTCTGAGTGAATATATACTTTAAACTTTTGTGATCGGTGTATATGTCACACTTTATTCCATACAAATGATGCCTCCAAATTTTTAAAGCAAAAAAAAAACAGCAGCTAATTCCAAATCATGTGTAGGGTAATTTACCTCATGAGTTTTTAACTGTCCTGAAGCATAAGCATTTACCTGATCATTATGCATTAGGATGAAACCAAGTCCTTTCAATGAAGCATCACTGTATATAACAAACTCACCATTCTTGGAAGGTAGTGCCAAAACTAGAGCATTCACCAATCTTCTTTTCAGTTCCTGAAAACAATCATCACATTCTTTTGTCCAGATAAACTTAACACCATTCCAAGTTAGCATAGTCATTGGACTAGATAACCGTGAAAAATTTCTAAAAAACCTTCGGTAATATCCTTCCAAACCAAGGAAACTACGAATCTCTGTTACATGTGTGTCTCTTGGCTATTCTTCAACAACCATTTTTTCTGCAGGATCAACAGTTATCCCATCTTTAGAAACAATATGACCAAGGAAAGAAATTGTTTGCAACCAAAACTCACACTTTTTGAATTTCCCATACAATTTCTTTTCATTCATGGTTTAAAAAATGACCCATAAATGTCTTTCATGTTTTTCTTTACTCTTAGAAAACACCAAAATATCATCAATGAAAACCACCACAAACTTATCCAAGAACTCATGGAAAATTCTATTCATTAAGTCAATGAATATAGCAGGTGCATTGGTTATCCCAAAAGGAATTACTATAAATTCATAATGGCCATATCTTGTACGAAACACAGTCTTTGGAACGTCTGCTTCATTTACCTTCAGCTGATGGTACCCCGATCTCAAGTCAATCTTTGAAAAATACTGAGCTCCCTGGAGCTAATCAAACAAATCATCGATATGAGGCAAAGGATATTTATTCTTAACAGTGATGTTATTCAAGGCTCTATAATCAATGGAAAGTCTCATTGAAACATGTTTCTTTTTAACAAATAAAACAGGATCACCCATGGTGATGTGCTAGGTTGAATGAAACATTTCTCTAATAAATCTTGCAATTGCTCCTTCAACCCTAAAAGTTCAATTTGAGCCATTCGATAAGGGGGTTTTGAAATTTGATTAGCATCAGGAACTAAGTCAACAGTAAACTCAACTTCCCGATCTGATATTATTCCGGGAAACTAATCAAGAAAAACATCAAGATACTCATTTACCATTGGCACATCATTAATCTGAACAGTTCCTTTATTTTCAATGATGTGTGCATGGTAACATTCATTTCCATCTTTTACAAGTTTCTCACCCACTTGATAAGTTATCAACAGTAAGGGTTCATTCTTGTACACAAACTGATAGTCTTTCTGAAAAGAAACCTCTTTAGCTCTACAGTCAATCTTAGCATGGTAAATAGAGATCCAATCGATACCCTGGATAACTTCAAACTCTACTAGAGGTAGAACAATAAGGTTTGCAAGTAGGTTCTTTCCACAGATAAGGATAGGAAGATTCTTATAAATTATTTTTGCCTCAACATTACCCCCAGGTGTTTTTATCAAAAGTTCAGGAGTCATTTCTTGAGATGGTATTCCCATTTATTAGAAAAGGTTTCAGATATGAAAGAATGTGTAGACTCTGAATCAAACAACACACTGGCATAATCTGAAAAAACAAACAAAGTACCTGATACAACTTCATTTGACGGCCTGACATCTGCTGAAGTAGTTGCAAAGGATTACACCACCCCTTTCTGCTTGTAGTCTAACTTCTTCCAATCACTCAAGCTCTTTGTCGGACACTCGTTTGCATAGTGACCCAACTCATTGCTCTTATAACATTTCACTAACTGTAAATCAAATTTGCTCTTACCTTCACCTTGATCTTTTTTAGTGCAATCACGAGCCTTATGTCCCATCTTACCACATCGGTAGCACTTTCCAGAATTCAGAAGACATTCCCCAGCATGCCTTTTTCCACATTTATCACAAACTGGAAACTTAGTTTTCTTACCAGCAGACTTTTTTGAAGAATTCTTACCTTTCTCCTGCCACCTCGGTCTCTTCTTCTGTTGTTTGTTATAGAACACTTGATCATCGGCAAACTATATTTCCACCTTCATAGCACATCGAACAAGCTTTTCATAACTTTTAAACTCACGAGAAGCTAATTCCCTTCGATATTTTGGCTTTAATCCTGAGTAAAAACGATTGATTTTACTATCAAGGTCTCGGATAAAATTTGTAGCATACCTTGCCAATCGAGTGAACCTGTCTTCATAGGTAGCCACTGAGTCTTCCTCTTGCCTCAATTCCAAGAGTTGATTTTCCATCCTAAGTCGAACAGACTTAGGAAAATACTTCTCAAGAAACATACCCTTGAATTCATCCCAGTCGAGAGAATCAATCTCATCAGCGACCCTGCTATTTTTAACCATCGACCACCACTGATCTGCTTCACCCTCCAAACGGTAAATAGCAAGACTAACCTTTTGATTTTTTGAACACCCCATGACATCGAAAATCTTCTCAAGTGTTTTAATCCACCCTTCAGCTAACAAAGGGTCAGATGATCCTCTGAATGATGTGGGATGTTTCCTCATGAAATGTTCCACCACTGACATGTTCCTCTAAAGTTGATCTGGCTGATCTCGTGCATGGATACCACCACCATTTATCGCTTGAGTCAACTATGCCATTACTGCAACAAACTGTTCAGTTCCAATTCCGACCATCATAGGATGCTGATTAAAAAGGTTATTTCCTTTGGTATGCCTTCCTAGAAATGCTTCCATGTTTCCTCTGCAGAAAACCATTCTGAACAAACATTTCTTAGATGAAGCAACATGGTAATCTTCAAATTCTATATCATTTAAATTTTTTTTGGATAATAATTTAATATAATTCTAACTCCTAAAGTTATCTAAACCGACCTCTGATACCAACTATAAGGCACCAGCTTTAAACCTTACTTAATCTTGAGTTATTACACGATTACAAATTGAGGATATTTTCGGGTTTAGAGTTTTAGAGAATTACATTATAAAACATGCATTACATTCCACATATAAACAAAGTGGTCACATAAAGATAGTATTCTTCATTCCCATAAATGGAAACTTATTTAAAATAAAACATGGATTCTTTCTTGACACTTCCTTGACACTATCATCATATCATGTACCTTTCCCTTGACCTGTGAAAAAACATTTCAAAAAAATGTTGGATGAGCATAAAAAGCTCTGTAACGGTTATAAAAATATGGAAAGGAAGCATGGGTAGATATATACATAAGAAGGAAATCATACTTTACCCATAAAACATAAGCACTTTAACATACCTCATCAAATCATGAATAAATCATAGAAATCATAACACATAAAGGTAACTTGAGGCATTCATATCATTCTTACAAAGAGAGTAACCCTCTTGGTTACGTTTGGAATACCCATCCCAGTATATTCCCTAAATCTCTTCATAATAACCATAACGTTTCACTCCTTCACGTTACCCAATGCATTGGAGAGCTATGTCGGGCTCACCCGCCCTTAGTTTATCACGGAACCACCCATCTTCATAATAATGCCTAAGAACCCCAACATAATCGTGTCACATAAAACATGCATAAAGGAAACATAAAATTTCCACCTTTCAATCAAATGATATCAATACAACACATTGATATAACAACATTATGAAACCATTTTCAATACCAAAATAAAAGAAAAGCAAAACATTGTATTTATTTTTTCTTTAAAAAAAGGTATGGCTTGTAGAGGAAGCCGAAACTCAAATAATGGTCACGCCGCCGGAGAAGTCGTTGTCGCCGTATACATACGACAAAAAAATCCCTTTTATCATTTTGTAAATGATTCATCTAAAAAATATTCCTTTTGAATAAACGTAAAAGTCAAAGGGGATTATATACCGTATAAATGAAGGTTGTGTATAAAACGAAATATGCCTCAATGAAAGGAGATTGAGACGAAGTCCCATACCTCGAGTCCGACTTGACTTGGTCATTATTTAATGTCCTGAATAATAAACTTGAGTTAATTTATACTTGCTTAAAACCTTTTTAAAGTTCATTATTCCTTTTATATCTCTTATTTTCATGTCATGAACACTATGTAATTATTTATGTTAATAACGGTCATTTTAATGATCATTGGTACTTGAGTCAAAAATAAACCCTTTATAATTACATGTTGTTCATGTATCCATTATATCCAGAATTATAATCATTATGTATATATCATATATATCCAGTATATACATGCATTTATAATATCACATAATCATTTAGAGGTAATAAATGAAATGCACCGTTCATGGAGACGGTAAGCCGTACGAACGCATTAATGATACTATCATTTCTATTTCATATTTTATAGAATGGAATCATAATTATATAAAGGTATATTATAATTCCAGTGTAATATCATATATAATCTCATAGTTACATCTTTTATATGTCCCCCATATGGTATTTAACGAATCAACTCACTTTGAGGGGGCGGTAGTCCGCACTTCCTTAAATAAAGATATCACGTTTACCCATAATGGAAACCATAATGGAATACCAAAAATGAAAAATACAGAAGCTTAAGGAAAACATAAACATATAATATATCATATATAAATATAGTGACATATTAATGGCCACCTTTGAAGGTGTTAAAAGAATGTTGAACAATCATTGTTTCAGGAGTCATAAATTCCCCATCCACAGAAACAAAATGTTCGTTAACCATTAGATGTAGGTGTGTGTAAGTTTAGATCTAATCCTTATAATAACAACGTCCTAGTATATTGAACATACTGTATTTGTTACAAAAGAAATTAATAAAAATAGTTCAGGGGGTTGGAGAAGCAAAATAAAACAAAAGGACTCAAAAAAAGACATTACCTTAAAACCGAGTAACTCCCTTTGGTTTGAGTTCAAAGGCTTTCATGGGAAGACTTCTGCCCAAAGTTAGGCTTCAAAAAGTAAGAGAGGGAAGTGGAGAGAAAAAATGGGCAGGGGTTGGCCGAGCCAAAGGCTTTTTAAGTGTGGTTAAGGAGGTAGAGGTGGGGGCCTTTTATAAGAGGAGAAGAGGGCACTCTTGGAAAGTAAAGATAAGTTACTTTATTTTAAAATTAGTTTCGATTTAAAAAGGTACCACATTGATATAATTCGAGTATAAGGTGATAAGGGTTCGAAATCAACTCATCTAATTGGTTTTGGCGATGTGTAGGGATTATATTTTACATTATCATTCCATTTTATTTAAATCGTTAAATAATGAGGTCATCATTGCATCATCATGATGTCATAAATAATTTTATTTATTTAAAGTATAAAAATTATAAAACAAATACTATGATGTAAGAAATATTTTTATCTTTCCAATGACTATTTATAATCAAAAATATGATATTTATAACCCCATGTAAAAATTGTTTTAGTAAAACATCTCATGTTTGTGTCATTTTTACTTTAACATTAAATAAGAAGTTATTTATGTCATTTCCCAACCAAAGTGGCTCCATGGGGTCCCCATGTTGACCCATGGATTGTCTTGGTCGGCCATTACACATCCAATAAGGATAGGACATGTGTCTAGATCATTTCATTTTATTAAACCATTATTCTTACATTAAACTACACCAATTACCTCTAATCGCGATTAAAAACATAATAAATTACTATTCACCAAAAAATTATTATAATCTCATTGAACCACATTTTACATCTTAATGACAACCAATTATGTCATATTTTTTTAATTCAAAACACAAATATGGAAGAATTTCATTTAAATGAAAAATCAGTTTTTATATGTACCACTTAGGGGTTTCACTATTCATCAAAAATTGAAGTTTTTCAGAAAATTACAAAAAATTCACCCTAAGCTATATTTGACACTCCAAATTCAAAAATGAAGTCTATTTTACAAAATTCAAAACATATAAGTCACATTAATTAATTTCATAATTAATTCCCGTTGTCATGACAAATAGCGTGTTTTTATGAAACAATTACTATCAAAAGATTGACACCAGTTTAAGTCCAATTTCAAATTGAAATTGATTCCAATGACCACCATTGGATTAAATGGTAAAAATATATTCTAATTTCTATTCAAAACCAATTCAAAATATAATCTAATCATATAAATAAATTAGATTAAAAAGCAGTTTTGATGTAAATTGCAGTATTTTTCACTATTCATTAAAAAATGAACATTGTCTGAAAAATAACAAAAATTTACACAATGTAAATTTTGATGTCCCAATAATAAAGAATAAGTTTATTTTGAAAAAAATAGCTTATAAAATTGTCAAAAGATAGATTTAAAAATGGTTTTCCATCAAAAGACAGTAAAACAATCTTTTAAGAATATTATTGTATTCTATGCATAAGATTGTATTTATTTTCATTTTAAGCCTCTAAAACACTATCTTAATTATTAATAGACATATATAAAAATATCTATTATTCATTACATACTTTTCATGTTACATCCGGACCATAAAATGTAAAAAGGGAATTATCATAAACTTTGGGGGGATAACCAAAATTTGACAAATTCTCTATGAATTCCCATAAAAGCCATAGTGATGGAAATACTCACTAAGGCTAGTTTGAGTGTTCCAATTGAAAACCCCAGTATCATGGGCTACAGCTTATGGTACAAGGTGGTTTACTTTATCACAATTGTTCTACTCTTATATTATTTTTGGTGGCGGTTTTATGATGGTATGTTAAAAATATACCTCAACTCTTTAGTTTTCTTAGCATTATTGTCTCGTATAATATACAGATCCCCCAATGTTTAGTATTATGGGGTGAGGTTATTATGAAAATATTCCATGAAAAATTGTGGTTTGAATGGATTGTTTTTAAACTACCTATGCAATCACTAAAATCTATCATAGGATTAATGAATAATCTGCCACTTATAATGTATGAACCTAGTAATTTTGTTTGTAATATAATTCGTCATTCTACAAGGATAAAATTTCATGGTTGAGGAATTATTGGAATTATCCCATGTGAAAAAAATATATTACACTATATTTTGTACCTAGGTCATATAATTATCCCTGAGATAGAAATGGAACACTCCCAATTTCATCTCTTCCCCATATGATCTCCCAGATGTAGTTGCTGGACATTTCTATAAAAGTTATTTTATGAAGTCAAGGGAGTCTTTACTAGGAAATCCATTGAATTTCTGAAGCTAGTAGATCATATATTTCTTAATTTCATTTTTTTGGGAAATTTATAAGATCATAATGGATGAAGGGTTAATAGAGATATTAGGATGTAAGAATTCCCTCAAATTGTACCTCTCTATTTTTTCGTTTCCTAGTTGATTAACATTTTAATGGGAGGAATTTTCTCAGTTTTGGTTCTCATCCTTTCAATTGATATCAATATTTATTTCCTCATTTTTCTTTTTCATGTCTCTTACGAGATTCTCATTTATAATAGTGAATGGATCTAGGGAATCTAAATTATTCATAGAATTCAGGTGGTGGTATTTTCACAGTTTTTTTAAATTTAAACCATGAATATTATTTTCAATGTTTTTTCTTTATTTTTCTGCGTATTTTTATGTTTTATGATTCATTTATATAATTTTTATTTCTAAAAAATTAACTATATTTTATTATTATTATTTTAAAATCTATTATTTAATTTTTTATTATAATTTTTCTCATGTGTTTTCCCTCTAAATTGTGATAAAATTTCACATCTTGGTCATTGAATATGCAGAAATTAAATATTTACAAACACCTAATTTCTACTAGTTCAATGGAAATAAGGGTATCATAGCATAGGGAAGGACTGAGTGTGTTCTTGATTGAAAAAAACAAAAAATACAATTCTGTGAAAAAAACAAGAAATAGTATAGGATGGCGGTTAAATTGATATGTATCTGATGAAAAATGTGTGAGAGTGGGTGTCTAAGTGGACATGTATGATAGACATAGTGAAATAAAGCATGATGCATCAATACATTGACATAACCTCGTAGATGATACTTGGGAACCCACATGGATAGGTTCACAGTTTCTTTCCCTTATTCACACACAATAATTATAACTTATGGATCTAATTGAGAATGGATAACCATATTTTTTTTTGATCAACCAATTAAAAAATAACCCCCATATTTATCAACTATAGATATCATTTGATTTATATGATTTAGTAATCATAACTCATTGTGTTCAAATAGGCGATTGAACTCAATGCCCCTCTACCACCCAATAATGATTCATTTATTAATTAAATCCTTAAATTGAAAATAATTTGATTTTATTTCTGATGATGTTTTGTTTCCCCAAATCAGTATCGTTTCAAAAAAGATATAGTTTAAAAAGTGATATATTATCAGTTGATCTGTTGGAATAATTATATATGGACAAGAGAAAAACATATATAAGAATCAAAACTAATTACCCATGAAGTTAAATTATCTAATGATCATGAATGAAATAAATAGAATAATTTCTATTTACTGACGGATGTTTATTATGTAGAAAATTTAAAAACATTCCGAGTAAGTAAAAGAAAAATATTTGACCCCTACATGATCTCAATGACTTTGGTTGATTAATCTAAATACTTTTTCTTCTTCATAGTGTCTATGTTGTGTGAAAATCTTTATTCTGCCACCTTATGAATTTAAATGTGGTGATTAGTATTCTAGATCTCCTAGTCATGGATGTTTGGGTACTCTGTTCCAGAAGTGGTGATGTCCTCATACTCTATGCTTCTTGAATGATCTCATGCCTTTCACATCTCTCAATTGTTTGTCATATGTAAAATCCTGAAAAATTATTTCATGCCTTTTCACCAACTTCTGAAGTCTTCCAGTCCTTATCACTGATTTTTTTCATTTCTCTTAAATTACTACTTGTATCCTCTCTGCGGAAATTTTATAGTTCCACTACCTCATAAACTATCACTAAAGTATATGTTCCCTCCCACAGGATGTGAATCCCGTGACTTCCTACATTTAACACAATCCCCCCTCCCCCATTACATGTAAATACGAAAATAATAATTATTAGTTTAAAATGATAAAGTACTTGAATAAAATGTATGATAAGCTTACTATAATAAATACATGTTACATATAATTACAAATAGTTATAATATATATATTATAAATATAATTACATATATGAAATATTTTAATAGGCATGTAACATTAATAATAAATATATTATTTATAAATAGCTATAATCACTACTTATTATTAAAAAACATTTCTATTATATTTATTTATAAAATAATTTGTTTTCTTTTTTTACTATGAATGTGAAATTTTTAATAAGAATACACAATTTATTTAATTTCATTTATTATTATCATAAATATTAAATTATTTGTTTATTATGTTATACAATATTATAAAAAACATAAGTAGTGATATAACGAAAAAAAATTTAAATATAATAGGGGTTTGAGTAGCTAAGCATGGGGGAGGGGTGTCAATCATGCAGAGGTGAAAATGCCAGAGTAGAGGATCTGGTTCATGTGGCACCGTGGTAGGAGGTGGTAGGTGGAGCTTGATGATGTTGCAGTTCTTCTCCACACATTGGTGGTGCTCTCTCGAATTCATTATCGGTTGAGGTGGGGATTTTTTAGAGGTGTAGTTGAATAGCGGTGGCTTGACTAATCTATAATCGGTTGTGCAATGAAATAATTAGATGATGGATATTTTATGGCGTCATTCAGCAGTCGATAAGGACACTGTGAACTTCAGATATTGTTTTTATATGTTTTCTAGGACCATTGAAAGTTTGATTCTAAATTTTTTATTGAATATTTTTTATTGTTGTTGAGATTTACTTATTTATATAGTTGTTTTAAATTTTGACATCTATTGTTACTGAAATTATGTAATTATTCGATTATATGGTTTTTTCTTTGTTTTCTTCCGCTATTGATGTGTTGAAAGGATCTGGTATTATGATTTCTGATGGTGGGTCAGTGGTGAGAAGTCTCACCACTAGAAAGGTGGTTGTGTGAACTGTGACAATGGGAAAATAATAGAAAATTTGATTATTTTCTAGGGGGATTTTCAGATGTGGTCCCATCGCAAATGACCTTTTGCGACATGGACCTGTATGAAATGCCCCTTAGTATAAAAGTGTGTTGTAATTAAAATTTTTTTGTGGAGGCCCATCACAAATATATATTTTTTATGATGGCCTTTCATAAATTGATTCCAAACATTTTTTAGAAGAACCAATTTCAATGGGCCCCCTCCCCATTAAAAATATTATTCTGGAGTTTTTTTATAACCCTATAGTGACGACCTATAAAAAATAGCTTTAAAAAAATAATAAAATTAAAATAATATATACCAATATTAAATAATATTTTAAAATAATATTATTAATAATAATATTAATATTTTTCTTAATATAAATGATATAAATAATATTAATTAACCAATAATAACATAATTAAATTTATATAATAATAATATTATTATTACTCAAATAATAATATTCATATTAGTAGAATAATAAAAATTTATAAAATCATAAAATAATATTATTAACAAAATAATTATAATAATAATATAATAATTTAATTATTTTAAATTATATTGAAATATTAATATTTATATTAGTAACATAATAGAAAATTATAAAAAATTTAAAATAAAAATATTCCAAAAAATAAAGAAATAATGATAAGAATATAATTAATTAGAAAAAATAAAAATTACACAAAAAAATAATTTAATTTAGTAAAATATTAAAAAGTTTAAAAAATTAAAAAAAGGCAATATTAAAAACTACATAAAAAACTATATATATAATTTAAATTGTTAATTTTACAAATAAAATTACATTACAATTTCTAATCATAAAATATAAATACATCACTATGGTGGAGGTTCTTCTAGAGGAGCTGGAGGAGATTGTGGAGGGAAATCCATCCCTAAACAATGAGTCAGATGTTGCATGTTTTGTATCTACTCATGTTACTTCTACTGCCATTGACTCATCTCATTCTCCTTCTCATGCTGTCCTTAGAGCTCTTCTTCTACTATTGATGCCATCAACGCATCTTCTTCTGGTCATTAATGATACTCTCCATAATCTCACCCTGAGCTCATAGATTCTATTGATACTCTATAGTAGATGACGATGACTCTCCATGATCTACTCTCTAGCTGGAGGCAGACATCACAATGGTACCATAATAACTTGTAGTCATCAATCCCGAGTTGATAGCTACAAATCAGCATTTCATGAAAGAATACATGGTCTCTTTAATCCAAGTTTCCTCATCAACATTGGTTGCACTGTTCTAATCATTCATCTCAACCTGACTCTTAGTATACGCCTGAGACATTACGACCTCATATGACCCTTTAAATTAAAATTTAAATTTAAATTAGTTAATATATTTTTTGTAATTAAATTTGAATCTCAAAATGAAATTATACTCACCCCATCTAACCCTAGAGATCATCCCTAAACTCTATAGTGACAGGATCGATGTACATCCTCCAATAATTTTAAATATTTATAATATCAAACCATTTTACTGTATATATGAATATAAATTTATTAGTTTACACATAAAATTATATAAATTAATTAGAAAAATTTTATATATCATATGTTTCAAATGTGTACTGAATGTATGATCACTATCTTTGTGTGTCACCTCATGTATCCCTTAGTTTTTTCAACCAACTGATGATCTCCTTTGAAAATGACCCCTCATCCAAGGTTCAAATTATCTATCACCAACCTATGATGAAATTCCCCCAGGTCGATGGGTGTAGTAGTAATGGTCAAACTCTATGAATCATTATTTCTTCATTGTTGTCCTCCTAAAATTATAAAAAAACTGACGACAATGCTCTCTCATACACCCCTATCAAGCCCGTAAGACAGTGTCACACATGTTCTCATCAATAAGAGAACATAAAATCTTCAAAAAAAGAAATAATATCTGATCATTAATTATATAAAATTTAAAACAAATATTATTCATTTATATGCCAACCAGTGGTCGAAAATGTAGTGCAGAACATCTAAGGGAATCATATACCATGTAATCATTGCATCTGAAAAATAATTTCCCAATATAGTAGTCCCATGTCCAAAAGCTATATGCATGATGTTGTGACAAAAATTAAAATAGTCAGAAAATTAATATATAAATAAATTAATGATAATTAATTAATAATAACTAAAATACATTGGTAAACATACCTTTGTATGTGTGGATGATTCCAAGACATGGACATCACTCGAGGATAGGGTCAGAAATCATCAATTAAGAAACACCACACCCCCTCTGAGTATATTATAAACTTATAGTAGTTTAGGGGTCCGATTATAAAACATCTTATTGGTCATCAGGTTGATCTACCTCCAGCAACTGATGAAATGGATCCTCATCCATCTGAAACATGAAATGATTGTTGTCAGCAAACAATTATGAAAACAATTATATATAGATATATATTAATTATGATTAAAACAAAAAATTATCTTTGTGAATATTCATCTTCTTCCCCAACTTCATATATGATGGTTTTAATGTATTCATATTTCACCTCACAATCAGCAATTTCCATATGAGTTTTAGATTCAACATATCTTGTCATTTAAAATTCATTAATAACAACATTAACATGTTTGTAAGCATCCAACCTTAACCATAGGGTGTCATCATCTACATTCATGTATCATTATGAAAAATATGGATTTAGATAATTCTTATGAAAAAAATTGATTCCTTTCAATTCAGCGAAACCACGGTCACTTGGAGTAAACTGATTTTTTGAGATCTTATTTATATTATGCTCTGCAAATCACCCAACATTGTTGATGTTGCAAGTAATTTTCATAATAAATATTATTCTCTTGATTATCAAATGAAAATGGATAATTGTATGCAATAAGTCTTTTATATTTAACATCAATCATTCCATGGCTCAGTTGAACATGAAAGCCTCTTTTATTATCCAACCACTGACATTTAAACATCATTACATAATTCTGTCCCAAATAATATTGTTCAATAATTTCTTCCAGTGTGTAATAATTTTCAACATCACTTTCTATATGATTAGATCCTCTAAAAAACACCACTACTAATTGTTTTTATGATTTTACCCATGCCCATGTATGAAATCAAAAACCATTTACCACATATGCATTATACGACATATCTATTTTGGATGGTGGGTTACTCAATAAACACAATTATTTATCAATATTTTCATCATGTTGGGATACATGAAGTTTTTTAAATCAACTATCAATATGACAAGTAATAAATTTATTATTAACGTTAAACCTTAATTAATTTATGTTACATTTTTATGAAATAAGTAGGAAATTTTGTTTTCCTATGTTCTTCAAGAATATTTTTTTTGTAATTTGATGATGATTTTTCTCGATATGATTATAATATAACCTCAAAATATTAAAATATTAATTTACTATTAAAAATATTATATTATTAATGATAGGATCACTCAATGTAAAAAATGGTTTCATTTCTTCATAGTTGTGCTGAACATTTTTATATGCTCTGTAATGTTCATAATCTGAATGTCATTGTTCAAGAACTTGATCGAGGAAATGTTCTGAATACTCAAAAATAGATAATTGATGGGTAATTTAATCATTGTTACTTCCTCCATTATAGACCATGTTTTTGTTTTTTGAGTTATATTAATATTGAAAATAATTACACTGCACAAAATTAATTTCTTCCAGCAAAGAAACTTATGAAATCAAGCCTTCAACTGATTCCTTTTCCTGTATGTGTTTCTACAATGTATAAATGAATCTTTCAAATAGATATATTCATCAGATCTGTACTAAACCTCCACATTATTCATGATCTAGAAAATGTAATGTCAAATGTTCCATCGTGTCAATGAAAGTCAGCAAGAATAATTTTTTCATTTTACATTAAATTCAAATAACATCTTCCAGTCTTCATAGTGCATCAAAGTCTGTTATATCCTCACAAATGTCTCAAAAAAATTGATATTAAAATTTTTAAATACAATATCATTGAATTCAAAAAAAAAAAAAATCCAAATGTTATAATTAGTTTCATTATAAAATGATATGCATGACTCATTAATCCGGTAATATGACTATTTCTAACACATCGACCAAAATTGGAAGAATAACCATCCAGAAGTCTCAAATCTACAATCCAATGATAAAATAATAATCTATTTTTTTATAGTGTATTGTCTCATGTTTTCTTCATTGACTTTATTTATCTTTCTTTTTCAAAAATTTCAAGTTCTAGTCTCCTGGAACATTTGGAATGATCTAGTCTTTCCGTTACATTATATTTGGTCATAACTAATGTATCTACAACTATATTAATTATATTATAAAAATAGTTTTTCTTAGTATGCATGAAATCCAACATGTGATTGACCAAATAATAAGACAAATATAGAAGATCATGAATAAATTCTCTATTTTATCCTATTGCATATTTTCCCAAATCCATCAACGTCTATTTGATCCAATGTTGGTCTGATTGTAAAGGGAGTAAATGAATAGATAATTGATTTTAACTATTTTAACAAGATAATTGTTGAAGGTCCATATCATTCAAATGTGACTTTTCTTAAATGATGTTTGTTATTAAGAAAGGGATGGTTAGATTGAAGGAATCTACAATGATAGATGAAAAAAATAATGTTTTCTCCTTAGATGAACATAAATGCTTTTCTATATATCAATCAATATGGACATGATATTGGAGCATGTGTAATATATCCCAAAAACATGTCACATGATGGGAAGTCAATAATTGATTTTATCAATGTAGCTATCAGTTGGAAATTATGATTCAAATCATCATTATATGTAACAAAATAATTAATACACAATGAATATTTGTCATCAATCAATGGATTCAAATAAAAAACAATATAATTTTTCATGTTTCCTAGAATAAGTATGGTCAAAAAAATTGGCGGCTTCATCAACATCGAATGAAATAAATTGTAAAAAGTTTAAATTATTGGGCAACATGAATAGTAACTACTTGAAAAACCAAATTGATAGAAACCGTTAGTTGAAAGACTCAATTGCATGTTTTACGCATCAGATGAAAAATATGGATGCATCATTTAAAATGCTTCCATGAATCACCATCTCAGTGATGATTTATGTATTTACTAGTATAAATATTGGTTGGGTTCCATGACATTAATTTGGATTTGTTCTAAAACATAAATTCACATAGTAATCAGGGTATATGATGGAAAAAACTAAAATGTTCCACATGAATTGATCCATACATCCCTAGTTGAGCATCTTTATACATCAATTATCCACATCCGGGATAACTATACAATGAATCAATTTCAATATAATATAAGATGCAATCATTTGAGCTTGCATGAATGATCTGATAACCCAGGCATCGATTATTAACCAGCCTCTGTCTCTCATTCAAATTTATATGAAGGAAACTGCCTTTAGGTAAAAGTGATTTAATAAAAGAGAATATATTTTTAATACATATATTTTATATTCCAGTATCTTATCTACAGTCATAAATTTTTTAATCATTTTAAATTTTATAATATTGCAACCAACAAATATGTGATCCCAAGCAGATCTCAACAACTCATGAAATTAATATTATGACAACTCAAGAGTTTAATCAATATCATCCTATTTTTCATTTCATCAAAAAGATGAAACTACCACATCATATATTAAATTTTGAAATCGTGATGGACGAGAACCAAATTATGAGTTTCTTCTCTAGAAGTATGATAACCAAGTTGATACAAAAAAACATAATCTCGTTGAAAACAAAAACATTATAGATGACCCCCCAACATATTTAAATGTGTAAAATTTCCTCATAAAACATTTTTTTCTTGGAACCTTAATAGTATTTGCTAAAAACAATTATGTATTTGAAGAAGCAAATGATACTAATGCTTCAACACCCTCAATATATACAATATTTGATCCATAATCCTTTACATTCTAGCCCTAATTTATAAAAGTGGGATCATCTAATAATGAATATTGGTAAATTAATTATTCCATAGTTCTATAATAATATAAAATAATAAGTGTTTTTAATAATTTGACTTCAGAAAAAAACTATACAAAAAAATAATAAATATAAATTCAGTTTTCTTGTAATTAATAATACTTTCTATAATTTATTAGTTTCTTATAGTATTTTTTAAAAAATTATACAAATCTACACAAATTTATTACAAATTATAATAATTACATATAATTATTTGAAATTATAACTAATATATACTATGTACTTATAATTAAAAGTGGCACAATTTCCTGCAGAATGGTGAAAACTCTTATTCCCGATAGATCATCACATTACAACTTTATCCCTGTGAAATAACTAGAAAATATTTGTCGTGACGAATGAATATCCATTTTTGTATTAATTAGAGTAGAGATAAGGAATACCTCACCTGACTTCGATCTATTCTTGTGAATAAGAAAATAGAGATTCATACTTATGATTATGTTTTTATAGTAATTTCAGTGGAAGCAATTTTTAAAGAGATGAGATTTTGAGAAAAATATCCTGACAACCCATCCTGTTGGAAAATTCTTCAATTATAATCATTATGAAAAAACATATTCGACAAACACAAAATTATTTTCATATGCATGAGAATGGAGAGAAGGGAGGCCTCATCGTGCTAGTCTCTAATCTCGTGCCTATAAAATATGTTATTCGTACGTGGGAGAAGATTTTTTATAGTGATTTTAGAGGGATAATTTTGCAAAGAGATGAGCCACCAGGAAAAAGAGATAACCTAAATCAACTAGAAAAAGATATAATTTATTACTAATTTTTACTCCACCGGAAATTATGTTTATTCATTAAATTTTATTCCAATTATTATTTTTCTTTCTATTTATTACTTTATATTATTAATTAAAAATAATTATTACTAAATAATAATAATTTTTACTTATTATTTCTAATTTTTCATATTTTTACTTAATATTACATACTATTATATAATATTAAAAATTATTTCTTACAAATTATTTCTATTTATTAAAATTTATTACTATCTATAACTATTTTTAACTATTTAGGACTATTTATTATGATATATTACTAATTTTTACTAAATAATACTAATTATTAGTAATTGTTTCGAATTATTACTAGTTATTACTAATTATTAATAATTATTACTATTTATCACTTTTTATCAATATTTATTACTATTTATTTATATTTATTTCTATTTCTTGTTTTTTTACAATGTATTACTATTTATTAATGTTTATTACTATTTATAACTATTTATTAATATATACTACTATTTATTACTAATTATTATTATTAATTAATAATTGTTCCCATTTGTTACCAAATATTACTAATTATTTCAAATTATTAAAAAGAAATTAATAATTATTATTAGTTTTTATTAATTTTTAGTATTTATATTTATTTATTAATATTTATTTTTATTTATGATTATTTATTACTATTTATTTATATTTATTAATATTTATAACTGTTAATTATGATTTATTTCAATTTATTACAATTTGTGACAATTTATTACTATTTAATAATAATTATTACTATTTATTACTAATCAATAATAATTATTACTACTTATTACTATTTATTATTTTTTATTACTTTTTATTTATATTTATTACAATTTTTCTACTAAATATCACTTTTTATTAATATTTATTTCTAATTATTACTAATTATTACTAATTATTTCTAATTATTACTAATTGTTTCTAATTTTTAGTATTAATTACTATTTATTAATAATTATTACTAATTATTCAAATTTATTACATTTTATTGATATTTATAAATGATAATTATTACCAATTATGATTAATTATTAATAATTAATACATATTATTACTAATTATTACTAATTATTTCGAATTTCTTCTAATTATTACTAATTTTTTTCTAATTATTTCTAATTTTTACTAATTAATCATATTTATTACTAATTAGCCCTAATTATTACGAATTAATAGTATTTAGTACTAATTGTTACTAATTAGTACTAGTTATTACTAATTACTACAAATTGTATATATTTATTTCTATTTGTTAGATATTACACATATTATATTGTAATTATTACTAATTACACATATTAATTACTATTTATTAGTAATTATTCATATTAATTACTAAATACTACTAATTATTCACATTTATGTTTAATTATTACTAGTTATTACCAATTATTGCAAATTATTACTAATGATTCATATATATACCTAGTTATTCATATTTATTCATAATTGTTCATATTTATTACTAATCATTCAAATTTATTTTAAATTATTCAAATTTATAGCAAACTATTTGTAATTATTCCTAAATATTTCAAAATCTTTATAACTATTCCAAACTTCTACTAAATATTCATATTTTTTTATTAATAATTAATAATTATACATATTTAGTAATTATTATTAATAATTATACATATTTACTACCAATAATTAATAAGTATTCATATTTAATACTAAGTATTCTTATTTAATACCAATGTTTCTTATTTATTACTAATTATTCAAATATATAACTAATTATTCGTATATATAACTATTTATTACTAATTGTTACTAATTATTACAATTTATTTCAATTTTTAACAATTTTTTACTAATTATTCCTAATTATTCATATTTATTTCTATTCATTACTATTTATTTCTAATTATTCAAAATTATTACTAATTATTCCTAATTATTCATATTTATTAGTATTTATTGCTAAATATTACTAATTATTACTAATTATAATTATTTATTCATATTTATTACTAATTATTAATATTTATTCCAAATTATTCATATTTATTCATTATTATTTTTAATCATTTGTAATTATTACTAATTATTAATGTTTATTACTAATTATTTTCATTTATTACTAATTATTCATATTTATTACAAATTATTAATAATTATTACAATATATTACTAATTATTAACAATAATTAATAATTATTCATAATTATGAAAAATCATTAAAATTTATTACGAATTATTTCTAATTATTACATTTTATTACCAATTTCATAAAATTATTACTTATTACCTTTAATCATTACTTATTCCCTCTAATTATTACTAATTATTATGAATTTATAACATATACAACTAAATGTTTGAAGTTATTTGTAATTATCACTAGTTGTCACTAATTATTAGTAATTATTAATATTTATAAATATTTATTACAATTTACTACTTATCAATGAATGTTTTTACCATATTTAGGCAATGTTTACAAAATATGAAAAACAAATTAATAATTCTCAATCATTTTTCTTATTAA
This sequence comes from Viscum album, assembly GCA_963277665.1. Lineage (NCBI taxonomy): Eukaryota > Viridiplantae > Streptophyta > Magnoliopsida > Santalales > Viscaceae > Viscum > Viscum album. The sequence continues at coordinate 2,130,112,374 of OY728152.1, read as the reverse complement.
TACTAATGGATAAAAATTAATTATTATTAATATAACAACTGTAAACTAAAAAAAATTAATAGTAATGTCTTGTAATTATATGTAGAAAACAATGAAAAATAAAATGATATACTTCTAACATAATTGGATTACATCTAATTAAAAATAATTATAATTAATATAAAATAAAATTAATTTTCTAAAAAATAAATGAATAAGAAAAATACCATAAAACTGAATCTTTCATTTGATGAAAGCCTTAAATATTTACCTCATGTAGAATCCTAAACATTGCAATATTTTGGGAGGGAAACTGTATGTAAAGAGGGGAAGAGGGGTAGAGATAATCATTGATTGATAAAATATTGGATGGGGGTATATATATGTAAGATAATTTACCGTGGGATAATTTGAAAATATAAGCACCTTTTAATTAGGGTGATAGTAAAAAAGGTATTATTTATGGTAGTTAGTTGTAGTTACTAATACTAAAAACCTATAATGGGTATTTGTGAATTGTATAAAAACATGTAGCAAATATGGTTCCTGTGGTTTTCCATGCAACTTGTGCTAATCCTTTAGCGATGGGTACCTGATTCCCATTGGAAATAAGTGGTTATTTGCAAAGGGCAGTCGAAACCATTGATAAATAGTCCCCCCTAACAAACTATTTGTGAGGGGTCACTCCCCGTCAAAAATAACATGTTGCAAATATCACTTTTTCCCTCAGAGGGTGATGGCAGAGGAGATGGGTAGCACTGAAGATTAGTGGTGAGAGATGAAGATTTGAAGTGTGTTCTGGACTCTCTGATAGAAGAATGAAGTTGTGGCATGAGTTTGGAGAGCTGACAGTGGGAAGACTCAACAAAAAGATAGTGGGATAGGAAATGAGAGTGGTTGAATGAGTCCGCTCTAGGAATTGGTGGAGATGGTGGAAGGAGTATGATAGTGAGATTTATCTCTTCCAGATTAAGGATGTAATAGTTAATAGGGTTTTTTTTAAAAGGGAGAGGATGGATGTGGGAAGTAGTAGTGGGAAGCGACTCACTTCTAGAGACTCTAATACTGGGAAATCTGTCGGTGTTTCGGGTATCAAAGATATATTATCTGGAAGTGAGACAAGATTCTTGCTGTGAGAACCTGCAACAAAATAATATAATTACTAAAATTTAAAATAAATTAATTGGTGAAATAAAATAAAAAATAAAAAAAATTCAACATATTGAAAACATAAGGATTATATTACAAAAATAAAATGTAATTGTTTAAAATTATCAAAATTATTATTTATTAATCAAATTAAGTCAGAATAGATTTTGTTAACATAAGAATTACTAATTAATTAATTAAATGACTGAATCAAAATCGATGAATTAAGATAATATAGAATATTACAAAGTCTTAAAAATTAAATGAATAGAATTAAATTATTAATATTATTTCAATTAATTAATGTACCAATGACAAAAGGGAAAAAATTATTTACTTAATATGAATTAACATGATAAAATAATTAAACAAAAATTATTGATAAAAAAGAAAAGAAAAAAACTAATTAGTAAAAGAATATGATAATAATTATATTAATAAAAAAATGAAAAAAATATAAATATTATTTGACCAAAAATGAATAAATAATGAATGTTAGAGAATAATGAATTTATAAATTTTACATTATTCAAAATGAATAAAATAATCTAAAAATTAAAAATCTACACAATAAAATTTCATTAATGAAATTTTATTATGAATGAATCAAATTTTTTTATTGATTAAAATACATTAATTACATTAAAAATGAATGGAAAATGTGAACACTTGATGTGAAAAAGTGTACTGAAAATAAGCCACATCAATGATCGATGTACATTCTATTGAAATTGATTTAGGATATTTACTTCATAGCTAAATATGGAAATGGATGAGGGATGTTCGTGTATAAATTTAGATATTTTGAGGTTTACTTGATATGCATATGCATTTCCACGTAGAACAAAATTGCATGACTTCTTGATAACAATTAGATGTGCATTGTGTTATTTAATTTTCATGTTTATGTACATACCCAACATTGGTAATTTGTCTTATAAAACATGAATTCTCTTCTCATAAACTATCACGATATTTCCACATTTATTTCTAACATAGTCATGGAAATCCTAGATATAGGTATGATATATGATTATATATTAAATGTTATGTGTTACCCTATGAGGTTTTCCCCCATATTTCTTGGTGGTGTCACCTTAAATAATAAATTAAGACATGTTAGAGACATTGAAAATTTTTTCATGGGAGGAAACATTTTTCTATTTGGATTAATTGTGTTCCATTTTAAATATTATAAACTTTATTGGAGTTCATAGATTATATAATGTTGAAATACATTATCGTACTGTTTTTTTGTGGAATTTTTGTAATAAGAGACGGATGGTGAACATATGGTTTCAGTTACATGAGATTCAATTATAACTTGAAAAATCTTGTACCTTTATAACATGGGAATTGTGAATATCTAATTGATCCATGAAATATATATATATATATATATATATAATCTTGTTGTTCTATAACATGGGCAAGATGACCAGTTTGGTAGGATATTTATACACTTGGCTCAAACATTGTAGCTGAATTTCATTATTGTATGCTTATGAGATAATCCCTTGAAGCATATTTAAAATATTAATGATCAATATGTAATTGTGATTCATTTATATGGAACTAGGCAGGAATGATGAGACCCTAATATAACATAATTATTTTGATACTCAATAGTTGATTAAACTGTTGGGGAATATTCATGCTACCTTGGGATGACTATTTAAAGATTAGGAACCACTTATATAGTGTTATATATAAATTTATGGTGGTATCTTACTAATCCAATAGATTTAATATTATAGGGAACATTTGGTTTACCATTGGACCTTGTTATTAAGCAATCCGATAGTTAATTAAAATACAAATATTATCTTAATTGGTTTTTTCCACTATATTTTGAAATCCAAAATTTCATTGACTTTCCCAATTATGAGAACATTATGGTTTAATATCTGGTTAAATAAAAATTTTATGACATGTTTCCTATCACAATGCATAGTGTCATTTAAATAAGGTTCCATCTATAATTTTTTAAAAATTTTATGTGTGTTAAATATGTATGAGCCTCATTAATGATTAAAATAAACATGAATTGGAGAAAATGTCTAATATGAATCCTTAAAGTGATTTCCAATGATTCAAATCTCATTTAATTTTTTGGTGGATTTTTAATCGTATTTTTGATGATAGGAATGGATAAAATTTCTGATGGACTGATTTTGACCTTATTGAGTCAATTCAACAAGGAGAGGGATAGCATGTTCAGGTCACAACTCAACAATAAGAAGCATTGTTGAATACATTCTTAATTATAGGGAAATATGTTATTAATCCTTATACCCATTTTCATGATATTGGATTCTCCCTATATGATTGACACTCGGGTTGGATTGATAGTTATGTGATGAATGAGCCCTTTTTTAGTATGTTTCAATCCATCAATGATCATGTTATGTATGTTAGACATTTCTATAGAATGATCAAACACTTTTTTCATCATGTGACACTATTTTTTAAATTATATATGACTTGAGAAATCTTCATAAGAAATAAATTTATTCTAGGGTAATTTTACTTCTCATTTCAATATTTTCATAGGCCATAGTATACTTGAAGGCATAGGGTTGATAGGCCTACGTATAGTAATAATGGGTGATCTATTACACTTTTAAACTGTCAATGTTGTATTCAATGAAACATGGGGTACCCATTTAGTAGATAAATGTAACTGCATGTCAATAAATTTTGTGAAAGTCATTTAACACATTGGAAATTAAACTGTATAAATGTGTCAATATTGAAGTATAATAGTCTAGATGTATAGATGATTCACAGTTATACATGTTCATGGCATGAATTGAAAAGAGGATAAGTTGTTGTGACATGTGGTCATTTTAGTTTTTGAATTTATTCCTGATAAAAATTACATATGTACACATGGATTGAAATGGACACCAAATGTATGTCTATGATGAACATTATGTAGCACACTATTATATTTTATTTTTCTGTCCTCATTCATGGTTTCACCTGATATAAGTAGGTGTCCACTCCAATAATCCATTATCAAAGGTATTTTTTGTGTGTTCTATGGAATAAATTTATGTTTTTAGTGATGTGATGCTAAGCACCCTGCTATCTTGGGGAGCATCAAGTCGATTAAGAAAATAGAGCCCCTCTATTTAGAGGGGATCAAACCATGGAATTCTATTGGGGAACGTTAAAATTTATTCCTAAAATTCCATGAGAATGCATTATGGGATCATGTATTTGCGATGATGATTAAGATAAACCTAGGTTATGGATTTGGATCAGGTATAGGAACAATATTCATACTACGGATGTTTGAGTGGCAAGGAATTAAATCATTCAAATTTATGTATATTCTTGAAAGGTATTATGAATATGAAATAATTTTTTGGGAAGAAATCAATTAATGACACTTTGAGATTGAATGGATTACAATGTTATGTTCGAATGATCTTAGTTATCCTTTGGAGCCAAAAGTAACATGATCGTTCTCTTATATAATAATATGTTGTTAGAAAATTCGTCATCAATATGAACCATTGATTTTTTCCATTTGTGGTAGTAAGATTTCTTCTGTGAGTTTTAATAAACGATTATGTTTATCGATCGTTATGATCATTGTAGATTATGTTGGATGTTAAAAATACCACTGGATTAAAGTCATAATTTTAGTTAAATTAAGATGTTTCAAAAGGAGTAGTATATCTCTTTTCAATTAGTGAAGCCATCAATGCATTGATTGTTCTTCTCATTGGTAGTAGGACATTGTTGGTATTAATACATGTTGGTTATTTATTCTTTGATATGAAAGAATATTATTGGGGGGTTTTCGGTAATAAGTGACATATATTTAGTTTAATCTTTTATTAGGCGTAATAATTCCCTTATCTAATATCATTAAGGGTATGTAAGAAGGGTGTCTATTAGACATTTAGCTAAATGAAAGTGTGTTGTGGCTAGATAATTTTTTTCATTGGGAGTTGTGTTCTATGAGTGTGGATATTACAAGGGCATGGTTCATCCTCAGTAATACCAGGATTCATTTCTTTAAAGGCTAGTGATAGTGTCAAAACACCAATTCATTCATGACTAGATCTCTAGGGGATATTAATTTTGTGTTTGGTCATTATTTCTGATTATATAAATGCATCAACTATGTACCAACATCTCACATGTAAATTCTGATGTATATAATACATTGGATTATATCCATAGACAATATCTGTTGATTCTAAGGATACTTCTGATGAATTTTTAGGACTTGTTGATATGGTCAGTGATGAACCATGTCATAATACCAATATTTGAGATCAGTGTAATTTAAGGTAAATCCATTAAATTTTAAATATTTTATAGCATGATGAGTTTATGTTTTCATGATTGGAATTGTAACATTTCAATAAAGAATAGGAACCACTATAGATCCCTCATGAGTGTTAATTATTATCAGGTTGTGAATTGGACATAGTGTATGATTATAACATCATGTTTATGTTTCAACAGTTAGTTTCATTGGTTGAGTAATGTGAATCAGAGTTGGCCATTCATTGAATAGATCTTTGGTTGGATAACCATAGGTTAGTTTATGGAAGAGTAGCAAAAATTATCATCTCTCAAGTAATATGGTTAATAATTGTCATTACTGTTTTATTTTTAGACTACTGATGTCTGTGGTTTTAATGGACTATATACTCGAAGTTTTAAAAAGATGTGTAGAGTTACTTTGGGAATTTGGTAATGAAATATAGTTTTTTGAGTGGAAATTCACATCATATGTCAGATGTAGTATGTTTCTTTGTTCATAGATTCTTCCTGGGGATGATGATTTCTAATTGGAACAGGTTGCAAAGTCCTTTTTTTAATAAGATGAAAATTTGAAAGGAATTTAAATTTTTAATTGGCGGACTGGATGAATTTTTAAATGATCATTGTTATGTAAAAATAAATTTTTTAAACTATTGAAATGTATTCTTGGGTAGGTTTTTAAGGCTTATATGGCTCCTCTGGTCTTCATATGATTATCTGGGGTGTCAACAATCGATAACACATTTCTAGGTTAAACCTGATGATGAGTGTGTTTGAAGCAAAATTAGTACTAACCGTGTGGCTACACTATATACCATATAATCTAGTGGATAGTATAAAGTTTAAAAATGTGAGGTGAACATGAATCAATCTATGACAGTGTAGTCTCTTATAGAACGTATCAATATTGGATCATGTTTTTTTAAACAATTTTCTAAAATTGATAAAGGTTGGGCCTTTTTTTTGAAAAAACTAAACACGTTATGGAGGGGTTTTTTAATCGTGTCCCTAAACATGAAAGGTGGTGTCTGTTGGGGTAGTGGATCTACATAGTTGGAAATTAGTTGTCCAAACCACGATGTCATACCCTGGATTTATTTATATTTCATGGAAATGATAGTTTTGACATTCATCCTTTAAAACCTTATACTCTATTTTCCAATCTAATTCTTACACATCATCCCCACATGGGAGTTGTTCCCTTGGAATAATACAAGGATTACATGGTACTCATCCATCTAGGAATAGAAATGACCACCATTCCTCATAATGGTTATCACGTGATAATTCTATTATTACTCATTACACTATTATATATTTCATGCTCCTTAATGGTTTTTTTTCATGCTAGATAATATGCATAATTTTTAGTGATTTTATCAATTCATTCTATTTTTCTCATTTCTGTTCAAATCAATGTCTATGAATACATGAGTAAAACATATCTTGTAATAAATTTGATGTATATAATTTTTCTCTTAATGTTTCATCATTGGTAAATTGCATTCAATGTTCCACACACTGTAGTTCCATAATGTTTACCATAAAATATTAAATACCTTAAATTTACCACCTAGACCCTGAATAAACATTCCTAAACACAATTATACAATGTTTTCAGTTTATAAACTCAACTTGAACCTCCTAATGAGGGGGTTTGATCATATTAATTGATGAAAATATGTTATTATTATCAAACCACCACTACGTTGAGTTTGAAAAGTCCCTAATTATTAAATTAACTTAATGATCATATAGATGAAAAAAGTAATTGTAAAATGGAATATATAGAATATCTATCTCTTATTCTTCTTCACATTAGAGTGAATGTTTTAGAATGGAATTAATCAATTTTCAAGTGTTATAAATATTATATAGACCGACTAACAACTTGTAAATGATTATGCATAATACGGTTAAATTAATGTGATATATGGTAATCTAATTATTCTACACATTCCTATTTTTATTTACATATGGAATAATAAAATTATTGTATTAAATAATTTTTGAACATTTAATTAAATTCCCAATGAATACTAAAACCATGTAACTTTTCCCTTTATGGAAGTTATAAAAAAAATTATATGACGTATATAATGAGTTATATCTAGAATGGTAATTTCTCATTACATCTATTTAATTATTAAATGAATCTTATATACATAATATATTATACATTTTGACGTACCTGGGTTCCAACCACTAAATGTAATGTAAGGGTTCATAGCACTTGTTGACGGTATTACAGCTTGAGTAAAAAATTGGTTAGTTATCTGGAATTCTTAGAGTGGATTATATATTTAATGAATTTATATTAATAATTTCTATATATTGGAATTACTCCAATAAAAGGCCTTGAACCGGCTCTTGGACAGTGGAATTATGAAATGTATTGTGTGATACATGGATTACTTACCTGAAATGACTAAAACTAGCTCATTGGTTGAAATATTTTATATACACCATGAGTGGTACGTAGAATCCAGATACATGCTTCGAGGAACATGATAAGACATTCTATATTGTTGTGGTATGTCATGAGCGATAACTTGATTCTGATACAAAATATTATGGACAACATTTATGGTTAAAAGAAATATTTCAATGCCTTGGTAGACCATGTAATTTATATTTGGAATTCCATTGAAGGGTTCAGAAATGATATGAATTTCATTACTGTTTACTAATATTTGATTTACCCCTATTGTTGAACTATAAATGTCGTGTAACATATAGCACCTGGTATGATCTTCATGATATATAATAATTCCTCAACTATTATAGAGGGATACTAAGACAACATTTCCACCATAAAAAATATTATTTGATATATTGTTATAAATTATATCTTTTATTACTTAATACTTGTGCTAAAAATAGTCCAGCATAGGCCATTGCGACTACTCATCACCAAGAATCAAAGAGATACTTGAGCCCATAATTTATTTTATTTAAAATTTAATTGAAAATCCATGTTATTATTTTTCCTATAGGTTTATTTATAAATATTCATATAATATATAAACATATTAACTACTCTTTGTGGCATTATATGATTTACTCGCAACATATACATGATTTTGATTAGTACTCCAACAGATCTCATGTTTCTAGTTCATGATCATGGAATATAATCTTTTTCTATTACTATAATTTTCTAGGAATAGAGATAATACCGGGGTATGAGAATATAGATTATATTTCTATTGGAGTTATGTTTTGCAATTTATTTATTCTTGTAATATTCATGTCGTATCAAATATATTACCTTATTTATGTTAACTATCTTTTATAAATGGCTTATCATGTTCATGTAAATTCGAAATATTAATCTATAGTATGATTATTTTTTATGATAATTTCCTTTATTTATTATTAATTTTTTATTTTCATATTAATTATGGCTTCCATTATTTATATTACAAATACCTCAGGTATAGAATCATTAATATACCATCTGATATAGAATTTATGCTTTTCAATATCCTCTTGTGTACCATGACGCCTGTATGAGGCCATGTGACTAACAATTTCGATGAACTTTTTTAGTTTATCATAGGCCAGGATGTTACATAGGTAACCAATTTATTTGAATTTCCATACATCAATGATCTATTATTACACCAAAAATAAATAGATGAAATAGTTTGTGACTAAGATTTTCAATAATTATTTTGTGCATTTATATGAAATAAATATGATTCTAAAATATTAAACTATTCTCAATATTAGTAATGTGTTACTATTTTTGAGAATCAGTAATCCATCATTTACAATGTATTTTGAAAATAATTATTGATATTTTATTCTTCCTTTGTTTTGTAGTATATCCATATTCAATATAATTTTTAGGTAATTTTACTTTTCATCAATAATATATTATCTTTTATAGGTAGGGATGTGCATTAACCTTTAATAATTATTTATTTTAGATCAATTAATTGAGAAATGTGTGACAAATCAAAATTTACCATGATTTAGGTATTGGTTCACTAATTTATATTTTAGTAATCCAATCATATTCATTGATATATTCATAATCTTGAAATTATAGTGGTATGTGGTTGAGTGAGATATTATATAAAGCCCTTTATTATTTAAAATAATTTTGAAAAATGGATCCACAAAAAAATAAATTCATTAATGATACCTTTTCTGACTGAATTATTTTATTTTTTAATTTTTAAAATCACGATTCATTACTAATTTATGTGTTAGACAATGAAAATTATAGAATGGATATAGGTTTCCCTAATAATTATAATGCCTTTAAATATCTTCCTGATCATATTAATTCATGTTAGTGATTAAAACATAATTTCTAGTGTTTCTATTCATTTTCTAATATGATAATACAAACTATATGGGCTAATGTATTTTATAAAGTTTAATTTCAAGTCCCATTGACATTTCATATGAAAAAGATTATTTTTTAAATTGTGAAATTGTTTTCTATATATGATTATGAGTATTAATAAAATGATATAATGAAACAAATTATAGTATTGGATATGTAAAATTATTGTGAATTCATTTAATATTTTTTTAACATAAAACCCATGTATACATGTCTCCATATTTTGTTGACGACATTTATAACATGTTCACAGGTTGCCTATGATAGCGATATATATACATATTCTATTTTGATATAATGTTTTTTCATCAACTCCATATAAAAAATAATGTATAAATATATATATATAAATATATATGATTCCTTTACATCAAGAATTAGATCGTTTTTTTATTATGGTTATCTATATGACTATAGATATATATATATATATTTATCAATATATGTACCTTTTCATGTGTTTATGTGCTTATCAATTGAGTGCAATTTTTTAAATCGATATTATCTCATATTGTAGATGTTGCTTGTTTGTGAGCATGTTTTGGAATATTTCTTATCTTACAAGAAGTAGGTAATTTATTCTAAATGAAATTAATTATATATAATTATTATTATACATAAATTTAGGTTCTACAGATTTTCTGTATTCTTTATAGAATAATAGTAAAACATCATTGATGATTAAACCCTAATGTTGGAAAAAACATAACTACTTAGCATTGTTAATCAATTGCTACATATATTAGTCCTTATCTTCCATAATATATTTTATATTGAAATTACTTCTATATACACTTTTTATATGATAGAAAATTATGGATGGGTAGTAAAATACTGTTGGGTAAAATATATACACACTACATGAATGTTCCATTAGAATGTGTATAGACCTTATTATATGGGATCATTGTAAAATATCCTATGAAAGATTGGAGAAAATAATACTTGATTCAATATTCACGGTGCGTAGTAGTGGTTGGTGAAACAGTGGTTCATATATTTTTCCAAACCATAATGGTTGTATGTATTTATGGATCAACATTGGAAACCTAAGGTTTATGTCAATTGTGAATTATTTTTAACCATTTATATTATGGTTAATTTTTTGATTTATGTAATGGACAATTTTGTTGGTGATTTTAGGCTAAATTATTTTAGGTTTATAAGGATCCATATATATATATATATTTGTATAGATATTTTTGTAGGTAAAATAAGTATATTTAGTTTAATGTTTATGCATTCAATGAATAGATTTTGGTTTTTAGTATGTACATCATCTACATACCACATACAAATTTTTTTTTATATTTTTGTTATAAATATTAATAAATTTAGGAAAATTATTTCTTAATTTTTTTATCACAATTCATTTACAGCAGCCACGGGGGTTGAAAAACACACTAAATGTCATGGGGTGGACCGATTCAGGTAATATTCAGGTATCCAATAATGTGTTGTATGTTTTATTCATCTATAATTGGGTTAGTTTAATTCCATGAGCATTCATGTATAAGATAACCAGTCTGTGTATTTAGTTTTATTAATTGTATAACTGCTTAATTAATTATAATCATCTTATTTTACATTCATTATAATCATCAATGATTATATTGCGGTGACCGAATTTACATAACTATATCAAAGATTGATTTGGGTAAGCTTCACAGATTCCTTTATTTAAAAAAATTATTCAAATATTTCATGACTAATTGAGTTTATAATGATCATTTTTCTTTTTTTATTATCCAAATAGGTATTAGAAAAACCAATTTAGTTTTTTTGACTATAATAATTATATAAATGAATTTTAATTTACGGTAAGTTGTGAACCATTAATCATTATCTAGATTTTTTTAAAAATTATCAAAATGATTAAATTTAGGAAAAAATGTATAATTTTTTTTATTTTATTTTTTCTTTGAAATGTGCTTTAATTTTAATGGGAATCACCATAATATATTATAAGGAGAACGGGTTATTTATTCCAATAATACAAATGTTAAAAAACATCACAAAATTGAAAATATGTTGATCATGTCAACCCCTCCATTGAAACATGAATAATTAATAATTTTAACAATATAATACATAATAATGGGAAAATTTGATAATTAAAATATAACTCATATAGATTAATTTGGTTTCACTAGAAACGGCAGGTTGAATTTCAAATAAAAAACAAAAAATTCATGTTTGAATGTGTTATCACCACTCATAAACCAACAAATGGGTATAATTACTCTTTTATATCATAATAAAAATAAATTACTTATCATCATAACATATACATAAATTTGATTAAAGAATAAACATTATATTATCATAAATATTAATGGGTCATCACAAAAATATTTTATATCTGGGTGATTTGTTTATCAGAAGTCCAAAAAAATTATTGTGAACACTTTTTCACTATAGGAATAACATAGGTGAATGGTTCAACACAATTACTAACAATATAAAAATCATGAATGGATTATCTAAAATAATATAAAAATAAGAATGTGTGCTTATATAGTAACCAATAATAATAAAATATGATAATGTGGATTAATATTCACTAAAAATAAAAAACACTATGACTGTGAATCACCATGAAAAATTAATAATAGAAATGTCTATTTTATAATTAAAAAAAAATCATATTCATGGTTAAACATATAATCAACAATAAATATGACAATTTTGTGTCAGAAGAATATAACCTATGAAACCAACATATTCATTAATCAATCATAAAAATATAGAATTCCAAGTCACCTTGGGAATTGGACTCAAAATACCAAATTACATAGAAAAAATATGCCTTGTATAAAAATTTTATGTCAATTATGTGTATGTCATTCTTGTTCTTCTAGTGTAATGGATAATGATCCCAAAGGCCAAACATCTCACAGAGGTCCCAATAATTGGGCCCTTAACTTGATAAAACCCCAACCACATTAAAAATTAAAAATTATCATAAATATTAAATGTTATTAATTTCATTAATATTTTCGCAAATACACATTGAATTGATGTGTAAAATTATACATAAAAAAATATACTATTTTGGGTTACCAATTCTGAGGATTCCCACTACATATCCAAGGAACCCTGGTTGTCATGGATATTTTTTGAGACCGATGTTGCCACTAAATTATATATATTTCGTTAAATTATCATTGTGTATATATAGTATGTTTTTATGTTTATTGTATATATAGGATCGGGAAATTTTCAATCTTGCGTGGTATGATCATTATTTACCTGATTAAGAACATTGTCACAGATATTGTGATTATATGTTCCAAGAAATAAAAACACAATTTATTAATGGTTTACTAAACTATGTAACTAAAACATGTGTCCCATTGAATCCAATATAACATTTTTTTAATAATACACAGTTTTAATAGATTTTACACCCAATTTAACCCCCATTCTATAATGTATCCATTTGACTTTAACCAACCATCTTTCTCCTCCACATTTGGCCACATTCATGATGGTTTATTAAAAATGATAGTGACATTCCAATATTTATTCACAAAAAATATCCCTCCTTCTTATTATTTAATATTCTCAAATTATAATGCATATTGACATTTAAATATGGTTTGATCTTTCAGAAAATTTATTTTGGGTGTATATATGTTGTGTTTTCCAGTGGATTTCTATAGTTTTATGCCAATGTCCTTTGGTGGAATAATTAATTTTCCCAAAATATTCACTAATTACTAGTAGTTGAATTAGGATATTACTATTTTTAATTTAACCATGGATACATATATAATTAATATTATGTGTTCATTATTATATATCCAATATCGATTGCTTAGTATTTTTACATGTTTATTTTTACTTGATTTTCATGAGATATAATGTAACATAAAGGTCGATTTCCATATACATATTGTATAATTATACTCAATATATGTTTTCTCAATATAGGAATTTTATGAAATAAATAAATTTATTTTATAATAATTTATTAAGAATTTAGTTTTTCTTCATATTTTATTAAAATTTTATGACCATTTCGGTAACGTGATTCACATAAAAAATATGGTTCACACAATTGATAAAATTTATATATCATTTTAGTTGAATTTATAGTATGAAAGAATAATTTTATTATATATTAATTATATATGGGTTTTATTTTTTTCAAATAATGTTTTTGGTTTTTAATTTTACTATATATTGTTTCTAATAATTTAGTTATGCAAAAAATTTATTTCTATATTAAAATAATGATATTATTATGTGATTCTATTTTTGTTAGAAATCCCCTTCTAGGTTGATTTTCTATAATTTTACATGGGTAGATGTGAGAATTGAATTATATATGTTAATTTTGTATAATTGTGAAGAGTCTTGTTCATTAAATTGAGTTTAGTGATAAAATAAAAATGTATAAATTGATCATTGTGATATTATCCAATGATTAAAAGTAAATATTTTCTCCCTTTAGTTAAATAGCATGGTAATACATAGTTATATATATGTAGTTTGGGGGATATTTACTACTCTATTAAATATTATGCACTACCTAGGGTAATTATTTTATGATTTCCCCATACAAAGAATTTTTTACCCTTTTATGTGGATAGCAATTTTAAAATAATGTGTACGTGTAGTTCGTGATCATTGGTTATTCGTATGGTGATTTACCAGTTAGTTGGGTTTATATAAATTTTTATGTTGTATAGGGTGTTATGTAATGAATGTTTTTGATTACTTTCATGATATCAATATAAACTATCATTCAATGTTTACATCATGTTATTTATATCATTATATAATTATTTATAACACAGTGTATATATATTTTTCATATGTTTCATTATTTATTTTTTATGATTCTTGATATTTAAATTAGTGATTTATTCCTATTTTATATTCCTACTTAATCAAAAATCATTGGTTTCTTTCAAAAATACAATTTCAATATAATATCAATTGAAATTTATTTTTTAGAGATATATGATTATTTTATGGTGAATGAATTTTGAGACATCCAAATATTTTTTTGGTATTTGTTTATAAAAAATAGTTGTCTTTATAAAGGTTTTTTACAAAATAAATTATTTTTTAATGTATACATGAAATTGTTAACAGAATAATGAAAAATCATTTTAATTAAATTCAATGATATTGCTCCAATGAATATTAAATTTAATCAAACCATGTTTTAAAACCATTTGGTAATGTGATGTGAAATTCATAAGGAATCTATCTTATTTCAATTAAAAAAACTGGATAGTTTTTAATATTCAATATTGAACTACTATAAATGGAATTATTTTCAAAGATAAATATAAAGTAGTTATTCGTGGGATAAATCTATGAATTTATATCTCAAACCCCAAATATAGACTATATTTTTTGTATGTATCCTAGATAGTTTTACTATATTGGTACTATATTATTCGTTAGGGCATGAGAGTGATAATGATTTGGGCTATTGTGTTATATAGCTAAAACATTAACAGTGTTAACCTATTATATAGTTTATTTTAGATAGACTTGTTTTTTATGTCCTTATTATTTATTTTGGTTTCATCTAATATACTTTTTTGGAGGTATCTCTCATTTTTTGGCATCATTGTTAGGTTATTTCATGAATGTTTGAATTGTGTTTGAAATAATGTGTTATATCTATGAAAATATTTATTTAATATTATTATGGATTCTTTTGTGGTCTTTCAATGTTCATGTGTTCTAATTTATATTTCTATGTTCCATCCTATTTAACGATCACCTCGAACATTTGTCTAATAAATCTTTTTTTTAGGTTTTATCTAATGATATCCATCCACAGTTGTGTAACGTTTCATTCCAAGGTCTATATTCTCTCTCATAATGATTGGGAACACACCATAACCCATATGGATAATTATCCCCTGGTGCGTGTAGTGTTGATTATGGTCAATTTATGAAAATATAAATATATATTTAATGTCTCATATAGACTATCATGATGAAGATTTATTTCATATAAAGTTCAATTACAATATCAATCCCAATTAAAACTCCCACACAATTATTATGAGTGAAATATGTTGTGGGATATGTTCTAATTCATGTATATTGATATGAGATACATATGAACTTAATTACCATCCATAGGGAAAAACAATTATTATATTATTATTAGGTTTTTGTTGATATTTTAAGGAGAATTTTATGTAAATGATTGGATAATATAATCCTATGAATTTTAATATAATTTATATTCTCATTATTAGATTTCTTTTAGATACATTACATTACCATAAAAATTAGTTTTAATTAATAACCTTCATTTCATAAAAAATATAACTAAATTTTATTGACAAATTTCATAATTCTTATTTAAGAAATAAATCATTAATTATGTCAAAAATATAACATAATATTACAAATAATATTTAATATTATTATACAGTCTCTAGATGGTGTTTATTCATACATTAAGAATTAAAATTCACTGAATAAAGTGAAACATATTAAATCTCATTTAACTATTTTCTTATGGAATGGAATATAAATAAATTATGTTTATGATATAAAACAATTAAAAAACAATTCTCTTACAGTTTTCTAATATATAGTAAATATTTATATTTATTAAAAATAGATATTTTGTTTAAAAATTTTACATTAGTATATTATATCAAAATATCAACATTTGGAAATATAATGATTTTCCAATTAAATATAAAAATGATATGAATTTAAAAATTAAATACCATGGTTTTGTTTTAGTAGAATTATTTTATGAAATTTTCTTTATTTATTAATGATATAATTTTATTTTATATCTTAATGTATCTATATTATAATATTTAAAAATATATAAAACATATTAAAAAATATTTAATTTATAACTAATAATAAATAAAAATAAAATGAAACTTAATATAGGCAAATATTATTTTTAAAAATCAATACGTTTTTAATATAAGTTAATACAATTTTAATATTAATGTTCTCATAATTATAAATTTTAATATACAAAATATATTACATATTCATAACTATAATATAAACATATCTTATTGTGTCCAAATTTTATTTTTTGTAAATTATTATATACAATGGTAAATATTTAACCCAGAATATCAATGATACAAATGGAAAAATAAAATAAAATCAAATATTATGAATATTTCATGAATTTTTCATCTTATTGGTTTACTTCATTCAATTTTAATAAAAAAAACATGTTTCTCTCACCTTTCCTCACTCAAATTAAATAACTCCCATGTAAATCTATATTTACCCCTCACCTAAAATTTAATTATTAGTCAATGTTCCTATTATCCATTATAAAAGCTGCACACATCCACCAAAATGATGAAAAACATACCCATAAAATATCTCTTGAACAATCAATACCACATACTATATTTTTTGGCATTTTATGTATTATTATTTCTCTTTTAAAAATTTCCATGGTCTCTGTGAATTTTTAATTGAAATGAGTAAAATATTCCCATTCATGTATTATCACACGGTTCGAGAATGGTTAGTAAAAACTGCATGGAATCCATGAAATGTTGTTTGTACTTTATTGGTTTAGTGATTATGAAAATTGTTACACTATTTTCCATACTTTCTAAGAAAACAACGCAATTTCTTAAGATTATATTGTCATTTTTCACACAGTATGTAGATAGTTTGAAAAAATATATGAATAAAACGCAACCCTTTTATAATTAACTTTTTTTAAATTATTTTCCACTCACCTTAAATGCATCCTCTAATTCTCCCTATATGTCCCCCTATAATTTTGAACTATGATATAAATTTAATGTATACTTCCCCTGCTAAAACATTAATTACAAGTAATATTATTTTGGGGTATTTTAATTAATCAACATAAAAAATACTTATATCTTATATTATTCTAATATTCTTTATTTTCTTCATGGATTTATATTTCCCCAATATCCAACAGTCCATGGGGTTTATGATAACTAATATTTAGTACATGAATTTTTTATTTTCATGTTTTTGTTTCCTCCCTGAGTTTATGTGTTGTGTAGTTTGTTGATTTCTATTGAATGATTGTAGTTTTATGTAGTTATTTTTTATTGTTGTATGTGATTCTATATTTCATCATTATTTGTTTTGACGGCTCATTTTAAATTTTAAGAATATTAATTTTATAATATAATATGATGATATTATATATTTCATTGATAGTGGGTAAAAATGATTTTTTATGGCCATAGACATTTTTTATTTTTATAGAAAACGATTGTTTGGCTAGTAATTGGGATGCTTTTAAACTAATGGATTCAATGTAATGATTAACAGATAATATGTATTTGAATAAAACAAATGGCATCCTCTATAACTCATGTAGGTATCATGAATTAGATGAGATCCATTTCCCATAGTAAGGATCGTAAGATATTTTGTTCCCCACATTCCATTGATGTGTAATAATATTTTACACTTCAGACTAAATAAGCATGTTCTTAGTGACACTTCATTTATTCATCATACAATCATATAACAGGATATTTTGTTAAAAAAATGCATTTATAATTTTTAATACCTGTTCCCTTTAGTAGTGTGATATATATTATTTTTTCCCAATTAAAATGGTTGAAATTTACAATGAATTAATTTATTAAAATGTGGAAAGTTTATTATTTCAGAAATTGGGATTCAATAAAAAACATTATAGTATACTAATGTGATATTTCATACTATTTTTATGCAAAAATTGGTGTATAATGTCCATTATTGTTCCGATTCCATAATGTTAATAGAATGTATTAGTGGTGGAGGGTTATCATGATAGGCTTGTACGAATTTATGTAGTTTACATATTGAAGGTATGATACTATATTCCACATGGATTATTATAATGGGATTCTTTTATTCATTTTGTAATTCTATGTAATATATTTTTTTCTAACTTATATTCACATCATGACTTCGAATCATGTTGATTGTGTTACATTTTGATTGAAAATTATACGTGTATCCTAATTCTTGATTCTCTTATTCAATGATGTAGGGAATGTTTATAACGTTTTAAATATTTTTCTATGAGTTGTTGATTCCTAATACATAGGCAAATCATGAACCTCCATGATATAGTGAGGACATGTATTAATAATGGTTTATTTCATATGATTGGATTTTTTATTGAGAAAATAATTACCATGTGTTGTTACCTAAATGTACGTACCCTTTTTAAAACACCTATGGGTTGTGGAAGCCCTAATTTGTCATGATAAGGAATGGATGCCCTATTTTGGTGTTGCCCAAATTTATATATTGAGTAATTGTTTCAGAGACCATGTTGTTGGTCTTTGATAAATGTGTTGTTTATCTAAAATGAATCTATTTTTTTATATACTTCATAATAGCTACTCTGAGGGGGTGTCTGTCTAACACACTTCATTCCAAAATTTCATTTCCAAGGTCTTTTTATAATTAAATTTGGTAACACTACTAGAATGATGACCAATACCCATAGTTCAAAACTGTGTGTATAGCCCACAAAAAAGTGTGTATATGCTATACCCACAGTTTTGGGAACCATTGGGTTGAGAGGCGTCGCAATAGGGTTCTGAGACTATACCCAAATTTGGAAAACCATTGGTATTGGTGTGCCACCCACACTACACAGTGTGGCACAACACAACCCCCATGGGTTTTAAACCGTGGCGATTTATATTCAATAAATGAGAAGGTCGGGTTTTGATCACAAGACCACCATGAACAAGCCACCCTCTCTGACCAAGCAAGACAACTGTATATTCGATATATATATATATATTAATAGAGCAACATATTTAAAAATTATAACTGCATGAATCATGCATGGGACCGGTTTTATCAATTTTCGTCACCTCACCAATTGAGTAGTGGAAATATTGTTATATATAATGATACATCTATTTACTTATATTAATTTTAACCCATTTTTTAGAAAAAAACATGTCGATAATTCAACATTCGACCGACTTTAAAAATTTAAACTTCCTAACCAAACAACCTACAAATTTTAATTGTTTTTTATGTGTATATTTCTTATTATATTAATCGAAACAGTTTTCCCACCAAATATTTTTGATGTCATGCATAATTTGTTTTACCACCAGGAAATCTATTCCCACGGTTTTAATAAATCATGGGTATTAGTCTTCTAAAAAACCCTATACCTAGGGTTTTTCCCAAAACCGTGGGTATAGATGACCTATACCCATGTTATTGAAAAACTATGGGTATAGGTCCATTTTCCAGTATTATAATATGAATAAAATTCACCAATATACTAATTTGTTTCCATTGGATTGAAAATATCCACAATGTAAATATATGTGAAACAATGTGAATAAATATTTCCCCTTATATACACATTAGTAGATTATAAAATATTATAGTTATTGACATCTGAATATGAATCAGTTATCTATTTTGATGGATTTCCCCTATGTATATTTTTTTATTTATTCTTCCCCGAAGTCCCCGAAATAATGCCTGAAAGGGAGAGGAGAAAAATATTACATAGGTAGATCTTCATTTTTATCATCACGTTATAGAGGAAAATAGTGATAATGGTTTGAGATATGGACCAAAAAATAGGTTATGATGCCAATAATGATAGAGAAATATGTATATTATTAAATTGGGATAATGTACATGGATTCAATAAGTAGAAGCCTACATCACTCAATGTTGGTAAAAATACTTTAGAAGTTGTGGGTTTGATGGGAAAATTAATAGAATAATTGAGTTTGAAGATACATCAAAACCATTAAATGTGAATGTTTTTTAATAATTATTGATAGAATGAGTGGGAAATGGTGTCATAAAATAATTCATAATTTTATTCATGATTGTATATAATGAATTTATTTTAAATAATTCCACTACCATTAATTTAATAATGAAATGATGGTTGGGAAAAATGAAGAGACATTGTAATCCTTCTATTGAACGATCAGATATTTATGGAGTATGAAAATCACATTTTTGAAATACTTTACATCTCTTGATAGTTAGTAGAAAATGATCAGTCAAAATCATTGATGTTTGAAATGTATCATTATTCTAATATAGGGTTATAGTAACTCCTTCTCATGATTTTGAAATATAAGTAGGTGGTTGACTCAATATTCATGTTTTTAACATTCCAACAATGTCAATTGGTACATATGGGTACTTATTCCCGATCAAATGAGACTGAATATAGATTCATAATAATCAAAAGCAATATAAATCAAGGAGATGTAGTTAGTTTTTAATTTTTATTTAATCCATGATGGCCTCTTAAAATTAACAAGGGGGAATGGTCCCTTTATATCCTAAGTTTGGATGGCCTTGAAATATTATGATTTTTTATCTTGAAATGATTATCTCATTCCACTAATGTGAAAAAATGAGTTATACTAATATTTTGGGTACGTTTAATGTTTTGGAAGGGATTTGAGTTGGTTTCCCATATCATAATGGTTCCCAATCCCAGCATAAAACTCCAAGAGCATAAATATATCATACATTGAGTGTCTCAAAGACATACATTTGTTATCTCGTAAGAATAGATATTGGAGAGACAAACCCGTGGTCTATGATCTGACACGCGCATATGTATAAAGTATATGACATCATGCATTGAAAGACACATACATCAATTATATGATGGGATAATTCACATTGAAAGGAATGGTTATTATAGAATCAATTAATGATGTTTATTTAGTATACACTAGTTTATGTGAATCATTTTTTCTCTATTCGTGTATTTGTTGAACATTTCCATAGATCATATTCTTTATGTAACAATAATTTCATTTATTATATAGATGATTATTGAGTGATGAATCCAATATCCCACAATTTTGACATCAATATAATTGTTTGAGGTGAAGGGGATTTTGATGTCATAGAAACCTTTAATTTTATATTTTAATTAGGATTTACTATACTCATAAATTCAAGGTACATATATATTTCTGTCATATAAGGGTTTCCTTCCTAACAACATATGGTAAATAATGTCTACACTAATTAATATTTTATCCATTATATAGTTGAGTAAGACTTTCACATCCTACTATGGGAAGGATTTTATATCAATACTCTTCCTTATAATATGATGTATGTGATGAAAATCATTGGAGTGTGTTACCTCCCATAGTCTGGGACTTGTTGGATGTATTTTTGAAGTATTTTTAATGATTAATCCTTAATATATACATAAATATATATATATAAAAATGATTTTGGGAATAAAAACATTATATATTACTTCTTTCAATATTGATCTAGGTAAATTGAAATAGTTGAAACTCAATATTGATTTTATTCAGGCCAAGCGGTTATACACCCAATCACATCCCCATGGGTGGCCTTAATCCTATGTAGATTTATAAGAATCATGAACTGTTTCTTAAAATTATAACCTATTAAAAAAATATGAATTCGGTAATGATGAAAAAAAATATAATGTGCCTCATATGAACTAATACTTTTATCAGTTAATGGGGCCACAGTGGTGCCTCAATTAGTTTATAGATCTTATTATGGATGATAACTTGTGTTATTCAATGTCTCAAGATGAACATGGGATGAATTTAATAATCACTCTATGAAATAATTCTAACCATACACTCTATTAAGTAATTTCATTGATATTTAGTGTTATCTGGGATCGGTAAGTTAAAATTGGTGGTTAATTAGATATATGATTTCCTAACACAAATTATGTTTTAACATAACATAAAACAATGACTCATACCCAACAAATATCTTTATAGAACTATGCAAAAAAAATCCAAACTCACATTGTGTCCAACCATATTATCTACTGAATTGATCTATAATAATACAATCACATATTATTTTATTAACAGGAGGTGTTTTATGTGATATAAGAAGAATTTCACGGACCACGGCTTTTACCATATCATATTAAGTCTCATTATAGTCCCGATAATTTTAAATACATTAGATATATGTTTAAAAAAACAAAAAAATATTAATTTTTTCCACATTCCATTTATAATTTTTGATGATTTCTCATAGCATGTAATTTTATTATGAATGTATATTTATATAGATAAATTATATGCAATTTCCATTAAAGTATCAACATTTTTTAATTTTTCATAACATTCCAACAATGGATACACAACTGTGAGGGCTCACGGATTAATTTTATATCCCTTCGTTAAGATATTAGAAACATAAATTAGAATAACTCTATTACATTTTTTTCATTTTTTGGGTCCTTTCATTGTAATTAAATATTTAATTCCTCTATGATCCTATAATTTGTGTAATATACCACATCACTATTTTCCATGTATGATTTTGTAATTAGAAATGTGATTAAAATACCCCATATATCATTATCATGTCTATTCCTTGTTTTGAAACAGTTCAACCGTACTTCTTAATGACTGTTAATCAACATGGTGAAGAAATTATTCAAAAAAATATATCCATTATCAACTCCAAAATTCATCTTAGAAACCAAAGAATTTAAAATAAATTTTTATCAAAAATGAATATTCATATAGATTATATATATAGAATAAAAATTTATCAAATAAATAATGATAAGAAACTATAAAAATATATATGAAGATATTTCTCAAAATAAAATATATTTTTGATATGTAGTATATTATTTTAGAAACTTTTTCATAATTATTGTATTCTTAAAAAATGATGAATACATTATTATTCTTTCAAATTTTTCATCAAAAAAATGATATCAAATTTTTTTTAAAAATCCAAGTTCAATGGATTTCACTAAAAACAAGTATTCCAAATAAACAGTTTAATAATGAATATCACCACATGTATTTTTTTCAATAACCTCAAATAATATGAAAATATGTGCTCCGACCATTCATTTTGTCTCTCACCATGTCCAACCAATCATTGTTTTATTTTATTCATTCCCCCTTTATTAATAGGAAGTATAATTCATTGATAGAGTATTGTATAAATTAATTCTAATGAAACACTATATCAACCATTCTACTCTAATTATATGATATGCATAATAATTTTTAAAAATATGAAGAAATATTTTTTAGAAAAATTTCATTGAATGTCAACAATATTTGAAATCAACTTGAAATGAGAGACATATTTCTTTTCTAGGTAGATATTAAATAATTATTCAACTAGTGAAAATTCCTTTGTAACACATAAATTTAAAATCTCCAATGAAATTTATAAACTTTATTTCTTTTACTCAGTAAAAAAACATGTCTATTTCAAGAATGTTCAAATAAAAAGATTAAAACATAAAAAATATTTATAAATATTCTTCATGCATTAAATTTGGTTCATTTATTGAGACCAATTTATCTTTATAATATATAGAATTTTATTTTTTAATAATGGATGATGTTAATAAATCAAACATTTTTAACATTATATGATCCCAAATATTCAAAAATATCCTGATTTATTAGGAAGAAATGACTTTGGAAACATCATTGTTATTATTCCCATCATATCTCATCTATAAGAAACTCCACATAATATAAATCATGGGTAATATAATTAATATATGAAAATTTATAGGTGCACTATTGTGAATTCACCAAAAGGGTTTTCCTCACTTATTAAATTATTTGAAAGACTGATATAAATTCATCAAATATATTCCATTGAAAAGATATTACATGTAAAATAAATTGAGATATATATATATATATATATATATAATGGAGGGTTCTTTATATATTTATACAATATTTAATGGATTCCAATCAATCATTGGATCCCCACCTATAAACATTGAAGAAATTTTATTTTATGAATTGTAATAACAACTATAAAATAAAATGATTTGTAATTAAGTGGACATTTAATGCTTTACAATACTAATAACAAGGATGATAAAATTTTCCAAAATAATTTTCTCAAATATTTATTGTTCGATAACTATTTATTATATATTTTCTACCTTTTGGTGTAATAGTGTTTTTCAAATTCGCTGTTTATTTCTGTGGAATACAAATTTATTATTTATAAAAATTTATATATTATCACAATGTGACATTGTCTTACTCATTAACAATTACTCTTATACTAGTATGATAGTTTCTATGTTTATAATAATTTGAAAATCCTTGTTTCATTTCACATATATTTATACTATGCCTATTTAGTTTTAATATTTCGAAAATTTCCTATCAAATATGGATTCTTTATATCGAATATCTACATTTCCTTTGGCACATGAAATTGATTAGGGCCACATCCTATATCCTTTTTTATCAATATATACTATCGAAATTAATAATTAATCAATGGAAAAATTAAAACTGGGTTTTAGTCCTTTTTATTTATTATCATGAGTTCCAAACATCCCATCCTTTTTTTGGGGAAAAATTCTTATTGAACTTCTTATAATTACATTGAGTTTGATCTTCAGTATGGTTGATGTACCGGAACTAATCACTCTTCATCTAAATATCCATGGTAGAATATTAATTTCTATATTTTCTTCATACCATTTAATTATATTTAGGTAAACTAAGAATATTTTATATATATTTCCTATGATATAAAATAGGGAGTATTTTATAAATTTCTTGACATGATACCCAAAGTCTCAATGAATCATAAAATAAGTAACAAGTATAAAATATCTATTAAATTGAATAAAATGAATTATTATTACAACTATATACCAAATTTAATTTTTTTCCACCGATTCATATTTATTTTCTAGTTCATTGTAAATATGTAATCAATTTTCATCCTATGCATTTTATACTTCCTAAAAAATTCAACAAAATATTTTTCATTCACATTTCCCCCCCCAAAAAAATATAATTAATTTCTTAAATGGTATATTATAAATTATCAAATAAAATATATTTTCAATCATTATTTTAATATTATATAATAAACTATGATTATATTTTCCAAAAAATAATTATTTTTCAATAAACACTTTATAAATAATAATTTTTTTAATATTTTTTTATCAATTATATGTAACATTATGTTTTTAATGTAGTAATATTTAAAATAAAAATCCATTAATACTTAATAATATAATTAATTAAATTGTTATGATCATGCAATTTTATTTTTGTTTTATTTAAATCTTCAAATTAAAAATAAATTATTGTATTATTATTTTTAGTTTCTCAGGTAATTTATTATCATAAATATATTTAATCTTTATTTATTAATTATTATAAATAAATTTATGGATTATAAATTTAATATAACATTTTATCCTCCCATAAATGTAAGCTCAGATCATTTAATTAATTTATGATGTTCCAAGTGTGTCACTCCCATTATTTATAAAAGGTAACTTCATCCCTTGTCTTATTTACACAATTTTTACCACATTGATCATAAAATAACTACACCATAAAAATCTAGAATACTTGTCTTAATCATATATATTCTATTATTATCCTTTGACTGATCCTTCATGTCAAGATTAGAATGTTGTATGAGGTATCTCAATGATGAGGTATAGATGCTAACCAATTTCATTTAAATGAATTACTCTTGATAATTTAAATAAACTTGCTATATTTTTAATGAATTATTAACCAATTATAATTACAATAAAATTATTTTATAATGAGTTTTTACCAACCATTTACCACTACATATCTATCAGATAAGATATGAAATTGCAAGTCCAACATAAATTTGAATTATCTCATACTCATAGTGATATGACCCATTTTCCACTATAATATTACGTGTTTGATTGTAATGATATATATTATAACTATTTACTATTTTTTACATCATAATAAAATATTTGATAAATTTCAATTACATAATACATTCCTTTTTCCGTCGTTTGGAATCACGAAACGTCAATCTTGTGTATGCATTAATGACCATTTTCATGTAGTGATGTTGTTTATTTTTTGTTATATCATTATATGAATGGTTATATATATATATATATATATATATATATATATGGGTGTAATAAATAAATATGTAATATATGTCATTATTAAAATAATTTACAATAAATTTCTAGAATCAGTGTCCATGGACCAAAACCTCAAATTGAAAACATACATTAAAAATGAAACTGTAACATCCCAAGTAAATGAAGAATACGATATTTTTATAATTGTTAATATTTTTGAATTAAATATTAATTTTACCTTAAAAGGGTTGCTATGTTCGATAGTGTACCTGATACGCAACAACAGGTTTCTTTGATATCTTACGTTTCACACTAGTAAAATAATATTATTATTTTAAATGGTAGTTAACTCAAAGCTGTTGTAGTGGCGGGAAATAACTAAACTAACTACAATGTTATTGTACCTGTTTTTTATATGTATTTACTTTTATCCAATAAAAGTTAGATGATTAAAATATGAATGAATCTAATTTTAAACATAGATTACAATAAAAGGCCGATTTACCACCTTTTAATGAAGAACCCTCATTAAATCAAGTTTTTGTCACTTTAAAATATTCTAATTGACCAAATAAAATCCTTATTTAGAATGGAGACATCAAATTTTACTTAGGGTATTTTTTTTGGTATTTATCTGATAAAGTTCATTTTTTAACAAATAGTTAAAAATATTGTATTTTAATTCAAAAGTGGCGTTTAATCTAATTTAATTATATGGTTAGATCATATTATTAATTGGTCTTAACGTGAAATTGAAATATATTTTTATAGTTTAATCCAATTTTATTCATTAGAATTAATTTTACTTTGAAATTGGACATAAACAAGAATCAATCTTTTGAGAGTTATTGTTTCTTAAAAACACTCTATTTTTTTTAACAATGTTTATTAATTATTAAATTAATTACTGCCACTTCTCTGTTTTTAATTTGAAAAAATAGACATCAATTTTGAATTCGGAATATAAAATTCTTCTTAGGCTGAATTTTTGGTATTTTTCTGAAAAGCCTCAATTTTTGATGAATAGTGTCACCACTTAGTTGTAGTTAATAAAACTGACTTTTTCATTTAAATGAAATTTTACCACTTCTGTGAATTTAATTTCAAAAATCCGACATATGTGGTTGTTATCATGAAGAAAAATGTGGTTCATTAATGTGAAAATAATTTTTGGTGAATAGTAACAATTACTTTTATTTACCGCAGTTAAAGGTAAATAAGGTAAATCAAGGTTAAAAAATATTAAAATAATTCAAAATTACCAAAAAACTTTCCCAATCCTTATTGGTTGAGTCATTAACGTCAATGGACATCTTTGGGTCGATTTTGGGATCCCTTTGTGCCACTTGGGAGTGATTATGACAATTTAGACTAATTAATTTAATGTAAAGGAAAAATAGACACAAACAAAAATATTTTAGTAATTAATTTTTATATTGTGCTATATAAGGAATATTTTTGACTAAATATTAATTGGAAAGCTAAAAATATTTCATACATTATTCTATTTTTTATAATTTTTAGACAACAAATAAATTAAATTATTTTTGACATAATAATTATGCAGTTTTTACCTCATTAATAAATGATTTAAATAAATAAGATTATAATGCATAAAATATTATACAAAACATGTCCAATTATGATTCTATTTTTTTATTTCGACCATGAATCACATTACCTACGACTTTAATGATTTTTGGACAGTTAGAAACCGAATAGAATTATATTATAAAATAATACATTCACGCTTCCCTAAAAAGCCCCTCCTATCCCTTATAAAAAAAGACCACTTCTAACCAATTCCTCACACATCTCAGGCCATTTGGATAGTCCAAAATCATCCCAATTAAGCTCCCAACATCCCTCTAATCCCACTATAAGCCTTAATTTATGTATAAGGAAATTAAAGAATTCCTTTTGGTTTAAACCAAAGGAAGTTACCCAAATTAAAGGTAACGGTTTCTCTTAAATTGTTTTCTTTTATTTTACTTCTCTAACACCTAAAATCTATTTTATTCCCTTATTTTGTAACAACAACTATATCCCCAATATACTAGGATGTTTTTATGAGAATTATTTGAACTACACCTACACACAGCTCAATATAATCGGTGAAGAACATAATGTATCTGTGGAGGGGAAACTAACACCTCACGAAACGATGATTGTTAAATTACCTCTTACCTCCTCTAATAGTGGCCATTATGATGGGAATGTATTTATATATGATATATATAATGTTTATTTTTTATTTATCCCTCTGAATTTTCCATTTATAACACACCTTTATGGTTTCCATAGTGGGTAAATACGATAACCTCATTTGAGGAAGTGCGGACTACCGCCCCCTCAAAGTGATGTGATTCATTAATTCCATATGTGGGATGTATAAAGGATGGAGTTGACAATATTATATATGATATTAAACTGGAATTATAATATACCTATGTATCGTTATGTTTTATTTCCATTAAAATAAGAAATATAAATGAAATTAGCGTTCATGCATACGTACGGCTTACCATCTCCATGAACGGTGCATTTCATTTCTTACCTCTAAATGTTATGTACTGTTATAAAAACATCTATATGCTGGATATATATGATATATATGATATCCAAATCATGAATATTATTCTGTATATAATGAACCTTTGACCACATGGAAAACATGTAAATATATGGTGTTCAATTTTACTCAAGTACCAAATATCGACATAATGAACGTTATAAACTTAAATGACTGCATAATGTTTCTAACATGGTAATAAGTGATATAAAAGGAATACTAAACTTGAAATTTTTTTAATCAAGTATAAATTAACTTTAGTTTATTATTTAAGAGATTAAAGAACGATCAAGTCTTGTCAGACACGAGGTAAGGGGCTTCGTCTAAATCTCCTTTCATTGAGGCATTTTAAAATTTATACATGACATTATTTTATATGGTGTATAAAACCCTTTGACATTTCATTCAAAGGGAATCTTTTTATACGAAGCGTTTTACTAACTGACATAAATGAATTTTTTTTAACGTAAGCGGTGACAACGACCTTTCCGCCGCTGCGAGTATTATTTGATCTTTGGCTTCCTCAACGATCCATAATATTTTTAAAAGGAAAAATAAATACCATAAACTCTTTTTACGTATTTTGGTAATGAAAATGAATTTTATAATGGATTTATTATTCCAATATCTTTAAATGATATTTTATTATTGCAATGTGGAAATCTTATCTTTCCTTTATGCTTGTGTTATGTGTTATGATCATGTTATGGTTCTTGGATATTATTTACGTATACGGGTGGTTCCGTGATAAAACTAGGGCGGGTGAGCCCGAGATAGCTCTCCAATGCATTGGGTAACGTGATGGAGGTAAACGTGAATGTTTCTCCAAATAGATTATAGGGAATATACTGTGATGGGTATTCCAAAGTAACTCCCTATATAGCTGTGATAACTACAATGTATGTATGATATGGATGCCAGAAGTTACCTCTATGATTTATGATTTCTATGTGTCATTCATAAATCATATGATTTCATGAGGTAAGTAAAGGATTTCATGTTTTTTATGTATTTATGAACAAATTTTTTCATTCTTTGTTTTATAACCCTTACTGAAATTTTTAAGCTTATCCAATTTTTTGAAATGTTTTCACAGGCCTTAAAGATGAATAGGATCAAGGATGAGATCAAGGAATAGTCATGCTGACTAAAACATGGTACTAGACATATCATTTTTTTCAAGAGTTTATATTTTATAAAAAAATGGAGATTGTGTAGATATGTCTACTTTGTAATCTTTTGAGATGTTATAATTATGTCTTTATTCTCTAAAACTCTAAACCTAAAAAGATACTCAATGTGAATTAATCGTTTAATTCAATATTATGTAATGATTAAGGTTGGGTCTTTATAGTAGGTATCAGTGGTTAGTTTAGATAACCTTAGGTGTTAGGGTATTGTTAATGTAATATCCATAAAGTAATTTATGTTAATATTGAAAAAATTTCATTTCCTGATTACCATGTAGCGTCGCCTAAGATTTTTTTATTTTCAGAATGGTTTTCTACAGAGGAAACATGGTAGCTATGTTGAGATGACATCAGGAGGAAGAAAACCTTTCATATCAGCAACCAGAGATGGTCAGAACTGGAACTGAACAGTTTGTTGCAGCAATGGCACAATTTAATTAGGCTATAAATGGTGGTGGTATCTATGTATGAGATCTGCCAAATCAACCAAATTGGAACATGTCAGTAGTGGGGCATTTCATGAGGCAACATCCCTCATCATTCAGAGGACCGTCAGATCCGATGCTTGCAGAAGGGTGGATTAAAGCACTGGAAATGATTTTTAATGTCAGGGGTTGTCTAGAACATCAAATGCTTAGTCTTGATGTTTGCGGTTTTAAAGTTTAAGCTGGTCATTGGTGGTCAACGGTGAAAAATATCAGGGATAGTGAGGAGATTGATGCTCTTGATTGGGAGGAATTCGAAGGTATGTTTCTTGAGAAATATTTTCCTATGGTGCTTTGTCTTAGGATAGAAGAAAAATTCCTGGAACTGAGGTAGGAGGATGAATCAGTTATGCTTATGAAGAAAAATTCACACGACTGGCAAGGTATTCTTCAAATTTCATACGAGATCATGATAGTAAAATAAACAATTTCTACTCAAGATTAAATCCAAAGTATCAAAGGGATTTAGATTCTTGTGAGTTGAATATTTATGAAAAACATTTTTTTTGTGTGGAGATGGTGGAAATGGAGTTCTCTGATGATCAGTTATTCATTGAAAAACAACAGAATAAGTGGTCGAGGTGGCAAGCGAAAGGGAAGAACTCTTCAAAAAAGTCTAATGGTAAGAATCATAAGTTTACAGTTTTTGAAAATTGTGGTAAAAAGCAGGCTGGGGAATGTGTATTCAATTTTGGTAAGTGATACCATTGTGGTAAAATAGGACGTAAGGCTCGTAATTTCACTGAAAAAGATCAGTGTAATGGTAAGACCAAATCAGATTTACAATCAGTAAAATGTTTTATGTGAAATGAAATGGGTCATTATGAAAATGAGTGTCCAAAAAAGAACTTAACAGAAGTAATTCCGCAAGACAATAAGTAGAAAGGGGTGGCAAAATCCTTTAAAACTACTTCAGTAGATGTTGGGCCATCAAATGGCGTTGTATCAGGTACAATGTTTGTTTGTTCATATTATGACAATGTGTTGTTTGATTCGGGGTATACACACTCTTTCATTTCTGAGAAGTTTTCTTGTAAATTGGGAATTCCTTCTCATGATATGAATACATGGATTATGGTAAAAACACTTTGAGGAAATGATGAGACAAAAAGAAAACATAAGAATATTCATGTCCTTGTGTGCCGAATGAATCTAACTGCAAACCTTATTATTTAGCCTATTGTAGAGTTTGATGTTATTTTTGGAATGGATTGCCTTTCTGTTTATCATGCTATGATTGATTTCATAGCTAGAGAGGCTTCTTTTCAGAATGATTTTTGGTTTGTATAAAAAAATGAACCCTTGCTATTGATAACATATCAGAAAGCTGAGAAACTAGTAAAATATGGAAATGAATGTTACCTTGCACATATTGTCGAAAACAAAGAAACTGTTCAGATTAATGATGTGCCAGTGGTAAATGAGTACCTTGACATTTTTGCTGATTAGTTTTCTGGTATTATACCTGATCGGGAAGTTGATTTTACTGTTGACTTAGTTCCTGATGTAATGCCAATTTCAAAACCCCCTTATCGAATTTCTCAAATTGAACTTTTAGAGTTAAAAAATAAATTGCAGGAGTTATTAGATAAAGGTTGCATTCGGCCCAGCACATCACCATGGGGTGATCCTGTCTTGTTTGTTAAAAAGAAAGATGGTTCAATGAGACTTTGAATTGTTTATAGAGCATTGAATAACATCACTATTAAGAATAAGTATCCTTTGCCTCATATCAATGATTTGTTTGATCTTCTCCAGGGAGTTTAGTATTTTTTTAAGATTGACTTGAGGTCGGGGTACCATCAGTTTAAAGTAAAATAAATAGACGAACCAAACACTGCATTTCGTTCTAGATATGTCCATTATGAATTTGTAGTTATGCTTTTTGGTTTAACTAATGCACATGTTGTATTCATGGATCTTATGAATAGAATTTTCTATGAGTTTTTGGATATGTTTGTGGTTGTGTTCATTGATGATATTTTGGTTTATTACAAAATTAAGGAGGAAAATGAAAGTCATTTAAGGGTTATCTTTCAAACCTTAAAAGAAAAGAATAATTATGGGAAATTCAGCAAGTGTGTGTTTGGGTTACAACAAATTTCTTTCCTTAGTAACATTGTTTCAAAAAATGGCATAACTATTGATCCTACTAAAATGAAAGTTGTTGAAGAATGGCCAAGACCGACAAATATAAAGGAGATTCATAGTTTTCCTGGTTTTGAAGGTTATTACAGGAGGTTTCTTGAAAAAATTTCACGGTTATCTAGTCTAATGACTAAGTTAACTCGAAAAGGTGTTATGTTCATTTGGATAAAAGAATGTGATGATTGTTTTCTGTAATTGAAAAGGAGACTGGTGAATGCTCCAGTTTTCGAACTACCTTCGAGAAATAGTGAGTTTGTTATCTACAATCCTTCCTCATTGAAAGGACTGGGTTGTGTCCTAATGCAAAATGATCATGTAATTTCTTATGCTTCACATCAGTTGAAACCACATGAGTTATATTACCCTACACATGATTGGGAAATTTATGCTGTTTTTTTTCCTTAAAAATTTGGAGGCATCATTTGTATGGAGTGAAGTGTGAAATATATACCGATCACAAAATTTTGAAGTATATATTAACTCAAAAATAATTGAACATGAGACAGAGGATATTGAGGGAATTAATCAAGGATTATGATTGCACAATCCATTACAATCCGGAAAAGAAAATAAATTGGATGATGCTTTGAGTCGAAAAAGTAATACTTCATTAAACATGCAGCACTTGGAACGAGATCCTTTCATTTTTGATTTCATAAACATTTGCATAGAAGTTTTTGGTGCATGAAATTATTCTGTTTTGTTTCAGGTGTCAGTGAGATCATCTCTATCAGACAGAATAAAACAAGCACAGAAAAAAGATAGTGAGTTACAGAAAAAGATAGAGTATGGTTGAGAGGGTAATTTTCCTAATTTTAACATTGATAATGATTGTGTTTTGAGATTTGGAATGAGATTATGTGTCCCTTATGATTCACAGGTGACGAATGAGTTGTGATGTGATGCTCATATTTCTCCATTTTCAGTTCATCCTAGCAGTACTAAGATGTACATAGATCTTCGGGATTATTACTGGTGGGATGGAATGAAAAGATATATTGCTAATTTTACTATGAATTGTTTGACTTGTCAGCGGGTTAAAGTAGAGCGGCAATTACCAAAAGGGATTATTTAGCCTTTACCGGTGCCAGAGTGGAAATGGTAAAATATATCCATGGACTTGGTGGTGGGATTACCAAATACATCTTGAGGTAATAATTCTATCTGGGTTATAGTTGATCGATTTACTAAATCTGCTAATTTCCTTCCTATTCAAGATGCTTTATCTCTAGATCAACATTGTCAGTTATTTGTTAATGAGACAGTCAGGTTCGATGGAGTTCCCCTGTCCATTGTATCTGATCGTGATCTTAGGTATACTTATAACTTTTGGAAAGGCCTTCAGAAGTCATTGGATACTGAATTAAATTTTAGTACATCGTTTGATCCTCAATCAGATGGGAAATCAAAACGATCAATACAGATATTGGAGGATATGTTAGGTGCTTGCTCGATGGATTACCATGGATGTTGGGACCAACATATTTCATTAGTTGAATTTTCATATAATAACAATTTTCATTCCAGTATACAGATACCTCCATTTGAGGCATTATATGGAAAGCATTGTCGAACTCCAGCATTCTTGGATGAAGTAGGTGAATGGAAGATAATGGGACCAGAATTGTTAGAGGAGGTGGCAGAGAAAGATCATTTGATTCAGAAGCACATGAGAACAGCTGAGAGAAGACAAAAATGTTATGCAGATAACCAGAGGAAGGATCATTTTTTGTGGTTGGTTATCAGGCCTTTCTCAAAGTTTCTCCATGGAAAAGTGTGTTGCGTTTTGGTAAGAAGGGAATATTGAGTCTGAGTTTCATTGTACCTTATGAAATTCTGGAGAAAGATGGATCAGTTGTGTACAAAGTGGCTTTAATTCAAATTTTATCGTAGGTACACAGTGTTTTTCATGTTTCGATGTTGAGAAAGTATGTGCCAGATTCATCTCATGTTTTCAGCCCAAAGGTAGTTCAGTTGGAATATAATCTCTATTATGAAGAACCACCGGTCCAGATTCTTGACCACAGAGAGAAAGTGTTGTGGATTAAGTAATTCATCAGTTAAAGGTTTTGTGGAAAACCACATGGTTGAATAAGCAACGAGGGAATCTGAAAATGTAATGAGGGATAAATACCCCCACTTATTTTGATAAGTGAATAAAAATTGTGAGGAAGAAATTTCCAGTAGGGGGAAGGATGTAACATCCCAAGTAAATGATGAATAAGATATTTTTATACTTATTAATATTTTTGAATTAAATATTTATTTTACTTTAAATGGGTTTCTATGTTCGATAGCATTCCCAATACGCAACAACGGGTTTCTTTGGAATCTTATGTTGCACACTAGTAATATAATAATATTATTTTAAATGGTACTAAACTCCTAGTCATTGTAGTGGTAGGAATGAATGAAACTATCTACAGTATGATTATACAAGTTTGTTAGATGCATTTACCATTATCCAATAAATGTTAGAGGCTTAAAATATTAATGAATCTAATTTTAAGCTTAAATTACATTAATATAATGATTTACCTCCTTTTAATGGATAACCCTCATTAATTCAAGTTTTGGTCACTTTAATCAATTCTAAATGACCAAATATAATCCTTCTTTACAATGGGGAAATCAAATTTTACTTTGGGTATTTTTTTGGTGTTTTTCTGATAAAGTTCATTTTCTTAATGAATAGTGAAAAATATTGTATTTTAATTCAAAAGTTCCTTTTAATCTAATTTATTTATATGGAAAGATTATCTTTTTAACTAGTCTTAAATTGAATGTGAAATATATTTTTACCATTTAATCTAATTATAGTCATTATAATTAATTTCACTTTGAAATTGGACATAAAAAAGTATCAATATGTTGATAGTTATTGTTTCTTAAAAACAGGATATTTGTTTAACAATGGGAATTAATTTTTAAATTATTTATTTCTAATTATATGTTTTGAATTTGGAAAAATAGACATCAATTTTGAATTCGGAATATCAAATAATGCTTAGGCTGAATTTTTGGATTTTTTCTGAAAAGCTCAATTTTTAATGAATAGTGACACCAATTAGTGGTAGTTAAAAAACTGACTTTTCATTTAAATGAAATTTTACCACTTATGAGAATTGAATATCAAAAATCCTACATACATGGTTTTTTTGAAGATGTAAAATTTGGTTCATTAAGATGAAAATAATTTTTAGTGAATAGTAACTTTTGACTTTTATTTATCGCGGTTAAAGGTAAATACGATAATAAAAGGATAAAAGAGTATTATAATAAATAAGAATACCTTAACACATTTCCAAACCTTATTGGTTGAGTCATTAACGACCATGGGCATCTTTGGGTCTATTTTGGGACCCCATTGTGCCACTTGGGAGTGATAATGAGAATTTAGACTAATTAATTTAATTTAAAGGCAAAATTGACAAAATCAAATATCTTATAGTAATTAATTTTTATATCGTGTTATATAAAGAATATGTTTGACTATAAATCATCAATTTAAATCTAAAATTATTTCATAAATCATGGTCTTTTTTTATGATTTTTAGAAAACATATAAATTAAATTATTTATGGCATAATAATTATGTAGTGTTTACCTCGTTAATAAAATATTTAAATAAATAAGATTGTATTGCTTGAAATATTTTCCAAAACATGTCCAATTATGATTGGATGATTTTTTTTCGACCATTAATCATCTTATCTTTGACTATAATGATTTTTGGTCCACAAAAAACCAAATATAATCATATTATAAAATAATAATTTCACACTTCCCTAAAGAGCCCCTCCTCTCCCTTATAAAAGGAGACCACTTTTAACCAATTACTCACACCTCTCAAGCCATTTGTATCATCCAAACTCTGCCCAATTAAGCTTCCCACATCCCTATAATCCCCCTAGAATCCTTACTTTAAGAAGAAAGAACTTCAATAAGTCCTTTGGGTTTAAACCAAAGTAAGTTACCCAAATTAATGGTAACAAGTTCTCTTAAATAGTTTTCTTTTATTTTACTTCTCCAACCCCTAACACTTTTTTATTCCCTTATTCTGTAATAGTACCAGTATCCAAAATATACTAGGATTTTGTTATGAGATGTATTCAAACTACACATACACACACCTCCACTTAATGGGTGATGAAAATAATGTTTTTGTGGATGGAAAACTAACGTCTCACGAAACGATGATTGTTCCATTACCTCTTACCGCCTCTCATGGTATCCATTATGATTGAACTGTATTTTTATATGATATATATTATGTCTATTATTTCTTTTTTTCTTCTGTATTTGTCATTTATAGCACACCATTATGGTTTTCATAATGGGTAAATACGATAATCTCATTCAAGGAAGTGCGGACTACCGCCCCCTCAAAGTGATGTTATTCGTTAATGCATTATGTGGTATGTATAAAGGATAGAGTTAATGATATTATGTATTATATTGAACTGGAATTACAATATAAATAGGTATTAATATGTTTTATTTCCATTAAAATATGAAATATAAATGAAAGTAGCGTTCATTTGTACATATAGCTTACTGTCTCCATGAACGGTGCATTTCATTTCATACCTATAAATGTTATGTACTATTATAAAAAAAGTATATAATAGATATATATGATATATATTATATCCAAATCATGAATATAATTCTGGATATAATGATCCTTTACCACATGGACAACTTGTAAATTTAAGGTGTTCATTTTTACTCAAGTACCAAATATCGACAAAATGAAAGTTATTAACTTAAATGATTGCATAATGTTTCTAACATGGTAATAAGTGATATAAAAGTAATAATAAAGATAAAAAAGGTTCTTAAGAAAGTATCAATTACCTTTAGGTTATTATTCAAGAGATTAAGGAATGATCGATTCATGTCAGACGTGAAGTAAGGGACTTCGTCTCAATCTCCATTGATTG
This sequence comes from Viscum album, assembly GCA_963277665.1. Taxonomy (NCBI): domain Eukaryota; kingdom Viridiplantae; phylum Streptophyta; class Magnoliopsida; order Santalales; family Viscaceae; genus Viscum; species Viscum album. Next base: position 2,130,074,373 of record OY728152.1, on the reverse strand, counting down.
AGGAATTTTTAGTTTTATACACGACATTATTTTATAAAGTGTATAAAGAAATTTGAAATTTCATTCAAAGGGAATCATTTTATAAAAATCATTTTACTAAATGAAAAAAAGGAATTTTTTTAACGTAATTGGTGACAATGACCTTTCGACCGGTGTGAATATTATTTTATCTTTGGCTTCCTCCAGAAGTCGTACTATTTTTAGAAGGAAAAATAAATACCATATACTCTTTTTACATATGTCGGTAATGAAAATGATTTTGATAATGGATTTATTATTCCAATATCTTGAAATTATATTTTATTATTTTTATCTGGAGAGTTTATCTTTACTTTATGCTTTTTTATGTGTTATAATCATGTTATGGTTCTTGGGAATTATTTACGTATACGGGTGGTTCCGTGATAAACCTGGGGAGGGTGATATAGGGATAGCTCTCTAATGCATTGGGTAACATAACTGAGGTAAACGTGAATGTTTCTCCTAATAGATTTTAGTGAATATACTATGATGGGTATTCCAACATAACTCCCTATGTAGCTGTGATAGCTACAAATGTAAGTATGATTTGGATGCCACAAGTTACCTTTATGATTTATGATTTCTATGTGTTTTTCATAAATCTTATGATTTCAGGAGGTAAGTAAATGATTTCATGTTTTGTATGTATTTATGAACAAATGTTTTCCTTCTTTTTTTTATAACCCTTAATGAGCTTTTTATGCTCATCCCAAGTTCTGAAATGTTTTTCAGAGGACTTAAAGATGAATAGGGTCATGGATGGGATCAAGGAAAAGTCATATTGACTAAAACATGGAACTAGACTTCACTTTTTTTTCAAGAGTTCTTATTTTATAAAAAAATGGAGACTGTGTAGATATTTTTACTTTGTAATCAATTGAGATGTTATAGTTATGTCCTATTTCTCTAAAACTCTAAACCTGAAAATATCTTCAATGTGAATTAATCGTTTAATTCAATATTATGTAATGTTTAATTCCAGGTACGTATAGAAACATTTAACACTAGAAATGATGTTGATAGTGAACTATTGATAATAAATTAATTATAATATTATTTGACAAGAAATTGTTTGTAGTTTAATATTTTTATATGGTTTTTATATATAATTATATAATGAAATATAATTTTATGTAATGGTTATTATAGTCCTTATGAATAATGGTATATATAAAGAAATAATTTTATATTATTATTTTCTTTTGTATAGGAATTTTTATGATTAATTTTTATGATGATTAAATTGTATCATATATGTCAAAAGGTAATATATATTTTCTTATAAATTAGAAATTTTTATGTCATTTCTTCATTCATTTTCCACTCTATAATTTACTTGTATTTTGAAATAATTTTTTGGTTGAATGACAACCTTATTTTCCACTTTAATTGAGATCATTTTCTTCAACACACATTTTAGTTAAATAATTATGAATATTAGAATGAAATATTTATCTTCTTTTTTGAATAAATTTGAAATATCTTGCGTATTATTTACTGTATACATTATATAAATCTTTAAATGATGCAATTTTTTCTTTTAATAAACATGTGAATGAAAATTTTCTTTTAAGAAACACAACATGAATACATTCCCCGGAAAAAATAAATTCTCTTTTAAATAAATATTACATTATAAGATTCATTTATTCATTTGAATGTTAATTATTTAATTAATACTTTTAAATATTTTGATTCGAAACAATTGATATGCAATAAAATGTGTATTTTCTTCAAGGAATTTCTCGATATATTTTGAAGTTATACTTATAATCATCAAAAAACTTTGATCTCTAATAAAGTAAAATGGTGGCATAAATTTTTTTTACCATCATTATGAATCCCTGAGATTTTTTATTATAATATTGATAGATTGTTTATTATAACGTTCCCCTTATCACTATTGTGAATCTTATGTTATGATTAATGTCTAATGTTAATTTGGACCACATATATATGATTTTCATTATTTTTGGGATGTGACTAGAATTATATAAACCTTTCATACGATAGATAAATAACGATATATCATTATTTAATAAACAATATAATGGGTAGTTAACCAATAAAATAAGGGAGCTTAGTTAATAAAATATTATTTAGAGTGATCATTCTCTAGTGAATGATAGAATAAGGGTGAACCCTGTCCACTATAGATGTCATGATAGAGTTGTGGCATTGAAAATTATTTAATATTATCAGGTGTATGCTATAAAGTTATGTTTCAATTTTATGATTTTTTTCATGGATCATGATATTATATTAAATATTAAACATATTACATTGTTTTTCAGTTGGTATAACATTTTTTTATTTATTGACAATAATATATTAATTAATAGGCATGAATATAGAACGTTTAACTCAAGTTATCATATCGTAATGTTTATATTATCCTCAATCATGATAATTTATTGTCAACACATTTGTTAACACTTAGTAATCATTTAATCTCACACATTCTTATGTTATCCCTCACTTGGTAATGGGGAATGGTTTTATGTTTGTTTGTTCTAAAAATAATGCCAATTATGATAAAATAAATTGAAAATGATGTACATATTTTTTGAAGTAGTATATAATGATTCCATATTATCAATAATGATGAACTACTACAGTACCCATGAATATATAGTTATGTGATGTTGAAAATAATCATCTCTATTGTTCTTATATTTATATATAGAAAATTTTGTTCACAATATTTTATATAATATGATAGTTTTTTAGCATTTATAAAGTAGGGTGAGTAATTTTTAGGAAAAAATAGAATAATTTTATCTATAAGAGAACATAATATTTTATGATAACGAATAATGTGTATTTTCCCTTCAATAATCTGTCAATAACTAGATACTATTATTTTTTGTTGTTTTGGTAATGATTAAATTAGAATTATTAATGTCAAACTGATTTTTTGGGGATACCATTGAAAATATTTCCATTCATATTGAATTTGACCTTACTGTACATCAGGTATGACATTCCTAGGGCCATGGTTATGATAATTCACGATTTCATTTATAATGATTATGAATTATTAAAATATATATTGACTATATATGACCATAGTCAATGATAATTTTTCACACCCTTAATCAAAATCCCATGTTCGAGATGGGGGGGTCCTAGAAAACCTCAACCATGACACCCTATATTTAAAGAGGTGTGGATTTGTGTCAATGGACTACTGAATGAAAATATGATAATATTCCCTAAATTCCAGATGAACATCGAAGTATAAAAGTATATTGAAAAAAAATAATCAATAAGTATTATTTAAATAAAAAACCATCTTATTAGAATCATGTACAAATAAAAACCATGCCATGTAGTAGTAATATGTTGAGTCATGTAATAAAAAGAAAAATATAATCAAATGGTTCCATGTATAGTTAATCCTGTAATATGGGTAGTAGAATGTATTCTAATGTCCATACAACATCATCTACATCCTATAAATAACATGATCCTCCATCAATCTCATGGGAATTACCATTTTCAATATTCACAATTATCAAATATTCATGGTCACCTAAATTATTATGTAGGGTGTGACTGAATAAACTAAAATCAAACAACCACTAAATCTAAAAAAAATAAGTAATACTAGATCATATCATTGATATAATAGGGAAAAAATATATATCAAAAACATATCACACATATAAAACCATAGCTCGTGACCTTGAGGGCCATCCATTCATATTTCTATACTATAGAAGAGGGAGAAAGGAAAAAACCAACTGAAACATCCCACTCAATGGATAGTCTAAATATAACACTGATATATCCCTTTAGAGTGGAATACCCTATGAGTTCATAATATGTTTATACAACCTCCACATAAAGAGGTATGACATGGGCTCAACCAAAATGATCAACTATATGAAAGAAGTGCAGAATAATATGAAACATGATAAAGATTAAATTATTAAAAAACACATCATATAAAAATTATCATAAATATAAAATTATTCATCCAATAAACAAAATAATTGGGCTCACATAGCAACATATATGAATCACAAGTGCTAATGAATCTAACATCGGTCTCTATGGTTATACAAACATGAAAAAATAGGATTTTAAATCAAATAAAACATGTGATAAGGTCAAGGTCTTCCATCTTCAAGTGTAATAATGTAGAAAAGGTAATGGGTCACCATCATAGCATAGAAGATAAATTGGATCATAGAACCACTCCAATTTGAAAAATATAGATTTCAATAATTTATTTTTAAGATCATACATTTCCAAAATGGTTAAAACATCAATATATAAAATAATATCTACTATAAAAATGATCTTAATCCAAGCTTCACACAGAATCCAAATCATATAATTCATATCTTGACTCAATAAATAACCATTAGAACCATTATGAGGTCAATTAAAAATACATTGATCCAAAAAATATATTGATGATACAATTATTCTTTATGAAGGATAAACTGGAAAAATTTATCATTGTTAATGAACAAATTATATGAATAGATTCACAATTTCAAAAAGGCATCTCAATGATCACAAGATGATATAGAAGGACATTGGAGAGTCCAAAATCACCTCAATAGAGCATAGGGATCGGGAAGGAATGCTGGGGGACAATGAGAAATGAAAAAAAAATCATTTAAACATCTATAATAGTTCAAATTCATAGTGTGAGTGATGGTTTATGTTAAAGATATACCAGGAAAAGGGATACACTACAAAAACAGTGATTCAGATTAAGATCCATAATCCCATTCATAATGTGAATTCATTATTCTTATCATGAATTCAATTCACATCCTGAAAATAAAGTCAGTTTTATTCCCATAAATAATTTATATAATAGAATTTTTGTTTCTATTTCCACCTATAGTGTTTATTCCCCAACAGATTGAACACCAGGATGAATACAGTTCCACAAATAATAAGCTCAAATAGTCTTATCCATTAGTCATCACAAGAGTACTTCCCAAATGTTATGAAACCATCTATTTTAGAATCAATTAAACCTACTCTGTGTAATTTTGTACTATATAAATACTTTAAAATCAATAATAACCTACCTCATACCATATGAGTGGTGAACAAAATGGACACCTATAAAGAGAGTCAAAAAAATACTTCAAAATAAATTTTTAATTGTTGTTCTTATAAATGAATTATATGAAATAAATGTTATCATCTAAATATCATATGATATGTATATTAAAATCCAAAGGAATATCCACTATTTACATGTACATTCATTCTGATTTGTCATTAGTATCATGATTAATAGTTATAAATATCTTCAACTGAGTACTGATTTCATTTTAAATTCATTTCTAAAACTACAAGGTGAACATGGAATCTCTATCAAATATTACACATGACATCACTCCATTACTCAATGTTATCTCTTAAAAATGTATGATTCATATATTGTAATCTAATTTCATCTCCAAATATCATTTTAAAGTGAGACACCAATTAGATTTTGAATAATATGGTTTCCAATCTTATTAGAGTCTAGGGAATCCCTATCACTACATATTTATTCACCTTATCCCACATCCACATTATCACTGGAAGGTGATTTAAAAACTCACCTGGCCTCTTTTACCCACGCAAGATTTTACTAAAATTCATAATTTGGGAAATAAAAAATTTATTATCTCTATTAATGTTGATCCACCAGAACTATTGTGTGACATAGTGATACATATTGTTAAACCCCATATATATAAAAAAATGAATGGTAGGTTATCATAATAACCACTCTAATAGTGGTTGGAATTTTCAACCTGCAATATATTATAAACACACTAAGTTCGTCAAAAGCACATCATTAATAAATATACATTCAATCGTTCCCTCACATTTCATAAGAAGATATTGATCATTCTCAAGAATGATATTCACACAATATACCCAGGAAGACAAGATCACTATTGGAGCACACACCCCTATCCCTTGGTCCCCAACTATGACCCCTCCAATATTCAAACTTATATATATGCATCAATTTAGATTCAGGTATATGTTATCCAACGTATTATGTTCTTATACTATGTGAAACTCCAGCCACATTTACTTTTTAGGGTACATGATCCATATCAATGTGTATTATAATAATATACTCCACCCAGTTCTATGTAAATCATTCAATTAATGATTGGAAAAAATATACCACATAATATTCTTCTCCGTATGCATGATAAATCTATCTCAGACATGGTTGTGTTTTCAAAATTTATCCAAATAGACCATAGATGATAACTCCAAATCATGGTGAGGTAGTTCTTCTTATGGGGTCTTATTTGATGAATCATATAAGAAACTACTTTTCACCAAGCATCATGAAAACTCCCAAAATAATTCCATGTGAATCACAATGCATAATATAGCTAGATCATGGCTTAGGAAGGGTTCAATTAGAATCAATGTCACCTTTTTATTCATATCTATTAAATTTTTTCAAAAGGGACCACCAAACAAAATATTACTCACATATAGATATAAACATAAATGAATTATTCTATATGATAAAATTCATTAATTAATGACTTGTTATACTAAATAATTCTTTGAAAAATATATATATGGAAATTATTACTCATTTGTTCCCAATAAAAAACTGCATAAACCATCTCTAGATCAAATGGTATCCCTAAATATTGAAAAAAATTCCAAATAAGGCATAAATCATAGATCTAAATTTTATAATTTGAGTAAATGGTGGATATTTGATGTACCAAATACGTACTCAAAATGATATCTACGTTTCTAGCATGTGATTCTAATATCATTGAATATTCATGGATTCCATCAATGAAGAAGATTGTAAAGGAATCCATGTTAGGGTTTATCATCTCATTCTTAATGCTGAATAAAACTCATAGATCATTCACTAGTCCAAAATAATCAACATGATACTTTTCAAACCAATACATGTTTCTAAATTATATCATTGGAATGTCTTATTCCATGATATAATCTTGATGGTGGATATAATGAAAAACATTATATAAGATTTCTTGGGTCCCTTAAATTGATATAAATATAGTATATTCATGGATATATATACCTATATTTTAGAAAGATTTGATTCAGCTTCAAGTAATCTAAAAAATGCCGAATATTCACATCCATCTTTATAATGATAAAACTATAGCACCCCAAGGGGTTGCGATTAGGTCATTATTATCCCAATATAATCTAGTTTCACTATCAACACATTCAAAATAGTTAGTTCTATTAGATATGAAAATATTAATATCAGGTCATTACCAAAACCAAATTCTAACTCAAATTCAACTACCACTTATACTTGTAACATTGATATGTCATATTTAATTCCATATCAATATAGTATTACCACTAGAGTATAAGTGGTGGGAGTCACCACCAAACCCATTATAAGGATAACACTAAAAAAAATGTAAGGAAATGAATTGTATATCACTTGGATCTATTAACAAGATCTTCATTCTATCTATCATTCACCCATTATTAAAAATGTATCCCCTTTAGTGAAAAAATATCACTCACCTCTGATAAATTTTGATATGTGAATAAAAAATATTCATCCAGTAGATGACAAAGATCACAATGATAATTGTGACATCAAATATTGTTAAAATCCAAACATGGACCAAACCATAAACCAAAATTTTATATTTTATAATGTTTTAAAAATTATATAATTGTATTCCAATGATTGTATTAATTGATAAAAACTCATAGGATTATATAACCACAATTCCTTACCAATCCACAAATTAATATGGTTTAGAACATATGGTATGATCCTATGGAAAATAAGGAAATAAATAGGGTAGAAGTTTCCAAAGATATACATTAAACCATAACTATTCCCTACCTAATTCTATCTATTGAAAAATAAACGACAAAATAAATTTTATCCATCACTTCATTTGACTCAAGGGTTTTATGAGTCACCTTATTTACTGACACTTATGGGTTCTACACCTTTTTCTAAGGTCTTTTTTGTATTCTATATCCCGATTTAAGAGTATGAAATAATAAATCATTGGGTCCAAATACTATTGATGACCCATATTTAATCATTGGTGAAATTTCATGAGTAAGACTAGATTGTCCAATTGAAAATGAGATTTCTAAAAATAAATATGTCATCTTGCAGTGTCTCTCGCAGTATATGTAGTCAAAAAACATGAATCTAATCTAAAGTAGAAAAAAAATCCTAGAATCAATTTTCTAATTTCCCCTTACATGTCCAACATTGTGGAACTAGGAAAAAAATTTAAAAGGAACTTATTATTCTGTGACACACACAACTCATGGGATGTGGATTTTATTAATTTATACATAAGGGTGTTCCTATTATAGTGTCCATAGTAGATTTCATAGATTAGTGTTTATAAGCAATATGTTAGGAGTCAGAAAATAAATTAAAAAATAGGTATTAAATTACTACATTGCAATGAACATGTCTTGTGAATAACATATTTGAGAAAAGTTAATGGGTTGATGTTTGGATATACATGAATAATGAAATAATTGTGAATAAAAAGTAAGTAAATTTTATATTTAGTGGATCAATGAATGGATTAAAAACAAATTATGTTTTTCACCATTTATGAAGGTTGATTGAAAAGGATCATAATCTACCCAATTTCCATTTTATATTTTTTGTTCGTTTTAATGAGTTAATTTTTTATTGGGTCTCTGTTGGATCGAGTATGAAATTACAAATTTAGAATATAGAATATCTAAGGTCAAAATTAGTCCAATTTATCTTCCAATTGTGTTTAGTAATCATCCTAAACATCTCTAATTGACCCTAGATACCCCATTCAGTGTGATCTATTACCAAGAAGAGCTATAACAATTCGGATAACAAATTCAATTTAAAATATTAATATTTAAAATAAAAATAAGAATGTTTCCAATTTAATTATGGAAATAATTAATCGAAAATATATTATCAAATACAAATGAGACTGAAAAATTTGATATGAAGTTGGACTCTATAATTAAATAACATCACCTATTATTTAGTCAACTACAAGAGGGTCTACCAATCCATTTTTAAGGAAAAAATGTTGGTATATATGGAAGGATTTAAAATACATAAAAATAGAAATATAGTAAAAATATAGTTTCTATTATTAAAATAGAGTCTTCTCCCATCATTCTCCAATCCCAGTTATCTAGGGAAAATTATATATATTTTTAGATGGATAAAACCTTGTAATATCATTCATTTTATTCTTTTATAAAAATTTAATGAAGGGTGAACATATATATATATATAATATGTATTGAATCTGTTGAATTCTCAGGTATTTCCATATTTCAGTGATGTTTTTTAATTCTAACATGGTGGTAGCATAATACATTTCAGGATATCAAATATTTTCCCAACTAGTAAAATAAATCACTTCATATATCTATGTTTTTCATCCAACTTCATCTGAGAAAATAGTGGAATTCTCCATAGCTGTTTCCACCTTCTTGGTCAAGTATAAAATGTATCCACTATCGGCATGTTGTTTGGTATTGGAAAGGTGGGTAAATTTTGAGGTCTTCCACATCAATATGGGGGTCTCTATTGTATTGAAATACCAAATAATAGATTCCTTAGCGTTGGAGATTGTTATCTTTGAGAAAACAGGGAAGCAGATTCATTGTTGAAAGTGGAGTCAAATCGGAGTAGTTAAGGATTTCTCAGGATTTGATAATTGGATCAATGGTTGTATGTCCTACAATTGGATAAAGTGGTATAATACATTCCTAATGGCGGTATTTCATATATATGACCTTATATTTGGGTGTGCTATTATGGTAAAAATGGTGTAATGTGCTTCCATTGGGTAAGAGATGAATCATCGAGCTACATCTTCACAGTCATAGTGCATGGGTGGTTTTCTAGATAGTGGTGGGGAACCAGTGAATATGAGAAATAGGTGTAAGAAAGGGGTTCCTAGTGAGAAAATAGAAGACCGATAGTTGTAGGAATATGTTGAAGTAGTGTCTCATAATGATTCCCCTATGTCTCAAGAGGATCATGTAGTTCCGTGAGTGCAAAACTGGAATGTGAAATCATTAATCCAATGGTGGCATGTTATACCATTGTCTCGATGGAGGAAATTTATACTATAGGCCTGATGAAATCATGTTTATGGGTAACATTCATTCATGATTCATAGGTCGATGGTGTTTAGGGTGTCATCATCATTCATCAATACCTCTGAACATCATAATTTTTAGAGGGAGGATTCATTATTGTGAAATCCATCATTTTTATTTTAATGTGGTTATAGGGTAATCGTCGGAGGTCATCTAAATGGAAAATTAGGTTTTAATAGGCACATGAAGTGATCTATGATGTTCTTGGGCATCTTCATGGGTTCTATACCATGATCCTAATCATCTGGGGTGTGAAAATGGTGATCATTGTTCATTATTAGAGGTAGCTAGTGATGCGATGGTGGTTGTAGCCTTAGGGTTGGTCAGCATTAGGTGTCTGAGTGTAGGGGCTATATATTTGAGGTTCAACAATGCTATATTATTCATTATTAATTGTAAATGAATTTAATTTCATTCTAAATGGAATGATTATGGGTTATAAAAGGCAACTTAAATTTAGTGTTGTAGTTACATAACTATGATGATGTTGGATGAGGTCAGATGGACCTATCATTGCAATGCATTTCAACATGTCCTGATGAGACCGTAATCTCATCACCTTACGTTTTCTCCACAACAAAAAAGTGCATCTGGGTTTCTTCCAAGCTCTATATAACAACAAATGTTATCCTCTCATTCCTTATATGGTATGTATCCCCTGTGTAGCGATTTCTACCTATGCAGGCCATCCATATGTTGACATAGCTAGCCAAATACCAGTGTTCTTACTAAATAGTGGGTTTTCACTGGTTTATTTGAAATATTAATGATTTTCTAATATTTTTGGGGAGACACATTGATATATTCAATTAAAAAAACTAAAATTTATCAAAATAACAAATTAAATTCCATTCATCAGTTACATTATATAATTATTCATTTAAATTATATATTCTTTATTTCATTTTTTTAAATAATTAAATTCATTTGCATTAATCATGGTAATCAATTATTATATATAATAAAATGATAAAAATTGTTCATAGAAATTGAGTGCCTAAAATACCCACTCAATTATTCCATGATTTTCTTCAAGCAAAAAACCACAAAAATTAAAACTATATGCACAATTTTATTATTATTTTAATAAACAACCTTAAAATGAAATTATAACCAATGTTAAATTAAATATTCAAATTCCGACATAAAATATAATCTCAAATATAATTATTTTTTTAATGGAAAATGAATTATATAATTTTTATTTTTTCTTTTTCAAATGATGTTATCATTCTTATTATTTTTTGAAAATTTCTTAATATATTATAATTAAAAATTTTAAATTGTGATTTACCTCTGTAGAATATTTTCTTTCATCAATCATGATGAAATCATTATTAAATTTAAACTCATATCATTATACCATGTTTAATATCCATAATCATGTAACTAAACTATTTTATCGACCTAATAATGAAAAAATTCAAATTATTTAATTAGGGATATTAAATTATTTTTATAGTGACTTTGAGGCTTAAGGTTGGTACATATTGATATTTATTAATTATGGCTAATTATTGAGGCTTGTATCAAACGTTAAATGGATGGAATATAATGAAAAATATTAATGGTATTCATCCATTCAATGTAGAAACTACCACTTCCTCCTTCAACAATGTAAGGTTATGATAAAAATAAACCATAAGGAATGATGGTCACATTCATGTATTTTCTCTACCTTTATCCCATATATTATGTTTTTTCATTTTTTTACATTAAAAAATTTGATTCATAAAATGAGTCTCACACCCATCAGATTACCACATATAATAAAAATCATTTGATTTAATAATGGTGATTTTAGATTCCTATTAGTTAGAGAACAATCTTATTTATTAAATTTTTTTCATGAAGTGAATATAATAAGAGTAAAATGTATTAATCAAAATCCATTCATAATAACAATATTAGACTCCCAAACCTTATACATAAAATTAATTTCATAAATTTTACAATGAATTCTTCAAACCCAAAAATTCAACATTAGAATATCATTAAAATACTAAGAGTATGACATGAATGGAAAACAATTTCATTAAATTTAGGCCATTACATAAGATGGACATCATGATTTCAATGGATAAATGAGATTTGATTTAATAGTTGTCTCAATGACAATATATTTAAAAATTATGTGACAATAATTTTGAATATGTATTTCTACAGTCATATTATTTTCAATTCAAAAGCATGTTCTAGAATGCAGCATGTCCCATGATCAGTCAAGAAATTTTCTAATGAATAAGTATGATTTAAATGAATATGAAATAATATCAGGAATTAAAATATTTTATTTTAATATCATTGAATAAATGAGTAAAAAAATCAAATAAATTTAAATTAATTTTTGAAATTCAAACCATGAAAAATGATATGGAAACTTCATTTACAATAAGCAATTAATTACGTTAAGCGTGAGACCTCATTTTTATATACATGATTCACTATAATCATTAGATTTATTATTTTCATCATTCATTAACTTTTTTTAAATTTTTAGTCTTTATATTATAGGATTCCTATTAATCTCGGGACTCTTATACAAGTAATGTAAATAATGGAGTTATGTGTGGGAATTCCATTTTCAGGTAAACATAACTGCTCAAATTTAATTTTTAAAGAATATTTTAAAAAATTATTCTTGAGATTGTAAAGATAATGAAATAAATAATGATATATCAGTTACATTGAAGAAAATTCTATACCACAATTTTATAATTTTTTGGATAAAAACCGATTTCATTCAATGTGGTTCTATACACCAACTTAGAACATGAAAGAGAAATTCCTTTTAATTATCCTCAGGTAAAGTGAGAGGTAGCGAAATATAACATCCCACGAAAATAGAAATACTAGGGTTTCCTCTGAGAAGAGCCTTTAGATAATTCCCATATGTCAAAAAATTCATGTGAGAATAAATTATTTGATTGTTTGGAGAATTATGATCTCCACCACCAATCCTTGATGTAGATTCTCATGGAACAAATATAGTCTCTGTCCATTCACAGTAAATCATTTTCTATATCTATCTCTACTCATCTATATGAAACAAATGGATATAAATTATAATCAATAAATTATCTATAACATTTGGATCATTACATAAATGTAATCTACATAATTCTATATTTTAGGAGTAAAACATGGTCTCTAGGTTGTACGGTCTTTTTCCAAATCACTTTTTCATATGCCAAATGGGTTCTCTCCTTGTGAATCCCTGTGATTTGAAGATTCTATCTTCTAATTTTCTCTAACTCATGAAACACTAGTTTTCCCTATATCCTAGATATCAAAACATTCAAATTCATCTTACTTATATCCAAATTTGTTTTGTTCTCCAATACCAATGACAGTTGAAAATAATTATCCTAAACAATAGATTATGGGATCAAAACTATGTGTGTTTTCTATGCTATCCAACACTCACATAAATGGTCCTCAATCAACTGAATCAAATATTTCTAGTTTACTATATCATTTATCTCCACAATACCTTTAATCTACCTTATGTATACGTTATATTGTCTATTTTTCTTAAGATGGTATGTTGTAGATGTCGTATGGTACACCCCGTATTTTTTTGGAATATCCTCTTTAACAACCCTACTTATTATTTAAAAATAATAAATGTTTTATTACATAGGATTAAACATAATAAATCCTTAAATATTTATTATTAAAGTTTATTTATTAATAAGTTACATTATATTAAAATTTAAAACATGAAAAATTTTATCATTATTGAAAACATCGATTACAAGCTCACATATAAAACTATATGGGATAACCTCGGGACATATATAGAAAATTGATTATATATAAATAAAATTAATAGAATACAAAGGGAATAAGGTAATACATGTTAAAAAATATGCATTTAAATGTGTACTAAATGGAACATTAATAATAAACAATGATATAGACTGATAATACTAACATGGGAAATGTGGAAATAACCATACACACTACCTCATAAACATGGTCAAATATAAATTCCATGAAATCAAGAGAGATGATGTCCTTAAATGAGGATTGGGACACTCTATATCTCAACATGATGTCTCATGTGAATAATAATTACCCAAATTCATTGAAGTTCTATAAAAATTGTTTTCTCACCCATCACTATCATTTCATTACCACTCTTATGTGTCCCACAGATATCATAAAAAATGTTTTAATTCATAATCATATTTTATTCCATGAATATAGAGTTTAGAATAAATACTTTTAATTCCAAAAATAAAATATTATTAGTGTATCTAGGTGAACATATTTTATTCTAAATGGGTTTGGTATTCACTGTACCAATTTTTTTTATGAACCATCATTTGGAAATTTGGTCAGCATAACGACATCACAAAGAAATTCATAAAATTGGTTTATGGGACAGAAATAGGTCCCTCGTCATTTATAAATAAAATATTAATTAATATAGAAATATAGATAGATATCCTAAAAATAAAATTTTAAAATATAAGACATAAGATAATAAGGAAATTTGAATAAATAAAGGAAGGTGAGGACCCCTTACATGATTGTTTAAATCCAAATGCTTGGGGGGAGATTATTTATAGCATTTGGGCACCAAGTGAGGAATCTAGTGATTATATGGATTATTAAGGATATCATCAAAGGATATTGAGTGAAGTAAAATTGGATCATGGATGTTTTTACCTTGAAAATGATTGGGTATATATTATTATTTATCAAACATAGAATTTGGACTCTATGTGCAATCAATTAACCATAAAATTAATCCTTACAATGGGTTTCACCATTATTAACACAGAATTGTTGTGTTTTTTGTTATTTTATAATTATATGTTCTTAAAATAATAAAATAATTCAATTTCATTTATTTTAGAGATCTATTTTTATAAAGAAATTATTTTGAAACCATAAAACATATTAATGGTTTTGAAGTATTCATAACAGCTTTACAAAATTCTTAAATAAACATTAAATATAATTATTGTAATGTTATGATATTTATTTTTCATTGTATACCTTTTATTTTATTTATTACTTTACTTTTGGGTTACTATGATGCCACAATACAAATCATGTAATCAATGTTAAATAGTTATATTATCAATGGATAATGTTATTAACAAACATTTAAATCTGAAATAATATATAACAAATAAAATATTTTTATCTATTTTCTATATCCATATCACAGAATAAGATATTTAATTTAATTATAAAATGGACTTTTATTTATAATCGTCTAAGTCGTTATAATCACCACCCATTAAAAAATTTTCAATCTAAATTTTTCTTTCCAAAACTAAAATAGTTGAGGATAACTTTTTATCATCACTTCATCTGGTCCCCACATCACATCATCATAATTTTATTTTCTATACAACACTTTAACAGCGTGCATTGTCTTATTTTGTTGAACATTGTCTCTATGATATTATATATTCACTATATCCTCTTAATATGAGAATCATTCAAAAATGATATCACCTTTTTATTTAGCACATGTGAGGGGTCTAGTATGTACTTCCTCAAAAAGGAATCATGGAATACATCGTGAACATGAAATGTGTTAGGTGGGAGTTCTAGTTTGTAGGACACCAGTCAAATGTGATCAAAGATCTCTAAGGGGGTGATTTATCGTGGACTATGATTACATTTATTTATAAATATTATAAAATTTGTCCATATAGATTTGTATAGGAATACAATTTCCTCATAATATTATTCTATGTCACGTCTTTGATTGTTAGTGTAGCTCTTTTGTTGGCTTTGAGCATCATTGATGTTCTACTAAATGGTCTTCGGCCTTCCCCCATTTTCTTCACCAATTCAAGACCTTGATGTTTGTGTTTCCCAACATCATCCCAACATGAATGTGTTCTTCAAATCTTCCCATAATGTTTCTCATTGGGATATGTTTTATTTCTTGAGTTGAAACTATTGTAGTAACTAAAATTGGTAAGATGTAGATGTTAGTCCAATCCCCCAAGTAATTCCATAGATCATTCTCAACACATATCGTATAATTTCAGAATATTCCTCTATTACTAGCCAACATTTTTATAATGATGATCCATATGAATGTTTAGCTTTGTGTTTAGAGAATATTAAAGACATTTCAAAACCTTATAGGTGAATATGAAATCATGATTGAATACAAACGATGGTAGTAATATATATATCCATTCCACTTATCTTATTTATATCAATGAAATTTTATCTATTGATATGTCATCACAAATTATGGTAATATTATAATTCATTTTACTATTATCCATAACAACCAATGTCACATTATTTTTTCTAATATTTCTCTGAAGTCTAGTAGAAAAGACCATCACGTTGTTCTCCCATTTCCACGTAGGTATTGGTAATCGTTGTATTATCCCATTAAACAAATTCTGTTCTTCTTTCAATTCCATACATTCTAATAATTTTGATATTAATTTAGTGACAACCTTCATAGTATTTTTCAAAAAATATTTCTCTCAGATATATCTATATATATTTCTATTTCCTGGTAGAATATAGAATTTCAAACTATGTCTATCATCTAAAATATCATTCTTCATATGAGGATCTGATGGTAAACATAGTGATGAAACAATCTCACAAAACCATCCTCAATAACATTGATAAAAAAGTATTTAACTTCCATTTTAGTGTTTAAATTCATCTGAATTCCAAAATAATAATTTTATAGATCTTATAACCTCCAAAGAATGGATGGTTGGGAAATCATTTGAGACAGGATTGATAATTTTACTTCTTTTATGATACCCATGTTTATGCTTTCCAAATTTAAGAAGAAAATATCCTTATAAATTATAATAAATTATAAGAATTATAGATCCCTTAAATATTGATTATAATATACCTTATTCACATTTATAGGATGGTAGTGAATCAAGATGTCATTCTCCTTCATCATCTCTAACCATCATCATTTCTGAATATTCATCTCTTTCTATGTGAATATATACATGAGGATCTAATAATCCTTATATATTTCAATCTTCTCCCAAAAGAGATAACTCTAAATTATTTTCAATGAGAATATCACTACATCAATCTCCATATAATTTAATGTGAAGTCATATTCATGAACATTCAACTACCATGAAGCATAGGCTATGAATATTTCATTTTACATTAACACAATACCAAATACCTTTTTCAAATAATCAAGAAATTATATGTATTGTTCCCAACATTAGTGTAGTGTTAGAAAATGTTCAGTGATAATCCTCCTTTTCAAATCCATTAACATCTACTCACATTCATCATTCCATTAAAATATGACTTCTTTCGGAGTCATCTTGTTTAGATTATTTGAAAATCATGATTAAATTCTCACAAAGAAATTGTTGTACCCAACTAATCCATGGAAAATATTTATATTTGGACCATATGTTTTCCTTATAAATCCTCCAATTTATAATTTAATTTAAATTTCCATATATATTAAATTTCTTGGGATTATATTCTCCATGAATGAGAATTCAAAATACTAAAACTCACATTATTTGTTCAACAGACAATGATTCCACTCTCTATTGTTTTTTAGAGTTTCACTCAAATTATCCTCTTTCTCATCCTTGGTTATAGAGGATATTAGATTATCTTCTATAATTTATACAAAACAATTATCTAGGTAATATTTAAGTACTTTATTAGTACCATATATGATGATTTCTGAGCAATATTGTGTCTAAAATGAATTACTATGAACTCATTGTACACGTACATAACCGGAAAAGTTGTCTTGGGGATATCATTCTTCTTCACCCAAACTTGATAATATCCTGACCAATGATCCACCATGTAGAATTATTTTAATCCACATAATGGTCTAATAATTCATCAATCTATTTCCAAGGATACTTTTTATTTATCATGATTCTGTTGATCTCGTGATAATCAATGAAAATGAGTATTTATGATCTTTATTCCAATTAAAGATGATGAGAGTACCCCATGGTGACAGACTTGGGTGTGTGAACAGTATACCTAGATTAACATATATTTACTTCCTCAACTCATGAAGTTCCCAAAAATTGTTTTTTATTTATACATGGAAAATTTCAACACCTCAAGTATTTGATCGATTTGAAATTCTGTGACTTGGATTTTTGGGAGGCTAGGAAATTCCTCAAGAAATACATAATTAAATTACAACATAGTAATAATGTATTTGATGGTGGCCATTTCTTTATACATAATCATATGACAATATATTCTTTCATAGATGGAAGTAATATCCATTCTTGAAAAGTTTTTTCGAAAGAGGATTCAACCTCCTCCTTGAACATGTATAGAATCAGCGGCCAATTCACAATACAGATAATGGTTTTATTCTTGTGGAAATATATGTTGGAACATTATAGTGAAAGTCAATGCATACCCAAAATTGCATCATTTTCCACCAAAGATAGTTGGAAAAGGTTCTTTTGTATTTTCGTCCAACAACATTGATAATGGAGGAGTTATATACCTACGATACAATAATACCCCATTTAACATTTTCCCCAAGAGAACTACTTACATCCATTGTTGTATAATTTGAAATATTCTAATAATCATTTAAGATATGAGGGAATTAATTTAAACATAATCAATAATTTTGTTCTCTACTCCTGAATGAATAACTATTTCCCCTTTCACTACATTGTTATTGTAGGGATCTAAGGCAGTGGTTGCGATGGGAAACTCCCACCATTATTTCCATAGAGGTTGTAGGTTGTCTTATTAAACCCTTGGCATAGTGAATTGGAAAAAAAAGATCCATGGTTCCTTTCATTTTATATAATGAACAATGTATTGATTTTTGATTGTATATTTCCATTCCTCTGTCTCATTATGGTCTTTATTCAGATGTCAATCATTTTCTAGGTGTCCTTAATTCATATAATGTATTTATTCCTAATTCTTATTTAATTTCTAGGGTTCATCATTCCATGCCTTTGAAAAGTGGAATGCTGAAATTTATTTCACAATATGATTTCTCCACCAGAATTCTAGAATAAATCTCCACTCTCCAATGATTATCCCAGTGATACCCTTGAGATTATAAAATCTCCATATCATCATTGAGTGAACATATGGAAATTTCCTCATAGATATCAAAGTATCAGATCACCAATTTTTTAGAATTGGTTTTATCACACAAAAGAAGCAGTAAACCTTTTTTTCTTGGTTAAAAATAATACCTCGGGCATATTGTTCAAGTCTGGTGATTATTTCTTTGTAGGCCTAGATATATTTTTCATCTTTATCATCAGGTCATGGAATAACCTTTCTATTTTATGTAAGACAATGTGTGGGAAATATATATCAAAAAACATTTTATTGATTTTATTCCACCCCATAAATTAAATATCACCCTTATCCTTCTTAATATTTTTCCCTTTCAACCATTATTCATATTATCCCTCCATTCAATAAATTGACTATATAACATTTTATTGATTAGAACAATGAATGTTGGAGAAGATTATCTCAATGGAGTTGATCCATTATTCCACAATTATGGGATATGTTTATCCATTGATAGTCAGCGGCCATTGACATATAAATGAATCAACTAAAGGTTGTTTTATTATTAGGGGGATTTGAGTGCTCCTCCTAGTCCAAGTTTTGATTCAATACATGAGTTAATATATAGTTTATCACCATAATTCTTTCGATCCCCACTCTTATCGACATTGGAATACTGTTGGGACAGTCATAACATTGTCAGTGACATTGATTGTTTACTCGATTTCCCAAATTTTCATTAATTGGCTATAATAATGGAAAAATATGGGGTGATTATTCTTAAACTATTAATAACATAAATAGAAATTCAATGAAATTAAAGGGTTACCTTATAAATTACATGTATTTTGTTATCTTATTAATATCTAGGCATAAATATATGTTATTGATGATCTATTTCTTTACCAATAATTTTATGAGATTTTTTATTCCCGTAATACTTGTTCATAGTGGTATTTTTAATTTTCCAAATCACATCCCATGGGAGTGTCCAACTAGACGCATAGTAAGGTATATTTTCATGTACAAATTTATATTGTTTCATGCATGATACACCTTATCAGATTTATTACGCCTAAGAACATTTGTTTATGAAACACATCCACATTTATTTTCAATACAATTATTTATTTACATGATAACACAATAATTATATAAATACCAAAATTTACGAATGTTTTCATATATTTATTATTATCACGAATGCATTCTATAGAGTTTTTGAGTCATAATCCCAAAAATAAAAAATGTTTTCCATTAATACCAACTATAAATACCGGGATTTTTTCCAAATAAAAACATGATTCATTATATAATGTTACACATAATATAACCTATATGATATAGGATTTTATTTTCAATTTAAATTTGTTTCATTTAATATAAAATTAAAATAAGCAAAATCATTTGTATGGAAAACATTATTAACATGATCAAACATTAAACAATATAATATAACATGTGGAAAACATATGAAATGGGTGAGCGGTAAATATGAGTAATGTAAAAATCATGGAATAAAGTAATATATGTTATAAAATGGTAATATTAGTGGATTATAAAATTAACAAAAATATTATGGCTTAATATAGAATGATAATATGAACATGTGAAATGTTGCAACAACTTACAACACTGCTTCATAAAGATAGATCAAGGACAAATTACAAGACATCATGATGGAAAAAGTCCAATAATGGAATAATGATCACTTACTATCATAAAGAGATGTCTTTTTAGATTAAACATTACTTAATTCATTAAATCCCTTTATAATTCCTTGTGTAGAAGTCAGTTTTGTTTTAATCTAATGCTTAAGTGTTCCATATACATCATACATCATGGATTCATTTATCAACATATTTTATTATAATATCATGGAGAGTAGAAAAAACACATATATTTAATGTCAATGATTAATATGTGTATACCGTTAAACACCCCTGATATGTTATTGGTATTGAATTCACTACAAAATTTATTTGGCATAAAAAACATTAATGAAAATTGGGGAACATAAAATCATCACATAAAAATTCATAAAATTGTGGGTGATATCTAAGGGTTATTATAATTATTTGGAAATAAAATAAGTAGTAATAGGTACATTTTTATACAAATCCCATTATAAGTAATTGAAAATATAAGGCAAAAAATTATAAGGAAACTTAAATAAAGAAGATAAGATGTGGATCACATGCTTGAGTGTGTGACTCCAAATGCATTGGAATAGATTCTTGGGATAATGGGGCACATTAGGAGTACACTATAGAGGATAGGTATGAGTATGTAAATTCTCTATGTATTTTTAGGTATGATAAATTGGGTCATGGGTGGGTTTATTTATGAATTGAGTGGGGACAGAAAGGATCAGTCAGATACAAGGTCTCTGACCATTTATTAAAATATTATAAAAGTTCAACAAGAAGACATTAAAAACCAAGAGCATATGAAATGTTTAAAAACAGTACCAATCATTAGCTCCATAACCAAGAGCCTCATCAGCAGTTGCCGACTCCCATTCCGAACTTTCATACTGCTTCAAGAGCTTCACATACTTGCGTCTGAGATTTAACTTCTCCAACTGTATAAATTCATCTGAAGCATTCATCCCATCACCCTTGCCCGAAGAGGATCTTGTAGGTAATGGCCTTGGCATATTAGAATAGTCTTTTCGCTGCCTTCTTTTTGGGGGGCAGTCACACTACTCGGACACCCATCCATGGTCCTCCTCCCAAATTGAACAACATCACTGAACGAGGCCCGACCTCGGCTAGAATTCTCCTTCTCACTATCAGATAAATCCCCCCAGTTCCCAGTGAGACACACCAACTGTTGTCCATTGCTTAGACCTTGCTCCTCCACCACCTGACTAATCGGATCAATGACTTCTAGGCACTGTGGTTGAGCAGGAGTCCCATTAGCTCCCAGCACCCCGGACATGACAAGCTGAGAGACATGCCCGTCCTTCAAAAACCCACCTTCCTCCCTTGTGAGAACCTTCATGACAGATCCAGGATCTCCCTGCCCCTGCAACATGCCCCTGTTTCCTTCAAGAAGCACACTGCACACATTTTGACCCTTCTCCTCACTACCATTTTCCATATTGCTGGATCTCAGAACAGGTTCAGACTGCTCCTGACCCAACTCCATATCAGCACACAACAGACTAGAGAAACTTTTGCTCATCTCAATGACCTCCACTTGCTGAACATTAGAGAACGTACACCCCGGAGAGGCCCCCACCCAAACATCTGCAACTTTCACAGCATCCTCTACCTGGGCATAATCATCAGGTCTCGACAGCTCCTCCTTGCCAGCATCTTCATCCACCGCAGTCCCAACAAGTCCATTCCCTGCCCGCTCCCCTCCCACTGCAGCCTACTCTATACCACTGCTCACCCCCGCAGCTTGACCGACCTGCCTCATGTCACTGCTCCGACCTCCTACAGATGATAATACCAGATCATTTCTAAGCCTTCCAAACACCTCACCAACTTTTGGGTTTAAAAGCCCCTGCAATTCCTTCCCTTTCCTACCCTCTAAAGACTGTGAAAAAGTGTGCCCAGAATCTGTCCAGTCATCACCCAGATTTAGCACCCTTTGCTGTGGAAGAAGATCCACTGCACTCTCAGGACCCACTGCCAAGGGTGGCATCACCAAGGGATTTTTCCATGGTTTCTTCAAATTTTAAATGGATATAACTATTTTATAATTCTATGGAACAAACATAATAAAATAATTAGCATATTAATGTGGAGGAGAGTCATTATTGTAAATAAATGATTCTAAAATCATAAAATATATTAATGGGTTTGGAGGATTCATAATGGATTTAAAAAATTAATCAAATAAATTTAAAATCACATTGTTTAAAAAATAAAAAATTTATATGGCTGCAGATACCTTTTAATGTATTTATTACATCACTTTTGGGTCATTATGATGTCCAAATAGACAAAGTATATTTATAGAGTATTTAATATTTACACAAAACATCGACTACCTTATATATTTATAAAAAATTCACCTTTAAGTGATTTCATCATTTAGATTTAGAAAAGTTATTCATTATATCTAATAAATATTTTAAATATGTTAATTTTTGTTTTTAAATTATAATATAAATGTATTATTAAATGCTCAGTCTTTTCATATTAATTGTTTTAAAACCCTTATTAAAATTACATTGGACTTCATAATAAATATATGATCATTTATATTTAATAAAATTTAATTAGTAATAATTTTAATATATATTTTTTATTTAAAAAATACAGTATTTCATAAAATTAAATTTTACAATTGAATTTTAATATTACTGAAAATTATTATTTATGATTTATTTTATTAAAATAATAATTAATTATAAGTTAAAAATACTAGGAAAAAATATATTCATTATTTTTTAAAAAATAATGTATATATTCATATATATGGGGTCTTTATATACATACCATTAAGACAATAGAAAATTCCCTAAGAGTAAGGTGCCTGATTTTGCGACATTCATGGTGTGGTTTTTTGTACATGGTTTCAGACATGATTTAAATGATCTTGAACATCCCCCATAAATGGTGTGTTTCATTATTATGTCCTTGCATCTAAGCATGAGATTAGTCAAGGGATCATCCTAATGATGTTATCCCTCCCGAAATCTATGCTGAATCGGATTCATATGGTTTGATACTTCTACTTGGTTCTTTCAATTCATTTATATGTGCCAATTGGATTTGTGAAAATCATTTTTTTTAAATGATCACTATTCAATGTCTATAATATCAATGGTAATGAATCTATATTGTAAATTTAATCATATATGATACAATAAATAAAAAAGTAACATGTGTTTATATATAAATATAAATATTTATATAAGTATATTACATAATAATGAATTTAATTAAATTTCATAGCGAATTGTATTAATAATAATTTTTGTCATTTCACACTACATCTTTCTATTTAAAAAATGAGTCCACTAGTCACTAATGATGTCCTTTAGAACTATGATCCTAAAAATCATTTTAGTAAAAAAACCACATAAAACAACGTCATCAATAGTATTGCTGTTAATAGTATATATCCATTTGGATACATAATATATGATTAGAAAAATTTTATAATTCTCAAAATATATGTGAATGATTCATATAAAATCAATTCCCCATAATTCAAGTATTTAACAAAAATTTAGGGGATTTTTGGAAGATCCTTTCATTTTAATATATACCCACTCTATTGAAAATTATCAATTTTTTTCACAATATTCATGAGAATATTTAAATATGGGTCTCTGGTAAATTTTAGATCCCAACTCATTCCTAACTTTTGAATGAGGTATAAATTAAAATCCTCAAGAAAATGGAAAATAAATCATATACATATTCTATTTCACATTCCGATAACAACCACCATATGCCTTCATCATTAGATATTTCTCACTATAATGGATATTAAAAATGTAGAATCTATATTATTCCTTCTATTTGTATTATTCGTGATAATAAAGGTGAGGATGAACCAAATTGGTGTCTAAATAATTAAATATATCATCGTACCATGGTATATTACCATCCTCTATGTATAATTTCTCTCCATGTATGTGATCATTAACATGGTTTGGTTTTGGAATTTCAGCTTCATTAGTGTTTGGGGTATGTTGATGTGATTTGACACCTGTTATTCATCTCCCATCTTGTATTAGACCACTGTGTTGAACTCTTTAAAATTTTTATCCATATAAATAGCTATGTATTGGAATAATCATTCATTAATAATTACTAATGAACTGAATGTTATGAAAATGAATCTACATTAGTTCCAAATAAATATGATCTATAGATGTCCAATAAAAATACAACATCCATAAATGTTTTTCAATATTTGTGTAATCGAGCTATTTTTCATCCAATTTTATTTAAGAATATGTTGTGAATTTTGTTCTTACTTATCTTATCTAGGATTTAAATAAACTTAAATCATAGTTTGATTCATCATAATGCAACTTAAAAGGGTAATCTATGTTTTGGGGTTTCATAATTGGTGGGGTAATAAATATTTACTCCATTTCATATAATGAATCCATTGTATTTAAAGTGATAAAAAATTCATATTGATATAAAATTTGGTAAAGTGTATAATTAGTAAATTCCCTAATTAATCACTCCTATCACACTGAAATTTTAAAATGAGAACATCATATTCAATAACATGTATGACACACAACCACAAACATATTAGTGAATATAACATACCACGACATTAGGATATATGTATATTTATATAAAAATTATCATTAAATTAGAGTACATTAACCACACGTCTGAATTTAGCATGGGTTACATTAAACATTGATATTATCTTACATTACACGAAATAACGAGTTCATTTGATTTCTTCCAATACATGCAACACTATGTTTTACTAAAAAACTATTTAATATAAATATTATTAATTAATATGAATATTATCCCCTTGTTTTTAAATTTCTATTTATAAATAATATTAAATTACATTGGAAAATATCTGGTTGAATTCATTGGGTACGAATTAATTAGAATTTAATATAAAATCGAATTGAAAAAAAGGAAGAGTTTCTATATAAAATTCTATATATGAATTGTAAGAATAAAATATGAAAAAGTAAAACAAATTAGTGTATAGTATTAATGAAAAAATATAAATTATATATTCAATTAATTTATTTACACAAATAAAATTGATTATTAGATATAAGAAATAATAAATACATATTTACACATTAAAATATTAATCTTTCTGATTGTATTTTGGAAAAATTTTAATAGGGAAATTTTGTTTAACTTTATTTTGAATTTTTTTTAATTTTATTTTGGAAAAATAAGTATTACTATTTAAATTTTATTGTTAAATTTATCTTATTGCGAACTCTTCATAATCTTCAAATGATTTACCTTTTTTGAAGAATTGTCAAAAATAATAAACTTTAATTAAAAACAGACTTTTCATCTAAATAATTTATATTTATAAATTATAATTTCCATATGTTTTAAAGTTATAGGACATAATATTAAAAAATATATCTTATTTATGCCATTAGAATAAATTTCACAGGAAATTTTGAAATAAAAACACTTCAAATATTTGATCAATGTTACTTTAAAAAGAAACATTCAAATCATATCTGTTATATAATTTTAATCTTTATTTAGAAACAAATATTAGTTTAATTTGTAAAATAGAATATATATATAGAATAATCATAATTAAAAGTTTATAATATTCTCATTTAAATGTTTTACCAAATTGGAGAACAAAAAAAGTTAGTGTTAATCACAACAACAAATGTATAAACGAGTTTACATTGTCAATATTCCTAAAATAGGAGGCATGGAAAATGACAAAAAACATATAAAAAACACATTGGAATACCATTTCTATTACATATACCATGATTTATATTAAATGGTTAATTATAGTAGGAATATTATTTATGTTAGACCACCCAATGGTGTTCACTATTTTTAGTTACCAGAATTCCACTCCTCATCCACTATAAAAGGGTACTCATTCTTCTCAAGTATTTACAACTCAAAATACAAATTTATCATAAAAAATAATATGAAATTAAGTTCCCAAATCCCCTATCGACAACCTATATGCCATTATTTTGGCATAAAACTAATCATGTAATGCCATTTTAGTAAACTACTAGGATTTAACCGAATAAAAGGCAACGTTTATCAAGGTAAGTTTTATTTTATTTGATTCCCCTCTCCATAAATTATAATTATTGAATTCATGTATATTATCCATATTATACTATTATACTGAAAAACATTTAGGTTAATGTTACTAAAATTTCCATACACACTTCAACTAAATGGGAGACAAAATTACCATTCGTGTGCATCGTGGACAACCGCCTCGTTAACAGATGTTGTCCATTTTTTCATTACCACCTATCACGGTATGAAATAATGATTAAAATTACTTTATATATTATGTTAATAATATTTATTATGTATTATTATTTAATTATTATAAAATAAATACCTAAATTCTTTACATTTTTTTGGAGTTTTATAATTTCCTCTTTGTGTACAATAGAATACAGACACACGAAGTGATTTGAATCATTCTCAATTTAAATTGAATTTATTACAGATGGGTTTAATATAAATTTTTTACATATTATACTTGAATATTATAGCACAACATTAATATAGATTTTATATTTTTCTTATATTTCATTTAATATATAATGATAATTGATGTAACATTCAAGAATATTTAAGAACTATAGTATCCAAAAACGGTGGATCTCAATTTATATACCCAAACAATATGGATTAGAATATATAAATATATAATGAATATATATGTTAATTGAAAAATATATTAAATTACTGAGTGGTTTAAATCATGATCAAATTAATATTAACAATAAAGTACATGTGAACACATACTAGAAAAAGAAATCATGTTATTACCTGAAGCAATGAAAAAAAGAATGACTATTAACAAAAGTGTAAAAATATGTTATAAAAGGATCACATATTATTTCATAAATATTAATATAGTTCTTGTAATATTTAATAACATGTTTAAAACCAATATACAGGTGGTAAAATCATGTACTACTAAAAGGAAAGTGCAACATAAGGGATGTCATCTAAGCTTCATTTCTATGAGGCATATTGCAATTTTGAGCACCTAGTTTCTCTTATATGGTCTATGTATTTCACATTTGAAATTTAAAATAGTAAATAAATCATTCTTAATGAAAGTTTTACTATCAATTTTAATTTAATAATCCATGTGTATTTGAACATAAATGTTAACAAGTGGTAAATATATATAAAAATTTAGTTACTTTTTCAATTGTATATATTAATTACTCATAGTAAATAATATTTCATGATTAAGTGTATAATGAATTTAACAAAAAAATTATTATTTTTTAATATTTATGGTTAATAAAGTTATTATAGTAATTAATAAATTATAATGTTAATGTTATAATCATTTAAGGGTTTATATCACAATATAACTGTAATCAATATTCTTTATTAATGTGATTAAATTAATGAAAATATTATTATCATTGTTTAGTAACCCAATAATTTTAATTTAAACTATTTATTCCTGATGGGTTTCAAGTGATATAACCCACTTTCCACATTATTGTATTTAGAATAACTAAGAAAATATTACCATAAAATCAGACATCATTTCTCTCATTTGTAAGAAATCAGTTTTCTTACATATTTTTTTTAAATACATATCATTTTTTTATAACCTTCTAAAAAAATAATATATTTTTTATCAATTTTCTACTATAATTTATTTATTGGAATATTATCATCTCTTTCTTAATAAATGCATTTTTTATAGTTTTTAGAATGTGAATTGAATATATATTTTAACTTGAATAGATTTACCCAATATCATCTCATTGAATAATCTCTTTCAATTTCAGAAAGATAATTTTAAAGAAATTATTTTTAAAATTTAGTATCATGGAAATGTATTTTAAAAGTGAAAATAATATTTTTGTTGAGAAACTTTTTAAAAATATTTTCCATTTTGTCAACTATAACAACCTTTATTATCTCTAAAATTAATATACATTATACAAATACCACCCTTATTATTCCTTCTCAGGAAAAATTATCATTTTAAAACAAATTGTGCCTCAGTCAAAGACCAAGACACAATTTATTCAATAAAAATGTACGATTACACATGCCTGAACGAGGGCATTTTATAACAATATTTTTCATAAACAGGTAGAAGATCAACCGATAGATCATTATTCAAGACCAATGATCATTTCGTCAACTATAACAAACATTATTCTCTCCAAAATCTGTATACAATATACAAATACCACCCTTATTACTCCTTATCAGGAACAATGATTATTTAAAAAATGGTGCCTCAGTCCAAGACCACGCCACATTTTATTTAATAAAAAAGAACAATTACATATGTCTGAAGGAGGGCATTTTATTACAAAATTTTTCATAAACAAAGATAAGATCAACTGATAGAACATTATTCATGACCAATGATCATTGATTTTTTCTAACATTGTCTTACCATGTTCATATGTGGGTCAATATTGGAACCACATGGGGCCACATTGATGTGAAAATTACATATTATAAAAATTAATTTAAAGTAAGGGAAAATAAATCATAAACATGTATCTTTTGACAAATTAATTTTTATATGGAGATATATATGTGATATTTTTTACTGTAAATAGTAATTTAAACACTAAAAATATTTCTTACATCATCGTATTTTATTGCTAATTTTTATAACCCATATAAATAATTATATTTATCACACAATGATGATGTAATTATTAACTTATTAATGAATGGATTAAATAAATGGGATTTTAAATATTAAAATAAATTTAATTTGAATCTTTTTATGCCACCAATGAATTTTAGGGATTATTATGAGTTTATATATTTTAGTTAAGGATTTTTTTAGAATATATCATGTTTATATGGATTTTAAAAAAAATTCATAATATGAATAGTATAGAAATTTAAATAAATGAGCGTTTTAAAAAATGTATTGTTTTATTAAATGATATAATAGTCTTAAAAATATTATATTTTTACAAATGACTTACATAATTTATAACATGTCATTAATGATCCACTTGATGTTATATTAGAATATTATGGTGACTATTTTATCAATATTGTTTGAATATACAAGAAGACATTGGAAGAGTTAAATTAGTTAATGAAGGGTTGAAACTAAAAGAAAAGGTTATATTAGTAACCAAAACATGTCAAAACACTTTTGGTTTTGACAATTTCAGATAATATTCATCTTATCATCAGATTATAAATAGTATGAAAACTTTTTTAATTTAAATTTTATATATATAAAAAGTCATTCAAACATTTCTTATGTACACCTCCTCTATCTTATTAAAGGCCACCAACTCTAACCCATACTCACACCTCTCAACCCCATTGGCTCAGCCAAACTCTACTCCAATAAGATTAAAAAATCCCTTAATTCACCCTATAATAATTACCTAAGGTAAAATAAAATTAAATAATGCCTTTTGGATAAAATCAAAGGGAGTTACATGTTTTAAGAGGTATCGCCTTCTCTAATGTTCCTTTCCATTTTTTTATTTTCCACTACCTATTATAGTATTATTCATTGATTATATAACATCACATGTATCCTTGATATACTAGGATATTTTTATGATTATAATTCAATCAACACTTACATACACGTCTATATAATGTATACAAACATATTCTATTCGTGCAAAGGGAAGTGTTCCCTCACGAAACGATGATAGCTTGATTTTCCCCTATCACCAATCATGGAGGCCATAATGATGTCACTATATTTATATATGACATATATTTTATTTATATTGTCTCTATGATATTGTAATTTTTATTTACAAACAATCCTTTATAATTTTAATGTTGTGTAAATATGATAACTTCATTTGAGGAAGTGTGGATTACCTCCCAATCAAAGTGAAATCACTCGTTAATCTCATACATGGAACAGATAAAGGATGGAGTTAATAAAATTATGTAATATATATATAGATATATCATATGTTGTTATAATAGAAATATAATATACCTATGTATCATTTAGTTTTCATTTCATTAATATGCTAAATAAATGAAAGTATCGTTCATGTGTGCGTACAACTTACCGCCTTCATGAACATTTCATTTCATTTATTATATAAAAATGTTATGGACTGTTATATATACATATAAACTTGATATATAAGATATTTAAATCATTAATACTATTATATTGACAATTTACTTTTGACCACATGGACAATTTTTCATTATAACAAGATCATTTTTGACTCAAGTACCCAATATCGATAAAACAACAAATATTAACTTAAATAATTTTGAAATTTTTATAACAAGGTAATATGTAAAAAAAGGAATAATAATCTTGAAAAAGGTTCTTATGAAATTATAAGTAATCTCAAGTTTATTATTATTGATTAAAAAGGAGCATGCGTGACGAATCAGACTCATGGCGAGGGAATATTTTACCCTCCACTATTACTCAAATACTTCTTTTTATGTTATGTCTATCAATTTCAATTTTATAATTTTGGTATATGTGCTTATATATTATTATTTCTATAAATTTTATTTCCATGTGATGAGAAACCCTTTTCTCTCCCATCAACACATTTTTTTGAATTTTATATTTACATCGTTAGGCTGCCAAATATCTGTAAGTAAACAACATAACCCAATTTCCATTCAATGGGTTAATATTATAATTCATTATTATGTCGTGATATGAATGTAAGTAAATCAAATTTGATAATTTACAAGTAATATAAACTTACATTGTGTTATTTATATTTTTGACATATAACTATCTCATTGACCTATAAATAATCTAATGATACACTCATTGTAAGGGACTTCGGGTCAATATCCTATCATTGTGGCATATCTTGTTATCAGGAACACATTTTATCCTATAATGTGTATATACTATAATTTTACCTCATTATTTCATGAATAATTATATTCTCAAGATATCTAATGTTTTTTTATTTTATTCCTTTATGATTTTTTTTCATGTGTTGCCCTAGTAGTAAAGAAATAAAACTAAAACATAATTTTAAAATATAAAAAGATTTATTCTTCTAAATTAGTGTTATTAATGTAAATTTTTTCAAAATGGATTAATGGATCTATTTATATGTACATGAGTGTTTTAAATTGAAAATTCTATTCAAATGATTCAAAGTGATTTGGTATGTTATTATTTAAAACACTAAATTTTGAATGTTTTATATGAACTGATTATATCAATATCATGAAATGATATATTGTGATTTCATTGTGGTATTTTTATTTTTAATTTACTATTTTCTTATGCGTTATGATTATATTATGGTATTTGTAAATTTTTACAGTTGGTTACGTGTTAAACCAATGACGGGTAGTTACATGATAAACGAAATGATGGGTGGTTCTATGATAAACCAATGACAAGAGGTAAAATTATATCCTCTAATGCATTCAGTATTGATGTTGTCCATATGGATATTCCATATAGTGATATTTGTGGATTTCAACCATATTGTTATTCCATATAAGTATTTTTATGTCACACATCACCTTTATATGCTATATATTGCTTTTTATGGTAATTATGGTATTGTTTTTGTAACAAAAAGGGTATGTAACAAGTTTATATTTAGTGAAGTATATTTACTACTTTCTTAAGATTAAATGTATTTCATTTTGATTAATTATTAATGGTTTTCATGTTATCCCATGACTAACAATTTTCATTCTTTATGAACCCTTAATTTTCTTTACTATGCTCTTCCCACATTTTGAAATGTTTTTCACAGGACATAAAGAAAAATAGAGTCAAGGATAAAATCATAGAAAACTTATGTTGTTAAATGATTAAATGATGTTATGTTTCATTTTAAAGTTTTTTTTTTGAAATAATGGATTGTGATTATAGGTATCTATTTGTAATATTCATGTTGTTAAGTAAAACTTATGTCCTAATTCATTAACGATCTATTTCTGAAAATAACATTGAAGTAAATTAAAGTCAAATTATAGAATTATCATTAGATTATGATATGTTTATGGTTGTGGCCATATAGTTGGGAAAAGAGGTCAGCATAGATAAATTTAGAGGTTAGGGTGATATTTAAGCGTATGTGACATAACAATATCGTGTAATATATTTAAAAAATCCATTGATCTTTTTGATGAATTGAATGGTTTTAATATTGCATGAATATTAATATATTTGAGCTTACCCACTTCATATGAAAATATATGATGATTTTAATGATATACTAACACTGACAGTTTTGGTTTTATTAAATGGAAGGATCTAACATAAACCAATGTATAAATGGATATGAAGGAAACCATGACAGTTTTCTAAATATGATATTGAATGAAATAGGAGCTATAATGAGTGTAGTTGTGGTTATTATTTACCCACTAC
Source organism: Viscum album (assembly GCA_963277665.1). Classification (NCBI taxonomy): domain Eukaryota; kingdom Viridiplantae; phylum Streptophyta; class Magnoliopsida; order Santalales; family Viscaceae; genus Viscum; species Viscum album. Next base: position 2,130,041,157 of record OY728152.1, on the reverse strand, counting down.
TAGAAGTCGTGATTTACCACTTGATCCTTAGTGATTTCTCTAAGGCTTCATATATTAGAGAAAGAAAGCCCTTTGTAAGATCAGTTAAATATAATAATGTTATTATATTGAAAATCTTATGTATCATGGATGTGGAAGAAAAAACCTAGGAAAATGATTCAAAGGGATGGGAAGATGTTAAATATGTAGTAATGAAGGTTATAATGTAATAATATTTCCTGAAAAAATGAAGCGTTCAATTGACTCCAGGTTATCTAATGTAGTTCCTTGTTAGGGTTTAATTGAATGTTTCAAATGTAGTTTGTGTGGTCATTACACAAATAGATTTCCTACGAATAATGTTCAATAATGAGATCAGTAGGATGATACAAATATTTTTGACCAATAAGTAAGGTCATTCCAATTGAAGATGAGGAAACTGAAAGAGACCTATGAATTGTACGTATTATTCCATAGATCATGTTTTAAAATTTATTAAATCATAGGTTATTATACGTGATTTTTTGTAGGAACCATGTATAGAATAATAATAGGAAATAACATGTATAATGGATCTTGAAGAAAGTATGATAATTAAGATGTATAAATTTTAGGAATTGGATGAGTTCTGTCATATCTACGGTGATGATATGTATAAATGTGTTAATTATGGGGTTAATTTTGATGATTTAAAGTATTTGTAACCCTTAAGTTTTTTATATAAAAATTCTAATTGAGTAATAATTGTATTTTATTTTTGGGATATAGTTATAAATAACCATTTGTGTTTATATGAACCCCGAATTTTAGGAAATTTTGGATTATTAGTTTATGGGAAGAAAAATGTGAGGTAAGAAATATCCTTTAATTTTAAAACATGTTATGTATATTTTTATGGATTTTATATCATTTTTTAATGTTAATATAAATATATTCTTTATAAAAGGACAACACGCAGTCTATGTGACAACATTTCACATCAGAAAAAGATACGATAATCGAACCCAAAACCAAAGTGTGACTGAAATTTATTGCTTACCAGTTGACTATGTGATTGCCCTAGTTTGAAAGAAATATTTTTTTAGTTAAATTATTTTATATCGATAATAATTTGATTGTGTGAACTAATTTTTATCAAATGTATATCATTATTATATGAAAATGATGTGGTAATTAAATGAAAATTCTTTTTTGGAAGACATTTTCCCTTTTGGGGACACTATAATCCTAATGAATATAGAATAAAATGAGATTTCATAAGATTATTAATGGTTTAATTTTTTTTTTGGAATAATTTATGATTTTATTATAGAAAAATTATGATTTCATTTATTTAGGGAAATAAATAACTTGTAATTGATAATATGTTATTAGTATATTTACATTAATTTATGATACTATTAGAGTAGTCGATGTTATAAATGATATGATTTATCGGGGAAGACTATGAGATCAAATTATTCTTATATTTGGGATTCAATCTTAGTTTTTATTATATTGATATATTTTATGGATGTTTTCATATATAATGGCTATTATTCCACATTTGGTATTTTTTCATGATTTTTTTATTAACAGTAGTATTTTTATAAAAAATGTAACTTTTGGGGGATTTCTAGATCATATAATGACTATTTTAGATTTTGTAATGTCTAATGATTTGGGAAATATATAGAGTTCAAATTTTGTTGATTGTGTGATTATATAGATGTTTGTTGTAGCACTTTAGATATGACCAAGTCATCTTGAATAATCATCATTTTGAGAAAAGATGAATATGTGGGGGAAATTTATTAAAGGATGAAACTCTATCAAAAAAGGTAGGTATATTTTCATATTTTCTTATTATAAGTAGTAAATGTATTCCTTAAAATTATTAAAAGTAATATAAAACAAAAAATATTTCTGTTTATTTTTTATATTAAGGAATCAAAGACCATTTCACCAATCACAAGTTTGTGTTTTTCATAGGGATAACATTATCCTAATCATGTATTCTATCACTCACCATCATAACATGATGGTTAGTTTTCTCTAATATATACATGATTTCATGGAACCCTAGTATGTATTTTCTGAGGTGACTTTCAAACTTGTCTTTATTTATATTAAAGACATATGTTTATATATATTTTTTTTTTTCAGATGTGGGACATTCAATGATGTTTCCGATCCCAAATTAAAAATAGTGAGGAAGCAATTTTCAAAAGGGGGGAAAATGTAATGACCCATGTATTTGTAGAATAATACTTTTTTATTTATATTAATAATTTTTAATATGATATAAATTTTATGTTAAATGTGAGACTTCTTATTATAGCATATTTGACACACAACAATGGGTTTCTACAAAATCTTATGTTGCACGCATTGTTGAGTTACAATCAAATATAATATAATAATAATATTATTATTTTAAATGATAGATAATGACTAGTTGTTGGAAGGGAGGGAATGAATAGTATCAAACTAATTATTAAATATGATATACACTTATTTAAATAATGATTCATTGGTTACAAAAATTATTATAAATGGAAATAAAAACCAATTGAATATAATTCATTATTTTTTATGAAAACCTTTTTATATGAGTTTAATAATTTTTCAATATCACACTTTATAGATTTTTATTCAATTAAATAATTATATAAATTTAATGTAATATTTTAAATTAATAATATATGTTTTTTAGATATGATATAAGAACAAAATCAATATTTCTTATAAAATATGGATTTTTCTAAAACAGATGGTTTACCACCTTATTATGAATAAACGTTTTTAAAAACAGTTTTTTTCAATTTTAGTTTTTATATTTGAAATATATATTTTTTTATAAATATAACAACAAAATCTACATTCGATGAAATTTTGGTATTTTACTGGTAATGTTCATTTTTTAATGAATAGTTAAAAAAATACTACTTTTTAATTCAAAACTGTCTTCTCATCTATTTTATTTATATATTTATATTGTCACTTTTATTTGTTTTAAATTTAAATTGGTTTTTATTTTTATCATTTAATACATTGATAGACATTGGATGTAATTTTACTTTTAAATCTTACTTAAACACTTGTCAATTCTTTGATTGTTATTATTTCTTAAAAATCATCATTTTGGTTTCGGCAATGGGAATCAATTTTAATTTAATTATAGGAAATTAGGTTTTTTTAATTTGTATATATGTTTTCCATATTTGGAATCAGTAGGTTCAAAATTTTTAAATAGGTACCTTTTATTTATTGACAATATTAAAAATATCATTAGTAATTATTTTATTTATCATGGTCGATGTGTAATTCTGGAAAATAAGGGTAAACAATAATATTATAATAATATTAAATTACACTATCAGGTGTAATAATATTATTAGAAAAGATAAGTTCTACCATGACATCCTTGAATTGATTTTGGGACACCATAGAGCCACATTGATATGAAAATGGCATTTTATAAAAATTAATTTAATGTAAGGTAATCTGTTACAGAAAAAAGAATTTTATAGTAAAAAAAATTATATTGGTTTATATAATAGATAATTGTAACTATAAATAATGATTAGAAAAAAAAAATTCATACATCATGGTATTTTATTTATATTTTTTATACATCATATAAATAAATTTATTTATGACATAATGATGATGTAGTGATTACAAAATTAAGTAATGATTATCATAAATGAATCTATAAATATTAAAATAAGTTTATTTTTAAACATATTATACCATACACGATTCTTAGGGATGTGTATGACATGGTATCATTTAATTAATGATGTTTTTTTTTAAAATAATAAATTTTTATTTATTGTTAAAAATGACAGTATAGGAATGGTATAAAAATTGATGTAAATGAGATTTTAAGAAGAATATTATCTTATTAAATGATAGAATAGTAGTAAATAACTATGTTTCAGCCAAATGACAATGATAATTTTTAAAATTTTATTAATGAAACTCATGATGATATATTGTTATTTTATTGTAAATATTTTAACAATCTAATATGAATAGACATGAAGACGTGATAATAGTTAAATTGGTTAATGAAGGGTTAATGCAAAAAGATAATGTTAAATTTGAAACCAAAAATTTCATAAAACCTCTTATTGGATAGTATTTTGATTGAACACCGCTTATCTTCAAATTAAATTAGTTTTGGACCTTTTTAAATCTAAATTATGTTTATAATAATATAATCTTTAAAGACATTCCCAAATTACACCTCCTCCCTATAATAAAAGGCCACCGTCTCTAACCATTACTCACATCTCTCAAACATCATGGCTAATCCAACATCTAATCAAATAATTATAAAACATCCCCTACTCCCTCTTATAATCCTTACATTGGGCCTATAGAAATTCATGAAATCCTTTTAGCCAAAATCCACGAGAGTTAAACATTTTTAGAGGTAGTGACTTCTCTAAAGATCATTTTCACTATTTTACTTCTCCACTCACTATTATATTAATATTCTATGATTACATAAAAACCACAGTATCCTCAACATACTAGGATGATATTATGAGAATTATCTAAACTACACTTACTCAAACCTCTATCTAATGGATACAAACATATTGTTTCTATGTACGACGAATTGCTGCCTCATGAAATGATGATGATTTGATTAACTCATACCACCTCTCATGGAGGCCATTATGATGGAATTGCATTTAAATATGATATATTTTATATATATATTGTCTCTATAAAACTGTAATTTTTATTTTAAAATATAACTTTCTGCTTTTCATGTGGTGTATATTTGATAAATTAATTTAATTAAGTGTGGACAATATCCCCCTCAAAGTGATGTGACTCATTAATTTCATAAATAGAACGTATAAAGGATGGAGTTATTGAAATTAAAAATCACACACACACACAAAGATATATATGTATATATCCAATAATATTATATTGGAATTATAATACATTTATGTATCATTTATTTTTTCTTTCTTTAATATGCCACAAAAATATAAGTAGTGTTCATGTGTACGTACGGCTTACCGTCTCTATGAATTGTTCATTTTATTTATTATCTAAAAGAGTTATAGAATTTAAAAAATTCATTTATAATGGAAATATATGATATTTAAATCATGAAAACTATTCTGTATATAATGTACACTTGACCACATGGACACCTTTCAATTATAACAAGATCATTTTCGACTCAAGTACCCAATATCGATAAAACGAACATTATTAACATAAATAATTATGTACTTTTTATAACATGGTAATAAGTGATATTAAAGTAATAATAATCATTAAAAAGTTTCATAATCATGTATAAATTAACATCTGTTTATTTTCCAGGATTAACAAGGAACATATGTGATGAATCGGGCTCAATGTAAGGGAACCTTTCACCATCCTCTGTTACTCAAAGATGTATTTTATCATAAGTATTTAAATTTCCATTTTAATTTTTTTGGGTATAATATCCTATATAATTATTGTTGTAAATATTATTTCCATTTTATTGGAGTTCCATTTCTCTCCCATCATCAAATTATTGTAATTTTAATGTGATGACGTTAGGAAGCATAATATTTGTATAAAAACATCATACCCAAATTACCATATTTTTTGTTAATCTCATACTTCTTGATTATTTCATGATATAAATATGTTTGAATAAACTCTAGTTTTTTACTCATAATATTGACTTATATTGGGTGTATTTAATTTTGTCAGAAATATTTATGTCGTTGATTTCACTTTAATATAATGATACAATCTATATAATTGACTTCATATCAATCTAATTTTATTAAGTAATATCGTGTTTTCATGAACAATTATTATCAATAATTTTTATATACAACATTTTTTAATCTTTATATCATGAATGTGTATATTATTATTATATATAATCTTCTTTCGGAGTTAATTACATAATAATTTTAATTCAAGTGTTTCTAAAGTGGTAAACACTATTTAACAAAAACATATTTTTATTTCTTTTACAGATTTATTGTTCTAAATAATTCTAATTAATTTCTATGATTCAAAATGGGTTTAAGGGTTAATTGTTTAGGACATGCGTTTTAAAAATTGTAAATTCCAATTAAAATTATCAGAGTGTAATGGGACATTTTGATTCAAAACTCTACTTCTCAAATATTTTAAATGAACTGATTATATCAATATCATGAAATGATATATAGTGATTTAAATGCAAAATGATATTTTCCATTATTATTTCCTTATGTCCTATGATTATGTTATGGTACTTGGATTTTTTACAGGTTGTTACGTGATATACTAATGATGGGTGGTTATGTGATAAATCAAATATCATGTGATTTCGTGATAAACCATGGATGGCTGGTTATATTATAACACCAAATGTAATGGGTTTAGAAGTCATTCATATGAATATTCCTTTTAGTGATATGGGTGTAATTATACTATATGGTTATTCCATTTTGGTATGTTTATCTCCCAAGTTAACTTTATATGAAATATGTTGATTTTCAAGGGATTTATAGTAATCATTAGGATAAAAAAAGTTTATGTAACGAGTTTAAATTCAATGATGTATATTTAGTACTTCTTAAAGGTGAATAATATGAATTTTTGATAAAGTATTATTTGTTTTAATGGTATCCCAATAATAATAGTCTTATTTATTTATATATATCTTATTGAGATTTTTATGATCAAACAATGTTTTGAAATGTTTTTCACAAGACATTAGGAAGTATAGTTTCAAGGATGGGATCAAGGAAATGTTATATTGTTTCAACATGAAACTATGTCATGTTTTGTTTTAAAGTGAATTTTTTTATGAAAAAAATTTATAGTGAGTAGAAGTGTCTACTTATAATATTCTTGTTGATATGAAAAATTTATGTCCTAATAATCTAAAGCAATAAACCTATTATGATCCTTAGTGTGAAATAACGTAAAATTATGGACATATCATTAGATTATGTATTGTTTATGGCTGGGTCTTATACCACCTCTCAACTATAGGGGAATTTCTCACTATAGTTAGTATCGAAACATATTTTAGAATCATTTGAAACTATGATTATTTAAAAATATACATGATAACATAACCCATAGATAGACACTAAAGATAAAAATATGAGAACACCATAACATTTCAATAAGCTATAGATAATTTCTCTTTTATAAGAAAATAATCCATGTTTTGATATTGCAGGTGGAAATTTTTATATCACATATTTTCTTATGGTAAATAAATTTTCATATAGAATATTAGGAATTATTCAAACATAACCTAGTACATGAGAATGTAACATTCCATTGACCTTGTTTGATACTCCAGGGTGATGTTTTAATATAATTCTTTTTTTCATCAGAATCCACATTAAAGGATTTTAGTAGATGATGAAATTGAATGAGCTAGGTAGAATATAAGGTTTATTTATATTGTAATTTTATTTTCATTATTTCAAAATCCAATAACTGATTATAAGTATTTCTAACTATGATTTTAATTTTCCACACTATTCCATTTGATAGTAAATTGATGGAACCCGAATGAATCATGTAAAAATTGAACATAAAGATAAAGGAGATGAATAGGTGAAACCAAATTGTATTTTTATATGATTAAATGATATCATATTTATGTCGAATCATTCTTCACTAGGTTTCATTATCTACCATATAAGATAACAATCTCCCATACTCACCACATATGTGAGGGACATAGCTTTCTCTGAACTCAAGTGGTGGAGGCCCTGAAGAAAATAATACTTCATTTCAACCATTCAATAAATGTACATAGGGACTTCTGGAAAATTTATTAAATAAATTGAATAAATTATTTATATATTGGAAAATCGGTTATCCAAAAGAGAATTCCCAAAGTAAAATTATTTGTGTGTTGGAAGGATGAAAATATCATCGTAAGGATCTATTTATAGTTAGTATCATTAAATGTGGGGTACCTGGGAACATACTATGTCAACTCCTTATTCTAAATGGTAACCACGTTACCATGGATGTACAAAAGTGGAAATAAAGTTTATTTTTGAAAATAATGATGTATTGAAAACCATTGAAAAATTGTATTTAATGGTTAATTTTATTTCAAGGATGAATATAATTTTTTTAACACTGTTGTGATATATTTTATAAAATAAATAAACAATATGCAGGGTTAAAATCAATATAAATATTCAAGGAAATTGGTATTAAACACAAAACCATATGATGATATGGGTTTAATGCCAACTAGTGACATAGGTAATATCATGGATAATATATCATTTTTTTAGCTAAAAAATTTGACAGGTAAATATTAATGAGAAACCATTGGTATTGCATTTTAGGTTTATAGATTAATGTGTTCAAAATGTTGGTTTTGGATAAAATTTATATATAGGTAGAAATAAATTTCCACAATTTATGAATCATATGATCCATAAAATGTTAATTTGAGTGATTCATACATAAAAAATAATTTATGGATATTTATTTCATAGAATATGAATTGAATTGGAAATTGGTTGAACCACAACCAATTTCAAGAATTATTATAATGAAATAATAATATATCATGTAAAATTTATACATTTATATTAATAGATTTTAATATAAAACATACTCTTCAGAATATTTATCCTTAAAATTTATTACCTTATTATGATTATTTATGACATTGGTGTCCTTTAAAAACATTTTAAATTCAATGTTTTCAACCACTCAACATTCTATTAATCATTAATCCTATATTGATGAATGTCCCCAATCACTTCTGATAATTTTTTTTCTTCTGTATAAAAATCATAAAATTCCACTAATGTTCTTCAGTATTGAAACCAAGTTATATATTATTTCATATGACCTTTGTACTCCGAATTCTAAATTATCAAGAGGAAATTTTGTTATCTCTTTTACAAAGTCCGTTTTTTCAATAATGGTATTTATAAATGTCAATAACAGGAAAAGGAAGACCATGTTTAACAGGGAATGATGTAATTTAATTATGTTTTAGAGAATGTGACGCACCAAAATTTAAAAAATTGTACATTATATTTGAAAATGTTTGTGGCACGCAACACTATATTTATAACAGAAATGAACATCCCTTGACCATATGATATACATTTATTTACATAAATCAATCACTATAGAAACCTAAGTTCCTTGAAATTATATGTTTATCTTGTTGAATTTTAACCATTTATTTTATCTAGCATTAAATGCAACAATGATTTTCTTCGACACCTTGCATTAAAAACGAGGCCATGATTTACTAAAAAACAATATAAACCTTATATTATTACTCAAATTTCATATTATATCATTACCAAATAATTTGGATGTTATGAAGAGTATTAACATACTTAGAAATATATATAGTTTATTTCATATATTAACAATTAATTAAAAATGAATAGAAAAAAATTTAATATACAAATATGTTTTTATATAAAAACATTTTTATGAATTAAATGTGAATAATATTAATAAGTTTAATTAATTTCGGGACTATAATAATGAAATTTATATATTATATATATAATATTTTTTTAATATTTAAAAAAATTATTTTCTTATAATAATATAGTAACAAATAAAATTTTTAAAATAGAAAACTGAATTTTTCTATGTATAGTTTTACCACATATTAATGAATGAGTTGCTTGAAATATAAATTTTGACACATTTTATAATTTTATTAGAAAAAATAAACTAATTATTTAAATTGAAATGTTAAAATTATAATATGTTCATTTTATTTATTTTTCCTATAGGATTGATATTTTTAATAGTGAATTATACGAATATTTAATTGAAAAATTGGTTTTTCATTTAAATAATTTATAATTTTAATTAATATTTTAGTTTTTTAAATGTTAAATAATATAATTTAAACATATATTAATATAATTTTTTTCATTTAAGTTAAATTAATATTTAATTTTTAAATAAAAAAATTCAATAATTTGATCATTTTCACTTTAAAACCCCATATTTTCGTTAAGGCTACAGGTATATTTTACATTAAATTCATCCAAATATGTTATATGAATTTAGAAAATTGAATTCCATATATCAAATATGAATTATTTATCATTTATAAAAATTGAAAATTAATTTTTCTCAAAAGTGACTAGTGAAAACAAATTGTGCTAATGACTACGATTAAGGTAAATATATTTTTATATATTTGTTATTATTAAAATAGAAAATGTGTAAATGGACCAAAAAATTCAAAAAACCCATTAATTTTAATTATCTAAATTGTATAACATATTTTCTTGGACATGGTTATTTGTTTTAGGCACCATATCTTAGGGCGTACTTGCAATACTATTCACTTTATTGGTGTTTACAATAATTCCACTCTTCCTCCACTAGAAAAGGGAACCCAATCCATTTAATTATTGACACCTAACAATAGATTTATATAATCCAGAACCTAGATAATTATATGAAAATTAATCTTATCATCATCCTAGATGCCTTAAATTGGGCGTAAATGTAATTGAGGAATCCCTTTGGTGAAAATCGTTAAGAGATACCTAATGAAGATGTATCATCTACCAAAATGAATTTTGTTTCATTTATTTATTTCCCCCATTAATTTATTCTTATTACATGATTATATTACAATCAATGTGTCCTAAATATTTTTAATTTTATATATGTCATGGTTATGACCTATACATCGAAAAACATGAATCATTTGTGTTGAAAAATCACCATTCGTGAGTATTACCAACTGGCACCTCCAGAACTGATGTCACTTATTTTTATGCTTCAACCTATCCAGGGTTGGAATGAAAATTAAAAGAATGTTTTATCTGATATTTTTGATATTTATGGTGTATTTTTGTTTCTAAAATAACAATTTATCACACACCTTCTTGATTTCAATTTTAGAAAACATGATAATTGAGTCAATGTGGACGACGAAGAACTATCTGGTGAAGTGATGTTATTTGTTCACACATTACATGGGGATTTATTAAATAAGAGTTCAATAAAAACATCCACTACTAGAACATTTTCCAATACCAATAGTTTCCAACCATGGGTATATCCTATAAATCCAAGGGTGTAGAATATAGACACAGTTTTAGGAACCATGGGTGAATGAGGCATCGGTATAGAACTATAACCACAGTTCTTAAGTTGTTGGGATAGTAAATTTTAGTGCAAACACCTATACAATTGGATGGGTAAGATTGTATGTATAGTTATTTATTTATAATTGAACTCCATTAGGATTTTTTCTCTTTACTTTCCGCCTATATACGAGTCACCCTAGAACTATAATACAATAAATTTTATGTTTTTTATATACAATCATATATATAAGTATATGCATGTAAAAAAATAAATATTTGTTAATTAATTAATATATTTTTATTTTAAAGTTTTAATAATTGGCCATCCTATATATACAATTTGAAAAAACCATGGGTGTAGGTTATACTATAATTTTTTTCCTCTATGAAATCTATTGGCTCAATTTCAAAATAACAATGGGTATAGGGTTGACTTGTACCCATGGTTTTTTTTGAACTATTGGTATTGGTTATTCCTGCATGATGTTTCCCCTGTGAAACCTGTGCCCAAGGTTATCCCAAAACCATTGGTATATTTTCCCATATACCCATGGTTTAGGAAGAACGATGGGTGCAGTTTGACCCTAATAAATAAATACCCTCAGTTTTGGGAGAACCGTGGGTATAAGTTTTTCTTGTAAATTGTTTTCCTCCTGTGGATATAGGGTGACCTATATACATGAGTTTTAATCAAATGTGAGTACATTGAAATTTTATATTAGTTTGTGATAATAATTACATAAATATGATAAATTAGTAATAATATACATTAAAATAATTATAGACTTTTGTTATCATGATAATTAAATTGAAGTAGTATTCATGAATATGTACTTGATACATGCTCCGTGAACGGTGTATTTCATTTCTAATCGCCATATTCATTTGATTACAATAAATTCAAATATAATGAATATATATGATATTTACATTTGGGTTCGCATTATTTGTATGATAAAATCATGATTTATGTAAATAAAATAGAAAATAACAAGTCAAAACATTGTCGAAAAACAATGAATGTTATTTCATGAAATGCTAAAAATAATGTATAAATAAAAATAATGGGGTAATAATATAAAATAAAAGGATTAGATATTATATATCATTATATGGTCCATTTATAAGTTAATAAGACATTTATAACCACTATAAATGAGGATAAATCATGTAAAATGAAAAGGGAAGCTTGAGATATGGGATTCCATTAGAATTTCATTTCATTGAGACATATTGTATTGTTATGCACTGAGTTTCTTTTATATTGTTTATATACTACCACATTGAGAATTAAAATAATTAATACATCATTATTAATGACATTGTTTGTTCCAATAAAAATGAATTCATATAAGGGGATTCGAACAAAATGATTACTATATGGTATAGAAATACAACAACTTAACATAATGTGATTGGGTAATATTACTTCCCCATTATTGTCAATATTATATGATAATATATATAATTACATTGAATATATATAAAACTATTTTAAAAAAATTTCATGATGATTTTGTCTTGATACCCATAATAGATTCATGGATTAAATATACATTCAACATAATAATCACATTATGAAAAATTTTAAAATCTCATTATAATCAATATAAATTATTCGTGAGATTACATTAAAGGATATAATGTAAAAATTGTTTAATAAATCCTTTCATATTTATAGAATATGTTTATTTATGATTTTTTCATGTTATAGTAACATTTCCCCAGACATTGGTACATAAAATTTTAATGATATTTTTCTAATAAAATTTAACATCATTTCTATTATATGTTCGAAATAAATTGTCATATTGTCCAATGTTTTCTAAACTCTTCAAAACAATTTTCCAAAACCTTCTCATTAAAATTCTATTAACCGTAATACTATGAAAAATGAATGTTATTGTTAATTTTTTTTGAAAATTGCCATATTTATTTTTTGGATTCTTCATTTTAATTGTTATGATAAAAATTTTAAATAATTTTTATTTAAGTGATTTTCAAATAAATTGATTTTCAAATTTGTTTATAAAAATGATAATGATATTTTCCTCTACAATGTTTCTAAAAGCATTTATCATTTCATTAATGATAAGAAACTATATTATTACTCCAATGTGAATAAATTATAATGATACCATTAATATTCTTCATGTTGATGGATTATGGTTATTTTGACCAAGGATAGAAGTGACATTTACTAACAAGATTCATTTTTTAGTCACTATGTTCCACATGAGTTATTCACATTATATTGACCATTTATGGTTAAATATCCCCAAAATGATTACATTTTTTTCAATGAAATGATTATTTCCTAAACCAAATACAATATTAACATGTGATATTTAATTTGAATGAAATTTTATTGAATAGGTAAATATTGATAAATTTGTATCCCATTATCAAAAAGAATATTTGACCACAAATATTTTTAATCAATTAAATATATTAGTTGATATTTGAATAATGATTTGGACAAGAAATAAATAGACTGAAAACAAGTTAATCCATGCACCTTGATGCATCTTTAGTCTCATGGGATGAATCTGTTGGATAGACATAGCAATTGTCCTTTCACCCAATATGTTTTAAACAGTCTAGAGTATTGATCACGACTGTATGGGTTTCATGTGATTGGGAAAATGAATTCCAAAAATTATTAAATTTCTTTTGTTTTGAAATCATTTGTTACTATCAATTATATTATCTGAATTATTTTTTTAGATAAATATCTTTCCCTATTTTTTGATAAAATGGTTTGATTTTTCTATTATTTACCTTGAATAAATTATAATTAATTTTCAACATATTTATATAGAATGTGTGTTTAGTTATTTTTCATTCCATGTAGATTATTTTCTTGTATTCGTTATTTATTCTATTGTTCATAATCCTTAATAAAAATTTTAGCTCACAAGTGTTACATTCCCATTCCACAGGATTTTAGGAATTCTACTACAGAATATATAAAATGATACTCTAGATGTAATAAAAAAGTTTTGAGGAAAAAACAAAATTTTGAAATTTCCATAATCATTTTTATTAACAAGACTGATGTATGTATATACATAATCTAGACTAATAAAACTCTTTGTTACATTGTTATGTGATTCATTTATATGTATGCAAATATAATAGTTGTATGTACAATCCCTATGATACTAGGGTCTGGGCTTCAACATTTTCTATAAAACCCCACATGGACAAAAAATAAACTATTATATCTCACAAAATTGGGATATGATATTAATTGGATACATAATATTTAATGTTATCCTAGATGAATCCTTTTGTGAAATGAAATTACCCAACTATATTTCCTTCACAACGATAAAGTGACAATTATTAAAGCTAAAAACTAGATTTTTCATTATATAGGTTTTTAAAACATTTTCCTTATTCCCTAATAAATAATCAAAAGTTTTTATTAAATAGTAAATTTTTTAAAAAATTATGACCAAGAAGTAATCTATGTATTTGGAAGAAAATAATTGGCATACACTGCTAAAGTATACATCATACATTTCCTAATCTAAAAGTCACTCTATTCTAATAAAACTCTGGAAAGTGAAATTTAATGGTGTATTATATTTTACTTGATGGATAATTGGTACATAAAAATATCCACAAAATCCACCCATGAAATATTAATTTCTTTTGCCTTCCAACTATTATAGAATTTAGTATACTAATGAGATAGTGAAGTGGTATATTCATATAACTCAGTTCAACTTTCTATAATAAACAAAAATCATGCAAATATTCTAATCTATTATGGGGATTAATTCATTATTATGCATTATTAATAAAAATAAAATAGTATTCTTGCTAACCACATTTATGGAGCTCATCCATTCTGAGTAAGAAATTGGGTTTAGGATGTCAAATGTGAAGAATTTTTTAATCCAAATTTCTATAATTTTTATAATTTATGGGTTTTTTCTTCTGATGGGTTTCCTAATCAGTCTAGAGTAACCCTCTTGAACAATTTTATAGGAACCTAAAACGGTGTTTATTTTAGGGTTGTATCTAAATATCCTTTATATGGTATGAATATTTTATTTCAAAGGATCATTTATAACTTTCTATTTTTCATGCGATAGTTGGTCTACTATGATTACTGGAAATTATTACCCTTGGAGAAGTTAAACATATCCTCAGTCACATGGGAATAGTATAAATTAAATATTATGTGGGTTTTTTTGATGAGATAAAACTAAAATTTCATAGATCCAAATCGTTCTTCTATTTTGAAAATCCATCAATTCCATATTCTTATAAAAATTAAACAAAGAAGTTATATTTCATTTCCTCATTAACAATACAAAAATATCTAGATATTTGAGTGCTCACATATTATATGGTTTTATAATCACAAAGGTGTTCACTTATGGCTAAAAATGCCCTATGAATACTAGAGTCATCAATGTTCTCACCACCTTATTAAAAAATAATTACAAAAGGAAATGCTGGTTTATAGGGTTCCTCTTATAGTCAATATCATTTAAGTACACCATTATTTCTCCCACATGCATGGTTATGGTCACTTTGTGTACATTACTGACTTTATTTTCCATATTTATGAATGTTATTCCAAAAATAATGTGGGAATTCACTATTTATAAATCTTCATCCTTGGATAAAATATAGAATTATTTTGGTAAAATATAATATAAAATCATATGGGATGATCCTCTAAATCTCCATAAGTAATGAAAGTAGATCTCTTAAAAACATGGATAAACAATCATGTTGTCATATTTACAGGTTTTTTAAAATATTAATATATATAGTCAGACATGAAATTTTTGGAATCATAATGAGCACACAAGTAATTGTAAAATATTAATGAACCAATGGACCAAGTAATAGAAAATGACTACAGATCTTGACATTTTTTGGTAACTATGTTGAGATCTGGGATAAATAACATCTATGTATGTTGAATCATTAATTCTCATCAAGACTATTTCTTTTTTTGAAAATATCATTGATAATATAATATAATTTTTTAATTTTTAATATGGATTATAATATGGGTTTATTAATTTTATCCTATTGTAATTTCTCAGAGATATCTCTTTGATGATTATTTTTAATAAAAATTATTATATTCTATAAATATTAAAGGTAATTGGAGGGGAATGTATTTCCTCTCTATTTATTTTATCTGAAATGGATATTCTTTTCATTAATTATTGAATCTTGATGTGGGTTCTTCCTTAATATTATTTTTTTCTTGTTCATGTAGGGTGGTCTTATCATCTATAATCTACTGCGAATTTCAATAATTTCTAGTCTCAACATCATTGGGTTTATCTTCTTATTACTTGGGATATGGTGGTTTGATTTCTTTTTCACACCATTTTATTATCATTTTTAAATATTACATTTGGATTTGGATTGTCCATGTAGATATTTTTACATGGTTTTTGTACCCATTGTCCATGATATTCATGAGCGTATTGGACATATCATTCAATGGATTTTTCATCACCTTTATATCAGTTACATTCATTAATTAAACTATTGGATTTCTTGATCAATGTTTTTATAGTATTTTTGATTAATATGATGTTGATGATAATCATATTTTGGTATTTTTTCTTGTATGTTTTTTCTAAAGGGGGTTTGTTTTGGAAATGATTTTCAAAAGGGGTTCTAGATAGACATTTTTAACCACCAAAACCCTTTTGGGATTTTTTTTTTCTATCAATGGTATGTTCTATTGAAAAATATTGGTTGAATATAGCTTCAAAACACTCTATAACTCGTACCTATGTAGATTGATCAATGAGTTGATGGGGCGATGAACATAAACCACATTCTTGGGGTGGGTTAGTTTGATAATTCAATATTTTTTATCTGTTTTTCATACTATGCATGTCAATTCTTAATGGTTGGTTTCAATCAATGGCATTGGGATTGAGGTTTTGACCTCGAAGTTTCTTCTGGTGTTGATACCACTTGTTCAAAATTTCTATGAATTGATAGAAAAATTATTGATTATGCTCCTATATTCAGTAGGTGATATAAGGGTCAAATATCTTTTGTATGGTGCCTCAAAGAGGTTTACTTCACATTCATGCATCATTTGGTAGAATTATACAATGGAGGTATGAACATCCACAGAATTCTAATCATAGAATTCAGAATGATTTTTCAATCATTCCCAGTATATATTAAGGGTTTATTTATTATATTGTCTATTGAAATAGATCTTCTGCAATATTATAGTGGTCATGGAGGTGGGGATTAATAATTGCATGAGAATTATTTTTAGAACAACTAAGTCATTGATTTCTTTATTATTTATGTTATATAAATAATCTATGGTAGTTAACTTTAGTGAAAAGCGGAATTCCCTCTAGTTTACATTTTCCTCAACCACACCTAATAGATTAAAGATAATAAAAGATGAAATCCTAAATTCGCTATTTTTGTATTTCTCCTACAAGGCCATGAAACATTTTTATATAGGAATGTTATTTAATTTTGTTTCACAAAAATTTGACTACAAAAGCATACAATATTGATTTTTCTGGTTGCAAAAATGGGGGGAGGGGGATATCTGTAAGGGTTTGTAATGAATTAAGGGCCTTGATTACATGTTCTGAGTGATAACTCTATTTTTTACATGAGTCCACAAATATGATATGTGAAATTTATTTTCATGATTAATAGTCCTTAATCTAGATAAAAAATCACTCTATATATCAGGTTCAATATCAAATATATCCCCATTGTATGTCCTAATCATACATGTTATGGGTTTTATTTAACACCTAATCTCCATAGGAGAATCTATGTTTCCACACACACTAGTCTTGTGGTGTGGGAAAAGGTATTTAATACCCTGTTAAGTGTGTTATATTATTAGAGACAAAATTCATCATTAGAGAGTAGTGTTTTTGAATCTATATGTCAATAGTGTGGAAGTACATTAATTAACATAGATAAATTTATTAGGGAATAACTAACATGTTTTGTAGAGATAATATTAGAAAAACATTATTGTGTTTGATTTTTATCACATTCTATAATTATATAGAGGTCCTTAAAATTGAATCCTTTTTTATAAATTGGTTCAATGAAATAATTAATAGTTCATTCACCTTTTCACCATTTATTTTGGGTGATTTATAATGAAAATATTCCACCAATTTCATTGGTTAGATTTTTTACTTTCTAATGTCTGAGAGTTATAGTAGGTCTACTATGCATCACCTAGGAAATTAAAAATCAAAAATTGACCACCCAAATGACCTAAAAATTTTACTATCTCTTCCCATATGAGAATATTAATCATGGGAATCTTCTCCACTGGATCTCAAATCTCCCAATCAATGTGATCCAAAACCAATAAGAGGGAGGAAACTTTTTATAGACAATTATATATAAAATATTTATAATTGAGATACAAATACATTCACATACCATTAAAATTACAACATCATGAATTCAAATCATTATAAAAAATACAAAAGAGACAATGGTATTTCATAATTTCTTGGACTTCATAGTTACATTAGGAAACATACCATTATCCCATCCATAGAGGCTTCTAACAATCTATTTAAAGGGATTCAATTGGGGATGATGGATTAGGTGCTATTAGAGAAAAAATAAATAAATAAAAGAAGTCAAATAAATAGAGTGTCTAAAGGAAGAAGTTGTTTTCCCCCCTCATCATCCGATATGATTTCTCTGGCGTAGAAACCATCTATTTATAGTGTTATGAAACCTAATAATATCCCTCATTAGAATATTTACACATCATCACATATATTGATTATGTAATTTTAAATATCTGGGAAATTCATTCTTTTGAGTTCCTGGGTATTTCCAAATTTCATTGTTGTTCTATAATTTCAATGTGGTGGTATCATCATCCAACATTCTACATCTAGTGTTTGATCAACCTATGATAATCTTCTCTCTATAGATATTATTTTCTTATTCATATATCATATAGCATGAAGGTGTAATTCTCTATTGATTCATCTTCCTCTATGGATGTGGTTTCAAAAAGTGTTGCCACTTTTTATATGTTGTTCAACAATGTTGAGTTGAGTGAAGGTCATGGTATTCCTCCTCAATAATTGTCATCAGTGATATATAAGGATATTTGGAAGAGAGTTTATATTAGATAATATTTTGTCTTCAAAGAATTCTATGGTGAATACATTAGTGATTAGGGAGCAAAATGTATGTAGTGATTGATTTCTCTAGATGATATCATTGGGATGATGGAGGGGTTATGAAAGTTGAATGGTGGCATGTTCATCCATTGGCTTGATGGTGACATGTGATACCTTCGAACCGATGGTTGAATTTTATATTATTGGACTTATGTAGTGGTGAATCAATGGATACTCTAGGCTTCATGTTGTTGATATATGGTTCTCGGTGAGAAAAGAGGATGATTAGTTGTGGTAGTCAGACGTGGTATTGGTAGCTCCTCCAGATGATACCATTACCTCAAAGGTAAAATGTGCTACTATTGGGGAACTAGTGGCATGTGAAACCTTTTTCTCAAATGTGTCTTATCATACCATTAGCCCAATATTGGCATGTTTTATGATCGATTGTCCAAAAACTTTTCATGATGACGATGCAAGTGACAATCTAGGTGGTTTTAAAATTCATCAATACATACAACCTTAAAACTGATAAAAGTGAGATACGTTATCAAATTATTCATTATTAATTATTTAATGTGTGTGGGGGGTAGTTTTTTTATGAATATATTATATTATATAGGGTTGTACTAGGATCAGGAGGTGATTCGTATGATTCCCATGCTTCATCATGGATGCTTTATCTCATGACCATGCCTCCATTGTGGGATAGTTAGTGTTTTTTGTCAGTAGTAGTTTTGGATGGTGAGATGAATGTGATAGAAGAAAAATGTCTATGTTGTATTCTGTGTATGAGCATGAGGGTTGTGGTTGGGGGAAAATGATTTAATTTTTGTTATGATCAATAGTATTCCAATTTAAATTCATCCCACATTATATTATTAGGGGAACTCGTTGAGTTCTTAAATATAATGGAGTGAATACAATGATACAATGATATACGATGGTGGTCGGTGGACACCAACCAACCACCTTAGAATTCCCTACTATAGTGATACCCTCCTCTCGATACATCTTAGTTTTCACCATCACGATCCATCACTAATTAGCTTTATCCCATCGACATATGTGGAAGTATTTGACCCTAATGGCCCCTACAAGGGCTTGATACTCCTTGTATCCCTTCTGGACTAAAAATTCCCTCTCGA
This sequence comes from Viscum album, assembly GCA_963277665.1. Classification (NCBI taxonomy): domain Eukaryota; kingdom Viridiplantae; phylum Streptophyta; class Magnoliopsida; order Santalales; family Viscaceae; genus Viscum; species Viscum album. The sequence continues at coordinate 2,130,020,802 of OY728152.1, read as the reverse complement.
TGGTTGTGTAGTCGACTATGTAATTGTGGGTTGAATAATTGGATGACTGCCATGGGTAATTGGGATAGCCTGTGTCCTTGACCATTTTTTCATTAATCACCAGAAAACATTCAAATGAAAATGTTAAACTCAACATAATAATAAATTAATCACTAAAAATAAATTTTAAAAAATAATTTCAATTATATAGTTTATATTTCAAATATTATTGTAAAACATTGGATTTTTTGGGTAGTTTTTTTGGTAGAATGATAGATTTAAAAAAAATGATAAGTCAAAATTATCGAATAATGAAAAGTAAAAATTGTCTGAATGAATATTTCTTACAAAATTCATGATTCCACAAAGATAAAATCTCATCTAGAAAATGATTTCACTATATCAACTCAGGAGATTCTTTCCCCTTTATTAGAAATCCCATGACCCATGTGGCTCAGCTCGTGTAAGGTATGTGTAAATATATAGTCCATGGTTGAAATATCATCCTTTTAATTTCTATATATGGTATTCATATTCCATGAATTAATAATAGTACCACTTATAATATCTTAAACCATGGTGGTCGAGTTACATTACATAAATAAATTGACGTAGTCATTCGGTTTTACAGTTTCCAAGAAAAAGAGCAATAATTTAAGAATCAAGATATGTGGTGAATCTATAAGGAGTAGAAATATAAACTAGAATTTCCCCAATACGTTTATGATAATTCTACCATATCAAGATGATCATTGATTTCCCCTTGAATCAGCATCCTTATTGCTTTTAATCCAAGCTATAAATGATGGTATCCAAATTACATCCATGTTTCCCGAAGGAGGATGGTAAATATATTAAATAATAAGATTCTCTATCAAGGTAATATAATTAATTAGGATATCATTATATCTTTTCTAGAGATAATTTTCATGTTTAACAGCATAAAAACATGATACAATGCTGACTTCATATTGAATGCACCACCTTCATGAATCTTTTTATTAGAAATTGTCTATATGATTATAATAACCACAAAACCAGTCACAATATCACAGTTGAGATGCTGTTGTGAATGTGTACAATTCATCCATGAAATCTGGTGATCCCATTAACATAATGACCATTGAATTTTAATGTCTAAAACAATATATAATAGCATTATATATGGTTGAATTAGTAACACAATCCAAGGGCAGATTATTAATGTCATCCCTATGATAGAAACATACAGAACAAGTAAAACATAATAAAAAGACAACACACCATAAGAAAACTTTATTGGGCCATTTTTAATGCATCACAATCCATGAAAAATTTATTATGGATGAAAAATAATGTTTCCTCTCAAATATGTATCATGTATTCTAGTATTCCCGTTAAAACATTCTTGATAGAAGGACATTGAAGATATACACCCATTAGAGGGGGGCTCCTATAAAAAATATCAATCTCAACTGATTAAATTATAATTCAAAACCTCTTAGTTCATACATGTTGGTAGATCATTCAATTAATTATCCATTTTATCAAAAATTGATTCATTTTTGTTGAAATTAGTGTTAAGAGTGTAATAATTATTTTGAAGAGGTGTAATAATCCATTAAAAAAGCAAAAAATTCAAGGATCCTCTACAATTTTTTAGCCAATATGAATTCATATAAATAGTGGAAATTAATTATGGAGGATAGGGAAAAAATAATAATACACATAATTTAAATTCCCACCTTATATCATGTTTAAAAACGTTGAACTAATTTAAAAATAGACTATAAATTCATATAGTTATGTCTCCAAATTATTTTATCCTACAAATAAATATTTTATTTATTAATTTTTTTCCAAACCTATATTTTCAATTGGTTTATAGAACTACATTCAAGTAACAGTTTCAACATTATTATGGAGAAGCTTCCACTCTTAGAAACAATTATAGTTAAGTTGTTAATAGTATTAATAAAATTAGTTAACCATATATAAATTATAAATTATTAACGAAATTTTGAGACAATAATATCTCTCAAAACACATACCATTCTCTAATGACTAGTTATATATATCGTCCCCTAAATCATTCTTGGAATGATTGAGAGAATCCATGATGTTCATGACATTAATTTTTCCAACATAGGTGAATAATATAAAATCATAACTTGATGATAAATGAGTGGGGGTATCGAGGATGCCTAAAAACTAATGGGATTGAATTTATTATTATTAACAATACTAAGCATTATCCAACAAAATTAATCTGAAAAAAATGAAAAATAATTGAATATTGAGTGTCACACTAGCTAACAGCTCCAGTTCAAGTGAAATATTACTCAAGGGATCCATTGATTGAACTGAAATATGTAATGAACATAAGGGAATTTGTACCAAATTTATAACGATATAAACAAAATCAAATTTACATTAGACCATTTAAATGAATCTCCATTTCAAATGGTCAATGGATTTTGTATCATCAAATTTGAGAGAAATAATACCCCCTCTAATACATTTCCTGAGATAATTAATGCATTCAAAGGATGTAATAAGAAAATCTTGAATAATCATACCTTTGATGAAAAGAAACTACATTCGACATATAATATTATTAGTAATTCCACATATCTTGTTGGAAATGATTTTATTTCAATAATATTATAAATATTTTTGATAATGGCCATAGGTATAAAATTTATAGAAATTATTAACTTAAATCTACACAAATTTATTAAATAATTTTGTAGATTATGCATAAAACATGAGTGTGTCATTCCACTGATAGGAAAAGATAATTATTATGTGTGTCATCCTAAAAACAATTCTCAATCATCATTTCATTTGAACTTACCTTTTCATAGGTCATTAGATTAATGTTTATGACATTTTATCTAAACTATTATTGAAGGAAAATCTATAACCTCAAAACATTTTTTGATTTTTTCAGTAGAAGTGAGGAAAATTGAATAAATCCATATAGTATTATGAGTAATAAGAAACTGTTATCATCCCATTCTTGAACACCAGGAAATTCATCTCATGGTTCAACATCATATAATCATGGGAATGTTTCCCAAATAAGATGTCTATGAATGTATCCCATGCTATCTGTAATAATATTTCATATTGTATCATATCATAAAATAGTCATCTACATACACATTGAATCATAACAGTCAAAAGATTTAACATTTGACAATAACCTGTCTCAAAATTTTGAAACAAAATCTCTATAGACTATATCCATTTTTACAGTTTAGAGGGGTCATTCCTTCTCTCAATGGATGGGGGTTCTATAGATAGAATTCATATGCAGATTATGTCATCATCATCCCAGACCTATGGAATCATCTTCCCAGAATAGGTAATAGATGATATATTCATAGTTTTTTTTATTATATTACATGAACCACTATATAAATTATTAGAGAATTTTTGGTTGGATCCCCATAAAAAAAATATCCTGAAATTTTCAATCAAAGTCATTTATAAGGAAACATTTTAAAAAAACAATAAAGGACTGAATAGAAATCTAGTTGGTTAAATAATAGAAATGATAACCAATCATAGACACACATGAGGGTTCATAAAAAGGCTCAACATAATATGATACATAGAAGACAATTAATAACCCCTTATTAAATATAAAAACATTATGTAATGTATCACATACCTGCATTATAGTCATAACGAAATTCATATATTCATGAAAATGAGACAACATGATCAAGGAAAATAATAGATTATATAATAAACCAAAAAATATAACATAATTTCAACAGGAATTTAATTATTTGGGATCAATCTAATTTAATAAATCGACACATATGTCATGATACCAATAATCCTAGTAAGATTCATGAATTCACACAATATCCCATAGAAATCATATCAATGTTATTTGAATCACCAATGCACTATTTAATCAATGGTAACATCATGGAAAATGCATAAATTTCTATTTTTTGGATAAATAGTGGTCCACTACATAGTTTGGCCAGTAACTGACATAGTTCTTATGCCTGATTCTGAGCCATACTATATAAATTATTCAATGGCCCAAGTCATATCAAAGGTAATAAAAAGGTTAGTGAACTGGGTACTCCAATAAATTTTTTTAACAATATATTATAAATTTTCATGTCTTATATATGAGTTATATGTGACCTCATGTACTCCTCCATGTATGATGTAGGTTACAAATTAGTATTGGAGCCCAAGAAATGATAATGGGATTCTTTTCCCGCCGAAATTTTTTAAAATCAGTGTATATGCATATTTGGATAATAGTAATCAGTAATTATTGAAATAAATTAATATCTCTCAGAGTAGCCACAAATGAAAATAAATACCCACACATATCGATTTAGTATGGAATGTTCGATAATATAAACCAAAACAAAATCTAATTAAATTTTTCATATGTAAGATAACAAAAATAGAAACAATATCCATTGAATATTTCAACCAGTATTGTCTACATCATAGCGATAACCATCTCAACTATCCATCAAACTAATATTATCCTTTGTAGGATCCCTAAGAATCAGATCTGTACATGAATTGAGATGATCTAGTAGGTTGTGATTATAATACATATTAAGATACAACCAATAACCGTTAAATTATGTTGATAAGTAATAAAGGTGAACTCGATTAATGAATCATCCTGAAAACATAAGATAAATATATAACACATGTGAAAGAATATTTTGGTTTATTAGAGACCAACTCTCCCTACATCAACAACTTGATGTAAGTAACATGTATGATTTAGTAGACACAAGAAATTATACCAGATAGTCCAAAATCAGGATTATTATATCTCACAAGAATGAATATCCCAATGCATTTAGAACAAGAATATTGAAGAACACACTCAGGGAGATATTCCATGAGGTAAACCTAATCTCAAAACTATAATAATAAATTATAAAAAATATGATAAAAGATATAGATGATTGATATGAAATCAAATCATATATGAAATAATTGCAACTGGATAAATTCACCTATAATAAATACATTATTATTTACCCCAAATCTATGCAAACACACAAATTTGATCCAACATCAGAGAATGTTCATTGGGGATCGACACATAATCTAAAATACATAATTATAATAATTATGTTTCATGAAAAAAATTCAATGGTTTCATTACTCATGGGAAATTTTGATGTTCATCGAATGTGTAACGCCCCGACCCCAGCTACCCAGAGTCGGTGAATTACTTCGTAACATTGGCATGATCACAAAAGATCAAGTCTCAAAAGACCGATTAGTTTAGTTACCTTGGAAACACTAGATACATTCATAAGTCTTACATTACTTCATAAATTGAAAAACTACAATAACAAAGTCTCCATAGTCCACACTCATATCCTCTTCTGACTATCCCTGCAGGTCATTCATAAAATACTTCCTCACATCCTGGAAAATATTAAAACATTGAAAGGGGTGAGCTCAGATGCTCAGTAAGGATAACAATATTGCGGAAGCTTTGATAAATAATCATTAACAATTAAGGCAATGTATAACTGGAACAAAAGCCTTTTTAAACTTGAACATAAACATAATATGGAAAAAGTAAAATGAGATAATGTCATTCACTTCTTCACATGGATATTATACTGGTCGAATAATCACATGAAAAATCAATAACCACTTTCATAATGAGGGAATGTATAATGCCAGACATTCTGAAACATTTTGTCAAGGCCTCGGCCAAGACGTCTAAAATGATTAAGGCCTCGGCCAAAACCATAAATCAAATTGGGAAAGGGCCTCGGCCAATTCCACGTCTAGTTGTCTCATGAGACCTACCGATGCATCGAGGAGCTATAGCAGGCTCCACCAATCACTTATTATGTCCAATACATTCCTTATATGAATAGGTTTAAACATATCATAAACCATAACATAATCGTATCACATAAAACATGCATAAAGGAAACATAACATTTCCACATTTCAATCACATGATATCAATACAACACATTTATATAATAAAAATGCTTTCAAAACCATTTTCAATACCAAAATAAAAGAAAGTTAAAACATTGTATTTATTTTTCATTAAAAAAAATGATGGCTTATAGAGGAAGCCGAAACTCAAATAATGGTCATGGCGGCAGAGAAGTCGTTGTCGCCGCATAAGTACGGAAATAAAAACATTCCCTTTTGTCGTTTAGAAAAACGCTTCGTATAAAAAAGATTCCTTTTGAATAAACATAAAAGTCAAAGGGGTTTATACACCGTATAAAAGAATGTTGTGTATAAAACCATATATGCCTCAAGGAAAGGGGATTGAGACGAAGTCCTTAAGAAGATCATTTTTTAAATAATGTACATCTATAATGTGTATTCACTCTAAGTACACATAAATAATGTAAAAATACAAGATAGGACATAATAATATCATGACATAATTTGAAAGTAGGAGATTAACCCAAAGAATAGAAATTGGGTTAAGAAGATCCCTTACCTCGTGTCTGACTTGACTCAACCGTTCTTTAACCTCCTGAATAATAAACTAGAGTTTATATATACCTTATTAAGATCCATTTTCAATTTCATTATCCTTATTATATCACTTATTACAACGATATGAACATTATGTAATTATTTAAGTTAATAACGGTCGTTTTGTCGATCTTTGGTACTTGAGTCAACAATAAACTTCTTATAATTACAAGTGGTTTATGTGGTAGAATATCCATTATCTCCAGAATTATATTCATGATTTGTATGTCATATATATCTTATATATCCAGTATATAAATTCATTTATAATATTACGTAACATTTAGAGGTAAGAAATGAAATGCACCGTTCATGGAGACGGTAAGCCGTACGTACGCATAAACGCTACTTTCATTTCAATTTCATATTTAATGGAACAAAATAATAATGATATAAATGTATAATATAATTCCAGTATAACATAGTGTATAATACCATTTACTCCATCCTTTATACATCTCACATATGGCATTAACGATTCAAATCACTTTGAGGGGGCGGTAGTCCGCACTTCCTAAAAAGAAATTATCGCGTTTTACCCATAATGGAAATCATAAAGTATGGAATAAATGAGAAATACAGAAGCATAAGTAAAACATAAACATATTATATATCATATACAAAAATAGTGACATATTAATGGCCACCTTTGAAGGTGTTATATGAGTATTGAACAATCATCGTTTCGTGAGGCAGAAATTCGCCATCCACAGAAACCGTATGTTCTTTAACTATTAGATGTAGGTGTGTGTAAGTGTAGTTCAAATCCTTCTTATAACAACATCCTAGTATATTTAGGATACTGGTGTTGTTACAAAAGAAATGAATAAAAAGAGTATAGGGGGTTGGAGAAGAAAAATAAAACAAAACAACATTAGAGAAGACATTACCTCAAAATCGGGTAACTCTTTTTGATTTGAGCCAAAGGCTTCCTTGGGAAGAGTTTTGCCCAAAGTGAGGATTCTAGGAGTAATAGGGGGAAGTTGGGAGAGTATTTGGGCAGAGATTGGCCGAGCCAAATGGCTTTAAAGTGTGAATGTGGTGGTAGAGGTGGGGGCCTTTTATAAGTGGAGAGGAGGGGCACTCTTGGAAAGTAAAGAAACGTCACTTTATTATAAAATGAGTTTCTAAATTTAGAGGTCCCACACATATATAATTCGAGGATAAGATGATAAGGGTTATAAATCTACTCATAAAATAGGCTTTGGACAAGTGTAAGCCTTGGATTTTGCATTATCTTCTCATTTTATTTAAATCGTTAAATAATGAGGTCATCGCTGCATCATAATGATGTCATAAATAATTTAATTTATTCAATGTCTAAAAATTAAAAAAAAAACTATGATGTAGGAAATCTTTTTATTTTTCTAATGAATATTTATATTCAAAATTTGGACTTGTGTAACCCCACTTAAAAACTGTTTTAGTAAAACAACTCATGTTTGTGTCAATTTAATTTTAACATTAAATAAATATATATTAATGTCATTTTCCAACTATAGTGGCTCCATGGGGTCCCCAAGTTGACCCATGGGTTGTCTTGGTCGGTAATGACTCATCCCATAGGAGTAGGACAAGTGTCATGCTAATCTCATAATATTAAAACATTATTTGTACCTTAAACTACACTAATTACCTCTAATCACGATTAAGAACTTAAAAGTTACTATTCACAAAAAAAATTAATTTAATCTCATTGAACCACATTTTACTTCTTAATGACAACCATGTATGTCGGATTTTTTAAAATAAAATCACAGAAGTGGTAAGATTTCATTTAAACGAAAAATCAGTTATTTAACTACCACTTAGTGGTTTCACTATTCATCAAAAATTGAAGTTTTTCAGAACAATGCCAAAATTTCACCATAAGCTATAATTGATATTCCGAATTCAAAAATGATTTCCATTTTACAAAATTCCAAACATATAAGTTGCATTAATTAATTTTATAATTAATTCCCGCTGTCACAACAAATAGCGTGTTTTAAGAAAACATTTATATCAAAAGATTGGCAATTGTTTATGTCCAATTTCAATGTTAAATTAATTCTAATGACCACCATTGGATAAAATGGTAAAAATATATTCTAATTATACTTTAAAACCACTAAATAGTATAACTTATCACTATAAATTATTTTGATTAAAAAAGTTGTTTTTAAGTATTTTTCACTATTCATAAAAAATTAGATGTTCTCTGAAAAATACCAAAAATTCAAAATAGGCTAATTTCGATATTCCGAATCCAAAAATGAAGTCCATTTTGAAATATAAAATTTCTATAATTTTAAAAAGTGGTTATTACTATTCATAATGGCTACTTTGATTAGTCGCGGTGTTTTAGAACTCGAAGTTGCATACAATGCAAGCTACTGCATTATTGAATGAGAAGCGTATCATGGAAGCTCGGGGTGTTACATTCTCCTCTCCTTCAATAAATTGTGTCCTCGCAATTTGAGAATTTTCATTGAAAATAAAAGGTTGACAATAGAAAATACCTTTGTGGAAAACCCACATCGGAAATAAGGTTAATAAATATATAACATTAAAAGAAAGCAAGATAAGTACAAAGGTCACCCGATATAGCCCATTCTAGGATTCTATGAAAATATGGATATGGAGAAGAAACAAACCATCAAGGTCTGATTGAGAGTTATAGAAAACAGGATTAGGAGAAAGTTTAACCACAAGAAAATCACAAACTTGTGATTGGTTAAATGGTCATTGAATCCCCAGTTGGAAAAGTTAACCGACAACATTTTTGTTTTAAGTTAGCTTTTATAATGTTGAGGAATTTATTTAGGAGATTTACTAAGAACGTAAGGGAATATACATACTTGTTATGTATACTTTCATTCGTTAATTAATTTTTACCAAAAACCCAACTTTTACTCCAAATGGTAACAGAACTCAAAAATATTCTATTTATCCTAATTGTATAAGGTTCCAAATGTTAACACATTCCATTTAGATTAGTAAAATTATTTTGTAATAACCAGGGACTTCCTGTTGGCTAGTGGTAGGAAATAATGGCCTGTCGCACTATGATTGTGGGTTCGATTCCTGCAGCTTTGTCCGACGCGACGGGTTATGCCCCACCCTGCAGGTTGTCCTTTTCCTAAAACTATAGTATCATAATATTCCAAAAATAATCTTCATAAATTTTTTAACCTTAAACAATACTATCCAAAGATCAACATAATCCACTCCAACCTTTATAGTTATCCAAAATACCTCTTTCCAGACTTTCACTAAAAGGTCTCTAAATTCCAAAATCAATTGTAACATCAGATTCCCCAAACAAATTAAAGTTTCTCTTATAGTCACATACTAGAAATATGATTACCTTAATCATATTAAAACCTTACTGAAATCAAAAAGTACTGCAGTACAATCTTTATATATATGACATTATTCTTATAACCGGAATATAATCCATGAGTCCAAAATCACCAATACATTAATTATTCCGCTTCAGCTGTGGTCAAAATATAAGATTGCCCTTGATCCCTTGGCCTTTTCTGAGGTAAGTTTCCTTGACGCTTAGGACATTCATTTGCATAATGCCCCATTTCCCTACAATTGTAGCATTCAACTTTGACAGCCTCTTTCTTTCCCCTGCAATCACGAGCCTGGTGACCCTTTTCTCCACATTTATAACAAACTCCCATTACTTTTAGGCAAGTACCAGGGTGATTCTTCCCACAATTATCACATAACGGAAAATCCTTATTTCCCTTTTTCCCTTTATCTGTCTCTTGTTCCACCATTCTCTTCTTCTCTTGCTTTACTCTGTTGTCATAAGACTTAGAGAATTCCTTTACTATCTTGATAGCACACAAGACAATATCTTCATATGATGAGAAGGATTGTGATACTAGAGATCGAAAGAGAGATGGTTTTAACCCATCAAAGAAACGATCAATCTTACCTCTTGGGTTACGTATATAATCTGCAGCATACCATGCTAACCTTGTAAAGTTGGCCTCATACTTTGCGACATTCTCATCCTCCTTTTGTCTCAGACTCCGAAATTGCCTTTCCATATCCGCTCGATGGTCTCGAGGAAAGTATTTTTCTAAGAACAGCTCTTTGAACTCCTACCATTCCATGTTTGTTAATTCATCATCTTCCTTTGTGTTTTGAATTAGTGACCACCATTGATCGGGATCTCCAGTGAGGCGGTAAACTGCCATGCCAGCTTTCTCCCTTTCACTACTCCCCAAGGCATGGAATATTTTCTCTAAGGAATTTATCCATTGCTCAGCTACTATAGGATTTGTAATCCCATTGAAGTTTGGTGGTTGTTGCCTTATGAAACGGTCTAGCATTGATCCTCCACGTTGCGGATCAGGGTGCTCCATACGAGTAAGGTCATTATTCATAACCTGAGTGAGTTGTCCCAGTATGGTAAAAAGTTGATCAGCACCAGTTGTATCTCCAGATCAAGAATAATTATCTTGAGCAGGAGGGCAATCCCTACATGGAGTTCGTGCATTGATACGGTTTCCATTCCTTCCACTAAGCGCCATTTCTAAACAATGGAATAAACTAGATTAGTTTATGAATCAAAATACATAATTCCATACTTGTAAAACACTTTACGAAAATTGAACTATTTATGGATATAATCTATAATCATAAAAAGAAATGTTTCATTTGAGGAAGTATATACTCATAACCCTTCATAGTGGTTTGTAAATAAAATGAGAATTATCCTAAGCATATCCCCCGGGAGTGTCGTAACCAAGAGTGCAGCATGGCCCGTTGTCGTGCACCAGTTCTCGTTCGAGTCTAGCTCAAAGCGGTGTTTTCAGGTTTTACCCCTAGGTACATCTGTGCCAGAGCCGCCTCTACCTGATCGTATCCAGACAGGGATGTATTTCTCGGAAAACTCACAAAATCTCTACAATACCAAAATTCTAGAAAGTTCTTCCATACTAATACTCAAATTTCATCTTAGGTCTACGTGCCCTAATCAGATTTTATCTAAATCTAGCTTCCAAGGTTTGTACTAAACCTCCTCTGATACCAACTGTAACGCCCCAACCCCAGCTACCCAGAGTCGGTGCATTACTTCATAACATTGGCATGATCACAAAAGATCAAGTCTCGAAAGACTGATTAGTTTAGTAGCCTTGGAAACACTAGATACATTCATAAGTCTTACATTACATCATAAGGTGAAAAACTACAATAACAAAGTCTCCATAGTCCACACTCATATCCTCTTCTGACTATCCCTGCAGGTCATTCATAAAATACTTCCTCACATCCTGGAAAATATTAAAACATTGAAAGGGGTGAGCTCAGATGCTCAGTAAGGATAACAATATTGCGGAAGCTTTGATAAATAATCATTAACATTTAAGGCAATGTATAACTAAAACAAAAGCCTTTTTAAACCTGAACTTCAACATAATATGGCAAAATTAAAATGAGATAATGCCATTCACTTCTTCACATGGATATTCTTCTGGTCGAATAATCACATGCAAAATCAATAACCACTTTCATAATGAGGGAATGTATAATGCCGGACATTCTGAAACATTTTGTCAAGGCCTCGGCCAAGACGTCTAAAATGATTAAGGCCTCGGCCAAAACCATAAATCAAATTTGGAAAGGGCCTCGGCCAATTCCACGTCTAGTTGTCTCATGAGACCTACCGATGCATCGAGGAGCTATAGCGGGCTCCACCCGTCACTTATTAAGTCCAATACATTCCTCATATGAATAGGTTTAAACATATCATAAACCATAACATAATTGTATCACATAAAACATGCATAAAGGAAACATAACATTTCCACATTTCAATCACAAGATATAAATACAACACATTTATATAATAAAAATGCTTTCAAAACCATTTTCAATACCAAAATAATTGAAAGTTAAAACATTGTATTTATTTTTCATTAAAAAAATGATGGCTTGTAGAGGAAGCCGAAACTCAAATAATGGTCACGGCGGCAGAGAAGTCATTGTCGCCGCATAAGTACGGAAATAAAAACATTCCCTTTTTTCGTTTAGCAAAACGCTTCGTATAATAAAGATTCCTTTTGAATAAACATAAAAGTCAAAGGGGTTTATATACCGTATAAAAGAATGTTGTGTATAAAACCAAATATGCCTCAAGGAAAGGGGGTTGAGACGAAGTCCTTAAAAAGATCAGTTTTTAAATAAAGTACATCTATAAAGTGTATTCACTATAAGTACACATAAATAATTTAAAAATACAAGATAGGACTTAATAATATCATGACATAATTTGAAAGTAGGAGATTAACCCAAAGAATAGAAATTGGGTTAAGAAGTTCCCTTACCTCGTGTCTGACTTGACTCAACCGTTCTTTAACCTCCTGAATAATAAACTAGAGTTAATATATACCTTATTAAGATCCATTTTCAATTTCATTATCCTTATTATATCACTTATTACAACGATATGAACATTATGTAATTATTTAAGTTAATAACGGTCGTTTTGTCGATCTTTGGTACTTGAGTCAACAATAATCTTCTTATAATTACAAGTTGTTTATGTGGTAGAATATCGATTATCTCTAGAATTATATTCATGATTTATATGTCATATATATCTTATATATCAAGTATATACATTCATTTATAATATTACGTAACATTTAGAGGTAAGAAATGAAATGCACCGTTCATGGAGACGGTAAGCTGTACGTACGCATGAACGCTACTTTCATTTCAATTTCATATTTAATGGAACGAAATCATATTTATATAAATGTTTAATATAATTCCAGTATAACATAGTGTATAATACCATTTAATCCATCCTTTATACATCCCACATATGGCATTAACGATTCAAATCACTTTGAGGGGGCGGTAGTCCGCACTTCCTAAAATGAAATTATCGCGTTTTACCCATAATGGAAATTATAAAGTATGCCATAAATGAGAAATACAGATGCATAAGTAAAACATAAACATATTATATATCATATATAAAAATTGTGACAACTTAATGGCCACCTTTGAAGGTGTTATATGAGTGTTGAACAATCATCGTTTTGTGAGGCAGAAATTCGCCATCCACAGAAACCGTATGTTCTTTAACCATTAGATGTAGATGTGTGTAAGTGTAGCTCAAATCCTTCTTATAACAATATACTACTATATTTAGGATACTGGTGTTGTTACAAAAGAAATGAATAAAAAGAGTTTAGGGGGTTGGAGAAGAAAAATAAAACCAAACAACATTAGAGAAGACATTACCTCAAAATCGGGTAACTCTTTTTGATTTGAGCCAAAGGCTTCCTTGGGAAGATTTTTGCCCAAAGTGAGGCTTCTAGGAGTAATAGGGGGATGTTGGGAGAGTATTTGGGCAGTGGTTGGCCGAGCCAAATGGCTTTAAAGTGTGAATGAGGTGGTAGAGGTGGGGGCCTTTTATAAGTGGAGAGGAGGGGCACTCTTGGAAAGTAAAGAAACGTCACTTTATTATAAAATGAGTTTCGAAATTTAGAGGTCCCACACATATGTAATTCGAGGATAATATGATAAGTGTTCGAAATATACTCATCTAATAAGCTTTGGACAAGTGTAATCCTTGGATTTTGCATTATTTTCTCATTTTATTTAAATCGTTAAATAATGAGGTCATCGCTGCATCATAATGATGTCATAAATAATTTAATTTATTTAATGTCTAAAAATTATAAAAAAAATACTATGATGTAGGAAAACGTTTTAGTTTTCTAATTAATATTTATAGTCAATATTTGGACTTGTGTAACCCCACTTAAAAACTGTTTTAGTAAAACAACTCATGTTTGTGTCAATTTAATTTTAACATTAAATAAATATATATTCATGTCATTTTCCAACTAAAGTGGCTCCATGGGGTCCCCAAGTTGACCCATGGGTTTTCTTGGTCGGTAATGAATCATCCCATAGGAGTAGGACAAGTGTCATGCTCATCTGAAATTATTAAAACATTATTTGTACCTTAAACTACACTAATTACCTCTAATCGCGATTAAGAACTTAAAAGTTACTATTCACCAAAAAATTATTTTAATCTCATTGAACCAAATTTTACTTTTTAATGACAACAATGTATGTCGGATTTTTGAAAATCAAATCACAGAAGTAGAAATATTTCATTTAAACGAAAAATCAGTTATTTAACTACCACTTAGTGGTTTCACTATTCATCAAAAATTGAGGTTTTTCAGAACAATGCCAAAATTTCACCCTAAGTTATAATTGATATTCCGAATTCAAAAATGATGTCCATTTTACAATATTCCAAACATATAAGTTTCATTAATTAATTTTATAATTAATTTCCGCTGTCACAACAAATAGTGTGTTTTAAGAAACAATTTATATCAAAAGATTGGCAATTGTTTATGTCCAATTTCAATGTTAAATTAATTCTAATGACCACCATTGGATAAAATGGTAAAAATATATTCTAATTATACTTTAAAACCACTAAATAGTATAACTTATCACTATAAATTATTTTTATTAAAAAAGTTGTTTTTAAGTATTTTTCACTATTCATAAAAAATTAGATGTTCTCTGAAAAATACCAAAAATTCAACATAGGCTAATTTCGATATTCCGAATCCAAAAATGAAGTCCATTTTGAAATATAAAATTTATATAATTTTAAAAAGTGGTTATTACTGTTCATAACAGCTACTTTGATTAGTCTCGGTGTTTTAGAACTCGAAGTTGCGTACAATGCAAGCTATTGAATTATTGAATGAGAAGCGTATCATGGAAGCTCGAGGTGTTACAGAATGGGTAACTATCGATGTATAGAGGTGTGACTAAATCATTGAAAAATTATCCTTATTCTGTTATAATAAAATTAGGATTTGGTTGATCTAGAACCACATCAAAAAATTTTATGACATGAAATAAATACCAAAGAATATATGTTTCTGATAGTGTTTTGGGTCCATGATTTTCACTAAATAATTTTTTTATCTAGATCCTGACCCTATCAAAAACCATTAAAACTGTTCATATATTAATATAAACCCCATAGAATATACTATGATTTCAATGATATAACTATTTATTATCAAGGATAATATGATATTATTGATAATGATAAAATAACTTACTAAATTGGATGTACAATATCTAGCATGTATCTATGCATCAAAGATAAGAGTTTGATGGGATGAAGAGATCAAAAAATACCATAGAGATCAGCTTTATGCTATGAAATAATGAAAGGGGAGAATGAGAAAGGAAAAAAAATTATTTTATTATTAAATCATTCTGAAATTAAAAAATATATGGGATGGATTATAGATTCAACTCATAGTCGATTTGGAATATTGATACACTGTTAAACACATTAAATAATAATTAAATTAAAAATCAAATACTTCGTTGGAATTTACTATTGACATCATGGATATATTTCTGACCCTTAATATAGATTATTTTGGTATATACAAGTATGTATCTATGGACTGAATATCCATTCAGAGTGGGAACCGCTCTTTGTATCCAAAATAACTGTCATTTTATCATGTTCATTCTATGAACACCCCCGAACAATTATCAAATCGATTTAGTACACACATTAGTCGAAATGAATCATAAAAATTATAAATTTTCCTTGAGGAATATATATATGTTAAGTATAACGTTTCTGGATTTCGGTATCTAATTAATGCTTTTTCATCCATCAATCTAACATGTGATTCTTTATGTTCACGCTACAAATATTGTTTTTAGTAAGGGACTGAGCATTAAATTAAAAAAATTAGGTGGTAATTGGTGATTAAAATTAATGAAATAACCTATTTTATCTTAGTTATATGTGTTTCTTTATATCATGAATAGTTACAAAAAATATTTTTTCATATCATCCACGAATAGATGATTAGTTAGTAGTAAAAAATAATGGAATGATGATAACATCTCATGTCTATTTTTTAATAGGATTACTTATTATGGTATTGTTCCCCCAAAACATATTTTTATTCTCCCCCTATTGAATTTGATGGGATTTTATACATAGATGAGTTCAGTTTATAAAAATCATATGTTATGTTTCATGGAGGTAATGTTCCATTTCATATTCAACACAAACATATAATTTTCTATTAGTGTGATTTTTATTACGAACAACCAAATTATTTTACAATTATTTCATTTACCTTGATTCTTAAACAGATAGGTTATTTATCTCTTATGTTTTTGTGGAATGTCATTATCAATGATGCACATATTTTATGATAGTTTTTAATGTTTTATAGAATATTTTGATACTCATTATCAAACTTTTGATGTTTATTTGTCAATGAAACTCATACCCAGTGCAATGCCGATCGCAACGACTCTATATATTATTATCCAAAATAAGGTAAAAAAAATTAAAAAGAAACTCAAGGATAATCCGAGATATGGAATATTTTATTCCATGTACACCAACATGGTGTTCACACTATCATTTTATTACGAAAAAATATGTATAAATAGGGATATACATAGATTTTTAGAAATTACTCTTATAATGATAACATATATACAAAATCTATCTCATATTGTTGATTTTCCTGATCAATTTATAATATATAAATATTCTACTAATATATATCTATGATTTTGTAATGGCTCAGAGCTCTCTGGTCAATTACTTTGTGAAAATATGGTGTTTGAGCTGTTTCGGGAGGTCAAGTTGACTCATCCTCAAAACTTTTCCAAATTTCCAATTCTGTGGAGAGTTCCATCAGTTAACAGTTCTCTAGGTAACCTCTAACGGTAACCCCTATTTCCTTTGCCAAATATTGAGTTCTGTGAATAGTTCCATCAGTGAATATATCTATCGGTAACCTCTCTTTCCTTTGCCAAATATTAAGTTCTGTGAACAGTTCCATTGGTGAACAGTTCTATATGTAACCTCTAATGGTAACCTCTATTTCCTTTTTAAATTTCATATTCTATTTTGAGTTCTATCTGTGAATATTTCTATCGGTAACCTCTAACGGTAGGTGTAAAATGTTTCTGGAATGATGGGGTCTATCAGTAACCTCTAACGATAGGTGTAAAATGTTTCCAGAAAGATGAGGACTATCGGTAACCACTATTAGTATCCTTTAATGGTAGCTGTACAATGTTTCCAGACAGCTGAGGTCTATTGATAACTTATATCAGTAACCTCTAACGGAAGGTGTACAAATTTTCTAGAACAGTGAGGTCTATCGCTGACCTCTAACGGTAGGAGTACAATTTTTTCATAATAGTGAGGTCTAACGATAACCTCTATCGGTAAACTCTAACAGTATGTGTACATTGTTTCTATAATGTTAGGGGTACAGTGATTCTAGAATGGTATGTGTTTAGTGTATCCAGAATGGTGAGGTCTATCAGTAACCTCTATTGGTAACCTTTATCTGTAACCTCTATCAGTAACCTCTATTAGTAACTTATATCAGTAACCACTATCAGTAACCTATATTTCCTTTTCCAAAATTTGATTTCATGATTAATGTTTTGAGAATGGTGAGGTTCTAAAGGTGAGGTTTTTGAACAGTTTATTTCTTTGCCAAATTTTGAGTATGTGAATAGTGATTCCAACTTCGCACAATTTCACCCCTTTAACATTTCCTTTGATGTAAAATGAATTTAAAGCCTTATTTTAAGGACTATAAGGCTGATTCAAAGGCCACAACTCCTATATTAATTATTCTGAAGGCTTGGATGTTCTTACTTGGTCAAACCACGTGGTTTAATGTTATCTATTTTAATGGTAAATTAAGCGTATCTTAAACTGTCGCTCCGTTAAATCTTCAAAAGGGACAAGATATCTTCCTCCCTTTTTCTTCCACTTTGTTCGTGGGTGTGAGGCACTCAAATATACAATTACCTCTCATGGTAGTTACACAATCAAAAATTCATCCTCGGATTGATCATGCTGGGTTTTGATGTAACCAAGCTATATGGATAAATCTTCGATATAAGGTATGTTTATCGTCGTTCTTTTGGATTTTATCTTCTATTGTTTATCCTTTAAATATTATTACATAAAATATCCATTCATATATTATAGTTTTATTGTGTTTTTTTTGGTGCGGTCATACCATGGCATCCTCAGGTGGATGCAGTTGTCGCGATAGGAGGATCGTGACCCGTTGTGTGGATAATGAATCTCAACAACTGTTTGAGGTAGGGGATTTGATTCTTCTCTCTTATTTTACATGAAACTGTATCATTAGCATGTTTTATCCCAATGTATGACAATGTAATTGAAATAATAAATATTCAAACCAGATAGATAAATTGATATCGATCGTATGTTATTGCCCATTGTTTTTCTAGATAGTGTGATATCTATGCATGAATTGATTTGATGTTCCTTCTTGATAGAAATTGGTAAAGAACTTAAATTGGGATTAACTGATAATTGTTTGGATAAGGATAAAGAGGCATGTAGAAGAAGCTGGTTCTTGATGTAATTTGCTGTTTGTCAAATTGGCGCAATTTGAATGTTTAATTATTTGTGATAGATTACTGATTAGGTTTCCCAAATTTGGAACCTATGAATAATAAATCTCTTAATTCTAGATGAATTAATGAACTGATTGTTTGATAATTCCTTAAAGGGTTTAGATAAACCCTCTGGATTCATAAATTTCCATGTGCACAATTTATGTGATGTTTGTTTTCTAGATTCTTGAGCTGTGATGTGATCCTGAATGGTTGTTGTGATATGTGGGGGCATAGAGTCTTTTTTTTTGTGACAACAGATGATTCCTAGAGTGCCTAGATACATTTGTTTATTCAAGTCAGTGTTGAGGATGAAACGAGGGATGGTATAATTGGATGGATATGATTGTTGGATGCTTTCTGATTATGATTGGTTGTTTATATGCTTTTCATTTCCCCACTGCTCAAGGAAGCTGGTGTTACATACCCTTCTTCTGAAAGAGGCAAAGACACATGGGGTATGCCATGTGATTTACTACATTAACTTCTTAAGGGATGCGGGGTATATGTCCTTGGTATAAGCAGAAACGACTCGATGGGTTGTACATCTACTCACTGTGTTGATCCCCCTTGTGTTTAGTATTATAAAATGTTTTTATAGAATTCTTGGGAATGTGGGAAAGTAATTATGTAATGAATAATTGAATACATGGTGTTATCCTATGGCATTGGAGTTGCTGGAACATAATGATGAGGTTTTAATTTTGAAGCAATAGTGAACATTGGGTGCAATGCTAATGAAATTTAATGTGGAATTGTTCTTTGTCAATTATTATTTATAGAATTATTTAACATAAAGTGGAACGGATAAAAAGGGAATGAAGTAGTCTAATAAAGCTCTTTAAATGGTTGTGTTCATATTGGATTCCTAGTCATAGAAGTAGCAGCCTGGAGTCTGAGAAAAGTTAGAAGCAGTTGTGTCTAAGACTTGGCCATGCATATATTGTGGTTGTGAGATATAGTATATTCTGTACATTTTGTGTTTCTATACGCTACTCCACCCTTTCATTAAGGGAAACTAACACCCTGGGGATTATAATCCATGGAGTGTGTTTTCCCCTACATTCTGGTGGGAGGATGAATGGATGACTACCTCTTTTGGCCACCCTCTCTACTCTTGGTAGTTACTTGTGCAGGCAGGCACATTGGTTACTTTTCCCCATAAATGTGCATAGAGGGTTGTAATGGCTTGAGGTTTTTTAGACAAATATATTCTGGATATAGTTTCCTACAGACTACTATAGGTGTAATGTGTATAGGTTGTGATGGTTTGAGGACCCTTACTCGGTGTATGGGCTATAATGGATTGAGCTATAATACCTGACATATGATACATGTTATTATAATTGTGGTGGCTCCCGGAAACTACCTAGTTACTTTGGGGTGTGGAAGTGGTGGTTTTATTGCATGAGGTTCATATTGTGGTTCTCGCCCAGGTGTCTGCGGGCAAGCCTTTTTGGAGAGAGATGATTAGGATGTACAATGTTGGTGCAAAGTGGAAAACTAGTGGGAATTAGTAGCGGGGTACCCTTGATATTCTTTATTATATGATATATTTTTTATGCATTAATTGGTGAGAGTTTTCACGGTGAGGCTAGGAACATAGTATACTTGTTTAGGTGACGAGTTAGTTTCACTTGTTGTTCACTGTGCTTTAGCATGCTTTCTATACTTTTTCATGAGAGGATTCGTGGAGGATCATACTAAGTTACTGTTATTATCACCCTATATATATACAAACTCTTTTTCAGTTTACTTGGAGAAGCTTGGAGACCAGGCTGGTTACTACTATCTTGTGGTTGGAGGAGCTGTCCGTTCTTGTGGTAGCTGTTGTTTTACTTTCTTTTGGGTACATGTGGTTTTCCCCTTCCATTTGTAGTACTTTTTCCTGACATTACATATTTTCACTTGGTTTATCTTTTGTATTTCAAATCTAAGTTGGAGTTGGCTGGTGTACATCTTATCTCTATCTTCCACATGTGTTCTCTTAGAGGGAAATTCCTCCAATTAGTGTGTTTACTATACCCTCAGTGCAAGTTTCCAACCCAGGGCCAACAGGAGGCCGGTCCCGGGGGTAATTATCTCCCTTCTCACAATGCCGACATAGGAGGGTACACATTGCGGGGAGTGGGTCGTGACTGATTTGGTTAAAAAAATATAGGAAAAAATTGAAGTAATACACAATTCATTTTTTCATTTTAGGTGTAGACACTATTAATTTATAGTTATTCCATTAGGGATTACTAATTCACATCACAATCATCATGGATTTATTGAATTAATTCTTAATATATTACCCTAAAATGATATTTTATTTATGGATGATATTATAATATATTTCAGGATAAGGATAATACACTAATATTTAATTATGATTTTAGAAATGATTATATGAATTCATATGATATATTAATGTTTTACAATAAGTGATTTTTTCAATAAAATTTCATGTTTTTTTGTAATATATTAAATGATTAGGGTATATATTTGGATCCATTTATGTTATAAGTTATTGGAAATTAGTCTAGGAAAACCCATGAGAGTTTGATCCATAGTTTTCTTTGATTTTTACGGACATTATCATATCTTTGTGATGTAGTTAACTTGGTTATATAATATAACTCACAATGTTAACAAATAGGGGAGTTCATTTCATTATGAAAATTTACTGTGATTATAATTTTTATGACCTAAAGAGAAGGTTGGTCAGTGAACCATCTATCACCCAACCATGAAGGGGATAAGGGTTTATGATTTACAATAATTCATTAAAAATTAAAGGGATTTGATCTCATGGATAATATTAGTGGGAATAGTTCTTTCCTCATGCTAAATTAAGTATCTAATAAAAATTATTCTAGTCATGAATTTGAGTTATCCACATTAATCTTTAGATTAAATATATTGGTGAATTATCCTTATATAGAAATGTTTGAAATATATAATGATTATAAAATTTCAATGTATATATTCACCCAAAACGAGTTGAATATGAACCAAAGAAAATGATTGTAGTAGATTTTACAGTCATACTACTCAATAGACATACACCATGGAAAGGAAATCATGTAGGACGATGATTGGAGTTGAAATAATAATTAAATATTATCTATGATAGTTATAAAAAATATACCTTATTTTAATTAATTTTTAAAAAAAGGAACATGATATCATGATGGAAGGGGAAAATCATATCTTTTTGAAATTAGTTGTCAACAATCGATATAAGTAAGGATTAAAGATGAGAACTAGAATATGTGAATAAAAATATAATGTGGGAAATTTTCATGAGTTCATCCTTGATTTATACTAAATGATAATGTAAGGGATCCATGAATGTGAATCATTAATTAAATACTGAAAAAATTAATTATTTAACATACCTTATAGAAAAACATTCTCTATTCATACAATAATTACAAAGATGTATTGAGATTTGATAGTGTATTTATACTGTGACAATGTGAAAAGGAATGTAAAAAATTATATATCACTGTACTTGATAAGTAATAAAGATTATAATGAGAGAAACAGATCTCATGGGATGTTACATCCATTAAATATACCATAATAGAAATGAGAAAACCCCACAGATATTGTTGTCAGCCTCCCCAAAACATATAATAGAAAAAATTCAATTTTTTTAAAGTTAATTGCCTTATGAATTCAACAAATATTAGTAATATTAGATAATATTTTTATCTTTATTACCTCTCAATGATATAAATTAATGAATTGGTAATGTTATGTTAGGGAATAAATTTATTTGAATCAGATTAGGATCCATGGATAACATCATGGTTCTAGTAGATTATTCACCATGTTCTTGAAAAATTATTTTATTTTAGAACAACATTGTCTTTTGAAATTGGATGATCATTCTAAAATTACTATTCACTCCATAGATGATATTTTAATATCATAATTTAATTATTTTAATAGCGTGTGGGATCAATAACATCATCTAGTAAAATTTTATTTGAATAATATCTTTGAAATGAGAAATCAATTATGTTTTTTTGAATACATATATTAAAAGAGGAGTATAAAAATGAAAAAAGTAGGATGGTGATAGAGAACAAGAGCTACTAGGAACTAATATTTCAAAATAGATGGTAGATCAAATCAGTAGTAAATTATGATTTCGATGATTAAATGAATGAGTTTTTTAAAAACATTATCCACTATATTTGGAATTTTAGGTTAGTGAAATGGGTTTCTTTTGAATTTTACCACGAATGAATATTATGAGACACATAAATAATTTAATGTGGAGTCCTAGAAATATTTATCATATTTATATTCTTTTTCTGGAAGGAACTATAACGTATCATGTAGAACAATACTATCCACCTGTGTTTATTTATTTAGAGGATTTAGATTTTTTAAAAAGCTATATAAGATCATATGTTTTTTATTTCGTAGAGGTATACTCATTTTTTATACTATAAAGATGTAATTTAATAGTTGAAATTAATTTTAATGGGGGTGGAATGTACTTCCCCCCATGTTTTTTATGTATTTCCATTACATAAGAACCTAATGTATTTGAATACAAGCCTAAAATGCAACCCCAAATCTAGGTGAACCATTATATATTTAAGTTTTATGAACTAGATGCTATATTAAAATCAATTTATAGTGATAAAATGGTTCTGAAAAATATTCATGATAATATTCATTAATGGAAATGTATTTAATTCATATATTATTAATATTATGATTAACGAGCAATTTTTTTCCAATTTGATTGACGAACTAATATTTTTTTCAAAATATTATTTTTATATTAATTTATGATTTTTGATATTAT
The DNA here is from genome assembly GCA_963277665.1 of Viscum album. NCBI lineage: Eukaryota > Viridiplantae > Streptophyta > Magnoliopsida > Santalales > Viscaceae > Viscum > Viscum album. The sequence goes on along the minus strand of OY728152.1, from coordinate 2,129,996,996 downwards.
ATTTTACACATAACGGTATGTTTATTATTTGTTTCACTCAACAGTGATTTAATACAAAACATTTCAAAATTTCATAATTAAATTTTCCAAAATGATAGTTATTTTTTGACATTAGAATATTATCCATCATTAGGATAAACTGAATTATGAAAATATGTGGTTTATATATATTTTATTTCTCTTGTACTAGTTAATTACAAATTAAAAGAGAATACTTTTTTAAAATAATGTAACATATTACTTGAAAATAAACTCCAATTCAATTAAACATACATGAACTAAATAAATTAAAAAAATTACATTTGGGTAATGAAATTTATTAAAATTTATATATTATATATTCATCCAAAATTTTAACATTATTATAATGTATTTTAAATATAAGATATATTAATAAATCCAATTTGATGATTAAAAAAAGAATATTTTAAAAATTATTTTTTTTTCCATTTTGTGCCATATTTTGTAAAAACATTTATGAATTGTTTATAAAATTTATTTGAAAGTAAATTTTCATTTTTTTTATTTTTCTAAAAAGAATAATTTCTTGATGAAAATTGAAATATACTAATTTTTACTTGAAATATTCTTTATCTTTTAAATTATTATAAAATATAAATTATATTATAAATTATTTATAATTATAAATTGTTCAATTATATATCTTTTCATCTAATTTAAATAATTATAATCATTTTAAATTTTTATTTTTGAGACAAAAACCTTGTAAACTTTTGATCATTTTATCATTGAAAACAAACTTTCTACTCACATCTATGATATTATTAATAAATTAAAATTTCACACTTATTTAAATTGAATTTAAAAATAAATATATTCAAAATTTAGAATCAGCTTAATTTTCATAATCTTATAAGTTTAGTTTCTTTTTTCCCAATGAATGATAAAAGAAAAAAAAATTAAAAGTGTTTATGTTGAAAATGGAATTATTTAGGATTAATAAAAAATTATAAGGGATAAAATGTCATACGTACTTATCTAAAATAATTTTTCTAAACATATTTTAACTGTATGGTCTCTAAGTTTTGATAATAATTCATTTTCACTATTTTTTCATTAGTAGTTTGGGGGTACACCTTTTTCATTTTAATCATTACAACATTTCATCTTATCCAAAATTTCAAAGGTCACTATATTTCCTCCTATATTAACATGTTAAAACAACATTTCACAGAATAATATCCAAAATCAAGTAAAAAAATCGCTATTTTCATCCCAAAATTGTTATTTTAATGAAAAAAAATCCAATCTTGAAAACCAGTTGGTGAAAACATAAGGAGGTCACCGGAAGAGGATGTTACGCTCTTCAATGAGAGTTTACATTAATTTCATTATCCATAAAATTAAATTGTTATTAAAACATTGTTATATAATAATTCAGAATCATAAATATGTATATTTTTTTGTTAATGGGAAATCCTATAACAATTTTCTCTTTCATCACATGCATTACGAATTCATCATTCATCTGTACCTAAGACTACCGCCCTGTGAAATGATGTCTTTCATTATTCCATTTCCACCTTTCAATGAAGGGCATGGTGGTTGATATAATATATATATTATATATATAATATATTAATACAAATTTCGTAATTATATCCTATATAAAATTTTTACAGTCACATATATGTGGTATGTAATAACATCTCTCATGCGTATGGCTGAATATCACATCATGGAGCGATGTGATTCATTTTTAACAGCCACGTAACATTTAATGTAATAAGGTTGAATTTAATACATTAAGGTGAGAAACATGATATAATATGGATATTAATGAAATATTTATTATTCTTAAAATATAATATTTTCTTTTACATTATTTCTTTAATCTCACTATTTGGAAGATAATGTCATTTGTGTACACATGCACTGCAACTATAACGTAGCGATGTGACACTCTTTTCATTTATATAACAATGTGTGATATATATAATAATATTTAAATAAATAATATTTTATTTATGATATAATTATAATTATTTTTTAATACAGTATCACTTACTTCATTTTCATAATGATCATTGAAAAATGGAACCATTACGCATGCGTACATACGGTTAAGCATCTCTATGATCATAATGAATTTAAATTCTCAACACCGTCAATCATGATTGGTCACAAAATTAATATTCATTATATAAATATGATAAATAATTTTTTATTATTATTATTGTATGATGTATCCATGATTAATGTAATAAGTCGAAAAAGAAAAAATCAAATCACATAAGAAAAAAGAATTTTTTAACCAAATTGTGATTTTGATAAAGAATTTGTAATAAATGGGTAATGAATTTCCATTAGTGAATATAAAATGGTATAATATACATATATATATATTTCATTAATATATGCCTCATAATCATGTTTTTATTATAAAATTGGATTTAACGTGTATGATGGAAGTTGAGCCTGAAGATAAGGGAAAACTAGACACAAATTTATTTTTGAGATACATATGAAATTTATCCAGTGGATTATTTTTATTTATATGTAATTTTCAGAAAACATTTTATTTAACTAATAAAATTATTTTAATTATATTTATTATTTGTTTTGAATTTACACTTTATTGGGTAATACAATTCAAAATATTACAAATTTTTTACAGTATTTCTATCTCATAGGAATTTTACTATAGACAAAAGAAATATTCACCATGTTACTTCATTAATTAGATTACATAATAATCATTAATTTTTTTTGTGATTATTAACCATAATAAAATTGTAATTTACATATCCTTTTTAGGATATATCATTCATTTTTTTTAAATTTCAATTGTTTTTAATGTTGTAAGGTGTTTTTGTCTTAATTTTCATTCATTTAGACAAATATTATATTATGAACAGAAAATATTTTATAAGATTCATATAAACTAACACATTGACATGTTATATAATTCATATAATCATTTTCATGAGATTATATGATTAATATAATGTTAGTATTTCATTGGGATTACGATTCTATGTTTCTGATGTGGTAAGAGTTTTATGTTACAATATGTTTATTTATTAGTATTGTCGATGATTATGCCTAAAATGATGAAATATTATGATCTATGTCTAGTTAAACTCATCAATGTTAATATAAAATGGTTACGTGATGATAACACATGTTTTACATTCATTTTCTTCTATTATTTTTCTCAATAGTTAAAAAACTGTTTTAGGAAAAATCATTTTTATTTATCTCCTGGACTGAAATCCAATTTGTTCTTAGAAAACCATGTTTTCTAAAACAATTTATAAATATTATATTTGAAATTATTTAAATAAAATTATAAATTAATTTTTCCCATGTTATACTTTTTAGAAACCACTTTGAAATGAATATTAACCCCATATACCAATCATTGTTCATCCTACCTTCATCGAAAATTTGAAATGAATATTTGTTTTATCATATATTACATAGATATAATTTCCATCCACAATAAATATTCTATTATTTGATGATTATTTTATAATTATTTAATAATATTGTTCATGAAATTTATTTTTAAAATGTGTTATGTTTTAAAAACTGACCTTTAATCCAAAAAAGATATTTTAATCAGGAAATTTTTTAAATGTTTTTAATGCATAATTGTTAAAAAAAATTATTTATCATCCTTGAAAATGTATTTTTAATTTTTGTATATTTAGTGAAATAATTTATAAAGGGTAAAAGATATTATACTAATAAAATGTTCCATGTGATCTTTGAAAATTATTTTACATCTAATATGACATCCTCTAATGATACTTATTCATTACTGGGGATATGTTCTAATTATACTATTATTATTATTTCTTAAAAAAATTTCTGATCTCCAAATGTTCATGAATACCAATTTTCATTCACATGATATAATAGTTTAAATGTTTTATGAATCATGATTATTATTCCATGGGTTACGCTATGGTGAAATAATTAATTGATTATGAAGTTCATCTCTTTTCTATATGATATGATATGATAAAATATATATGATCCCCATTTAATTTAACGGGTTATGATATGATAAATTTTTTATGATCTTATATAACACATAAATATTATTTTCATTACATCGCATGTGGGAAAACTATCTTCATTCAATGCATATAGTGAAGATGGATTGCTCATTAGAATATATATAATGTGTGAACTTTGGAACATATTTACTATGTTATTCTGAAACCATATTATATGTTCACAACTTCTTGTGTGAAAATAATTAAATGTTCACTAATTTATATGTGTAATTGAATATTATTTCCATAATGTCACATGGTGATCTATCTTTCAATCCCATAATATTAATCATGTTACAATACGTTGTGTGAATAATGTTATGTGTGCACTTGGTTGCTTATCTAATTTTTTTTAGTGCAACATTTAGATTTTATAAAATAAATTCAAGAACATATCCCAGTTTTTACATGTTCACAGTGTAATAATATGATGTGTATTCCTAAAATCAATGTGCTATTACGCAATTTTGTTTTAATATATCATTTTATTTTACTACATTTTGATTCATGTCTTACAAAGAACCATGATTTATTCCATGACACATGTTTGTGATCTATGATATAAATGTTGTGGTATTCAAATGTTAGAATCATGTCGTAATGCCCATATTCTCATGTTATAAGGTTATATTTCTTAAATACCCCCGCTGAGCATATGATCTCACCCTCTCTATTGTATCCTCACCCAATGTTATGAAAAAATGATTTCTCTTTTGTAAGTCTATAAGGAGAAATAAATTGGAAGATTATTGTATGAGACATTAAAGATCATTTACCAAATTATAATATTATGTTACTAGTTTCCAATGTAACAAAACTATTATGGTTCTTAGACATGTTTTTGGGGTAATATATTGAATATTAATCTAAAATATTTAATATTAATGTTTAAGAATTCTCGTCACTATATTTGGTATTAGAAGAATCTTTTTGAAAAATTTTGTATAATATAACGAGAAAACATTGGTGATATTATTAATTATATTTCATAGGATATCTCTAGGGATGTGTCTAAGGATAATTCAATGGGAATGTCAAAGTATAAGATAATTTTCTAATATTTTGGTAAAAAATTAATTGAGTGGGTTTTATGAAAATAAAACCCTAAATATATATTAAAAGTGGATGTGGCCAAATCAGAACAGTAACTATAGGTAAAAACTATTAAATGGTTTCAAGAAGGTAGACTCAATCATCAGTTAGTTCATGAAAATTATCCTTAGTACACACTTTATTTGACACTACCAAGAGACATTCCTTGTAAATTTAAAAACTATTTTCAACCATCAATAAATATTTGAATAATAACCATGAATGACTATAATTGATCCTATGTTGGAAATAATTTAAAATAACTTGTTTTTGAAATCATATAAGTTATTTTTCTTTATTATACAATTTTAATCAATTATTACAGTTTCTCAGACTATATTTTGTTTTTAGTAAATGTATGGACAGAGAAGGATGTCACTTGACGTTGGATATGATGGAAACATTTCTAATGGACATCCAAATGGGATAGTGAATTAAGTGGTGGAATTTTTTATTATGGATAATTAGTTATCAAGGAACGTTATTATCAATTTTAACCATTACAAACACTATTAATCCACAAAAATATTGAATTATAGCGTTCATAGAGAGTTTTTTTAGTAGGGACCATGGTGGAAAGCTAATTCGGGTTCCTATATTATAAAAATGTGGGTATAATATCACAATTAAATTTCTAAAAGGTAAAAAAATATTTTCTCATGGAGGAAAAGAAATATATTAAGAAATTAAATGAAAAACAATAAACTAAAATATTACTTAATGTGATGCATGAGAATAATAGTATCCATAAGGTAACTTCAAAAGTTGATTATTTAAAATGTAGAATTTATGATCATTATGTAAATCAAGGTCGTTTTGGGATTTGTTATGAATATATTCTAGAAGATTGATTAAGAAATAATTTTAATATTGAAAATGAATATAATATATATGATCCGTTAAAATAAATAGCTATTAATGATTAGGAAGATGATGTTTAATTGTTAGCATATGTATGTGATCAAATAATTGAATTTTTATGTATATAATTACATGAATAGGGTATATAATTAACAATATATAAAGATTATTTAGTATATTATTTTCAATATCAATTTCATAGAATATGATTAATGGTACTAATGACTTATAATATTTATTTCATGGAAATTGTGTAATTTATAGATAAAACATGATAATAGGAAGGTAAACCTTAATATAACTGTGATGTGGAGAAAATGGTTTTTAACCCAAATAATGGGATGATGAATATAATAATGTAAAATATATAGTATTAACAACCCCATAACTATGTAATGAATTGTGGAAAAATTATTTTATGTTCTCATTGATAGATTTTATAGAATTATTAGATTAATGGAATATATAATCATCAATAATTTACTATATTTATTTAATGGGAAGATAGTTAATATTTTAATGTAGTTATGTTTTCAATTTGTATTTATGGTTACTTATGTTATTGTCATATATCATGAGAATATATAATGAAGGTACTCTCTTTTTTTAATGTTATAATTAGAAGGTAAATAATATTGGATTTCGGATTAATGTTTGGTTCCTTTTGGAAATTGATTGATCCTATTTATACTTATTTTTATTTTAATCATCAGGAAGGGTCATAAATTTATCCCTTTATAAAATATTTTAACTTTAACATTACATGTGGTTTTAGAGAATAACATATTACTTCATCATATGATTATTGAATTTTATTTTTGTATTGGAAAACATTGTTTAACTATGGATAAAAGGAATGAATTATAATCCTATTATGGATCTCAGCATCCATTAGTGATTTACACATAAACAAAATTTATCTTCAATTCAAGGAGTAAGAAATTATGTGCAAATTTATTGAAATAGAATCATGGTATTAAATTTTTATTATGATAAAAAGGACATATAATACAGATGTATATCAGCCCCATTAATTTTTTTTGTTCTATCTGGTTGATAACCTATCTATTGGAACCACCAAAAAACCACTATCATTATTATGTTGCGTTATATGTCTTATAACAAAGGAAATTGATTCATAATCCATCACATATACTAAACATATAGTTTATAAAATATTATCCTGATACTTTATGGAGTAAATGATTTGATATTCTAGAAAAATAGAAATTTATACACAAAAATACCAATCACATTGTCATTTTTTTGTGGTGAAACCCCCAACATGAGGAATTAACATGGGAACATAAGGCTATAATAAGGCGAAATAATCCTATTCTTTTTACTGATGTTATAAAATTTGAAGGTGAAATCAATTATAATGTATTTATAAGTTAATAAATTTATATTTTTTGATTTATTAAAACTAATTTAATGTTGTAAAAATTATTTTTGAGATGTATCACTTGGTTTGGCTTATGGTACAAGATCCAAGGATTTTAAATGAAATATGTCCCACTATTAAGATATTATTTGTATAAAATGATAGTAATCACAAAGACAATTGAATTGAGTGTATGAATAATATTATGAAAATTATGAAAATATATTATTTTAATACAATTTATATTTTTGGTGACAAATTAAATATAAATAAAAATTTAAAATCCTTATAACGAACAAAAATTTTTTTTGAAAAATTATTTTTATGATTAAAAATTTCAGCATTTAATTTAACATAAAACCTTGTATGATTAATTTTAAATAAATATATTAATATTATGTTCATTCAAAATTCAACCTTCTTATTTTTTTTTCTAGAGAAGATATAATAATAAATCTAATTTTTTTCCAAAAAACAACATTTTTCTAAAATGTGGGTTATTCACCTTTTTCAAAAAATATTTTTACAAAATGAGTTTACATCATTTAGAAAAAAAATTAATTGTTTTTTGAAATCTTAATATAAACATTAAATTAGGGTTTATTTTTTGTGAATTTTATAAAAAGATTAATTATTTAATAATTTTGAGAAATAATCAATCTCTAAAAAACATTCACTTTCTGTAAATAAATTAGAAATATAAATTAAATATTAAATTGATTTCAAATATAAAATATTTTACGTAGATTTCTATTATTTCAAATTATTTAATTATAATTGTTTTGATATTTAAATTTATCTATCAAACATTTTAACCTTTTGAATATTTTTTAATTGAAAATATACATTCTAGTCACGCATTTTAGATTAATTATAAAATAATTTTTCTAATTCTATTAGGAGAATTTTTTAAATGTAATTAATATATTTAACCATTAAATTTTATATTGTCTAAAAATTTTATGTTAATTTTTATCCATTATGAAATGTAAAAACAATAAAAATAATTTACTATAGCTAAATTAAATATGGGTTTACTATCGCTAAACATAAAAATATTTTGTTTGGGATGATATAATATTATTATAAAATATAATATTGATCTATTTTTAATACATATATTTATTGATTTCCAAAAATTAATTTTTAACATTTTCTATTATGAAATCCCGGGTACAACATTTTCATTTAAAAAATTACTAGTGTTCCAATCACTCCATTTAAAAAAGGACACCCCTCATCTATTATTCAATTAAAGAAAAACTTTTTATTTCATCCAATAACTACCAAAATTACTTCATACCTTCCATAATATATTAATATAATCCATATTATATGTTCAAATCCAACTGTATTAGGATTTGGTCGAAAACCTAGTGAGGTTACCCAAAGGAAAGTTTATGTTTTTTCAATGAGTGTATTTATTTTATTTTATTCTCTGCTAACTTAAATTTTAATTACACTTTTATGATATAAAATAAAGAGTATATTAAATATAATTATATATATAATATTTTATGGGAATGACCAAACCCCATATCTTCTTCAAATAACTAGGTCGTGAAATCATTTTTTTTGTATATAGTGGACTACCATCTTCCAAACCTATGTCATTAATTTTTCAATTACCACACTCACTATTGGGTATGATAATGGATCTAAATTATAAATATAGTAATTAAAAAATATTTATACTTATAATTATATTATATACAATACAACCTATTTAATTTCCCTCTCATTCGGGATACGACAATGTCACTCATGTGTACGAAGCTCTACCGCCTCGTAAAGCAATATAGTTATTTTTATAATTATGAATTACATGGAATATAAGAATTAAACATAAAATGAATATATATAATATAAATGAAATAATACTGACATTAATTAGAAATTTATCATTTTGAAAATATAACATATCATTTTATTTCTTCCCTTTTCACAAACTAAATGATCATAACGTTGTTCGTGTAAGTGGGGACTACTGCCTTCACGTATTGAAGAGACTCCATTTTCATCAGCATAAAACCTGGATGATATATATAAAAATATTAAAATATATAATATTATATTTATGATTTTATTATCAATTTTTAAATATAAAATACTACAAGACATTTTCCCAAATTTATTATTGAATATTTGAAACAATACTCATGCTTAACTACAACCTAATGTCTTCATGATCATAATGAAATTCATATCTAAAACCCATCATTCATCATGGGTCATAAAATTTATATTTATTTATAAATTTGATAAATATTTAAGTATCACTATTCTACTGATGATGTAATCATGGTAACAGTAAAAATAATAATAATAATAAAACAATTCATATAACAAAATAAGATTTTATTACCCAATACATGATTTTAACAAGGAATATGAAATAATTAGTTAACAAATTGTCATAAGTAAATATTATATGGAAAAATATATTTCTGTATTTTATTATTATAAATATAAAATAATATTATATTAATTATATAAGAGGATTGAACATGTAAGAAGCAGGCCGATACTTATGGTAAGAGATTTCTTATCTCTCTTTTAATTATAGGATATATAAAAATTCACCACATTTTACATTAATGGGGTTTATATAATGACCATATGATATAATATATCATAAATATACTTATTCTTATTATATGTATTGTATAAATTTGGGTCATTTTTTTTTATTCTTACAATTCAAAAGATTACTAATATTGTAAGGGATTTTCTTCTCCCTTATATATTCTGTGTGAAAAAGGCCATATTGATAATTTTTTATTTAATTAATATATGTACTAACATTGAATATATTTTTTTAATTATTTTCATTTATTTTATTTTAATTTACATAACCTCTCGAGAATCAATCCTTCATGGGTTTTAAATTAAAATATTTTCCAATGAAATAATGGAATTTTTGTCTGAAGTTTCCTTTATTAGAACATATGTTCCGTTATTCACATAACCTATGTTATTAGTTTTATATATAAATCCCCTTTTAATGTGCTATTTCATTAATATCTATCTTCTAATGATGTTATATGAATAATCAAATGTTTTTATTACATTTGGATTATGATTCAATGTTACGAAAGGGGTATGAATTTCATGGCACAATATTTTCATTTATTAAGATTGTTTATAATTATGTGTCCCATACAGAGATATTATGATCTCTCTCTATAGAAACTAATAAATATTCTCCATATATTTTTATTTCATGGGAAAACATGTATTCCATTTATTTTCTGTTATATATTTACCCATAATTTTAAAATATTTTTTAAGGAAAAACATATTTATTTCTCTCTTTAGTCAAAACAAAATTTTATTTTTCGAAAACCCATGTTTTTTAAAATATTTTTATTTTATTTTTATAAATTCAAAAAATTTATTTTAAAAATACATTTTTAAACATGTTATAACTTTTACATTCTATTTCAAAAATAAAATTTTGGTCAATTTCAAAAGAGTTAGGTTTATTGCACTTAGGTCAGGGCACAGTCACCTAGCTCATCCCTGCTCACTGATAGACACAATATAACATAAATAAATACATCCCATAGGTTAAAAAAATTCATCAAATTTTCAGTGATGTTTTATCCTTGAAAGAAATGGGATTATGCGATGTTGGTTCTCCCTCACATCGAGTCATTTGTGGAATTTTTTACCTAATATATACATCACTCATAGATTAAAAGGATGATTATTAAACACATTACTAGTTCTATATCATTATGGATTGAAGTTAATTATGTTTCATAGGTCAATAAAATCCATGGGGTCTCAACAGGGAACAAAAATTATGTAATGGGAGTATTCAATGTGGACAAGAATGGCATGTCTAGACGCTAGAACACTGATCATCTGTATTCTTCCTCATATAACGTATTCTCAATGTCCTGGAACCTATGTAATTCATTTTCAATCATGTAGTGTGTAATTCAAAAGGCATGTCTTATGAGGTTTTAATTATGAATCCCATGTTTAACAATAGGTATGCTATGAGTTTAATATCTTGTAGATACATAGGGGGGCTGGTCAAAACACCTCGTGGAGGCAGATTAGAGAGGTGTCCTCTTAGGAAGGAATACACAGACTGTTTATTGTATGTATGAATCAATATAAATATATAAGTAGATCGTCGATGGTGTGTCTCATTAATATAATGTTTTAAACAAGATGTCTCGTTTGAACACCACTGGGCATGGGTTAGAGAGGTGCTCCCCAGATTGGGGGCATCAATAATTTTTGTTGAATGGGATTGAACCCCATTTACGTGTTCTATGTTCCCTTTTTATATAAGGGGTCAAAAAACCACCTAGATCAGTGGATGGAGTGGGGCTTACACATTTGGGCTTATATTTGTAGGAGTAATTCCCTTTGATTGATTATGGGGTTTTTAAGGGGCATACACATGGGAAATTACTATGTGATTTTAGGAGCAGTGAAGATTTGGTTGGGGATTATGAATAGAAAAGTCCCTTATGGATAGAAATATATCAACAAGATGTGGTAGTGTGATAAAAATCGGGATGTATTTTAGGTGGAATGGGAGAAAGAGATGGAATGGATGAAATTTCTATCGTCATCCTTGAGAATTTTTCCTACATATCCTAGAAATATTGGAATCAAAGTTCACATAGATAGAAAAGGGACATTGTGGAATTCACCCAAATAGGTATCCCAAAATGATTGGATAATATAGTTGAAGTATATACCAAATTAGGAGGCTTGTTAGATGGAATATGATGAGGCTTAAAATTAGGAACAGCCCCTCCGAAAAAGAAGAACATGGAATACTCTAAGGGGGTGTACATATAGGGTTGGATGGATGTCATATTCACTAATTAACTATATTCCCATGGGTATCATTGTTGGCGTGAGAAATAATATGAATCATTAGACCAAAATGATGTCTCTTGAAAGAAGCATTGACAAGTAATGGTGTGGGGCTTACAGAAGATGGCTGCCAAAGGTGGATATCATTTTTAAAGAGGTTGATCTCATACCATGTGAGGATGATCCCACTCTATGTTAGTCATACATAGAGTACGCTATCACAGGTGCGCTAGGGCTTATTCATGGTGACTACCTAAGGAGCCCATGGAAGAAAAGCCTAAGGGGATATGGACAACATATTGAGATTGCAGGAAGTGAGAGTTTCCCGGTTCTCATCTCCTCTACAATGAAACACAAAGGATTCCATTATATTGTAGGAGGATCCAATCCCATGTCCCTCATACATAGGGATAACTTGGGAAATCCAAAAATGGTATGATCATAATTTAACAACATCTGTGGAGGACATTGCTACTGGGTAGTTTAATTTCCTGGAGCTCAGTCTTGGGGGGAAAAATCCATACCCCATGGACATACAAACTTACTATCATGAACCAATTTCGGATGCCATACAAACCGACGCTCAACCCGGCATGCGGCAAGGCCCGAAGGGCATTCCCGATCCCCATAGGCTGGCACAAGTTCTTGGGTATCAAAATAATCCCTGGGAATGATTTTACCTGAACAAAAAAATATAAAACAACCAACAAATATATCAAAACTAAGGTAAAATTTGTAGCCAAACAAACCTTTAACCAAACTTGATTTTTGAGACACATGAAAAAAACCCAATCAAAACCCAAAGATTGGTGAGTAAAAACCAACCCAAAAACTGTATCCTGATGAATGGACATCACCTCAAGCTGCCACCAAAACACCATGTCAAGAGGCTTTCTAGCAACCTAAACCACCACTTCCAAATGTTGGACCCTTATATGTATCAGACAAAAACAAACCTACCTACATCAGAGGGTGTAAATATGGTGTTATAAATCTTCTAACAACATGTCTCCAAGAAAAGATTCCATGAACAAAAATAAAAAGGCAATTACATTAACAATGATAAATAAAAGAAAGTATGAAATGATTAACAATGTTATTGAAAACGGTTTTCATAAAATGGCTTTAAAGAAAAGATGTTTAAAAAAACATGTCTGGGTAGTAACTCAAGTGACATATCATGTATCATTGGTGTGACCAATTTAACTGGTAGCACCAAAGGATTAGAGAGGCCCTATGGGTACAAGAAATAGGTTGGACCCTTGAACTTCTTGTCTCAGGGACACATGTCTTAGAAAGCACGGCCCTTAGAAAACGTGGCTTAGAAGGCCACAACCATCTGAAAACGTCACTTAGAATACCATGACCCTCAATCATCATATGTTTATTTAGTGTTGCATGCTTCAAACCGGCCAGTGAAACCGGGAAAAGCCATCTCCGAAACACTAGCTCACTTGTCCTAGTTCCCCAAAATAATACACCAGGCATCCCTCTTTGTGCTCACCTAAATTAAAGTTAACATAACATGTCACATTTACACATAATATCCAAACGAGGTGCTTACCCATAAGAACATGTCATTCACACAACGATTTCCCCATTTAAAACCAAAATCACACCAAAAACATTTTAGAACATAACTTGCACTGCATGCACATTAAATTAAGATTATTGCATAGTATTATGAAAACAATTTTTATAATCATGTAGAACACTAAAAATCATTAAAAAGGTTCCAAACATGTCACAAAATATTTAAATGGAAAAAATTCACTGAAAACATTTCCAAGACAAACACACTTTCAATATTATGCCAAAACATAATTTCACCATCCACACTTCCTAACACTCACACTACACTGTTTGAAAAACACTGATAAACTGTGAAAAATAGGTTTTCACAATGAAATTCACCAAAATTACTTAAACGTAACTCTAACCAAATTAATAAACATTAAAACTCAGTCAAATATAATTTTTCACTATGTAAAATAACAGAAAAATGTACTAAATTAGTTAGATAAGAAAGAAAATGATTGATAATTAATACTTGTGTGCGGAATCACCTACCGATGTATCACATATTCACAAAAATTGGTGTGCAATGACCACTACCTGCCAACACAGGCCACACAATCCCCAAATATAGCCTAAAAACAAGGAAATAAAATAATCAAAACATGAATAAACTAATCAGAACACAGAATCCAGCTGCAATATTACACCAAAATAGAAGTTCACTATAACAATAAGGTCACTGCAAGGGTTGAGCCGATAAGAGGGAGCCTCCACAGAGTTTTTTAGCATTGGAAACTCTTCATAAATGGAGGAGGGTGTATTGGAATGGATGGGGAATGGAGGCGTTGCTTTTAGAATGAGGGGGGAAGAGGTAGCTGAGGAGTCTGGCACTAGAAAAGAGGGATCCGCCTGATGTGTGGCCGGAAAAAAGAAGAAGAACAAGAATGGAGGAGGCTACGAGAGAAGGGGGTGCAGCTGAGAGGAGGTGAGGGGCGGTCGGAAAGGCTTGGAAGAAATGGAGGGGCAGACTGCCGGTGCGAGATCAGTTCTTGGAGGATTCGAATGGTCTAACGAGGAGGCTGTGTGGCCAGGCTTCGACACAATTAGGGGTAGTGGGGTGTCGAGTCTGCTGGAGGTAGTAGGGATGTGGGGAGGTGTGCGAGGTCGCAGATGGGTTCAAGAGGGAGGCTAGTGTGATGCTAGTCAGTGCGAGGAAGGCTGGGTTCAGGTAGTTCAGTGTGAGGTTGTCTGGTGCAAGGCAGGCTGGGAGAAATGAGACATCACAATTAGTGGAGTTGCGGCACCTAGGGTTAGTGGAATTCGTGGATGAACACTGCACCATGGGGAGGGAGTGTGAGGGAGAGAAGAAATAAAATAGAGATTAAAATAATAAAATGAAAATAAAGGGGTAAAATAAAATAAAAAAAATATGGAAAATAAAAATGAAATTAAATATAAATATAAATTCTACACTTTAATAAAAATAATAATACTAATACTAATAATAATTTAAATAATAATTATAGTTATAATAAATCTTATTTTTATTCTTTTAGTTAATCAATTATGCACCTTTAAGGTCATGTGTTAAATTTTCAAAGCCCCACGGCTTCACCTAATCCCTTCCCACGCGTCGAGCGACATCACACCAATTCTAAATTATTAGTGCCAAAAGAGAAAAACTCATGTCGGGTTCGGCCAGACCTTCAACCAAATAATTAAAATAAAGGAAAATAAATTAATGGGATAAAAATTAAAATTTAAAACATACCTCGATACAAAGTGCGGGTGTGACAACTATCACCCATCAAACCTTTAGGGGTGGATGGACTACTCAGTGATGAAAAGCAATGGTCTGTAATAGAGGGTGATAGTGGGGTCCATGTTAGCTTACCTATAAGGATATGAGAAGTCCATTATAGTACATATACTAAAAAAGTGGATGGGAACCAGAAAAAAGGATACCTCGTTAGGGACCATGAAATCACTACAGACGAGCTAGGAGGAATGCATAGAGGAAGGTCTCATAGATTAGGGACCTCATTGAGAGGATATTAGCGAAGCTTGAGTTCGTATTGGGGTATAGGGGTATCACAATAGAGCGTCTTTCACAAGACATTGTAACCATGCTATAACACCCTGAATCATGTTACCCACAGTCAGTGCATTATTACAAAACATTGGCATGATAAATGGAGTCTTGTTTTGAATGACCGATCAGTTTAGTATCCATGGATGTTCGAGATAAAAGTATTAGTTTTGCATTAAACCATTGAATAAAAACATCAAAATCATTTTTTCCTCTTCTAGACACACTTATATCCTTATCTTATCCCTCAAGTTCAACTACAAAATACTTCTTCACATCCTAGGAAAAATAAAACATCGAAAAGAGTGAGTTTAGATGCTCAGTAAAGGTTACAATATAGTAGAAACTATCATAAATAAGCATAACCATTTATGGTAATGTGTTAGACTAAAACAAATCCATTTAGACATAAACATAATCATAATATAGAAAAGATAAAATCAAATACCATCAATTACTTATTCACATGGATATTCTATTGTTTAATAATCACATGAAATATCAATAGCCGCTTTCATAATGACGAAATGTATAATTGAAAACTTCATAACCACATAGTCAAGGCCTTGTGGCAAGACTACAAATTAGATTATTGTAAAGGGATGGGTCCAAGACACAAGTTTGTCTTTTGAGACCTACTGATGCATCAAGGAGCTATAATGGGCTCTACCCATCACATATTAAGTCTAATGCATTCTGTATATGAAAAGGTTTAAACAAAACATATACATTTGTATTAAAACTAGAATACCAAATGTCTATACTCAACCCATAAACAATGAATTGTGTAAAAATAATGCATTCACATTCAAACATATCAAAAAAACCTTCAATAAAATATGGATGATTTTTATCACAATAAATCTACTTCAAACATGTTTAGAATCAATCCAATGATGTTGACATTGATGAAATAAAAACTATTTTAAATTAATACTTGTTTATATATATCAAATCTTTTAAAAGTAAAATAATTATAAAAGAAAAAATATATCTTGAAAATATTCTTATAACCTTCTATGGGATTCCTCAGTGATGATATAATGGTGGAAAATAGCCATACCCGCCGTATAAGTTAAAAAAGACATTCTTACCTTAATTTTGTCAAAAATGTCCTAAAGTACCTTGTTTGGAAAATAATGGAAAGTTTACTTTCCATACATTTTATAAAAATTTAAACTACGATATAGATGACTTAAACCATAGTCTAGTAAATAGTAAAAATGTTTTGAAATACTTTTTTTAATATACATGGAGGTGGATGATAAAGAGGTCCTAGATGATACTTTGGAAAAAACCCTCGGATAATAAAGTGATTGTGATATTTACCCTTACATTGTACATTTCCTTAGTCGATGTTATGTTATATTCCTTTATAATAGTTAAAAAATAGATATTAAATTATAAAATAAATATATACATATATATTATATCATATATGATCCTTTGATATTTCTCTTTTAATAATATTTCAGCAGTGTCATCATTTTGGGCGTTAACTGATTCGTTTTCCTTTAAATGATTGGTTACATAAGCCTGGTTTTTTTATGGATAGAATGTATTTGATTCATATACAGAATGATATTATGTTCATAAAAAATATTTTTTTTCATAGCATTGAAATTATCTTTTAATTATTACGATGGGAAATGAATCTCATCGCGTTCGTGGAAAAGGTAATCTGTACGTACATAGGAGCAACAATATCATTATATTGATGGTGAAGTAGTATGTAATTGGATAGTATATCATATATACAGAATCATTAACATGTTATATTTATTATTTACATCATTTATACACATTATAATACCCATTAAAATATTTAAGTATTTGAATAACAAATTACCCCAGGGTGTGGAGATGGTAAGCTGTACGTACGCACGTATGGTGACATTGTCATTCATATGTTGGATGAAATAATAAATATGGTTGTAACATTTTAATAAAAACATCATAGTATATAGATGAAATGGGAGTTATTATTTTAGAATGTAACCAACAATGAAAGAGGAAGTGGATGAAGAAAATAATATTAAATATGTGATGAAATATTTACCTCTTCTTCGGGTTCTTCGTTTTGATTTGATCAAAAGGGCTCCATAGGATCTCTTTTCGACCAAAGGAAGGCCCCTAATATGATAGTAGGAGAGTTGGGAGGATATTTGGGAAGGGTTTCGCTAATCCAAATGTATTTGGAGGTGTGAAATTAAGAGAAGGGGAAGTACCCTTTTATAAGATAGGGGAGGGTCACTTTTGGAAAATCGTGAAATATTATTTTATAATAAAATCATTTTCAAATTCTAACGGATCCAAAAAGAATTATTTATAGTATAATGTGGTTATGGGTTGAAAAACTCTCACTAAAAGGTTTTAGACTTTTTTAGGTCACCATATTAACAATATCTCTTAGATTTAACTCTTAGTTAAATAGTTTGATATTTACCATGTCTTTTTAGATTTTTATATTATTAGGTTAATAAACATACTATAACAAGACAACCATTCCCAAAATGGTTCTTAATTAATATATATGGACTTAAAAATTTCTTTTGGATGATATTTATATCTATAGGAATATTATTCAATTAATAATATAGTATTTATCTTAAAAACTCAATTATGACATTTTTGGCACAATTTAGTATTTGGTTTTTTTGAAAATCATAACAGCATCGTTATTTTGAAAAAAATTATTTAATCAAACATAAAATTAAATCTTATCCTATAAAATTATCGGAATTCATATAATGTCTCAAATTACATTTATTTGGATATTAAAAATATCAAATTTTTTAAGATTTCATTAATAATGTAATTACTGCATCGTCATTTTGTCATAAATAAATTAAATTATTTAATGTCTAAAAATTAAAAATAAAATACCATTATGTAAGAAATATTTTTATATTTCTAATGAATATTTATAGTCTAATTTATTTTGTGTGTAACTCAATAATAAATGAATGGTTTAGTTATTAAACTTGGAATATAACTATTTCAACTCTTCTTTAAATAAAATATTATCAAATGCCCTAATCTAATCCATGTGGACCAAAGGGGGACATATTTTATTACTTTGTTTTATTTTGGTCAAATTTAACTTATCCAATAGAATTAGGACATGTGTTAGGGTAATTGGGATATCATTTTTACCCTTAATTACATTATTTACTTTGAACTATGGTAAATAAAAGTCAAAATATGTTATTCACCAAAAAAAAATTCATCTTATTGAACCACATTTTACCTACTGATATCAACCATGTCTCTATGATTTTTGAAATTCAATTCACAGAAGCGTTAAAATTATTTTTTATTCAAATTTTCAAATGCCCATAGAATGTGGGTAAAAATACGGTAAATAGTTCAATAAAATTATATATATATAAACTTATTATAAAATGAGTCCAATGAATTAAATTGATCATATATAGGTATTATTTATAAATTTTGGAATATAATATATTAAAATAAAATAACTAATTATTTAAATAAAAATTCTGTTATATACTATAACACAATTTTTCACTATTCATCAAAAATTTAAAATTCTTAGAAAAATACCAAAAAATCATCCTAAGCCAATTTTGATATTCTGATTCCAAAAATGATGTCAATTTTAAAAATTAAAATTTTTAAAATTTCATAAAGTGGGTATTACTATTCAAACCAGCTTCTTTGATTGGTCGTGATGTGTTAGAACTCCATGTGGCGTACAATACAATCTACTGCATTATTCAAATGGAAAAATACCATGGAATCTTGTGGTATAACTTTCTCCCATCTATAAAATAATTTCATCTGCAAAATTTCTAGAATATTATTTTTTAAAAATAATCGTGTGGTTCTTCATCATATGTTCCTTGGGTTCCCATGTTTCCTCTTCCATCATATGGTTTATCCATACAACTTTCACCAGAAAATTCAACCAGTTTCTCAGCACTTATTCTCTGGTATCATGATTCTTAACAAGCTCATCACAAATAGATAGATCATGTTCTAGTTCTATTTCCTCAAGGGTTAGTACATTGGATTGGCCAGGCATGTATTTTCTCAACAGTGTTAAATGGAACACATCATGAACATTGGAAAGACATGGATTCATTGCCAAACGATAAGCTACAACTTCATTTCGTTCTGGAATTTTTAAATGTCTGACATACCAGAGAAGAAATTTACCCTTCTTAACAAATCATATAACAACCTTCCTAGGAGATAACTTCAATAAAACATGATCTCCTACTTGAAATTCCAAAACCTTCCATCAATTATCGGTATATCTCTTTTTCCTACTTTGGGATGGTTTGATGTGGGTTTAGATAATCTTCACTTTTTCCCTTGTTTCCTCAACATGTTCTGGGAAAATGAGTTTTCATTCACAAACATCATCCGAACTAGTTGTTGTGCAACACCTCTTTCTATATAACGCTTCATATGGTGCCATCAGAATACATGAATTGAATCTATTTTTATAAAAATAATTCTACCAGAGATAAATATAGATCCTACATACCTTGAATGTCATGTGACCAAGATCTCAACATTTTTTCTAAGGTTTGAATAGTCTATTCTTATTGTCCATCAGTTTGAGGGTGGTAGTTAGTTCTCAAATGAAGATTTGTATCCAAGTCCTTCTGAACACTTTTCCAAAATAATGATGTAAAATGGGTATTGCAATAAAAAACAATCGATAGGGTTACACCATGGAGTCTTACAACATCATTAATATATAACCTTTCCATATGATCAAGTGGTAAATCTTCTCTTACAGAAAGAAAATGTGATGGCTTGGTAAGAAGATCAACAATGACCCATATTACACCATTCCTTTTAAGAGTATTTGGTATCCCCATAACAAATTCCATCGTAATATAATCCATTTTCCACTCAGGTATGGGAAGAGGTTGTATGAATCTTCCAGGCTGTTTCCTTCTAACATTTATATATTGAAAAATCAAACATCTTGACACAAAATCAGCAATCTCCCTCTTCATGTTGTCCTCCCAAAAATTTTTCCTTCAAATCTCTATACATCTTGCTTCTCCTAGGGTGTATAGAGAAGTTGGGGCTATGAGAATCATCCAAAAATTCCATTTTTAGATCAGGTATGTTAGTAACACAAAGTCTCTTCACAAATTTCAAAATTCATTCTTCATATATGAAGTCACTAAATCACTAATCATTCACAACATTAATCCTATTCTGAAATTACCCTTCATCATTTTGAGAACTTTTTATCCCTTCTAGTAAATATGGTATCGAATCCATTTAAAAAACAATTGATGTTTCACCTTCCATGGTTATTCTCATATACATCATTACTAGATCCCAGTATATAGGATCCCATTCAACTGTCATCTAGTTCAAAACCCCATGATTCTATCTACTGAAATAATTTTCCACATTATTTTCCCTTCCCGGGTGGTAATGTATAGTGAAATCATAATCCTTGATTTT
This sequence comes from Viscum album, assembly GCA_963277665.1. NCBI lineage: Eukaryota > Viridiplantae > Streptophyta > Magnoliopsida > Santalales > Viscaceae > Viscum > Viscum album. Next base: position 2,129,975,719 of record OY728152.1, on the reverse strand, counting down.
TTAATGCCATCACCTTTGCCTCATGTTGTGTTCTATTTGTGGGAAAATATAAATCAAACTCTTGTGATCAGTATGAATATAACATTTTTCACTATAGAGATAGTGTCTCCATATTTTCAGAAAAAATATTACAGCTTCTAACTCAAGACTATGAATGTGATTGTTTTTTTCATGAAATTTTTGTTTCCGTGATGCATATGAAATAACCATATAATTCTGTATAAGGACACAACCATGTCCTTTCATTGAATCGTCACTATAAATGAAAAGCCCATAATTCCCTGTTAGTAGAGTCAATATATATGAATTAACTAATATTCCCTTCAGTTATTCGAAACATACTTCACACTCTTTTGTCCAAACATATTTAACCCCTTTACATGTGAGCTTGGTTAATGGGTTAGCCAACCAGGCAAAATTCTAGACGATACATCTATAATAACCTTCTAAACTAATAAAATTTCACACCTCAGTTATACTCATCAGTGTTGTCCATTCATGTATTTCCTTGGTCTTTGAAGGATCAATAGAGATTCCATCCTTAGAGACAATATGGCAAAGTAAATAAATCTCTTGAAGCTAGAATTCACACTTGATAAACTTTCCATATAATTCATTTCATCTGAGGGTTTTCAGAATAGTGAGAAAGTGATATTCATGGTCTTCATATCTTTTTTAGTATACCTAGATATCATCAATAAATACCACTAAAAAGTCATCAAGACATTCCTTGAAAACTCTATTCATTAGATCCATGAAGAAATAGGGTGCATTAGTCAATCCAAAATGCATTACTGTAAACTCGTAATGCTCATACTGGGTTCTTAAAGCAATTTTCAGAATTTCTTCCTTCTTCTTACACAACTGATGATATTCATATTGAAGGTAAATTGTTGAAAAATAATGAGTGCCATGACGTAGCTCGAATAAATCATCAATTTGAGGTAGGGAATAATTTTTCTTTATTGTTAAAACATTGATCTCTATTTAGTTAATACACAACCTCATATATCCATCTTTTTTCATAACCAAAAGGAAAAGGGCTCCCCATGGAGAAACACTATGGAGAATAAATCCCTTATTACTCAATTCCACTAGTTGTTTCTTTTGGTCCACTAATTTCACAGTGGTCATTCTATAAGGGGTCTTCGATATGGGCCTTGAACCAGTAATTAAATCAATGGAAAACTAAATTTCTCATTCAGGAGGATGTCCAACTAAATACTCTAAAACACAACAGCATATTCATTCACAATATGTACGTCCTCTATTAGAACATTATTTTACTCACCCATATTTATTTCATTCACTTTCTCCAAAACAATTTAATTTAGTAGAGATACTGGGGTTTATCTTGATAAGAATCAGGTGGTGATGTTCCTGCTTTAAAGATATGGTACTCAATATCATCATTGAAAATTGTAACCTCTTTCTTCTTACAATAAATTTTTTCATCAGGGCTTAAAAGCTAATCCATACCACAGATTATATCAAATTAAATCATTGGTATGATGATGAGAACTGCATATAATGAACATTCATATGGCCTAATCGGAACTGATTCACAAAACATTGTTGTGATGTTAACGGCCTTAGGAGGTTTCACTGACAACTCCCTTGTTATGTTAAATTAAAAATATCTAATTTTCCTAACAAAATGGGAAAACATGAAACAACGTGATGATCTAGAATAAAAAAATCATTGGCTAAACTCAAAGAAACCATTAAATTACCTTCAACCACAACTTTTGGAGCTTCAACCTCAGTAGTAGTGATTTCATAATAATGGAATTGATCCCTTGGCCTTTGGAAGGATTGGTTTCCTTGGCGCATCAGAAATTCATTTGCATACTGACCTTTTTCTCTAAAATTGTACCATTCAACATTGACAGCCTCTTTCTTGCCCTTGCAATCATGAGATTGGGGGCATTTTTCACCACACATGTTACATACTCTCATTCCCTTCTGACATGTACTGGGGTGTTTCTTCCCACATTTACCACAGGATGGATATTCCACATTTCCCTTCAACTTCTTATTTCCATTTCTATAGTGTTCAAAGGATCTCTTTATCTCTTTCTTAGCATTAATTTCAGAATACATAGAGAATTATTTTTCTGTATTGATACCACATCAAACAATATCTTCGTATGATGAGAAGGATTTTGATAAAATTCCTTAATGGAAAAATGGTTTTAAACCTTCATAGAAACAATCAATCATACTCCTTCGGTTATGTATAAAATCTATTATGTGCCTTTCTATCCTTGTAATGTTAGCCTCATACATTGCAACATTTTAATCATATTTTTTCCTCAGTATATAAAATGGTCTTCCATTAACCGCTCGATGGTCATGAGGAATGTATTTTTCAATGAAACTCTCTTTAAACTCTCTCAATTAATTGTTTGATGCTTCTATATCTTCTTGTATGTTTTGGATTAATGATAACCATTGATCTGCATCTCCCGTGAGGAGAAAAACTGCCCTGACAACTTTTTTTCTTTCACTTCTCCCAAAATCATTAAATATTTTATGTATGAAATTTCTCCATTTCTCAACTACAAAAGGATCAGTACTCCCATTTAATGTTGGTATTTTTTGCCCCATGAAGTGCTCCAACTTTGAATATTCATTTGTGGATCAGGATGCTCTATATGAGTAATATTATTATTCATAACCTGAGTGAGTTGTCCCAATATGGTGATAAGCTGATCTGCCCCAGTTGCATCACCAACTCCACTATAATTATTTTGAGTTGGAGGGAAATACATGCATGGAATACGTGTGTTGATACGGTTTCGATTCATTAAACTACGTTCCATTTCTAAAAATTGGCATACACTATATTAGTTTATGAGTCAAAATACATAAATCCAAACTTGTAAAATAATTAAAATAAATTGAAAAGTTTATGGATATAATCCATAATAATAAAAATATTTTCCTTGAGAATGTATATACTCAGAAACCCTTCATAATGGTTTTTAAAGAAAATGAGAATTATCCGAAACATATCCCCCGGGAGTGTCGTAACCATGAGTGCAGCAAGGCATATTGTCGTTCACCCATTCTCATTCAATTCAAGCTCAATGTGGTGTTTTCTGGTTTTACCCCAAGGTACATTTGTGCGAGAGTCACCTCTACCTGCTCATATCTAGAGAGAGATGTATTTCATTGAAAACTATCAAAATATCTATAGTATAAAAATTCATGGAAGTTCATCTATACTATTCCTCAAATTCTTTCATTGGTTAGTGTCCTCTAATCTGAGTTTTTCTAAATATAGTTTCTGTAGTTTGTACTAAACATCCACTAATACCAACTATAACACCCTGACCCTAGTGACATAGAGTCGTTGCATTATGACATAATATTGGAATGAAACGTGGAATCAATTCCAGAACAATCGATCTATTTATTGGCCCTTCAAGTACTGGATACGTTCATAAGTTTTACATTACATTAGGAAATAAAAACATAAACACCATTTTTCCCCTTTTTAACAAACTTATATCTTCAGCCTATACCTACAAGTCAACAATAAAGTAATTCTTCACATCCTGGAAGAAATAGAACATAGAATGGGGTGAGATCAAGTGCTCAGTAAGGATAACAATATAGAGGAATATTTTTTAAATATTTATACACATTTAAGTCAACATATAATTCTAAAACAAAAGCCTTTTAAACTTAAGATTTATCATAATATAGAAGAGATAAAATCAAATAATTCCATTTAATTATTCACATGGATATTATACTAGTAAAATAATCACATGCAATATCAATAGCCAATTTCATAATGATGGAATGCATAATTCCAGACTTCATATCCACATAGTCAAGGCATTCTTCCAAGACTACAACTACGATTTCATTCAAGGCCTTGTGCCAAGACACTAGTTAGTCTCATGAGACCTACTGATGCATCGAGAAGCTAGAGTGGGATCCACCTATCACATACTAAGTCCAATGGATTCCTCTTATGAAAAGGTTTTAACATAACATATACATTCATTTTAAAACTAGAATGAAAAATGTTAATACTTTATCCATAAACAATGAATGTTGTAAAAATAACACATCCATTGTCAAACATATCACAAAACCTTCCAAACAATATGGATGATTTGAATCATAAGAAATCAACTTCAAACACGTTTAAAATCCATCAAAGGATGTTTACATAGATGAAATTAAAACTATTTAAAATAAATACCTCTTTAAATATAGAAATCATTTAAAAGTATCATAATTATAAAAGAAAATATTTATTATGAAAATAATCTTATAAGCCTTTATGAGAATCTTAGACGATGATAAAACGATGGAAAATAGCCACACCCGCCATATAAGTTAAAAAAGACATTCTTACCTTAATTTTGTCGAAAAGGTCATAGAGTACCTTGTTTGGAAAACAATGGAATGATTCCTCTCAATCCATATAATAAAAATTCAAAAAAGGGTATAAATGAATTTAACCCATTTTTTAGTAAATATTAAAAATGTTTTGAAATACTTTTAAAAAAATTCATTGTAACACCCAAATCCCAAGTACCCAGAGCTGGTGCATTATTTTAATACATTGGCATGATTACATGGAATCAAGTCCCCCAAGACGGATCAGTTTAGTAGTCTTGCATAACATATTACATACATGAACATTAAATTACATTATAAAATAAAAAAACAACAACAACATTATATTCATTGACAACAATAATATACCTTAGACTATCCCTATAGGTTGTTTATAATATAATTCTTCACATCCTGGGATAAATAAAACATAAAAGGGGTAAACATAGATGCTAAGTAAGGGTAAAAAATTTATTGAGAGATAGCATAAACAATAGGCATGTCGAAAAATTAAAAACACATGCCTTTACAAATAATTAACATGACAAAATTATGGCAGAAATGTTAGTTGAGTAAATACTTCCATAATAAAACAAAGTCATTGGTATTCTACTAGTCAAATAACCACATGAACCATCAATATTATTTTCATAATGATAGAATGCACAATGACAGACAGTCTGAAAAAATTTTCAAGTCATCAACCAAGATGTCTAAAAATGTATATGGCCTCTGAAAAAATCATATATCAAATTTGGAAAGGCCTCTACCAATTCCACATATAATTGTATCATTATACCAACTTATTCATCGAGGAGCTATAGCGGGATCCACCCCAACACATAATAATTCCAATGCATTCCTCATATGAAAATGATGAAATATAACATAAACATTTGTATTAAAAGTAGCATACGAAATGTCAATACTTTAACCCTAAACCATGAATAGTATAACAATAAAAAATACACAGTAAAAAATATCACAAAACCCTCAATACAATATGGATGATTTGTATAATAATAAATCAACATCAAACATGGTTAATATCTATCAAAGTATGTTGACATTGAAGAAAATGATTAGTAAAATTTGTTGAGATAAATATCCATTTTTCATGAAAACATTAAAAAAATCACACTATTTAGAAAGGAAGAAATTTAAACATACCATTGAATCAAAGTGTTCCATACCACTTTGAAACATTTTAATGTAATTTACATTTTAAAGCATTCATGTTCATAAAAATAAATCCTTGAAACCATTTTGAAAACATGGACATTAATGGGAAAGGATTAGAAAAATAAATCTTCAAAACATTTAAAATGATGTTTTAGTAAAATGGTAGATTGAAAAGAATACATTTAAAAATTAATTTATGAAACCTGGACACAGAAATAAATATTACCCAGTAGATACTCACGTAAAAACAACCTCACGTATTAATGGGATTGTGAAATTAACACTTACCTTGCACTTTCCATTGGTCGAGGGTAATTTTAACCTCTTGTATAATGAACATAGTATATTATTATATTATAATAGAACCATATTAATATTTATTATATCATACATGATTAATTAATGATTTTATTCTACCAATTTAATAATTATTCCCATGTTATATTAATAATTTGTGTATTAATTGCTTTCATTATTATACGTGTTTTAACTTGTTATTCTTGATCGTATCATTTAGATAATGATTTAAATACTTCTAAAATATAACCATTTATTTATATATCATATATATTTAGAATATATATATTTATAATAGATAGATATATCAAATAGAAGGCACCTTCTATGGAGACGGTAGGCCCTACGTACGCACAAAAATTGTTTCCGATTTCATATCGTATTGAACGGAAGTAAGTGAGTAAGATATATGTAAGTACATAAATATACACATATATATTGGAAGTATCATTATTATTTCATATATTACATAATTATTAATAATATATAATTTTATAATCATCGTTGAATGGTGAATGTGGGAATGAATCTCGTCACATCGTGGAGACGGTAATCCATACGTACGCACGAGCGACAATTACATTATATTGATGGTGAAATTATAAGTAATTGTATAATATATCATAAATACCGAATAATTGACATGTTATATTTATAATTTACATCAGTTTTACTCATTATTATACCCATCCAAATAATGAAGTGTTTGAAAAATAAACTACACTACGTTGTGGATACAGTAACACGTACGTACGCACGTATGGTGGCTTTATCATTTATAGGATGGATAGAATAAAAAATATCGTGGTAAAATTTTAATAATAACATAATATTATAAAGAATATACTGGTGTTATTATTTTATAATGGAAGAAACAATGAAACAGGGAGTGGACGAAGAAAATTACATAAAAGCAGTGATGAAATATTTAACTCTTCTTCGGGTTCTTCCTTTTGATTTGCTCAAAAGGGCTCCATTGGATGGCTTTAAGACAAAATGAATGACTATAGGATGAAGGGGGGAAAGTTGGTAGGATATTATGGTAGGGTTTGTCTGAGTGAAATGGCTTCGGAGGTGTGAAATTAATAGAATGGGATGTACCCTTTTATAAGAGAGGTGAGTGTCACTTTTGGAAAAGTATGAAATATTATTTTATAATAAAATAATTCTCAAATTATAATGGATCAAAAATTATTTTTCTAGAGCCTAGGTGTTTATGGGTCTACATCCTATCCATCAATATGTTATAGATAAGTTTAGGTTACCATTGTAACCATATAATTTAGATTTAGCACTTTGTTAAATAGTTTAACTTTTACATTGTTTTTTTGTATTCTTTCATTATATGGTTAATAAACTTACTCTAATCATCCAAGAGAACAAAAAGTGGTTAATAAACGAAATATATAATATTATTTAAGCCTTTCGGCGGAACCTTTTATTTTGATGAATATTATATCATGAAATATTATAGTATTTGTTTCAAAATTTGATTAATGTCAATTTAGACACTATTTTGTATTTTGTAATTGTGGGTAAAAAACCTTATCACTTTGAAAAAAAAATTATCTAATCAACCCCAAAATGTCATATTAGTGTCTAAAATTAGTGTAATTCATCTGAAGTCTCAATTTACATTTATTTGGATATTTATAATACAAATTATATAAATATTTCATTAATAAGGTAATTACTCAATCATTATTGTGGCGTAAATAAATTAAATTAAATAATGTATAAAAATTATAAATAAAATAAATTTATATAAGAAATAATTTAATCTTTATAATGAACATTTATAGTCGATTTTATATTGTGAGTAACCAAATATAAAAAATGTTTTAGTTATTAAACCTTGCATTTAACTCTTTTAAGTCATCATTGAATAAAATAATATTAAATGTCATAATCCAATCCAAGTGGACCAAAGAGGATCATATATTATTCCTAATTTTTTTTTTCGAATTATACTTATCCAATAGAATTGGGACATGTGTTAGGATAATTATGATATCATTATTACCCTTAATTACCATATTTTCTTTTAATCATGGTAAATTAATTTCAAATTTTAATATTCACCAAAAATTATTTTCAACCTATTGAACCAAATTTTACTTTATGATATTAACTGTGACTCTCAGATTTTTGAAATTCAACTCATAAAAGTGGTAAAATTATGTTATATACAAATTTTACAATGCTCCATGGAGGTGGGTAAAAGACTGTAAAAAGTTCCTTAAAATTTATATATATATATAATTATTATAAAACGACTCCAATGAATTAAATTGAAAATATATAATTATTATGTATCTATTTTTACATAAAATAAAATTAAATAATATAAATAATTATATAAAATAAAATTCGATTTTAACAAATAACGCAGTTTTTTCACTATTCATCAAAAATTGAATATTTTCAGAAAAATACCAAAAAAACACCCAAATCTAATTTCTATATTCTGAATTAAAAAATGAGGTTTATTTTACCAAATTAAAAATGTTGAAGTTTTATTTCATTGTTTGAAATTAATTCCTATTGTCAAAACCAGAAATCGTGTTTTTAGAAAGTAAAAACTATCAAAAGATAGACATGTTTTAATGTAAAATTTAAATGTCAAATTAATTATAATGAAATAAAATGAATTAAATTTAATAAGATATAAACTAATTATTCTTCAAAACATTTCAAATGAATAATTTAACACTATAAATTATTTCGATTAAAAAATTTGTTTTCAATTGAAACATTGAATTTTCCACTGTTCGACAAAATATAAAAGTCCTCATAAAAGTACCAAAAATTTATCCAAACTATATTTTTATTCCCTACTTCTACAGAAGATTTTAATTTAATTAAATTTAATATATAAATGTGTCAAATATTGGCTTCAAAAAGGGTTCTCCATTAAAAGGGTGTAAAATTGCATTTCCTGAAAAATCCTTCCTTTATCTGAAAAAAATTAATTTTTTCATATATTATGTCTAAGAAAAAAATAATATGGATGATAAAATTATATGGAATATATAAAATTAAAATTTCAATTAATACTATTCATAACCGCTTTTGAATGACTAGTTTGGTAAGTCATGGTGCGCTTGAACTCTTTGTTTCTTATTACCCATGTTGTTGAATTACAATGAATAAATAAACTAATATGAAATATTGGGGTGTTACATTACCCCATACTTTAATAAATTGAATCCTTTCAATTTTAAATTGTTCTTTGAAAATAAAATGATAAAAATAGAAAAATACCTTTCTTGAAAACCTACATCAAAAATTAGTTTAATAATATTTAATATTAATAAGAGTTAAAGGGAAATGAAAACGTCTCCACCAACATAGGGTTACAAATAGATGAAAATTGGTGGCAATTAAAGAAACATAATTGGAGGAAAAAGTTGATATTTATCGGAAGTGATTGAGGTTATCTGTCAAAAACAATTTTAAAATTGGGGGCCTTAAAGCCATCAATCTATGATGATTTAAAATATCATTGGTACAAAAAAACTTGAGGTATCAGGATAACACATTTTTGGGTTTAAGATCCCTTACCGAATGATTAAAAATTAATTTATTCATATAATAAGAGGAATAAATAAATATATATATATATATATATATATATACTTGACAAGAAGAGTTTCATCCTTCAACTAATTCCTACCACTAACTCTTCTTCCTCTCAAAAAGAAAATATAATTCAAATATATTCTACTTATCCTAATCATATAAAGTTTGAAAAATAATTAATTTATAATTCATATGTCAAACTATTTTAAAAACTACATTATAAAAACCAGGACATCATGTATACATGTAGTAGGGGATCCACTATTGTCACCCTTCTGTTGTGGGTTCAAGTCTCGTGGCCTTGCAAGCCACGATGGGTTGTCGCTCGACCTCTGGGCTGTCCTTTTTATAACTATCAAAAAATTAATATTAAGAATATTTTTTAACCATAAAAAATAGTATCCAATGTTTAACTTAATTCAATCCAACCTATAGACTTATCCAAAATACTTCTATAAAAACTCACTATCAAAAATTTATATGGATGGTAAACATAATGGAGATCTTTTTTCCACGTAATAACATGTGAATACCTTCATCGTGTACTCTTTTAAAACATGGTAACACCCTGAATTACAATAAAACATTATTGATTACATTCATGCTCCTTTATTCCATATAAAATACTAGATATACTTTTTATATCAAAAAATGATGTAAAATCCAAAAATTATGGAATGTATAAATCATTAATGAGTTTCAAGGTAGTCATGAGTGTCCAATATAATTTATCCAAATCAGTCATATCTTATTCCCAAATAACTAACTCAGTATCAGAACCATATTATGGTCTATATTTCTGTCATCCATATATTTTTCAAAAAATTTAACTCGCTATTGAGTCACATTTCTTGGTTCTACACAATCTCATGTCTTGAATGAAATAGTACTATAGCACATTCCTTATATACTTTATAATTATTATAACATGTACATCATTAATACAATACTAAAATAACACAATACATTAACAACATAAGAACTCTAATCATTCCTCTTAATCTTCAGTATTAACATAACTTGTTTATTATCAAATAGCATCATTTGGGGTATACTCCAATGATTTCAACATTGATTTCTGTAGTGTTCCATCTCCTTGTAGATAAATGATTGTACAATTGAAACCTTTTTCTTATCTTTTCAATCACGTTTGTGATGTCCTTATTCCCCACACATATAAAAAAACCCCATTAACTTCATGCATTTACCAAGGTGATTCATTCCACAGTTATCACATATGGGAAAATCCTTCTTTCCCATCCTCCCTTTATCAACCTTTCTCTATTTATTCCTTTTCTTCTCTTTCTTCCCTTCAATGCCAAATGACTCAGAGAATTATTTAGTGATCTTATTAACACATGATACTATTTTTTCATACAATCATAATATGTGGGAGACTATTTTCCTTTTAAATGTTGTATTAATACCAGGAATGATATGATCCTTCTAAATCATTTGATCATGTGTATTGAGGGAATCCACATTCTTTCTACAAGGGACTATTTCAAAACAATGGCATACACTAGTTTAGTTTATGAATCAGAATGCCTAAATCCAAACATCTAAAATACCTAACATATGATGAAAATATTATTCATATACTCTATAATCATAAAATGTTTTCTTTGAGAAATACTTTATTCTAGAATCCTTCATAATGGCATGTTATGGAAATGTGAATTAACATAAGAATATCCCCCAGTATTTCATAACCAAGAGTGCAGCAATTGTCATTTTTGTGCACCCATTCTCGTTCGAGTCTAGCTCAAAGTGGTGTTTTTGGGTTTTACCCATAGGTACATCTATTCCAGAGCCGACTATACCTACTAGTATCTAGAAAGGGTTGTACTACTTTGAAAACTCACAAAATCTCTACAATACCAAATTTCTAGGATGTTCTTCTATACTAATCCTCAAAGACTATCTTAGGGTAATGTTTCATAATAAAAGTTTATCTAAATCAAGTTTCCAAGGTTATTTCTAAACATCCTATGATAATAACTATAATTCCTCAACCCCAGTTACACATAGTCGGTGCATTATTTCAATGCAATTTCATGATTACAAGGAATCATTTCCCGAAGGACCGATCAGTTTAGCAGTCTTGGAAAATATATTATATAAAAGAATGTTACATTAATGTATAAAATAAAAAACCACAAGAACATTTTATGCATTGGACACATTCATATCCCTTTGACTATCCCTACTATCCAGTCATAATATACTTCTTCACATACTGGAAAAAAACATAGAAAGGGGTGAGCTTATATGCTCGGTAGGGGTAAACAATTTTTCGGAAGATAACATAAACAATAGGCACAGTGAATAATTGACAACATACGCATTTACAAATAATAAACATGAAAAATTTATGGTAGAAAAATGAGCTGAGTAAATAATTCCATAATAATACATTATCATGGGAATTCTACTCATTGAATAATTAAAAGAACAATCGATATTAATTTCATAATGAGGGAATGTATTATGCTAGACGTTCTGAATCATTTTGTTATAGCCCTGACCAATATGTCTAAATATAATTAAGTCCTCATCCAAAACCAAATATCATATTGGAAAGGTCCTTGACCAATTCAATGTCAAATTATCTCGTGAGGAAAATTGATGTATTGAGGAGCTATAGCGGGCTCCACTCATCATATAGTAAGTCCAATACATTCCTCATATGAAGAGGTTGAAACAAAACATAAACATTCGTATTAAAACTAGCATACGAAATGTCAATAAATTAACCCTAGACCATTAATTATATAAAAATAACACCTCCATAGTCAAATATATCCCAAAACCAAGAATCCAATATGGAGGATTTGTATCATAATAAACTAACTTCAATGAAGACTACAATCTATCAACTGATGTCGACATAGATGAAAATGATTTGTAAAAATATTTGAGAGAAATATCCCTTTTTAATGAAAACATTAAAAAGTCACAAAATTTAGAATCGAATAAATTTAGTGATTTTTTTAATCAAAGTTGCCCATACCACTTTGGAACCTTTGAAAGGAATTAACATTTTAAATCATTCATGTCTATATAAAAAAATCCTTAAAACCATTTGGAAAACATGGAAATTAATGAGAAAGGATAAGAAGAATAAATCCTTAAAACATTTAAAAAGATTATTTAGTAAAAGAGTCAATTCAAAATAATACCTTTGAAAAAACATTTATGAAACATGGACATGGATAATAATTAAGTCCCTATATATACTCACATTAAAACAACCTCAGATAATAAAGAGATTGTGAAATTAACCCTTACCTTTCACTTTCCTTTGGTATGTGGTACGCGTAACCTCTTGTAACCATAGTATGATATTAAATAATAACATAATCATATTAATATTTATTATATCATACATAATTCATTTATGACTTTATGCTACACATTTAATAATTATTCCTATCTTAAATTAATATTTTGGAAAATAGTCGCCTTCTTTATCGTGCGTGTTTTAACTTGTTATTCTTGATCGTATCACATATATAATGATTTAAAATTATACTAGAATATAAAATGATTTATATATCATATATATATAATATATAATTGTTTATAATAGATAGATATATGAAATAGATTCACCGTTTATTGAGACTATAGGTCGTACGCATGCATAAACATTGTTTCTGTTTTAATATCATACAGAACATATGTAAGTGAATAATATATATGTAAGTACATAAATATATACATATATATCTCAAAGAATCATTAATATTTTATATATTACATACTTATTAATAATATATATTTTTATAATCATTGTTGAATGGTGAATGTGGGAATCAATCTCGTAGCATCGTGGAAACCGTAATTCGTACGTAGGCATGAGTGACAATATCATTATATAATTGGTGAAATAATATGTAATTGGATAGTATATAATATATATAGAATCATTAAAATGTTATATTTTTTATTTACATATGTTATAATCATTATTATACCCATCCAAATAATGAAGTGTTTGAATAACAAACAACAGCACGATGTGGAGACGGTAAGTCATACATACGCATGTATGGTGACTTTGTCATTTATAAGATGGATAGAATAAAAAATATGTTAGTAACATTTTTATAATAAAATAAAATATATGGATAATACTGGAGTAATTATTTTATAATGAAAACAACAAAGAAATATGGAGTGAAAGAAGAAAAGAACATGAAAGAGGTGATGAAATATTTACCTCTTCATCAGGTTCTTCCTTTTGATTAGATCTAAAGGGATCTTTAGGTTTGATTTATGAAAAAATAAAGTCCACTATGATGAAAGGAGGATATTTGGGACGATATTTTTGTAGGTATTGGCTAATTCAAATGGCATTGGAGGTGTGAAATTAAGAGATGGGGAAGTACCATTTTATAAGAGAGGTGAATGTCCCTTTTGGAAAATCATGAAATATTATTTTATACTAAAATCATATTCAGTTTCTAATAGATAAAAAATGATTTATTTCGAGAAATAGGTGTAAATGGGTCTAAATATAGACAACCAATTGTTTTTAGAAGATTTTAGGTTACAATTTTAACCTTATCACTTAGATTTAACTCTTAGTAAAATAGTGTAACTTTTACCGTGTCTTCTTCTATTCTTACACTATATATTATATAAACATACAATAAACTTCCAAAAGAACCTAATGTACTTCATTAGTGACCTATATAATGTTATTTAATCCCTTTGGAATATCCTTATATTTTCATAAGTATTTTATGAACTAATAACACAATATTTGTTTTAAAAATTAATTTTTGACAAATTTGACACTATTTGGTATTTTTTTGTGAAAGTCATTAAAACCTAATAACATTGAAAATAAATTATATAATCAACCCCGAAATGTCATTTTAACCTGGAAAATTAGTTTAATTCATAATAAGACTCAATTTACACATATTGGGATATTTATAATACCAATTATTTTAATATTTATTTAGTTAGGTAATTATTGTATCACCATTATGTCATAAATAAATTAATTTATTTAATGTCTAAATATTATAAATAAAATTCAATTATGTATGATATATTTTTATATTTCTAATAAATATTTATAGTATAATTTATATTGTTTTTATCGCCATATAAAAAATGTTATAGTTATTAAACATTGAATTTTACTCTTTTAACACTTCTTTTAATAAAATAATAATAAATTTTTAATCTAATCCAAGTGGAATAATGAAGATCTTATTTTATTAATAAGGTTGTTATTGTTCTATTTATACTTATCTTATATAATTAGGACTTGTTTTATGGTAATTAATATTTCATTTTATCCTTAATTCCCATATTTACTTTTAAATGTGGTAAATAATGGTCAAAAGTTACCATTAATCAAAAATTATTTTCATCTTATTGAACCAAATTATTCATAATGATATTAACTATATCTATCTTATTTTTAAAATTCAACTCACAGAAGCGGTAAATTTATGTTTTATTCAAATTTTCAAATGCTTTTGGGAGGTGGTTAAAAGACAATAAAAAGTTCAATAAAATTTTTATATATCTAAACTTTTTATAAAATGACTCCAATGAATTAAATAGAACATATATAGGTATTATGTATCTATTTTGACCCAAAAAAAATTTAAATAAAATAAATAATTAATAAAATAAAAATATAGTTTTAACCAATAATGTATTTTTTTCATTATTCATAAAAAATTGAATGTTTTCAGACAAATACCAAAATTCACTGTAAGCTAATTTTAATATTAAAAATTCAAAACTGAAGTCATTATTATCAAATTAAAATCATAGATGTTTCATTTATTAAATTAAAATCAATTCCCATTGTCCAAACCAAAAAGTGGGTTTTTAAAATGTAAAAACTATCAAATGACTGACATGTGTTTATTTCAAATTTAAATGTGAAATTACTTATAATGACCTAAATTGTATTAAATGATAAAATTTTAATCTAATTATACTTAAAAATAATTCAAAGGAATAATTTAACAATATAAATCATTTCGATTACTTTTTATTTAATTAAAACATAGTCTTTTCAACTATTCATCAAAATATGAAAGTTATCAGAAAAGTACCAAAAATTTATCCAAACTATATTTTTATGTCCAACTACAAAAGAAGAATTTAATTTCATTAAATTGAATATATGAATGTGTCAAATATTAGTTTTAAAAAGGGTTCACCATTAAAAGGTGGTAAAATTTCTTTTTTTAAAAAATACAACCAATATCTGGAAAAAAAATGAATTTGTTATTATATTATGTCGAAAAAACACATAAAAGATACGATAAAATTATATGAAATATAAAAAAATCAAAATTCAGTTAATAATATTCATAAATGCTTTGGAATGACTAGTTTGGTATGTCATGGTGCGCTTGAACATGGTGATGTGTGTAGAGCATGTTATTGAATTACATTGAAGAAATAAAGTACTATGAAATCTTGGAGTGTTAAAAACATGGATGTGGATAATAAAGAGGTGTCAGTAGATTCTTATGTAAAAACAACCTCGGATAATAAAGAGATTGTGAAATTAACACATACCTTGTACTTTTCCTTAGTCGATGGTTTGTTAACCTCATGTATAATAGATTAAAAATTTTTATTATATAATTTTTGAACTATATACATAAATATGATTTCATATATGCTACACTAATATTGCATTATTAATTTTATTTTTGTAGTATCATCATTCCGGGTGTTATCTAATTCGTTTTCCATTTTATGCTTGGTTATGTAAGCCATGTTTATTATGTATATGATGTATTTTATTCATATACCGAATTATATTATGTTCATAAACATTATTTTTAATCATAAAATTAAATTTATTATTTAATGATTACAATCGGGAATGAATCTCATCGCATTCGTGGTGACGGTAATCCGTACTTTCGCACAGGTGACAGTATCATTATATTTATGGTGAAATCATATGTAATTGGATGGTATATCATATATACAGAATCATTAACATGGTAAATTTATTATTTAAATTAGTTATTCTTATTATTATATCCATCCAAATAATGAGGTGTTTGAATAAAAAACTACACTACGACATGGAGATGGTAACCCCTACGTACACACGTTTGGTGACTTTGTCCTTCATAAAATGGATAATGTCACAAACCAGGCCGGGTCACCATCTGACCTGACAACCGACCCGTTCTGCGACATCGGTCGAAGGGCATTCCCAATCCCCACAAGCTAACACAATTTCCTAAGTGTCAAAACAATACATGGGAATGATTTACCCAAAATAGTAAACACAAACAACCAACAAGATATAGAAACTAAAATTGGAAACTGACAACCAAACAGACCCTTAACTTTGGACCAAACATAAAGATTACAATTCAACCCAAAACTCTAAGGAGACTGCAATGGAATGAAAACTAACACATCAACTCCCACATTCAAGCAACAAAAGGAGCCTTCTCCTCCAACTACCATTGTCAGACCTGCATGGGAAAACCATCGACAACTCGAACCACCATCGATGAGTTCAACGCTTCGACATTGAATACAATTGATTTAGAATCTACATACATGCAGAGGTGTATGTAGGGTGTGTGCCAAAATCCCAGTAGGACGTCACCCAATAAAAAGGTTCCATGCAAAATTATTAAATGAAAAATAAATTTTCAATTTTAATTATAGAAATTAAGTAAATTATGGAACAATTTTAAAGAAAACAAGATTAAAAAAACATTTTCAAATGGAACAACTTAAATTAAAACACACACACCATTACTTTTTTTTAAAATAACTAATGTGTGACACAAACGAGAGTAAACCAATGAGCATTAACATGGACGATGTCACATGGGTGCTAGCTAGCTTGGGACAATAGATATTCATGTCTTGGTGAAACATGTCATAGAACGCCATGACCCTCAGAAAAATCATATGTTTAGTTAGTGCTGTAATCGTCAGTCCTACCAGTGAAACCGGGTTGAGTCACTTGTATAACACTATCCCACTAGTCTAGTACACCCTCCTAGGTACCCAGGCTTCTAATTTTGTGCTCTATCATGTTTCAAGTTCACTTAACCTATCAGAATAATGCATAAAATCCAAATAGTTTCCTTAGACACACCAACACAAAATTTGCACACCCAAACCCACTTTTAAAACCATACGCACACCAAAATCATTTTAAAAAATAATTTGTACTACCTACAGATTAAATTAAACTAGATTCATAGTTTAATAAAAATGCATTGATAATTAAGAAAACCCCTAAGAGAATTTAGTAAATAGTTTTCAAACATGTCGAAAAACTCTTAAATGGAAAAAGGTTATTCAAAACCCCTTTCCCAAATAAAAGATATTCCAACACACACCAAAATATAAAACACATCATCTTCACTCCCTAACTCACACACTTCACAATTTACAAAAAAATAATAAATAGTCCAAATGTAAAAGTTAATTAAACAATTTAAAATAAATCGCTTGAAGTTAACCACTAAACCCACATGAACCCCTCTTTTACCACTAAACTCACCCGACGTCATGCAAAAAAATACAATTCACACCACTTTAACTACTTAACAAGATAACCGCACAATTTAAAACTCACTAACAGAGTTCTCAGCAGAAACACTCACTCCTAATATAAACATCCTACTAAATAATTTCCAATGCAAATCAAACTACAAATAAAACCAAATTCACAGAACAAAAAATAATTTAATAATATGACAAGATAGTAAGAATTGGAAATTAATTCATCAAATAATAACTTGGACATGGAACAAACTACCAGTGTGTGGGAATTTCATGAGAAGACATGCAGACTTCCACCCCATGCCACACGCACCCAAGAAAATTAAATATGTCCTTAAAACAAGAATTCAAAATAAAATGATTCCAAAACAACCCATAACACACCTCATACCTACTGGAATGAACAAGAATCAAGTTAGAATAAATAGAAACTTAAATGAATGGGTGGTGTCTCTAGAGACGTATTTTGTCGGAACTCCAACCAGAAAAAGAGGGGTGTCAATTGTCCGGATGAGGCAGCATGTGGTGTAGTTCGGGGCAAGGCAGAGGGACAGCCCGCAGGTGGTGTGAGTGAAGTGGGGTGGCGTTCGGGGGCTGGTTTGAAGGGGAAAAGGGTAAAACATGGGTCTTCATGGGGTAGGAGGTGGCAGGTGTCCAAGGCAGGCTGAGGAATGGTGCCGGTGGGGGCAGCGCCGGCTGGTGAGGGTGCCGGAGAGGGCTGTGTCCGCTGGAAACTGGAGGGAAGATCCGACAGCATAATCGGCTAAGGATAATGCTATCAAAGAGGTGTGTGTAACTAGATCGAGGTAGAGGTCTTAGGCGGCGCCGGCTTAGAGATCCTAGCGAGGTAGCTCACCAGCATGATAGGGCCTACCGAAGGAGGGGAATGATGTGTGGGCTAGAAATGTGGTTGGCGTAGGGTGCTCACTGGACAGAAGGAGACAGAGCATGGCACGCGCGGACTAGGGGGGCTCCAAGTGGGTATTGCGCTTCATCAGGACTGGGAAGTAGTGGCTCAGCACAGGTTGTCTGGGGGCTGGGTGGTGCGACAAGGGAAGAGGGAAAGTCTGAAAGGTGGCCCATGGGAAGAGTGGTGCAGCACGATGTGGGGATCAAATGGTATTTGGGTTAGGTGTGAGAAGCTACTCACGGCTGGGTGATGAGGGTGAGGGTGATAGGAAAAGAATAAGAGAAATAAAAGAATAATAGAAAACAAAAGTTCAAAAATTGGAAAATAAATAAATAAATAAATAAAGAGTATTCACCACAAAATAAACATAAAATAATTAAATTTATACCAAAATAATAACAAAAATCAATTTATTAATTATAAGAAATATAATAACGATAATAATAAAAATCATCAGAATAATAAGAATACTAATATTACTCTTAAATGATAATGATTCTGATGACATTAAATATATCAATAATTTCATAATAACTAAATGATATCATTAGTAACTGCCTAACATAATATTAACAATAATAATAAGCATTAAAATATTAATAACAATTAATCAATTTTATATATTAGTAATAAAAATAATAATAAACTAAAATATGAATAATGATGATGATGATACTAAAAATAATAAAACTCAATTGATAATAATAAAATAAAATAAAAATTTATATCAATTATGATAATAATAATAATAATAGTAATGGTAATAGTAATAATATTAATATCCCTTAATAACATTATTATTATTATCATATTTAAAAAAAGTCAAATTTTATGTTATTTTCATTTCATCACTCTTGATTTTATTGCATTATTATTAATTCATTTTATTTAATTAGTCGCATGCCAGGTAGTTGTGCAGGGGAACCGAGCATGGTCCGCCAGCTTCGACAGCGGCGCGCCGAACACCATCAAGGCAAAAATGCATATTTATCAGCACAAAAATCACAAAACCCCAGTCAGGCTTGGCCCTCATTTCATAAAAAAAGAAAAATAATAATTAGAAGCAGAAAAAATTATATGATAAAAATAAAAATTAGAAACATGACGCAGCGAAAAGTCCGAGTGTGATAACTCTCCACACCATAAAGATTTCCGTCCCTAGAAAGCCACAACTACGGCTGAGACCCAAAGTAGGAAATGACTCCCCCTTAAGGTTAAAGAGGATCCTTATGAAAACTAGTGGTGAGATGAAAATGCATCGTTCTCAGAGAAAGGGACTAAAATGAAAAACTCAAGAATCATGTAAAAAAAGTTTTCTGATATGTATTGCCCACCCCCAAAGAGATAACACACCCCCAGTTGATTAATCAGGGAGATGAACTCTCACACCCATGGAAACCATCTTTACAAACCAAAACACATCGAGCACCAATGAACAGAAACCATGTAGTTCGATTGGAATGAACCAACAAGACCAACCACATCCAAGAAGAACCCTTATCACCTATCACCAACTCATCTTTAGAAGCTGAACCAATAGTTCAATGTGGAGAAGCCCGAGGGGCTCCCCACCATTAAGAACCTACTAACACATAGGAAGAGACTTGAAAACCTACATGGGGAAGTTCAGGTGGACTCCCCACTATTAAGGAAAGGCCAACATCGATTTATTCTAGAGGTCTTTGTGCCAGCCCACAGTATGGGGTGGGGAGGGAGGGGCCTGACTACGTGGGCATTAAATGCATGACCCAAACCAAACTTGCATTTCCACATTCCTAGATGAGAACCATTCAACATTGTGACCAATTCCACCAAATATACCCCATAAGGACCACTAGAAATGATTACGTCTGGTGGGATGCGACCCCCATGAATTTAAGGAAATGAGATAAACATGCCTTCACATAGTCACAAAAACCACACACAACCAGATGGTTCGTTCAGAATGGAACAAACACAAATAAAATTAAACTTCCCTTACATTCGACACCATTAAAAGAAATAAAGTTGGGGTCCCATAGACTCCTGGGGTTCCTGACCACGCCCCAACTTCACTTCGAGGCCTATGGCTGGAGTCATGATGTTTGAAGCATCTCCTGCCTTGTTGACAGGTATTGAAGACTCCCTAATTGAGCTTCTCCTTTTGGTGTAACACACAACCACACACCAACCGAGACAACACCAGCAAACAAAACACATTATGACATCCAACTAATCTTACACCGAACATTCTCCAATACAAAAGATGAAGTGGTTCATGCGAATCACAATTTATCACATTGAATGAGAACAGAACACCACAAATTTTTACTTGAACATGACCATTTCTATTGAGAAAAATATTATATGTATAAGGACTTCAAACTGAGTCATAAACAACACTTGATTCCTAAAATGAACTGTAGAATCACCATTTGGCTGGGATTGCCACACTAGTGTCCTAATAGAGCCTTTTTCTTATTGGAAACCAATGAAGGACCAAAGGTCATTTAAAAATAATAGCTCGCACTGACAAACCCAGGTTTCTTCCACCTTTGTGGTTCGAAGAGAACTCACACTGCAAGTGGTCACCAATCATGACCCTAGAAGACGATGAAAACACTACAACCCATTCAAGACATCAGTAAGCACTGATAACTCAGGATCAACTTCACCCTTCCCTGCTATAATTTCTTTCACCACTTCCACGAGAAACCATCAAACAAAATGATATCAAAATTAATACTCGAAGACTCAGAGAACTCAAAGAAACCAAAACTCTGTTCAAATCGCCTCTCATATGTCATCCAGCTGCGAGAGGATCCATCTAGTTGTAAAAATAAGAGGTCGGTTCAATTCTAGAATTCATGAAAAGAGTTATTTGATCAACTATAGGGCAGGACAATGATGAATTTCATGTGGCCAAACTTCAATTGCATGCTAATGCTTCACGGGAGGGGGAATATGCTAGTAAATAAAGAAAACCATAGAACCAACCAAATTGTCCCAATGGTCAAGACATACCACAAGAGAACACTAGACATGTAGGGGGGACCACTTTGAGGGCTTCTCAAAGAACTTTTCAGAAGAATAACTAACAACACACATTCATACTAACTTACAAATAAGAATTCACACTCAAGACACAATTCAGTATGAAAGGATCCTCACCTCAGAACTCCTCACACCAAAAATTTCCAAAACACAAGGACACACCACATGATCCCCAGTTATTTAAAATAAATAATTTTCATTTAACAATGCTTTTTGACAATAAGAAAAGCTAGTGGGTTGCACAAACACCAATGGTGCCCCATGGGCCTCGCACATGCATGTTCACATGCTGCACTGGCACCCACCTCATATCCATCTTGGAATTCTCCTGCTCTGGCCGTTAACCATTTCTTGTTCCATATAAATTCATGCATGTTGTTTCCCATGAGAACACCAAGAATAAAAACCAAATATTCAACCGACACATTTTAAACCTTATACATCATTTTATTTTTAATGCAGATCATTTCAAAAAAATTCTTTTAAATACCAAAACATTTATACATAAAAACCAGATTTCGATGAATCCAAAACAAAGAGACATGGAACAATGCAAGAGGAGACTAGTGTTATTGGGTGACTGTAACATATGGTTGGAGGCCATACGCCAATCACACCACCACCACAAAGTGTATTCTAGGACAGTATCCCTGACTCCCCATGGCTTGCCAGACCCTGCAAGCTCACTGGGACCTCTGACCCTACTCCATTTGCATTTCCCCTATACAACATTAACCACACATACCAAAGATTTAGACAAACCCCAACTTTCGTTGGAAACTCGATTCCCGCCACGAGGTGTGTTGGCCAGGCACCTTTCTCGTAGTCAGGATGTCGAGTGCTGACAACATTGACTCCATCCTTTCGTGACTCTATCCCAAAAGAACACAATCCAAGTGGAAAAACCTCCCTCTGATACCATTTTGTCACGAACTAGGCTGGGCCCCATCCGACCCGGTGCCCTACCCGGTCCGCGACATGGCCCGAAGGGCGTTCCCGATCCCAACGTGCTAGCTTAAGTCCCCAGGTGTCAAAACAATACATTGGAATGATTTACCTGAAATAGTAAACACAAAAAACCAACAAGATAGATAAAATAAAAATGGAAACTGAAAACCAAACAGACCCTTAACTTTGGACCAGACATAATGTTTACAATTCCACCCAAAACTCTATGGAGACTGTGATGGAATGAAAAGTAACACATCAATTCATGCATTATTGAAACACAAGGGGCCATATCCTTCAACTACCATTTTCATACCTGCATGGGAAGACCATCGTCAACTCAAACCACCATCGTTGAGTTCAATGATTCAGCCTCGAATACAAATGAAAGAGAATCTACATACACCCAATGGTGTATGAAGGGTGTGAGCCAAAAGCCCAGTACGACGTCACCCAATAAAAAGGTTACAGAAAAAATTATTAAATTACAATTATATTTTCAATTTCAATTAATGAAAAGAAGTAAATGCTAATTTTTTTAAAGAAAACATGATTAAGGAAAACAGATTCAGATGGAACAACTTAAATTAAAGCACACACACCTAATTTTTTTTTAAAACTAACTAATTTGTCACACCGACGAGTGTAATCAAATGACCACTAACATGTGAGAGGACACATGGGTGTTAGCTGGCTTGGTTCCCTAGATCATTGTGTCTTGGTGAAACGTGGAATAGAAGGCCATGAACTTCATAAAATTTGTCTACGAAGGCCACGACCCTCAGAAAACATGGCTTCGAAGTCCACGACCCTCAGAAAAAGCATATGTTTAGTTAGTGTTTTAATTATCAGTCCTGCCAGTGAAACCGGGTCGAGTCACCTCTGGAACACTAGACAACTAGTCTAGTACACCCGTCTAGCTACCCAGGCTTCCCGTTTTGTGCTCAATCAAGTTTCATGATCAATCCACCTGTCACAATAATGCATAAAATCCAAACAGGGTGCTTACACACACAAAACACACAATTTTCACACCCAATCCCTCTTTTAAAACCTTACGCACACCAAAATCTTTTGAAAACATAATTTTCACTACCTATACATTAAATTAAACTAGATTCATAGTTTTACAAAAATTCATTGATAATTATGAAAACCCCTAAGAGAATTTAGTAAAAAAAATCAAACAGTTCGCCAAACTCTTAAAGGGAAAAAGGTCATTCAAAACCCCTTTCCAAAATAATACATCCTCTAACACATGAAAAAATATATACCATGTCATCCTCACTCCCTAATTCACACACTGCACAATTTACGAAACAATAATAAACAGTCCAAGAGTAAAAGCTAATAAAATAATTTAAAATAAATCGCTTGAAGATAACTGCTAAACCCACACAAACCCCTCTTTTACGACTAAACACACATGATTTTATGCCAAAAATACAATTCACACCACTTACACAACTTAATAAGATAACCGCCCAATTCAAAAGTCACTAATAGAGTTCTCATCAGAAAAACACTCTCCTAATATAAACAACCTACTAAACAATTTACAATGCAAATCCAACAATAAATAAAACCAACTTCACACAACAAAAATTAATTGAATAGTATTCCATAGAAATTGAGCATTGAAAATTAATTCTTCATATAATAAATTGGATGCAGAACCACCTACCGGTGTGTGTGAATTTCATGAGAAGACCTGCAGACTTTCCCCACACACCACACACACCGCAAGAAAACAAAATAGGACCTTAAAACAAGAATTCAAACAAAATAAATATTCAAAAACAACTTGAAATGAACCTCATAACTGATAGAATGAACAATAATCAAGTAAGAATAAATAGAAACTTAACAAAATGGGGCGTGTTTCCAAAGATGCATTGTGTCGGAACTCCAACCAGAAAAAGAAGGGTGTCACATGTCTGGATGAGGCAGCAGGTGGTGTGGTTTTGGGCGAGGCAGCGGGACAACCCGCGGGTGGTGCGAGTGAAGTGGGTTAGTGTACGGGGCTGGTCGGAAGGGAACAAGGGTGTGACATGGGTGTTCAAGGGGGAGGATGTTGCAGGTATCTAAGGCTGGCTGAGGTGGAGTTCCTATTGGGGCAGTGCCTGCTGGTGAGGGTGTCAGTGAGGGCAGTGTCAGCTAGAAACTGGAGGGAAGAACCGAAAGCTTGAGCGGCTGCGGAGAATGATGGAAAGGTGGAATGCATAGTTATATTTGGGGAGAAGTAGCAGGTGGAACCGTCTTTACGATCCTCGAGAGGTAGGGCATCGGCATGATAGGGCCTACCGAAGGAGGGGGATGAAGTGTGGGCTGGAAATGAGGTCAGTGTAGGGTGCTCACTAGATAGGAGGAGAGGGAGTGTGGCGTGCACGGACCAGGGGGGCTCCAAGTGGGTGTCACGCTTCGTTGAGGCTGGAAAATAGGGGATCGGCGTAGGTTGGTCGGGGGCCGGGTGGTGCGACGAGGGAAGAGGGGAGGTCCGAAAGGCAGCCCATGGGAAGGGAAGAGCGGCGCGATGTGAGGAGCGGCTGGTATTAGGGTTAGGGTTGAGAAGCTGCTCGTGGATGGGAGATGAGGTAGAGTGTGAGAGGAAAAGAATAAGAGAAATAAAAAGAAGAAGGAAAAAACAAAAGATAAAAATAATTGAGAAAATTAATAAATAAATAAATAAAGAGTGTGCACCTCAAAATAAACATAAAATAATCTAAATTGATCCCAAAAAAACTAAATTAAAGTATCAATTATAAGTATGATAATAACTATAATAATAATAATTAGAACAATAATAATAATATTATTACTCTTAAATTATATCGATATTGAAGACAATAATAATATAAATAATTTCATAATAACAAAATAATAAAATTGGCAACCGCCTAACATAATATTAACAGTAATAATAAGTATTACAATATTAATAAAACTAAATAAATTTTTATATTATTAATAATAATAATAATAATAAACTAAAATATGAATAATGATGATAAAAATAATAATATCAATAAAACTCAATTGATAGTACAAAAATAAAAAAACTATATCAATTATGATGATAATAATAATAATAGTAATAGTAACAATAATATAAATATCCTAAAATAACATTTTTATTATTATCATCTTTAGAAAAACTCATATTTTATTTGATTTTCATTTCATCACACTTGATTTTATTTCTATATTTTTAATTCAGTTTATTTAATCAGTTTCATGCAAGGTCAGTGTGTGGGGGAACCGATCGGGCTTTCCTGGATTTGACAGCGGCACCTCGAACACCATCAAGGGCTAAACACATATTTATCAGCAAAAAAAGAGAAAAACCCTAGTCAGACATGGCCCTCATTTCATAAAAACTGAAAAATAATAATTAAGAGCAGATAAGATTATAAGATAAAGAAATTAGACACATTGTGCAGCGCAATGTCTAAGTGTGAAAACTTTAATGTAACGAACCCGGTGGGACAAAAGCTCAACGAACTCGGCCACGCCTGAGACCCGCCCTTTGGCAGATAGCAGACCCTCACCCCATGGGCAGATAACAGGCCCCCACCTTGGACTGACCTAGATAACATGTGGCTGGAGCTATCCCCTACCTGGCAAGTATTTAGTACACCTCTCGTGCAACTCGAACCTGTGACCACAAGCATAAAGTCCAACCGGGAAGCGTTATGAGTACTGCAGTGGTATTCATAACGCTTCCTAGTTAGCCTTTAAGCTTGTTGTCATGGGTTCGAGTTATGGGGGAGGGGGTATTAAATTCTTTCTATGAAAGGGACACTTCTTACCGTAGGTTATCTGGGCCAGTCTAAGGTGGGGGCCTGTTATCTACCTGTGGGGTGGGGGTCTTCTATCTGCCAGAGGGTTGGTATCATGCGTGGCTGAGTTCGTTGGGCTTTAGGCCCATCAGGTGCATTACAGATAAAATAGTAAATATGTTTGTGTCATTTTTATAATAACATCACATTATATGTAATACACTGGATTTATTAGTTTATAATAAAAACAAAAAAGAAAAATTAAGTGGAAGAAGATAAGAACTATAAAGATGTGATGAAATATATACCACTTCTTCGGGATCATCCTTTTGATTTGATCAAAAGGGCACCATAGGTTTTCTTTTTGACCAAAGGGAGGCTTCTAGAATTAAGGTAGGAGAGTTGGGAGCATATTTTGGCAGGTTTTGGAAAATTCAAATTGATTTGGAGTTGTGAAATTATGAGAAGTGGAAGTACCCTTTTATAAGAGAGGTGAGGGTCACTTTAGGAAAAGCGTGAAATATTATTTTATAATAAAATCCTTTTCTGTTTCTAATGCATCCAAATTGATTTAATTAGAGTATAAGGTTTATATTTGTCGCAAACCTATCATCCAATATGTTTTATTCATGTTTAGGTCAGCATATTAACCTTATCTTTTAGATTTAACTCTTAGTTAAATATTCTGACATTTAACATGTCCCTTTGTATTTTTATATTATATGGTTAATAAACAATCTATAACAAGCAAGGAGACCCTCAAGAGGTATATAATTAATATATATAACCACATCTATTTCCTTTTTCCAAAACATATATTTTTAGGAATACTTTAACAATTAATAATATAGTATTTGTTTCAAAAACTCAATTATGTCAATTTGGAACTATTTTATATACGGTTTTCATGAAAATCGTAACATCATGAAAAAATCAAACATAAAATATTTAATCAACCATAAAATTTCATATTAACCTATAAAATTATTTTAATTCATCAAATGTCTCAAATTAATTTTATTTGGATATTTATAATATCAAATATTGTAATCTTTTATCAATAAGGTAATTACAGCATCATCATTGTGTCATAAATAAATTAAATTATTTAACGTCAAAAAATTAAAAATAAAATACAATTATGTATCAAATCTTTTTATATTTATAATTAATATTTATAGTTGAGTTGATATTGTGTGTATCACTATATTAAAATATGATTTAATTATTAAGCATTGAATTTTACTATTTTAAATCATTATTAAATAAAATAATAATAATTTCCTAATCTAATAATAGTGGACCAAAAGGGATCATATTTTATTTCTATGTTTTTTTTAGGTCAAATTAAACTTATCAAATAGAATTAGGTCTTGGGTTAGGGTAATTATGAAATCATTTTTAACCTGAATTACCCTATTTATATTTAACCGTGGTAAATACAAGTCAAAAAATTATATTCACCAAAAATTATGTTCATCTTATTGAACCACATTTTACATATTGATATCAATCGTGTCTCTCCTATTTGTGAAATTGAACTCACATATGTGGTAAAATTATGTTTTATGAAAATATTCAAATGCCCCTCGAAGGTGGGTAAAAAACGGTAAAAAGAGTGATAATATTTTATATGTCTAAACTTATAATAAAATGACCCCACTGAATTATATTAAACATATAAAATTTTTATTTATATTTTTTGTCCTAAAAAAATTAAATTAAAACAAATAAATATTTAAATAATTAGTCGGTTTCAAAAACTAACACAATGTTTTTCACTATTGATCAAAAATTGAAAGTTATAAGAAAAAAAAATCACCGTAAGATAATTTTGATATTCCAAATCAGAAAATGAAGTCAATTTTGAAATTTAAAATTTATAAAATTTCAAAAACTAGGTATTACTATTCATAACGACAACATTGATTGGTCATGGTGGTTTAAAACTCCATGTTGCGTACAATGTAAGCTGCACCATTATTGAAAGTGAAATGTATCGTGGATGATTGAGGTGTTACAATGCTTTGGCATAAACCAAGGTGTCAGAAAGGGAGTGCTTCACGAAGGATACATGCTCCACAACACTACTTCTACCATGCATGGTCTTCTTCAATTATGAATGGAATTGGAATTCATGAAATGAATCGATACATTAGGTAGAGGTACCTTGAAAAAAGGGAATTGGTGTCATGTGATGCTTCAGGGCCTTAGCTAAACCAATGTGCAGTTTGGTTGACAGTGCTCAGGTGTTTTACCAATTAGTAGGTTGGAATATGAATAGTTGTGGGTTAACATGCCTTTGGATGAGTAATGAGAGGTACATTTAGAGAAAATTAAATTCACAATTCTCTGGAGAATTATGTAAATTAAAATTGATCTCCACAAAAAGGCTTGGCTCCATCAGACATGTGATGTCATCTATAAAATTCCATGGCACGGTTGTAGAGGGAATCAACCTCATATGAGTTCCTTCTCAACATTTAATGGTAATTATGTTAATAGAAATTCATTCAGGTGCTTCTAGAGGAAAACCATTAATATGACTTTTGGGTCTATCAAGTATTAATTTAATCCAAAAAGGTATTTGGTCTGCCCCACATATCCCAAGGCACATATTTTTATTCCAAAAAATCCCCCAACCCCCTCAGAATGCGAGCTAATAGGAAAAATATGGTTACATCCTGAGGGTTAATTTCTAAAACCATTTATGATTTGGAATCTTCATGTGATTGTTGTATCACAATGCACGAGAGTGATGGGGTAACCGTGAATCATTTCTGTAGTAAACTATAAATAGAATGTAAGAGGGCCCATTATCCATAATGGATATTCATGTTAACCTTCAATGATCTCTCTTTTCCTGATCCTACTATTACACAAGAATGCATTTCTATGAACTGGGTTACCAAGGTCCATTAATCTTGAATGCTTATTTAGCAAAATAATGCATTGTATCCTTTCACTGGATATTTGAAAATAATGATTTTCACTGAGGTTTTGCAGTTTAGCACTAAGAGAATAGCCCTCATAAACAATCTTTATGAAAAGACTACAGAATCTACCTAGGTATTGTCCCAGATTGATACTCTAGAAGTTGCATGAGATTTCTTTATAGATGACTCATTATTTTATGAAATGGAAGAAACATCATGATCCATGTGTACATCAAAAGCCATTATGACCATGAATCAATGATTGAACTATTATTGGAATCATAGAAGGACAATCCCTTATGTAATATATTACAACTGTATGGCTTCCATATGAGGGATTATATATTCATACATTTGTTGAGTAGGGAATAACCAGTAGACTAGTTCTATGGTAGACCAAGGTATGAAAAATTGTAAAGGGTTTGATGATTTCACTATGTTAAAAAATAAAAGGACTACCGCAACTGGATTCATATGAAACGTCCCCAATGATATAATTGTGACGGAGCATAAGGATGACGCACCTGTGCCATAATATCTACAAATCCTCATGGTTGATTAAGGAACACCATAGATAATATAGATCAACAATAAGAATATATTCTAGGGAAGAAACATCATAGGGGAATGTGTCGGAGCCTACAGGGAATGCACATCATTCACATGGTTTGGGGAAAAATTGAATTGAGTAGGCCTGTATGAAGTAGAATGGAAATCCCGATTCCATGTGTACCAACTTTATGATATCATGGAATTTCTATTTAATAGATGTTTTTTGGGTACGAACACTTTCCATCTATATCAATGGGAGGTCGGCATCAGCCTCTTGGATCTCTATCATATTTCTAGAATCATGATTTGGGGGCCCATATATGAATAGTTCCTCCCCATAAAGAATGCATTTGCGTATCAAAAGCATCTACCACATATTGTGAATGTGCTTCTGAAAATGGTGTTAGGCATTTCATTGAATAGCAAGGGATGGGTAATGTCCATTTCATGTAGTGATTCGAACAATCATAGAACATCCCAACAAAAGTGCATGATCAGCAGTGGGGGAGAAGGTAGCCATGAAATATCCAATTAGACCCCAAACATGTCTAGGATGAGTACATCATGGAAAGGTTGACTCTTAATGTAGATCTTGGATGATAAATACTTCAATCTATAGTGGTACCACATCAAGACATAGCCTCAGCACATAGTTATGTTTTTTTAGTTCACTGATAAACATATCCATAAGTGGATTCTTCCTCTGGGAGAATCACACATTGGGGATAACAAAATCACAATCATCCTAGTGGCAGTGTTGGAAATATGATTTCATATCCACATTGAAACCCTAGTTCTAGAAAAGCTATTATAACGTGTCCTAGAATACCAATGAGGGGACGATGACACTACACTTGTAAGGACCACTCCAATTCCTATATGACTATGTGGGTATGCACATGGAACTCCATGAATACTAAAATCCCATATCCCATCCTAAAAAACGTTGGACTAGTGATAGTGACTATCTCGGGATGTTTTCCCTTTATGTCGGGTTTAAAAGTGATATTGAGAATGGTCAAGAAGGATGATAAATTCACCTTTATCCCATTTCAATTTTTAGGGGATTAATTTATGATGATCAAACATTATCTAAATGGATATAGTTATATCATGGCTCTTCTAGGTGGAGCCCTGGTGGTATAGGTGGACCGTGTGACGATCAGTGAATAATAAAATCCATATTGGTTGGAGTGGTATTTTAGGTGTCTATAAATGATGTCATTGAAGGTGTTCCTAGGAGCCCATCCTGAATACAACTTATGTGTGATGTGGTAGGTATGGATCACATTCCTAACAGAATATAAAAAAAAATATGTGGAATGATCTTCCACCATCAAATGTCATGTATGGATTGGTTTATACGTATACGAAGAAATGGGAGTATGCATGTCTAAGAGAATCCCTGAGGCATTGGATTATCTAGGACAATGAATTAGAGCCTCCTCTTCCATAGGGGAAAGGATGAATTGTGGAGAGAGAGAACCATAATATCAAGAATAAGGTTCATCATGGTAGTAGGTATACAACATTATATATAGAATTTATGATGTTTCCCCAAAAATATAAATGAAGTAGGAGAAGAATATTATGGGGAAATAATCCATGATTGGTGAAGAAGGGTGTAAGGGGAAAATCCGGATGGTTCCACAAGATACCCACCCTAGATCTCGGTAATTGGTGATACTATATGCACATCAATTAGAATGCTATATATGGTGAGGCATGGGAACCCAAGGATGTGTAAATAAAAAGTTTCATGACCATTGTAGTAGTTGGGATCACCTCAACATGTATGGTATTTCACTCATGTGTATCAGTTATTCCATAGATGGTGTCCTTATTTCCATGGAGGACGGATAAAGATACATGGATGAGAATCAAGACATCTTGCATTATTGAGACACTATATGCCTGATGACGAACCGGGTGAATGTACTATTGTATTTAACAAATATATGAATATTATTGTCATCTTATCAATAAATGAATTTTCCCTACTCAAGGAATCTGATTTAACCTTGGTGGTAATCATCAATGATGGGATACCCAATCTTTCTAGAGAGAATGTATAGTTATTGGTGAGATTTGGTGAAGTTCCCTATGTGGGATTCAACTCATTATTTTATGATGTACGTTCCCAAATAATTTATATAGATTCGTCAACTAAAATATATTATATGAAAATGAATCATGTGAAAAAGACCCATATAGGTGGGGAAGGTGGAATGATGATATGTAGACAAGTCCAAGCTCCATGATTTATGTTCATGGAAACAACAGACAAATGGAAATATAGAGTCGAGGAGGCTAGGATAGCCATTCCAAAATCCCCAGTTTCTGAAATAATATATTGGGGGACACATTAATGGATACAAAAAAACTCTAGAAAATGATAAAAAATAGAATTTCTTTCTTATGTTCATATCCTTTAATGGCCAGATATTTTTCTCATAATCAATTTGACTGACATGTTTTATATCTGAAGTGTTCTACGAGAAGGGAGCACTATGTTATGAGAGATAGATAGAGGGTTCAGAATCCATTTTCTGATAGAGGAGACACTCTATGTGATGTTGGAGGATCGATATGACATGTCTAGAACCACTATTGGTGTAAATGGTAGGTAAATTTCTAGGGATGAATGGGACAATGACATCGAGGAGGGTTTATGTTATGGAGACCATCCTCAAGATATAGAGAACATCCCATCCAACATGATGACTTCAAATAAACATGATGTTGAAATCCAAGTTACATTTCAAAATTATGGACCTAATGATCAAGAGGACATGAATTAGTTTGATTATCATAAGGTTAGGGAAAATCAGATCATCTAGTGCCAGGTTTGTAAATACATCAAATAAATTTTAAAACATGTTCCATAAACACAATGGAAAAGCTGGATGGGATGAAACCACCACTGGATACAAATTCAGTCCACCTAAGGGGAGGCTGATTAAGTTATACAAATAATGATCCATTACTAACTTGATGAAAAAATGGGGGAATGAAGTGAACACCTAAATCTGTCTTGGTTACAGGAGAAGTTTTTCAGCATAAGAAGCTTCAGGAGGCTGGAAAAGAAATCTAGTTATAGGAATATAGGATGAACAATCATTCCTAATTTATTACCACTCAATAAAAAAATTTCATATGATTTAAGGTCTATATGGATGAATCCTAATAGAAGTTGTGGTATGAGTCATTCCATGTTACTTATCATTATACAGAGGAGAATCGATCACATATCATGGAAGATGAAATCCTTCAAATGACTAATGATGAGTAAAGGGATCTCAGAAGATGATAGTAGACCATGGATACAATGTTCTATAACGTACCGGACATGAAACTATCTATTTAAGGGGCATATCCAAATAGTGATCCTCCTAGATGTAATGAGTGATCAAGATTGATGGATGTTCCTGGTTCTATCACAATAATTTCCTTCATAGAAACATTATGTTCACTGAAAATTTCATTACCTATATAAATTATTAAACATCAATCATAACTGCAGAACAACTAATTTCTAATATCTAGCTCACATGGGTCATTCTCTTTGTCAGAAATAATGGAAAACCACATAATTGGTCACTTCTTATGACGTTGTCAGATAAACTTCTAAATCATGGGGAATTATATTATTGACTAGCCAGATTGAATGTTGGGGATGGAAGAGGACATGGATATAGAACATATCTATAATAGAAACTATCTTGACGTTCCAAATGTGTGCTAGTGCATGACCAAGATAACTCTAGGGGTGTTAGAGTCAATAAGAACAAAGGGGAATGAATAGTGTGAATCACAATACCCAAAACCAAGAACATGGGGAGGATGACATTCTGATATAGGATGACTATTGACCATTTTTATAACATATTATTCATTAAACTATCTTATAATGGGTAAAAAAAATTAAGGTAAATGACTGAAAAAATTGTAAACATAGCACCTAACATGACATTTTATCCATTTCGCACAAGAACAATGGACCTGGATGGTGGGTGAGATGAAGCAGAAAAAACAGTCAATTTTGGGGTCCTTTAATACATGAAAGAGGGAGAGGTTCCAAATAATGGGAACATGAAACAAGTGTGGATAGTGAGTGATTGTTCAAATGGTTTTCAATGGATTAGATCACATTTGTGTAGGTGCATTAGTCTAAAAAACGATCAAATCCATCCTCTTGTGGGTGACTCTCAGGAAAGAAACTATGATGCCTTTCAGTTTTAAATCAAGAAAGTGAGTATGATTGACTCATATTTTAACATCATATAGTGAGTTTGAGGTGTAGTGTAGTTTAATATATTATGACCAGGATGCATATGACTATTTAACAACATGTAACTAGGAAATAGCACAAAATTTAAATTCATAATGAATGGACCATGGAGATTTATTCTCCTAGTATAAATTTTTAGCGCAAGGTAAATAAATCCAGAATGAATTTTAAAAAATTGTCTTCTGTTCCACACTAGTTGTACGAAATAGAAATACAAGAGGAATATCTGAAATTGTGAATGAAAAAATTCATAGTTAGGCTCTTATTTTAAGGTCATAATGTTTAGACCATAAAAGGGGTGACTAGTAAGTAATGTTAAGCTATTGACCTAGTTCAAAATAAGGGATATGTTACCATAACAATTCTGATGGTTCAAACGAATGAATGCTTGATAGTTGACTATATCGAAAATGGGAAATTTGTTTTCTGTTAATAGAGATCCATTAGGATGATTGACCAAAGCAGGAGGTTATTGAAATTTGGCATGAGACCATTACCATTATGGTGGGTTAACTGGATACCAAAGAGAGTAAAAAACCCGAATCATGGATGACATGAAATTTGAAATGAATCATACCACCAATGTCATGCATGAAATTTAATTTCATGAGGATCTGACTATAGGTGTTGGAATAGATTAAGGTCATGATGCATGGACTATGAAGGCAATGTAAGATTACATCATACTTGATTCATAAGCCCATATGAACAATACTCAATTTGGGAAACAAGTAATGGTAGTAGGGATCTTCTTACATGTGAGGGAGCATTGGGAAATGAAAGGACGTGAGTCAAGTCATTCTTGTCATGGACCAAAGTGGTGACTGATAGGTATCGACAAACAATTGACCAGGTTCAAAACATGAGGGTACAGACACATATATCAGCAATGGGGAATGGAATTGAAAAATATACTATTTCAATGTTTGATAACACATAAATTTCAATTCTATATCAAGGACCCATTCTGGAAATTTCTGAAAACATGAGTTGGGAAATTGTGGGAATGAATTTCTCACCAATAAGGGGGTCTATCTAGATGT
Organism: Viscum album; assembly: GCA_963277665.1. Taxonomy (NCBI): domain Eukaryota; kingdom Viridiplantae; phylum Streptophyta; class Magnoliopsida; order Santalales; family Viscaceae; genus Viscum; species Viscum album. The sequence goes on along the minus strand of OY728152.1, from coordinate 2,129,940,266 downwards.
GGACGAGGATATATATTAAAATCATTAAATTCTTGAAGAGTAAAATCAGAAGGTAATAGTGAATGGGTTTCTATCCCATGAATTGAAGATATTGTAAGATCGTGTTGAGTGTACTGTGATGAAGAACGAGGGGCCAAATATTTGGAGGATCTAAAGGCTAGACCCAAAGACTAAATGTCTAGGATTCTTTATATATCCCCCAAGGATGTGAATTAAGAAACATGTAGTTACTGAACATATTGTGGTAAAAGATCGATGAATGTAGGGGCCATCCAGACTATAGAGGTAACTGAGGAATCCTATTGTTTTCATGGGGCATCCTGAAGATACTCTAGATATGAATATAGTTTAATGACATTAATCAAGGATGTTAAATCTTTGTTTATATTCATGGTATTATAACCATAAATATAATTTATCTGATGTTTTTACATAACACACTAATTCTCAAGAAGTAAATTATGAAAAATACATTGGTTAATAAAGTGAGTCTCCTATATGATCAATACAAAGCCTCATGGATCCAGTAAGAGGCAAATAACTCATCATTTTTTCATTCTTTTTTTAATGAAAAAGAATTGGGGTCGTGATCCAAATATCTATGTTGAAGAAGGTTATTTTTCTAGTGATTTAATCTTAATTGCGGTCATGGTGGATTCAAATTTTAACAATGGACAATTCAACCCTAATCTGTTATTGAATCATCGTAATCAAATTATCTATTTGAATCTCTTAAAATTAATTCACAGGGACATTCATTATGATGTCAATGATTCATTAGGAAGAGGGACAGAGGAGAAGGCAGTGTAAGAAATTTTACTGGAATTGAATTTTGAATGTGAAATAAACCCCAATGGATTTCAATGGCCATTATATGTCATCTCATGGAGCATCATTAATGCTGATCTCATTGGTTAATTCCAGGACCTTTTACATGGGGACATTTTCCCACATATAGAAAGTTCCACTACTCTAAATCTCATTCCCAAGGATAAAGATCCCTACTAAATTTCCCAGTACAAACATATTATTAGGTATAATTTTTCTTAAAAAGTTCATTCTAAAATCAACAATTTATAGATCTCTTATGTCATTCATAATTGGGTATCTGATGAACATTGTTATTTCATTTATGTCAAGTCTATTCTAGGAGATATTAGAATTTTTCAAGATATGGTTGGAGATATTACCAAGAATGTGATGCCATCAAATGTTTTTATTAAATTATAAGTGGATAAGGATTGTGACCATCTGTAATGTAGTATGTTCATTCAGGTTAAGAAAATCATTCCATTTTATGAATTGATTATTATACTTTATTTTAAATGTTACATATATCCTTGGTTAAAATTGTGTTTATGGGGAAGTAATGTTGTTTTGTAATGTCATTTTGGGAGCTGATACAATGTAACCCCCTCTCCTCTGGCCTATTTATTCATGTTCATGAAGAACTTTGTAGAAATATTCATTCAGTTATGAAAGAGTTCCTAATTCAACCTTACCACCTCATGTCACAATTATCTGGGGATTCTTACCTATTATTTGATGGCTATTTTGTTTTATTAATCAATTTTCATAGATCCTCCATAATAGGTTTCAACATCCTTATGTAAGAGTACTCACAATGGAGTGCACAAGTTGTCAATCATGATAAAAGATGGGGTTTCCACACCAGATCTTTTCCAAAAGTCATATAAATAGCATTGAATCTTCTTTAGATATTAAAGGGAAGGGTTTTCTTATGACATAACTAGGTGTCCCTACAGCTTCTAGTTGGTATTAGATTAGAAACATTTATGAATTAAATAATAATATCATGATCCACATCATTAACTTGACAAACAGGTTCATGTCATTTGGATATAGGATCAAACTAATCAATAGTGTGCTTTCTTCCATCCCCATGAATATCATCTCATTCATCAAGGTTTTAAAGATAATAATTAAGAAATTGGAGTTCATCTATACCTATTTCATATGTGAACCTCAAGGGGATTGAATGTATTAGTGGGATTCTTGGAGGAAACTTGCCAAACTAGCTGTGCAAGGGGGAATCGATGTTACAGTTGTGTGGAAGACAATTAATTTCATACTAGGGAATATTAATTGGGATGTGATATAGGGGTATTCCCTTTAGATAAATTTTATTATAGTGAAAAAATGATATGGTCATAGAGAGAATTGATGGTTTCCCTCCTTTATGGGTATTCTTTTCATGAACACAATCACAGGCTCCAAAACCCTCCATGTGGACCCTACGGTATGAAGACATAAACCACTAAGAATGTTACTAGGATGGTGGGGACCTGGATTTTCTACAGTACACAACACATTACATATCCATTAGAGTGGATTTCATGAATTATTACATAATCAAGGCTATTATAAACACCCTAGGAGTCATTGTTTAATACAACTGAGTTGGACTCATCCCTTGACTAGTGTATTTTCATAAGTTCTCATTCAAGAAAATTTATAGCCAACTCCTACAACAAATGAATCCTCATGAACCCAGTTAGTGATCCTTCATGAAGAAAGATCTCGATCAATATTATCCCACTTATGTGAATATTTCTCATTTAGATAATTCAAAATCACGCAATCCCCCTAGAGGTGGTGATCCTAGGAAATGGTGTCCAACTATCATTTAGGTGTTCCAGTTGTCTATACCCTACGGAAGATACGTCACTTCATATTTTCTCTAAATATGAATGGTAGGAATCCCGTTCGAGGGTGTTGGGTGAATTCCAAGGATGTGTAGGTGCAATGGACTATTATAGTGAGTTTCTCCTTTATTGGTTTTTTGGTTCTGGAAGTAGTTTCAAAGAAGAGGCTTAGTTAAACCTTTTTCTTAGGAGTTCCTGGCGTCTATGGAAGGAACACAAACATTCTAGGGACTATATCCCCCATCATTCAAATAAGATGGTCATCATCCAAGAAAAATTCCTCATAGTGTATTTGTAAGGGATTTTCAATCGTTTTGAGGACACTCGCTCCCTTATGATATTTTCATGTAGTAGATACCCTCTCACCCTTCACACATCTAGACCGATGGGATATTGCATGAGCTGGAAACCCCCCTCCCCAACCAATTTCTCAAGATCAACACCGATGGGGCCTATCATCAGGGTATCACATTTACTGGTGGATTGGTCTATGACTCATCTAGTTCATTTAGCATTGACATCCATTCTTTTTATGGAACTGGAGACTCTCTTACAATGTATGTTATGTCCATGCTCAATGTCTATGAGCTATAAATTTAAAGAACAACCATATCCCCTTGGTGGAATCTAACTCTAGAATAAACTAGACCTACCTCAATGGTGTCTTGCCTCAACTATGTATAATTACATAAATGATTTTCTAAAGAAAAACTCTCCTCTCCAGAAATAATGAGATCTTCTCTACGTTTCATGAAGGTAATCAGGGCACGGATTTATTATCCTCAATATCCACCGAGGACACCCTATCAAAGAGTTTTGGACTCTTGGATCCCTTTCCATATTTGGAGTTGATCTATTTACTAGTGATTCTCTCAGTTTATACTTATATATGCCCCTATGATGTAGGCCAACTTAATTTTCTTGAATAAATAAATAATTTAGAGTGAGATGTGAGAGAATGTATCAATGGGACTTGCATAATGTGCTTCTGAAATAGTAAAAATGTGTATGAGGCCATGGAGGTCCAACAAAATGACAAACATTTCAATGTATTCTCAAAATATAGTTTAATGTCATGACAAGTGAACTACTCTAGGGCTAAGAGGCCAAGATATCTAGGAATATATTTCTGGGTCTGAAGGTGATATTTATGTGTTTCTCTACATATCCCATAGGATTGTGGGTCATAATATACATTATACATGGAATCTCATGCAGTTTAATATCATCTAGTATGGACACACATGTACCAATATGAAATAAGTAAAAGGTTATGTCTTAACCCAATATTGATGATATGGTTGTAATTATGTATCTCATAAGGATGAAATTCAAACCAAACATAGTTCTTGAATGAAACCTCAATAAGATGTTCTAATCAATACATAATGACTGGGAATAGTTATCAAGTGGATGGACTATGATATAGAATCCATGCGTTATTACATATCAATCATATACAGGAATCAATCTGAATGTAGATCATGAAGATTTCATAGTCAGTGACCGATGGACGGGGAAATTTAATCTCAATAAGTGAAATCATGGTGGTATGCAGTTTATCGTCATTCAACTAAGACATGAGGGGAACCTCTCAAAAAAGAGAGATAAGTGGTCAAAGAGGGAATAATCAAATGTAATTGAGGTTGATGGAAGCTTGTACCATACCAAATTATATATTGAATATCCACACATCATTTATATTCCTGTTAATGAACATTGAGGTGAGGCTTCTGAAGCTAAAAAAATTTGTGAGATTCCACTATGTGTTCCGATGTGAATGAGAATTTAAGATACCCAACACTACATAAAAAATTCAAGTGAAGAACACACACATAGTGTAATGTCATAATGAATAGAAATGGGTTCTTATTTTAACATCATGTACTTGGGACATGGGATTTTTCCTTTTATAGTCATGGAAGAAAGACCATCAGTGTTGTTTAGTTTAACGTCTAGCAGTAAAGATGTTGGAAATGTATTTTATCATCATATGGTAATAATGAGGTGGAGGAAGTGCTCCATGATGAATGTTAATGGTGTAAACACTATAAAATGACATTAATGGGGACATAAAAGGGTCAAATACAACAATATAGCTTCCTGATGGAATCCCTCATTGTTCAATGTCATGATGTTTGGACTTGGGAAAATGTTTAAAGTTCTATTCCTAGGACATGGGTTTCTTTGCCGTTTATCATCATAATATCATGAAATTCAGTGTTACATAGTTTATCATTGTGTGATATGGAATAAGTACCATTCATTTGATTTTTCTCTTGATAAACATGGGTTTAGTGGGAGGATTGATGACATACACATCTTGGGAGACCAGATAGTGTGTACCATTATGTTATACCATATAAATGAAATGTGGCACCTCCCAATTTGGTTACAACTATGATGGCTTTTGAACATGTATTATTGGAGTTCAGAGAGACAACACTAAATTACAATGAAGTATAGGGTAGAGGATATCATTATTTTTGAATAATTTTTATATATTTTTTTGGTTCCTCTTTAGATTCTGCAACGATCAAATAATTCTTTCACAAATGACTTCTTATTCATTTTGATGTGATTGAGTTATCCTATATGACATGTACTGATCGTATATAGCTATTCGAAGAAATGGAAATTGTACTTTTATTGTAAATACTTCCATAGTATTATAATATAGAGAATTTGGAGTCACTTGGGTGGAATTACAGGTTTTCCATTGATAATCATATAGAGAATTGGGTAGCATGCCAGAAAAACTTTTCGTATTATGTCCCACCATCTTCATCAATATGATAGAGAGGGTTTTTTAAGACATAAATCTTTTCATTTGTTTTCACATTGTTGCAGGATGTATGGATGGACAAGATGATTTATTTTTCATAAAACCTATTCAGTTCAACCGATTAGAAGATGGTTTTTTGTCCGTGATAATAGGAATAGGGACACCAAAACAATAGATGATGTTTTAGATGACTGAATGAAAAACAGATGAGGTATTATATTTCTTGATTGGAACTAATTCAACCAACATAGAAAAGAAATCTGTGGTGGTCAGAATGAACAACCATATGTGATCTGTCACTAGTGGACATATTCCAATGATGTTGAGTCCCCTTGCCAAAATAGACCATGAATATGGGGTTATAAGGAGATTCTCCACTATTTGATGCAAAAAAATTTCATAGATTTGACACATAGTTATCCTTTGAGAGAACTCCCTATAGTCATGGACCATGGTGGTCCAGAAGTATCCCAACCTTCTAATATAGTTGGGCAGTTTCAACCCCACCATGTGAGAACCAACAGACACAACATGAACTTCCTACCTAACCTAAGGAATCATGCCTCAATATATGAGGTTGATGATAATTCCATCAGTCCTACATTTAAAGAGAGTCTTCTTGGGACTGGGTATACAAAGTCGAGTGAACTAAGCTTTACACTGACTAAATTACTAGCATCCAACTCTATAAGGTAAGAGAGTTAGTTATTGGGGATACTTGACAAAGATATTATTTTAATTGGAGGCCTCTTCATCTTCTCGGGGCATAGAGGTCCTGATAAAGAAGAAGAATTGGTCTAGTATTTTACTTACGGACAATTATCATTTACATTATAAGGGATTATAGTGATAAATCTTCAATGTTCCCCATGAATGAATAGATCAACATTTTCATGATATGAAAAAGAAGTATGTAGAATATCTAGGAATTCATCTAGACCATTATTCAATAGAGTAACATGAGACACCTCTGTCTAAGAATGGAATTGGACCATAATCTTGTGAGAAAACTTGAGAAATACATGAGCATCATATTTCTAACAATGTAATCACGATTTATGTTCTAGATGACAATCTCAGTGTCTCCTATGATGTGTAGGTGGGGGACATCAATATTGAGAACCATCTCATGAAAAACAATTCAATAATCATAATTTTGATCATTTTCATGCATCCATCTAATAGTAGTAATGAATTTTAAAGGATAGGTAATGTCAAGGTGATCAAGATACTTCCCATAACCACTCTGGTGACCTTGGGACCATTGTTCCTTCTACTGATTGGACATAGGGAGGATCCATAAAAATGAATCTAGAATTATGGAATGGCTTGATCCACTTAGCATATAGAATCCTATAGGTAATCAATATCTAGAGGCATTTCCTCATTGGCCAGATGGGAGGATAAAAATTATACCAACACATGACCCTTGATGTCATTATTTGGAACAAACATGAAGTAAAAATTCAAGGGAATCACAACATGGTAGCAAGTCAGCCAGACAACATTGGGTGACTTAGAATATAATTTATCAAATCTATATATGATACCAATAATATGTTTTTATTATATATATTGTGTTATAACATATGCACTGTGAAAACTGGTGTGAGGTAGATCTTATCGATAATTGAGTATCTAGACAGTATGTAATGGAAATAACAAATGAGATAGTATAATCCATTATATGTCCCTTAATTGTTACTCTGAGTGAGCATGGAACTAAGGGATCTTTACCAGGTGGTTAGATAGATGAATAGATGTCTCCATGTGATGGGTGGAATCATAAACGAATGTTGTAGAATATATTTATTAGTTTACTCAAAAAAAATCAACTGTATTCATGACATTAGATAAGGGATTACAGGTGGTTAGTTTACAGGTGGTTAGTTTACTCAAAAATATTCAAGCACTCTTCATCCCACAGGTAGAAAACAACTGTATTCATGACATTAGATAAGGGATTACAGGTTTCATCAAGATTCTGTATGAATGGATATATGTCGGCAAGGTGGACATGGAGGCCTCATAGATAGAGAAGTAAACTCTGGGGAGGAAACTGGATAATGGCATTGAACTTCTCTTAGTGAATCCTGATGCATATGTATTATACAACGAAACTGATAAACATTCCATAAGTAACCCCAATGGTGATACTCAAGTGGTTTATCGTTAACTACTAGGATTAAAGGAATACAAACACATTCTCATGATTTCAAATATATTACTAACACTATGGTATTTGGTTGAAAAAATTTCCATGTATAATTGCACTTATATAATGAGAATATTTTTAAAACTAATGGGAATGGATTGATGATAATTAGCCCTAATATTCTTCAGACTGATTGTAATTAGGTGATAATGCAATGTAGTTTGTAGAAATAAAAATCTGGTAGACACCCCATCCTTAGGGACCATAGAGATATGGCCATATGTAAACTAAACTTCCACTTTCAAAAGTTCGTGGAACCCAGCTATGGTGTTGATAAAAAACAATGTCACTGGAAGTGAAAATTATGTTTTAGGTAGTGGAGGATGAGATATTCAAAGTGAATATTGGCTCTGATCATCCTATTCATCATCCTGACTAGGATGATGCAGGAATGTCACTTTGGGTAATGGAAATCCTTGAAGAATAAGGATTGTAAATTCATTTCACATTTGGCCACAAAAAATGGTACCATGGAATTGGTGCACTATCCGAGGATGTTGCTTGAACCCCTGATGAATCACTAGAAAACCAAGATGTTGGACACTGACCTATGGATATAGTCATATAATCACATCATAACATCATGGAAAAAATCCAGATTCTTCTTCACAAAAATTCTGTACTCCAGCAATTCCTCCACATGAATGGCTACACTAATTAATGTTTGCCTTTGATTTTACCTGATTCCATGGTTATGTTGAACAAACTCATCGAAGGTAGTGGATATGAAATCCTCATATTCATGAGGATTATATTGAAAATCTTCTTCATTATCTCATTTAAGGGATCGATGGGAAGAGGAAATTTATCTAGGATGATTGGTTTTGGATGAACACCAATGCAAGCTTAGGGTCAGTGGAATGTTCTCCGAGAGAGTATTTAAATGTTTAAATCATTAAGATAGAGGTTTTATGCTAATTCCATCATGTCTATGATTAATAGGTCCATGACTGATGTCATCAAAATGTTGAGATGTCAGATTGTAATGTTTTAACCTAGCTCACGTGAAATATAATGTCCAAAAATTGCTATAGGGATATGTAGAACATCTTTGAACCTAATAGATGTAAGGTGTTATAGTATCACCTCAGAATAAACTATTTAATTGTAACAGATAATATGATGACGTTCTAAGGAAATATTAATATAGCTCTCTATTCTCTAAGAGATGACAAATCAGTTACCAAAGTCTAGAATTTTACATTCTATATAGTGAATCAGGAAAATAAATATGTCATCTAGATAGATCCACTAGCTTATTTTCATGGTGGTGTCTTCATCCTCATTAGTTTGAGAATTTTTTCAATTTCTTTGATAATAATCTTCATCCAAATTGTGGGTATTACCATGGAAAAACTGATAAGCCTCACCATTGATAAATCATACATGACCACTGAGCGAGTACATGAGCCATTGGTGATATAAGGATGGGACTGTTGAATGAATATGAATACATGGCCTACCCATCAACATGATGTAAAACAAATTCTATGAGACAACTAGGAATTTTGTTTGTACAACCAACCTACTATACATTTTATTTGAATAGATCATGCCACATGATCTTTGTTTGGTCCACTCGTACCTAAGAATATTCAGTATAGAGGGTCTCAAATATACTTTAGAGAGTCCCAACATAGTAATTGCCCTCATATAGATGAGATTGATCCAATAACCTCTGTTGAATATATTATGATAGACCACCATGTCATTGAAATGGGATGTGATGTACATCGGGCGGACATACTCCTATATAAGAGAGCTCTCATATTCTATATAAAAAAGATGATGTCTTGGTATTATGACAGTTTTAATTCCATTACATAGAATATATTGGATCCCTTAACTCTTATTTCATAATGGAGGGGTATTTTAAAGGCTTCACTGATGGGTTATTTCATCACTTCTGAAAGATAGAGAGCCTCGAGGTTTGATATCCTATAAGGAATACTAGTTAGATTCATCATCACATCATTCATACAATCCAGGAAAAATATTCTACAAATAAGATGTCACTCTATGGTAGAAAGCATGATGGAAACTATTGGATGAATCGATGTATTCTAGATGGTGATGGAAACATCTTACTACATATCAGACAGACTACCCAGAACTAGAACTAGTGGACTATCGACTGACTTAGGCCCCAGTGGATGTGCGTGATAAAGAGTATACTATGGAGATTCAACCAGATGATTATATATGATCAACTCTAGTGGTGGGTATTCTAGAATGGTATTGAAGGACTAATCATACATAGCTCTTTGGAAACAATTCTTTTTAGTATCAAGTACAAGAATATCCTCACCTGATGCACATGAGTACGAATTGAGGTGGCTCGAATATCATTGGATTATTCTTTTATTGTATTAACTGGGGAAATCTGGATGGAACACATGATATTACTCATCATTGATGGTCTTGTTGGGATCAACCAGATCAATTTTTTTTCAGAGACACAAACTCTCAAACGTCATCAATGTAGTATTCTAGAACTGGGAAGACTCTGAGTGTGGTTTCTCTCATCAATGTCATGAAATAATCAATCATATGATTCCCCTTCAAAATAAACGGGGGACCTTGTATACCATATTTTCCTCAGTTCATACTCTTCCTAGGAGTGGAAGTCTTAGTGGTGTATTTAAAAATTTCCACAAGAGAAGGCGTAATGACTGTTAGTGGATCATGCCAGCCTAGATTGGCATAGATGATTCAATGGGAATGATCGACTACCCTATGATAGAAATAGTCATCTTAAATTCGAGTCACATGATCAGAGACCTTCTACCACACACTAGAACCTTCACCATCACTATTGAGATTAGGTGTGGTGTGTGAAACCTATTCCAGAAATTCACCTACCGTGATCACAACATCATCCACTGGGTCCTGGATCTATTCCATAAACACATAACATGAGTTAATAGTATGTAAAAGGATTATGTGGTATTTATAGTGGTTTGGTTGAACAGTTGACTTAGACAGATGGAAATTTCTAGGTTCTGAAAGCATCATGATTCCTTTCTCTAGAGAACTACTGAAATATTCATGAATTGTTGCCTCTAGGTTGTAGTTGGTTCAATTTCTACAGTCCAGATGGGAAACCCAAAGAGCATATTTATGACACGTAGTGTAGATAGATCAGTAGATAAATCCATATTAACTCATCATGTTTTTTTATTCTAAATTTTTAGGTACTTTCCAATTCTATGGTTTTTGAGGTGGATCCTAAAGAGGTTTCTGTTCTTCAAAAGGTGCTTCTTAGTGAGGATCTACAACAAACAACTATAGTGTCTCTCGACCCCCAACCTGAATTATATAAGTTTTATATATCATTGAACCTATTATAAATGGATATTGGTGAAGTAACTAACATACATGTTTAACATACAATAATGTTTACTCTAGGTTTTCAGCCTAGTCAGAGAAATCCCGAAATCAGCAAGGGAAAATCATATTTATGAGGATGGGTGTCAATTAAATCATGATGTACCTAACAATCATTTTCAAAAACATATCCCGAATTAATAAAATGTCTAGGTATTACATGAGGACTTTCCAACTAGTGATGATGTCTATGGAAAGCTAATCTAGCAACTTATTTCACATGCAGAGGATGGAAAGACAAGTATTTCAAGCAGTGCAACTGAATTGGTAGAGAAAATGAATGAAGAGGTCTTCTCTAATAGTGATGGACCCAATGGTTAGAAGGATGTACCTAAAGAAGGAAGAAATATTGGATGGTTAAACCAATCATAGGATATTGGATTCCTCTTAATGATATTGTGTTCTTCCCGTGTGACTAATCTAGAAGGTGTAGTGTGCCAAATTTCTCTATGGGTCACTCATCGAGTTGATGTGGGAGTATAATTGATTCAAAATCTCCAAGGGTGGTCAATTTTTATTCAAAAATTATAGATACAACATTCCATTAGGTGTTATTTCAACATTCCAAGTTATAGAGGCTTTGATCATAGAAGTGAGTGGAGTTATCAAATCATTATGAAGGGGATTAAAGTCTTGATAATGATACCATACCACCAAAGAATTAACTAGATCTTAAATATGGTATATTGGATAAAGGATTGATGGAGAGAGTATCATATATTCCCACAAATAAGAATCTAATGAGTCTTGCAGAACTACATAATTCGAGTCCTGAGGGAGATTATAATGCTACTCTAGTGGATTCATTGATGTATTCTATTGATACATTCCATACTTGTCTAAGTGGTTGGGATCAACATTCTGAACTAGGAGATAATATCCATGTACAACCTATGGATTATCATTCTACCTCAGTAGAAGAGTAACATGGTAAGATCGATGATCACTATATTGCGGGAATTGCATGGAAAGGAACTCGTTGATGATCTAATTCTGATCTAAAATCTGTTTTCATAGACCAGCAATTTCAGGGTCATCCTCTATCCACTAGTAAAAATCATGATGATCTAATTCCTCAATTTTTCCCATATCGTTTTATATATTCCAAAATAAAATTCAATCAAAATCTTCACCTAGGTCAAGGGTCTACCTCTGCTAGAGGGAAATAACACCTATATAGTCCATGAGACACTGTGAAACCCCAATAGGTTTCTTCTCTTCATCGGATGTTGTGCTGATATACCCATCCTTGGGAAGTGTGATATCTTCTATGTTTTTGGTGACCATTCCTGGAGGGTAATAGATATAACTAGGTGAATCAGGATACATATTTATATTAATGAAGTGGATGGATGCATACATTCCCCACACATATATCTATGTGTAAGGTGATGCTTCATCAATTATTCTACATAAAACTTTGAATATCAGAATGAACAATCCTTAAGGGGTACGATGGTAACTAAGTGACACGGTATTCTAAACCATTGGATATGATTCCAACTCAACCAAACGTCGTTGTTGGGTGATGTTTTAGAAGTGATCTAAAATCTCTGGGTAAACCCACAAATGGTTAGGGAAGTGGAAATGTGTCATGTACATGGTGTAGTGAAAATAGATGTTCACATCCTATTTGAGGTTCTAAATCGAGGTCAGAAACCATGTTTTAAAAAAACCACTGAAATTTGGTTAGAGGAATGAGTGTCCCATAAACTCCACTATATCTATGAAGTATGTAGTACCCCAAACATTTTATGGTATGATTCTTTATTCATCACTGAGTTACATTTTATTCATCATTGTGTTCCTTTGAAATAACACTAGGTTATTTTTGAGATAGTTAAAACCAAGGCATTAAACATAAGTTTCCCACATTAGTGTTTTGAATTTCAAAAAATGGTCATCTAGAGTAGTGACCAGTATGTCATTTAAAGTCAGATAGAACAAACTTGATGTTTGGTGAATAGTAACATAACCATATGAATAATAATATGAATAGTAATATGACCCATATGAATAGTAAATAATAATATAATTTTATTTTCTTAAGGAAATAAGATAATGATATCATAATTAGTTTTTCAATGAGAAATAGAACTAATTACACCTTTAAGATTGTTATTTTTTAAATTAACTATGAATTTATTTAATAATAAAATTATTAATACGTAGAAAATTATTTTTCAAAAATGGAGTTCATTTTTGAATTCTAAACGTCGAAAAATGGTTAGGGTAAATTTTTGGGATTTTTCTAAAATACATGAAATCTCATGAATAGAAAAAATACAGTTTTGAGTTTTTGGTAGTTTAATGACATCATAATGATGTAATAATTAAATATAAAAGTATGGTTGAATTGTGTACAGAAACGTATGACATGAGGTGTCCAAAGTGGCTAAAACCATGGGAAAATACCATGGGCAAGCCCATGGTTTGGTAATAACCAATAATGAGGTGTCCCATTGAAATTATTAAAAAATTACCTCTCTTTTCCTATAAATACCAACTCTTCCCTTTATTGAATTCATTCCCAACTCTCCCTCAATGAAGCTCTAGCCTCCTTACCTCCATATTTGTTTTCTCAAGGTTTCCTCAATCCCCCAAGGCCCCAACATTCATTTTCTAAGGGTTTGTAACGACTTAAAGTTTCGTTAATGGAAATCCCTATTGATATGATTAAATGTCTCTTTATGTTCATATAAATGTCAACTTCAAGATCAACCTTCATCTTTTTCATAGTTTCCACTTCATCTATTGCATGGATATAATTAAAGCAAACCAACACCACAGGAACAGCAATAGCACTACATTCAAACCCTCTCGCCTCGAATCCTCCTGCAAGATGAATATCTTTGGGCATGATCGTCACCCTCTTCGCATGAATAGCGCAGAGATTAGTATCCTCGAAAAGCCACACAAGATACTCCTCCGCCGCCTCCTGAAGCGCCGCCACCGCGGAGCTCTGGAACCTTAGATCCGTCTTGAAATCCTGAGCGATATCACGGACGAGACGCTGAAAATGAAGCTTGCGAAGCAGAAGCTCGGTACTCTTCTGGTACTTACGAATCTCCCGAAGAGCGACGGTGCCAGGACGGAAACGATGAGGCTTCTTCACGCCACCGGTAGCCGGAGCGGACTTACGGGCGGCCTTGGTAGCGAGCTGCTTCCTCGGCGCCTTCCCGTCGGTGGACTTGCGAGCAGTTTGCTTGGTCCAATCCATCGAGGTTGATGGTCGAGGGCGAGGGATCCTGGATCAAATTGCACAAAAATGACGAAAACACGCTGATGATCTAAATGTCAACTTCTTTTGTTTTATGTTAAGAATTTTTACCCTTGATAATATTGACGTTGAACAGTGATCATGTAGAGACCCGAAGCTTATCGTACATGGACATTACATTACTTTTGCGGAATACTTAGTACATAACAAAAACACACACACACAAGTATCGTAATAGTTTAGTGTCTTTGGAAACTCGGAATATAATCTTCTAATCGTGGTGAAAGATCTTCAAAATCTCCCATAAAGATCTTCCTTTTTTTTTACCTAAAACCTTTCTTTATATCCTGGGGAAAAGAAAACATAAAAGGGTGAGCTCAAATGCTCAGTAAGGGTAATCAAAAGAAATATCAATCACACCATATACATAAGCACATAACTTTTGGAAAATCTTAACCTGCAAAAGAGATCATAATTTCATAACATGGGGTAAATCATGGCAGTGAAATGTAATCACAATAATCATAACTTAAAACATGAAACTTTGTGGCATTCACACATAATCATAGTGAATCATTTCTTGTTAGTCAAGACTCATTGTCAAGACTATCTTAGTGGACAAAGTCCCTTTCTGAATCGAGTAACCCTCGTTTCAGTCATGTTTCACTGAACCGGTATAACCTACCATTCCAGCCCTGTCTATCTCATGAGATATAAAATCTTTACCCAATGCATTCGAGGGAGATATAGGTCCCACCCATCTCATAATGATACCATTCTTATGTGTGCCACAAAATCATAAATCATACATCATTTCATAACCCATGTAATAAAAATGGGATTCTTAAACAACATGACATCATAAAACCATTCATATAAGATAAAGGAATTCATAAACATAATTCCATCACAACATAGTCAAATCAATGTAAAAATATGGATAGAAACAGAACCCTTTATTATCTTAGATGGAAAATAATTTTGATAAAACACTTGAAATGAATTCTTGAGGAAAATATCCTTTCTTCTTCAAAATCAATTTCTTTTCACAAAACATCATGCAATTTTAAAAGAAAGAGATTTTATTATGAATAGTCATGAAATCTTTTGGAGGAAGCATCATGAAAATAAGGCTTTATAAAACCATAAAAATACGTTCGTTCCGTTTAAGTTAAAAAAACATTCTTCGTACTTTTGTCGGAAAAGTCAAAAAGTACCTCGTACGAAAAACGAAAAAAGATTCCTTTCATATCCTTTACTAAAAACTCATCGAAGGGTAAAATTGGATTTAAACAATTGTAGGTGGATGGAAATAATATTACATATTGAGGAAACATGGATGTGGATAATAAAATACACCCCAGTAAATTTCAAAGTATAAACAATCTCGGATAAAAATGAGATTGTGATATTTCCCTTACCTTATATCCGACTTGCTTTGTAAGTGTCCAAACCTCCTGTATAATGATTTAAATCATGTTATTGACTTATTCCAGAATCATATTCATTGTTATGATATCATATATGGTTCACTTATGACATTATATTACCCGTTCTTTTGTAAATTCCATGTTAAAGAAGCGTTTTGGGTAAAATCGTTTCATTTATCGTAGGTGTTTTGACTTGTTGTTCTTGACATCATTATTACCTATTTCATGATTTACATACTTCCAGAATATAAAATATGATTTATATATCATATATATTCATTATATATATATATAATAGATAGATAAATAAAATGAAAAACACCGTTCATGGAGACGGTAGTCCGTACGTACGCATGAACGCTGTTTTTCTTTCCTTATTGTCTTGAAATGGAAGTAAGTAGATGACATAAATATGTATATATATACATAAATCCAATAGATTTATAATGTCATATATTTCATTATTATTTCTTATATATACATTATAATCATTCTTAAATGGTTAACATGGAGAATGAATCTCATCGCGTCGTGGAGACGGTAGTCCGTACGTACGCACGAGTGATGATATCATTTCTATAAATATTGAATTGAATTGGAGTGGATTATACAATATATCAGAATCAATATGATGTTGTAATAACTATGTATAGTTATTCTTTACACCATTATACCCATCCATGTAAGGTGGTGGTGGAAAATAGATTACACCACGGCATGGAGACGGTATTCCGTACGTACGCACGCGCGGTGATTTCTTTTTCCGTAGGATGGATAGATGGTGAAATAGGGTTGTTTCATACTTATAATAACATATCAGTATATGAGTGATACTGATGTTATTACTTCATAATGAAACAACCTAAGAAGAAGAAGTGGAAGAAGAAATAAAGATGAAAGAATTGGTAACGATAATTACCTCTTCTTTGAAGTGCCTCTTTGAGACCTCCTCTTAGGGCACTAGAATTGGTCTTTGAGGAAGACCAGAACCTCTAGGATGTTGCTAGAGAAGTGTAGAAGAGATTTTGGCAGGGGTTGGCCGAGCTTGAGTGCTTAAATTGGTGTGAGGAGGAGGGGGAGGAGGTGTCCTTTTATAGGGGAGGAGAGGGGCACCTTAGGAATTCTTAAAAATATTACGTTATAATAAATCTAACCCCACTTAAAAACCTCCAAAAATGACTCATATTCGATGATTAGATGAGATAAGGTTGTAATCTCATCAACCAATCAAATTTAGAAATGTTTGGATATTATTTTAAACCTTATCAATTAGATTTAACTCTAAGTTAAATAATTTAACTTTTACCGTGTCTTTTTGTTTTCTTTCACTATATGGTTAATACACTTACTATAACATGCCAAACGAACCCCAAATTGTTTATTATTAATATATATATCTTTATCTAAGTCATTTGGCCGAACCTTAGATTTTTAGGAATAAAATAACAATTAATAATATAATATTTGATTTAAAAACTATTTTGTGTCAATTTTGACACTATTTGATATATGATTTTTGTGAAAGTCATAACAGAATTAAATGTTCGAACCAAGTTGATTAAATCAACATTAATATATCATAGTAACCTAGAAAATTAGTGGAATTCATAAAAAATCACAAATTACATTTATTTTGGTGCTTATAACATCAATTATGTCAATATTTCATTAAAAAGATAATTACTGCATCATCGTTGTGTCATAAATAAATTAAATTATATGATGTCTAAAAATTACAAATAAAATACCATCATGTAGGAAATCTTTTTAGCTTTCGAATTAATATTTACAATTGAATTTATATTATGAATAACCCCATATTAAAAATGATTTACTTAATAAACTTTGATTTTAAGTATTTTAACCCTTCTTTAAATAAATTAATAATAAATATCCTAATCTAATCCAAGTGGGCCTAAATGGTCATATTTTATTCCTAAGTTTGTTTCTGGTCGAATTACACTTGTCCAATGGAATTAGGACATGTGTTAGGGTAATAGTAATATCATATTTACCCTTAGTTACCCTATTTACTATTAACCGCGGTAAAAAAAGTAAAAAGTTACTATTCACCAAAAAATTATTTTCATCTCATTGAACCACATTTTAGTCATTGATATTAACCGTGTCTCTCGGATTTTCGAAATTCCATTTACAGATGCGGCAAAATTAAGTTTTATGAAAAATTCAGTTTTTTTAACTACCACTTAGTAGTTTCACTATTCATCAAAAATTGATGTTTTTCAGAACAATGCCAAAATTTCATCCTAAGCTATATTTCATATTCTGAATTCAAAAATGAAATCTATTTTACCAAATTCATAACATAGAAGTTGCATTAATTAATTTTATAATTAAATCCCGCTGTTAAAATAAATAGCGTGTTTTTAGGAAACAATATATATCAAAAGATTGACACTTGATTATGTTTGGTTTAAATGTGAAATTACAACCAATGACCAACATTGTATTAAATTGTAAAAATAGATTCTAAATATACTTTAAAACCACTCAAATTAATAATTTATCACTATTAATTATTTCGATTAAAAAAAGTTGTTTTTAATTATAATTTAGTAATTTTCACTATTCATCAGAATATGAAAGTTATCCGAAAAGTACCATAATTTCACCTTAGGCTAAATTAGATACTCCGAATCCAAAAATGAAGTTCATTTTGAAAAATAAGATTTACAGAGTTTTAAAAAGTGGTTATTACTATTCATAACGGCTAGTTTTAATAATATTTTAATAGCATATCGTTGTTTAGTGAAACTCAGTATTGCGTATTACACACGCTATCGAGGAAGGTCGTGATTGCGTGTAATTCAAGGCAAGTCAAGGATGCGTGTTGTGCAAGCTCCTTTTGGTGTATCGTACAACACAAGACATTAGTGAAATAAAAAAGAATATTTTTCATAAAATCTCGGGCTGTTACATTCTACCCCCCTTAAAATGAATTTCGCCCTCGAAATTCGTCGGGGTTATAAATGGTTTACTATTCGAAAGTTTCTTTTATAGAAACCCACATCGTAAAAAGGAATACCAAAACTTGGCTTTAAAAACTAAAGTATGAAATGTAACGATTACCCAAATAAACTAATCACTGGGTTTCCACATAGGTGAAAATATGGATATGGAAGAGAAATCTAACCATCATGTTCTGATGGAGAGTGGTAGAGAACATGGCTATGGAAAAGCCAGTAATCACAAATCCATAGATTTGTGATGATATAAGGTACCATCTTATTCATCAGGTATAAGATCACTAGGACAACATTTTTGGTTTTCAAGATCATTTCCCTAAAGTTGAAAATTCGAATTAGAATAAATACTTACTTTATTTTGGTACAATCTCAATGTTGTTCGTGCCTTGAACAATTTCCACTTCATCTCTTAAATAAATGAAGTTGAATTTGTTATTCATGAAGTGTTAGCAGATCATGTGATAGAATGACGGGTCATTCCATCTGTCTCAAACAAAAGATTAGCAAAAATTATATGCATAAGTCGATCTATAGTGAGATTAATCATATATGGTTCCTAAAATGGACTTATACTTCATATATCATACTGCTTAATATAATAAAACTAGTTTCTACTAAACAGGGACTTCCTGTAGGTCAGTGGTAGGCGATAAAGGCCAGTCGCACTTCGGTTGTGGGTTCGATTCCTACAGCCTTGTCCGAAGCGATGGGTTGTCGCCCGTCCTGCAGGTTGTCCTTTTTCCAAAACTATATAACGTCCCATCAATAATATCGAAAATCTTCTATCCTTAAACAATAATAACTTATGTCCAACATAATCCAGTCTAATCTTTAGGCTTATACATAATACTGCAGTCCACTCTCATAATATAGTGACAACGATTACCAGAGATTTAATACTGTCGTTGATCCCCACATATCATAAGATATGACTTGTTGGTCACATTCCAAACTTTCAAAGTCCTTAATCGTGTATTCTCTTGAATACCTTAGTGAAAACATGACTGCAGTTAAAAGTTAACACTTTCCACATACAAAAATCCTCAAAATTCTATATACTCAAACCATGATATCACTTAGTCCTTATATCAATCATGAGCTCATGAATACTGTCAAACATTTCATTTTCTCCTTATCCCTTCATTATGCGCATATCATCTACATTCCAAAAATATCTGAATAACCTTTCATGGATACTGGTAACATTAATCAGACAACAATGTAACAATCCTTATATATCTCTTTATTCCATAGTACCATGAGATTACTTATACAACATTACACATGATAAACATGTAATCATTCCACTACATTCTTATACCATTGACCGAGCTTCAACAATTCTTTCATCTCACATATCATTGGTAGTCTCTTCATCATCATCCACATAAATACTTCCCATATGACCATACTGATTATCATCATGAGACTTTCCCTTAGGGCATTGGTTTGCATAATGCCCGTACATTCCACATTTAAAACATTTAACCATTGTTGAAGTCGTAGCAATACCATTATCCTCATCACTGGTGTTAACTAAACCTTTTCCTTTGCACTTACTGGCTTTGTGTCCTTCTTTTCCACACCCAAAGCATCTTCCAGTTCTTTTGAAACATTCTCCTTGATGCCTCTTCCCACATGTTTTACATAGGGGAAATTGAACTTTCTTTCCTCTATGATTATCATGAAACTCCATCTTTCTCTTATTAGCCGAGTCAGGAAACTTACCAAATTTTACTTTATTGATCATATTATGAGATTTCTGATTCGGCATAATAATGATGTTTGGACTTCCAAATCCCATTTCATTTGTTTGCTCATGAATAATATCATTCCATTGTCCATCATTTCCTCCATTATCGTGAATCACCTTGTTTCCATCCATTTTCTAAAACCCAAAAAGAATAGTGTGAGAGGCAAAAATCATAATAAAGGGGGAGTAACTTAAATATCTAACATCTTTGGTTTAATCTAATATCGTTACCATAGTTCTAGGACTATATCCTATACGTATACTTATCCTTAGGGGCATCCCTAGACATACCTTATAAATATCTCTAGGGATCTCACTAAAGTTTTCGCATCCTAGTTTCCAAAGGTTGACTAAACCTTTCCTTTGATACCAACTGTAGAGACCCGAAGCTTATCGTACATGGACATTACATTACTTTTGAGGAATACTTAGTACATAACAAAAACACACACACACAAGGATCGTAATAGTTTAGTGTCTTTGGAAACTCGGAATATAATCTTCTAATCGTGGTGAAAGATCTTCAAAATCTCCCATAAAGATCTTCCTTTTTTTTACCTAAAACCTTTCTTTATATCCTGGGGAAAAGAAAACATAAAAGGGTGAGCTCAAATGCTCAGTAAGGGTAAACAAAAGAAATATCAATCACATCATATACATAAGCACATAACTTTTGGAAAATCTTAACCTGCAAAAGAGATCATAATTTCATAACATGGGGTAAATCATGGCACTGAAATGTAATCACAATAATCATAACATAAAACATGAAACTTTGTGGCATTCACACATAATCATAGAGAATCATTTCTTGTTAGTCAAGACTCATTGTCAAGACTATCTTAGTGGACAAAGTCCCTTTCTGAATCGAGTAACCCTCATTTCAGTCCTGTTTCACTGAACCGGTATAACCTACCATTCCAGCCCTGTCTATCTCATGAGATATAAAATCTTTACCCAATGCATTGGAGGGAGATATAGGTCCCACCCATCTCATAATGATACCATTCTTATGTGTGCCACAAAATCATAAATCATACATCATTTCATAACCCATGTAATAAAAATGGGATTCTTAAACAACATGACATCATAAAACCATTCATATAAGATAAAGGAATTCATAAAAATAATTCCATCACAACATAGTCAAATCAATGTAAAAATATGGATAGAAACAGAACCCTTTATTATCTTATATGGAAAATAATTTTGATAAAACACTTGAAATGAATTCTTGAGGAAAATATCCTTTCTTCTTCAAAATCAATTTCTTTTCACAAAACATCATGCAATTTTAAAAGAAAGAGATTTTATTAAAAATAGTCATGAAATCTTTTGGAGGAAGCATCATGAAAATAAGGCTTTATAAAACCATAAAAATCCGTTCGTTCCGTTTAAGTTAAAAAAACATTCTTCGTACTTTTGTCGGAAAAGTCAAAAAGTACCTCGTACGAAAAACGAAAAAAGATTCCTTTCATATCCTTTACTAAAAACTCATCGAAGGGTAAATTTGGATTTAAACAATTGTAGGTGGATGGAAATAATATTACATATTGAGGAAACATGGATGTGGATAATAAAATACACCCCAGTAAATTTCAAAGTATAAACAATCTCGGATAAAAATGAGATTGTGATATTTCCCTTACCTTATGTCCGACTTGCTTTGTAAGTGTCCAAACCTCCTGTATAATGATTTAAATCATGTTATTGACTTATTCCAGAATCATATTCATTGTTATGATATCATATATGGTTCACTTATGACATTATATTACCCGTTCTTTTGTAAATTCCATGTTAAAGAAGCGTTTTGGGTAAAATCGTTTCATTTATCGTAGGTGTTTTTACTTGTTGTTCTTGACATCATTATTACCTATTTCATGATTTACTTACTTACAGAATATAAAATATGATTTATATATCATATATATTCATTATATATATATATATAATAGATAGATAAATAAAATGAAAAACACCGTTCATGGAGACGGTAGTCCGTACGTACGCATGAACGCTGTTTTTCTTTCCTTATTGTCTTGAAATGGAAGTAAGTAGATGACATACATATTTATATATATACATAAATCCAATAGCTTTATAATGTCATATATTTCATTATTATTTCTTATATATACATTATAATCATTCTTAAATGGTTAACATGGAGAATGAATCTCATCGCGTCGTGGAGACGGTAGTCCGTACGTACGCACGAGTGATGATATCATTTCTATAAATATTGAATTGAATTAGAGTGGATTATACAATATATCAGAATCAATATGATGTTGTAATAACTATGTATAGTTATTCTTTACACCATTATACCCATCCATGTAAGGTGGTGGTGGAAAATAGATTACACCACGGCGTGGAGACGGTATTCCGTACGTACGCACGCGCGGTGATTTCTTTTTCCGTAGGATGGATAGATGGTGAAATAGGGTTGTTTCATACTTATAATAACATATCAGTATATGAGTGATACTGATGTTATTACTTCATAATGAAACAACCTACGAAGAAGAAGTGGAAGAAGAAATAAATATGAAAGAATTGGTAACGGTAATTACCTCTTCTTTGAAGTGCCTCATTGAGACCTCCTCTTAGGGCACTAGAATTGGTTTTTGAGGAAGACCAGAACCTCTAGGATGTTGCTAGGGAAGTGGAGAAGAGATTTTGGCAGGGGTTGGCCGAGCTTGAGTGCTCAAATTGGCGTGAGGAGGAGGGGGAGGAGGTGTCCTTTTATAGGGGAGGAGAGGGGCACCTTAGGAATTCTTAAAAATATTACTTTATAATAAATCTAACCCCACTTAAAAACCACCAAAAATGACTCATATTCGAAGATTAGATGAGATAGGGTTGTAATCACATCAACCAATCAAATTTAGAAATGTTTGGATATTATTTTAAACCTTATCAATTAGATTTAACTCTAAGTTAAATAATTTAACTTTTACCGTGTCTTTTTGTTTTCTTTCACTATATGGTTAATACACTTACTATAACATGCCAAACGAACCCCAAATTGTTTATTTTTAATATATATATCCTTATCTAAGTCATTTGGCCGAACCTTAGATTTTTAAGAATAAAATAACAATTAATAATATAATATTTGATTTAAAAACTATTTTGTGTCAATTTTGACACTATTTGATATATGATTTTTGTGAAAGTCATAACAGAATTAAATGTTCTAACCAAGTTTATTAAATCAACATTAATATATCATAGTAACCTAGAAAATTAGTGGAATTCATAAAAAATCTCAAATTACATTTATTTTGGTGATTATAACATCAATTATGTCAATATTTCATTAAAAAGATAATTACTGCATCATCGTTGTGTCATAAATAAATTAAATTATTTGATGTCTAAAAATTACAAATAAAATACCATCATGTAGGAAATCTTTTTAGCTTTCTAATTAATATTTACAATCGAATTTATATTATGTATAACCCCATATTAAAAATGATTTACTTATTAAACTTTGATTTTAACTATTTTAACCCTTCTTTAAATAAATTAATAATAAATGTCCTAATCTAATCCAAGTGGGCCTAAATGGTCATATTTTATTCCTAAGTTTGTTTCTGGTCGAATTACACTTGTCCAATGGAATTAGGACATGTGTTAGGGTAATAGTAATATCATATTTACCCTTAGTTACCCTATTTACTATTAACCGCGGTAAAAAAAGTAAAATGTTACTATTCACCAAAAAAATTATTTTCATCTCATTGAACCACATTTTAGTCCTTGATATTAACCGTGTCTCTCGGATTTTCGAAATTCCATTCATAGAAGCGGCAAAATTAAGTTTTATGAAAAATTCAGTTTTTTTAACTACCACTTAGTAGTTTCACTATTCATCAAAAATTGATGTTTTTGAGAACAATGCCAAAATTTCATCCTAAGCTATATTTCATATTCCGAATTCAAAAATGAAATCTATTTTACCAAATTCATAACATAGAAGTTGCATTAATTAATTTTATAATTAAATCCAGCTGTTAAAATAAATAGCGTGTTTTTAGGAAACAATATATATCAAAAGATTGACACTTGATTATGTCTGGTTTAAATGTGAAATTACAACCAATGACCAACATTGTATTAAATTGTAAAAATATATTCTAAATATACTTTAAAACCACTCAAATTAATAATTTATCACTATTAATTATTTCGATTAAAAAAAGTTGTTTGTAATTATAATTTAGTAATTTTCACTATTCATCAAAATATGAAAGTTATCCGAAAAGTACCAAAATTTCACCTTAGGCTAAATTCGATACTCCGAATCCAAAAATGAAGTTCATTTTGAAAAATAAGATTTACAGAGTTTTAAAAAGTGGTTATTACTATTCATAACGGCTAGTTTTAATAATATTTTAATAGCATATCGTTGTTTAGTGAAACTCAGTATTGCGTATTACACATGCTATCGAGGAAGGTCGTGATTGCGTGTAATGCAAGGCAAGTCAAGGATGTGTTTTGTGCAAGCTCCTTTTGGTGTAGCGTACAACACAAGACATTAGTGAAATAAAAAAGAATATTTTTCATAAAATCTCGGGCTGTTACAGATCACATGATTAGTATAATTATTGGGCTTTAACATATCCAATTTACTCAGACAAAAGAAGTGATGGCCTCACCTAGTATACTTTCTCCATACGAAGCCCATTTTTCAGATCTCGGAAAATAGGTGGCATCCTTGGGATTCTCTCTTGACCAAGGCCAAGCATAGCTTAATCATTTCAAGCTCGAATGGGACCATCTACGGGAAAAGTGGAAGTTGATAGAGATTATCACTTGAGCAATGTTATCCGAACCACCCCAAAAGCTTGTCCCCATCGCACACATTACACTTAGGTCTTATGAGGCTATTTTCAGGGGTTATGTAACAAATCCCTAGTACTATGTTCATGTATATTATTTTTTTATATAATAATGAATATACCTTCTTGTCATTTTTTGATACATTGTAAATAGTTTTTAATGTACAAATAGCGTATTTAGTTATTATTTAATTAATAATTCTATTTTTATAAATTAAGGGATTTTTGAATTAAAAAATATCTTAATAAAATATTATAATTATTATTAAATTAATTTTTATTAAATATAAATGACTTATAATTTTATGAATGCAATTATGATTTTTATTATGGTTTGAAAGCCATTTCTGTCAAAACCTGTGAATTTTTTATAAATATCAGTATTTATTTTAAAAGTAAAAACTAACATATTTAGAAAATTATTCATAAAAAATAAATGTTATTTATGGAATCAGAATGTCTAAATTATCCAACTGTGAATTTTTCATAATTTTCTGAGACAGTCAAATTTTTGTATAAAAATTAAATACCGTTTAAATATATAATGTGTTTTATGACATCATAATGACCCGATAGTGATTTAATAAAATACTATAATATTTATGTTCAGACAATATATGTTTTAAAATTAAAATAATGTGATTTTTGGTTTGTTTTACTTACTTTTCAATGCATTAATGTACCCCTCAAGACTTATTAAACACCTTGTATTTTTAAATTGTCTTCCATGGGAGTGTGGCTCACCTCCACATAATAAACCCTGTTATTTTAAGAAGATCAGACTTTGGCCTTATAAAATATTGTTTTCCTATTCACTTTGCCAAAATCCATGGGCAAAAACCATGGGATGGTTTGTGGTTTGGATTAATTATTATAAGGGGTCCCAAACCTAAATAATAAAGAATTTCCTCACCATTCATATATAAACCCACCCAAGCTCCCACTTCCTCCTCACTCAATACCTTTTTAGTTCTTCAAAAATCTTCCCTACCATTTTTAGAATCCTCCCAAGGTTCCCCAAGCTCCCAAGAAGCCTCTCACAAGCCTCTGTCTAGCCATTGGAAGCACACTTCCATGTAAGGGTTTTTCTTCCTTTCTCATTTTTTTCCAATTTTCCTTAAGTTGTTTTTCCCTTTTAATTTCAATTATAAATGTTGGGTTATGGTTTAGATCCTCCCTCATACACACTTCTTTATGTTTGAATGGTGGGATACCCCTTTTCTCTCCTTAAATTCCTCCCATGTACACACGTTACTATGCCGAAATTCCGAAAGGAACTTCTCTCTCCTCATTTACATTCAAGAAATACTTTTGTATCATGAATCTAAATTCCAATAAAAATGTTGGTAAATGTATCTATATTACTTCCTTACTATCCATTACATGTAAATATGATGATTAAACCCTTTCTCTATCATCATCCTTTTTTATGAATTCTTATGTCACGATGTTACGCTGCCGAAATCACACCGACATTCTAAGCCATTGCCATTGTGTAGTGAATACCATTCCCATTTCTCCATCAAGGGTATTCAACTTTATGCACCTTTACATATTGATTATAAATATTCCTGTATTAATTCCACATTCCTTTATCATTGACTAAATTATTATGTACAATGAATCCATGTTTTACGATCCATGTCGCACACTTATACATGAAATGAAATGTTTAAGAAGGGTGCGCCCTTATAGCGCTCTAATGCATTAGTTAAATTATAGTATCATGAAACATCATGTGAAATGAGTGTTGCCTCATGATAATTCAAGTGAAATGAGGTTTTACTTGTGCTTCATGTTCAATGATAATTTACTCATTCTCCAGGTACAATGAGCCTTGGATCATGCTAATTCCATGTTAAGTGGTGTTTCCACATTTCCATGTTATGATTATCATGCATTATCATTCCATTATGTTCATGTTTCTCTTGTGCTATATTGATATTCCTAATGCCTAGCATTTATTTTACTCCTCATGTTAATCCATGTGTATTCCTTTATTAGGCTTTATATATCACCTTTTTCTTATGAGTGTCTTCAGGTTATCCCATGCAATGCCAAGTACGAGGGAATGTAGTGGTCCTGTAAACGATGTTTTCAATAAAGATGTATTATTTCATGTTTTATGTTTTTATGTAATTTTCCAAATCCCCAAAGACACTATACCTCTCTATCATATTTCTTGTATCAAGTGAAGTTTTATGTAATAAATCATGTTTATGTTTATAATGAAAGCAGGGTTGTCATAATTGGTATCAGAGGATAGGTTTATTTATTTTTGGGATTGGGATTAGAAAACCCTAGTAAAGCCTTAGTGACAAGACTATGTATAAGAAAAAATCCCTATATTTTGTTATGTACTGAGTAAATGGTTTGACAAGAAAATACATCTTTGTCTGGATACGAGCAGGTAGTGGAATCTCTGGCACAAATGTATCCTAGGGGTAATAAATGAAAACACCGCTTTGAGCTAGACTCGAAGGGGAACTGGTGCACGACAATAGGCCTTACTGCACTCTTTGTTACGACACTCTCGAGGGATATGTTTTGATAAATTCACTAGCTTATTATGAACCCTTTTTAAGAAAATTAAATTAATTCCCCTAAGAATATTTCCTAGAATGTAGATCATGAAAAGCCTAGATTGAAGCCTTTAGACTCATGAGTTATGGAAATAAATGTTTATTTATAAGCAATCAACTTTTTTCATTAGATTACCCTTTATGTGTTACCCCTAACTTTAATTTTATTCCAGCCAATGGCCGGTAATAGGAGGACTCAGGCTAATAACTGTTGTGAAGATCGGTTTGATGACTGTACTAATGAGATGCACAATCCAACGGGAGTGGGAATCGTGAACTTTTTCACACTTCTTTCTCAGATAACTCAAGATTTTAATAGAAAAACGGGTCAAGAGGAACATTAGACCCCCCTAAGAAAGAACATGTCACTATCGAGAGCTTAATGAGACAAAGGCCTCCTAAATTTAGTGGATCGTCTGATCCCACGATCACTGAACAATGGATCAACTCCATTGAAAGGATCTTCTCTATCTTTCAATGTTCTGAACAAGTGAAGATTCTCCTAGCGGCATATCGTATGGATGGTGATGTTGATCAATGGTGGAAGTTCAAAAAAAATATGATGTATAAGGAGGAGATCGAGGAGTTTGAATGGAAGGATTTCTAGAAGATGTATTTCAATAAATATTTTCCACCCACCCTCCGTCTTAAGATGGAAAGGGACTTTCTTTCCCTCAAGAAAAAAGATGAGGAATCTGTTGGAGCGTATGAGGCAAACTTTACAAGACTTGCATGATAAGCTTCTAGATTTTCCATTACCCTCGAATGCAAAGATGATCGCTTCTTTGGAGGGATGAGGCCTATCCTGCGAAATGCATTGGGGATCCGTGACTTCGACAGCTATGAAGAAATTTTCCGATGTGCTCTCATGGTCGAAATGGAGATCAGAGAATCATAGGGGTATCATGGGTATATGAAGCGTAAGGTGGAATTCAATGCTTGTGGTCTGATGGATAAATCCAACGGTGCTATGAAGATCCAGCACCCCACTTGCCAAAAGTACAGAAAGAAGAAAACTGGTAATTGCCTTAAGGGGACAAGGAAATGCTTCAGGTGTGGAAGAGAAGGGCACCTAGCTGTAAACTGTCGGCAAGAAAGACATGCGGCTGTGATAGTGGAGATGAATGCTCTGTTCGAACCAAAATGAAATTTTCATTGCTATAAATGCAAATAACCAAGGCATCTTGCAAATCATTTCCATGATCCATGGGTTTTCGAAGGCAACCAAGAACCTCTAAGGCAGCATGGAAAAGCTTTTTCCATCACTTCTGCCGAAGTGAACCCCAACAACGAAGTGGTAAATCGTACGCTAGTTAGTCATTCAAGAATAACGAATGTACTTTTTGATCCAGGTTCTATGCATTATATTATTTCATGAATGTTTAGTAGAACAATCCCAAAACCACCACAAATCATGGAAGTGATGATGTCGGTGAGTATGGAAAATGGGGCAATCATTGAATCCCATGAATATAAGTCCCCCATGTTATAATATGTGGATTGAATTTCCCTGTGAACATCTCCATACTCCCTCTAGTGGGATTTAATGAAATTCTTGGCATGGATTGGCTTTCCTTTTATAGATCCAACATAAATTGTAGGGAATGGGAAATCACACTCCAAATGGAGAATCAACCCCCGATTCTTTAAATGTATAAGGAGGAAAATGAATCTCCTTTAGCTCTATCATCTCAAGAATGGATATTAATACCCTCTGAGCACTCATATCTGGCTTAGATTCTTGAGTCCAAGGAATAAGCCATTCTTGAAGAAATTCCTACTGTGAGGGAATTCGCAGAAGTGTTTCCCAAGGAACTGCATGGTCATTCTCCTAGAAGTGATGTTGAATTCTCATTTTAACTTACACATGGGGCATTACCAATATCCAATACTCTATATAGAATGGTTGTTGTATAGATTGATAAGCTATAGAAACAACTACCGGTGAATCTGGACAGGGGGTTCATACACCCAAGTGCTTCACCATGGGGTGCACTACTTCTCATCGTCAAGAAAGAAGGATGGGTCAATGTGCCTTTGCATCGATTATCGTGAGCTCAAAAAAATCATGATAAAGAACAAGTATCCTCTCCCACAAATAGATGACTTGTTAGATCAACTACGTGGAGAATAATACTTCCTCAAGGTAGACGTGCAGTCGGGATATTATCATGTAATGGTGAAGAAGGAGGATATCCCCAAGACTGCTTTTTGCACAAGATACAGGCTCTATGAATTCAGAGTAATTCATTTAGGACTCACTAACGCTCCAGAAATATTCATGGACATGATGAATAGAGTCTTTTGATATTACCTCAACAAATTTTTGGTAGTATTTATAGATGATATTCTAATATACTCCAAAACCAAGGAGGATCATGAGGAGAATTTAAGAACTTTACTACAAACATTGCGCAAGAGGAAGCTCTATGAAAATACACCAAGTGTGAGTTCTAGTTGATGGAGGTCTCATTCTTGGGCCATATCATCACAAGAAATGGGATATCTGTGGATCCCTCTAAAATAGATGCAATTGAGGGATGGATGAGGCCAACATCAGTAACATATATCCATAGCTTCTTGGGGTTAGCTGCATATTATCGACGATTTGTTAGGAATTTCTCACAAATGTCCAACCATCTTACCAAGATAACTCTGAAGGTAGTAATGATTATTTGGAGCGATGAATGTGAAGAAAGATTCAAGGAGTTAAAAAGGAGGCTTATCACTGTGCCCGTGGTCACTTTACACACAAGTGGGGAACTTTTTGTGGTATTCAATGATTCTTCGAAAAAGGGATTAGGCTGTCTGCTAATGCAGAATGATAAAGTGATATCCTATGCCTCATGGCAGTTGAAAATCCATTAGAGAAACTATCCAATGCATGATATAGGGTTGACAATAGTGATATTTTCCTTGAAAATCTGGCGGCATTATCTCTATGGGGTGAAATGTGAGATATATACTGACCACAAGAGTCTTAAGTATATATTCACACAGAAAGAGCTTAATATGCACCAGAGAATATGGATAATTCTCATCAAGGATTAGGACTATTCAATACATTACCACCTTGGGAAAGCAAACAAAGTTGCAAATGACCTAAGTAGAAAGGACCCAGTGATTCTATCAATGATGAGAATTGAGAGGGATACAATCTTCTTAGACTTAATGAAGATGGACATGGGAATCATAGAGAAGGGAACATAATCAATCCTTTCAGAAATTATTTCTCAACCGTCTCTTTTGGAATGGTTAAAGGATGCTCAAAAAGATGATGTGGGAATTCATGAAAAATTAGAAGCTATAAAAAAGGGAAATCCTTGGAGTTTAATGTTAATGAAAACGGAATTGTGAAATTTGGGAAAAGACTATGTGTTCCATCAAGTCCGGAGCGCAAGAAAGAACTTTTGGATGATGCACATATATCAAATTTCTCTATTCATCCAGGGAGAAAAAGGATGAATCGAGATCTCCGAGAAAACTTTTGGTGGGATAATATGAAGAAGGATATTGATGAATATACATCAATGTTCCTTGTGTGCGAGAAAGTGAATTCAGAGTGGCAGAATTCTACGGGGATGAGGCAACCATGGCCCATACCAGAATTGAAATGGGAGAACATAACCATTGACTTTGTCACTGGACTTTCGAGGACATCTGAAGGTAGCAATGTGATCTGGTTTGTGGTGGATCGTCTTACAAAGACTGCACCCTTCATTGCTATTCGGGAGGATTTCTCAATGGATAAACTGGCACAGATATATATCAGGGAAGTGGTAAGGTTGCATGAGTGCCACTCTCTATTGTGTCTGACCGACATCCAAGATTCACCAATAGGTTTTGGAAGAGTTTTCAACCTGCCCTGAATACAGAACTGAACTTCAGTAAGGCCTATCATCCTCAAACTGATGGCCAATCCGATCAGACTATCCAAACACTTGAGGACATGTTGAGAGTATGCTCAATGGAATATAAAGTAGGATGGGATCAACATCATTCCTTGGTTGAATTATACTACAACAACAGTTTCCACTCAAGCATCCAAATGGCACCATATGATTCCTTGTATGGGAAAAGGTGCAGAACACCAGTATGTTGTGATGAGGTTAGTGAACATAAACTTTTTGGACTGGAAATGGTCGATGAAATTGTGGAGAAGGTGAAAACCATTTAGCAGCATATCAAGGAAGCCCAAAGTTGACAGAAGAGTTATGCCGATAACCGTCGACGAGACCTTGAGTTTAAATTTGGAGAGGTGGTGTTTCTACACATATCTCTGTGAAAGAAGGTCATGAGGGTTTGAATGAAAGGGATGTTAAGTCCAAGGTACATCGGCACCTTCGATATTCTTGATCGTGTTGGGGTTGTGGCCTATCTACTAGCACTTCCACTTACCATGGTCAATTTACATGATGTATTTCATGTATCCCTCATAAGGAATTACATAACAGACCCTTGACAGGTACTCTCTTCTGAGGTGGTACAGTTGGTGAATTCTTTTTCTTATGAGGAGAAAGCAGTGAAGATATTCAATCATAGTGAAAAAGTTCTACGAAATAAGACAATTCCCCTCGTCAAGGTGTTGTGGCGAAACCACAAGTTTAAATAAGTGGCTTGGGAATCAGAGTAAATGATGAAGTTGAGTTACCGTCATCTGTTTTAGTGTGGGAAAAGGAAAATTTTGTGGGTGATATTTCTTAAGGGAGGAATATTGTAACTACCCAAAGTTTCATTAATGGAAATCTCTCTTGATCTAATTAAATGTCACTTTATGTTTATATAAAATGTCAACTTTTTTGGTGGTATGTTTAGAATTTTTAACATTTATAATATAGTCGTTGAACAGTGATACAATGATTAGTATAAATATAGGGCTTTAACAAATCCAATTTACTTGGACAAAAGAAGTGATGACCTCATCCAGAAGAATTTCTCCATACAAAGCTCATTTGTCGGAGCTCGGAAAAGAGGTGGCGTCCTTGGGCGTCGCTCTTGACCAAGCCCAATCTGAGCTTCATCATATCAATCTCGAACGAGACCGTCTACAGGGAAGGTGGAAGTTGATAGAGATTACCACTCGAGCAATGTTATTCGAACCACCGTAAGAGTCTGTCACCATCACACACCTTACCCTTCGGTCTTATGCTGCTGTTTTAAGGGGTTATGTAACAAATCGATAGTACTATATTCATGTATATTATTTTCTAATATAATAATGAATATACCTCCTTGTCATTTTTTTGATACATTGTAAATAGTTTTTAAAGTACAAATAGTGTTTTTAGTTATTATTTAACTAAGAATTCTATTTTTTAAATTAAGTGATTTTTGAATTAAATAATATTTCTAAAAAATATAATAATTATTATTAAATTATTTTTTATTAAATATAAATGATCTTTTAATTTTATGAATGCAATTATAATTTTTATTAAGGTTTGAATGCAATTTCTGTCAAACCTAGTGAATTTTTGATAAATATCGGTTTTTATTTTAAAAGTGAAAATTAACATATTTAGAAATTTATTTAGATAAAATAAATGTTATTTCTGGAATCAGGACATCGTAATTATCCAACGGTGAATTTTTCCGAATTTTCTGAGACAGTCAATTTTTTGGTTACAAATTAAATACCGTTTAAATATATAATGTGTTTTATGACATCATAATGACCCAATAGTGATGTAATAAAATACTATATTATTTATATTCATCCAAAATATGTTTTAACATTAATATAATGTGATTTTTTGTTTGTTTTGGAATCTTTTCAAAGCATTAATGGACCCCACAGGACTTATTAAACACCTTGTCTTTTTAAATTGTTTTCCATGGTTGTGTGACTCACCTCCACATATGAATCCTTATTATTTTAAGATATTCTGACTTTGGACTTATAAAATATTGATTTACTCTTACCTTTTCCAAAATCCATGGTCAATAACCATGGGATGGTTGGTGGTTTGGATTAATTTAATATAAGAGGTCCCAAAGCTAAATAATAAAGAATTCCCTCACCTTTCCTATATAAACCCACCCAAGCTCCCACTTCCTCCACACTCAAATCCTATTGAATTCATCCAAACAATGCCCTAATCTCTCTAGAATCCTTCCAAGGTTCCCCAATCTCCCAAAATCCTCTCACAATCCTCTCTCTAGCCATTGGAAGCACACTTCAAAGTAAGGCTTTTTCTTCCTTTCTCATTTTTGTCCAATTTTCATTAAGTTGTTTTTCCCTTTTAATTTAAATTATGAATGTTGGGGTATGGTTTTTCACCTCCCACATACTTCCCTACTTATTTGTTAATGATGGGAGACCCCTTTATCTCTCATTAAATGCCTCCCATGCACACCTGCTACTATGCTGAAATTCTGAAAGAAACTTCTATCTCCTCATTTACATTTAAGAAATACTTTTGTATCATGAATCTAAATTCCATTACTATTGTCGGAACATGTCTCTATATGAACTCCTTACTGTCCATTAAATTTAAATATGATGAGGAACCCATTACTCTATCATCATCATTTTTTAGGAATTCTTATTTCACATCATTACACTGCCGAAATCGCACCAACTTTCTAAGCCAATGCCATTGTGTAGTGAATACCATACCCATTTCTCCATCATGGGTATTCACCTTTATGCAAATTTACTTATTTATTATAAAGTTTGATGTATTAATTCTATATTACTTTATTGTGGAATAAATTAATATGTTTAATGAATCCATGATTTATGATCCATGTGGCACACTTATACATGAAATTAAATGTTTAAGAAGGCTGCACCCTTATAGCGCTCCAATGCATTGGGTAAAGTTTAGTATCATGATACGTCATGTTCAATGAGTGATGACTAATGATAACTCAAGAGCAATGAGGGTTTACTCTTGCTTCATGTGTAATGAGAATTGACTCATGCTTTATATGCAATGAGCATTGGATCATGAAAATTCCATGTTAAGTGTTGTTTCCACATTTCCATGTTATGATTATCATTCTTTATCATGACTTTAAGTTATTGTTTCTCTTGTTCACAATTGATATTCCTAATTTCTAACATGTATTGTACTCCTCATGTTATTCCATGTTTATTCCCTTACTGGTCTTTATAGATCACCCTTTTCTTATGCATGTCCTCAGGATATCCCATGCAATGCTAAGTACAAGGAAATGTTGTGGTCAAGTAAAAGAAGTTTTCAATAATGATGTTGTATTTCATGTTTTATGTTTTTATTTAATGATCCTAATCCCCAAAGACACTATACCTCTCGATCTTATTGGTTGTATCAAGTGAGGTTTTATTTAATAAATCAAGTTTATTTTTATAATAAAAGCAGTGTTGTCATAGGGTTACTCTACAAGGTATGAAAATTATAAATGTCATTCTTTTTCCATTCAAGTTCTTTATTATGTGTAAAAACATTCATGTTTCCGTACCATTTTATTATGTAATTTTTATTATTGATCTATTTCTTTATTCTGATTCGTTTTTTGATGGGTGAACCTAGTCCCCTCTCTTTTTAATATTTTATAAAACCATGTTTCGTAGCTGTTAGGCTGCCGAATTTTTGTAACCAATTTGAAAATTATTGTTTTATTTTGAGTTTTTTATTTATTAATTCTTCATCTCTTATTACCCAAGAGGAATGAAATATCCAAAATCTTGTATATTATGGATTTTTTCATGTTCATGAAAAATTCATCATCAATCTTCTTCTTTTCCCCCACATGTTCAAAGAATTAAAATCATTGTCCGTGATGTGTCGAATTACCGAAATCGTAGACAATGTGATTTCAATTTGTATTAATTCTTTCATGTCTGGTCATGAAACAATTTATATAGTTGAACCAGGTTATAATATATGTCTTATGACTCACCCATGGTTCTGAAATTCTTTGGTACTAATGGTTCTAATTTATAAAACAAAATGAGGTTGTTATAATCAAAGAACCAATAAAATGATCTAAACAAACAACATTAATGTTTTAACTAATGAATCATCATCATGGTATATAACACGATATCATTATATGATCATTTATATCTCCATAATTTCGTTAATAAAATGTATTAAAAATTCTGGATGTTTAACCATGTTTTAAATTAACTTCCATTCATTGAAACAAGTAAACAAACCATGAAAACCAAGGAAGAAAATGCTTCCAAAACATGAAAATTGAACCAATTGATCCCATTGAAATGGACATGAATGAACCAAATAAGGTTATACTGAAGGCATTAAATTTATAGGAGGTTCTGTAATTAATAATTAATTATGGTAAATTTAATTATTCCAGTCATTAAAACAAATGAAGAACACACTCGCGCATAAGGTAAGGGGATTCTCATCTCACATTCATTTCTGTGAGATTTCCATTGTTGGCCACTTATTTCTTGTATGAGGTATATGTGTACTGAAATTTGATATATAATAACATTAATCTATTTATATTCATTTTATTCAATGATTCACTTGATATTAATTATGTTCTGGTCATATGATTCGATCGATCACATTGTTGTAAGGGACTTTGTCTCAACTACCTTTTCGTTGTGACTATCTTTGTATTGTGCACCTGATAATCCTTATGTGGTGTACCTACTGCTCATTTGAGATAACATTTCATTTGAAATTATATTTCTATTAAATATCCATAATCTCATTACGTGAATATTTTTGTTGTCTAAACTATATACCATCATACATACAGTGTTTATTTGGAATGTTATTTTAATTATGGAAATATTGATGAATCTGTATACTCTACACTATACAGATATTGAAAAGGATTATTTCCCTAGTATTGATTCAATTTATAAAGAATTAATTGGACATGAAGTGGTAGGTGGGGCCCACTATATCCCCTAGATGCATCGAGTTGTCTAATGAGGCAAAATAGTTTGGCGACATACCCTTTGAGTTTGTTTCCAAAAAATTCAGATGGGTTTCTACCCACAGAACTAATCCGTTTTAATGGTATTATGGTATCATGTGCCAGATACATGATATCCAATTAATAAGAATTTTCTTTATTCATTATCATTTATTATTATTATCCATGTGTTTTTCACTATGACGAAATCTATGGATGCAGTTTCATTCTCAGTTTATTAATGGCATTAGTTTTTCATTTATTCACTATGCCAGATTGATTATGTCATATTGATTGAATTCACATATTATTGTACTAATTATTCAGCTATTTTTAACCCTTAATGAGCATTTTAGCTCAACTATTTCATTGTCTAGCTTCAAGAGGTGATGAATAGATGGTCTTTTATTGAGTTCCTGGGGATGTTGTTTTTAGATTTTGTTATGTATTTTATTTTGAAATCATTTCCAATGTAATTTGAGTTACATATATGTATTGTGTTTCTTCAAGACTACTAAAATAATCGTTCCTTAAGGATTTTAATTCCTTCTAACTATGCTAATATCACAAGTAATGCACCAGCTCCAGCCTAGAGGGGTCATGGTGTTACAGTTGGTACCAGTGGAATTTTAGTAGAAAACATGGAAACATGAGTAAGAAATATATAGTAGAGAACAAATAACTAAGGTAGTATCTGAGTATTAACATACAAGAGCATATTTTTATTTTGATAAGAAATAAATTATGTGGATATTTTAATCAATACATCCCTTTCTGGATAAGAGCAGGTAGAGGCGGCTCTAGAACAAATGTATCTAGGGGTAAAACCTAAAAAACACCGCTTTCAGCTAGACTCAAACGAGAACTAGTGCACGACAACGAGCCTGGCTGCACTCTTGGTTTCGACACTCTTGGGGGATACACTTAGGATAATTCATATTTTTTTACAATCCATTATGAATGAGTTAATGTAAATTTTTCCTCAAAGGAATCTTCTTTATAAGATTAACTATGCATAGAATTTGAATCTCTGTTGAGTGCTTTTAAATTTTAGATTCATAAAATAATCTAGTGTATTACATTATTTAGAAATGGAATTTAATGGAAGTGTGGGAATGAATACTCATGGGAAAGGTAGGGATCTCCCTACTGAGAAAGTCAACATAGTCAACATTGGAGGAGATCAGATCATGACCATATTGGGAAAATTTACTCAAGTTGTAACGAATAACCATTCAACACCTGTGTTGGATCGTTTCATGTGGCAGAAGCCCCCATATTATTGTGAGACTACTAATCCAGTGGTTGCTGAGCAATGCATCCAGTCCCTTCAAAAGATATTAATGGCATTAAGATGCAATGAAAATGAAAAGGTAGCATTGGCAGTATATTGTCTCAACGGAGATGCTGATCAATGGTGGTCCCAGATTCAAAATACCACAGAGGAAAAAGAGATAAGGGATATGGAATGAAAGAAATTTAAGGAAATATTCATTGAAAAATATTTCTCTCATGAACAACGAACTGAAATGAAGAGGAAATTCCTTAGCTTGAAAAAAGGGAAGAAGACAGTGTTGCAGAATATGAGGAAACCTTCCCAAGGCTAGCTAGGTATGATGTGGATTACGTGTGTGAATTGGCAGACAAGATTGATCATTTCATTGAAGGTATTAATCCATGTCTTCGAAAGGCACTTGGATCTCTGTAATTTTTATCATATGATGAAATTGTATCAAGTGCTATCAAAATAAAGAATGAATTTTATAGATCAAATTTTTTTAAAAGGAAACCAAGATAAGAAGCGGTATTCTGATAAAAAAGGAAAAGGAGAAGCACCAAATAAGAGAAATGGAATGAATTGTTTCCCATTATGTGAGATCTATGGAAAGAATCATCCTAATAAATGATTGAAAGGCATGTGAATCTTCTATAACTTCGGAGAAAAGGTTCATTGATCTGGTGAGTTCAAGGGGAAGAAACAATTCAATGATATTCAATGATACTATTGTAGAGATATGGGACACTATGACAATGAGTGTTCTAAGAATCAACGAAACATGCCTCAGAAAAAGCCAAGAGACCAATGAAGAGCCTATACGATTACAACCACAGAGGTTGAAGTTCCTTATGACATGGTGGCATGTACTTTAATTGTTTCCTCAAAAATAGCCAACACATTATTTTATTATGGATCATCCCATTCATTTATATCCTATTAGTTTTCCATGAAAATTAGACATGTCCAATTTTTTTTAAGAAAGGAGATGTCAGTCAAAACTCCCATGGGATGTTTCATTGCAACAAAGGCATGTGGACTAATAACCCTCCAAACACCAAAATGCGATTTAGTTGGTATCCTTATCATCATACCCATGACTGAAGTTGATATAATTCATGGTTTGGATTGGGTGTCAAATTATGATGTGAGGATTTATTGTAAGAAAAAGGAATTTAAATTTTTTAAAAATGGTGTAGAATCTCTTGTCTTTAGGGAAGAAACTTGACCACATGATTCTTATCTAGAACCACCCCTAGTAGTTCAATTGAATGCAATACTTGTAGAGGAAGATAATCACATATCTATGGGATAGGAAATAAATCCTCAAAGTTAAGATGTGAATATAGAGAAAGAATACATTGATGTGTTTCCAACGGATTTACCTGGACAACCTCCTAAGCCGGAAATAGAGTTTCTATTTATTTAATTCATAGTGCATAACCTATATCAAAAACTCCATATACAATTGCCACTATGGATTTAGTGGAGTTGAAGAAACAACTAAAATATTTGAGGGAAAAAGGAATTATTTAACCTAGTGTTTCTCCATGGAGTGACCCGGTCATCTTTGTCAAGAAGAATGATGGATCTATGAGGCTTTAAATTGATTACTGGGAAATCAATGATATTACAATAATGAATAATTATCATATTCCCCAGATTGATGATTCATTTGACCAACTTAATGGAACTAAATATTTTTCAAAGATTGACCTTCGATCCAGATATCATCAATTGCGTGTGAGGAAGGACGATATTCCAAAGACAGCATTTAAAACAGGTATGGGCATTACAAGTTTACAAGGATTCCCTTTGGACTAAAAAATGCACCCTCTGTTTTCAAGGATTTATTGAATAGTGTTTTCAAGGAATATATTGATAAATTTGTTGTGTTATTCATTGATGTTATCCTGGTATACTCAAAAAGCTATAAATTCCATGAGGATCATTTGCAGACTATTATGAAAACTCTTAGAAGAAATTAATTATATGGGAAGTTTATTTAATGCGAATTTTGGCTTTAGTCAATATCTTTTCTAGGACATATTGTATCTACGGATGGAATCCAAGTAGATCCTATGAAGAAAAACGAAATCCAATAATGTCCCATGCCAATAAACATAACCGAGGTATGCAGTTTTATTAGCTTAGTAGGTTATTATCAATGTTTCATTCAGAATTTTTTTGGACTGGCTAATCTGCTAACCATGATTTCATGTAAAGGAGTTAAGTTTGTATGGTAAAAATAATGTACATAATGCATCAATTAATTGAAAATAAGATTGGTTAATTGTCCAATTATGACTCTTCTAACTGGATGTGTTGGATTTGTAATATGCAATGATGCCTCAATGATTGGACTGGGTTATGTCCTTATGAAAAATGATAAAGTTATTTCCTATGCATCAAGATATTTTAAGACTCATGAAAATAATTATCCAACTCGTGATATTGAGTTAGTATCTGTAATATTTTCTCCGAAAATATGGAGGCATTATCTCTACATAGAGAGATGTGATATTTATACGGACCCCAAGAGTTTGAAGTATATTTCCACACAAAAAGAACTCAACATGAGGCAAAGAAGATAGCTCGAGTTACTCAAATATTATGATTGTTCAATACATTACCACATAGGGAAGGCGAATATGGTGGAAGATGCATTAAGTAAGAAGGATCATGGACTTCTGACTCAAAGGATGATCGAGAGAGATCCTATATTTTAGGATATACTAAAAATGGATATGGGATTTGTTAAAGAAGGGGAAACAACTTTTCTCATTAAAATGATTCCTAAAACATCTTTATTAGAAAAGATAAAAAGCTCTCAATCAGATGATGAG
This sequence comes from Viscum album, assembly GCA_963277665.1. Taxonomy (NCBI): domain Eukaryota; kingdom Viridiplantae; phylum Streptophyta; class Magnoliopsida; order Santalales; family Viscaceae; genus Viscum; species Viscum album. Next base: position 2,129,899,377 of record OY728152.1, on the reverse strand, counting down.
AATCTGCATAAGAAAATGATTGTGGTCTGGGATGGGAGACTGGCTGACTTCATGTATGAAGATGTAGTTATGAAATTTGGGAAGTGGTTATGTGTCCCATCCATACCTGAGATAAAAAGGGAACTATTAGATGATGATCATAGCTCAAATTTCCATATATACTGAGGTAGCACCAAGACGTACAAATATCTAAAGGAATATTTTTAGTGGGATACTATGAAGTGGGAAATTGCTGACTACGTGTCAAGGTGTATAGTTTGTCAACAAGTGAAGGTAGAGAGACAACCTCCCAAAGGAGTGATGGAACCTCTACCTATTCTTATATGAAAGTGGGATAATATTATGAGGGATTTTGTCACTGGACTACTGAGGACACCTAAAAGGAATGATGCAATATGGGTAATTGTTGATTGTCTCACTATTACGACACATTTCATTTAAATAAGAGAGGATTTACCACTTGAGTGCTTGACAAGACATTATATTAATGATGTTTTGATACATCATGGTGCACCTCTATCAATTTTCTCTGATCGAGATCCCCGGTTTACATCAAAATTCTTGAAAATTTTCCATAAGGCTTCGAATACTGAGCTTCATATGAGTACCACATATCACCCCAAACTAGACAGAAAGTCTGAAAGGACAATTAAAACTCTAGAAGACATGTTGAGGTCATGCTCTCTTGACATCCAAGGTATGTGGGATCAATACTTACCTCTGGTGGAATTTTTATACAATAATAGTTTCAATTATAGTATTCAAATGGCTCCATATGAAGAATTATATGGAAAGAGATGTCGAACTCCAACTTGTTGGGATGAAGTTGGTGAGAATAAACTTTTAGGCCCAGGGCTTATTGAAGAGACCACGACAAAGGTGAAGAAAATACAAGATCATATTAAAGAAACCCAAAGTAGGCAGAAGAGTTATGCTGACAACTGGAGAAAGGACAAAGAATTTCAAGTGGGAGAACATGTATTTCTGAAAGTATATCCATGGAAGGGCATGTTAAGGTTCAGTAAGAAAGAGAAATTGAGACCCAGGTACATCAGAACATTTGAAATTTTGTGAAGAATCCGAGCTGTATCTTACCATTTAGTGATTCCACAAAATCTCTCTAGAGTTCATGTTGTGTTCCACATACCATTGCTACAGAAGTACATGTCATACCCAACGCATGTACTCACATATGAAGAAATAGAACTGGAACCTGATTTGTCATACTCTGAAATGACTATCAGGATTCTTAACACAATGGAGCAGGTATTGAGAAATTAGACAACTCATCTTGTAAAGGTTCTTTGTAGAAACCAGAATATGAAGGAAGAAACATTAGAGTTAGTGGATTTCATGAAGAAGAACCACCAAGATCTTTTTTATGGGAATTATACATAATATTTCGTGGATTAAATTTTCCAAAGGAGGAATAATGTAGTGCCACAAACATTTTATATTATGTATCTCTTTTCATCAGTGAGTTTAATTCTATTCATCACTGTTTTCCATTGAAACAACATTAAGTTATTGAGGTGATAGTTAAAACCTATCCATTAAACATAAATTTCCCACTTTTATGTTTTGAATTTTAAAAAATGGTTATCTAGATTTGTGACCAGTAAGTCATTTGGAGTCTCATAGAACAAACATGATTTTTGATGAATAGTAATATACCCTTATGAATAGTAATATGAAGAGTAATATGACCCTTATGAATAGTAAATAATAATATTATTTTATTTTCTTAAGGAAATAAGATAATGAGATCTTAATTTGTTTTTCAAGGAGAAATAAAACTAATTGCACCATTAAGAATCTTATTTTCTGAACTAACATTGACTTTATTTAATAATTAAATTAATAATAGCTAGAAAATTATTCTCAAAAAAAGGAGTTCATTTTTTAATTCTACACATCAAAAAATGGTTAGGGTATATTTTTGGTCTTTTCCTAAAATACATGAATTTTTCATGAATAGTAATAATAGAGTTTTGAGTTTTCAATAGTTTGTTGACATCATAATGATGTAATAATAAAATATATAAATATGGTCGACTTTTTTACATAATAATGTAAAATTAGGTGTTCCAAGTGGCTAAACCCATTGGAAAATACTACGGGCAAGCCCATGGTTTGAAAAAAACCACTAATGGGATGTCCCTTTGAAATTATTAAAAAATTAACTCTCTCTTCCTATAGATACCAACTCTTCCCTTAATTGAATTAATTACCAATTCTCCCTCAATGAAGCTATGACCTCCTTACCTCCATAATTGTTCTCCCATGGTTTCCTCAAGCCCCCAAGGTACCAACCTTTATTTTCATACAGTTACTCTACAAGGTATGAAAATTTAAAATTTCATTATTTTTCCATTCACATTTTCTTTTTGGTTTTATGACATTCATGCTTCCATACAATGTTATTATGTACATATTATTATTGATCTATTTTAGTATTATGATTAATTTATTGATGGGTTCCCCTTTCCTCCTCTCTTTTTTATATTTTCTAAAACCATATTGCGTAGCCGTTAGGCTGCCGAATTTTTGTAAGCAATTTCTATATTATTGTTTTATTTTGAGTTATTTATTTAATATTTCATCATATCTTCTTACCCAAGAGGAAATATATCTCCAGAATCTTGTATATTATGTATTCTCTCATGTGAATGAGAAATTCATCATCAATATTATTCTTTTCCCAACCTTTTCAAGCAATTAAAAACATTGTCCTTGATGTGTCGAATTACCGACATCGTAGACGATGTGATTTCAATTTGCATTAATTATATCAATTCTGGTCATGAAACACTTTAAATGGATGAACCATGTTATAATATATATTTTATCACTCACCCATGGTTCTGTAATTCTTTGGAACTCGTGGTTCTAATTTATAAAACAAAATGACGTTTTTATTAACATAGAACCACTAAAACGATCTAAACGAACATCATTAATCTTTTAACTAATGAATAATCATCATGGTATATATCCCAAAATCATTATAAGATCATTTATATCTACATAATTTCTTTAATAATATGTATTAACAATTCTGTATGTTTAACCATGTATCAAATGAACTTCCATTCATGGAAACAAGTAAACGAACCATGACAACCAAGGAAGAAAATGCTTCCAAAAAATTAAAATTGAACTAATATAACCCATATAAAAGGGCCCTGAATGAACCTAATAAATATATAATAAATAAATTACATTTATAGGTTGTTCCAGACTTATTAATTAATGAACATAAATTTGATTATTCAGATCATTACAACAAATTAAGATCACACTTGAGCATAAGGTAAGGGGTCTCTCATCTCACATTCATTTCTGTGAGATTTTCACTGTTTTCTACTTATTTCATGTATGTGGTATATAAGTACTTCCATTTGATATATAATAACATGATTCTCTTTATATTCATGTTATTCAATGATTCACTTGATATTTATTGTGTTTTGGTCAAATGATTCGACTGATCGCTTTGTTGTAAGGGACTTTGTCTCAACTACCTATTCATTGTGACAAACATTGTATTGTGCATCGAATAATCCTTATGTGGAGTACCTACTACCCATTTAAGATCACATTTCATTTGAAATTTTATTTATATTAAATATACATAATCTCATGTCGTGAATATGTTTTTTTCCTAAACCGTATACCATATTTCATATGGTGTTTATTTGGAATGTTATTTTAATTATGGAAATATTGATGAATCTGTATACTCTACTCTATATAGATATTCTAAAGGGTTATATATCTTATATTGATTCAATTTATAAAGACTTATTTGTACATGCAGTGGCGGGTGGGGCCCGGTATATCCCTTCGATGCATCGATAGGTCTCATGAGACAAAACATTTTGGCGACATACCCTTCGAGTTTGTTTCCAAAAAAATCAGATGGGTTTATACCCACAGAACTAAACCATTTTAACGGTATTAATGTTTCATGTTCCAGATACATGACATCCAATTAATAAGAAATCTTTTTATTCATTATCATTTATTATTATTATCCATGTGGTTTTCACTATGACAAAATCTATTTATTCAGTTTCATTCTCATTTTATTAATGGCATTAGTTATTCATTTATTCACTATGACATATGGACTATGTCAGATTGATTGTGATTCACTTATTATTGTACTCATTATTCTGCTATTTTTAACCCTAACCGAGTGTTTGAGCTCACCCCTTTCACTATCTACCTTCAACATGTGATGAAGAGAATATATTTTATCGAGTTCCTGGGGATGTTGCTTTTAGTTTTTGTTATGAATTGTATTTTGTATACTTTTAAAATGTAATTTGAGTAAAATCTATGTATCTAGTTTCTTCAAGACTACTAAACTGATTGTTCCTTTTGGATATTCATTCCTTCTAACCAGGCCAATAACACAATTAATGCACCGGCTCCAGCCTAGAGGGGTTGGGGTGTTACAAAGGATCCTTCTCTTAGCATCCCCATCCACTATTCAATACTGATTGATAATATGGAAATATCATAGATGTGTACTACTTAAACAGTGTAATAGCTAAAAGAAAACATCACTACATGAACTGACGGATAACAACATTCTTGTTCGTCTCATGGATGTTGTGTTGACCGCATCATCACTTCAACTTTGGAAGGAGTTCAAACCATTTCCTCATATGTGAGGCATGAATCATTTATCAGGTGATCCACTTGGTTCATGATGATCTATCATGTTCTAGAAATATTCACCGAAATCTAGTGTAGAGGTTTAGAATAAAAATGGTTATGATAGAGGTAAAATCACCATGTTTCCTTAGAAGGGATAAAATTTAACCTCATCATATATATAAAAAGGAATTGATTCATGAATAATTTTAACATCTCTTTCTTAGATGATGCATCTCATGTTTCAGGATCCTTCCAACGACATTGATGCAGAATAATTTGGGATGGCTCCATCTTTGAGTTAATATTGTATTTAGAATCAAATAAATAAGAATGATCGACTATGACCTAGTGCTTATGAGAGTTATTACAATATAAAAAATGGTTCACCCATCTTCCATGGGATGATTCATTAAGTAATTTTATATTTTCAGGCTTCTGAAGGTCCTTCATTATGTCTTTTGATTTCTTAAATAGGATGTCATGTTCAATTTTTTGTGATTTGGGGTAGACCTATGCATTAGTTTTTGTCATCAGAAATGGGAGGTCCAACACTCAGGCAGCCAATGTAACAGGGTGTACATATTCTGTGGTCATCAGTAACATAAAGAGGGCCTCCATTTTGGGATGCATGTGGACAGGGAGGACCTCTGTGTTGGTCATTGATGAGGGAGTGAGGAGGAACATCATACATATTATGGTTGAAGTATTGGGGACCTTTGATTTAGTAAAAACTATAGGGTGGAGGACATTCTCTAGTGCTAGGGAGGATGCAAGGAGTACCTTCAAGTCATCGGTCAAAGAAACAGGGATGAACTACAAATCAAGAACCATAATCATGGGGGGGACTCTGTATTGATCATTGATGAAGTGGGGAGATACTCTACATTTGTCGTTGATGAAAACATGTTGGGGGGGGGGAATTAATTGTCTATTGTGATAGTGTGGTCGACCTCCACTGTAACAAGAGAATACATGGGGAGTATTTCTATACATAATATCACCATCATGGACTAGCCTATAATGGTTGATGGAGACGCCAACAACTAAAAGTGTCAAAACAACCAACCATTGAGGTGGATGATGGATTAATAAAAAATGAGATATGTGGGGTCCCTACTCTATAGTGGAATGGATATATCAGAGTACTCCAGGGGTGGAAGGATCCATAGAAGGTATGGAAGATTATTCCCCCTGAAATGAATCTTCTCGATCTTCATCTTGATATTGGTGTCATGTGAGTCAGACCAAGGTATTCCATGCAATATAATGATCCACTTATTCCTCATTCTAGAGGACTAGTTTGGGATGGCGTTGATTCAACTAGGTGGAAGACATCATAGCCAAATCATTGGTGGTTATAATTTTCAGGGTGACCCAATAATCCCATACCTCCTTGAAGTTGGTCAGTGATTCAAAAGATATCTCTATGAAGAGGCCCTCGAAGAATTACCTCATCAGAGTGGGGAGTTGTGGATCCCTAGGCTGACCATGGGGTCAGTGATGGAAACAATGCGACAAATACTCTAGTACATGGAAATCCATATCCCCAGTGGGGATGACTCCATCTTACTTGTTCCATCATACGAGTGTTTCAATAGCCATTTTCTTGATTATTTTATAAGGTGATATGTGGATTGGGATCCTAATAGCTAATGGGATCATGAACGGTGTAGAATACATAGATTCAATCCATGATTCTAAAAAGAAATTCCTAATAACCTATCATCATACAATATTCTAGGGATGGATAGAGATATCCACATTGAAAATGTTGCAGACCATAATGCACACCATTCAACTACCCCATATACTTATTAGTTCGATAAGAAACCCAATGTTTTCAGTGGGCCTTATCAAAGTATAGTTGGTTCTGGTGACATTATTATCTATTGGTCATTTTTATTGAGCCCAACTAATACCCAATTTGAGGATAACATTATCATTCCAAGATCACTTTATAAATTTCTGAAACATACAATGTGGTATAGAATCTACACATAAAATTTATCATTGATGATTGCATTTTACGAAACATTAATGATTTAAGAAGGTGTGAAAAATTCTTCACATTCATAAAAATGTTTAATAATTAATATAAATGGGATGATGGGATGCTGGTTCCTCCTCCCATGTTTTAATCCTTCGAATTATTCACCTTTTTGGGTCTCCCACATATATTAAGATGTGTTTTTTGAAACTCATTCCTAGTGTCATCTTATTGTGGATATTATTATTTATGATTCATATCTTTAGATACAATAGGATTTCATGACATGGAAACATAATTCATGTAGGGGAGTGGTCATGTTGGGTATTCTTGGCATTTCTAGACATAAGAACATTATTCACCTTTATTATTACTCACAAAGGGGGTTTTCAAGGGCACTGAACCTGAAGAATCCCACAGTGATCGTGAGGTATCTTATTCTTGATTCAAGTAATCTAATGTTTTTCCAATGAATTACATGTATAAAATAAGTTACGATGCAATTTCAACATCTTGTAGAGATGGAATTGTGCAATTCATAACACCTGATAGAGGTGGATTAGAATGGTGTGCCCCTGTGATGGAACAACTGGATGGTTTACTAGGTTGATGGATCAAAACACCTATGGAGGTAGACATTGGATGGTGTGTCTCATGAACAAAAGGTTTCACATTGTGAAGGATGATAAAGAACCCTGATAACAGATCAAATAGGTGTACCCTAAAGGTTGGGTGAACCATGACTTTTTTGATGTGATTAATCCCAATAGAGTCATCCTACGTACCCTGTTTAGAAGACCATGAAATAAAACCATGTAGTCTTATGAATTGATTGAGGCTTACAAATGAGGATCCCCATAACTAGGGGACTTCTCTTGGTTAGATATTTGGTATAAGGTGTGGGGGTTATGAAAAAGAGATTCTCGGGGGCTTTATGGAGGGGAGATGATGTGGTTGGAGAATATGAGAAGTAATGACCCAGATTGATGGCATGATCTCATTGTGATGTAGAGTTCTATGTAAAATTAGGATGGATTGTGGGTGGAATTGATGAAATGGAATAAATTGAAGAAATGTTAGGCTTGAACCCTATGTATATATTTTTTCTACCCCGAATAGTAGGTAATCAAATTCCACATTTTTCTAAAAGGGGAAATGGAGATTACACCAAGGGGCGTATCCCAATAAGAGTAGAGAATATGGTAGTGGTAGGAGACCCATTGGATGGGACTTATCAGCGATTACATATATGAATGACCTATATAGAGTTGAAGACTAAGGATTAATTCATGGTGGATTCCTATATGGGGATTGATTGATTTTATAGTCAATATTGACCTTTAATACTAGGGGATTCATGATTGGTGAGAGAAAGAAGAGGAAATGGGGAGACATCACACTCGTTTCTGGAAATAAACGTAAATAAGGGATGGTGTAGGGAATACACTTGTGAAAATCCTAATTATGAGGAAATTCTACATTAGGAGGATCTCATTACATGTGATGAATATCTCACTACATGTCAATAATATGAAATGAATCCTATCTAGCATGTGATTTGGATTACACGTAGATACTTCTCAAGGTATGCATGGTAAAAATCCCAAATGGTGTGGGATGACATGTCGAGAGTGTGTGATGTGAGAGGATCATGATTCCAATCCACTCTCTAATCAAATGACTTGAATTTAATTATATGTTAGAATGATCTGATTCCATGTCACACATGAATGGGGACTCCCTAGGCTTGCCACATATGTTTAGGTCACAATATAACATCATGTGTCGAGGATTTTGGTGGTTGTCAATTTAACATCCGGCTGCTCAGACATGTGGCAATAACTGCCCACCCATTGGACATAAATATATGGCACAAAACCTTCATCAAGGGGGGATTTATTCAACAATTCCCAAAGGATATGGAGTGGAGGATTTGTCAATTGTTTGGTCTATGTTAGCACAAAAATGATAAAAAGAAAATTTTATTTTCATTCCTACGATGAAAAAGAAATAGTTTGGCATAATGATAGATCATATCTCATGAGGGTCCATAAGATAACTATACATTATCCTAGAGGGTTGCATTGATGAATGTCTCCTGATGAAGGGGGCGTCAACAAGAGAAGCTTCGTGAATTCAGATTGCTTCATATAGAATCCGGCCCACACAAAATAAGGGTTCTTTGTTAGACATAATGAAAACTACATGGAATGATATCATGACTTATAATGTGATTTCATTACAAAGGAAGCATTATACACAGAAAATAAAGTAACCCTTATATTCTTATTCCAATGTGAATGGAATTTTCATTCCTGAAAGGTATCTCTACCATAGCTATAGTAACATAGAAATCAGGAAAATGGGGTCTTATGATGAACACATACATTGGGTGATCAATTGTTTTTTTGTGCTCTCAGTGCTTGGTTTCTTCACTGATTTGAAGAATAGAAGAAGAAATGTTTGGGGTAGCCATTCATTTTGAGGTGTAATAGATTGGTTATTAATTAGAAAAAGGAGTCACAATGATCCAAAGCATGATGTGATGAAAATGTGATATTCTTAGAATGTGGTGGCTTCATCAAACTTGTGATGCCATATATCAAATACCATTGTGTAGTCATGGGGTGCATCGAACATGCGGGTGTTCCATGTAATCCTTGTGTGGTCATGGTGTTGAAAGGATCTTAATCAATGGGCTTCATGAAGAAAACCATTTAAATTTTTTAAAGGACACTCAATCATGGATTTCATCCCAAATGGCCCAGGGGATTTTCAAATTTTCTCAGGGCATGAATTACGGTGCCAAAAAATTCTAATTCATCTTTTACATAAAATTTAAAAGGAATAAGTATATTGACATATATGAAAATGATGTAATTTCCCACTATTATGAATAATATTTTATTAGAATATTACATTGTAAATTTTAATTTATATTTACAATAATTAAATTAATTTTTTTGCTGTTTAAAGAACTATTATAAAATTGGAGAAGGCTATTTTAATCATGAAATGTTTAAATAACTTTTTATGATTCTATTTTTTTAAAGATTTTTTTTAATGAAAATGGTTTTGAATATGATTTCCTTTTAAAGATGTTTTTTTTTAAAATAGAAAATATATTATCCTCTAAAAATAAACAAATAGACCCAACAAAATCATATCCCATCTACGATGATATCCTTTTATCTTGCTTATGATGTACAAGGAATATGATTCAATGATACAGATCTTGTTATTTCTAGAAATAGTCTACGATTAAAAGTATTTTATGAATCTTATTACTCTTAAACAAGTTAAACCATGATAAAATTATTATGAAATCTTTATAATTCATTCATGTGTTATGATATAATGAAATTATTATGATACCTATCTATTTTCTACATGTTATTATATGATGAAAGGTTTATAAATCCCATTTAATTTAATGGTTTAAGATATGATGAATGTTTTATGATCTCATATCACACATACATATAATTCTTAATTATATGATCGAAAAAATCTATATCTCCATTCATTGAATTGGTTAAATATAGATAACTCATGTATAAATAAGTTTTTTATAAACCTAATTAAATGTTATCAATGTTACGGAAAAACCTGATTACTTTTTCACAATGTTATGTGTCAACCTAATCACATTTTCACAGTTATTATGTGTGGAAGTTTATTTTTTTTCCAATATATTTGGAATAGTCTTATCTTACATGCTACTAATGTTATGTGTGTACCTATCATTCAACTTTATAATTTTATAAATAGGCTGGGTTTCAAGTCAATAATTTTATATGGTGGATTCATCTCATGTCACTAAAATAATGACTTAACTTGTATAAATTTATACATGTTCACAATGTTAGAAGATAATGTGTATCAACAATATCTATTTATTATGAAATTTTTTTATTCACATGAATCATATAATTTTACTCTATTGTGATTCATTTTTATAATACTTATGTGAATGTTCTATGACATGATGATTGAGGTTTTAAAATGTAATTATCATGTTATCAGTACAATATTCTCATGTTATGTGGATATATCCATCTTTTACCCATATTTTTCATTCGATCACACCCATTGTTATGCTTTCTTTACATAAGTTGTGAATAAAGGATTTGTGTAGTTTATGTATATGAATAGTACTAACTGGGAAGACAAATGTCGGAGACATTGATGAACATTCTCCAAATTAGAATAAATTGTACCAAGTCTCCTATGTCACTAAAATATTAATGTATTTATGTGTGTGTTCAAATAATATTTATAAATTTAATCATAAAATATGTAATATCAATGTATGAGAATCCTTGATCCCCTACATTCCCTTGAATGTGGCCTTAAATCATTAATTTTTTTTTAACAAATTCCATGTGTGTCCCTCCACTCAGTTATGACAGTATATGTATTCTCATCCCATACTCACACAATTGGAGACTTTTACCTTATTATATAAAAACTATAAAAAATTTATGCAATCCTTAACTTAATTATATATATTTTTTTTCTAATAATAAAAATACCTTTTAAATTATGGAGTAGACTAAATGAGGCCCCTCAAAAAGCGGTATAGATCTCTAAAAATATTGTTAAATATTTTTTTATTCTGTTACTTTTAAAAAAATGATAAAATATATAAAAAATATTAATAACATATCATATATATATATTGGAGTTGAAACTAATACTTATCACCTCATTTCAAAAAAAAATTAGTGGAGTGTATAACTTGTAAAAACGAGTGGACTACAGCCTCCATATAATGATTCAACTCATTTTCCACCACTCTAATTAATTATTGGTTACTATGGTATATATAATTTTAATATATGATATTGAAGTTATAATAAAAATTATTGAAATATTAATTTATATTTAACTTCCTTTAATACCATCCATTGAAAAATGTAAATGTCACTCATTGATATATACAAACTGCCATATCTAGGATGTGTGGTAATTAATTTTCATCATCACATTATATGAATAGTTATAAATATTAATGTGATTAATATATATATATGTATATATTATTTCATTATTTAAACTATATATATGATGTTAAAATAATCAATTTTCAAGGAGCATAACCCCCATTATAAATATGACTTAAAAATTATATGTTAACAAAAGACATGATGGTTATAATAAAAATTCTCAATAATGAATTGGTGATATAATTTAATAATAAATAATTGAATATAGTATAGGTATTATTATGTTTATTATATAGAATTATAATTATTTTTATTTATTATACATGATTTTAAAAATCTTAGGAAACAATATAACTATAATGTATGTTTGAAAAGTTACAATATCATTTTTACAAGGATAGTTTGTGTTGAAATTTTTATCTGATTAAAATATATACTATATCTCCAAAACCATATTATGTTTTCATATCCTTTTTTATTTATTGAGTTCATGTTTTTTTCCATCGTCATTTTTTAGTGTTGAGGAGACATAATGAAAAATTTATAACTGAAACTGACGTTGTATTTCGGTACGTCGAAGGATCATTACACACATGATTATATTTTTAGATATATTTTTTTCAATAATTTTTTAAATATTTCTATAGGAGTATTTAATTTCATTTTCACTAATGTTTAGTTTATTTAAAAAGCATTAAAAATGAACATTCTTGTAATTTTTAATAGATAGTAATATTGAATATTTATAAAACATGTGATGAAATTATTTTTTAACCTAGAACACATGAATGAATTTCACCACAATAATTTCTACTCATTTCGTTAGAAATCACTTTTTAAATTTCTTTTTTCATTGATTTTGAAAAAATTTCCATAATATTTTGGAAAAATATTGATTCAATATAGTCGATTTCAAAGATATTTTTTAGTTTCATCAATAAATGTTCCTGAGGTCTTTTAGCAGTATTTTATCTATAGCGACATAAGTTGATGATTAATATGATTTACTAGGTGTATAATATGATAAGGAAACATTTAATCATTCATTGAATTATTTATTAGTCTGATGATTAAAATTTTTGGAATCCAATTATATATCCATAGGCAATCATTTTATGATATGAAGAATTGTTCATGATCACTGGGCACATATATGTAAGGTTTTAATTTCATGATGGGCGGGCCTAAAATTATACAAATGACCTATTTATTGAGAAGACATGGATATCTTTTGACTTAACAAGGACTGGAATGTGGGGTGAATGTTTTTATTGAATGGACAATGATTGGGGAGTGATCCTTGACTACAAATTGATGGAATATGGGTGTGAATCAAATCAATGTTAAAGTAATGTAAGTGAACCATGGCCTTGTAAATGATTTTATATTCTAATTTGTATAAATATAAATTATTTCTTAGGCTTATGATTTATTTTCATGTATCATTATTGATTATTTCTGATTCCATACTCTTATATAGAATGTTTTTTAGTTTATAAAACATAATTCAATGTTTCATTATTTTGATATATGAATTTATGGGTATCATTATATAATGTTTATATCATGTTCTCACATCATTATTATTATCTTTTTATAAGTGAACATCCAAAAAATTTACATAATTAGGATTTTCAGTCATGACCTTTATTTCATACACATTGAGGACGTTTCATGGTTTACAGTTTTAGAGAATTGTTCTATAACTCATTCAAAAGAAACACATATAAAAAAAGAGGGAAATAAGAATAGTATATATTTTTCTTATAGTATAAATATTTAAAATAAATCAGGATCCATTTTGTGAAAAAATTTCATGAATTTCTACAAGACAAGTTTTAATTACATAGAAATCCTTAAGCCAGGTGGAATAAATTTAACAACATGGTATTAGAATAAAAGAACAGTAAGGGATATGAAAAGATGAAAATTGTTAGTCCATTTATAGGCACCAAAACCACTAAAACTATATAAATATTTTGTAGGATTTCCATTAATATGTTTTATATAATTTAAATTCATAATACACACATTGACTACCCTTTTTGTGATCACAAAATTAATATAAAACCCATTGAAATCCTCTAAAAACATGTTAGTATCTTGAGGAATTATTGTATCTATCACTATTATAAAAGGAATGACTATGTTTTATAATTTCATATATAATACTTCATCAAATTCAATATCCAAACATCTGAATTCCATACCCAATGAACTGGTGGACTTCAATAGTCCCACCCATATTTTATTTTTCATGGAACCCCATGTCATTGGTTTACATTGTACACACACAAAAAAATTACAATGTACCATTATAAAATGATAATATATAATATAATTCAATTTTCAACATGCGGAAAAAAATATTTATGTTCCACTTATAATAAAATATTTCAATTTATTGAAATGAACAATCCACTTTCAAACCACATTTTAGCAAATCGAAAAAATTATGTGATGGATTTTAATTTAATAAATAATTTATATTCATATAATAAAATATAGAAATCAGATAATGGTCATGGTATTATAATAGAAATTTTCTTTGTGTACCTTAAGAATATAAAAATCCTTTTTTCATTTGAATAAATATTATGTGTAACACATATAATAAGTGTAAAAAAAATCCTTTAAATGAAAAATAAAAATAAAAAGTAGTTATCCATTCTAATAATTTTATATTAATGTAAATTAATGTTTAAAATAATATCAGTGTAGAGACCCAAAGCTTGACGTATATGGACATTACATTACTTTTGAAAATACTTAATACATAACAAAAATAGACACATAAGGATCGTAATAGTTTAGTGTCTTTGGAAACGCGGAATATAAACATCTAATACTGTTGAAAGATCTTCAATATCTCCCATATCGATCTTCCCCTTTTTGTTTTCATACCTAAAACCATTCATTATATCATGGGGAAAAGAAAACATATAAATGGTGAGCTCAAATGCTCAGTAAGGGTAAGAATGGATAAAATAAAACAAATCATATACATTTGAGCTTAAAAACATGAACATAATGTTTAAACATCAAAAGCTAGAGAAATTACATAAAACATGGAAGTACGTAAGGAATAGATCATAAAGAAACATTAAGCATGTAAAATAGAATGGGAGTAAAACATGTAATTGTGGCAACCATTCAGCAAATGTCATGATTTCCATAGTATCCAAGGCATTGCTTCCAAGACCATCTTAGTGGAAAAAGTCCCTTTCGGAATCGAGTTCACTACTCATTTCAGTCCTGTAACATTGAACCAGATTAACTTACCATTCCATACATGTCTATATCATGAAATATAAATCTTTACCCAATTAATTGGAGGGAGATATAGGTCTCACCCATCTCATAATGAAACCATTCTTATGTGTGCCACAAAATCAAAAATCATACATCATAGCATAACCCATGTAATAATAATGGGAATCTTAAACCTCGTGACATCATAAAACAATTCATATAAGATAATGGAATTCATAAAATTATTTACATCACAACATAGTAAAATAAATGTAATAATATAGATAGAAACATAACCCTATATTATCTTACATGGAAAATAATTTTGATAAAACACTTGAACTGCATTCTTGAGGAAAATATCCTTTCTAATTCAAAAACATTTTTCCTTTCTTAACATTTCATACAATTTTAATCTAAAAGATTTTGATTAAAAATAAACTTGAAAACATGTAAAGGAATATTCTTGGAAATAATTTTTTAAAAATCCATTCATGCCGTATAAGTTAAAAAAACATTCTTCTCGTACTTTTGGTGGAAAATTCACAATGTACCTCGTACGAAAAACTACAAAAGATTAATTTCATATATTTTACTATAATCTCACCTAAGGGTAAAATTGTTTTTAAGAAAATCTACATGGATGGAAATAATATTTCAAATTGGGGAAACATAGATGTGGATGATAAAATACACCCCAGTAAATACAAAATTATAAAAATCTCAGATAAAAATGAGATTTTGATATTTTCCATTACCTTAGGTCTGATATGCTTCGTACGTATCTGAACCTCCTATATAATGATTTAAATAATGTCATCGACTTATTACATAATCATATTCACTGTTCTGATATCATATATGGTTCACTTATGACTTTATATTACCCTTTCTTCTGTAAATTCCATGTTAAAGTGTGTTTTGGGTAAAATTGTTTCATTTGTTGTCCATGTTTTGACTTGTAATTATTCATTTGATCACTTAGATCATGATTACATAATTCCAGAATATGAAACATGGTTTATATGTAATATATATTAATAATATACATATATATAATTGATCAATAAATGGAAATAAATACACCGTTCATGGAGACGATAGCTCGTACGTACGCATGAACGTTGTTTTCGTGTCCTTATTGAATTGAATAGAATTAAGTGGATGAAATACATATATATATATATATATACATAAATCCAGTATAATTATTATTCCATATGTTTCATGATTACTTATTATATATTCTTTATAATCATTCTTGAATGGTTAATTATTGAGAATGAATCTCATCGCGTCGTGGAGACGGTAGTCTGTACGTACGCACGAGAGATGATATCGTTCCCATAATTATTGAATTGAATTGGAGTGGATGATACAATATATCAGAATAAGTATGATATTATAATAACTATTTATAGTAATTCTTTACACCATTATACCCATCCAAGTAAGGTGGTGTTGGAAAAACAAATTACACCACGTGGTGGAGACGGTATTCCGTACGTACACACGCGCGGTGATTTCATTTTCCGTTGGATGGATAAATGGTGAAATAGGGTTGTTTCATACTTATAATAACAAATAATTATATAAGAGATACTTATTTTATTATTTCATTATGAAAAATCTAAAGAAGAAGAAGTGGAAGAAAAAAATAATGTTGAAAGAATCGGTAACAGACATTACCTCTTCTTTAAAGCGCCTCTTTGAGACCCCCTCTAAGGGTACTAAAATTGGTCTTGGAAGAAGAACAGGACCTCTAGTATGTTTCTAGGTAAGTGGAGAAGAGAATTTGGCAGGGGTTGGCCGAGCTTTAAGGATCCATGTGGTGTGAGGAAGAGAGGGAGGAGGTTCCCTTTTTTAAGGGAGGAGAGGGGCACCTTTGGAAAAATTAAAAACATTATTTTATTATAATGTCATATTCGGATTTTAATAGAATAAAATTAATTTATTTATAAGATAAGGTGGGGATGGGTCGAAATACTCTCATCAAATAGAATTTAGACATGTTTAGATATATATTTTAACCTTATCATTCAGATTTAACTTCTAGTTAGATAATTTAATTTTTGTCGTGTCTTCTTGTTTTCTTACACTATAAGGTTAATAAACTTACCATAAAAAGTAAAACGAATTTCAAGTTGTTTATCATTAATATATATAACCTTATCTAAGTCATTTTTCCTAACCATAGATTTTTATGAATAACATAACAATTAATAATATAATATTTGTTTTAAAAACAAATTTATGTCAATTTTGACACTATTTGGTAATTGATTTTTTTGAAAATCTTAACAGAAGTATTAGTTCGAAACAAGTTTATTAAATCAATACTAACATGTATTATTAACATATAAAATTATTGTAATTCATAAAAAGTCTCAAATAACATTTATTTGGGTATTTATAACATCAATTATGTCGATATTTCATTAATAATATAATTACTACATCATCATTGTGTCATAAATAAATAAAATTATTTAATGTCTAAAAATTAGAAATAAAATACCATTATGTAGGAAATTTTTTTGATCTTTTTAATGAATATTTATAGTAGAATTTATCTTATTTATAACCCTATATTAAAAATTATTTTCTTATTAAAATTAGATTTTAACTATTTTAACCCTTCTTTAAATAAATTAATAATAAATGTCCTAATCTAATCCAAGTGGACCTAAAGGGTAATATTTTATCCATAAGGTTGTTTTTGGTCGAATTAAAATACTCCAATACAATTAAGACATGTGTTAGGGTAATAATAATATCATTTTTACCCCTAATTGGCCTATTTACTTTTAACCGTGGTAAAAAAAGTAAAAATTTACAATTCCCCAAATATTATTTTTATCTCATTGAACCTCATTTTAATTAATGAAATCAAACGTGTCTCTCATATTTTTTGAAATTCCATTCACATAAGCAGTAAAATTAATTTTTATGTAAATTTGCAAATTCTCCTGGGATGTGGGTAAAAGACGATCAAAAGTTCAATAAAAATTTTATATATCTAAAATTATTATAAATGAGTCCAATGAATTACATTGAACTTATATAGGTATTATGTATAAAATTTGACCTAAAATAAAATTAAATAAACTAAATAATTATTTAAATAAAAAGTCAGTTTTTAAATAGTATCCTAGTGTTTTCACTATTCATCAAAAATTGAAAGTTTTCAGAGAAATACCAAAATTTCACCCTAGGCTAATTTCGATATTCTGAATCCAAAAATGAATTCAGTTTTGAAAAATAAAATTTCAAAAATTTCAAAAATTGCTTATTACTATTCATAACGTCTAGTTTTAATAATATTATAATAGCATATCGTTGTTTAGTGAAACCCAGTATTGCGTACAACACACGTTATCGACGAAGGATGTGATTGCGTGTAATGCAAGCCAAATCAGGGTTGTGTGTAGTGCAAGAATCCTATTTTGTTGTGTATAACAAAATATAACCATATTTCATTTATACATTGAATATATATATATATATATACATACACACTCAATGTTTCATAGAATAATAACTATCAAACAAACATGAAATAGTGTGTAACACGATTCAATAATAATGTTGCATTTACTGCAAGCTAATATGGTGTTGTGTAAAGCACAAGATAATCTCGGTGTATCATACAACAGAAGATTTGATTGAAATTAGAAAGAATATATCTTATAAAATCTTGGGTTTTTACATTCTACCCCATTTAAAATTAATTTCGCCCTCGAAATTCGTCGGGGTTCTAAATTGTTTTCAACTTGAAAGTTTCTTTAATTGAAACCTGCATCGTAAAAAGGAATACCAAAACTTATATTTAAATAATAATGTATGAAACGTAACGGTTACCGAAATAAACTTATCACTGGGTTTCCACAGAAGAGATCATAGGTGAAAATATGGATATGGAAGTGAAATCTAACCATCATGTTCTGATAGAGATTGGTAGAGAACATGTCTATAAAGAAGACAACAATCACAAAGCCATATATTTGCGATGATCTATGGTACCATCTGATTCTTCGTATATAAGGGCACTAGGAAAAAATCTTTGGTTTTCAATATCATTTCCCTAAAGTTGAAAATTTTGAATTAAAAGAAATACTTTCTTGATTTTGGTACAATCTCACTCTTGATCGTGCTTTGAACAATTTCCACTTCATCTATTCAAGAAATGAAGTTTAATTTGTTATTCGTGAATTGCTAACAGATCATGTGATAGAATTATGGGTCATTCCATCTGTTTCAAACAAAAGGATAACAAAAGTTATCAAATATACATAAGTTCATCTATGGTGTGGATAATCATATACAATTCCAAAAATGAAATTATACTTCATATATCATACCACTTAATAAAATAATACTAGTTTCTACTAACCAGGGACTTCATGTACCCCATTGGTAGGTGATAAAGGCCTGTCACACATCATTTGTGGGTTCGATTTCCACAGCCTCGTCTGACGTGATGGGTTGTCGCCCGTCCTTCAGGTTGTCCTTTTTCATAAACTACATTACTATAATATCCCATCAATAATATTGAAAAAATGTTATATCCTTAAACAACACTAACTTATGTCCAATATAATCCATTCCAATCTTTAGGCTTATCTAAAATACATCGGTCCAAGCTCATTGTATAATGAAACCATTAATAGAAAGGTTATCTACCAAGAATGTGAATACAAGCATTTGTCTCACATATATCATAAGATATATCTTGTTGGTTGCATTCCAAACACATGAATACCTTAGTCATATATTTTCTTGAAACATAAATTACCATAGAACCTTAGCGAAAACATGAATACTGTCAAAAGGTAACTCTTTCTTCATACCAAAATCCCAAAAATCTATATAATCAAAACATAATATCACTTAGTCCTTATATTAGTCATGAGCTCATGAATACAATCAAGCATCTCATTATCTTATTATCCCTTCATTATGCGCATATCATCTACTTTCCAAAAATATCTGAATATCCTTTCATGGTTACCGGTACCATATAATTAGTGAAAACCAATAAATAGATATTCCAAAATTCCACAATACCATAAATGAGATTCCATGATACTATTTTGAAATCCCATTACATAAAAACTTAATAATTACACAACATAATTTTCATACTCAACATCACAAATATTGATCGCATGAGAGTTCCCTTTATCCTTTTCCTTAAGAGGTTTCTAACATTGATCATCATTAACCCGTGGATTAGGGAATTTATTATCATAATGCCCCATTTCCTTTCACTTGAAGCATTGAAGTGTCGGTGGAGAGTTCTCTGTAGTCTTTTCTCTATTCACATCATTAGAAACCCTTTTCCCACTACATCGACAATCAATATCTCGATGAAATTCTATTCCACACTTAAAACATTTTCAAGTACCTTTTAGGCAATCTCCACCATGTTACTTTCCACACTTTGAGCATAAAGAATCATTCATCATATTTTCACCATTGTTCTGAGATTTATCCTTGAACTCAATCATTCGTTTCTTTTCAAAACCATGAGACGGATATGTTACACCAACTTCCAGTTCTACCTTGATAGCCAAACACACTATTTCTTCATATCTACTGAAGTCTCTTATAGTTAATTCCCTTCGAAGCCTTGGTTTTAAGCCACTGAAAAATCGATCAACTTTACTTTCAGGTTGGATGATAAATCCAGATGCATACCTTGCAAGTCTTGTAGAATTCGCTTCGTATATACCAATAGATCCTTCATCCTTCTTCTTAAGCTCAAGAATCTATTTTTCCATCTTTGTTCAAAGAATACGAGGGAATTACTTACTGAAAAACAAGTTCTTGAACACGTCCCATTCCATGGACTCAATTTCATCTCTTTGCCTTGTATTCTTGATAAGAATCAACCATTGATCAGCATCAACTTCCAAACGATATACTACTAATATGACATTATCATGCTTAGAACATTGTAGAACTAAAAATATCTTTTCAGTAGTACTGATCCATAGTTCAACCACTAAGGGATCAGAAGACCCGTTGAATGAAGGTGGACGTTTCCTCATGAAGGATTCAACAGAATGTTGCTCCTTTCTCTACTCGTTTTGATGTCCATAATGATTCATAGCTTGTATAAGTATATAAATAAGATTGTGCACTCCGTCTCCCATGATATTGGTTTGGTTAGGAGGACAATCATTGCATTGTCCATTACATTGATCAACATGGTTCCTTCGGGTTCTAGCCATTGTCTAAAACCCAAAAATAATAGTGTGAGATGAAAATACCATGCTAGGGAAAATAACATAATAAAGTGGGAGTACCTTAAATATCTAACATCTTAGGTTTAATTCTATGATCATTAGCAAAATTCTAGGACTATAACCTATACATATACTTATACTTAGGGACATCCCTAGACATACCTTAGAAATATCTCTAGGTATCCCACTAAAGTTTTCGAATCCGAGTTTCCAAAGGTTAACTAAACCATTCCTCTAATACCAACTGTAGAGACCCAAAGCTTGACATACATGGACATTACATTACTTTTTCGGAATACTTAATACATAAAAAAAATAGACACACAAGGACCGTAATAGTTTAGTGTCTTTGGTATCTCGGAATATAAACATCTAATCTTGTTGAATGATCTTCAACAACTCCCATATCGATCATCCCCTATTTGTTTTCTTACCTAAAACCTTTCTTTATATCCTGAGGAAAATAAAACATATAAATGGTGATCTCAAATGCTCAGTAAGGGTAAGCATGAATAAAATAAAACAAATCATATACATTTGAGCTTAAAAACATGAACATAATGTTTAAAAATCAAAAGCTTGAGAAATGACATAAAACATTGAAGTACGTAAGGCATAAATCATAAAGAAACAATAATCATGATAAAATATAGTGGGAGTAAAACATGTAATTTTTGAAACCATTCAGCAAATTTCATGATTTCCATAGTAGCCAAGGAATTGCTACCAAGGCCATCTTAGTGGACAAAGTCCCTTTCTGAATCGAGTTCACTCCTCGTTTCAGTCCTGTAACACTAAACCGAATTAACTTACCATTCCAGCCATTTCTATATCATGAGATATAAATATTTACCCAATTCATTGGAGGGAGATATAGGTCCCACCCGTCTCATAATGAAACCATTCTTATGTGTGCCACAAAATCATAAATCATACATCATAGCATATCCCATTTAATAAAAATGGTATTCTTAAACCTCGTGACATCATAAATCAATTCATATAAGATAAAGGAATTCATAAAAATAATTCCATCACAACATAATCAAATCAATGTAATAATAGGGATAGAAACATAACCCTATATTATCTTAGATGGGAAATAATTTTGATAAAACACTTGAACTCCATTCTTGAGGAAAATATCCTTTCTACTTCAAAAACATTTTTCCTTTCTTTACATGTTATACAATTTTAATCTAAAAGAAGTTGATTAAAAATAAACTTGAAAACTTGTAATGGAATCTTCTTGTAAATAGTTTTTTAAAAATCCATTCATGCCGTATAAGTTAAAAAAATTCTTCTCGTACTTTTGTCAAAAAAATCAAAAAGTAACTCATACGAAAAACTACAGACGATTCCTTTCATATCTTTTACAAAAAACTCACCTAACGGTAAAATTGTATTTAAAAAATTTTACGTGGATGGAAATAATATTTCAAATTGGGGAAACATAGATGTGGATGATAAAATACACCCCAGTAAATACAAAATTATAAACAATCTCGGATAAAAATGAGATTTTGATATTTTCCATTACCTTAGGTCTGATATGCTTCGTACGTATCCGAACCTCCTGTATATTGATTTAAATAAGGTCGTTGACTTATTAAAGAATCATATTCATTGTTATGATATCATATATGGTTAACTTATGACATTATATTACCTGTTCTTTTGTAAATTCCATGTTAAAGAGCGTTTTGGGTAAAATCGTTTCATTTGTCCTCCATGTTTGGACTTGTAAGTATTCTTATGATCACTTAGTTCATGATTAAATAATTTAAGAATATATAAAATGGTTTATATATAATATATATTCATAATATACATATATATAATAGATCAATAAATGGAATGAAATACACCATTCATGGAGACGGTAGGCCGTACGTACCCATGAACGCTGTTTTCGTTTTCTTATTGAATTCAATGGAATTAAGTGGATGACATACAAATATATATATATACACATAACTAATGTATAATTATTATGTCATATATTTCATGATTACTTATTATATATAATTTATAATCATTCTTGAATGGTTAATAATTGAGAATGAATCTCATTGTGTCGTGGACACGGTAGTTCGTACGTACGCACGAGCGATGATATCGTTCCCATAATTATTGAATTGAATTAGAGTGGATGACACAATATATCATAATCCGTATGATGTTATAATAACTATGTGTAGTTATTCTTTACACCACTATTGTAACACCCCAGGTAAATAAAGAATATGACATTTTCATAATTATCCATATTTGTGAATAAAATATTAATATGACATTAAAGGGGACGCTATGCTCGATGGCGTACCCAACACGCAACAACAAGTTTCATTGGAATCTTACATCACACTCTAATTATAGCATCCCGCCTCTTTATCACATAAACTTTCATTACATTTTACAAAACTGAGGATCTTTAAGGTTTAGTGTCTTGGAAACTAGGAACTTTAAACATGAAAACATAAAACATTCTATTAAAACACTTGAAAGGATTCGCCTCATTTTCATCCTAGGTTCATTACTGCATCACATAACCTGGGAGCATACATCAAAAGAAAGGGTGAGTAAAAAGCCCAGTAAGGAAAACAAGAGAAACATTTTACATGTGAACTTGAGATACTTCAATAAGGTCATGAAAAAGAACTTTAAGGCATGACAATGAAATAAGGAGGCATATCATAATAAAAATATCATTTTTCATAACATGAAAATGTGGATACATCATTTAACATAGACAATCATGAACATATCACCAAGGTCCATCCCCAAGGTGTCATTTGAAAATTACCAAGGTTATTCACCAAGGTATCGTGAAAATTGTAATCTCTAGTGGTTACATCATTACCCAATGCATTGGAGAGATATCAGGGCGCACCCTTAATTTTGCCTTTATTATCATGTGAGCCACATATATCATCATCAAACATTTCATAAATAACCCATATAGAATAAAATAAATTGGTTTCATTTCATAATCAAAACGTTTTAAAAATGCTTTAAAGACATGATCTTTACATCACTTTAAAACCCACAGAAAAGGAAGATGGGTCTCATGTATGTAAATCCTAGAATTTAAAATAGAACATTTTGGTATATATGTGAATAACCCTTTATAAGAAAGAGCTTTGAGTATTCACTTAATAATATAAATGAACTTTAGAAAAAGAGAGAGACATTTTGAGACGGAAATTCTGCAGCATAACGGCTATGTTATGAGGTTTTAGAAGACATTAAAAAGAGAGGTAAAATGGGTTAAACATTCATAAATGACCCATAAAATAGTATATGTACAGAATAATAAGGATACATGATCATGGTAATGAATGTTTAAGGACATACCATTTGAAATGAAAAAAAATGGAAGGAAGACAAAAATTAGATTTCTCTTATGAAAGTTCAGTAGCCTAACGGCGTTACTTAAACGTCAACAAATATGATTTGAAAATATCAAATAGGGTCTCTCATCATGTGAAAATAAGAGTTCAGTATGATATATATAGAGATAATTCCCCAACATAACAAAAAGGAACTTGAAAGAATTGACATAAAAGTAGAACTTCAAAACGAGAAGGGTGAAGAACCACTTAAAAATTCGGCTGCCTAACGGCGCCACTTAAAACATCAAAATACTGAATTGAAGAGATCAAATGGGGTATCTCATCATATGAACATAAGAGTACAGTATGATAGATATATATATCATACCCCAAAATAAAAAAAAGGAACTTGAAAGAATTGACATGATAGTAGAACTTCAAAACGAGAAGGGTGAAGAACCACTTAAAAATTTGGCAGCCTAACGACGCCACTTAAAACTTCAAAATACTGAATTGAAGAGATCAAATGGGGTCTCTCATCATATTAACATAAAATATCAGTATGATAAATTTAGAGATCATACCCCAACATAATAAAAAGGAACTTTAAATACTTTACATGAAAATAGATTTGAAAAAAATGAGAAGGGAGAAAGAATCCGTTAAAAAAATTTCAGCAGCCTAACGGCACCACTTAAAACATCATAAAACGAAATAATGAGAGAAAGAGGGGATATATAATTATATGAAAATGAAAAGTGATGTAAGAGGAGTATAAAAGAACATCCTCCAACATAAGAACATGGAGCATAAAAGGAATGACATAAAAGAGATTACTTGAAATGAAAGAGAGAGGTCAGATCCCTTACCTTAAAACATAACTCTTAAAACTCAATGGTTGGGACCTTGAGGGATTGGGGGAACAATGGGAGGACTCCTTGGGAGGTAATGAGACCAGAACTTCGTTGGGGGAGAGTGGGGAGTCGAATGGATGAGAGGATGTCTTGGTATTTATAGGGAACGTGAGGGGACAATGCATTAATGGCAAAGGGACACCTCATTAGTGGTTTTGGAAAAACCATTGGCTTTCCCATGGTATTTGCCCATGGTATTAGACACTTGGGACACCTCATACCTTATCTCACTATTCATAATTCTAACATATTGATTACAAACTTCATACATCATTTAATGATGTCATTAAACACCCGTAACTTAAAAACTGTATTTTCACTATTCATCGAAAATTCAACTTTCTCAGAATAATCCCAAAAATTCACCTTAACCAAAAATCAACGCTCTGATTACAAATATGAAATCCAATTTAGAAAAATAATTTTCGAAATATTTTTAATTTAATTATTAAATAAAAACACTATTCACTGAAAATTCATTTTTTTCAGAAAAAACCCCAAAAATTACCTTACCATAATATCGGTGCTCCGAGTTCAAAAATGAAATCTGTTTAATAAAAATAATTATCTAAATATTTTTAATTATATTTTCAAATAAAAAAATACTATTCACCCGAAAAAACTAATACTTGAATAATGATTTCTGAAACCGTTATTTAACCATTTTATTAAATAACATTACTTAATCAAGGTGCCTAGATTATATTAATACTTTCTTTAAGTGAGATTACTAATCCATTTGGACACATTACTAATCCTAATCATAAAATCACTATTCATTATATACTATTCATCAAAAATTAAGTTGATCTTATTAGACTCTAAATTTCGTACTGAACATAATTGTAGAAGACCATTTTTCGAAAATCATTACACATTTTTAATTATTTAAGGTTTACACAACCATTTTTTAAATATCCTTTTTCTCAAATTCATCAAAAATATGAATACTATATTTATCCGGTGATTTAAAAATTCATAAACTTCATCATAAGAAGAAATCCCAATTTTTATTTAAAACAATGGATTACACAAGGCAGTTACGGTCTCCTTACATAGCCCCTTATCACACCAGCATTGGACCTAAGTGTAAGGTGTGCTAAGGTGAGAGAATCCGAGGGAGGCACGTCCAACATCGCACGAGTAGTAATTTCTATCAGTTTGAACTTCTCGCGAAGGCGATCCCGTTCTAGCTTTATACGATGAAGTTCAGCTTGGGTTTGGTCCAGAGCAAAGCCCAGTGGTGCTACCTCCTTCCTAAGTTCTGTTAGATGGGCTTCGATTGGTCCAAGACTACTGGGTGAGGCCATCGAGTCTTCTTTCTATATTAATTAACAAAGATTACTTGTATTTAGAGACAATAATCAAAACGTTTAGTTTCTAGTGGTCATATTGACCAATGGTCATATAACAGTCAAAAACCAATAGTATCATTTTAATTATACTCATGTTATCAAATGAAACATTTTTGTTGAGTATAAAAAATAAAATAACACATAAAATTAGGAAACAAGATTTATTCAAAATTTCGGGTTGTTACAATCTTCACCCCTTAAGAAATTGCGTCCTCGCAATTTTTTTTAAATTAGGTTTTGAAATTTCATTTAATGTCCCACATCGGAGAAGGAGTCAGTAAAACTATTACTTTAAAAGAAAGAAAGGGAAGTACGAAGGTCACCCGAGTTAGCCCACACTAGGATTCCATGTAGGAAAAAATGGACATGGAGGAGAAAACAAAGGGTCAAGTTCTGAGGGAGAGTGACAGAGAACTTGATTAGGAGAAAGCTAACCCTAAGAAAATCCCAAACTTATGATGTGTGTAAACGATCTTTGATTACCTAGTAAGAAACGTAAACCAACAACGTTTTTGTTTTACGTTCCTTTTCATAATTTTGAGGAATTCATTTACAACGTAGAACAAAAACATAAGGAAATATATCTACCATCATGTAGAATTTTACCCTTTAATAAGTTTCTACCAAAACTAATCTTTTCTCCAAAACTATGAGCATTCAAAACTACTTGGTCTCATCAAAACACAGGAATCATCTTCTAGAGAATCACATAATCCACAAAAGATTAACTATCTATTTCTTCTATCTTTAAACATTATTCCAAAAACAGAAACGGTAAGGTTAAACAACACTTTAAAAAAGAAGAATCCCATAGGAATGGAAACTAATTTTAAATCTTCAATGTTCCATGGTAATACCCAAAGTTCATCATAGACAATCCCATAAATAACGGTCCTTAAAATTCCTCAAAATAAACCAAACTATGATTGAAACCCAAATACAAGAAGGATCTGATAACATAGTCTTCCAAAATAAACTTCATTGTTCATCTCCAAACAACATGAACCACTCCTAACATCTTATTACAAAATTATCTAAACTAAACATATTTTACCCAAGATAGGTTAATCATTCCCATAAGTAACCTAAATTACTATAAGTCCACCAAAAATTCATCGATTCCTCAAAATATAAGTCAAACTTACTCCTCAATGAAAATACCGTAGTAATCTATTTACCTCAATCATATAGGGTCCCCAAAATAGGGAACATATTCCAAAATAATAATCATTTTTTAACCCCCTAATCATCTCTGTCATATTAATATGACAATCGTAGCATTTCCAATCAGATTGGTTTTTGGGACATGTTCTTCCATTTCCCGCCATTAACTAAGAAAAGAAACTATAATTAGGGGATTTTTTACTTAGCTAATAATCATGAAAAGGAACCTTTAAGCATAAAAGGATAAACATGTAGAATAAAAGTATATCCTAACTTGTGATCCCCTAGGTTCCAATCTAGGTTATCCATGATCATATATTCTTATGTGAATCGTTATTTTGTTTTATCCTTGTTCCTTTAATAATAGTTCATACTAAGCTTATGAATTTACCAAATCATATCCCCTGGGAGTGTCATAACCAAGAGTGCAGCAAGTCCCATTGTCGTGTACCAGTTCCCGTTCGAGTCTAGATCAAAGCGGTGTTTTCAGGTTTTACCCCTATGTACATCTGTGCCAGAGCCACCTCTACCTACTCATATCCAGATAGGGATGTATTTTCTTGGAAACCCCTTACTCAATACTCACCAAAATACCAGGAAGATTTCCTATATTTAAACATTTCTATAGGGTTCTTCCTAGATTTTTCATATCCTAATTTCCACAAATAACTAAACCATCCTTTGATACCAACTATAGCATCCCGCCTCTTTATCACATAAACTTTCACTACATTTTACAAAACCGAGGATCATTAAGGTTTAGTGTCTTGGAAACCAGGAACTTTAGACATGAAAACATAAAACATTCTTCTAAAACACTTGAAAGTCTTATCCTCATGTTCATCCTAGGTTCATTACTGCATCACATAACCTGGGATCATACATCAAAAGAAAGGGTGAGCAAAAATCCCAGTAAGGAAAACAAGAGAAACATTTTACATGTGAACTTGAGATACTTCAATAAGGTCATGAAAAAGAACTTTAAGGCATGAGAATGAAATAAGAAGGCATATCATAATAAAATTAACATTTTTCATAACTTGAAAATGTGGCTACATCATTTAACATAGACAATCATGAAAATATCACCAAGGTCCATCCCCAAGGTGTCATTTGAAAATTACCAAGGTTATTCACCAAGGTATCGTGAAAATTATAATCTCTAGTGGTTACATCATTACCCAATGCATTGGAGCGCTATCAGGGTTCACCCTTAAATTTGACTTTATTAACATTTGAGCCACATATATCATCATCAAAAATTTCATAAATAATCCATATAGCATAAAATAAATGGGTTTCATTTCATAATCACAACGTTTTAAAACTGCATTAAAGACATGATCTTTACATCACTTTAAAACCCACAGAAAAGAAAGGTGGGACTCATTTATGTAAATCACAGAATTTAAAATTGAACATTTTGGTATATATGTGAATACCACTTTAGAAGAAAGAGCTTTGATTATTCACTTAATAATATAAAAGAACTTTAGAAAAAGAGAGAGACATTTTGAGACGGAAATTCTGCAGCATAACGGCTATGTTACGAGGTTTTAGAAGACATTAAAAAGATAGGTAAGATGGGTAAAACATTCATAAATGACCCATAAAATAGTATATGTACAGAATAATAAGGATACATGATCATGGTAATGAAATTTTAAGGACATTCCATTTGAAATTAAAAACATGGAAGGAAGACAAAAATTAGATTTCTCTTATGAAAGATTGATAGCCTAACGGCATTACTTAAACTTCAACAAAAATGATTTAAAAAGATCAAATAGGGTCTGTAATCATGTGAACATAAGAGTTCAGTATGATAGGTATAGAGATAATTCCCCAACATAACAAAAAGGAACTTGAAAGAATTGACATGAAAGTAGAACTTCAAAACGAGAAGGGTGAAGAACACTTAAAAATTCGGCAGCCTAACGACGCCACTTAAAACATCAAAATACTGAACTGAAGAGGTCAAATGGGGTCTCTCATCATATGAACATAAGAGTACAGTATGATAGATATAGATATCATACCCCAACATAACAAAAAGAAATTTGAAAGAATTGACATGAATGTAGAAATTCAAAACGAGAAGGGTGAAGATCCACTTAAAAATTCGGCACCCTAACGGCGCCACATAAAACTTCAAAATACTGAATTGAAGAGATAAAATGGGGGATCTCATAATATGAACATAAAATATCAGTATGATAAATTTATAGATAATACCCCAACATAATAAAAAGGAACTTGATATACTTTTCATGAAAATAGATCTTGAAAAAAATGAGAAGGGAGAAAGAACCCGTTAAAAAAATTCGGCAGCCTAACGGCGCCACTTAAAACTTCATAAAAAGAAATAATGAGAGAAAGAGGGGATATCTCATTATATGAACATGAAAAGGGCAGTAATAGGATTGTAAAATAACATCCTCCAACATAAGAACATGGAGCATAAAAGGAATGACATAAAAGAGATTACTTGAAATGAAAGAGAGAGGTCAGATCCCTTACCTTAAAACATAACTCTTAAAACTCAATGTTTGGGACCTTGAGGGCTTGGGGGAACAATGGGAGGACACCTTGGGAGATAATGAGACCATAACTTCGTTGGGGGAGAGTGGGGAGTCGAATGGATGAGAGGATGGCTTGGTATTTATAGGGAAAGTGAGGGGACAATGCATTAATGGCAAATGGACACCTCATTAGTGGTTTTGGCAAAACCATGGGCTTGCCCATGGTATTTGCCCATGTTATTGGACACTTGGGACACCTCATACCTTATCTCACTATTCATAATTCGAACATATTGATTAAAAACTTAATACATCATTTAATGATGTCATTAAACACCTGTAACTTAAAAACTGTATTTTCACTATTCATCGAAAATTCAACTTTCTCAGAATAATCCCAAAATTTCACCTTAACCAAAAATCAACGCTCTGATTACAAATATGAACTCCATTTTAGAAAAATAATTTTCTAAATATTTTTAATTTAATTTTTAAATAAAAACACTATTCACTGAGAATTCATTTTTTTTCAGAAAAAACCCCAAAAATTACCATAGCATAATATCGGTGCTATGAGTTCAAAAATGAAATCCGTTTTATAAAAATAATTATCTAAATATTTTTAATTAAATTTTTAAATAAAAAAACTATTCACCCAAAAAAACTAATACTTGAATAATGATTTATGAAACCGTTATTTAACCATTTTATTGAATCACATTACTTAATCAAGGTGCCTAGATTATATTAATACTTTCTTTAAGTGAGATTACTAATCCATTTGGACACATTACTAATCCTAATCCTAAAGTCACTATTAATAATTTACTATTCACCAAAAATTAAGTTGGTCTTATTAGACTATAAATTTCGTACTGAACATAATTGTAGAAGACCATTTTCGGAAAATCATTATACATTTTAATTATTTAAGGTTTACACAACCATTTTTAAAATATCATTTTTCTAAAATTCATCAAAAATATGCATACTATATTTATCCGGTAATTTGAAAATTCATAAACATCATCATAAGAAGAAATCCCAATTTTTATTTAAAACAAAGGATTACACAAGGCAGTTACAGTCTCCTTACATAGCCCCTTATCACACCAGCATAGGACCTAAGTGTATGGTGTGCTAAGGTGATAGAATCCGAGGGAGGCTCGGCCAACATCGCACGAGTAGTAATTTCTATTAGTTTAAACTTCTCGTGAAGGTGATCCCGTTCTAGCTCTATACGATGAAGTTCAGCTTGGGTTTGGTCCAGAGCAAATCCCAGTGGTGCTACCTCCTTCCTAAGTTCTGTTAGACGGGCTTCGATTGGTCCAAGACTACTGTGTGAGGCCATCGAATCTTCTTTCTATATTAATTAACCAAGATTACTTGTATTTAGAGACAATAATCAAAACATTTAGTTTCTAGTGGTCATATTGACCAATGGTCATATAACAGTCAAAAACCAACAGTATCATATTAATTATACTCATGTTATCAAATGAAACATTTTTGTTGAGTATAAAAAATAAAATAACACATAAAATTAGGAAACAAGATTTATTCAAAATTTCGTGTTGTTACACTAATAATAAAATAATATTATTTTAAATGGTAGTTAACATGTAGCCGTTGTAATGGCGGGAATGGATAGAAATAACTAAAAAATGATTATATATGTTTTTAAACTTTTTTACATTTATCCAATAAAATATAAAGGCATAAAATACGGGAAGAATTCAATATTAGGCGTATATGCCCTAGTTTTCACTAAAGGTCCACTTATCGCCTTTTGATGGAGAACCATCATTAAATATAGTTTTTTTCACTCTTATACATCCTTTTGGACCAAATAAAACTCTTCTTAAGAATTGGTACATCAAAATTTACTTTGTGTAAATTATTGGTATCTTTCTGATAAAGTTCAATTTTTAATGAAGTGTAAAATGTTGTATTTTAATTCAAAATCACTTTTTAATCTAATTTATTTATATGATTAGATTATATTTTGAATTGGTTTTAAAGTTAAATTAGAATATATTTTTACCATTTAATCCAATAGTTGTCATTGGAATTAATTTCACATTGAAATCAGACATAAACTAGTGTCAATCTTTTGATATATATTATTTTAATAAAAACACGATATTTTCTCTGACAGCGGGAATTAATTATTAAATTAATTAATGTGACTTATATGATTTTAATTTTGTAAAATATACTTCATTTTTGATTTCGGAATATCAAATGTAGCTTAGGGTGAATGTTTGGGATTTTTCTAGAAAAACTTCAATTTTTGATTAATAGTGAAACCACTAAGTGGTACTTATAAAAACTGATTTTTCCGTTTAAATGAAATTCTTCCATCTTTGTGTTTTGAATTTAAAAAATCTGACATACATGGTTGTCATTAAGAAGTAAAATGTGGTTCAATGGGATAAAAATAATTTTTTGGTGAATAGTAACTTATTAAGTTTTTAATCGCGATTAAAGGTAATTAGTGTAGTTTAAGGTAAAAATAATGTTTTAATAATATGAAATGAACTTGACACATGTCCTAAACTAATTGGATGTGTCATGGCCGACCAAGAAAACCCATTGGTCAAATTGGGGACCCCATGAAGCCACTTTGGTTGAAAATGACATTAATATCTTTATATTAAAAGTTAATGTAAAAATGAGACAAACATGAAATGTTTTACTAAAACAATTTATACATGGGGTTATACAAATCATATTTTTGACTATAAATATTAATTGGAAATCTAAAAATATTTCCTACATCATAGTATTTTGTTTCTAATTTTTAGACATTAAATAAATTAAATTATTAATGACATCATGATGATGCAGCGATGACCTCATTATTTAACGATTTAAATAAAACAGAAAGATAATGTAATATCTAAGACCTAAACATTTCCAAAACCTATTGGATGAGTGGATTTCGAACCCTTATCACCTTATCCTCGAAAAAAATCAATGTTGAACCTCTTAAATCCGAATACCATTTCAAAATAAAGTGACTTTTCTTTACCTTCCAAGAGTGCCCCTCCTCTCCTCTTATAAAAGGCCCCAACCTCTACCTCCATACCCACACATCCAAAGCCTTTGGCTCGTCCAACCTCTTCCCATTTTGTCTCTCGACTTCACTTTCTTACTTCTTGATGCCTCACTTTGGGTAGAAGTCTTTCCAAGGAAGCCTTTGATATCAAACCAAAGGGAGTTACCTAATTTTAAGGTAATGTCTTCCCTTGAGTCCTTTTGTTTTATTTTGCTTCTCCAACCCCCTAAACTCTTTTTATTCATTTTTTTTGGAACAAATCCAGTATAATAAATATACTAGGATGTTGTTATAAGAATAATTTGAGCTACTCATTGACACACCTACATATAATGGTTAAAGAACATACTGTTTCCGTGGATGGCGAATTTCGGCCTCCCGAAACGATGATTGTTCAACATACTTTTAACACAATCAAAGGTGGCCATTAAGATGAAACTATATTTATATATGATAAATAGTATGTTTATTTTTTCCTTAAGATTATTTATTTTTCATTTTGGGCATACCTTTATGGTTTCCATAATGGGTAAACGTGATATCTTCATTTAAGGAAGTGCGGACTACCGCCCCCTCAAAGTGATGTGATTCGTTATTGCCATATTTGGTACATATAAAGGATGGATTTAAAGTTATTATATATGATTTTATAATGGAATTATAATATACCTCTATATCATTATTATTAAATTCCATAAAAATATGAAATAGAAATTAAAGTAGCGTTCATGCGTACATACGACTTACCGTCTCCATGAACGGTGCATTTCATTTCTTACCTCTAAATGATTATGTAATATTATAAATACATGTATATTCTGGATATATATGATATATATGATATCCAAATCATGAATGTGATTCTGGATATAATGAACATTTGACCACACGAACAACATGTAATTGTAAGAAGTCCACTTTTGACTAAAGAACCAAATATCGACAAAACAAACATTATTAACATAAATGGTTACATAATGTTTATAACATGGAAATAAGTGATATAAAAGGAATAATTAACTAAAAAAGGTTCTTAATAATGTTGAAATTAACTCAAGTTTATCATTCAGGACGTTAAATAACTATCGAGTCAAGTCGGACCCGAGGTAAGGGATCCTACTCCTCTCTTTTTTTTAAGTACACTCTTTTATGTCATTCCTTATAAGCAAATATTTATTGTTATTGGGATGTTATTTTATATTACTCTTGCTGAAATTTTTATTTTAATATGATGAGAGACCCTATTCTCTTTCATCAATCCATTTTGGGAAGTTTTGAGTGGCGCCGTTAGGCTGCCAAATTTTCGTAAGAGATCCAACCTCTCTCTTTCTTTTTAAGTACTCTCCTTTATGTCACTTCTTTTAAGCTCCAATTTGTTATGTTGGGGGATGTTATTTTGTATTACTCTTTATTTAAACATTATTTTTATATGATGAGAGACCCTATTTCATCTCATCAAGCCATTTTGGAAGTTTTAAGTGGCGCCGTTAGGCTGCGAGTTTTCGTAAGGGATTTTTCATCTCACTTTTATTCCCGTGAGATTTATGCTACATTTTACACATTTCCTTTGATTGGTGTATGTACTGCCCATTATTATACACTTTGTGTATTATAATTTCATTTATGGGTATTGAAATATTCATTGTATGACCCTTCTTCAATGGGGTGTACTTTTCGAAAGTTACCCAAGTCGGTAAGGGAACCTTTCACCCTCCTCTTTTTAAAAGACATCGTTTGTTATGTCTTTTAATTGCACATAATATTATGTGGGGATATGTTATTATATATCCTGATTGATGTACAATTTATGTCCAAGTGATTATATTCCCTATTTATCTCTCATCAACTCATTTTCTAAATTTTTGATGTGACGCCGTTAGGCTGTCGAATTTTACCAAGGGAACTTTTTAACCCAATTTCGATTTCTTTGGGTTCAACATGTAGTTACTGAATATTTCATCATTTGATTATGTGTGAATTACCCTTTATTTTCTTACACATAATATTCAATTATATTGGGTGTATATATATTTTTCACACATAAATTTGAGATGGATTTATCCTTAATTTAAGGATACCTTCTTTATAAGGGATTTCATCACATTTTACATCTCTATTGAGAATTCATTTTTGTTATGAACCAATTCACTCTTATATTGTGTATATACTGTCCTTTGGAATATTATATAATGAATCCATTTATTCTCATGATATTATAATCTTCTGATTAAATGTTATTCCTCAATTATAGTATTCAAGTGTCTATAATTTTGGTAAAAACCCTTTAACCAAAATATAACTTTAAATTTTTTAATGATTTGTTATTATTAATATCCATGTTTTCAAAATGGTTTTAAGGATTTATTTATATGGATATTAATGGTTTAAAATGTTAAAAGCTTCAAGGTGGTATGAGACACTTTGATTAAAAAATCTCTTTATTAAATGTTTTAAATGGTTTTGAAAATGGTTTTTTTTATGGATTCATTATTTCAATATCCTAAAATGTTATTTTGTTATTGAAATGTGGAAATGTTATATTATCTTTATGCATGTTTTATGTGATACATTTATGTTATGGATCTTGGGAATTGTTATGAAAACAGGTGGTTCCGTGACAAACTAAGGGCAGGTGAGCCCGATATAGCTCTCCAATGCATTGGGTAACGCGAAGGAGTGAAACGTTAAGGTTTATCCGAAGAGATTTAGGAAATATACTGTGATGGGTATTCCAAACATAACCAAGAGGGTTACTACCTACATAATAATATTATGAATATCTCAAGTTACCTTTATGTATTATGATTTATATGATTTATTCATGGTTTGATGAGGTATGTTAAAGTGCCTATGTTTTATGGGTAAAGTTTGATTTCATTCTTATGTATATATGAACTCATGTTTCCTTTCCATTTTTTTATAACCCTTACTGAGCTTTTTATGCTCATCCCATGTTTTTGAAATGTTTTTCACAGGTCAAGGGAATGATACATGATGTGATGATAGTGTCAAGGATGTGTCAATAAAGAATCCGTGTTTTATTTTAAATATGTTTCCGTTGATGGGAAGAATGAATATTGTCTTTTATGTAACCACTTTGTTTAAATGTGGAATGTAATGCAAGTTTCATGATCTAATTATCTAAAACTCTAAACCTAAAAAGATCTTCAATGTGTAATCTTATAATAACTCAAGATTAAGTAAGTTTTAAGGATGGGGCCTTATAGTTGGTATTAGAGGTCAGTTTAGATAACATTAGAGGTTATGGTATTCTTTAAGCATAAGTGACATTACCATAATGGTTAAGATTTCATAAAGAGTCCTAGTTTTAGATAAAGTGAATGAGTAAGTATATCTTAGTTTTTACCTTCCTCATTAGTACACGATGGTTTTGTTGATATACTCACACTGAAATTTCTGTTTTTAGTGAATGGATGGATCTAGCAGGCACCAAAGAGACAACAGGTTTGAAGGAAACTGTTGTGGTTCTCTGATTAAGATACTAGATAAAATGGAGGATTCAATGAGGAAACTCGTGGTTGTTCTAAACCAAATATCAAGGAGTCGTGATCCACCACTTGAACCTTGGTATGTTCTGTAATGCATCATGTATGAGATGACCAATCGATGTGGAAGTTCAGGTAATAATTATAAAGGTAACCATTAGAGTTTATATGATCCATACTTTTGATGTAATTATGGGTTATTATATGATATGCTGGAAAATGAAAGGCATGAGATAAACTTGAGGTTAAAATATGTTATGATCATTTTAGATGATTTTATCTCTTTTTGGGGAATGATTAATAATTATATAGTTTTGGAAAAAGGACAACAGGCAGACTGTGTGACAACCCGTCGCGTCAGACAAATCTACGGGAATCGAACCCACAACTGATGTGCGACTGGTATTTATCGCCTACCACTGGACTACGTGAAGTCCCTAGTTAGTTTGACTGATTCTTTTTAGTTATATTATTTTATTAATTATGAGTAAGATGATTTCATGTTATTTATGAAAATTATTAACCTCTCATGGAGGATATGTGATTAGGTTAATTACTTTTTAATACGAGACTTTAGGAGCAACTGATGTTGTTTGGAGATAAATGTTATGATTTAACTTGGAAGACTATGTGACTAAATCTTTCAAATATTTGGGTTTCAATCATATATTGTTTTACTTTGAAGAATTTTATGGACAAATTTTTTATCGGATGGTCCTCGTTGAACTTTGGGTTTTTCTGGACAAATTTTGGAGATTAAGCATAGATTTTCTTTTTAATGGGTAATCCTTTTCTGGATTATCTTACCTTGTACTAACCTTTTTTGTTTTGGTTTTGGTTAAAGCCTAAAGAAATGAGATGTATATAGTTCTCTTTTG
This sequence comes from Viscum album, assembly GCA_963277665.1. Classification (NCBI taxonomy): domain Eukaryota; kingdom Viridiplantae; phylum Streptophyta; class Magnoliopsida; order Santalales; family Viscaceae; genus Viscum; species Viscum album. The sequence continues at coordinate 2,129,861,535 of OY728152.1, read as the reverse complement.
TGGATTAGGTGATTCTCTAGGAGTTGATTATAGTACTCTTAATGCGAACAAGTCTCCCTAAATACTCATCTTTTGGAAAAAAAATATGAGTTTGATTAAGGAATCTAGTAAAAGATAAAATTCAACATGATAAGTGATTATGTTTCCTTATGAATAAATTCCTCAATTAAAAGTAACTTAAAACAAAAATGTTGTCTATTATCTTTTCCTACTGGGGAATCAAATACCGTTTAACCCATCACAAGTTTGTGATTTTCTTATGGTTAACTTTCTCCTAGACATGTTTACTATCACTCTCCATCAAGAACATGAACCTTTGCTTTTTCTTCCATGCCCATGTTTTTCTACATATGGGTTAACTCGGGTGACCTCTGTACTTATCTTCCTTTACTTTAATGTGATTGTTTTACCGACACTTGTTCCGATGTGGGACTTTCAAAAATGATTCCAAGCTCAATTTTAAAAATTGTGAGGACACAATTCCCAAAAGGGGGGAAGGATGTAACACCCCAGGTAAATAAAGAATATGACATTTTCATATTTATCCGTATTTGTGAATAAAATATTAATATGACTTTAAAGGGGACGCTATGCTCGATGGCGTACCCAACACGCAAGAACGAGTTTCTTGGAATCTTACGTTGCACTCTAATAATAAAATAATATTATTTTAAATGGTAGTTAACATGTAGACGTTGTATTGGAGGGAATGGATAGAAATAACTAAAATATGATTATATATGTTTTTAAATGTTTTTACATTTATCCAATAAAAGATAAAGTCATAAAATACGGAATGAATACAATTTTAGGCGTATATGCCCTAGTTTTCACTAAAGGTTCACTTATCGCCTTTTGATGGAGAATCGTCATTAAATATAGTTTCGTTAACTCTTATACATATTTATTGATCAAATAAAACTCTTCTTAATAATTGGGACCTAAAAATTTACTTTGTGTAAATTTTTGGTATCTTTCTGATAACGTTACTTTTTTAATGAATAGTGTAAAATGTTGTATTTTAATTCAAAACCGCTTTTTAATCTAATTTATTTGTATTATTATATTATCTTTTTAATTGGTTTTAAAGTGAAATTAGAATATATTTTTACTATTATATCCAATAGTGGTCGTTAGAATTAATTTCACTTTGAAATCAGACTTAAACTAGTGTCAATCTTTTGATACATATTGTTTAATAAAAACACGCTATTTGCTTTGACAGCAGGAATTAATTATTAAATTAATTAATGTGACTTACATGATTTTAATTTTGTAAAATAGACTTCATTTTTGAATTTGGAATATCAAATATATCTTAGGGTGAATTTTTGGGATTTTTCTGAAAAACTTCAATTTTTTTGAGTAGTGAAACCACTAAGTGGTACTTATAAAAACTGATTTTTCCGTTTAAATGAAATTTTTCCATCTTTTTGTTTTGAATTTCAAAAATCCGACATTCATGGTTGTCATTAAGAAGTAAAATGTGGTTCAATGGGATAAATTGTTTTTTTGGTGAATAGTAACTTATTAAGTTTTTTATCGCAATTAGAGATAATTAGTGTAGTTTAAGGTAAAAATAATGTTTTAATAATATGAAATGAACTTGACACATGTCCTAAACTCATTGGATGTGTCATGGCCGACCAATAAAACCCATGGGTCAACTTGGGGACCCCATGAAGCCACTTTGGTTGGAAATTGACATTAATATCTTTTTATTTAAAGTTAAAGTAAAAACGAGACAAACATGAAATGTTTTACTAAAACAATTTTTACATGGGGTTATATAAATCATATTTTTGACTATAAATATTCATTGGAAATATAAAAATATTTCTTACATCATAGTAGTTTTTTTATAATTTTTAGACATTAAATATATTAAATTATTTATGACGTCATGATGATGCAGCGATGACCTCATTATTTAACGATTTAAATAAAATGGAAAGATAATGTAATATCTAAGACCTAAACATGTCCAATACCTATTGGATGAGTGGATTTAGAACCCTTATCACCTTATCCTCGAAACACATCAATGTGGGACCTCTTAAATCCGACTACCATTTCAAAATAAAGTGACTTTTCTTTACCTTCCAAGACTGCCCCTCCTCTCCTCTTATAAAAGGCCCCCACCTCTACCTCTTTACCCACACTCCCAAAGCCTTTCGCTCGGCCACCCTCTTCCCATTGTGTCTCTACACTTTCCTCTATTACTCCTTGAAGCCTCACTTTGGGAAGATGTCTTCCAAAGGAAGCCTTTGAGCTCAAACCAAAGGGAGTTACCCGATTTTAAGGTAATGCCTTCCCTGAGTCCTTTTGTTTTATTTTTCTTCTCCAACCCCCTAAACTCTTTTTATTCATTACATTTGTAACAAATCCAGTATCATAAATATACTAGGATGTTTTTATAATAATTATTCGAGCTACACTTTCACACAACTACATCTAATGGTTAAAGAACATACTGTTTCTGTGGATGGCGAATTTCGGCCTCCCGAAACGATGATTGTTCAACATTCTATTAACACCTTCAAAGGTGGCTATTAATATGAAACTATATTTATATACAATATAAAATATGTTTCTGTTTTCCTTAAGCTTCTGTTTTTTCATTATGGGCATACCTTTATGGTTTCCATTATGGGTAATGCGATATCTTCATTTAGGGAAGTGCGGACTACCGCTCCCTCAAAGTGATGTGATTCGTTAATTCCATATGTGGGACATATAAAGGATTGATTTAAAGTTATTATATATGATTTTATACTGGAATTATAATATACCTCTCTATCATTATTATTCAATTCCATGAAAATATGAAATAGAAATGAAAGTAGCGTTCATGCGTACGTACGACTTACCGTCTCCATGAACGGTGCATTTCATTTCTTAACACTAAATGATTATGTAATATTATAAATACATGTATATTCTGGATATATATGATATATATGATATCAAAATCATTAATTTAATTCTGGATATAATGAACATTTGACCACACGAACAACATGTAATTGTAAGAAGTCCACTTTCGACTAAAGAACCAAATATTGAAAAAACAAACATTATTAACTTAAATGATTACATAATGTTTATAAAATGGAAATAAGTGATCTAAAGGGAATGATGAACTAGAAAAAAGTTCTTAATAAAGTGCAAATAAACTCATGTTTATTATTCAGGACGTTAAAGAATGATCGAGTCAAGTCGGACACGAGTTAAGGGATCCTACTCCTCTCTTTCTTTTTAAGTACACTCTTTTATGTCATTCCTTCTAAGCTCATATTTATTGTGATTGGGATGTTCTATTATATTACTCTTACTGTAATTTTTATGTTCATATGATGAGAGACCATATTCTCTCTCATCAATCCATTTTGGGACGTTTTGAGTGGCGCCGTTAGGCTGCCGAATTTTCGTAAGAGATCCAACCTCTCTCTTTCTTTTTATGTACTCTCCTTTATGTCACTTCTTTTAAGCTCCTCTTTGTTATGTTGGGGGATGTTCTTTTGTATTACTCTTTCTGTAAACATTATTTGGATATGATTAGAGATCCTATTTCCTCTCATCAATCCATTTTCGATGTTTTAAGTGGCGCCGTTAGGCTGCCGAGTTTTTGTAATGGATTTTTCATCTCACTTTTATTCCCGTGAGATTTATGCTACATTTGCCACAATTTCCATTGAGTGGTGTATGTACTTCCCATTATTATACACTTTGTGTAGTATAATTTCATTTATGGGTATTGACATATTCATTGTATGATACTTCTTCAATGGGGTGTACTTTTCGAATGTTACCCAAGTCGGTAAGGGAACCTTTCACCCTCCTCTTTTTAAAAGACTTATTTTGTTATGTCTTATAATTTCACATACTATTATGTTGGGATATGTTCTTCTATATCATGATTGATGTAAATTTTATGTCCATGTGATGAGATTCCCTTTTTATCTCTCATCAACTAATTTTCTGAATTTTTGAAGTGACACCGTTAGGCTGTCGAATTTTACCAAGGGAACTTTTTAACCCAATTTCAATTTCTTTGGGTTCAACATGTAGTTATTGAATATTTCATCCTTTGATTATGTGTGAATGACCTTTTATTCTTTTACACATAATATCCAATTATATTGGTTGTATTTATATTTTTCACACATAATTTTGAGATGGATTTATCCTTAATTTAAGGAAACCTTCTTTATAAGGGATTTCATTACATTTTACATCTCTATTGAGACTTCATTGTTGTTATGCACCAATTCACTATTATATGGAGTATATACTATCCTTTGGAATATTATATCATGAATCCATTTATTCTCATGATATTATAATGTTCTGATTAAATATTATTCCTCAATTATAGTATTCAAGTGTCTCTAATTTTGGTAAAAACCATATAACCAAAACATCGCTTTAAATGTTTTAATGATTTGTTCTTATTAATATCCATGTTTTCAAAATGGTTTTAAGGATTTTTTTTATATGGATATTAATGGATTAAAATGATAAAAGCTTCAAGGTGGTATGGGACACTTTTATTCAAAAATATCTTTATTAAATGTTTTAAATGGTTTTGAAAATGGTTTTTTAATGGATTCATTATTTCAATATCCTAAAATGTTATATTGTGATTGAAATGTGGAAATGTTATATTTACTTTATGCATGTTTTATGTGATATATTTATGTTATGCTTCTTGGGCATTGTTATGAAAACGGATGGTTCTGTGATAAACTAAGGGCGGGTGAGCCCGATATAGCTCTCCAATGCATTGGGTAATGCGAAGGAGTGAAACGTTAAGGTTTCTCCGAAGAGATTTAGGGAATATTCTGTGATGGGTATTCCAAACGTAACCAAGAGGGTTACTCCCTATATAAGAATGTTATGAATTTCTCAAGTTACCTTTATGTCTTATGATTTCTATGATTTATTCATGGTTTGATGAGGTATGTTAAAGTGCCTATGTTTTATGGGTAAAGTATGATTTCATTCTTATGTATATACAAACTCATGTTTCCTTTCCATATTTTTATAACCCTTACTGAGCTTTTTATGCACATCCCAAGTTTTTGAAATGTTTTCCATAGGTCAAGGGAAAGTTCCATGATGTGATGATAGTGTCAAAGATGTGTCAAGAATAAATCCGTGTTTTATTTTAAATATGTTTCCGTTGATGGGAAGAATGAATATTGTCTTTTATGTAACCACTTTGTTTAAATGTGGAATGTAATGCAAGTTTCATGATCTAATTCTCTAAAACTATAAACCTAAAAAGATCCTCAATGTGTAATATTGTAATAACTCAGGATTATGTAAGGTTTAAGGCATGTGCCTTATAATTATACCCTTCGAAGTAAGGTGGTGTTGGAAAAAAAAATTACACCATGGCGTGGAGATGGTATTCCATACATACGCACGTGCGGAGATTTAGTTTTCCGTAGGATGGATAGATGGTGAAATAGAATTGTTTCATACTTATAAAAACATATCAGTATTTGAGTGATACTGATGTTATTAATTCATAATGAAACAACTATAGAAGAAGAAGTGGAAGAATAAATAAAGTTGAAAGAATCGGTAACAGACATTACCTCTTTTTTGAAGCGCCTCTTTGAGACCTCCACTTGGGGCACTAAATTTGGTCATTTAAGAAAACCAGGACCTCTAGGATATTTCTAGGGAAGTGGAGAAGAGAATTTGGCAGGGTTTCGCCGAGCATGAAGTCTCAAAGTGGTGTGAGGAAGAGAGGGAGGATGTGCCGTTTTATAAAGGAGGAGAGGGGCACCTTTGGAAAAACTAAAAATATTATTTTAGTATAACGTCATATTCGGTTTTTAATATCTCAAAATTAATTTATTTCAAATATAAGGTGGGGATGGGTAGAAATAATCTCATCTAATAAAATTTATACAAGTTTATGTATCTATTTTAACCTTATCATTTTGATTTAACTTTAAGTTAGATAATTTAACTTTTACCGTGTCTTCTTGTTTTCTTACACTATAAGGTTAATAAACATACTATAACAAGACAAAAAATCCCCATGTTGTTTATTATTAATATATATATCTTTATCTAAGTAATTTGTCCAATCATTATATTTTTAGGAATAAAATAACAATTAATAATATAATATTTGTTTTAAAAACTATTTTATGTCAATTTTGAAACTATTTGGTAATTGATTTTTGTGAAAATCAAAACAGAAATATTAGTTCGAAAAAAGATAATTAAATCCATATAAACATGTCATATTAACATGGAAAATTATTGTAATTAATAAAAAGTCTCAAATTACGTTTATTTGGGTATTTATAACATCAATTATGTCAATATTTCATTAATAATATAATTACTACATAATCATTGTGTCATAAAAAATTAAATTATATAAAGCCAAAAAATTAAAAATAAAATACCATTATGTAGGAAATTTCTTTATATTTATAATTAATATTTATAGTCGAATTTATCTTATGTATAACCCTATATTAAAAATGATTTACTTATTAAAAATAGATTTTAACTTTTATAACCCTTCTTTAAATAAATTAATAATAAATGTCCTAATCTAATCCAAGTTGACCTAAAGGGTAATATTTTATCACTAATGTAGATTTTGGTCGAATTACACTTATATAATATAATTAGGACATGTGTTAGGGTAATAATAAAATCATTTTTACCCATAATTACCCTATTTACTTTTAACCGTGCTAAAAAAAGAAAAACGTTACTATTCACCAAAATTTATTTTTAACTCACTGAACCACATTTTATATTCTGACATAAACCGTGTCTCTTGTAGTTTTAAAATTACATTCACAAAAGATTTAAAATTATGTTTTATGTAAATTTTCAAAATCTCCTAGGAGGTGGGTAAAAGACGATCAAAACTTCAATAAAAATTATATATATCTAAAATTATTTGAAATGACTCCAATGAATTACATTGAATTTATATATGTATTATGTATAAATTTTGACCTAAAATAAATTTAAATAAAATAAATAATTATTTAAATAAATAGTTGGTTTTTAAATAGTAACCTAGTGTTTTCACTATTCCTCAAAAATTGAATGTTTTCAGAAAAATACCAAAATTTCACCCTAGGCAAATTTTGATATTACGAATCCAAAAATGAAGTCCATTTTGCAAAATAAAATTTATAAAATTTCAAAAAATGTTTATTACTATTCATAATGGCTAGTTTTAATAATATTTTAATAGCATATCGTTGTTTACTGAAACTCGGTATTGCGAACAACACTCACTATCGAGGAAGGTCGCGATTGTGTGTAATGCAAGCTGAATCAGGGTTGTGTGTAGTGCATGACTCCTTTGTTGTTGAATATAACAAAATATAACCATATTTCATTTATACATTGAATATATATATATATATACATACGTACATACACACTCAATGTTGCGTAGAATAACAACTATCAAACAAAGTTGAAATTTTGTGTAACACGATTCAAGAATAATGTTGCGTATACTGCAAGCTAATACGGTGTTGCATATAGCGCATGATAATCTCGGTGTATCATACAACAGAAGATATGAATGAAATTAAAAAGAATATATCTTATAAAATCTCGGGTTATTACAATCAGGAATATTGACATGAAAGAATTTTTTTTTAAATTTGATCCTTAAACATTTTAAAAAATATTTTTATATCAAATTTTCCCATACCTCTTTGAATGATTTGAATCATAATATCATTGAAGGCATAAAATTTATAAAAACATTAAATAACATGAAAATAAATAAAATGGTGATATTTTATTTCAATGGGGTTATATATAATCTTCAAAGAATAATTTTGGTGTTTAACATAAAAATACACATCCACGAAATGAGATTGAGACGAAATATATTGGCTTGAGTCCGACTAGCCTTGTCTCTCTTTATCTTACATAATAATTTTCTCATGTTATTTATTTACATTATTAAGTACATTTTTAAATTTTATCATTACTTTTATCTTAAGTTATAGATTTTTTAATGATATTAATTAAAAAATTATATTTATGTCGGATTGATTGGACAATATTCCCTTTATGGGAAAAAAACGAATTTTGCATGTCAACAATGATCAAAAGGTCAAATTATTAAAACAACAAAACAATATAAATAATTTAATAATTATTATTTTTAAACATAATTTATAATTTTAATATGAATCATGAATCATGGTTTTAAAAAATGAACCAAAATTTCAATCATGGATATGGTATGTCATACACACACATGAGCAATGTTCTTATTTTTCAATGAACAGTATAAAAAGGAAGTACAACATTTATCATCAAATAATGATTATTATATAATAAATACCATGTTATTTAATCATAAATACTTATATGTGTGTATATATTTCATTCTCATTATGTAAAAGGAATCACACCACATCGAGAAGGTGGTAGTCCAGATGCCCACAAATGACGTCATCATTTATTCAGTGTGTGAAATGTGTAATAATGAAAATGATATAATATATTTATAGAAATTTAATTATGGAATTAATATCATATATATATTTTTTATATTTCACATATTTCAAGTAAACCTATTAGTAATACATTCCATGTAATGCATGATATATCACATCTCTTTCAAGAGGAAAAAGTCCACACATCCACGAACGATGTTATCATATTCCTACAAAATGGAAAAAATAATGTCATGTTTTATATATTAATTCCATAACCAATAATACATAATAAATATCATATATATATATATATATATAAATTTTATTACATCATTATTACAATCTTGCGAGTTGATAATGGATAAACCAATGACATTGGTTCACGAGGCGGTAGTTCACCGAACACAAGAAGGATGATTATGTATCCCATTTATTTGAAGTCTATGAATATCTACATAGAAACCATAGAATCAAAAAATATCAGTATTCTATGGATAATTATGTTTTCATATTATCATTTAATATTATGAATTAAATTTTTGGAGAAAAAAATTAACTCAAAAGGCACATTGAAGAACATTACCTTATTTTTGGGTAACAATAATTGGCTTTCATCAATGTGATACATTGGATGGATTTCATCAAAATTTGATGAATCTATGATCAGAGGAATGATTTTGAATGATTATTTGGTTATTTTTTTTTTCAATTTTTGTTATCGGCAAGAATAAATTTGGCATAATGAGTAACTTTTTAGAGTGGAGGGAGAGGACAAACGTGAAAATTTTTAAATACATTATCTTCTCCCCATGTTTTTACGTACTCAAACAACTCAATAACAGAAAATTTAAATACCTGAAGGTTTTTGGGATATATATTAACATTAATTGGGTTTTTTATGTTCGTGAATATTTAAATACCTCCGTATTAATGTTTAATCACTTAGTAATTTCTCTTTTACCTTTAATAATATATTTAATTTTAAACACATTAACAAATATTTTTTTCCCTAAATAATTTGACCTCATTAGTCATTATAAATTTTTTTGAATAAAAATATTAAATTCATTTATAAAAATCCAAATCACAGAAGTGGATGAAAATAATTTTAAATTATTGCCATTAACGAGATGATATAACACGTTTTGTAATTATAAATTTAAATTTAAGAAATTTTTGTGTATTCAACGTCAATGTGAAATTAATTTGAATGACCTAAATTGTATTTAATTCGATGATATTTATCTTATTAAACTATATAAATAATTGAAAAAATAATTGAACTATATAAATAAATTAGAAGAAATTAATTTCTCACCAAAAAACACTGATTCATAATTTTCATCAAAAATGTTATCATATACAAAAAATGAAAAAAAATCACCCTTAGTAGATTTTTAATTTCTTTTTCAATTTTTTTTATTTTAATATGTAAAATTTAAAATACATTCTAAATTTAGTTATAAAAACGTATTCTATTGAATTTTTATAAATTACTATATTAATTACAAATATTAACAGTATATTGTTGTTCAGTATAAATTAGTCTTGCATAAATCAAATCATTTCAAGGAAAATCATTTATGCATGACTGATTCTCTATTGATAATTTCAGAATTTTTAATATAAATTTTTTTATATAAATAATATATATTCAATAATATTAAAATAACTTATTCTATCATTACCTATCATGTAACATACACCCCACCCTTTGAAATTACACCCTCATAATTCTAATTACTTGTTAAATAAGTGGTGATTTTTTCCATAATTTTTTTAGAATCATACAATTCCTCATAAGAATTATTTTTTTTATATAAATCCATAACTTGTTGAATTAACATATTCTACAACACTTTCTCCCTATGGTCATGTACCTGAATTGGAATTTCCTCTGTTGAACAGTGCAATCCCAATTGAACTACATTAGGGATTAAAACATGAGATCAATCAAATAAATTCTTCATAATAATTTAAATACCAAATATGTTTTCTAACTAGGATAAAATCATAGGTAAGGCCATTCAATAATAAATTTATCTAACTTTATATATGATTTTACATGTTCTATTTAATACTGTACTTAAATTCCCATTATTACCGAAACACACAATATTTTTCATTAAGAAACATTGTAATAGGCATGATCACATACATAAAAATAAATATATTTTATCTAATTATATGTATAATATTTCATCCTACATTGAAATGTCCTCATGTTTCATTGATTCAATTGAATTTTCCCTACTATTTACTCTACATACTCTGGTCCCATAAACTTTCTTTCTATTACATCATACAAAAATCCAATCATTGACACCATTTTCCATATAATATCTCAAATAGTCCCATATTTATATTGGAAGGAATACAATGATTATATGAATACTAATCTTAATAAAGTTGTTGATACATACTTCCCTAGTAATGCATGGTGGAAGAAAAAAATAATTTTATTCAATGTATAAATCAACAAGTCAGACATTCCATCAAATTGAGGATGTAAAGATGACCTGATATTTAATATGATACCCAACTACTTATAAAGTCCTCTCAAAACATTATTTGTAAAAATTGGCTCATGGTATGTTATAATGGAGATATTCAATCCCGGTAACCTAAAAATATCTTTTATATACAGTCGATAAATCGATAATAAAACATTATATCTCTTATGTAAAGGAAATGTTTTAATTTATTTATTCAATCAACAATTACCCAAATTTTATAATTAAAATTGGAATTATATGGAAATAAAACAATCAAATCCATTGATTTTTTTACTATTTATAATCTAGAAATAGAAAATGTGGAATCCTATTCTTCAAAAAAATATCATTTTTTAATCTGTTGACATAGAAAACACATTACAAAAAATTCAAAAATATCTCATTTTATTCCATTTCACTAGTAATACTCTTGATGGCCTATGTATATATTAGTACTACCCAAATGAAAATAAAATAAAGAAATGTGATCTTTATTCAATAACTCTATCCTCAAAATTTAGTCACAATGAACACATAATCTTTTTCTCGGTTGAAAAACATTTTATTCTTCAATATTAAAATAGAAAATCTTTCCATTCTTAATGGAATTTTCAATTTGGTTAGATTTTTTATCCACCTTTCAATCCATCATATATCATTCTACCAATGTTAACAATACGGAAACCTAATAAAAAAGTTTTTGTCCCTACATCCGCATCATATAGGGAATAATCATCAAATCATTATCCAAAGGGTTAAATTACAAATTTAATGTGTTTAATGAAGCATTAAATTTTCAACTCAAACGATCAACAACTGTGTTTTCTTTTCCAAGATGATAATGAATCATTAAATCATAATCCTTTATCAATTTCATCCATCTTCATTGTCTGGAGTCCAACTATTTCTGGAAGAAAATATAAATCAATTTTTTCTAATAAAAAAACTATTTTTAATTTCACAACATGAAAATGAGGCCACCAAATTTTTAATTCCAAAGAAATAGATGTTAATTCCAAATCCTATGTAGTGTAATTTAGATTTATAGTTTTTAATTGACGTTAATAATAAAAAATTACATCGTTATTTTGTATCATGATACTATGAGTTCCTTTTTAAGGACGAATCACTATAAATGAAAAACATACCATTTCTGATATAAGGGATTAAACTAGTCAATTGACCATTATTTCATTCAAATAAGTAAAACAAAGTATACCATCCTTCTATCCAGAAATACCTAATCCCATTGAACATTATCATAGTTAGAGGTATATAAAATTGAGAAAACTTTTAAACCAAAAAATTAATTACATGCTAATATAAGAAAACTAAAAATCAATATGAAGTTGGTAGGTCTAGGACACTCATCAAAAGGTTTTCTAGTTTGGTCAATTGAAATTACTTATTTATAAATAATATCTCCATGTAATTAAACTTTATTTAAAAAAATTAACCTTCCTAAACATTCCATATCATTTATTTTCATTTGATGTTTGAATAAATTAATTATTTTCTTTCATATTCTTCCAAGTTTATATAATATACAAAAAATACCACCTCAAAAGTCATCCAAAATCTTATCAAAGATTTTTTTTCTTATCCTAAGTTGAAAAAAATATGGAAAATGTACATAAATTAATCTCAATCCAAGAAAAAAATCTTATCATATTCTCTATTTTTCATAAACATTCACCACCACAAATCAGCTTCACATAAATAGTGATAAATTGATAGTATAATATTTTTTTGGTCTGAATAAACAATGACATCAAATATATTTTATAGTGATTTAATCCATCTTTGAGGTAGCATAGGGTCAGATGAACCTAGGAATATTCGGTGATTTTGTCTCATAAAATTCTGTACAATAAAAATAATCCTCTATGTTATATTTTTTTCTCTCTTTTATAGACACAACCACCATTATAGTATATTTCAACTAAGAAATTACTATAAGAACAATTATTTTTCAATTAAAAACATATTAGGGATTTTATTCAGAAGGAGATATTCCTATTGGTTCTTTCCCACTAATGCTTTGTCATTTCCCCAATGGAAAACCATTCTGAAAAACCATACATAATATGAAAAAACATTATAATATTTAAATTATATATCACTCTTTCTAACCCATAATGTAAAATAAATTTAGAGAATTATACAAACATTATCCTAGTGTCTAATGTTATTTAAACCTTTTTTGTGGTACCGACTATAATTCCCTAACCATAAACATTACATAATACTGATCTTTAACAAAGGAAATTATTTCTTTCATATGTATAATCTTTTTAGATTTACCAATTTGGATAATTCATCCAAAAAACCTATAGTACAAAACCATTAATCTTAATGTGGATCCTTCAAAATAGTATCAATTTTTCCCATAATCTAATATATTTATAATAAATCATTATCTCTTTTATAAAATCATTTCATGAAATTCAACATGACTTCTTCCTATCCCTTACTCATCCTTATGTCCAAAGTAAATTATTAAAAAAAATTGGTGAGCATAAAAAAAACATTAAGTCATTAAAAATAATGAATTTTTTTATCCCACTTATAAAAATTAAACCCCATGAAAATTTTATCGTAATCAAATAATTTTTACCCTTATAAAGAATTAAATAATTTATATTGAAAAAAATAACATTATACTCCCATTTCTAATCTCAGGATTACCATAAAAACATTAGAAAACATGCATAAAACATATTTATATCTTGATATATTATTATACTTGATGCTATTATAAATTGAATAACCATGTGGTCAACATCAATACATGTCACTCATACAAATAGAATACCCATACGACCGGCTCCCATATGCAATGCATTTGAGGGATACAACAGACCCACCCGTCATTGGTATGTCGTTGAATGACCCATCATCGGTTTATATCATGACTTCCTGTAAAATGTCCATGAACCATTATATAATAATAACACATAAAATAATCCAATTTTCAACATTCCATTCATAATATTCCATTTTAACTCATATGATAAAATTTTGTGTTGTTGAAATAATTAATGCACTTTCAAAACCCATTTCCAACAACATAATACAAACAAATGAAAAGAAAAAGACTCACCTATGAGAAAATGTCCACATTTCCATGGAACATAGAAATAAAATAACAGTCATAGTGGGGAAAAATACATTTTCTCTAGGTATGTTATAAATACAAAATTCTTTTTGTGGTTTAAAAAAAGGTTCTGTGTAAAATATGTAAAAATATGATTTTCGAAATCATTTGAATGAAATTAAAAATTTAGATTAAATGACCATTATCAGCCTTTTGTATCCATATAAATAAATATTTAAAATAATAACCCGAATAATTACTTGGAGAATTTTTTTTTCAAATTATATCTTTAAACATTTAAAAATATATTTTCAAATAAATGTGTCCTATAACACTTTTAAGGATTTAAATTATATGACACAAGAAGGAATCAAATATTAAAACACATTAAATAACATGATAATTTCCAAAATTTATGATATAATGTGATAATAGGGATCTATATACACCTCATAAATGATGGTAGGTGAATGACATAAAAAATATTCTTGAATGAATGGTGGTAACGATGAAATACATTGAATTGAGTCTAACTTGTCATGTGTGACATATCATCAGGAGTAATTAAAATATTTTAATTATGTAATTTTATTAGAACCTTTCTCATTTTTTCCATTATGTTTATTTCACATAGATAATGTTTTATACAACCACATTAACATATATGTTTTTGTTTTTGTTTTTGACAATACTCATTTTATCTATCAAAACAATCATTGTTATGTCTACTATGGTCAATGTGGTAAATATTAAAAATTATATAGAATAATTATGATTAAATTAATATAATAGTTATACATCAATTATAAATTTAATGCTAAAATTTAATAATTGTATTAAAAAAAGAACCAATGTTACAATCATAGATACGGTAGGTCTTATGTATTCTTGAATACCATTCCCACTTTTCAATAATAATTATGGATTGAATAAATGTAAAACATTACATACAAGAATGAAGTTAATATAATAAATAATATATTATGTAATAATATATTATTATATATGTAATTATAGTGATTTAAATGAAATCACATCGCATCGAGGAGGTAGAATTCCACACATCCACGAATGATGTTATCAATTTTTTATTATGTGGAAAAGGTAATAAAGAAAATAACATATTGAATTTAAATAAAAGTAATTATGTAATTAGTATAATATAGAAGTAATTTATGTCACATATTTTTATTAATTAAAAACTTAATACATTATATTTAATGTTTGAATGTGTTATATCTCTTTGAGGAGATCGTAGTCCACACGTCCACAGACAATGTAATCGTATTCCCAAAAAATGGAAATCACGAAGGTATATGTGTTATATTAATTAAATAATAATGTAAGAAACATAAATAAAATTTTTATAATACAAAAATATTATGTACATCTTTATTCCCAAACTTGTGATATAGTAACGGAAGAATTAACGACATTGGTTCGCGCGGCGGTTGTCGGTCACACACAAAAACAATGACTGTTTACCAAATTGGATGTAAGTGAGTCAATGTGTAGGTATAATGATTATAAAAAACATATTATTATTCTTATTATACAATGATATTATATTTTCATGGAATAAAAATAATTTTATGGGTGTTGAATGAAATTAGAATGAGTTTCATGTTGAAAAATGTAACCTCTATTTCGGGTAACTCCTTTTAGTTTGCACCAAAGGTATTATGTGGATGTATTTTATAACAAATATTATATTCTAGGATGAGACTAGATATGGTGGGAGATTATTTTGGTTCAATTTTTATAAGAAAAATGGCTTAATAGTAGTGATGAAATTGGGTATGACTAGTTCCTTTTTATTGTGGAGAAAGAGGACACAAGTGGTATTTTTTAGAAAATTGTGTCGTCCCCATGTTTTTAAATAACACTAAGATATAATTAAAAAAAATTATATAAATGTTGGGTTTAGGATTATATATAGACATCCAATGGGTGTCTAAAATTTATATGACATTTTCATTCCTTATGTTTAATGTTTTATAACTATATAGTATTTTTTTCCTTAATAGTTGTAATTAATTTTAATCAAATTATTATTTTTTTTGAAAATAAACTATATTGACCATATTAGAAGTTATAAATTGTGGATGTTATAAATATTTAATCCAATTTGTAAATGTAAAATCAAATATTTTGATGAAATTAATTTAAAATTTACCACGTGGGTGAGAAAAGAAAGATGGTATTTTTAAGTAAAAGATCCATAGATCGAAATGTTTTTCGATCCATTATCAATTTGAAATTGATTAAAATGATATAAATGATATTGATTAAAACATACCTGAAATAATTAATCATTATGAAAATTTTCCAATATATATTATCTATATTAGAAAATTACACGAAAATGCTTTTTCCAACATCTATTCAATGATTTACATAATTCATAAAAAAAACAAAACTTCTCTGAAAAATATCAAAAAATCACAGAATGTATATTTTGATATTCCTATTTCAAAATAATTTTAATTTTGGAAGAGAAAATTTACAATAGAATCAAATTTTAGTTTTAAAATATGTCTTATAATAAAATTTTCCAAAACATAAATATTAAATCAAAATATTAGTAGTTTATTATTTTTTATTATAACTAAGTCTTGCATGAAACCTATGATTTTGAGGTAATTTTTTCATGTAATATATTTTATTTAAAATAATCCACCATTTAATTTAAAAATTATAATATAAATCATAAATATTTTCAAATATGAAATATAATTATTAAATCATTGTCTAGTATCTCATATATATACCCACTTAAGATCATATACTATTATCTCTTATGATTAACATCACTGAGTATGTGAGAAAAAGATTTCCCTTTTTACCTTCTCATGTTTATGTATATTAGTTTTATATGTTTTATTTATATGAGGGGTTCTAGTTAGGAAGAAAAAAATGGAATAGTATGAATAAATAATATGTATCGATTTATTATGTATTAGTAAATACACTTACACAAAACCTTTATTGTCCCCATAAATATGTTTTCGAGAAATATAGTAAATATTTATCTAAAATGATGTAATATTAATTTATGAAAGGTGTGGTTAAGTATAATTTATCCTTAATCCATTAATTAATATAGAATTATTTCATCAATTTAATTTGATACATATTTATATGAGCATGCATAATATATGTTTCCACAACCATTACGAAAATATATATATTTCATACTCTATATAATCTAAGGTTGTTTCACATAATTTTATTCATATTTTAATTTTTTAATTCTTTTTCCAGATACATATAAAATGAACAGAAATTTTTATTTTAAAATCAAATAATTATATCAAAAATAAAATGTAAATTGTCCAAACAGATTTCATGTCAAGAATTCCCAAATAAATTTTGATCATGTTTCTTAAGAGGAATTTTTTCTTGATTTTATCTATTTTAATTCCGGAATTTTTTTTAATTATCCCTAAAAATTTAAATTATTATGAGGAACTATCACTCATACATATTCTTTATTCCTAAATAGTCATTTCTGTAAGAATATCATAATATTTTTCTTCTATACTTTTAGTTATTTCAATATTTAATACCCATCTATTATCACAATAGTTTTTCTAAAATCACATTATTTACAAATGTAAATTACTTTCATAGTTTGTTTTATTATGGTTTTTTCATAATATATTAAAATAATATTATATCCCTAGATATATCCATTTTTAACAAGAATCACCCTTGAGGTTTTTGTTATTGTATCAAGATTTCCTTTTGCTTCTTATGAATACTTGGCCTAAGTAATTTCTAGATCATCTACATTCATGTCTAGTTCCAGAAACATGATGTTAATAATTGTATCTAGAAGATGTTTGGTCATCTTAATAAGTGGTATTTCTAGGATATTGTGTTTTTTGTCTAATGGCATCTGGTTGGTGTTGTACTGGGTTCACACTTTCCCATTAAAATTGTCTTTTTAATATACAAAAATATGGATTGTGATGGGGGGGTTGAGAATGTATTTATCAATTTAAATGTTCTTAAAACTATCATGAAACTCCTTATATCTTATTTTTATCCATAACCATGAATCATGAACATTTCATACACAATTGATCCAATATTAAATATCATATTTAATTTAACACAAAACAAATTAGTCATAACTTCATTGATAATTAAAAAAATCAAATTCTAAACCATTGAAATAATTATCATATCTCATCTGTATTTCAATAATTTAGTTAATTTATTTAACCCATTATTATTAAAACTTTTTTAAATTTTGTTCAACAAACCCATTAAAATATTTTTTATCTCCAACACATATGGGGAGCATTACAAAAGATAAAATATTTTCTTTCGAATCCTTGACCAGTTTATCTGACTATTTCTATTGAAATGTGATCTATTATTATTCTACTTGAAAAAATCCACAATCCAATGTAATTAATTCATTGTAAAATTAATATAGACTATTTTTTGAATCACTAACTAATATTTTATTTTACTTCTGGTCATACAAACTACTACTTGGATTTTCTTGGTGATTGTTTTCTTATGAATAATCACATATCATTAAATAACATGTCTTCCATGAATAATTTTATGTTTACTAACTGTCTATCAAGTAGGAGATTTTTACTGCACATTATTATAATTATTCTAAACATATTATATCCACTAAAAATTCATCTAGAATTTGTACTCTATACATTTTTAGGAATAAAGATATCATCATTGAGCTTTGATTCCCCTTATTTTTCCATTTCAAAATATTCATAGTTGAAATTCAATACTAAACTAAAATGTCTGAAACCACATAAAATATATACTAAACTTCAAATTTAGAATGATTTTCTAGAATAATTTATTGTGAACAACAAAAAAATTATAGAATCCTATTGGAGTGAACCAGTCTCAGAAAACAAAATTGAGGGGTCTAGTTATAGATGTTTTCAACAATGATGCTAGGGTGAGACTTTATTGGTTACATTTATACCAACTATTATTTTCATACATTTTAACTTCTTCCACTACCCCTTATTCTTATAAATTGTTTTATTTTTTACATCAAATTATCTATATTATTGAATTAAAAAACCAATATAAGTGAAAAAATACTTTTTTTCAATTTTTACCTCTCAATATTATGTTCTTCATCTGTGGTGAGATATAGAATCCCCCTTGATAGAAATTACATCTAGAATTTAACACTAAGTAAAATTTGAAAGGTTTTTCCTTGTACTCCTAGTTATTTTCAGTCTCGTGAGATTTCTCAGTGCATTTTAACCTATTTCAGAATCACGATGATTGTTTTTCTACAATATATATTGTTAAAACATAGTGGAATTAGAATAAAAAAACCATCATAAATTATACTCTCACATGGTGTCAATATGATAATTTGTTCTTCATCCCATTATTATATACATTCATATAATCATGAAAATTATTCTTCTTCTCTTAAAATATTAATTACAAACAAATTTCTTCCATCTTTATTTTGGAAAATAATTGAAATACTTCTTATTTCCCTATTTTACTGGTTTTAGGAGACTACTTTTATCTATAAACATATGGAATTTAATCATTGAAATTATTCTTCCATCATCTTCAATTCATATTCAACATGAGTTCACAACTATACATTCATAGGATCCCCAATATCTCTTCACTACCTCGACACAAGTATCATATTTATATTTTGATGGGATTTTTAATATATCCATGAGTACATTAGATATAAATGTTTTTATCCAGTGTTCTCTAATATCAGGACACCCCCTCTTCATTTACTTTCTTAGAAGTACATAATAAAATTCTATGATAATAAATATAACAACATTACTTTCTCCATGTCTTCCACTACTTTTATCACATGTATATATTCATTGTAAAAATGTCAATAAATTTTAAATCTTCATGCTTATGGATCTTTGAAGCACTGTGAGGAGTCAAGGATGCAAAAAGACAAATTTTTAGAATTTATCAATGACTTCATGAAAAAATGATTTCTCTAATTATTCTCACTTCAATCAAAACTGTATCATCTCAATTTATTCAAGTAATTTCAGAAAATTTTTTATAGTAAATTTTTTTTGTATTCATGAATGAGCTGTGACAATATTAAAATCTCAATTCATGGAATAGAACAACATTATGAACAAATATCTCATACTTCAATATTTTTATGAACCATGGATTACTACATTCTAGTATTTATTTCATTAATTATCATCTAAGCTTGCATCGACAATCATTTTGATGGAGTAGCTAATGGATAAAAAATAACCAACCCCATTTTAGAGTCTCATAAACCACTAATAATAAAAACCATTATATGTATCATTTTACATACATGATTTCATCTCCAAAAATTCATGTCTTATTCTAAATCCATCATGAAGGTCCCCAATTTTGAGAAAATATTCATAAACTATGACATGTTGGATCACAATTTTTTCTAAATATAATTAAAAACATAAAAAACAGTATAAAAATTTCCTAAAACATGTCATGTTATCCTCTGGACATTTCAATTCATGTATATTTAGTTATATTATTGAAATATCTACATTTTATAAAATTATCATTTGATCTTACATACCATTTCAATTAAACCATTATCATTTCAACAACATAATTACAATCCCACTGTGGATACATGGTGATATGGTTCCCCCATGTACGTAAACATCCTTACCGTGGTATTCAACAAAAATGAGAATATTTAAATTCCATTTTCATTTTTATGGTATTCCATGATACCTTTAAATTTAATTTTACTGGAAAATATATTTTCCATATTGTTTCCCTCATTATAATATTCCACATGTGAGTACAAATATGGAAATACCAATCTAAACACCCACTAAATAACTAATATAGTCCTTCAAATATATTATAAATTTCTAAACCATAGTTCCCATGTAAGGGTAATTGGTGTGATGAAGGATTTTGTTACTAAATGACCTTCATTCCACTATATAGGTATCCAATAAGGTATTCAAATAATCAGACACATTTTTTTCAATATAAATAAATATTCATAAATCATCTAATGTTTTGTCCACCCCTTTTTTATTTGAATAATTAATTGAAATAGATATTCCACATCTAAATTATTTCTAAAAAAATTATCCTCTAATAAGATGTCAAATCGTTTTGGGATCTCTTACTCATTACATTTATGTTCGAAACAAAATTAGAATACATTATTTGTAATTCCAATTAATATTCATCATATTCACATCATAAATCATTAACAATCAATGATCATAGATATTTATTTATATATTTAATATTTTCAAATAATAAGCTTGCCATAAGGGACATGCTTCATTTTATGAGGAAAAAATATTATATAGGATTCAATTTTTAGACATACTATTTAATAGATAGGTATTAAATCTGAATGTATCACAATATATATTTTGTTATCCTTTCATATTATCCCATTATTTTCTAGTGTATCATCAATGTAGTTTTCCTCTTGAAAGTCATGTGCAATGAAATAATTCATGATTGATATAATATTCAATCTTTTGATCAATTTTTTATCCATAGTTTAATATAGAAGATTATTAGAAAATCTAAAATATTCTAAAAAATATTTTTAATCTCATTTAGAAACATGAATTTTTCATCTTATTTTTCATTCAAAATCCACCACTTTGATCAAAACAAATATGATGTAAAATTCAAGTTTTGTAATGAGATTACAATTATACTTTTCAGTATGTTAGATTTTGTAATAATTATATCTCTTATAAGATGACTGAAAAATTTATCAAATAATTTTATATTCTATCAAGCATGAATTATTTCATTACATATAAATTTTCAGAGTCAAACTATATTACTGGTGTCCTTGAAAATAAAGGGTTGTGTTAAAAGGATCACATTTTATCTAATATGATAGATAAATATCTAATACATATCGTTAAATGTTAATGCCAAAAAATTAAATATTATATAATATATTAATTTCTTTCAAAAAAATTATGTTCTCAATTGAGACATGATAATATTTTATAAAAATAAATATTACAAATAACAAATATCGATTATCATTGATTGTTTATTATGTACAGTGTAAATATGGTGAATATTAATTGGAATGATAAATAAGGTATTAGAATTTGGTTTAGTAAAAAAAATTATGAATAACAGTTCCCATGAAGATTATACATGTCCTAATTGAATATTTTTTAAACACATTTTAGAAGGGATATATTTAATTCATTTAATTATTCAAGAAAAAAAGGGAAACTCTAACAAGATATTATCATGGAATATAGATTTATATAGAATGAAAACGTGTTTTATGATTTTAATACCCCAGTGGTACTCTATAGATGGTAATGTATGACATTTAGTAAAAAAATCCATTATCATTGCAATTTCCTTTATACGAAAACTATGTTTTAGAAATTTAAAATATTTAAATTTGTATTTCAATGATTTTTTGGGTTTTTATTTGGTTTTTCCAAATATTGTTCAGTATAATTCTACCTATAATTTTATAAATTTTATTTATATGATTAACAATTATAAATATACTTATATTACAAGAATTCTAAACATTTTGAATGAGAATAAGGAATTGACCAATGAAATCACATGTGAGTGAGAAAACATTGATATAGAGAATACCCTAACTATATAAATAATATTGAATTATTTCACTTATGCATTGAAATAAAATATTATTTTGGATATCATGATTAAGAGAGATGTAGTTATTTTAGAATAATTTATTATCATTAATCTCTAAATAATGAAACACGAACCTTAACAAGACATTATTATCATAATTGTAAAATTTAAGAATGTTAACCTTAAATAAATCAAAGATTAAATCCGAACCATTGATTTTATTCATGAATAAATAGATCTCATGATCAGTTTGTTATATATTATCATCAGAAACCTAATCACCATCCATGAGGATTGATTGTGGAAATTATCCTTTATAGATCTTTTATAGGGGTTGAAAATGATGTGTTTCTACTACAATAATTTATCAGACTATTATAAAAAGTCATATTAGTATTAAATTCTTGATATTTATGATATTAATGATCCTAGTTAAAATATCATCATCATTTTCAATGTTCCCAACGATGTCCCTACTAGTGATTCTTTCTCACTGTGAGGGAAAACATATTTTTAGTCGAAATTAGTGGATCATTGTAGAAATAATAAATATCTTCATCATCTTATGGATATAATATTTATATATTTCTAGGTAAAATAAATATATGTTCTTATTTTGAACATAATCCCATATGACTCCATGTGAAATTTGTCTATAAAACATTTCTATAGTCATGTAAATGAAATTACATGTCTTTCATTATTTTATTAAAAATTTAAATTTTTAGTTTTAAAAATTTGATGACTAAAATGTTGTATGATTATTCATTGGGTTTTTTATCTATAGAAGGTGGAAAGAAGTATTGAAATAAATATATGTATGACATTGGGGAATTTGTTAGGTGAATATAATTGAAAATAAATAAAAAATATTATGACAATTCTGATGTGTTCTTTTGATGAAATAAATTAGTATTGTATGAAGACATCTTAAAATGCCAGTTATGAAGAATCATGAAATTGACTAGACAATATTGATACATATCCTATTGAAACTATTAGTTAATAAGGTTTTATTTAAGATGATAAAGAGAAAACTCATAGGATGAATAGGTATATAAAATTGTTGAATATAATAATAAATTATCATTAAATAGTTCAAAATATAATAATTTTGAGACTTGATAATAAAATAGATCTAATTTATCCATTTAATGAACAATTAGTGGTTCAAGGTATTTATTATAATGAATAAGAATATATAATGAGTGTGGAGAAATGTAATATTTTAATTAATCCCACATTCTATCTAATTCCAATACAATGATGGATGAATTTCATTTGAACTAATTGGGTGTTCAAAAAACATGCTCAATGAAAAAGTTTGAGACTCAATTAACCAAGGAACATTAGTTTGGAATGTCTAATATTCAGATAAATCTATTGTTTTTTAATATATAACATCTCATATAATGACAACTATATTCATTAGGATGTTTTGAAAAACTGTAGTTCTTATGATTTATAAAATGTAAAAATTCATATAAATTATATTTAATTTATATAGAGTGTATAATAAGAAGTATATATTAATCAAACCAGAGAATATTTTCATCAGAGTAATGGGAAAATATTATGCATGTGACACCAATAAATTACAATATAAAATCACCCTTTAAATTAATATTATTTTTTGATATCATAAACGAGACGAAATAGAATGCACATAATCAACTACAATATAAAATTATAATAAAAATAATAAAATCTGATCATTATAACCGTGTATTTCTATTTTCGGGTATTTATTAGAGTTGAGAAAAAATTTCATTAATTAAAATATATGGATTATTTCATAATAAATAAGAACTAAATTTTAAAATATATCTTGTAAAAATAGAATTAAATATATTTCATAATATAGAATTGTGTACTCAATGAAATTTTATAAAATTAAATTATATTAGTCACTATATATGAATGATTTTATTGATTTATAAAAATAATATATTAATTAAACTAAATTAACTATGATCTACTAGTTTTTGTTAAATTTGTTATGAGTGTAAACTCATTTTATATGTTAAAAATACTTGTTCTAAAAAATGTTATGTATTTAATTTTGTGTGTATATAGTATGATTACTTTTTCCAATATTAGAAATTTTATTTTATAAATAAATAATCATATTATAAATTCATCAGTTCAAAAAAAACATAAGATAATTGTTTTGGAATTTTTTTAAAATGAAATATATTTTATGGAAATTGAAAATAAAAATTTCGAAAATACTATAATTTTTATATTTTAATCAATATAATGTCAATGTCCTATTGGGTTTTGAGTTTATAATAAGGGGAAATTAACATGTTTTTTAAAAAATTCAAATTAATTCCATGATAAAAAACATTATACATTATTTTGTTATAAATAATATAAATTATTAAAACCAATATATTTATCTAAAAAATATTTCTCATTCCCCATCACACACAGAGGTTAAAATTATCTTTTACCACTAATATATGATAAATAATGGATAATTTATTCATTTTTTTATATATTCATGTTCAAATTAACTAATAGATTAAATTTTATTTGTTGTTATATTGTTCTATAATCCTGATAAATGTTATCTTTGGGTTAATGGGTATAAAGGGTTAATTAATGTATAAAATTATGATAAATACCCATGTTTTTATGTTAATTCTTATTAAGTGATATAATTTTTATAAGGGACATGTTAGTTTCTAATATATTTCAATATTCAACTAAATTATTATGACTCTGATCGTTATAATATTTTACATATAGGGTATGCATAATAGGCCACTCCTTACTCACATATCATGTTATCATAATATGATTATAATAAATAATTATTTATGAATTAATATATAATATTAAATTGATGAATAATAAAATTTATTAATGACTGTTAATTATTTTTTATATTGATATAGAGTTTAATTATGTGGAACTCATAGGAAACACTGATGGATCACTTGTGTAGTATGTGGAAAAAATATTATACATTAATTTTTGAAATATTAAATTTCTAATTTTTTGGTGAAATAGTGTATTCCAATTGAAAACCATATAATTTTTGAAATATTTTCCTTTGTAAAATTTATTATTTTAGATATATTTAATTATACACTTCACTGAGTTTAGATGTCATTACACATAAATTTTAGTTTACCTTATGTTACATGAAACACTGATTTTAAATGATAAGTGAAAAACTATTGAAATATGACTTTTTAATGTGATAACTACCACATAGCGATTGTAATAGAGGGTATGAATATGATTAAAAATGTATTGATAAATTTTTATGAATTCATTAATAACATATAAATTATAACTCAAAATAAAACAAATAAAAAAAGATGAAATAGTTATCTAAAAAACTATTTTTATGCACAAAAACAAAATTATTTTTAAAAAATATATTAAATAATTATATCTGAATGATTATAATTAAACTATATTATATATTTTTTAAAAAATTATCAATCATATTATTTTTTTTTGCAAAAAATTAAAAGGAGTACACCCATCATGTAATACCTAAATCCATATTTTTCTAAAAATCTATTTTGTCACATTTTACAGATTTTTTAAAAATTTATTGTTTATAAATGTAATCTTTTTTTGAAAATTAACATCTTATTTTCCAATTCATCAAATTAATATTATATTTTGGCCTATATTCATATATTTTCAAGGAAGAGTAATTTTTTTAAATAGTGAAAAGTACAACTTTTTTTCAGAATTTACATTTCATTAAAAGAATTAAAAAATATATCTTTTTTAATATGGTATTACAGTAAAACTATTTTATTTATATTTATTTATATAAAATTTATGGATTTTGAAGAATTTTTATATTATATTTTTATATGATATCTTTTTTAAAATTAGAACATTTTCTTATTGAGAACCTTCTTTCTTTTCATGTATTGAGGACTAATATTAAATTAAAATTTTACTCTTATTATTATATAATTTTTAAAAATTTAATCTATATTTGAAATGAAATTAATTTATATAATATAATATTTTTATATTAGTTCTTCATTATAATTAATTTTAAATGAATTAAAAATTCATTACCACTATTGAGGTAAAAATGGGTTTACTTTGGGATTAATCCGAAAGGATAAGACATAAAAATGTCCCAATAATTTTCAACACCAATTTGATGTAAATATTTCAAACTTATATTTTCAATTAGTTATAATATTCTATTATTTATCATTATATAATGATAAATAAATGGATACACCTTTTTCATTTCAATAATGTATAAGTGTGCCACTCACCTCACTTATAAAAGGTAACAAATATCACATCCACAACACACATCGAAAAACAAATATCTTAGAGAGGAAATAAAAAAAATAAAAACAATTAATTTTGATCTGCCATATTGGAATCTTTTTTTTCATAAATCCAACAAACTAATCCTTTCAGGGAAAAAAAGTGATGTTTTTCAATAAAGAGGTAGAACAACTAATCGAACATTTTATTTAATTTCTCCCAACACATATGTAATGTCCCAGAAATTCCAAGGAATTTTTTTTCATAAATAAATTACAATTTTCTAAGTCTGTGGTTTCTGACGGCACTTGATTCAGAGGCCCGGTGTGCCCGAAATCAAATTCTGAAGTTTTGTTCGGGTACGTTCAGTAAACGTATGAGCGAGTTTTTCTATCTTTTGAACCGGTGCTCAGAATTGAAACCTGAGGGAACCAATTAACTCACTGTGTCAGTATTCGCTTAAGGGGACCTTTACCGCAGTTGTGATTTATGCGGGTTGAGAGTTAATATTTGGGGTTTTAGAATGAAATGAATAAAATGAATAAAAGTGTGGAACACAATTTTATTTAAGTTTGGTGGTTATTTTCTCTCAAGGGGAGTTAGTGGTGGGGCCCACACCCACATAACATCCCATGGGAGGATATTTGGGAGGTGGGGCCCACATGATATCCCAACCATTCATCTCCCCCATAACTCTTACCAATTACCTTGAACTCCTCTTCATTAAGTTGACAACTCCCCCTCATTTATTATGTGGAGCCTCTCCACCATCCACCCATTGATTTTTCCATCCCACCCAATGAATTAATTAATCTCTTAATTAATTAATCTATGTTTCAACAATTCATTTTTAATTGTTTTGAAATGGTTAGAAATTATTTAAAAAAAAGGGGAAATCCTTTTCAGTACTTTGGATGGAAAATATTTGTTGGGACTTGAAAGGATTTATAGATTAATGTTATTCTCTCAACGAATAACACCATCATTCCAATGAAGAACCACCAAGGGACGTCGATTAACTCCATCGATCTTCGGCCAAGCCAATGGAGAAGGAGCTACCCACAAAGAACGCCTCTGAAGAAGAATTACTTTCTCCCTCGATGAAGAATGCGTAGTCGCCAACGCCGCTTCCTCCTTAGACGTACCCCGATGTCCACGGAATCGATGTCCATTATCCGCGATGCCGTTCTATGTGATTCCATCTACCGAGAAACTCGTCTTCTATGGCTTGATGATGTGCGACATCATTTAATGAGGTAGGGTGGATTTCTTCAATTTTATTTTAATAAAATTGTTATTCGTACTTCATGAAACCATGTTTATCTTCAGCCACATGATACCACCTAACGCGGAGGGTGCGTGCCAAATGAACACGACCTGAAGACCCTCTGCTAATCCCAATTTATTTTGTGTGGTGACGTTTATGGAAATAGTGAGGGAAACCGATGAAAAAGTTGTGGACGTATGCCGTCTGCGTGGAGAGAAACCACGGGCCGCAACCACGGGTCCCTCGACCGACGAAGAACCGACCGAGATGGAGGAAGACTGCGGCACCACAATGGGTGTCGTGCTATGGAGGACAGCGTTCTGCAATCCGCGGGCCGCTTCGGCGTTGAACCGGCTGGAAGATGGAACCACAACAACCGAAGGTGCCGCGCAGCAAGACAGCAGCCCGCCAAGCGGGCCGATTGCGCCCCCCCCCCCCTCAGACCGTTCGACCTTCGGGCCGAGCCGCTCGGCTAGCCGACTGAGCCGCAGCCAGCTGGGCCGCGCCCTACCCAGCCGGGCTGGGCCGCACGATTCATCGGGACGGTCCAACCCTTTGCCGAGTCGGACCTGCCAAAACCAAGATGACCCGACCAGTCAGCCCACTGGGCTTAACAGGTCGCGCCCGTTTTTACTTAAAGGTGAATAACTCAAACACCGAGCATCCGATCGACGCGCCGTCTGCGGAAATGGGACCCTTGTGATGAGGCAGCCCTTTTGTGATACTCTATGTGAGTTTTGGACGATATTGGGGAATGGCCGTGTTAGAAACGAGTGTATTTTTAACCGGGACCCTAGAATGGAAAATCCAATAACACTCAGACATAATTTCCATTTGACGAACCATTGATGGAGTTGGTAATCTCATTGAGAAATGGTTCTTTTGAGAATACACCATCGGAGTTCGGGGTAAGGTTGAGATATGGTCTGGTTGGTTCGTACAAGAAACCAACTGGGCCCTCGAGACAAAAAGGCTAACAACTCACAGACCGGGGGTCCGATTGACACACAGTTTGTTGCATTGAGACCCCTATGACGGGGCGGACCTTTGTGATACTTATTCGTGGGAGTTCGTGACACTTGGAGTATCAGCAAGTATCTCATGGAGCGGATCCACCCGGAGATGAGCATATGGAGTACGTAGACCTAGTAGCTGGTTGAGCCCTGATGACGGCTTGTCCGATTCATTTCGGAGTGACTTGACTAGCCCAGTTGGGAGAACTACTGTGTAAGGTGACAAACCCATGGCGGAGGAGAACTATTGTGTTATGTGGCAGACCTGTGGTACTTGACTGAAGGAGTACCTCTGTAGGCTTTGATGGGGAGCATTACTGTGTCAGGTGGCAGACCCATGGTGGGAGAGCAATACTGTGTGAGGTGGCCGACCTGTGGTACTCGATAGAAGGAGTACCTCATCATTCCAAGGTTAGTGAGTAGCACCTCAGAGTCACAAAAGGACTATTGTGCTCGACAGAAGTGGAGTTCTCCAACAGCCGTGGTTTCGACTTCGTCAATAAAATTCCTGGTTTGAGTTGAGTCAGGACCTTTGTGTTTTCCTCATGATTGAGATGGGTTATATGATAACATATGTATATGTATCTGAATATACCTAAGTAAAGGTTATCATTTGAGATCGTTCAATGTGGTTTTTCCTTGTTGATTTAGTGAGACCCTGAGGTTCTTGAGGTCCCTACTGAGTATAGTTATACTCACCCCTGCACGGGTTATGCCTGCACCTCATTGTGTTGTATGAAGATGATGGACATCACTTACCGAGGTAGAGTGTATGAAGATTTGACGGTTCCTGGAGGATGACACTCAGTGTAATGGAATATGGAGAAGACCGACAGACACGGAGTGTTGAGGAGGACATTAGTACCTACCCTTCAGGTAGGAACCCAGAGGACGATCTAGGAGCCCCTTCACCATTCCGTTGTTTGTATTTTCAGTTGTACTTTCTTTCAGTTGTAGCTGTACCTTTCCGTTGGGCTTATATTTCAGGCCCCTTTGTACATTCAGCACACTTTCTACTACTTTACTTAGTGTTTTCTTCCACTTGTACTCTGGTTTTGTGTGTTTACGTTTTATAAAGGTAATGCCTTCCCATTTTTTAGGGAGTTACACTTTTGGTGTTAGTTTCTAGCCCCTAGGCTATTGAAGGCAGGCTTGGGGTAGTCATGGCATGGGCCCCGAGGATGGTTCATGACAAATTGGTATCAGAGGAGTCAGTTCTACAACAGAAATCAGGACTCTTATCATTATTTTCTTTGAAGCAATAGGGTTAAGGGTACAAAGTGTGGTTTTCAGATCAGGGAGTCTAGTGTTTGTGCGGCGGCCGACATATCCATACACCAAGACCCTGACTTCTGATTTCTAACTCAGTGCACGAAAACACTGATTGCATTTGTGTTTCCAAAATATTTCGTTAAGTCATCTCAAATGAGGTTAGCTCACCAGGTTTTAATCATTTGATTATGTCACATCTGTTTAGGGTGCCTCCACACAAACAGTGAGTTAGAGTTCCGGGAGAGTACACGATGACAGCCCACCAAGTGATGGGGCTCTGGTGTAGGTCCATCTTACTATGTTGGTACATTCGGGTGGTGTACCAGCAACACCACCACCCCTAGGGCAGCAGATGCCACCAGCCATACTAGCGGAAGATTAATGCTGGCAGAGCTCATTGCATGAGTTCTAGTAGCAGAGGCCAGCATTGGACTAGCTAGAGGCGATTTCTAGAGTTCTACACCCAATTTAGACACTAGTAGAATAGTTGGTGATCTTAGCATCTAGTGTTTCCCAATGAGTGACCATGAGGTTGGTCGGCATAATGATGAGGCTTCGGTACGTGGACCGATGCCTGAGATAGTACCTTCAGGTAGTGTGCTAGTTATATCACTACCTGTTGGTCGACAGTTTCAACCAGCGATATCGGTAGATGAAACATGTAGGCTAAGTGCCTTACATGTGTTTCACCATTTGATACCCCTCAGGTTCTGAGGCGAGCCCGACTCCTAGGCAGGTGAGGACTATATTGAGGATGTGGTTGAGAGTTTTTAGAGCTTTTACATCTTCGGAAGGAAGACATCTCGGTAGATGAGTATTCATCAAGGCATACCGACCGTTCCGGGTACTTTATGACTATGATACGATCAATGTTTAGTGCTCAGAACTTAGAGAGAGTTGTTTTTTAAGGGCATATGAATCTACAGAGTAGCATACGTGGAATCAGAACTAGGAAAGAAGCATGTAGTAATGAACATTTCGACATGTTACACCCAACCACCTTTGTAGTCCCCGTCAGGCTCAGGGAGCAAGAGGGAAGGGGAACAGAGTAGCTGCATGCGATCAAGGAGTGGGACCCATGGGCTCTAGGAATGATTAGAGGTATGGTCTGTGTCTACTACTATTTTTCGTAACAACAAACATTGATATGAATCATTCCTTCCTTCCACAAATCCTTTCCCATACCTAGAGTTTTTGGTTCCGCTGTTGACTTAAACCTCAAGTCGGGAGATAACATTGGCAGGAGACTCGATAATCATGTTTACGCCGACAGTGTGATATGGCCCTTGAGGTGAGAGTTTTTGTTGGAATCTCTTGGTGGCAGCGTCGAGGCCTTAGGATGTTAGTTTGGGTAAAGACTGGGCAACCACAGTTCATACATTGATCGATTGTATTAGGAAAAATGGTTGTGGTTGAACTACAACGTTGGTATGCGTTTTCCTTGGTCGGTGAAAAGGAAACCCTATGCAGCACAAGAGGGAATCATGCATATGTGGGTGTAGTCGATCACTCATGAGTCATCTAGATTTAGATTTTTGTCAGGATTTTCCAAAGTTGGCACACCATTTTTAGAATTGATGAAGAAGGGGAAGCCCTTCATGTGGTCGGAGAGATGCCAGCAGACCTTTTCAAGAGCAGAGGCAGAAGTTGACCGGTACGCCCATCTTGAGGCTACTAGAGAAGGTGCATATCATCTAGGAGCAAATGAAGACTGAACAGAACATACAAAAGTCCTTTGCTGATAAGAGATAGAGACCACTGGAGTTCGAGGATGGAGACCACATTTTCCTACGGGTCTCACTTCGATGAGGTATACAGTGATTTGGCTGGGGTGACAAGTTATCTCCATAATTCAATGGACCTTTCCAGGTCCTCAGCAGAGTAGGCGAGGTAGCTTTCCACCGAAACCTTCTACCTCAATTGCACTGGGTGCATGACATCTTCCATGTATCTCATATGGGGAGATACGTTCATGACCCGACCGAAATCATCGATCACGGGGAGCTGGACATCGATGGTGGCAGGATGTTTGCAGAGGTCCCGGTGGAGATCTAGGATTGATAGGATCAGATCCTATGTGTACGGTCGATTCCTATGGTGCGCATTCGATGGTAGCATGAGAACCTCCATGAGAGAACATGGGATCAGGAGGCCTAGATGGAAGCTCAATATCGCCATTTGTTTCCCTAGTGTGTGTTGTAGCTTTGTGGGGACGTAAAGCCCTGTGGTGGTGGTAATATAAAGACCCGAAAATTTCAAGGAATTTTTTTTTATTAAATACATTGGAATTTTATGAGCCTGCGGTTTCTGACAACACTTGATTTCGAGGCCCGGTGTTCCCAGAAACAATTTATGATGTTTTGATCAGGTACGTTTAGTAAACATAAGAGATGATTTTTTTATCTTTTGAACCGGTGATCGGAATTGAAACCTGAGGGAACCGATTAACTCGCAACGTCGATATTCACTTTAAGGGGACCTTTACCGTAATTTTGATTTATGCAGGTTGAGAGATAATATTTTGGGTTTTTGAATGAAATGAATAAAATGAATAACATTGTGGGGGCCACACGATTTCCTAACCATTCATCTCCCCCATAACTCATCCCAACTCTCTTGAACTCCTCTTCATTAAGTTGGAAACACCCTTCATTTATTATGTGCAGCCGCTCCACCTTCCACCCATTGATTTTTACACACCACCCAATGACTTAATTAATATCATAATTAATTAATCTATGTGTCAAAAATTCATTTTGGAATTGTTTTGAAATGGTTGAAAATTATTGTAAAAAGTGGGGAAAGAATATTTATTATTTTGGTTGGAAAATATTTTTTGGGACTTGAGAGGATTTAGAGATTAGTGTTCTTCTCTCAACGAAGAAAATCATCCTTCTAATGAAGAACCGCCAAGGTATGTCGATTAACTCCATCGATCTTCGGCCAATCCAATGGAGAAGGAACTACCGGCAAAGGAAACCTCCGACAAAGAACTACTTTATCCCTCAACGAAGAACGCGTAGTCCCCAACGCCGCTTCCTCCTCAGAAGAACCCCGACATCCACAGAATCGATGTCCATTTTCAGCAATACCGTTCTCCATGATGCCATCTTCCACGATGCTCATCTTCCATAGATCGACGATGTGCGACATCATTTATCGATTTCGGGTGGATTGCATCAAATTTATTTTAATAAAATTGTTATTCGTTCTTCATGAAACCATGTTTATCTTTGGCCACATGATACCGCCAAACGCGGAGGGCGTGGGCCGAAGGAACACGACCCAACGAACCTCCGGTGATCCCTGTTTTTTTTTTTGGATTGCGACATTGACAGAAAGAGTGATGGAGACCGGAGAAAAAAGTAGTGGTCGTATTCCAAACGCGTGAAGAGGAACCACACCCCGCAACCGCGGGCCACTTGATGGATGAAGAACTGGCCAGTCCAGATGAAGATCGCAGTTCCATAAGGGGCACCACACTGTGGAGGACCACTGCCCGCAATCCACGACCCGCTTCGGCAGCGAACCAACTAGCTCTCCGGCCGGCCAGAAGAAGTAACTGCTACACCCGAAGGTGCCATGCAGCAAGACCATGACCCACTGAGAAGGCTGCTTGTGCCGAGATGGACGGCCATATTTGGCCGGCTGGTTTGGGAGGGCGGCGCCGCTTGGCACCATCGGTTTGGGCAGCCCCCCCCCCCTTGGACCGCTCAACCTTTGGGTCGAGCCGCTCAGCCTACTGGTCGAGCCGCACCTTGCCGGGACGCACCCTACCTCGCCGGGCCGGGCCACACCCTTTAGGGTAGGCCCACGCCCCGCTGGGCTGAGTCGCGCCCCCACTGGCCAGGCCACGTGATTCATAGGGATGGTCCGACCCTTTGCCGGGTCGGGCCCCCCAAAACCTAAGGACCCCACCCATCAGCCCACTGGGCTTAATAGGGCGGGCCTGTTTTTACTTAAAGGTGAATAAATTGAAGATCGTGTGTCCGATCGACGCGCCGTATGTGGCACTGGTACCCTTGAGACGAGGTGGTCCATTGGAGATACTCTAAGTGAGTTTTGGATGACTTTGGTCAATATATGGGTAAGAAATGAGCATATTATTAATTGGGACCTTGGACTGGAAAAGCCAATAACTCTCAGACCAGACGTCTGTTTGAAGAATTGTCGATGGAGTTCGTAATCTCGTTAAGAAGATATTACATTGAGTATACCCCATGGGAGTTCAGGGTACAGTTGAGATATGGTTGGGTTGGTTCATAAACGAAACCAATGGGGCCCCAAGACAAAGAGGCTAGTAACTCACAGACCGGGCACCCGATTGACGCGTTGTCTGTTGTGTTGAGACCCCTATGACGTGGAGGACCTTTGAGAGACTTCTTATTTGGAGTTCTTGACACTTGGAGTATGGGCCAGTAGCTCATGGATCATATCCTCCCAGTGACCAGCATATAGATTATGGAGACCTAGTAGCTGGCTGAGTCCTGATGACTACTTATCCGATTTGTTTCAGAGAGACTTGACTAGCCCAGTGGGGAGCACTAATATGTGAGGTGACAGACCCGTGGCGGAGGAGCACTACTGTGTGAGGAAGAAGAACCGCAGTACACAACAAAAGGAGTACTATTATAGGATGTGAGGGGGAGCACTACTGTGTGAGGTGGCAGACCCTTGGCGGGGGAGTACTACTGTGTGAGGTGGCCGACCCACGGTACTCGAGGGGAGGAGCACCTAAGAAGTCTAAGGATAGTGAGTAACACCTCGGAGTTGAGACAGGACTACTATGCTCGATATAGTAGGAGTTTTCCAACAGCCATGGTTTTGACTTCCACTACTAGAAATCGGATCTTTCCCAACACTTATATACACCCTTTCCCAACGGTTCTTGCAAACCGTTGGGAAAGGGGGGTCTTTCCCAACGGTTTGGGAGAACCATTGGGAAAGGGGTGTTTTGAGGCCCCTTTCCCAACGGTTCTCCCAAACCGTTGGGAAAGACCCCCCCCCCCTTTCCCAATGGTTTGAGAGAACCGTTGGGAAAGGGGTGTTTTGAGGGCCCTTTCCCAACGGTTCTCCCAAACCGTTGGGAAAGACCCCTCCCCCCTTTCCCAACAGTTTGGGAGAACCGTTGGGAAAGAGGTGTTTTGAGGGCCCTTTCCCAACGGTTCTCCCAAACCGTTGGAAAAGACCCCCCCTTTCCCAACGGTTTGGCAGAACCGTTGGGAAAACTCACCCCAAATCCCTCCTGGAAATTTCCACCTATCCCAACGGTTTTGAGAACCGTTGGGATAGATTCTTTCATTTCTTCCAGGTCTGCTACCCGAGAACATTATATAAATCTAAATTTTAAATAATTATGATAATACATATATATATTTATGAAATTATGTTTACAAAAGTGATGTTAGCTTAGTGGTTAAGTCGTTCGATTATAAACAACGGGTCGTGGGATCAAATCCCAGCACATGTTTTTTTCTGAAATACATTTACCAACGGTTTTATAACCGTTGGAATAGATTTTCATATTACTTATACCAACGGTTTTAAAAACCATTGGGATAGGTCTATACCAACGGTTTTGGGAAAACTGTTGGTATAGACCTATCCCAACGGCTTACTTCGCAACGGTTCTCCAAACCGTTGGTATAGGCTATAACAACAGTTTGGATGCCTATACCAACGGTTCCAAACCGTTGGTATAGGTTAGTATTCTACTAGTGTTCGTGAATAAAAATCCTGGTTTGAGATGAGTCATAACCTTTCGGTTTTCCTCATGATTGAGATGGGTTACTTGATAACATAGGTATATTTATGGGCACATACATCAGTAATGGTTTTCTGTAGAGATATTTCTTTGTTGTTTATCCTTGTTGGATTTAGTGAGAACATGAGGGTCTCGAGGTCCCTACTGAGTAAAGTTATACTCTCCCATGCACGGGCTATGCCTGCACCTCGTTGTGTTGGATGCAGACGATGTACATCACTGACCGAGGTATAGTGTTTGAGGACTGGACAGTACCCATAGTTGAACACTCGGCGTGACGGCAC
Organism: Viscum album; assembly: GCA_963277665.1. Classification (NCBI taxonomy): domain Eukaryota; kingdom Viridiplantae; phylum Streptophyta; class Magnoliopsida; order Santalales; family Viscaceae; genus Viscum; species Viscum album. The sequence goes on along the minus strand of OY728152.1, from coordinate 2,129,824,984 downwards.
ATGGAGTGGACCAATATACACAGAGTTCTGAGAAGGAAATTTGTACCTACACATCAGGTAGGAGCCCGGAGGATGATCCATGTGCTACTTCACCATTCAGCTATTTGTCTTTTCAGTTGTACATTCTTTCGATTGTAGGTTTACCTTTCCGTTGGGCTTGTATTTCTGGCCCCATTGAAATTTCAGAACACTTGATACATAATTACTTAGTGTTTTCTTCCTCTTGTACTCTGGTTGTGTGTGTTTACGTTTTATAAAGGCAATTCCTTCCCCGTTTTTATGGTGTTATGTCTTTGGTACTAGTCGCCAGCCCCTGGCCTATGGAAGGCGGGCTTGGGGTAGTCACGACACGGGCCCTGAGGACGAGTCATGAAAACATACATAAATTAGAAAACATTTATTATATAATAAACTCATATAAAACAAACATTATGTTTTTTTGGTTTTTAATGATATATATTTTTCTCATCATTCATTAAATAGGATAACAAATTGTCTTTCATGTGTTTGGGGGACTATAAAATGTGAAACAATGTTATTGATTTTCCATCACCAACTCAAATGGTTGGATATGATGATGTAATTTCGGTTGATATATTAATTTTATGTTATTAGTATTCCAATTAAATTATAATAACACATTTAAATTATCACAACATTCCCCATCATAAAACAGTAACATTATGTGTATGTACGGAGAACTTCCAACTCATAAACCTATGTGATGTGTTTTTCATTTTTTTGTATCCCTGTTAATATTTAACGATTAAATTAATTGATATGTTATTATTAATATAATTATACTTCTATAATTATTATATCACATAATCAATTTTGCATTCCTTTTTGGGGGACATGATAACATCATTTATTTGTATGTTGGACTACCACCTCACGAAGCGATGTGATTCATTTTTCACATATTCCATAAATAGAAGGAAAGAAAGACAGTATTAAATAAACATGTATTTTTTTATAGGAAATAAATAATTATTTATTTTTAATATGTCATTTATCCTTATTTAATTTATTCTATCTATAAAATTGTTAAAATATTCTTGTGTATGTATGACTTATCGTCTCCATAAACATAGTCTTTCTTTTTCTATCACCATATTTAATGGATTACGATAAATATAAATATTCATGATATACATGATATTTATATCATTGAATAAAATTATAGGGATTATAAATTCATTATAAATGAAATCTGAAGAAAAAATATTAAATAAATGAATTCACAAAAAACAATGACATTATTATACCAAAAGTGATTTTAACATGGAATTATTGATAAACAAGGGATAATTTTTAACAAATAAATAATAAATTATATGATAAATATGATTTTTTAATAGTCTTTTAAAAAAATTATATTTATTATAAATTTAATTATAATGAATATGATCGAAGTAAACAGTTACGATAAGGTATTTATAATCTATTTTTTTCAAGGATACATATTCAATTTCACAACACATTTCTAATGTGTGGTGTATATACCACACCATTGTAATGTTATATCATTAATATCCACATTTTTTTGATATTTACTTTATCATGTTATGTTATTAATTATTGGGTCATACGATTTAGAATATAACTAAAGCGGTTTAGGATTTCCATATCACATTTTTTACTTCTATGAGACAAATGACATATTCGCCCCATATTTATTTTATTTGGTGAATATGATACCAATGAATTAATTTCCTACTGATTTTTATAAAAATTATGGGGAGATAAATAATCCATTATAGATTCCCTATTTCATGGGACATATGATTATATGTTACCAAAGCCGTAAATACATAACATTATAATCACACCATTTATCAGGATTGACTATTATTATGATTTTAATAAAAAAAATTATGTTTTATCCCCAAAGACTTACATGATATCAATTGCACTATATTTATGTCATGACAATTCATTCCTTATATTTATTTTCCCCTCGTTATATTTTCATTATTTCAAACTAAATGATTTTATAAATAGTTTTCATTATTATTCTATTTGGTGAAAATTCAGCTTTATTCCAAAAACATGTTTTAAAAATGTTTAAATTTTGTTTTTACCATTCTGAAAGTAATTTATATAATATAATTTTACTAATGATTAATGTTATAAAATTGAAATCAATGTTCATTCCATATTCCAAATAATGTCTAATTAGTGATTATAAAAAATATTAACGGAACCATTGTTTTAATGATATGAAATGTACTTTGGTTTCCCCATCATAATGTTTTAGAAATTAAAATAGCTAATTTAACTGTATTCGTTCAGAAAAAAATAATTTGTAAAATGTATTAATTTTTTAAAAAAATTATCTGTTTTAACATATATTTTCCTTCTGATATTTTCTAGATGATCTTTAAATAATAATTTCCATGAAAAATAGTTTGTAAATATTATATGTTTTTAAATGATCTTTTTAATTTTAGGATGAATTTCCCTGATGATATGTTATAACTTATAATACAAAAATGATTTTAAATATTAGTTGACATACATTAATGTAACTTAAAAATTACTGGAGTTATGATCTATGAAAACCATTCAAATTTTTTATTTGAATGGTTTATGTATTCAATGAAAATATATTTATGAATGGATGTCCCATTACATTGTTTATGTAATGTTGAAATAATAAATTTATTTTGAAACTCATTTCTTTCCCATGGGTTAATCTATGACAAAATTTTTTTTGTAACATATTTCATTACCATAGTTTATGATGAAATGTTTATGAAACAAATTTTTTAATTTTTCCTTATTTGATGAATTTTTTGTGTTTTGGTGGAACACATATGTATGATTTTCATTCTGTGATTAGTGGGACTTATATCTATTTCCAATTACTTCGTTATATATATATATATAGTGAGATAGAAATGAATAGAATGGGGTGTGAGTACAATCAATTAGTTTAATTTTTTAACAATAATGATCTAGGGATTGAACGATTACTATTATGATGGTTTAAGGAGTCAAAAAATTCTACTATGATAGCTGTAGATATTATCCTTGCCAAAAAATGAAACAATTATCAATTATTTTCTATAAGAAACAATTATATTTCTTATTCCAATGTTACTCTATCATTGGTTGTGTTCTTTAATATCATTATTATTAAATATTTATGAATGAACGTGTTCATTTTCATGTATCAGTATTATGATATTTCATACATAGTGTATGGTTTTCAAATTTAAATCTCTATTTCTCATACCATAATGGCCTTGTTATATTTATTTATTATCCCATGATTTCACTTACTAGAATTATTATATTACTAATTCTTATGTTTTTCACCCTTGGTTATGAAGAAATGTTTTATAATGTGTATTTCCCAAAAGAATAATAAATGGGAAGTTATTTATTGTATGTGTTGAATAACATTCACTAAATAATGATATTGTGTACCTAGTTTATAATGAAATAATACATGATTATTCATAAGTGAGTGGTTTTTTATTTTAATGATTATTCATATATAAAAAAGCAATATCTATATATGACATGTTAAGGATTCTATAGTCAGTAAAAAATGAATGGATTCGTTAATATATATAATATAGGATATTAATACATTAGTGGGAACTCAATGTATATTTATGGATACATGTTTAAGGTTTAGTCAAAGATTATGAATATATTCTAAACATTAGTTAATGGATAAATGATGTGTTTTTTGAAATTACATTCCTTTTTTGATACTAAAATTAGGTGTGACTCTATAACATAGGTAACTAGGTGAAATAACTCTAAAACTAGTGCATTGAGATAGGATTAATGAAATCATATTGTATGAAAATGAACCATTATATATATAGAGGTTGATACTCATAGTTTATATACAATGGAAACTCACAAACTCTTTAAAAATAATCTTAAAAAATTTAAATAATGACTAGGATTTAAAAAGGTAATTCCATGGGTGTCATATATAGAAACGTTTGTGTCATGATGTATACTTCCTATTCGATATTTGTCCAGATTATGTGGTTTCATACTATTAATATTTTTTGTCACACTATGTTCATTGTTTTAAGTTAATGGAGGAAACATAAAGAATCATGATAAATGTTTAATTTAAAATATATTTTTTTGATGAGAAAAAATGGGTTCATTACTAACGAGAAGGATATTATAATTATTAATTATTAGTTGTCATAATATGTTGTTAAAAACATTCACATAAACTAACCCTCAGATTCACCAAATACGATAAAGATATTTTTTATTAGAAATCGGGTGGTAGAGACCATGGATGAATTATGATTCATTTTTTTACATATTTAGATTATGGGAGGAAGCACCAATGTTGTTATATTAGACAAACAAGAAGATATGTTGGTATAGATAAAACATAAAAAATGAATGTAATAGTAGAGAAAAAATTGTTATGAAAAAAAATCGTTGATAATAATGGCCTCCTTGGCATCATTGGTGGTCGAAAGTTTCAAATGTGAAGTGTATAGTAATTTTTGAAATTGATGTCCAAAGGTGGGTGATCAGGATGTGGATTAGTAAATCGTAACGGTAAATGGTTATTATAATGATGATAAGACAAATAAAAATATGATATGAATGTTATGGGATAGTCAAAATGTATTTTTAATGTAAATTTTGATATGAAATGTTAAATCGTTTTTTGTTATGTTTAAAACATGATTCATATTAAATATTGTAGAAAAGCTGTGTAATGTAATTAAATAGTGAATCGAAGTTGATGACATTAGAAGGAAGTGGGGTGATTATAGTGTTTTTGATTATGAATTCCATAATTATGTTATATTAGTGATTAAATATACTAGGATTCATTAGTATATATTTTTATTTATAGATTTTAAAAAATAGGTTCGATGTTGTAGATGACATAGAAAATTCATTTTATGTGAATGTGATATATTTATTATCGGAAGATAACCCTTAATATCTATTTCATGTTAATAAAATGGTGTCTATTTTATATAAAGAAAATATTGACATGAATAAACTAAATTGGATATTATTTATATCCCTTGGACTATTTATCTTTTTGTGGAAGGAGTGGTTTATATCATCAGTGATACAAAATACTGAGTTATTGGATTTACGGAATATATTAAATAATCTATGTTTTTATTAAAGTAATGTTGAAGTATATTTCTTTTTATTATTCTATTTTTAATTCTTGTCATTAAAAAAATTAATGAAAATATATGACTATGGTATTCATATATTTTTAATTTTAAAATAAATGCGACACATAGAAATTTTCATATAAGAAAATTGTATTTATTAGATTGTTGGATACACAAAAAGCAAAATAAAAATGGAATTTAAAATTCAAAGATATAATGTTATATTTAATATTCTAAATAAATCTATTTTATAGGATGTAATGTATTCCACAATAAGTTATGATACATTACATGAAAAAAATGACTTTCTGCAGTGGCATCAGCTGGATACAAGGACAAGTTTTATTGGTAAAAAATGAATTCTTATAAATATTATTATTTAATATAAATGTTTAAGAAAATTATTTGATAACATTTGAAAATATATATTTTTATTATTTTTTTTCCAATTAATTAGAAATGAATTTTGAAAAAAATCAATATAATTAAAATTATTTTATAAATTACTATTTTTCCATGAAAATTGAGATTTATCATAAAAGATAAATTTTTTACTATCAGTGAATGATATAAAGTAAATTTATATATTATATAATAAACCCACTATTTTTTAAAGTAACCAAATATATTTGATAAGAATAATATAGCAACATATAAAATTTTACACATAAAACCCAACCTTTTTACAAATGTTGTTTTACAACATTTTAATGGGAATCAAATTTTAAATAAGAACTTTGGGAAATTTATAAATTTTATAAGTCAATTTTTTTAAGAAGATGAATCATTAAAATTGGTTTAGGGTAAAAATAGTATATTTTTTCTATGACTTTTCACTATTTGATAAATATAGAAAATTAATAAATTGTAATTAAAATATGAATTTTAATATAATTTATTTAGAATGGTAAATTGTATATTAATTTTTTTAAAATATTAACTATATCGCTATTTTATTAATAAATATGAAAATTTTCATTCGAATTAATTTCACATTGATGTTGTATGTAAAAATATATAACATTTTTGTCATTTTTTTAAAATCCCTCTTTTCCCTCCCCCCATTGAGATTAAATTTAAATTAATTTCAACCACTTATTTCATTGGGATTTTGATAAATGGATTTATTATTTTGAATCAAGTTAATTTATAATGTTGAATTATCTTAATTAATTTTTTTACCAAAATTATTTGACAATATGATTAAAATAAATTATAGCGATTAAGTGGAAAATTATATTAACAAGTAAATAAACATAAATTTATGGGCCAAAAATACATTGAAACTTGTCCAAAATCTGTTGGATGTAGATAAAACAACCCCATCATATATGTATGATATTTTTATATTTATTGTAGCCAATATCACAGGAACCATATGGGTGTAATTCAATTTCGGATAATTTATAACAAGGGGCACTCCTCCTCCACTATAAAAAAGTACTCACCCCTACCACTTCATCAAATATTGGAAGCAACTATTTATCAAAAAATATCATCCAATATAGATCCTAAAAATCCCTACCCAAAATCATTAATCTCAAATTCATGCAGAAATCAATCCATGGAATCCCTTTGGTGAAAACTGAATTGAGTTACCCAAAGAATAGGTAACATCCTTCGGCAAACTCCATTTTTTAATTTTCATTCTACACTCCCTAAATAATTATTATTTCATGTACATATAAAAACATCTGTAGCCTAAATATTCATTTATTTATTCATTCTTTCTATTCTAACTACATATACACACACTTTCATCTAATGGGTAACGAGCTTATCGTTCTTGTGTACGATGAACAATAGCCTCACAATATGACATTGTTCATTTCTTCCTTTACCACCTCTAAAAGTTTGGAATTGTGTTGAATACTCTATTTATATATGTTTTATATGAAATTTATACTATCTTTACACTGCATTATTTAATTTATAACACATACCATTATGCACTCCATTTTTTTGAAATAAGATAACATAGTTTGTGGAAGTGTGGACTACCACCCCCTCATAGTGATGTGATTCATTCACACTATATGTGTAGTGTACATATGATGGTATTAATAAAGGTATTCGATATATAATACATATATATGATACTAGAATAATAATATAATTAATAATATATGTATAATTTATTTTACCTTGTTTTAAAATACAACAATGAAAAGAAAGTAGTATTTATGAAAACATACGACCTACCACCTCCAGAAATAGTGCAATTCATTTCGAATATATAAACCTTATTTATTATTATAAATGAATATATACAAACTACATTTGATATTTACATCATGTTTCAACTTATGGGTATCATGAAACAATGATATAACTAATAATAACCACAAGTAACACATTAAAACATACATGAAAAACTACACAATTAACACCATATATATTGAAAATAACAAATTTTTATTAGAAAACATGTAATAAGATATTATATTTTTTTGATATATGATATTATAATCATTAATATGGTACGCCAATAGGGTATTATAAATCATAATCCAATTATATAAATTTTTATCAGTTGTTCACAAAATCAAGATACACAATATATGTGATCTCATCAATATTTACATTTCATAGAGTCCTAATTGTTGGAATGAAACTACTATTTTTATACAGTGTATATACATATGTTTGACATGATGTATCATGCAACTCATTATTCTTGTAATATTATTTGATTCATTTAAATTTATTCCTTCATGGTGTAAAAGGGTAAATTATTTAAATGTGGTATGGGACACTTAGGATCATTTAAATATTATTCTCCTTAAAAAATGATTTAAATATTTCTCAATTAAAATTACAATAATAAAAATAAAATAAATAGTTTTTACTTATCCTCATCTATGGAATTATTGATAATTATACATTATTTTTTCAATAAAGATATTTTATGATAAGGAATATTTTATATTAATTATTGTAGTTATACAATATGAGGAATGATTTATACATGCAATGAATGGAGGGGCCCAGAAAATATGTATCCCCTAGATGCATTGATATGGTAACATTAGATAAATGAGTAATCCAAATAAGATTAGTTATATATATATATATATTTAAAGGTATCAATGGTATTAGTTTTCATGTGCCTCACACATGATGTAAAAAATTTATTCATTTCCCTCATTCATATTTTGATATTATTCATCAGTGATATTATTATGTTGATATTTCTATTGATTAATTTTTTCAGAATTCATTGATTCAATGGATTTGGTTTTTCCCCACATTCCCATATTTATATTTACTTAGCTTTTTATTTAATTGTAATATTTTATTACTTAATTAAAATTCTATGTGGATTATTCTCATCTGTTCACAATTTCTTCTACATTACTTATGGTTACTAATAATTTGATACCAACAATATTTTGTTTTATATCCAATGGTTATGATGAAGAAATATTTTAATATTATTTTAATGATACTTTTTTTTTCATTTCACAATGCTTCTTGTTTTTATTTTCATTTCACAATGCTTTAGGATATCATGAATGTGATATGGTTTACAAAAAGTTCTAAAATGCTTGGCCTATTGGGATTTAAAGATTTTATCAATGCCAATGTAAAAAAATACTTCTTTAGTTCCAGGATTCTAGTATTGGGTCTGTACATTTGTTATCCGATTATGTTTATTAAAAACCATTAAAAATAGATTTACAAGACATATACTACACATAATAACCCTAAGATAGACTTTGGGGATAATTGTTGAATAATATCCTAGAATTTTTTAAGATAGATATTTTGTTGGTCTTCCAAGATATAAAGATATGTCTATATACTGCATATACATGTCATTCTAAAATAGATGTCTCTAGGTGTAAAAACATTCACAAGGTGTGTCAGGCTTGACTCAGTGTAACTAGGTACGTGAAAACGGGCCCTATTATACAGCTTGTTTGACACTCATGCGGAGGGGGTAAATTTAGGATAATTTACATTTCATTACAAAGCATTATGAATAATTTCATTGTAATTATATCCTTAAATACTCCAAATTTATTATTATGAGTTTATTTATGGAAATAATTGAAAATTTATCATTAGTATTTAAGTAATATATGGTATTATACATTACCTTACACGATGTTACGATCTAATCTGCTATATTCCATTGTTTAGAAATGGATCATATAATGAGTAATTGTATCAATAATCATAGAAAATTTAGAAGTTTCCCTACCAAGAAATCCATAATAACGGGAATTGGAACTATAAATGTTTTATGTATATTAGGGTAGATTAATCTCGTTCTAAGACATAACCTTTCCCAAATGGATAAACTTTTCCTACAATGATATTCTCCTCTGATGGATAACTTTATGTGATTGAAGCTCCCATTATTTAGTGTCAGGGGATATCTAACAGTAATTGAAAATTTTATTAAGTCTTTTGGGAAGATATTTTATCTCGTTGGGATGCAATGAAAAGGAAAATCTAACACTAGCATTGTATTGTCTTAATGGAAATTCTGATAAATTTTGGCTATTTATCCAGAATACTAGTTGGGAAAAAGAAATTAAAGTCATGAAATTGATAAATTTTAAGGAGACATTATTTGATACATACTTACACAATGATCGGAAAACAGGGATGACAAGGAATTTATTTTGTTTAATGAATAATTTTTAATAAAGTGTTTCATATTATGAAGCTATAACTAAAATGATATGAAGTTATGTTATGTTATATATTTATTACACACTGCACAGTTCATGATTGACTACTTTATTGAAGGTTATAATAAAAATCTATGCAGGGAACATATATCCTATAATTTTTTATCTTATGATTCAATAATTTAATGGGTTATCAAGAGATAAAATAAATTTTATATAATAAGAAAATTCAAAGAAACCTAAAAAATAAGAGTTCATATGAGCAAAATGAAAATGGGAATGAGTCAAATAAAATGAAGTGGAAGCTATATTTTTCTACATTTGATATCTATGGAAATATTTACTATAATAAAGGTATGAAAGGATTTTTTGTTTGTTATAAGTGATGTTAAAATGGTCATTAAGAAATAGATTGAAAAAGTAAGAAGGAAAATGATACTACTCATTGTTATAATTTCAAGGAGATGTGAAACTAATAAAACGAATTCCCCATGCATAGTTGAAATTTACCAAATCAGATGGTATGAGAACAATTTCAATATTATGTTGTGGAAGAAACTAAAGTGAACTGGTTAAATTGCTTCTCTATTTGGATGTATACAATAAGTCATAAAATTACTTTATTGATGATGTTCTCATAAAGTGGTCAATGAGATTTGTATGTATTTTAATATAGTACAATTTAATTAATGATTTAATATCTTGTATTGAATGGTAACATGAATGGTAATTTATTATAAAATTTAATATTTTGGAAAATCAACAGTTAAGGGATAGATAAGACTTAATATATTCCTAATGATAGGATAATGTTGTTGGGATAAAGAAATTAATTGTTTGGACAATTTTAATTGGACAGGAACTGGCTACCAAGGAACTAAGTAATGATTTATTAAATAGGTGTCTAATTAAATCATTGATAGAGTTTACACAAAAAATTGATTTTAGGAATATATATTATAATCTATTTACTGTTTAATGAATAATAACCATGCATGTTTCAAATAATGTTTTATGTAATTCAAGTTATTAGGATATTGAAAATATTTGTATAGGATACTTAAAATCAACATCATGTAAATTGATAAGTTCATTTTTTATATTCAATGACCATTCCTATAATTTATTGGGTCACAATCTTTTGGAAAAGTTAGATATTATTTAAATGAGTTAAGATGGCATTGGAATGACATTGTAGTGATATGTGTATTAATTCACAATATAAAGATTATAATGTTTTGATATGAAATAGAAATAGTACAAGGAATATTTAAAAGGAAATATTATGTTTTTAGAAATTTTTATTTCATTATATTCTTATAGTATGAATGAATTTATCAAATATAGTGGAAAAAATATATTAAAACAAAACTGTGGCCCAATTATAATCATTTTTGAGGATATCATTGAAATTTAATCACACCACTAATTTATGTATTTTTAGTCAAAAATATTCATTTCACATGTACTCTAGGACCCACCATTATATCCTCACTATTATATATCTCCTCTATATCGATGTTCTTATTTCCTACCTATGTTCTCAAACAAGGGGGACAAATTTTTTGACCGTTGCACTTTCTTTCTCTCTAATTAATATGAAGTGTTGTTAACCTTAGTAATGATGTCGGTTTTTCAAAGTCAAATTAACTTCAAATATCAATCCCTTTATTTCCATGATCAAGTTTAAATTTTGATGGAACATTTTAAATAAGGTGGGTATAATATAAGATCGCAAAATTCTAATTTAGTGACAATGTACTTAATAGCAGGTGTAACACACAACACCATTTGTTGAATGTAATATAACATTCCAAGAAACTATGATATATATAATATTTTAAATAAATCTATTCTATATCTTGTAATGTATTCAAGTATTAGTAATCATATGTTAAAACTAATAATGAATTTTTTCCATGGCTTGTGTCGCACATAAGGATATGTTTTAATGAATAGTAACATATCATTAAGAATATATTATTTAATATAATAAAATATTACATATCCATTATTTATATGGATATAAGTATGATTAGAAATTATATGATAATATGTAGTTGAATTCAGTAGATACAAATCAATTAAAAAAAATAATATTAATAAAAAATGAATATAAAAGTAATGAATTTATAAAAGAATATTTTTATGAGAAAATGAGGATCTATCATAAAAAGGTATATTAATTATTGTTAGTTAATTACATTAATTATATTTATATACTAGTTATTAAATTAACTATTTTTAAATTCATCCAATATATTTTTCAATCATAATTTAATGAGAAGCCATATTTTATACATAAAAACCGAGTTTTTATAGAAAATTATTTATAACTCCATTTAATGGAAAGAATATTTTTAATATTAATTTGGGATGTTATTGTAAATTTTATATTTCATAATAAAAGATATTTTGGTAATGTAAATGTATAAATTTGGATATTTTGAATTTTAATTATTTTTCTGTAAAGTTTCATTTTTTTGAATTAGTGAAGTATACATAATTTAATTACAAATTTTCATTTTTATCGAATTTATTTATATAGATAAATTGCATCATCCTGTACCTTCCTCATTGTCTTAAGAAGGAGGTGATATGCTAATTGTCCTTTATTGATATTCCCATGGGGACAAAGGCCTGTAATAAATTTTGAGGGCTTCATGAACATTTGGGGAATGATTTTACCTTACAAATAATCCAACCAACCATGAAATTCACAACCAACCACAACTAAATTGTGCATGTCAAAAAATAAACCCAATCAATAGCTTACCAAGATAAAACCAACCTATTAATTAATAATTCCCATAAACAATACAACTAACCAACAAAAATCACATTATTAGAGTACCAAGAAGAAGACTCAACACCAAGACCCCAAGGAAACCCTCTCATGCTCCACAACTCCACCCCAAGATACATGATCAAATAACCACAATATCACCCAAGAATTTTGTTGTACTACTTGAAAAATGTGTTCTTTAACCCCTACCTATGTTATGTAATACCTGATCTTTAAAAGATCCCATTTTCCAATTAAGGGGGTGAGTAATAATACTCTGTAGTATTTCCCCAAATGTCTTCCCTACACAAACCACTTTGTATGAACCATTTGAGAAATTTTATAATGTAGATTACAGAAAACATCAAATAGTCTAACAATTTCTAGCATGCCAAGCAAACCCTTATCATGATACTTTAACCGAAGTCCACCCAATATCATGGAATTCCAAAAAACATGGAATAATCAATTTTACCATCACATATTAAAAAAGTTCCACCTTGAATAAAAACACACAAACAATGCATAACCATAATGTTTTCCAAATCCAAACAGGTAAACAGTCATGGTTGAACTTTACATTCTAGACTGTTTATTACTTTCCCAACCTATTAGTATATAATAACACCTCATTTTATGGTATCCCTTACATTCAATACCGTTCCCATTTATAGAGTGGTACACCATTCCAACTTCTAATAATTCTGGCACAATCATAAAATGCTTCAGTCAGTAAACAAGAAAATACACACACTAAATCCATAACAACATGTATAACACTATTTCACAACCAAAGAATCCCTTAAGAAATAATCTATGACACATTAAATTTCAACAATAAAACCCTTTTTATAAAAAAAAATTCCCAAAAATCAATACATGATATCAATTTTAAAATCAATATTTTATGACGTGACAAAAAAGAACATTTCAACGCAATAACCGATTTTACCACAAATTCCAAAAATCACCAAAAATTGAATTTCTAAAAAAAATTATACTTCATAATCACAACCAAATACAAGGAATACCAACTAACTGAAAAGAAATCATCATGTTCTATAAAATTGTTTTTTTCAGAGAAGTCTCTTACCTAAGTGTTTCACTGAAATTCACCAACTCACAACCGCAACACTTATACAGGTGAAGTCACCAAAAAACATTTAAGATATCCTTTCATAACATCAAAAATAACAAATAAAACATTTATTGAAACAGAAACCATATATATACATGATTAAATTGTAGATCTATAAAACAAGGAGAGGGGGAAAACTAGATCTAAGGGGGAATCGAATGATCCAAGAGAGGGGGATTACCATGGGAAAACTGCCTTCACCACACCTTTAAAATCCATTGAATAACCTACAAATTTAGTGGGAGAAGTGAGTTAACCCTTTAATAGAAGAAATCTAGAGTAAGTATCAAGTGGGATGAATTTTGCGTTGTTTTTGGATGAATCTCAAGTGAAATGTTTTTAAAAAACCTATATTTAATGTTGGGATTGTTTCGGTTGCATGTTTAGAAAAACAATGCAATTACTATTCTCCCACTACTCTCTAATGGGGTCCCTTCATAGATTCCTCACTTGTTTATACCAATATTGTGAATACTATGGAATTCCCACAACCTTATGTAGCACGGTTACCTAGGGGTTCTTCACATTTTCACCTAACCATGCTCAAACTGTGTACCCTTAGAAAAATCTAGAAACATTTCCAAAACCATACCAAATCCTCTAAATAATTTCCCAACAACAATAATCCCAGAAAAATGAATAAAAACGGTTACATACCTCAATTATGTGGTACTAAATTATCCCAAAAATTGGACATTCCATCCTTTAAAAGTAGAGATCCATTACTTCTACAAAAGAGCTTTGACAATTTCCCAACCATCTATCTCCCCCACTCCCAAGTCTCCTCCTCAATATAAACATGCTTAAAAAAATCGAGATATAGACCAATGATTTTACCATGCAAGATTTTCTCTTTCCTATCCTTAATCTAATATTTCATGTCCACCAATGAAGAATATACCTCTAGCTCAACATGATCCCATCAAATCCCTTGGTTATGATCTTGTTGATACTTCTTCAACTGAGACACATGGAAGACATTGTGCACTACCATGAACCATGGTGGAAATGAAAACTAATAAGCTACCTCATGATGTTTCTCATGTATCTAAAAAGTCACAATATATCATTGAGATAAAATTCCCTACATTCCAAACAGATGATGTCCAGGAATATGAGAAATTCTAAAGAAAATAGGATTACCCACCTCAGATGTTAATGGTATGTGATGATGGTATACATATTATTTCTGAAGACTCTATGTCATCTTTTAATCTTCCTAGTCAAATTAATCATCATTTTTCCTCCTTGACAGGTTTTGGCCCAACCAACCAATATTCCCATGTTTACACACAACATAGTGGGGAGTGAAACAAGAATCCATTAAACTCTTCATATGTAGCCATATATATTAAGGCATGATAACTATTATTATTCATGAAATAATATAACAATTAGTTATCCTTCCATGAGACACAAAATACCATCATACAAGCTTATAACATATCATCCAATGTTTGTGTCTTTCTCTCAGATTTCACAACCATATAAGGATGATACGCTATAATCATCGTCAACTTAGTCCCAAGATCTTACTGTAATATTTTACAAAACTAAGATGTGAACCTCGGTTCTCAATCTAATAAAATGGAAACCATATCACTATGGCTCTTTAAAACATTTTAGATATAGATTTCGGATAGATCATCCACTATATAACATTCAAAAAATGGATAAAATCAGTTTACTTTCTATGTAGTTCATGAATCACCATATGAAATCATTCATTCATACAGTTATTGGGAGACATGAAAAGAAACCATCGATATCTATTCAAGCTTATATACATGGATATGTAATGATTGAAACATACCTACTATCTTTTGATACTGTACCTTGAATTTCTAACAAATCAAGCATCTTGAATCAAACTGTTCCACAATACATTCCATACCAACCCCAAAAAACTGTGCATTCAACACTTTATACATTTTATGAATTTTAGGATGAACATCCCATCAAGAATAATGATAATCCATAAGAAGTTTCCCTCGACTAGCCACTAGTAACACCAACTGATTCCAAAAACACAAAACTAATTTCCCATTCTAGTAACATCTTTCAATTGTCTTCATTCCATTGAGTTTTTACCTCATCATCATACACTCATAATTAGACACACGTAACTATTTATCATAACCAAACATGGCAGGAACCAAAGGGACTGGAAAGAAAGTGGTCCTATCTCACTGATCCTTACATTATAACTACATGTTGACTATTATAGACATCAACTGCCCCTAATCTGATGTATCTTTCACCACTTGATCATATGACTCCCTACTTAATTCATTCACCACTGAATTTACCTTAAATGTTGTATAAATCAGTTCAAAATTCACCATATAGAGATTCTACATCTATCTACATTGTCCCATGTTCAAATCCCCAAGTGAGAAAATATTCTTCAAGCTCTTGTGATCAGTAATGATTGTAAATTTCTCCCCAAATAGAAAATGATGAACCATTTCCAATGCATGAACTACCAAAACCAACTGAAAATAATTTTTATGTAGTTATTCTAAGGAACCCTCAACAGTCACGATCTACACAACACCATGTGATCCCCTTACATGAGAAGATAACACAACCTTGATCCGGATGCGTCACAATACCCCACATACTATTTTCCATGTTGTAGAAAAACCAATATTGGGGTTGATGTTAGTCAACCCCCAATCTCTTAAAAATGTTTATAACACTAATCATTCACTTTAAATGAAACATTATTCCATGTCAAATATTTTATTGGTGAGGCCAATCCTGATAAATAATGAACAAATCGTCGATAATATCCTACTAGAATTGGGATGCTCTAAATCTAAAAAATATTATACGGTGGTTGTGATTAAATAACATTCCATATCATTTCTGAATCAATTGAAACACCATTTAATGAAATACCATTGAAAAGGAAATGAACTTCCTATATTCAAAAATATAAAATTGAATATTTTTTATATAACAGATGATCACTCAATATCCTCAACACTATCGCCAAGTGTTTCTCTGGCCCCATCCATTTCCTAGAATTCATCGATACATCATCAAAAAATTATACTACAAATAGAAGTATATATCAGTTATTTGTCATAACCTAATTTATCCTATGATAATCAACACATAGATGAAGAGTTTTATCCTATTTTTTATCAAACAAAACCAGTGCTACCCATATAGAAGTGAATGGCTATATGATACATTTTTTCAAATCCCCCAATTGTACATTAAATTGACTAAATTCTACTGATGCCATCTATTATGATGAAAGTTAGATACGTATGGTCCTTGGATAATGATCAATATTGATCTCCACTTATCTCATGGGTGGTACCCCTAAGAATATTTTAGGGAAGACATAAAAAAATTGATCAACAATCAATGGCAAAATGATATGTTGAACTTCTAAAATTGATGCCAACAAAAATAAACTATTTAATATGATATCCTTCTAATATCTAGTGCTAATAAACATATTCAATCTAGTTTTTCATTATTCTTTACTATGAATAGATGTTTACAACCATTATCCATCATGAAACTAATTTTCCATATATATCAGTCATTGTGATCCATAAACATTTCCAATCTATCCATTCCTAGGATAATATCATAATCATTCATCTCATACATTGAAGAATCCCACGTCAATTCAACCATATCCACAATTATACCACACATTCTACACACGAAGCCCTGATACAGTCTTTGACCTAGATGAGATTTAATTTTTAAAACTATAGGCATCATTTCTATAGGTAAAATTATATAACTATTAGTATTATAATCAATAAAATACTGATAATCAGTTTTATCAAACAGTTCTTGCATCAAGGTAGAATGAAAAATAATCATACCTCACACTGTGGACGGTCATGCCTACTCATCTATTACAACCTAGTTTTCTCCAAACAACTACATTGTTACCATACTATAGTCTTTATTTCCCTACTAAGGAGTCATGGTATTCCAAGAATCACCATGAATAAATTTAGTCTCCTTATTAGCGGTATTCTACCACCCCACCCTGTTGAGGCGTGGGATGCCTACAACCCTATAGGAGTTTCATGAACACCAAGCCATGGATCATTGTGATAATAACACAGAATATTCCCCATATTCTTACCGTTATGACATTTTGAAGGATGTGCCAAAAAATCATTCTTGATGTGTCCCAAAGAGTCACTCTCAAATTATCCTAACATACTCTGAGTCATGAAAAGAATAATCACTGATCTTGTCTTTGGCTTGTTAGTTGTTCTCCCTCCTTAGAAATATGGGTACCTTACCTAATTGATCCTAGTGTTAGAGTTCCCACCATTTCCCATGGGTACCCATATGCTTCCCCAACATGTAGCTAACAAAATATCACATTGATCTACTATTTCTCTATTCTCCATTTTCGTGTAAAAAATATACATAGAACCTGTATTTTATAACACATTATCTACCTAAAACCATATTATAAAATACAATCCTTTAGCGATATACTAAACTCCACCTCAGGTGAAAACCTCACTATTTTCATAAACATAGTTTCATATTCTCTTACCAAGAGGTTATTTTTCGTTAAATGAAATAAATATGTTGTGTGTAAATTATAATCCTTTGATGGTGAAATTGTTTTGTTAATATATTTTTGAAAACCATCTCATGTCATACGTTGGTTTGTTCTATATTGGAATGTAAAATCCCACCATTGAAGGAAAAAATCATCAAATGTTTACATTTCTAGTTTCACATTCATCTCCACAGATGTTTCCAATAATTCAAATATCCAATTCGTTAGCTTCGACAGTGCCTTGACATTTTTATTTCCATAATCACCCCTAAATATGGGTAGATGATTCCTTCAAAACAGATACTCGTGATCCATATACTATGGATCATCACATGAGCCTCAACCAATTGGTGAGGTATCCTTAAGTGAATCCACAAGACCCAGGTTCAAAAACTAGGTAGAGGCATATTTATAGTACTGTAGTAGTATTCAAGAAGTATTGTAGAAGAACTGTACACTTTGAGGGAATTTTAGTAGAACTGTACACTATACAGGTACTATATCATAAAATTCCACTGTGCAGGTACTGTAGTAGGCACTCTAGTAGGTATTGTTCAGTACTGTAGTAGCTTGAACTATTCACCTTTAGGCCACAGGCAGTTACCCCAGACAGACTACAGAAAAGGATAAGACTTAGAAGAGGATTCAGAGTAGGTGCACTCACCAGAGAAAAACCAATTGGATTTTTTAGAATGAGATGATATTTCCATGTTATCAGGACCAACCTGTGCTTGGATATGATGCCTAGCGAGACTTGCATGCGAAGGTGGAGAGCTACTATCATGATGTAGAAGTTGGGTAGGGGTAGTTTCTTGTAGATAGTATGGTGGAATTCATAAGACATTTAGTTTATGTAATCTACTAAGCCTAAAGGCCATGTAATTTTAGAACCTACGGGCTGTTTAAGGGTTTCTCTCAGCCCTTGAAAGGGCGGTTATCAAAATTCAATAAAAATGAAGTCCTTCAGGCCATTCGAGCATATGATTTGGCTCATCTAATTTATTCCCACCTTCCACAGCCTGGAATTCATTAACTATACTCTGAATTAGGTATTTTTATATATGGGGATCAGGTGAAACCACATTTTTAGAAACTTCCCTTTAATGGTATCTATGACGCTTACCCGATTCCATTTCTATCAATACAAATTCCACCATAAAACTCACTCTCTTTGAAAGAAAAGTATACAATTTCAAATTCAATTACATTGCAACTATGAAAATAAGGATATCCACAGGTTTAAATTTCTCAGGTTATTCCGTTATGAAATAAATCATCCTTGTTTTGAAAATCAACCCGTTTTCATAATAACACAACCATGCACATTTTAAATCCTCACATTTAAAACTGATTTCCTGATTTTAAACAAATATATTTATCCTTACTAAAACATAATACATTTTTAAAAATGAAATATGAAATCTTAGTCAAAATTAATTGTTACCATGAATTCCTTGTTCCTCTCAATGGATAATCCAACGAAAATGATATTTTGAATTCTTATAAGTGTCTCCACAACACTTATGCACCCAATTCTATGGTAACATTATCTAATGAATAATAGGGTTAGATAAAACCTTTTCTGTTATAAATACCAAGTTACAACACTACTACTTATTAATACCATTTAGAATCAAGGAATAAAGTATGAATGAGTGTTAAATTCCTTAAAAAGACATAGAACATATGCAAAAGGATCAAACAACTGATACAACATTTAATGTCAATCCCATTACTCTTTGGCTTTACAAGGTAGTGAGATGCTACGTGGCCTTAGGCAATTCTCTCAACAAGACAAAATCATGAAATAAATGATGTGGTATATAAGAAAAATTTGGGAATGATTTCACCTTTGAAATAATCAAACCTTCTATGCAAGTCATAACCAACCATAACTACATAATGCATGTTAAGAAAATACACCCAAACAATACATTACCAAGAGACAACCATCCTATTCCATACCAATTCCCATTACCAGTAATACAAACCCAAAAAAATAACAACATAATTGTAACAAGTAGAAGACTCAACATAAATACCCTATGAAAACCATTTCATTCTCTATAGATCCACACCAAGATCTATGCTCCAAGAACAACAATATCATCGAAGCATCACAATGGACCACTATAAAAATGATATGCATTACATTACATATTTCCCGGATACCACATTTTCAAAAGAAAACATGTGACATAGTATGGGTTGAGTAATAATAATCAGTAGGATTAACCAAAATTAATTCCCAACATACACCATTATGATAGAACCATTAAAACATTTATATAAATTTTTATACATAAAACATCAATCCGAGGGAAAAATTCAAGAAATCTAAACACACCCTTTCCGAGAAACCTTTTCCAAAATACACACATTACAAGGGAAATACAATAACCATGAAATATTTCATTATAACACCACATATTAAAAAAAAATCCACATTTAATAACCACAAACATACAAATCATAATCATAATGTTTCACCCAACCAAACTGGTAAACAATCACAGTGGAGCTTCTTGTCCAATCATCTTTACTCCTTTCCCAATTTATTTGTACTTAAAACCCCACATATTTTTTATGGTAGCGCTTCTATCCACTATCCATATACTCTTTATATTTTTACTCTCCTCCCACATATTATAATACAAAAACAATAAAAAATATTCAAGCCAATGTACAAGCACAAACACACACTAATGCCACCCTAATATGAAAACAACTATTTCACTACCCAATAGTCTCTTAGGACATCATCCCTGAAATATTACATATCATAAAAGTAACCCCATTTGAGGAAAATCATTTTTAGAAAAACATTTTCATTAATCATCCCAAGCTGTTGAATTTAAAATCAAAATTTAAAAATAAGACAATAAAGAACATTTCAAAGCAATAAATAATATTCTCCAAAATCCAAAAATTATTAAAATAAGAATTTTCGAAATGGTAATAACATCCTAATTATAACCAAAACCTATAGAATCAAAATATTGGAAATAATGAAGCTAGATATAGATAAATGATGTTGAGATATAATCCAACAATGGTAGGTTTTAGTGAAATTGGTCAACATAGAAGAACACCACAAATCTATGTTAACTCTCCACCAAGTCTGCCTTAGATCTCTTTTCCAATCTTCAACAATTCCAAATTTCAAAAAATTTGGAAGAAAAAATTATATCTAAAATGGATTGTTTGAAATCAAGAATATTGTGTGAGTAAAATAACTATAACAAATAAAAATCCAGAAGAATCTAAGAGATCTGGATTAATATTGAAGAACAACCAGGAATCCCCCATGAAAAACCCTTAAATCACCTCCTAAATTATTGAGTGAGGTTCCCTAAACCATTAAGAGATGAAATCACAAGTGAGGCTCAAGTGAATGGAATTTTGTGGTGTATTAGGTTAAATATTGTGTTAATTAATTCTAAAAAATCCATTTTCAATGTTGTGAATGGTCAGCTCACACTATTAGAAAAAATGTGCAATAACTTTGCTCGAGCTACTATTCAAAGGTTTCCCCCACACGATTTAACTACATGGTTAGACAAACCATGCCGAAATAATGTCAATCCTACTACATAATATTTCCATGTTACCTAGGGGGTTCTACACGGTTTCACCTAACTCTGCTTAAAATATTCACCCTCTAAAAAGTCCCAAAACAAATTGAAAACCTTTCCAATTCCCCCAACCATTACCCAACAACATAAACCACATAATAAGGGATAAAAATGGGTTACATACCTCAATCCGCTATTCTAAATAATTTTTTTTTATTTTTATTTTTGATGTTATCTAAATCAATATTTTTTTAATTAACCTAATCTTGTTCTTTGGAATCAATTTCACCAAAAAAATTAATATAATAGGATAGGAATCTTTTAAAAGAGTATACTTAATTTTTTTTCCCATCCCATCTACAAGATAAAATTTCAATTGATTTCTACATGATTTTTTACATTAAGTGGGAAAATATTTTCCCATATTAATAATCATCATAAAATATTATATTAAATATAGACAACATAGATTTTTACTAAATCCTTTCATGGAATTGATTAAAATTAATTATAATGAATAAGAGGAAAATTATATATAAAAATGAACTGAACCCTAATCCTATGGGAAATGTTTTTTCATAATTTCCAAAATTTTAGTGGATTTCCAAATATATAACCTATACTACCTCTTATTATCATGTGAAAATTATTTGATCCATCAGAAAAATGAAAAATTCAAATTGAATTGTATTTCCAAAAATAAAATGAATTCCACTCCACCTCCATTATAAACTATTTATCAACCATCCCACTACCCCAAATATATCATGCCACGTTTTCCAGACCACGATCGACCAAAATAACTCAATACAAAACCCTCCCCTCAACCTATAAGCCTCACCTTGAGAATTTTTTCATCCAATGAATCCCTATGGTACAATTATAGAGAAGTTACCCAACGAAGTGGTAAAATCTATCATTTTGTTCCTTTGTATTGCTTTAATTCTACACCACCTGTATTGTTTTTTCATACATGGTCATAAAATAACCACATTATCCCAAATATACTAATCGGTTGGTATATTAATTTTTATATGTACATGTACACCAATATCCGTATAATGGGTAAATAACATACAATTATTGTGTATGGTGAATTATCGCCTCAGGAATCGAAGATGCTCATTTTACATTACCACCTCTCATTGAAGGTCTTTATGATTTAATCTCTATTTATATGTGTTATAAATTATATATATAATTTCTTTATACTTACATAATTAATCCTTATAATTTACCCATTATGAACACATTTTTGTGGGAATATGATAACATCATTTTTTTAAAGTGTGGACTACTGCACCCTCAATGTGAAGTGATTTGATCACGCTATGCATTGAATGTAAGAAGGTTGGTGTTAATAGAAATATTTAACATATATTAAAAAGATATTATTATGAATTATAATAGACAAATACATATATATAATTTACTCATCATTCTATTAAAATACGTTATGAAAATGAAAGTAGTGTTCATGTGTACATACAACCTTCCATATCTATGAATATAGCCTTTCATTTCCTATGATAAAATGTAATATATTATTCTAAATTAATATATAAAATAAATAAATGATAATTTAGAACTTTTTTCCAAAGTACGTATGATGAAACTATCAAATAGTTAATATGAACATCAAGTAACAAGTTAAAACAAACTCGACATACTAGACAGTTAACACCCTAAATATTAAAAATATTGAATGTTTGTAATAAAATGGGTTCTAAGATATAAGAATAAGATATTATGTCATATAATAAAATGTATATATGTCAATAATAATTTTTAACACTCATAAATCCATTTTAAATGATATTACTTATTTTTCACAAAAATGAAAATTCAAGGTAATAGATCCCATCTCAATTAACGTTCCATTGCGTCTTAT
The DNA here is from genome assembly GCA_963277665.1 of Viscum album. Classification (NCBI taxonomy): domain Eukaryota; kingdom Viridiplantae; phylum Streptophyta; class Magnoliopsida; order Santalales; family Viscaceae; genus Viscum; species Viscum album. Next base: position 2,129,801,253 of record OY728152.1, on the reverse strand, counting down.
TTGTTCTTATTCTCCTAGTTTTTTTATTTTGTGTATATAATTCCATTTTAAATGTTATATAATGAATCCAAATATTTTAATAATATTATATGTTTCATTTAATATTTTTCCTTCATTGGGAGTGTGATACAACAGTTTCGAGGTTTTTAGTGAAACTTTGTTATTTTCAAATATAACTCTAATAAGGAATGTTTTAACAATATTTAAATGGAATTTTCGTTAATCAACATCATGAACATTGTTTTTACATATAAAAAATAGAATAATTATTGATAATTACATATTATTCATTCAATATGGAAATTTTTTTATAAGGCATGATTTATATTATTTATTTTGTTTATTCTATTATTATGCTTCATTTCCCCAGGTTATGAAGTGGAAATTTAACACCCCGAGCTTCCACGATACGCTTCTCTTTCAATAATGCAATAGCTTGCATTGTACGCAAGTTCGAAATTCTAACGCACCGCGACCAATCAAAATAGACATTATGAATAGTAATACCCAATTTTTGAAATTATATATATTTTATATTTCAAGATGGATTTCAGTTTTTGATTAGGAATATCAAAATTATCCTATGTTGAATTTTTGGTATTTTTCTGAGAACTTCCAATTTTTAATGAATAGTGAAAAATACATAAAAACAACTTTTTTAATCAAAATAATTTATATTGATAAATTATAATATTTAGTGGTTTTAAAGTATAATTAAAATATATTTTTACTATTTTTTTAATGGAGTTCCTTAGAATTAATTTCACTTTGAAATTGGACATAAATAATTGTCAATCTTTTGATATATATTGTTTCTTAAAAACACGCTATTTATTGTGACAGCGGGAATTAGTTATAAATTAAAATAATGCAACTTATATGTTTGGAATTTTTTTAAATAGACATCATTTTTGAATTCGGAATATTAATTATTGCTTAGGGTGAAATTTTGGCTTTGTTCTGAACAACTTCAATTTTTTAGGAATAGTGAAACCACCAAGTGGTAGTTAAAAACTGATTTTTCGTTTAAATTAATCATTACAACATCTGTGATTTGATTTTAAAATATCTGACATACATGGTTGTCATTTCGAAGTAAAATGTGGTTCAATGTGATTAATATAATTTTTTTGGTGAATAGTAACTTTTAAGTTTAATTAATCGCGATTAAAGGTAATTAGTGAAATTTAAGGTAAAAATGATATTATAAAAATATGAAAACACCTTTACACTTGTCCTACCACTATTGGATGAGTTATGGCCGACCAAGAAAATCCATGGGTCAACTTGGGGACCCCATGGAGCCACTTTGGTTGGAAAATGACAAAAAAATATTTTTATTTACTGTTAAAATAAAAATGTCACAAACATTAGTTGTTTTACTAAAACAATTTTTAAATGGGGTTATAGAAGACATATTTTTTACTATAAATTTACATTAGAAAGATAAAAATATTTCCTATATCATGATATTTTTTTTATAATTTTTAGACATTAAATAAATTAAATTTTTTATGACACCATGATGATGCAACGATTACCTCATTAATTAACGATTTAAATAAAATGAAAAGATAATGTAAAATATAAGACATACACTTATCATAAACCTATTGGATGAGTATATTTAGAACCCTTATCACCTTATCCTCGAACTATATTAGTTTGGGACCTTTAAAATCCGAAACTCATTATATAATAAGGTAACATTTCATTACTTTCCAAGAGTGCCCCTCCTCTCCTCTTATAAAAGGACCCCACCACTACCACCTTATTCACATCATCAAAGCCTTTTGTCTCGGCCATAATCTGCCCAAATACTCCCTCAACTTCCCTCTCTTACTCCTAGAAGCCTAAATTTGGGCATAATTCTTCCAAAGGAAGCCTTTGGCTTAAATAAAAAAGAGATACCTGATTTTAAGTTAATCTCTTCTTTTATGTTCTTTTGTTTTATTTTGCTTCTCCAACCACCTAAACTCTTTTTATTACTTTATTTTATAACAACAACAGTATCTAAAATATACTAGGATGTTGTTATTATAAGGATTTTATTTAAACTTACACACACCATCGTCTAATATTTAAAAAACATATTGTTTCTGTGGGTGGCGAAATACTGCCTCACGAAATGATGATTGTTCAATATTCTTTTAACACCTATAATGGTGGCCATTTTGATGACACTAATTTCATATATGATATATATATTATGTTTATGTTTTATTTATGCTTCTTTATTTCTAATTTATGGCATACCATTATGATTTCCGTTATTGGTAAACTTTATAATTTCATTTTTGGAAGTGCGGACTACCGCACCCTCAAAGTGATTTGAATCGTTAATGCCATATGTGGGATGTATAAAGGATGGAGTAAATGGTATTATAAATTATATTATACTGGAATTATAGTATACCTTTATATAATTATAATTTCATTCCATTAAAAATGAAATAGAATTGAAAGTAGCGTTCATGCGTACGTACGGCTTACCGTCTCCATGAATGGTGCATTTCATTTCTTACCTCTAAATGTTATGTAATAATATAAATTCATTTATATACTGGATATATATGATATATATGATATCTAAATCATGAATATAATTCTGGATATAATGGATATTTCACCACATGAACAACTTGTAATTATAAGAAGTTTATTTTTGACTCAAGTACCAAAGATCGACAAAATGACTGTTATTAACATAAATAATAAATAATGTTCATAACATGGTAATAATTGATATAATAGGAATAATTAACATGAAAAAGGTTCTTAAGAAATTATAAATTAACTCTAGTTTATTATCCTGGAGTTTAAAGAACGGTCGAGTCAAGTTGGACATGAGGTAAGGGAATTTCTTAACCCAATTTCCATTCTTTGGGTTAATCTCCTACTTTCAAATTACGTCATGATATTATTATGTCCTATCTTGTATGTGTACTTTATTTATGTGTACTTATAGTGAATACACTTAATAGATCTATTTTATTAACAAAATTCTTTGTAAGGTAACTTCTTAATTCAATTTCTATTCTTTGTGTTAATCTCCAACTTTCAAATTAGGTCATGATATTATTATGTCCTATCTCGTATTTGTACTTTCTTTATGTGTACTTATAGTGAATACACATAATTGATATATTTTGTTTAAAAATTATCTTTTTAAGGGATTTCGTCTTAATCTCCATTCATTGAGGCATATTTTGTTTTATACACATATTTCTTTTATACGGTGTATAAACCCCTTTGACTTTTACTTTTATTCAAAATGAATCTTTTTTATACGAAGCATTTTACTAAAAGACAAAATGGAATGTTTTTTTCTGTCTTGGGTATGCGGCGACAATGAATTCTCCACCATCGTGATGATTATTTGACTTTCGGCTTCCTCTACAAGCCATAATTTCTTTTAAAAGATACATAAATACCATGTTTTAATTTTAATTTATTTTGGTATTGAAAATGGGTTTGATAATGTTTTATTATAACAATGTGTTGTATTGATATCTTGTTATTAAAATGTGGAGATGTTATATTTCCTTTATGAATGTTTTATGTGATATGATTATGTTATGGTTTATGATATGTTTAAACCTGTTCATATGAGGAATGCATTGGACTTAATAAGTGACAGGTGGAACCCACTATATCTCCTCGATGCATCGGTAGGTCTCATGAGACAAACTAGTGTCTTGTCACGAGGCCTTGACAAAATCTTATTTGTGGTCTTGGCACGAGGCCTTGTCTATGTGGTAATGATAGTCTGGCATTATCCATTCCATCATTATGAAAGTGGTTATTGATATTTCATGTGATTATTCGACCAGTATAATATCCATGTGAATAATTAAATGAAATAATCTCATTTTAGTTTTTCCATATTATGTGGAAGTTCAAGTTTAAAGGCTTTTGTTTTAGTTATAAATTGCCTTAAATGTTTATGTTTATTTACGAAAGCTTCTGCTATATTGTTATCCTTACTGAGCATCTGAGCTCACCCCTTAAAATGTTTTATTTTTTCAAGGATGTGAAAAAGTATTTTATAAATGACTTGTAGGGATAGTCAGAAGAGGATATGAGTGTGCACTATGGAGACTTTGTTATTGTAGTTTTCCACTTTATGATGTAATGCAACATTTATGAATGTATCTAGTGTTACTAAGGCTATTAAACTAATCGGCCTTTTGAGACTTGATCTTTTGTAATCATGACAATGTTATGCAATAATGGACCGACTCTGGGTAATTGGGGTCGGGGCGTTACTGTTGGTATCAGAGGAAGTTTAGTACTAACCTTGGAAGATAGATTTAGATAAACTCTGATTAGATCCCATAGCCCTAAGATAGACTTTGAGGATTAGTATAGAATAACTTCCTAGAATTTTGGTATTATAGATATTTTGTGAGTTTTTTGAAAAATACATCCCTGTATGGATACGAGCAGGTAGGGTCGGATCTCGCACAGATGTACCTAGTTGTAAAACCCGAAATCACCGCTTTGAGCTGGACTCGAACAGGAACTGGTGCACGAAACGGCCCTTGCTGCACTCTTGGTTACGACACTCCCGGGAGATATGCTTAGGATAATTCTCATTTTTTTTTACAATCAACTATGAAGGGTTATGAGTGTATACTTCCTTAATGAAAACATTTTTATGATTATGGATTATATCCATAAATAGTTCAATTTATGTAAAGTATTTTACAAGTATGGAATTATGTATTTTGATTCATAAAATAATCTATTTTATGCCATTGTTTAGAAATGGAGCCTAGTGGAAGGAATGGAAACTGTATCAATGCACTCACTCTGTGTATGGATTTCCCTCCTGCTCAAGATAATTATTGTGGATCTAGAGATACAACTGGGGCTGATCAACTTATTATCATACTGGGAAAACTCACTCAGGTTATGAATAATAACCTAACTCGTATGGAGCACCCTGATCTGCAACGTGGAGGATCAATGTTAGAACGCCTCATGAGTCAAAAACCTCCAACATTTAATGGGGGTACAAATCCATTATTAGATGAGTAATGTATAAAATCCCAAGAGAAAATATTCCACGCCTTGGGTAGTCGCGAAAGGGATAAGGTTGTCATGGCAGTCTACCGCCTCACTAGAGATGCAGATCAATGGTGGTCGCTAATTCAAAACACAAAGGAAGATGTAGAAGTTTCATGAATGGAATGGAGGGAGATTAAGGAAATTTTCATTGAAAAATACTTTCCACATGAGCATCAAGCAGATATTGAAAGGAAATTTCTGAGTCTAAGGAAGAAGGAAGATGAGATTGTCACAATGTATGAGGCTAACTTTACAAGGATTGTGTGGCATGCTGCAGATTATATACGTACCCAAGAATTAAGATTTATCGTTTCTTTGATGGGTTAAAACCATTTCTCTGTCGAGCATTAGTCTCACAAACCTTCTTGTCATACGAAGATATTGTCTCATGTGCTATTAAGACAGAAAATGAATTCTCTAAATCTTATGACAATAATGTAAAGCAAGAGAAGAAGAGAACGATGGAACAAGAGACAGATAAAGGGAAGAAGGGAAGGAAGGATTTTCCATTAAGCGATAATTGTGGGAAGAATCACCCCGGTACTTGCCTAAAAGGAATGAGAGTTTGTTATAAATGTGGAGAAAAAGGTCACCAGGCTCGTGATTTTAAGGTAAATAAGGAGGCTATCAATGTTGAATGCTACAATTGTAGGGAAATAGGGCATTATGAAAATGAATGTCCTAAGCGTCATGGAAACTTACCTCAGAAAAGGCCAAGGGATCATGGACAATATTATGTTTTTACTACAATTGAAGTGGAATAATTAATGTATTGGTGCTTTTGGACTCAAGGATTATATTCTGGTTATGTACTGTAGTACTTGTTGTTTTCATTAAGGATTTAATATGATGATGGTAATCATATTGATAGTATGTGACAATAAGAGAAACTTTACTTTGTTTGGGGAATCTGATGTTACAATTGATTTTGGAATTTAGATACCTTTTAGAGAAAGTATGGATAGAGGTATTTTGGATAACTATAAAGGTTGGAATGAATTATGTTGAACTTCGGATAGTATTGTTTAAGGTTAAAACATTTCTGAAGATTATTTTTGGAATATTATAATACTATACTTTTAGGAAAAGGACAACCAACAGGTTGGGGGATAACCTGTCGCGTCAGACAAAGCTGTAAAAATCGAACCCACAACCATAGTGTGACATGCCTTTATTACCTACCACTAGCCTACAGGAAGTCCCTGGTTATTACAAAATAGTTTTCCTAATCAAAATGGTATGTGGTAATATTTGGAACCTTATACAATTAGGTTAAATAGAATATTTTTGAGTTCCTGTACCATTTGGAGTGAAAGATGGGTTTGTGATAAAAATTTATTAAAGAATTAAAGTCTACATGACAAGTAAGTATATTTCCTTACGTTCTTAGTAAATCTCTTAAATAAATTCCTCAACATTATGAAAGGTAACTTAAAAAAACGTTGCCATTTAACTTTTCCAACAGGGGATTCATTGACCGTTTATCCAATCACATGATTCTGATTTTCCTATGGTTAAGTTTATCCTAATACTGTTTTCTACAACTCTCTATCATACCTTAATGGTTTTTTTTCTTCCATATCTATATTTTCATATAATCCTAGTATGACCTATCTCGGGTGACCTTTGTACTTCCTTTTCATTCTTTTAATGTTATATTTTTATTATCATTATTTATGATGTGGGTTTTCCACAAAAGTATTTTCTATTTTCAACCATTTATTTTCAAAGAAAAATTTCAAATTTTGACGACGCAATTTATTGAAGGAGGGGAGAATGTAACACCACGAGCTTCTATGATACGCTTCTCTTTCAATAATGCAATAGCTTGCATTGTACGCAAGCTTGAGATTTTAACACACCGCGACCAATCAAAATAGCCATTATGAATTGTAATAACCACTATTTGAAATTATATATATTGAATATTTAAAAATGGACTTCATTTTTGGATTTGGAATATCGAAATTTTCCTATGCTGAATTTTTGGTATTTTTCCGAGAACATCCAATTTTTTATGAATAGTGAAAAATTCTTAAATACAACTTTTTTAATCAAAATAATTTATAGTGATAAATTATACTATAGAGTGGTTATAAAGTATAATTATAACATATTTTTACCATTTTATCCAATTGTGTTCGTTATAATTAATATCTCTTTGAAATTGGACATAAATAATTGTCAATATTTTGATATATATTGTTTCTTAAAAACAAGCTATTTGTTGTGACAACGGGAATTAGTTATAAATTTAATTAATTTAATTTATATGTTTGTAATTTTTTTAAATTATACATCAATTTTGATTTTGGAATATCAATTATAGCTTAGAATGAAATTTTGGCATTGTTCTGAAAAACTTCAATTTTTGATGAATAGTGAAACCACTAAGTGGTAGTTAATAAACTGATTTTTCATTTAAATTAAACATTACCACTTCTGTGATTTTATTTTAAAAAATCCTACATACATGGTTTTCATTAGGATGTAAAATGTGGTTCAATGGGATTAAAATAATATTCTGGTGAATAGTAACTTTTATGTTTAATTAATCTCGATTAAAGGTAATTAGTGAAATTTAAGGTAAAAATGATATTATAAAAATATTAAAATACCTTTACACTTGTCCTACCTCTATTAGATTTGTCATGGACGACCAAGACAATCCATGGGTCAACTTTGGGGCCCCATTGAGCCCTTTGGTAGGAAAATGACATTAAAAACTTTTTATTTAATGTTAAAATAAAAATGTCACAAACATTAGTTGTTTTACTAAAAAAAATTTAAATTGAGATATAAAAGTCATATTTTTTACTATAAATATTAATTATAAAGATAAAATGATTTCCTACTTCATGATATTTTTTTAATAATTTTTAGACATTAAATAAATTAAATTTGTTATGGCACCATGATGATGCAGTGAATACCTCATTAATTAACGATTTAAATAAAATGAAAATATAATGTAAAATCTAATACTTACACTTGTCAAAAACCTATTGGATGAGTATATTTATAACCCTTATCACCTTATCCTCTATCTCTATAAGTTTGGGACCTTTAAAATCCGAAACTCATTATATAATAAAGTAACATTTCATTACTTTCCAAGAGTACCCCTCCTCTCCTCTTATAAAAGGCCCCCATCACTACCACCTTATTCACACAATCAAAGCCTTTTGGCTCGGCCCAACTCTGCCCAAATACTCTCTCAACTTCCCTCTCTTACTCCTAGATGCATCACTTTGGGCTGAATTCTTTCCAAGGAAGCCTTTGGCTCAAATAAAAAAGAGTTACCTGATTTTAAGGTAATGTCTTCTTTTATGTTCATTTGTTTTATTTTTCTTCTCCAACCCCCTAAACACTTTTTATTCCATTATTTTATAACAAAATCAGTATCCAAAATATAATAGGATGTGTTTATGATAAGGATTTGATTTACAATGACACACACCTTCGTCTAATGGTTAAAGAACATACTGTTTCTGTGGGTGGCGATATACTGCCTCATGAAATGATGATTGTTCAATATTCTTTTAACACCTCTAATGGTGGCCATTTAATGACACTATATTCATATATGATATATATACTATTTTTATGTTTTCCTTATTCTTCTGTATTTCTCATTTATGGCATACCTTTATGATTTCCATTATGGGAAAATGCGATAATTTCCTTTTTTGGAAGTGCGGACTACCGCCCCCTCAAAGTGATTTGAATCGTTACTTCCATATGTGGGATGTATAAAGGATGATTTAAATGGTATTAAACATTATATTATACTGGAAATATAGTATACCTTTATATAATTATAATTTCATTCCATTAAATACGAAATAGAATTGAAAGTAGTGTTCATGCGTACGTACGTCTTACCGTCTCCATGAACGGTGCATTTCATTTATTACCTCTAAATGTTATGCAATATTATAAATGCATTTATATACTGGATATATATGATATATATGATATCTAAATCATGAATATAATTCTTTATATCATGGATATTTCACCACATGAACAACTTGTAATTATAAGAATTTTATTTTTGACTCAAGTACCAAAGATCCACAAAATGACCGTTATTAAATTAAATAATTACATAATGTTCACAACATGGTAATAAGTGATATAAGAGGAATAGTGAACATGAAAAAGGTTCTTAAGAAAGTATAAATTAACTCTAGTTTATTATCTAGGAGGATAAAGAACGGTCGAGTAATTTCGGACACGAGGTAAGGGAATTTCTTAACCCAATTTCCATTCTTTGGGTTAATCTCCTACATTCAAATTACGTCATGATATTATTATGTCCTATCTTGTATGTGTACTTTCTTTATGTGTACTTATAGTTTAAACACATAATAGATCTATTTTATTAAAAAATGTTCTTTGTAAGGGAACTTTTGAACCCAATTTCTATTCTTTGGGTTAATCTCCTACTTTCAAATTATGTCATGATATTATTATGTCCTATCTCGTATTTGTACTATCTTTATGTGTACTTATAGGGAATAAACATAATAGATATATTTTGTTTAAAAATGATCTTTTTAAGGGACATCATCTCAATCTACATTCATTGAGGCATATTTATTTATACACAAATTTCTTTTATACGGTGTGTAAATCCCTTTGAATTTTACTTTTATTCAAAATGAATCTTTTTTATACGAAACATTTTACTAAAAGACAAAATGGAATGTTTTTTTGTCATGCGTATGCAGCGACACCGACTTCTCCGCCACCGTGACGATTATTTGACTTTAGGATTCCTCTACAAGCCATAACTTTTTTTAAAAGAAAAATAAATACCATGTTTTAATTTTCATTTATTTTGGTATCGAAAATTTTTTTGATAATGTTTTATTATATCAATGTGTTGTATTGATATCTTGTGATTGAAATGTGGAAATGTTATATATCCTTTATGCATGTTTTATGTGAGACGATTATGTAATGGTTTATGATATGATTAAACCTATTCATATAAGGAATTTATTGGACTTAATAAGTGACGGGTGGAGCCCGCTATAGCTCCACGAAGAATCGGTAGGTCTCATGAGACAAACTAGTGTCTTGGAACGAGACCTTGACAAAATCTTATTTGTGGTCTTGGAACGAGGTCGTGGCTACGTGGTTATGATAGTCTGGCATTATGCATTCCATCATTATGAAAGTGGTTATTGATATAGAATGTGATTATTCGACGAGTAGAATATGTATGCGAATAATTAAATAGAAATATCTCATTTTAATTTTTCCATATTATTTTGATGTTCATGTTTAAAAGGCTTTTGTTTTAGTTATACGTTGCCTTAAATGTTTATGTTTATTTATGAAAGCTTCTGCTATATTGTTATCCTTACTGAGCATCTGAGCTCACCCCTTTCAATGTTTTATTTTTTCCAGGACGTGAAAAAGTATTTTATGAATGACCTGCATAGATAGTCAGAAGAGGATATGAGTCCGGACTATGGAGGCTTTGTTATTGTAGTTTTTCACTCTATGATGTAATGTAACATTTATGATTGTATCTAGTGTTACCAAAGCTACTAAACTAATCGTTCTTTCGAGACTTGATCTTCTGTGATCATGCCATGTTTACACAATAATGCACCGACTCTAGGTAACTGGGGTCGGGGCGTTACTAGAAATATTTTGAAAATCATTTTGGGATTATTTTTAATTTCAATTTATTATGAATCATTTATTTATTTAATTTTCTTAATTTATTACGGGTATCATATATGTAATCATGTTTTCCAAAACAACTAAATAGATCAATAACTATGGATTTAAAGCTGGTATCTATGACAATTTTAAAAAATATTTTACTAGTTCTAAGATTTTAGGGTTGGGTATTTACAATAAATAACCCCTTTTTTATTTGGCAGATTAATGTTAAGTTAATTTTGTTAAGTTTAGTGACATTCATTATAAATTTTAAATTTCGGAATGTTTATAAGGTGGATTATTTTTAGAATAGAATATATTAAATTATGGATTATGTTTTATAAATTAATATATAACATCAATACATGAATATTTATGTATTTAATTTTTTTAACTATTTTGTTTTTTAATAATAACTATAGTTCAAAAACATGGATTATAATTATTTTATGAAACAGATTTAGCACATTCGACATAAAAAATTAACTGTTAGAGTAAGAGATAATGTTAAAATTGATCATGGAAGGACCAAAGGATGAGATTTTTCTGGTTAAATGGAATATAATCATGTAATTGTATTCCCTTAGATATTCCCAAACATTATGAATATGAGTTTTAAATAAAATATTTCAATATTGTCATCATTTTTATGATATCAATGATCATATATGAACTTATGAGTTTTATGACTTTGTGGTCCTTAAATATATCTTGAATTGGATCTATATCACTCTCCATTATTATTTATGTGTTATTTTTCTTACCCATGTCCATTTTTTCACTTATAGTCTATGTTCTCCTATTTTTATATCTAGTTTTTTTTATTCTAGATCAAAATCACATATCCCTTCAATATATTTAAATAGAAATTTTTTATCCTATTATTAGTTTTGGGTTTCTTATAATGGTATTAAAAATTTTAATCCTTTTATTACTAATCATAATTTAAAATTTTTAGGATTCATGTAATATATTGGGGTTAGAATATATAACCCTTGGGTGTTTTGGAATAATTATATCAATTTAATTTAATCCGTTAGATATTTCCCTTAAAATAATAACTTATTTTCTATTTCATTAAATGTTACACTGATTATAGATTTAGATACACTCAATAACAGGTTTAATTTCTGTTACGTGATACACAATGATTATGTTGTGTAACAGACAACATTGAGTATAAGAAACCCTGAAAAAAAATTAAAATTTTTATAATAATTATGAAATGGAACACCTATAAATTGGAATGTAGAGGGGAATAGAATTATATATATTATGAAAATATATGATGAATTATTTTTCAAACAATAAATTTGAAATTGAAATATAAACTATTTGATAACCAAGGAAATACTTTTCTAATATACATTTTTACATAGAAACATGTTTTATGTTAATAAATTACAAAAATAACTTATGTTGAATGATTTTAATGAAATTTTTATATTATATATTAATTAATAATTGAATAATAATATTACTTGTTTTCTAGACAACTGATAAAAATATATCCATTTTTTACTCTTAAGAATCAATTTTTCTAAAAAGATATAATTTATCTTTTTCGACAGTTGTATTAAAACTTATTAGTCAACAATGTTGACATTTTTAATGTATAATTTGCATTTTTGAAATATTTATATAAAAATGAGATTATTTTTAAATTTTAAGAATCTAAGGAGAACATAATTATTTTTGAATAATGATAAATAATGGGATTTATTGTGAATGTTCATTACTTTTATTGCCTATAAAAATATACAAAAGTATATAAGTTGTTTTTGGAATAATAAATAGTAAAATTATATAAATATATTTATCAAATTTTGGTCATTATAAAAAATTTCATTATGAATTGTTATATATAAACTTTTAAAATTTCATATATTTTTTGGAAACCGGTATTCCCGTTGTGTTTGGAAATTAACATCATTTTAAAATATTCCAATCACATGAATATAATTTGTAATAATATATAATATCTATTTTTTATTAGGATAATATATATTATCAAATAAGTCCAACATAAATTTTGACCTATATTTTTAGTAGCAACATTCTATATTATATATAACGATTAAGGTAAAAATGTGTTTAATAAGAGTCAAACTAAAATGATAAGGGATAAAAATAACCAAAACATTTATAAACAACAATTTTATATCCAAATTGTTAAAATATCCAATAAATTGTCATGAAAGGTTCATTTTGGAGCATTGTTGAATGATACATATGTGGTTTATCATTCATAATTTCAAAAATTACAAGTGTTCCACCCACCACACATATAAAAGGCTAATGCTTCGCACATACTATTCTAACTACAAAAACTATTTGGGATTTCTAATAAATTCCGAAATAAATTCATTATATACATAATCACATAAAAAATAAATATTTTACACATATAAACAACCTTTTAATTTTTTTAAGAAAAGCCCACAAATATTTCCAATATTAGTGGTTACACCCCTAACTATGTATTTTATTTTAATTATTCATAGAACACATTAAAATTATTAAAATCATATGATATAATAACCTATGTATCATCGATATAGTGAGATGTTTTTTTAATTTCCATTTCTTATATTCATCTCTTATTTTTTCAATTTGAATATGAAATCATCGTTCATTTGTTTGATGAACTACCCCGTCATGAACCAATATTATTTATCTTCCATCACTACCTCTCACAAGTGAAGATAATGATATATTTAATTTTTATATATGATATTTATAATATTATTATAAAATTTTAATTATAATTAAATGCCTTTATCCTGTCCGAAAATAAAATTGGAAAATAATAACATCTCTCGTGTGTATAATGGACCATCGACCTATAAACTAATTCGATATGTTTTTTATTTTTTTATTAAATGTATTGTAATAAAGATAAAATATATTAATACAAATTAACTTTTTGATGTAAATATAGATAAATATTTATAATATCACATGTTACTTCGTATATTCTATTCTGTGGGTGATCTTAAAATCTAATTCCTCTGTGTAGTGGAATATTAACTCGTGAATCAATGTGATTTGTTTTTCACATTCCCTTTACATTTATGATAATAATTATAATATTATAATTGATAATTGATATATATTAAATAAAAATTATTATGTAATTTCAAAATATAATTTAACATTCTTTCTTTAATTACATCAAGCAAATGGATACTACATTAATACATATGAACTACATACTCTCACCATTAATGGGGAATTTAATTTCCTGAATCTGAATTTTATTGATATATATATATACATATATATATATGATATTTATGTCATGGTTAAAATTCATTATTTTATTTATCCATGATCATAAAATTAAGACAATAAAAATAAGAAATCAAAATATACAAAAATACATAGCAGTTTTTACGTGAACCATGATTCTGAAAAATAAATTTTGATAAATGGGAAATGAATGGCCATAAGTAATTAGAATAAATTATGATAAATATTATAATATATATTTATTATACATGTGTTTCATATTTATAGGATGTACATCATCTCTTATGGTAATGAATTTCTATCATCATTTTTATTTCAGAGAGACGTGTAAAATTTAGCACTATTTATATTTCTAGATTTATATAGTTATAATGTAACAATTTATATCATAATTTCATTCATTTCAAGAAATTTCATTTTTTATTTTCTATAATACATTATTGTTCTTTATGATTAAAAATTTTACTAAATCCATTGTGGATTTCCTTCTCACATTTTACTTCTATTAGACACATCTATATTCACCAACATGTAATTTTATGTAGTGTATATATATCTGATGAATGTATTTTTCTCATTATTATCCTGATAATTATGGTTATTTACATATAAATTTTAGGATATCTATTTCATGTGGATTACGATTCATGTTTACCATTGTGTTATAAAATTTATGATAAAATATAATCGATTGTCATCCTCGTTTATGATTCTGATTTTGATTAAAAAATATTATACACTATCTCTCAGGAAACTATTTTGTTTTGATCTCATCTGTTTGTTTCATTAGAATAAATTTTTACCATCATTTTTTCTCTTTATTAAAATCAAATTTACCTAATAACGTTTTTATGAGAAATCAGTGTTATCTATCTTTTCGGTCAAAATATAGTTTTTAATCAAAACCCATTTTTATAATTGCTTTTGTTTCAAAAAAAATTGTAATTTTATATTTGAGTTTTTAATGAATTTTTTTACATTATTTAAATTTATAAATAAGTTAAACAATTTATCATTTATTTTTTCAAATAGTTATCATTTGAAATTTACATTAAATATTGAAGGAATGTTTTTAACATGTATAGTATCAACAAACATTAGGGAAATAATGACCACTCATTGGTTAAAATATGTTATATGTATCAAAAGATTATTGCAATGAAAAAAAGTTAAAAAATCAAAAAATGTTTTTTAAAAAATCTCAATTTAAAGGATAATTTAAAACAGAATTTTTGTAAATATATATATATATATATAGATTATCTTCAAGAAGAATATTTTGAAAGTGTTTACTATTATAAAAAGTATTTTTAAAAGTGGATTTAATATTTTTATAAACAAATGATCCAAGTGATCATTCATAAATATATTTCATATATAGTTATAGACATTGATGTAACATATTCATTACCAGGGATTTGTTCCAAGGAGACCTTCGATATTCATTTACTGAATGGTTTATTTAATTATTATTAAAACATTTTTACAAAGAAAATTCCATTTATATGTGTTAAGATATGATAATATGATAAATGTATTATAAAATCATTTTATTTTCCAAAGGTTCTTCTTTGATGAAATGATTATGAAGCATGTTTCATTAAAAAATTTAATGATGAAAGGATTATGAAACCCATTTCAATTAATGGGTTATGATACGATGAATGTTTAAAGAACTTGTAGGTCACATATGAATGATTTAAATTATTTTATTTGTGGGGGAATAATCTTTCTTCATGGATATTACAATTCAATGTTACCAAAGTGGTACTAATACTCTTCCAAAACCATGATTTCTAAAAAAACTTTAAAAAATCATATACTATTATATTATGATTTTGAGAAGACACATTCACCCATTTATTCTTTAACAATTTTTTAAAAGGAATATTCATTTTATATTCCTATCAAGGATCTTCTAACATCTTCTAATAATGTGAAATAAATCATTATTTACATACATATAGATCATTTGTAAAAGTTACCACCATCATTACCACTTCATTCATTAAATAATAACATATATGTTTTAGAGATAATTTTAAAAACAATTTTTAAAAAATGTTTTAAATATAAAACGTAATTTTAATTATATTTAAATCATCATCATTGTGTTTTCAAAATTTATTTTCAATGAAATGAATTTAAAATAATTTATTCTCAAAAAAATTTTCTAATGATTTTAATATATTCTATTATTTATTTTTTAATATATTTTCAATTGAAAAGGTTTCCAAAACGTTTTATGATTTAAAAATAATATTTAATGCTGGAAGAATATTTTCATAATTATAAGTATCAATTTGTTTATAAATCATACTTAAACTTTTTTCAAAGTGGGTTTCAATGAAATCGATTTAGGAAATGATTTATTTAATAAAATTAAATAGCTTCAAAGATTTTTTTATTTTCCTTAATATATTATCTTAAGTGATATTTCAAAATAGTTCTCCATCTTAGATGACATGCTTTGATATTTCTTATTATTTAGTAGGGATGTGTTATAAAGACACCATTGTTATCATTCATCTAAATGGTTTATATTTAAGTTGAGAATTTGTTTACGAAACATGTTTATCTTGCAATGGTTATATATGATAAAATAATTATGAATCCCACTTTCGATCATGGTTTATTCTAAGATGAATGTATTAGATAACCTATAATTTTCCATATGTTATAATATGATTAAATGGTTTTGATAAAAAATTAATTTAATGGGTCATATAATGATGTTTATGAAACCCATATGTTTTATGGGTCAGGATATAATGAATATTTTAATATGCTATGGAACATACACATGTGATCTCACTATGTGACAAATAAGAACTATATATCCAACTAATGAATTTCATAAATATTAAAATCTCATGAGATATAAATGGTATAATGGTAGAGTGATCACAATTTAGTAAGGTACATTATCCAATTAGATGGTCATTGTAGTGAACTATGGCTACAAATATGGTCTTGGGAGTGATACATTACATCTTATATATTATAGGGAGAGGACCCTAACTTATATGATAGTTTTTTGAGTGAACTCATTCCACTAATAAATAAATGGATGTTATCCTTTACTACTATCAAAATGATTTCAATTATTTATATATTAACAATTATTCATTATCGTACACCTATGTTATGCTGAAATGGAATATCCTATAGATTCTCTCTGGATTAACATATCATGTTTTCAAATATTTAAGGATAGATTCATGTGTATGATCATTCTTTGGTAGTTTATGATCATAAAATGTTATGTTCGTGTTATCATACCTTTATGTTTATGTTATTCTTATGTATCTTAGTTATTTACCCCCACTAATCAAATAAACTCAGAATTTTTTTTAAATTTTTTTCACATGTAATGAAGTAATGTATGATGTAGAAACATTAAATAGGAATATATTTATGGGAAACACTGATGATCCTTCACCAAGTTAAATTATTATTTTCCAAGATTCCTAATACAATACACTATTATAGTCCTTGCGAATGATAATTTAATGTGTAATTTTTTATCTAAAATGATGTAATATCCATGTTTGAGAAGCCTCGACCTATATAGTTTCTATTAATGGAATGGTTTGGTTTATATTTGGAGACTAGGATGAAAAAACAATAGTGATATACCTATTGGTATTTATAAGGAGATTTCAAGTCATGTGTGAGAGGATAATTCTAAGGATGAGTTAATGTTTAAGATAATTTCATATAAATTTTGTAAATAATTCACCGGGTGGTCTCCATTCATGATTTAGACGTTATACGAGTGATTTTAATTATTATGTGGTTTTATTCTACGATTAACATTGATCACACTGTGATTTTATTTTTATTGAATAGAGGGAACAAGAAGTTATTTGGTTAGCATTAAATTTTATGAATGATTTACAGATGAGAAAGAAATTGGAATTATCACTAGATAAAATGGTGTTTTTATTATTCAAAATCAGTATACATGGAAAATTATTATGATTAGGTCCCTTAAGAAACTCTCAGACATAATAAATAAGAATGAAATAATTCTTTGATAGTTCATGTAATTTAGACCATAGAGGAATGATGATTCAGTTTTCTAAATTTCAATAATTTGAGAAGAATTACTCTATTGAATATATTAATTGGATGGGAAAATGTTTTGACTAAGTATAATAAAGACTAAAATCATGTAACTATAAATGGAAAATTAAATTTTATATTAACTCAACGTAATATAGCAAAGGTCTCTCTAAGATATTATCGATTGTTAATTGATTTATATGTGTATTGTAACATAACTATGAAACACTATCTCATAAGTGTAAACATCATGAAGAGAGTCAATAATGTAGTACATGAAAAATTATACAACTATCGATAAAGAGATTGTAGATAACATATTATTGGAAATATATACAATGGAAGAAGTTGACGAATCCAAGATAATGGAAAAATGAAGAGGTAGATTAATAATTGTTTTTATGTATTTGGATTCATGATTTATAAATTGTAAAATATATATTGATATCTCAGAATTTTTTTTAAGAATATGAAATAAAATTAGGAAATATTATTATCACATAGAAAAATGATGTAATTATTAGTATTTATTTTTGAAAAACATTATTTTGAGAAGGTATCCCTTAATATGTTCCTAAACCAAAGAAAATTGAATTTAATTTGGAAAAACAAAACTTTGATAAGAATAATGTAAATTAGAGATTATTGATGACCTCATTACTAATAATGGAAATTTTGAAAATTTGTTTTTATCATATAGTAGAATTATTATACACATTTATTTGATTAAACTACTGTATCCAATAGTATGGGTTTGATTGAAGGTAGGAAAAAGCATGTTAGTATTTAGTAGGGTTTGGGTAATTTTGGTAGTCATCATGTCTCAAGAGAATACATGATGAATGTATTCACATATATTATATGTGTGGAAAAAGAGATAAGTTATTATATATAGGGGATTACATCAAAATCATTTTGATAAATTTAGGGATCTCCATTTAAAAAATTTGTATTTTCAACTTTTGGGAGGGTAAAAATATCTTACTTTTAATGGAATTTTTTATGTTTTACTTTGAATAATGTTTTAGAGAGAATTAAACAAAAATATAATGATTTATAAATACATGATAACTTGTAATAACCATTTTATTGTTATTAGATTTGATGATAGAAAGAATAGATTATTATTTTATTTATGGGTATTAGAATCCATTGGTTCTTCAAAAAACAACTTCCCATTTATTTCATGGTGTTAGAGATGAAGTCAAAATTTTTCAAGGCAAATCAGATGGATTATATTTTTTATATAAAATAAAATGAAATCGAGTATGTATATCTCCTTATGAAAACTAATGACCTTTAGCAAAGGTATAATGGAAAAAAATTTATCTTAGTAACTTTATTTTTTAAAAATCAAATTGTCCCATAGATCATAATAATTTGATGTGTTTGTGATTATAAACATTATCTGAGTCCCAAACATTCATACGAACAAAGATATTTATTAGTAAATGTGATTTTTTACACATTTTACCCATTCACAAATCATCATATATGTTCTACTATGTGGATACCTACTACTGAGTTACTTTGGTAACCTTTTTGTTTCTGACATTTCCATTTAGAAATATGTTTTATTATTCATTTTTAAGAAGTATGTTTCCTTTAAAGGGACATTAATGTGTTTATCCTGTAATGAACCAAATTAATTTCAGTGGATAAATTCATTTCAAGTGGGGTTGAATGTAAAACCCTAGATTTTATAAATTTTTTATTTTGAATTAATTGAAATTACCTTATGGATTTAGTTGCATGAAAAACCATGATACAATTTCCTTATAGGAAGCACCAATTTAAGAATGTGGTACATAAAACTCTGATTTTAGTCATTATCACAGGAAATAAAATTTATGGATTGTCTAATGAAGAATGTTGAGTTTATATTTTGTTTTACAAAGAACTGCATTTTTTTGATTCACAAATTTTTATTTTATCCTGTGTTACAGGAAACATAACATTTATACCAAACATGATATAATAGTATTATTATAGTTAATAATTATCCCTTTGAATGGTAGGTATGAATATTATTTACTAAATAATTAATGTACGATATATTAATTTATATAAAATGAACTATTTGGTAACAAATAATTTATAAATTAATGTAAGAACAATTTGAAATTATATAAATTATTGTTTTTGAAAAAACATATTATTCTGTAATGAATCATTTTTTATATCAATTAATAAAAAATCCTCTATGGATAAAATATTTTAATGATATAAATTTATATATATATTATTAAATCAAATTTATATAATTCATACGGTGTATTTTTATAAACTTGATAAAAATATGTATAATTTTATTCAAAAAAAAGAAGTATATTTCTAAGAGGGTTGTTTACCACCATTTAATGACAAACATTATATTAATAAATTATATTTAATATTTAAATATTATATATCAAAAAATAAACATCATGTTTTAATGATGTATTTCAAAATTATATTTTGGTGAATTTTTTGTATTTTTAAGAAATATTTTCATCTTTTGTTGAATATTGAAAAACGATAAATTTTATTTAAAAATCATCATAGAATATAATTTATTTAAATAAATAAATTTTATTATAAAATTTTTATAAATTATAATTATATAAATAATAAATCTATAAATCAAATTTAGTTCATTGGAACCAATTTCATGATTGAATAGGATAAAAAAACATTTTAAGCATTCTATCATTTTCACTTTAAAACCATTAAGTATCAACATGTTTGAGAGTATACATTTAAATTAATTTATAAAAATTTAACGAATTTAAATTTGAAAAATAGATTCTATATTTAGAATCAGAATATTTTATAATTTAAAATAAATAAAAATCATATTTTTTAAACCAAATGATTAACGAAATCAGGTGAAATTAATCATGACTATTGATAGAAAAACCACATTACCAAGGGATTATTCATTAAACATACGGGGAAATAATTCTAGAGACATGTTATAAACCCATCAGATGAAAATATTCATCTTAATTCATTCATGGTTCGAATTTAGTTAATTATTGAATCCTTTTATTTTGGTAGAACATTGGTACACCTATCATTTTTTTAAAATACGAAGTGATAATCTCCCCCACTTATAAGAGGACACACCTCTCTCCCTCTCATCATAGAATCAATAAAAATATAATTTTCCAATAGAAATACAAATAACATCAAAAATTACCTGTAATCATTTTATATTCCTTATATTATTATAAATGCATCCATGTAATTCATTTGGTGACAACCAAAATGATATACTAAAAGAAGAGGGAAGTTCATCCATGAATTTTTTTTAATTATTTCTCAAACCCATTATGATAATTTTATGTCATTACTATAATATAAAATAAATTAATTAAATATTGTCATCCTCATATAAATTTGAATTCTAGAGAGAGAAAATGTACACACAGGGCCTGAAAAGTGAGAAAAAAACCCAACTATGGGGGTCTGATATGGAGGAGACTAAGAGCATCCAATTTAATGATATTATTCCTCATTGAAATCATTCTGTAAAGGTTATGGAAAATGAGGCTCTCTAAGCCTTGATGGTCAATATAGGATAGGTAATCTACTTCAACATTCCCCTACATCCACTTATAGGACACTGTGGTGAAGTTTCATATATATCCACGACATTTACAAATAGTGTATTCAATAGTCCATGGAGTGACACCAAGACCTTAGATCTCATTGTAAACTAGATTTGAGTCTATTTCCACTTCCATGACATCCACCTGCTCTATTACATGTGGTAAGACCTAGTATCAAACATATTACCTCCACCAACAGTGACGTTCCCTGGCCTAGCTAGAAATAGAATGCCCTGATTATCGAGACATGGATATCACGCACCACTCCCCCCTCCTCATCCCTATTGCATGACCCCGTTAGGACACGAACCATTGATGTTCAATTTATGGTTTTTGATGGGAGGATGCTAACAGACCTAGTTACCAACATATGTGTTTATTCCATATGAATTACCAAGGATAGCCTGGCTAAGAGGCTTTAGAGTGGGGGCCTCCCACCACGAAGTGAGAGTCCAGACCAAGTCCAGTAGTACAATTTTTGTTCTTTTGATAATCATGTGACCAGTCGAAAACAACCATTTGTGATTCAACATGTTCAGTGCCTTCCACATGCACCAACAACCTGCCTACACAACTAAGGAGTGTGTCCATTATTCGGGTCCCTCCTTCCCCACACCATGGAAGCAGTGAACTACAAATGGCAGCTTGGCTATACCAAGAATATAGAAAGCAATGAATTCAAAAAAGATCATTTACACCACCATTGACCAATCCCCCTTGAAGAACATATAATTCGATCTTTCCTTATTATACCCAATACAGAAAACACCCACGGACTCAATACTCACCCCACACTATATTATATACTCATATGGGGGAACTCCTCTATTTTGGATCCACCGAGTAAGAAAATTAAATTTAGTGGGGATTCACATACAAAAAATTACCTCATTCCACTCATCCCCTATAACTTTCATGAACGATACCAACTGCTAATACTTAGTTCTGAAAGCACTATAAGAAGATGCGGAAAACAAACAAGTTATCTCGTTGCGGGGTTATCTCAATGAGTTGGAACGATTTTAGTTTGCCCCTATCCAGCATGACCAAAATGAATGACGTGTGATGGCTGGACTCCCAAAAATATATATTGCAAGTCGTGTAGGCATGGAACCCAAGAATCATCCTACACTAGTTGTCATGCCAGAACGATAAACATCATATCCCAATGATCCATTATGATTGAGGTTTGAGGTAGGAAACAATGTGAAATATCTCAGCGCAGAGTGGAGAGGCAATATGCCAATTCCCCGCATTACTAGATTGCATATACTATACCCATAAATATAATCATTCTAGAACCTCCCACACTAGTTTTTTAAGCATGCATTCAATGGTATCACTAAGACCCTGCACGTTGATAAGGCCTTGTTGGTTTCCCTCACCATATTCTTCCAATATTCCTAGTGAATTCTACATTCGGACATTAGGTCGCACATAAAACATGTAATAATGTATCTCATGTTACGAATAACACCTTTTAAGGCCTTCAAAGTCAAATGAATGTGGAGAAGACTGTCCAAGAGCATGGTGTTAATGAGCGTAATCCTACCCTCAAAGGATAGATACTAGTTCCTCCAGTTTAGGATCCTCTTTTTTATTATTGAGACAAGAGGATCAAGGTCATAGATACAGATCCTCTTCGATGAAATTAGTTCTCCAAGATAAACTATGGGAAAATAACCTCTCCTCTTTCCAAAAGAATGACATACCGGGAGGTCATGGCTGGCCGAGCATCTGTTATAAATAATGAAGATGGTCCTCAACATTTTTATAACCTGTCTGCTCCAGTAGCTATAGTCCTCCATGATTTTATTCATCCATAGAATAGAAATAGATGAGTAATTAGTATAAATAATAGAACCATCTACTAAAATGAGCATATAACCCGAAGTGAGTAGCATCCATCTACGATAAGGAGTGATCAAACCACTATTGATTCTACTATGAAGGAGACTATTCAGAATATCCTATGACATTATAATAATTCTTGGGGAGATAGCATCTCTTTGTTGAAGTCCTCCCATATCTTTAAAGAAGCCAACAGGTTTACCCATGAACTAATAGACATATAGGCAAGACTATAGCACCGAAACCAAATATCAATATTCCATGAAGACATTAAAATTCATTATAGAACAAGGATGATGAAGCTCTACTCCACATGGTCCTATTCCTAGGTCATAATGAGCTTGATCTCCATATTATATCCCCGAGTTTTGAAGTTAATATCTCTGATAATCTCCTATGGCCAAGATATTTTACCTTGGATGGAGTGCCCCCTTACAAAGTCGTGTTGTTCTAGTGATATATAATTAGGGAGATGGAAAGATATTCCCATATTAATAGTGCTATCAAGGATCATTTACTGTACATTACCCAAGATAATAGTGTTAAAATTCGTAATAGAAGTTGGAGTCTTGAACAAGGGAATAAGAAAAACCTTTGTAGCGAAAGAAACCTGAGGTAGTGCCCCCTGGAAATCGTCATGGAAATCATCGATAATAACATCCTTCACCATCTCCCATGTGGATCTATAGAAATATCTCGGGAAACCAATTGTTCCCACTTAACTATCTGGATTCAAATTAAATATGGCCTTATAGATTTTATCCACTTCAGGGTAGTTTCCTAGGGACTCATTATCCTAGGCATAACAAATAGACTAGATAACTCCAAAAAAACCCCGTATAATCTCCCATATACCCACTCATATGCTGAGCAGTGGAACCTACAAGAAAACTACTAAAAGAGGCACTAACCATCTCCCCAACTACTTCTTTGTAACCATAATATTAACCATCTTCAAATTCAATGTTCGTCAATGCCCATATTATCCTCTTTTTAATATATATGCATGAAAGAACATCGTGTTATGATCGCCTTCCTTAATCAAATAGAATCTTGCCTCTTCCCGAGCCTGGTTCTCTTGTCTCTAGAGCAGGTCCAACAGAATCTTTTTCTGACTAGAGAGATCCTAAAATATAATATCATCCCAATTATCTTCAAGACTCTTTTCGATCTGATAAAATTCCTGCATAACACCCTCCATCTCATTATCAGTCAAAAAAAATCTATTACCCAATGCTATAGATTTGGCTTAAGCCTTCAAATTTTAATTGGATATTTGGACCACAAGGAAACCTTACAACGACATTATAGGATTTGTGCACCACAAAATTTTACCCAGAGATGAGAGGAAAATTTTTATAGAAGCGGAAGTGGGTCTGATGGTCCGACGTAGTAGATAATGTAATCAAAAGTGGGGAGTGGTGTGATATGCCACACTACTGATACACCTCCTGGGTGTCATCTATCACGACTCGTCCTCGGGGCCCGTGTTGTTACTACCCCAAACCCACCTTCCATTGGCCAGGGGCTGGCGACTTGCAGCAAAGGCGTAAATCCCGATAAAAAGGGAAGGCATTGCCTTTATAAAGTAAAAAAACACCACAGAGTATGAAATATGAAGTAAACACTAAGTAACTGGGTACAACTATAAGCACTGGAAAGTAAATGAGCCAAGATACAAACCCAACGAAAACAAAGAACAACTGAAAATAAAGTACAGCAACTGAAAGTAAAGCCGCATCACCGAGCCATCCACTGGAATTCCAACCTGACGGGTGGGTACAGATAACCTCCTAAGCTCCTCGGGTCCAGCCGTCCGCTTCATGTACGTTCCGCCCAGCGGTCCACCTCCAGGTACCGACTTGCTCCATAGGAATCAACCACGATTAGCGATGTCCGTCGTCTGCATCCAACCCAACATAGTGCGGGCAAAGCCCGTGGAGGGGTGAGTATACTCTTCTCAGTAGGGGCCCCGAGACCCCCATAGGTCTCCCAGAATCCACAAAGGATAACCCACAAAGGAAATATATAGTCACAATGTAACAACCAACTATATTTAGGTATATGCCCATACATATACCTAAGTCATCAATTCTAGTTCGGTTCCATCAACCGAGCCCAAGTTCGTTACAGTCCACACAGGATAGCACAACCAACCCACACTGGATAACACAACCCAATCCACCTAGGAATGCAAGTCAATCTTATCGAGGATAATGATTGAAATTAAAGACTCATCTCACACTAGTATACTTTTTCGTATGGTGATCGAGATGATCAGATGTAGTCATTGATTCATCTAAGTTGGGACCCACATAGGATACTAGACCAGCTAAGCTGTCAGACCCACAAAGGATAAAAGACCAGCTACTCTGCCAGACCCACGTAGGATACAAGTATAAAGTCAAATATTGCCAGACCCACATAGGATACAAGAACAGTAGTACTGCCGGACCCACGTAGGATACAAGAACAGTAGTCATCACTGTCAAACCCACAGAGGATTTTAGTACGGTCGTCGTCGCTGTCGAACCCATGGAGGATTTCAGTGTAGTCGTCGTCGCTACCAAACCCACAGAGGATTTCAGTGGAGTCTTCATCGTCACTGCTGAACCCATGGAGGATTTCAGTGCAGTTGTCATCATCGCTGCCGAGCCCACTCTGGATTTCAGTGCAGTCGTCATCGTCGTCGCAGTCGCAGCCAGATCTAGGGTTCCTGCACACAGCATGCCTGATTCCGGGAGGGTCCACTCCACGAGCCAAGGGGTCGATACATCAACTGACATATAGTCCGGTGTTGATGTGTCCCAAAGTTCCATCTAATTGATAGGAACTCAACACGAAAGACGACACTCAATCGGACGCCCAGTCTGAGAGTTAATGGTTTTTTCATCCCAGGGGCCTGGTTGGTTTTTAAGTCAAAACCAACACGACCATTCTCTAACTATGTCCAATCTTTGAGTGGAGTAAGCAAAACGGTATTTCTCACTAAGAGGAATCCACTAAAGTCGACGGTACGTCAATCGGACGTCCAGAGCTCATGTTATAAGTGTTTCCGCTCCGAGGGCCCGGTTGGTTTCATGTTCGAACCAACCAGGCCATACCCAATGTTCTATGAAACCTTGAGTGTAATATATCAAAACGACCGCCTTTATCCAAGGGTCGCATCGCAACTAACGGTGCACCGATCGGAGGTCGATAGCCCATGTTACAGGAGTTTGACCGAACCTGTCCGTTTTTAGGAGGTTTCGGGCCCGGACCGACCCGGCACAAGACCCCCTGGGTTGGCCCGAACCGGGTCAACCAGACCCGGCTCTTGGTCCGACCCATAAGGGGGTGGCCCGGAATGGCGCGGGTGGCTTAGCTCGGCCCGGTGCGGCCGGTCGGGGCCGGCATTGGCGCCCTGCGCCGCGTGAGCATGAAAGGGGGGGAACCGCCACCCCCTTAGAACGAATCAGTGGACCAACAGGGGGTCCGCCCGGCCGCATTGACCGGGGGTTCAAACCCCCGGTTTTCTAGATCTGGTCGGCCGTAATAGAAGGCCAGCGCACCACGCGAGACCGGTCGGTCCCGCCCTCCAGAGCACCGGCGACCGGCAGCTCCGACCACCCTCTCTTGCTCCGCCACAGCCAATGGACGTGGCCTTGGTTCGACCGACGTGGCGCGATGGCGCCGCGCCCCACCATAGCGGCCCCGCTTCAGCCGTTGCGTCCTTGTGGTTCTCCGGTGCAGCGTGACGGCGCCGCGCCTCTTCGCCGCGGCCCGACTCTAGCTGTGGCTTGTTTCGGCCTCAACGGCGTGGCGCGACTGCGCCGTGCTTCTTCGCCGCGTTCCTCTTTGTTTTCCATGTTGTGCTGTCTCACTGCGCCGTCTTCGTTCGAGCCACAACGAATTCAACAACAAAGGGGGAGGAGTTTTGGCCATGTTCCTTCTGTCCAACCTACTCCCGTTAAATTGATAACAGGCAGCCCAAAGAAATTGATGATGAATGGCAATGAATATTCACGAACAAACTTAACCCCTACCTTGTTGAAGTCGTCGAATGAGGATCGTCGCAAAAAAGGACGTTGCCGAAGACGGCGTCGCGGAAGATGACATCACGGATCGAGTCTCCATAAGCATCATTGGTGTTTTCCCGATGAAGGATGCAGCATGTCTTCATTCTCTGAAAAAGGTATCTCTCCCCGGCTGCGGAGAGGTGAGGAGACGGTAAGACGATCTCCCCTTGTGGTGACAGAGTTCTTCATCGTAGACTCGGTGTTCCTTGCATTCTACGACGAGGAAGAAGATGTTTTCAGAGTTCAAGAGTCCTCTCCTTGTTTCCAGAAAACGAAACAACCCCCAATGAAATAAGTCATTGTCTAATTTTATTAATACACACACATGCCAACATTAAATTTGAAATAAAAAATAGGATCCCATTCAATTAATTAAATTAATTGAAGATCCTTTAACAGTCCAATTAATTTCCAGAGTTGAGTTGTCATTACAAGGGTGGTTTAATGGTGTGTTGGGGAAACTGAAGGAGGTGGGGGCTCGTGTGGTCCCTACCCCAACTTCCCTGCATCTTCCTTTTCCACAACTCTTAACCATCGTTAAAGAAAAAATAAATAAATAGTAAAACAATATTATTTTTTTTATTTCTCACATTTTTTAACATCTTCTCTTGAGCAAACGCCACTCCAGGATAAGTCTTCCTAATAAATTACCGGCACTGCGATTCCATCGGTGCCCTTATATTTCGATTCCGAGCATCGGTTAAAAAGTTAGGAAAACCCGCTTGTTCGTTCACTAGACGTACCCGAGCTAAACATCCGAAAAACATTCCGGGCACACCAGGCCTCGGAAACCGGTGCCGTCAGAAACAACGCACTTGTAAAATTACAACGAAATTATGAAAAAAAATTCCTTTAAAATTATGGGTCTTCACATTAGCGTACACTAAAACTGCCTGCATTTCGGCCACATATCTATCTAGATAGCTCAACGGCCTATGAAACCCCCATTGATTATCACATGATGTAAAATGATCCCTATAATACCTAAGATCCATCAGACCCCTTCCCACTATGAATTGGGAGAAAGTAATGCTATCTTTCAATTGAATGGTCCACTTCCCTTAATCTCTCTCACGTAAACAAAAAAATTAAAATCCCCTCCCATGAACCTTGAAAGGCCACTAGGAGCGAAAGAATTAACATCCGCCACTAGAGTATCTCTTTTTTAATAATCACAAATTTCATAGTTGGAGGAGACAAAGAATAATTGGAAATCACGGATAACATTTATCGTGATAAAAAGGACCCCCACCTAAACCAAATCAACCAATGAACTCTTGCTCTAGAAAATTCAGATATGTTTATTGAAAGGATCTTCTTGCATTTTTTCATGCATTTTATCCTTCTGGAAAACTTGCTGATTATGTTTTCTTGTTGCTTATGCTCAAGGATATCCACAAACATGACATTGTGTCATGAAATATCTGAATCCTATAAGTTTATTTTGAGGCATCCTCCCAAGCCTCTAGCGTTCTAGATGATCATAGTTATATTTGGGAAAATAAACTCCTAGGACTGGCCGCAGAGTGTTTTGCCTTCTCAAAATTGGACACCACTCGACCCTTATGATTTTTGGATTGTGATACGCTGCTCATTCTTGTTTCTATGGAAGTAATATCCATTGAGGAGACCCATAACCATGAAATCAATATTGATACCAACCTGTATATCCCGGGTTGGAGGTAGCCTTCCTCTTCAGGCCTCTATCCACCCGTAAAACTAAAGGAAGTGATAAAGGATGAGTAGCCGCTACAGTAGAAGGGGAGTCGTCGAAGGAATATCGACGAGGAAACAACTCTAGGGGTCAATCCTCTCCATCATGGTAACCACATGTCAAGGTTATATCAGTCGAGAGCAAACCTAGTTGTCCAACGAGACTCCAGAGCATAGAGCAGATCCCACTCTCCAGAACCAGAGGCATGCATCTTGGAATGAAGGGAACTATGTCCAAATAAGGTTCTAATCCACCAAACATAGAAGGTCCAGAATGAATCCCTAGATCCATGTCCCCAAGTTCAAGAATTAGACCTCCATTAGGATCATGTTCCTCCACAATCGGCTCAGCTAAGAGGTCCTCGATTCTTAAGTCGAATAGAGCACCCCTAGCATGAACACCCTGGGGATCAGAGAACAAGAAAACCCCTAGGGAGTCCCCAATTGCCTAATGAAATCCATGATTCTTGAATGGAAGCGGGATCCCCGGGAGGCTTGTCCTCACTGTGGAAGAAGGACTCTCTTTCCCCCAACGAGCTTCCATCGACTACATGGTCAGGCTAAATTTCCAGCACCCCAATGAACGTGGTTCCTAGCACCAAGCCTGAATGAAATTCTCCATCCACATGAGGACTAGGCAGGAGGATTTCCTGTGGAAGAAATATATTGTAACTGAAAATAACAAGAATCCACACAAAAATAAGACACATCAAGGGGTCTGGAAGCCCCAAAATGAGCAATAAGGGTGAATCGTAAACAAGCTGATGCCTCCGTAAAGGCAGATCCAAGAAATTCCAGAGTGACCTGAGATCCATGAATAGAGTATTCCATTTAATATCACCGATTATTATGAATCACTATACATAAATTTATATGATTTTTATATTATGTTTATCATTATGTGCATGATTAAATAATTATCAAACTAATAGGACAAAGAATAAAAAGTCAAAACATGTATGAAAAACAATGTTATTATTAACCGAAACATAATATCAATAAAGTATTGATTATAAATGGTAGTATATTTCTCTAATAATATAATTTATGGAATTTTATATTTTAATAGGGTTTTTTGTAGTATGTAAATATATATATATATATATTATAATGTTGTCTTGGACAGAATATAATGAATTCAAGACTTAATGTAAATGATTTTCCTCTTATATTTACTTTATGTCGGCCACAATTATTTTTAAACACCTATTTCTTGTATTTGGTTCGTATAATAATCATGGATATATTTTATTATTCTTATAATTAGATTTATTATCATTTACATAACCATATTATTATCTCTATTTAATGGGGTTTATGGTTTAAAACATATTAATCATTAAATGATGTTTTTATCAATTTTCCTTCATTGAGGCGTATGATATCACATACACCGATATCCATTCATCAAGTGTATATACAAACTCATTGATAGGTAGTATAATGAATTTATCTATCTTTCTGATATTTTATGTTCCATTTTTGTTATTCCATTATGGGACTTACAATTTAATGCTTCCAATGTGGTAATAATTTTATATTACTATCTTATCCTGTATCAAGATAATTTATGATTATGATTCCATTGATTAAATAATATTATCTCTATAAAATGTATTTATTCTATATTTATTCATGATATCATCATATAATTATACCATTTTAATAGTATTTTATACTGATGATAATTTTGATAAGGGTTTTATAAAAAGCCCGCTTTAAAAATATTTTGTACTGATCACTATTACAATTAACACTTCATTTATTGAAGAATACATTTTACAATTTAATGAATATTATCATGATAAAAGGGTTTCAAAATTTATCTAGTTTCAAAATTTTATTATTATGTATTTTCAATGATTCTATTATATGTTATCAAATTTTCTTTTAAATGAAATATATTTCAAAATGTTTTATGATTCCAATTTGATTTAAATTATATTTAGTGGAACCTTTAAAATGACTAAAATCTATTTTCAATGAACAAAATTTAGGAACTTAAAATTCAATGTTAATTCTTTTAATTATTTAAGATTTTTACGAATCAATGAATATTGACGGGAAAAAATTCCGAGGTCTGGTGTGCCCAGAATAATGTTCAGAACTTTTTTTAGGTATGTTCCGTAATGGTGTGTGCGACAATTTCTGTCTTTTGCACCGGTGCTCGGATTAATAGTCTGAGGTAACCATTTAATACAATGTGTCGTTATTCTCTTAAGGTATGTTTCACATCGACAACTGTTTTTCAGGATAAAAGGATAGTATTTGCGACTTTTAATGAAATATTAAAATAACATAATTTTTTCTTTTTTCTTTTTCCTACCATCTGTTTAGTGGCAGAGGCAGAGACCACTAATCTAGTAAGACTATTAATTATGAGGTGTTAATTTCATGGGTACTCATTGGTTTCATAACCACCCCTCATGTAATTAATGATAAACATTAATTATGTCAATTAATGAGGCACATTAATCACATGAATTAACTAACCTTATTAACAATTCAAGGCATTTCTTTCATTTTCCCCTCTTATTTAAATGGATCCTAGGGTGGGGTTTTGGCATGAATTCATGATGAGAGGAACCCCTAATGAAGTCACACCACACCATCCACCGATGGAGACCAAATGATTGACTACACCCGTTACAGGATTCATCTGTAGGTTGACGGACAACGAACCACAACACATGTGAACCTTCTCATTCATCCGCAATACCCTCGAACGTGGAAGCACCACCATTCGCGATGTCCCCAAGGAATCACGAGGTATGGGTTTTCTTTTTCATTCATGAGTTTCCCTATATTATATTCCTCTCCCTTGAATTTGTGGGAGGTTGTTGGTGGGGATTTAAATAGGGTTCAATATTATTAAAAACTGATGAATAATTAACACCCTCTTGTTTTAATGCTGATACGGAGGGTGTGAGAAAAATGAACAAGGCATAGACCATCCACCACTTTATTTATCTTCTGCGTTCTTTGAGGATTGTTTTCCCAATTCTATGGAAATGAAAAACATAAGGTCACACTATTACTGCCGTGATCTGGGAGGCCCATTGGAGCATATGATCCCATTAACGGACCACCAGAGCATGTTCGGTGGCCTGCCGAAGCTAAGGCCGATGCACCACACTTGCGGTGGCCAGGTGGGGTCGGAGGAGGCCCGAGACAACTAGCCGTGAGTGGAGTGATGGAGGAGCATTGTCATGTTTCACAGTGGCCATAGGTTTATGGCCCGATTTGGCTGCGTGGGAGAAGGGCAGTGCCCATAGGTGCCGCCGGCGGTTGCAGCCGTGCCCAGCGGGCTGCGATAGAAGGTGGTGGTGCCGACCCCACGCCGTGCCACATCACACTAGATGAAATGACCCAATATCAGTAGGGATAGTGGGTAGGAGAAGTCTTTCTTCAGGAGGATACATGCTGGTTGTAGGATAGCTACATGGGCCAAACCCATCTGGTAGTCTGGGCCAACCGCAGCCCAGGCCTGCGAACTAGCAGGGCCGACCCCGACCGACTAAACATAGTGAACTGGGATGACCATTAATGGGATGGACCAGGCTTGGTTTGGTAGACCATGAGACCCGTTGCATCTGGCCGACCTCATCGAGTCGTACTTGGGTGAGACCCAACCAGATACTCAATATAGAAAAGCATGTAACCGACAATCTGGGTGTTTGTTTGACCTGTCATCAGTGGCGTTGGGACTACTTTTGGTAATCAGTCCCTTTAGAATATTATAGCGGTCTAGAATGAGCCGGGCTGAACTGAGGTGTGATCACCCTTGTTTCTCTATAAGGGGTGTATCTAATAGATAAGGCTTCCGATCGATGTGTCGTTTTTGGTATAAAGACTTTTGTGACAAGGTTTTCCATTGGAGATACTCTACATGATTTTTGACAGAGTTTGACATGTGACCTGAGTTGGATCAGATAAGTATCCAACTGGGCCCTTTTTACAATAGTGTCCATATATAATAGATTGGGCATCTCATCGATGCATCTTCTGTCACATTGGGACCCATATGAAGGGGGAAGTCCCTTGGGTATGTTTTTTGAGGACTGTGTAATATTTGAAAAAGGAATTATGGTTTGAATATTTGAGTCTTGTGGAGATCAGGCGTGCATCGTGCAGGATTCCAGTGGCAGGCTATGACATGAGGATGAAGAGAGACCAATGTGGGTTAGCATCAGAAACCCCAGCGTGTGATGATCTATTTATATGAATAATAATCCCTACCTCAGCATCGGTGACCAAGAAAGGTAAGCACCAGCGACCAACACGGGTCATCACCAGCGACCAAGACTGGTCAGCCCCAACGACCAATATGAGTCAGCATCTAGCAACCCATATGGGTTAGCACCAACGACACATACAGTTTAGAATCTATCAAAAAATACGATCAACATACAGTGACCTAGATGGGTCAGTATAAGAGTTATGATAGATAGGATGATATAGCTCTACAACTAGTCATCCCTATCCTAGTAACCATGAAGTTTTATGGTTAAAGTGATCTATTTATTTTTCATTAGGCTTAATAATTTTGATCAATCTTATGATATTACCATTGTGGTATTTCAATTGATGTTTTCCTTAATGGATTAATGATAGTCCAAAGGGGGTCTCGAGGTCCCCTTCTGAATTGTTATACTCACATTTTCATGGGCATCACCCGCCCGTGTGTGTCTGGTGCAGACTATTGATGCCCCAAGGATGAATTTGGATGTTCTGGACATGGTGGAGCTTGGTGTGATGGGTTCAGCCGAGATCCTCTTCTTTGACATCAGACTTATAAATACTACTCTTTAGGTAGAGCTGTAGGGAATATGTGATATTAGTTTAGTTTTTTTCCATTTTGTGGGCTTGAATTCTGGCCCACTGATTTCAGTTTAAAGTTGTAATTGTGGTTTTACTTTACACTTGTGGTTACTCCTTAATTATGTTGGTTGTTTAAATTAGTGGCCTTTTTTGAGTGTGCATACAGATCTCTAAGGCAATGAATTCCATTTTTGGGAATAGCCTTTAGCTTCTAGTCACCAACTACTGGCCTATGGAATGCGGGCTTGGGGTAGTCATGTCCGAACTTTGTGGGATAGGTCGTGACAAAGTGGTAATAGATGGAGGTCGGTACTAAAAGAATAAGTAAGTGTCTACTTTTAATGAGGTAATGTTTTAATCTGTCTTGAGATCGGTTTTCAGTTTGTGGAGTCCAGTGTTGGTCTGGTGGCCGATATATCCAAACTCCATGACACTGAATTCTGTTGTCCAACTCAGTACAAGAAAACACCAGTTGCTAGAGTTATGAAAGTTTTTCTTGATCATTATTGAGTTAGCTCATGAGGTATTACTTATTGATGCATGGTGCATCTGTTTCTTACATGATGCGTCCACAAAAACTGCCATCCAGAATTCTGGTTAGTGAACATGATTGTGACTCACCAAACAACAAGGAGTCAGAAAAGTGACCACTAACAGTGACGGATCCATTGAGTGGGGTACCATCAGAACCTCTATCTACTGAGGAGTAGATGAAACTAGTGAATCATGCACGCCGGCTAAGAATATTTCATGATTTATAGAGATAGAGGCCTTCAAGGTTACGATGCGAGACAGACCCCAGGACAGTAGAGGATTGGCTTGAGGCATATTGATGAGTTTTTTTCTTAGTAGAGACATCTTCCAAGTAGATGGAGATCTTGGCTATTATCCTTCTTCTGGGAATAGAAGAGCGATTGTGGATCTTGATGCTCTAGGTTCTTGGGGAGGGGACCCTCACCTAGCCAGATATTGAGAGCCTTTTTAGGGTGGAGTTTGTTCCAGTGACACTATGCAATGTGCATATTCGGAAGATGCTACATCTACATTAGGGTATCCATATTGTGGCTCTATATTCGGTGACATTAACAAACCTCTCCTGACACTCCACCGACATGGTACGAGACCATTACATCAGGGACTGGAAATTTTAGTATGGGATCCAATGGGAGATCAGAGCTAAGAATATTTCCCTCAGTATCCCAACACTAGATGAGGTTCAAGAGAGAGATTTTCTGATGGAGAGCATCTTCGCTGAGCAACCACTGACATTGAGGGCCCCTACCAAGCAACTGGATGCAGAGTCATCTTCAGATGTTAGTAGTCTAACAATGCAGAAGCTCAAGTGGGGTAGGCCTTCTTGTGGGAAACCCCAGGATGCATGGTCAGAGCTGCGAGGTTCGAGTTGTTGTGGTAGCCACCAAAATGGAAGTATTTTTTGTTATAGGGGACAGGGTTAAAAATATTATGACTAACAGACTCCATGAATGGATGATTGATAGAAGGGGGAGGTGCCACCGAGGTAGGGGCAGCAACATAATATTGAGCGTCATCCTGGTGGTAGATGAGTTAGGGCTATAGGATAAACACTGGTAGGTGGTTAGGGTCACCATGAACTACCAATACAATCCCCTGGTGGTCTACAATGAGCTCAGGGAGTGGGTGGATGGGGATAGGCTCACCTACTGGTAGTAGAATCTCACAATCCCAATGTCCCTGAGATGATATGAGTTACAATATGTATCATATCTACATTATGAGAAGTGTTTATCAACAAAAGTTCTAGCCATTATTTCCTTTACACAGATGTATTTCGGGACTCTGAGATTCCGATCAAGATTTTAGCTCGACCATTGCGTTTGGATACTCTTATGGGAGGAGATTTAGTGGTCACAGACAGGCACCGGCTATGTGATCTTACTCTCGAAGTAGAGATATTTAAATGGGGTCTCCCTGTAGCGGCATTGAATCCCTATGACATCATTATCGGCAATGAATGGCTATCAGGAGCTCAAAAACAGATTGACTAATTGATACAAACAGTGTGATGTAGACTCATAGATAGAGGCCAATTTTTTGTGGGAGAGAAGGAAAATAGTGAACCATGAGATGGACTTGTGCTGAATAGGGAGTAAAATATTACATATCAGCTAGATTGAATGACCTTCGAAACGGTGGATGAGGTGAGGCCACAGTTTCTAGTAATGGTGGAAATGTTTGAGGAAGTCTTTACAGTTTTTTTTTCAGGGACTACGTCCTCCTAGAGAGGTAGATTTTGGAATTTACTTATTCCCATCAACAACATTGATATCTACACCAACATATCAGCTGGCCCCTATGGATCTTCTGGAGCTGAGGGTACAGTTGGCAGAATTTTATAGGAAGAGATTTTTAAGTCCTACTATTCTTCATGGGAATCTCTGGTGTTTTTGTCCATGAAGTAAGATGGATGATTGAGGCAATTCCTGGACTTCTAGAGCCTGAAAAAGATTACCATGAAGAATATGTATCCTCTATCGAGGATTGATGATCTGTTTGATCAGTTGAAAGGAGCGAGATGGTTCTCGATGATTGACCTCAAATCAGGATATCATCAGCTCAGGGTACGGGGTAAGGACGTACCAGATACAACCATCAGAAGTTAGTATGGCCTTTACGAGTTCTTGGTGATGTGTTTTAGTGTGAAAAAATATTCAACAGTGTTCATGGGGATAATAAACACTAACTTTCATCCATAACTTGATTGCTTTGGGGTGGTATTAATCAACGAAAAATTGGTGAACTCATCGTCTGAGGAAGAGAACATAGTACACTTGATAATAGTTCTGGACACACTCTAGGAGCACCAGTTATATGTCAATAATTTGAGGTGTGAGTTCTGGATACAAAATTTCCACATCATGTGACACTTCATCTCAGAGGTAGGAGTGGCAGTGGTTGGAGCGAAGATTGAGGCAGTACTTCCTTTTGAGACACCAAGGAGGGTAACTGAGGAACGTAGCATCCCTAGATTAGTAGTATACTATTAGATGTTCATACCCGATTTCCCTAGAGCTATATCGCCTATGACTGCCTTGAAAATTAATTAAATAAAAATCACGTGGTAAGAGAAAATCCAACCGCGCTTTCCACTGCTGAGATAATTTTTGACCAACGCTCCCATCCTGATGTTTCTAGATGAGGACACTAACTTTTTGGTTTAATGTGATGCATCTGGGACTGAACCCGGTTGCATAATGATCTAGGATTGTGATGTTATTGCTTATGGCTCACGAATGCTAAGGATTCATGAGAAGAATTATGTGACTCGCAACAAGGAGTTGGCAGTAGCAGTCTTCACACTAATGTTGTGGCGATGCTACTAGATTTGTGAGTGGTTCATTGTTTACTCAATCCTCATGAGTCTTATATATATCTTCATGTAGAAATATATATATATGAGACATCGATGCTGGATATAGTTCATTCGGGACTATGACATTTAGATAGTATATAGTCCTAGGAAGGGGAACGTATTGGTAGATGCACTTAGCTTGAGATCAAGTTCGCATCTACTAAATGAGTCTTCAGAGTTGACAGCCTCGCTTCAGATATCCTATGTGCATAGGTATGAGACTATCTACCTCTAGTCGATGGAAGTTTCCCCTCCACTCCATTGAATAATTGAGGCACAACTCAGAGACCACATCTATGAGACTAAAAGTTCATAGATATCCTTAGTCCATGCACCTGATAGATATTATGATGGTGGTGTACAAGCTATCCTTTTCAGAGGATGTATAGTTAAAATAGTGGTACAATGAGAGGAGGTGTTGAGGGAGTTCCCTACACCCCACTTGGAAGTCCATCTGGGCACGATGAAGATGTATCAGGACCTCTGACATCATTATTGGTGGCCAGGGATGATGAAGGCTATGGTAGAGCTTGTTTCTAGATTTCTCACTTTCCAGCAAGTGAAGGTCGAGCATCAGGTTCCATCAGGCATGACCCAACCCCTCGAGATACCAGAGTGGAAGTGGGAAGGGATATCAATGGACTTCATGAAGGGGATACGACATACGTCCAGATGTTATTATACAATATAAGTGATCATTGACCAACTCACCAAGTCAGACCACTTCCTTTCTATTTGAGAGAAGGATTTAGTTGAGAGCCTGGGACTTCTCTATGTTCCGGAGACAGTTGAATTAACATGGTGCCTTCAAAAATAGTCTCATACCATGACACACACATAACATATTAGTAGTGAAAAGGATTATAGGAGACTTTTGGGACACATATTCTCTTGAGCACAGGTTTTCACCCACAGATAGATGGTCAGTCTGAGTAGACCATCCAGATAATCGAGGACATGCTTCGTCCTCGATTTTGGTCAGAGTTGGGAGGAACCCCTACCCTTGTTGGAGTTCACGTACTACAAAAGATATCACTCCATCATTGGTATGTCCCCATTAGAGACATCATATGGACAACCAAGCAGATTTCCCTTGTGCGGGATGGATCCAAGAGAGACATCACTTGTTGGCCCAGAGATGGTATAGGCTACCACTAAGAAGGTGCAGGTCATCAGAGAGTAGAGGAATTATGCACCGTTCTGACATAAGTCCTATGAAGATTGGCGACAGACACCACTAGTATTCTTGGAGGGGGACCATGTATTCATGTGAGTCTCCCCTAAATGGAGACTATGAAGATTTTGACGAGGCCACAAACTCTCACCGATGTTTATTAGACTATTCATGATACATTGGAGGATTGTAAAGGTTTCCAACCGCTTGGCACTGCCATGACAATTGGAGAGGGTTCATGACATCTTCCACGTATCTTGGATGATGAGATACATTCATGAACCATCTCACATAATTAAAAATGTAGAGTTAGAGATTGATGATGGGGTAACCTTTTAAGGGTACCTAGTGGAGATAGAGGATCGATAAGAGCAGATCCTTTATGGGAACTCAATACCTCTAGTGTGCTTTCTGTGGTAGCATAAGAATCTCTAGGAGAAAAAATGGGTGCGAGAGGCTCATATGGATGCCCAGTACCAATATTTGTTTGTGTTTCCTTGATTTGATTTCAGGGACAAAATGACTTGATGTGTGGAGAATTTAAAGACGAGAAAATTCCATTTATTTTTTTAAAATTATTTGGGATTTTTTTGAATTAGTGAAAATTGAAGTTGTGTAATTCTAAGGCTCAGTGTGCCCAAAATGAATTTCTAAACATTTTTTTTTGTTTGTTCTGTAAATGAGCTTGTGATATTTTCCATCGTTTGAACCAGTTCTTGGATTAAAAATCTTAGGAAACGGTTGAATCTGTAGCACCAAGATTCTCATAAGGGAAGCTTCACATAAACCATAGTTGGTATGAAAGAAAATAGTTTTTGTGACATATAAAGACATAATAAAATGACATAAATTGTTATTTTTTTCATTTTCTTTTTTGCTACCACCAGTTGAGTGTCGATGGTAGGGACCACGAAGGTGTTCAGACCTTTAATTATGTGGTGTTAATTTCATGACTACAATTTTGTTGTGTAACACCCCCTCACATAATTAATGAGTCAATTTAGGTACGTCATATTATGAGGCATACTAGTTATTTAAATTGATGAATCTCATTAATTCTTCACTGAATTTCTCTCCTTTTCCCCTCTTATTTAAATGGATCTCTGTGTGATGTTTTGGCACAGATTCATCAAGAGAGGAACCCCCAAAAAAGTGATGCTACACCTTCCACCAATGGAGAACTGATGATTGACGATTCCCATTGTAGGATCAATCCAATGGTCGACCGAAGACGAACACCAACACACATGAACCTTCTCCTTCATCCATAATAACCTCGAACGTGAAAGCACCACCAAATGTGACGTCCCTAATGAATCACAAGGTAGGGGTTGTCTTTTAATTCATGATTTTCCCTCAATTATATTCCTACCTTTGGAATATATATGACATTATTGTGCGGGATTTGAATAGGGTTCATTATATTTAAAAAGTGATGAATAATTAACTAACTCTTATTTTATCGCTAACATAGACAGAACATTCCAAAAGAATTATGCCCCGACCCTCCACATCATTTTTTATTGCATTTTTAGGTATGGTATTCCTAATTATAAGGAATCAATAGAAACACGATCATTCTGTGGGGATGGGGATCTGATAGGCCCATTGGCGATGACAACACTTTGGACGGACCATTGGAACACATCCAGTGGACTGAGGAAACAACCCCCAGCGTTCCATACTAGAGGTAGCTGGAGGAAGCTGGTGACAACCGGCCACCGGTTGAGGAAAAGTGGTGCACCATCGCACACCATTGTATCCATAGGCGTCTGGTGCGAGACGCCCACACAGGAGAAGGGTGTGGACCACAGTCACTACTGGTGAAAGAAGCCACAATATGAGGGGGTGGTGCAGGCCCCGTGCCATGCCGCTTCTTGCTGGATGAAATGAACTCACATCCATAGGGTGAGCTATGAGGAGCGGTCTGCCTTCAGGAAGACCGGGCTGGACACAGGCCGACTGAACCGAACAGACTCGCAGCCCGGACCCTCGAACTAGCCCGTCTAGCTCTGATTCTCTAGACCTGGGCGGGGTCAGGTATACCCCAGGACCTGCTGCGTCAGGCTGTCCTGACCGAGTCTGACTGGGCCCCGACCCAATCAACCACCGAATAAAGAAGTGCCCGTAACTGACGAATTGTGTGTTCGTTTGACATGCCATCATTGGAGCTGGGACCCATTTTGAGAAGCATTCCCTTTGTGGAATATTCTATTAGGTCCGAACGAGCAGGGCCAAACTAAGGTTTGATCACCCCCGTATCACAGAAAGGGGTGTAACTAATAGATCGGGCGTCCAATCGACGCACCGTCTATGGAATAAGGACCCTTGTGACATGACAGACCATTAGAGATACTCTAATTGAGTTTTGATGGTCTTCGAAGTGTTACCTGGGTTGGTTCAGTCTTGAATTCAATGGGGGACTTTTAAAAAATGATCTTATATCTCATAGATCGGGCGTCAGATCAATGTGTCGTTTGTCATGTTGGGAACTATATGATGGGGCTTTCCCTTGTGTATTATTTTTGCGAGACATTGTACCGGTTTAAAATGTACGTATGTATTGATCAGTAATGTCTTCCAGAGATCATCCATTCTTCATGTAGGAATCTAGTTGCTGGATGTCACATGAAGAAGAAGATCGAATAATACAGAACTACATCAGAAACTCCATAGTAGGATGATCTAGCTTAATGACTAACCATACATACCTTTGGATAAAAAAAAAAGATGGGTTAACACCGGTGACCAATATGGGTCAGCACCAGCGACCATGACGGGTCAGCACCAAGGACCAATACAGGTCAACATTTACAAACCCCTACGGGTAAAAAATAACATCCTATACGGGACAACATCTAGCGACCAATACAGGTCCACATTTAGTGAGCCAGATGGGTAAATGGTAGAGAGACTATGGTTTGGATGATCTAGATTTACGACTATTCATCCCTATCCCAGTAATCTTGATGATCAACTGTTAGTGTGAGCTTCCTCTTTTTCTTTGTGCTTCATGATTTAGATCAAGCTTGTGATGTTAACATTGAGGTATTTTATTTGATGTTTTCCTTTGCAGATTAATGAGAGACCATATAGGGTAACAGGGTCCCCTAATGAGTTGTAATACTCACCCCTAGATGTGATTCACCCGCACATGTGTGTTTGGTGTAAAATATTGTTGCTCCAAGGTAGACTTTTGAGGATCGGGACATGGTTTTTCTTGGTGCAACTGGATCAGTCGAGATCCTCTTCCTTTACATCATACTTACAGCTACTACCCTCTAGGTAAAGCTGTAGGGAAGATGCGAGAGCTGTTTACTCCCATTTCAGTATCTTGGTCTTGAATTCTATAGCACTGTTTTTACTTTTCAGTTTTACTTGTGATTGTAATTTAGGCTTGTGTTTATAACTTAGTTTTATGGGTCATTTACTTTAGTTTACCTTTTGGATTGTTCCTAGAGATCTCTAAGGAAATTCCTTCCATGTTCAAGAAAAACCTTCAGGTGCTAGTCCCTAACAGCTGACCTATAGAAGGTGGGATTGGGGTAGTCTCATTCAGGCCCTGAGGGATAGGTCATGATAAAAAGGATTTCAAAATGTATTATGATTTTAAAATATTTTTATAATACATAATTTATACTTTCTTTGATAAATTTTTTAAATTATTTTTATTTATCACGAGATATGTTTATGTGCCCACCTAAATTTTATATCTTATTAATTTGTTATACTATCATAGATTATCCTCTTCATTTCCTTATAATATTTTT
This sequence comes from Viscum album, assembly GCA_963277665.1. NCBI lineage: Eukaryota > Viridiplantae > Streptophyta > Magnoliopsida > Santalales > Viscaceae > Viscum > Viscum album. Next base: position 2,129,758,804 of record OY728152.1, on the reverse strand, counting down.
ATTACTAGATAATATTTATCCTTTAACTAATCTATATGATCTTTGATATTTATTTTATGATACTCAAATGATATTACCATGTTATTAAACACATATATCAGTTTTTTTCGTTTGTATTTCATTTGATTACACTTACATAAAATATGAGCTCACCCTTTATTATGTTTCCATTCAACACATTATGAAGAATGTTTTTTAATAGAATTATTAAATTGTTCTATATTTTTGGGAATCGTTTATTATTTTCACCATGTTATAAGAATTTGTTCACTGTTTCCAAATATATTATTGTATTATTTTCACCAGGATTTACTTTTGTAATGTTCATAATATTCATATAAAATGATTGAATATCCATATATGAGAATCTTGTGTTGCTGTTAAATCATAATAAATATATAATTTATGTTTAACTATCTATTATGTTATGTAAAATTACTGATCTATTCAATTGTTATTTTGTTATCAAATATTTTGCAAAGATTTTCATGATCAAAATTTATCTAAAATTTAAACTAGAGTAATTTTATATGGGAAATTACAAACACCAAAACAAAAATGAAAATTTATAACATATAATTAATGAGATAAAATTTGTCCTGAAAATTTTGGGGTAAACTAGAATCCATAAATTTATTTAAAATCACATACCACATTCATCCCAAAATTAATTTTATTGGTTCTAAGAATCTTAAATAATTTTTTTTGGATAGAAAAAATATTTTTATTAACATATAATATTAAAATATATATTCCATTAAATAATATTCGGATAAATACAATAGGGTATGAAATTCTACTCAATATTAATTTTATGATGAATTATGAATATAATGGATAATATCCAAATCTCTTTAAATCAATACAGAATTGAATAAAAATATAGATTAGTTGAAAATGATAAAAGAATATATTTTAATTCCATTTTTCTTACGAAATAAATTTTTAATATATTTTTTAAACCCTCTTAATAAATATAAAACGTAATGAAAATTCCTGTGTTATTTCAAATAGATATTCCATTCTCATTATAGATAATTCCAAATACACTATGTAGACATATAATAAAAATATTGATGTGGCGTTCCATAAAAATTCAAACTATGTTATGTTCATATTTATTTTTCTCTCCATTATTATAAATTTTCCTACTATCATTACTCAAGCCATCATATTCAGTTTTCTGTTCAAATTTTTTAAAAATTTAAATTTATAACCACACCTTATATAACTCATTAATCTATATCACAATTGACATTAATATTGGAAGGATAAGTCAAGAACATATTGTTTATTGATAAAAGTTAATTTTACTCTAAATACACTAAATGAGTACTATCCTTTAGAATATCATTTAAATTATTAACTACCACTGGTTACATACTTAAAATAAATCAGAAAATGTTTTAAAATAAAAATATATAATAATTAAATAATCATGATTTATCAACAACTAAATATGACTGTCCTCGATAGACATAAAAATATTTGTATCCTTATAAGTATGTCTCAATCTGTTGAAAATACAATAAGTAACATTCATTTTTTTATATCCAAGAAAAATACCATTATTAGTTTACGGATAAAATTTATTTTACTTATCATTTTTATTGTAATTGATAACATTATGTAAAAATATAGTAATATTATAATGTTTTATCTTTCCTATATTAAAAAATTTAATGTATGTCTATTTATAATTGACTGAAGAAAAAAATAAATTCCTATTGCAGTAAAGTTAACTCATTGAATCAATTCAAGAAAATAACAACTATGTTTTTTTACAACATTAATCAAGTAATCTATAAAATTGTTCTGATCCATATTTCAACTACACCATTCTATAGTATAGTTCTTCATACTAAAATATTATATATAAAATTTTATTACAAAAAATTAAATAAAATGTCACACATTATCTTTCATTATCACTCATAAGAATGAAATTTTTTTAGATTAAGAAAATGAAAAAAAAAATATTTTTTTAAAAAATATCACACTAAATGGAATATAATGATTATAAACTATATGATTCTAGTTATGATAAATAAAAAATACACAATGTGTTTTCCTCTAAAACTCCATGTATTTTTCCATCCAGAACAGTCCATTGGAACTAACTATAAAGGTTCAAAAGATAACACTTTATTGGTGGTATTAAAGGATAAACATTTATTACCGACCATTATAGAAATGATAACATACTGTGGCTTTATAAAAATATTTTTCACAATGATCAATCACTTTTTATTACCTTGAAATTTATTATGTGATTCAAAAAATTCAATGTCTTAATTTTATATTTCAACACCATTATATAAAATAAAATTAAATGATAAAAGGAAATTCCTAAAAACTAAGGACCTATAGGTCTGTTGTGTATATATTTACATACTAATAAACACTGCATATGCTAATCCATAAATGTAATATCTTATTATTTGAACAGTCATTTCATAACAAAAAACTTCCAAAATTAAAATAAATTTGTTATAATACCCTTGGATCCATGGATTTTTATTGAATTGGTACAAATGTCGGTTATACCATCTCCGAATAATTTCTTCATAACATGAACCTTTTTTACACAAATCATACATAATACAATTATTGAAAATCTGGGGAATGGGATGACATAAAGGCTGAGTGTGTATTCTCATCAAGGGTAAATAAGGGACATATATACATAAAACATCTTTCTGGGTATGAGGAAATGATAATAATATTTGGAAAATCATAACCTAAATATTATTGATCATAAACACGAGTCCTGGAATAAATATTTGTTGTTTATTATACATGAACCTTAATCGAATCAAATAACATCGGCCATGATATTATACCATTGAAATGATATATATATTTTTCGGATACCTAGATGTATAAAAAAATATATTTCAATGATATACACTATGAAATTTAAAAAATATTTGGCATGGGATAACCAATCCTAGCATTAGGATGTCCTATTAGTTACTATCTTTCGATCATGGGAGTACTTCTCATGCCCCTTTTGAGCCCGTATAACATTAATAATTTCTTTATTCATTAGAGGGATATATAAGACCCAAATTTAAAATGATCTATACATTTGTGTCAAAAATGATTATAAAATGTTCATTATATCAAAATATAAGAAAATAAATTTGTTCCATATATATTTTGACAAATCATAACATATTTAAATGGAATGTGTTTTATGAAAATTTCATCATTTCTTCAAATAATAACCCATGGGACAGGTATAGTTTTCAAAAAAATAAAATCATCATAATACAAAACAATCTATAAAAATAATGTGTGTGGTATTTTTGTATCATTTCAGTGGTAATACATATTAAACATGAAAGGATGTAATGTTTCAAGGAACATTACTTTGAATGATCACTCTAAAGAATCTTTAATGAAAATAACCTCTAAAACATGAAATAATTTATTTTAATCATCAAACATTTTCTATCATTGATGAATACATTTTCATAGAAAATAAAAATAAAAATCTTTAATATAATCATATAATCATTTAAAGATCAATATTATGATAAATTCTACTTATGATATACATGTTGAAATATATATTGGGTGCTCATTTTCAATAAATTCACAACAGGACTTGTTTTGATAAGATCATAGAGATTCGTTTTAATTTTTTTTAAAGTAATACAATGATAAAAATGAATTTTTAATAAATATAGGATGATTCATTGATTCTAAAAATCATTTAGATAGATCGAAATTATGGATGAAAAGAAGGTTTCAACCGAAGAGAAAAATATATTCAGTATACTTTGGAAAGAATTATTTTGGGATCTTATGTAAATAATTAATAGAAAATGAAGGATAAAATTTAATCACAATAAATAATGTGGTGATAGATTCTATGAGTTTTTTGGGAAATATATTATATTTTTTCACCATCACAAGTATAAATATAAATAATCTTGACAAAAAATGCTATTATATCATAAAACCCTTACCACCTTAATTATATTGAATCATAATACCCCTGAATTTAAAAAATTAAATGAAACATAATATATCCTTATAATAAATATATTAATGGTATAAATTTTAAATGTCTCTGTATATACAACACAAAAAATATTATAGTTGAACGACATAATGTTTATCCCTAGGAAGTCAAATTGACACAAAATCCATTACATCAAGTCTGTACTTCATTAATACAGGTTCAAATATCATTTATAATAAATACAAGTTTATTATATGTATATCAGAGAACCATATTCCTATGTATAATTCTTTATATGATTTACATATGATATATTATTACCCATTTAATAATACTTATTAGTTTAATTAATGTTTTGTGAAATAATTATTTAGTTTTAAATGAATGGTTTGGTAATATATTTTGTGGTTAGATATTCATCATGGATTTAAAAATCCAAAATTTTAACCATTATATAAATATTATATATATTAATTAAATAATCATTTCTAGTAATACAATATTGTTTGAGTTTTAAAAATAATTACATTGTTCATGATGACGTTATATCATACACACTTATGTGTATTATTTCCATTTTTACGATGCAAGAAGGGAATGCAAGTTATATAATATATAACCTCTCCAAAATAATGTATAAATCTTATATATCACATATATCCATTTAATATAACCATATTTTCTTCAAATAATATAGTTACTGAAAAATTAATCACATCACTTCATGATGTAGTTGTCTTCCATACACAAAACCACATTATCGTATCACAAAAAATGGAAAGTAAAGAAAGGTAAATCTGATATCATTTTTAAATAAGTATAATTATGTTAATAATTTTCTAAATAATAATTTACTCTACCTTATTAACATCTGTTAAAAAAACACAACACATCCGTTATAAAGGCTGTATTTTACCATAGAAATGAGTGATATTATTATTTTAGAATATGTATGGAGGATGATGTGAGATTCAGTATTATAATTGGGGATAAATAATAATAATTAAAATTTTATCAAAAAATATTAAATCCATCAATATATCTATTTTTTGAGGTATGGTGATGTAAAACTAATAACATCGTTTTTTGAGGTTGTAGTCCAATGATAACATGATTGATGTGTCTTTTCCCCATTTGATTTAAAAAGATATGTATATAGGAAACAGAATTAACATCATAACATATTATTATATAAGAGATAATTTGGGAATAATATCATAATAAATTAATATTATTTTAATGAGGTGGTTTACTAAACAATAAAAAATACAAGGTTATGAATTCTACATCTTCATTAGAAAAAAATATTTAGGGTTATGGATAATGTCTTCATATAATGGTATAATTATTTTCCCAAACCATAAAGACTGTGAGGTATAAGTAGTTAACATAACATTTATGTTATAACCACACCAAAAAATATTTATAATGTGAATCATAGAAGATACCGGGGGGGATATTATAAATAGTGTAGATGACATATATGATGTTTTTTAAATAGAATAAAGGGTACCCAATATTTTCAGATGAAAAACTATCCAAAATGGTTTGTTATAAAACCTTATAGGTGATAGGAGAAAAATAGAAAAATATTTTCAGTAAATTATATAGTTTATTTTACCTCATATATTTTCAGTTTCACAAAATAATAAATCAGTTTTAACGTTAACCATCGTAATTAAAATTTATTCTATATTTATTATTCATTTTTATCATAATGTAAGATTCAATTCATATGTAATATTAATTATTTTAATTCCATATAGGGAACAATGTTTGTTAAATTTCATTCATAGAAGGGGAAAAATATTATTTCCAAATTAAGAAGATAGCTTGGAATTTTATTGTTCAAATAGAAAATTTTCAATCATTTAGAATGTTTTTATACTAATTTTAAACTTGATATTATTAAAAATAACATATATTTGATTAATTATAATATAATTTGTTTTATTTTTTCTAAAAATTAATTTTAAATCAATTGGGAACAATATAAATTCATAATATAAAATGGGTGTTTTCAATAAAAATTATCTTCATCAATATTCGTAAAAAAATAATATTTACAAAGTTTATATAAAACATTCAACTATGCTAGTTTTTAAATTATGAGTCCAAAAATGTTTTTTATTTTTAAAAAATAATTTCATACAATTTTTAGAAATAAATTGCATTATTTTTTCAAAAGAATTAATATAAATAAATGTAGTTGTGAAAATAAATTCTTTAATGAATATACCATTAATCCTTTTTTTTTCATTTTATAAAGCCGGATTTTGGGTTGCCGGTACCCATACAGACGAAACCCAATAACCACTTCACAATTCAAACTGAAAATTCAAAAACCGCATCATCAATTCAAATTTCAAAATAGTTTATCCACATGTACACCTTGAGCCGCACACCTCGAGTCAGCGCGAAAACCAACGACGCCTCCAATCAGAACACCGATGAAAAAACCAGAGCCCCACGCGCCACTATTCACCGGGAAGATGGCGGAGACGTCGCCAGAGATGCAGGCGGAACACATCAGTCGTCTTCACTTCACATCGACGTCACTGGAAAACAACAGATCACAGCCATCTTTGAACCATTCGCCCGAAAGGAAGAGCATCATTGACGCAAAACAAAACCATCACCGTAGACGCAAGACCATCCACGCACTCAAAACATCATCCTCGAACTATGGAGGAAGAAATTCAACCTTAAACAAATCACTGAAGTTCAAAACCCCGCAAAAGAACAAAGACAGAAGATAAACACCATCGCCGTCGCTCCATCAGGACACCACCTTCAACCCACGTCAAAAGATTCACCACGCCACAGAAGAAAAACAAATCCACAGAACAGAAAATCCCACCGCCACCAGACAAACCAACCGGATCCGGCACAACAAAACCCTAGTGAACTCACCTGAAAGGAGGTAGAACCCAACAAACCACCGGCACATGAGTGTGACCCCCCAACGCAAATGCACCCCCAGAAAACAGTGGGCTACCAAGATCAGAGCCAGCAGTGCTCTAAAGAGTATGTCGTCAACAAGACCAGTCATACACCCACGGATCTGAGCCAGCAATCACAGAGGCCCGAAGAGCATCTCCATAGCTGGAGAGAAGACCACTCAGACTCCACAACGGTGGAGAACCACCACCAACCCACCGAGCGTGAGAAGGTACTGTTGTGTTGTCCACCGTGAAGGAGCTGGTTGCGGCGGGAGAAAACCCTAGAACGAGAGCCCTTTACGGGCGCATCTCCCAAAACCCACTTTAATGAATATAGATACATTAAAAAATTATGTTGTTTTTTTTCAATATGATATATTAAAAAATCAATTATTATTAATATTTAAAATGTAGTTATTTATACCTATTCCATAAATTTTACTGTTCACGTAACAACATACATGATTAAATAATAATATTTATATTTCATTAATGGGTTTTTAAAATTCGATGTTGTGTATAACACAATCTATTAATGGAATTATATTTATTCCACCACAAAATATTTCAAAAAATATTATGGTTTAGTAAAAATATATTATACACCCCATAAAATAAATATCATCAAAAAAATTATCAATTTTGTTCGTACAACTTATGACACTTATCCCTCAATACAACTTCAGGTTTCCTTGCAGGTTCACCATATCAATGATTTCTACATAAAACATTGATCATGTAAGTGATTTTATAGTGGGCATATATATAACTATGATCAATAATCTCAACCTATAGTACATTAGATGAAATAATAAGCTCATGTGGTATATCCAATGAGTTTATTACATGTCATGGATAAAGTATGTACATCATCAGAAGAGACAGAAAGAACACATCATGAACCATTGAGTAATCTGGTTGAAGATCCAAATTATAAGAAATGGTTCTAATAAAATAAATAATTTCATAGAAAAATATTTCCCAAGGTATCAGTTTCCCACTTTTACAAATCTTATTACCTTACTCCATGGATAAATGCATAGAAACAACTAATCATGAACATCAAATTCCATATCACATCGATGATTGTATTTGTAAATTTTCTGCTAATATTGTGATACTATATACATTGTTGAAAACATCAATTCTTTTATTCTATTTATTTAGCTCAATAGGTCCTACTATATTTCATTCTCCAACACCATCCAATATCATTTGAGTTATACACTATTTCAATATAGGGGCCTATATAGAGAAATATCAATTCCAAAGAAAATTAAATTGTTTTATGCAAATTAGTATAGATGTAGTAATTGAATCCAAACACCATTGAGATGTATAGAAATAATATCATTATATCATATAAAATTTTAATTTTCCCTCAAATTGGTCGTAAATATAAGGATGAGACCTAATTCTAAAATTGAACTATATATGAAGATGTTCCTAATGATTTATGAAGAACTATATGGTAAACCTCATATATTGATTAGATACAATAAAATTTGGTATACTTTTAAAATATAAGACTAATTTAATGTATAACATGGAATTATAATTTACATATAAGTATTTATAAATAGTGAAAATGTGTTCTAATTTTTTTTGGTGATTGACTAAAACACAAATATAATTTTTCACATTATATGTTCTTGGGAATATGATGTAATAATACATGGTGATGTTTTTCTATAACCATAATTGTATGGGTAATTATTGTAAATCCACCTTATATTTTCTATCTTTTCCTTAAAATAATAAAATATCCATCATAGGGATTCAAAATCTACAATATCTCTCTTCATGACACCCTTACATAAATAATATTTCAAATCTCTATGAATATTGGTTCTTATAATATGAGTTGAGAATAAATAACTAAAAGTCTCTTCTAATATCACGTTCTTCATGTATGGTAGTTTTGAAAAACATATATTGTTCAAGTAACTTATCATTTCACCATAATCATGAATACACTTTGGTTATTTTCTCACCTTCTACTACTGCTCAACTTATTCCATACACAGTTCACTAATCATTATTTGGATAGATAGTTGAATACTTATTTTATGAAGATAATAATTATAAACATCCATTATGATATAATGATTTATCATTTTCAAATAAATAAATATTCGATCTATTGTGATCCTCATCATTGATAAGCTAGTATGATCTTTTCAACTCAATAAATTGGCCTTCTGGTATTCTTTTCTCTTGGGGTAATTTGTTGAGTAGTTGTAATCATTACTAGTTCTAAAAATATTCAATGGTGAATTTTCAAATAAATCTATGTGAATATAAAAATTATTATTTAATGATTATTATTAATATATATATATATATATTACACTTTTATTAATAAATATAGTTTCTCTATGCCATTGATGAAAAAGTTTCTCCATCTTACTCCAAATCATGACATGGTTTAATTTTCTCATGAACATTAAATTTTCTGGATGAATAAGATTTAACAACAAAATTATTTCACATAAAACATCCCAAAAACTTCTCGAATGGATTATTATATATTAATAACCATTCTCCCCAATTATGTAATGTATGAATTGTGTCACTATCTATGTTTATTTGAACATCCATAAATTTTTCCCCATATTCCCCAACCAAAAAGAACATGGTTCAGTTAAAAATTAGATTGATTTGTTGATTATATTGTACTCAAAAATTATCCAAAACTGTCAATAATACACTTCCAACCCAAGAAAATATCATATCTAATTCACATTGGTTGGTTTGTCCTATCTATAAATAGCCTCTATCATTTAAGTATCCACTGACACACCCTCTCTTGAGATTATAAAACCTAAAAAATGAATCCTTGTCATTACAAAACACATCTTTGGTAAATTGTTCATATCATTTTTTCATATATAGGTTTGTTGTTACAATTCAAAATTATTTTTCATTACATTTATTTTCACTCAATATATAAGAATTCCTTCATTAAATACAACCACAAACAGGTCATTTTATTCCCAAATGACATTTTTCATAAAATTCCTCAAAATTTTAAGAGAATTTGCAAGACCGAATGTCAGAACTATATAATAAAATCATCATTTCATCGTATGGAAAAATTTCAAGGGTATATCCTCATTATTTATTTTTTTCACAAAAACATTTACAAAACCAATGGGTTTTATTTCTATAGATATATGCAAAAATATCTATAATTTTGATAAAATATTATAACAAAAACCCTACAAATATTTTTCGTTGTCATTGAATTTTTTATAAATATTAAACTCATAACCAGATGATTGTATCCACAACTGTCATGATAATATTTCACTGATACATATATTATTCAATAGTTAACAAAATCCTTAATTTTCATACAAACAAAATACAAAAGGTAAAAATACTACATCAACAAATTCTGTTGGACCCAATAATTAAGTAGTTCAATACTTCAATATTAATGATTGAAATACAGTATTTATTTACATTGTGTAAAAGAAAACACATTGATTAGTTCATTGACGTAGATAATTCTCATTTTTTTCATAAATATAGCACATTAATAATCAAAAATTCATCACTGTGTGACCTTGTATTCCACAATGATTTCATCTTCCCCTAAAATTGAGATATATTTATAGGTGTTTATTCCCATTTTATGTAAATTTTAGAATCTTAATATTATTTCATTTATATTCATAACGACACAAAAATTCATCAAATTTTATGTCCCACTTATTTCATGTGATAGGAATCACACTAATTTTCACATTTCTATTACCATATTACTGACATTTTGGAAGAATAATATTATTTCATCTATATAACCAACCATATTATATAACAAAATATTCTATCTTCCTATTATTTCATATGTAATGTGTCCCATTAATTTTAACATTACTAATCTTATATAACAATATCTGATTAATTTTAATCACAATATATTTTTTTATAGTTATCATCAAATTTATCTACATATCAAAAAATTGTCCATCACATTCAATGTTATCCTAGTTCATTATTGTTCCATCCATTAACTGGAAACAAAATGAATATTGTCATAAAACATAATTATAGTTTAAAATACATAGTCACGATAAATCATATAGAATATATAAATAATTAAACCTTCATTTCGATCAACAACACATTCAGTTTTACCAGATTCATATATGGACAATATATTTTTAAAAATTTCATGATCTTCATTAAGAAGTTTTTGAATTTACAAATCATATGACCTATGATTGTCGAACTATGTGTATAGTAAAGTGCAGTTTCATGTATTAAGAAATGCTTCAATCATGAAACCTATTCCATTTTTTGATTTAATATTCCTAGGTCAATTAATGCTATATATAAATTCAAATTTTATATCCATACAATTATGTTATTTATTAGATACAACTAACATGATCCTTCACCAAAATTCGATGATATTTTCACATACTATGAATTATCCTTCAACATATTCATTGAAAAATATATACAGATCTAACCAATGTTTAATCATCCTAGATTCCAAAGGATATTTATTTTTCTATGATAACAAAAATGAAGTCCCAAACATCTCATAAATAAATATTATATCACAATAAATGAATATTCATTACATGATATTTTGATTGATATCAGAAAAATTTAGCTATATATTTATTTAAAATTCGGCCACAAAAATAATTTTTCCAAAAGTGATCTATGTTATCTCACAATAATATCATAATAACTATCAATATTCTTAAACATATAAAATACAATATTATTAATCTTATATTAGAGAATGGAAACATATAAACAAGTGTTCTTAGATGCATTATAAGGATAAATAAAAGAGATATAAACCAGAATTGAACATAAGGTAATGATAATAAGAGAATAATATTTAAAAAAAATCCATGCATATCATAATTCATAAGAATGTGGCATGGAATAAATCATTGCGTTAGATATGAAATGAATATTAATTGAATCAATGCACATGATCCATGTGATCATAACATTGAAATTTTATAATGTTTTGTTAAATACACATTAGAATATGTAATATTATTTTAATCCTATCTACCATACAATTATAATCATGTTAGTCTTGGGAAAACAGCCTATATACATACAATGGTTTTTAGATTAACTCACATGCATGCACATTCTGACTTGGGATAAAATCTTGGTTAAAGTCTTTCGTGATTGGGAAAACCACTATTGTACCCTTTGATCTCGTATAATATTAATCATTACCCAATGATTCATATGGAGATATAGATCCCAATGATAATAAAAGCAATAAATTTTATTTTATTTTGATCATAATAAATTCTTTCAATCATAAATCGTGAAATAAAATGTGATTAATAAATAGTAAATAATATCATAAACCATTTAAAAGAATTGTGTTTTATATATGTTTCTTTATTTCTTCAAGCATGACCCATGTAAAAGATATGGTTTTAATAAACATCTTTTCATCATAAAAATAAAACGTGCATTAAAATAATAATGATGGTATCATTAGATCATATCATGTATTTGTCTTATGTGTAATAAAAGTATTCCACCATTGATAGAAAATGAAATTTGAAATGTGACATGAATCATTTGTCAATGATAAAATCATTTTCACCTTAAAATCATTTATTTGAAAAAAAATTAACATTTCCAATTTTAAATAAAATACTTTATTTGAAAATAACTATTTAAACATTTAATGTATGAATAAAACATTGATAGATTGTGATTGTGGGAAATTTTATTCATAAAACGAATGTCAAAATAATGATTCCATTTATATTTCCCAAAAATAGCCCAATGTGACTTGTTTTGATAAAGAAATAATGACTAACTTTAAATAGGTTTGAAAAATTTATAACAAGGGTAAAATATAAATTAAACTTTTATAGCTAAATATTAAATAAATATCAAATGTATTTTAAAAAGTCATTAATATAGAAGAATAATGTTTTGGAATAAATTGTTAATTAAATTCGGTTTTATTTAAAAATATTATTTTTGAATATTTAATTCATAAATTTAAAAAATGAAGGGGAAATGTATTCTCTCTGAATTATATTAGGATATGAATATTAATTGGTTTATTTATATTTACATCATTAAATTTCTTTTTTATAATCCAAAACATATACAATTCTGATAAATTATGAGATTCTATAATAAATTCTTTACCACATTAGTTACGAAGAATCATAAGCCTATTGAATGAATAATATTAATAGAAACATAAAATATCTTTCCTCAAAAATAAATTCTTATTACTAAATTAAAATGAGGATTTATAGAAACGCCATATTGGAATATAGGTGCCTAACATATTTTTGTCCCAAATATAAATCATTTAGACCAAAATCCCTTACCTTATGTCTCAAATTTATTAAGTTATTACAGATCATTATATATAGTAAATATAATTATATTAAAAATACATTATAGATCCAAATTAAAATATAATATACTATATATCATATATATATGACCTTTTATCTACTCTTTATTTTCAATTTTTCTTAAAATAACAATTCCTGTAATAAATGATACTATTTTTCTAATATGTTTTTTAATTTCATATCATTTGTCCACTATTTTTTATTGTGGTTTCATCATATCTATAATTTAAACAATGTAATTATAATCATATATATTCATTATATAATTATTTGTAGTAATCAATTTATGGTATATATAGATAATGAATTACAAATTTCATGGAGATGGTTGGGAAAATGTATGCATGAATGGTGATTCCATTTCTTCGACTAATGAAATGAAATAAAATAAATTAATACATTACCTATATAGAATCAATTTTATTTAATATTTAAAACATTAAAAAAAATTATTTACAACTATAAACATACATAAATATATTTACATATAAATAAATTTCATCGCTTCATGAGATGGAAGTTCACCATACACACAAGACATTATCATATGCCCAATGAAATAGAAAGTAAAAAGGTATAAGTGAAATAAAAATTACAACAAGTTATTTATTTTAAAATTATAATATATATTGAATTAAAATATTATTATCAAATTCAATGTAAATCGTAAATGAAGAAACATCACATAAGTTCATGAGGCGGGTATCCAACGTACACATGATATCTTTTATTGTTTTCAAATAGGTTGGGAAGTAAAAATGTATTTCTTATAATTAAATAAATGGGTATAAAAATAACATAAATATTATATATAGTCATTACATTTGTCATTATATTTTTCATTTATATTGGGTGTTGGGAAAATAATTACATAATTTCGAGAGCTGGTAGTACATTGTTCACACGATTTACATTATTGTTTCCGATTTGATGGAAGATGAGATTTATATAAGATATTCCATTAACTAAAAACATATAAGTAAAATTTATATTCTAAAATTATTATATAATCAATTTTATTATTATTTTAATGGTGTGAAGGAATAATATAACAAATTGTCGAGTTAATACTTTTACATCTTTTTTAGGGAACATCTTTAGGCATTTCCCATGAGCCTAAATAGGAGGGTTTAATAATAAAATAAAGTACTGTAGAATGAGTATAGTAAAACAGGGATGTTATTTTTTCATGTAATTTATAGTCCAAAATAATTTATATGGATGATGGAGAGAGAAGAGGGATTCGTCTTTTATTAGTGGGGAACTGGACACACATGGATTTTTGGAAACAAATTAAGTGTACGCAAGTTGTCACATGAAATGGGGATATGAAATATGTAATTATCAACTATTGTATCTGATTTGATCAAGAAATATATTTTATTTTTATTTTTACTTGTTTCTTTCTCTTTTTATATCTTATGAGTTTATTTTCACCCCTGGTAAAATAGTTTTAACAAAATCCATGGTAATTTATTTTTTCTATTTTTAAGATTTATTTTGAGAAAAATTTAAGTTGAACATGGTATATAATATTAATTATGATGATTTAGAATATGGAATATATTTTGAAAAAATTATTAAAAAAAGTGAATAATTTAATTTCAAATTGAACGTGGTGACGTGATGAAAAATGTTTTTTCAAAAGTGAAAATTTTTAACGATTAAAATGTTTTCATATAAACATTTAATATTACATTTATTATATTGAAAAATATTGGATTAAAAATAATATAATTCTTCTAGTTTTTTATACCATTTTAAAAGTACATGCATCCAAAAAAATCATTAAATGAATAGGTAGTCTCTAATACAAACCTACAATTTCAACCATCTATCAAAAAGTTACCATATTAGAAAAATAACTAAAATTAATAGTATCATAAATATCACAAATTACAATAATAATTGACATAAATTATTTATAATAAATTTTTAAAATTATAAAAAAAATAATTTTATAATTTCTTCAAAAAAATAACACAAATAATTTGTTTTGTGGTAAACATATATTTCGAAGAGTATATAGACATAGAAAAATTTAAATAAATATTTTATCAATATTATTTCATTATATAAGGAAATTGTAAAATAATTAATTTTTATTTATTCAAATACATTGAAAAAATTATAATTTCTAGGTAACAGAAATCATTTTTAGATAATAATGTAAATAGTTTTTGGTGGTTCTTTAACACTAGTTCTTGCATATAAGAACAGATGTCAAATAAATATAATTTTCATGACATAACGATTCATTAAACAACGAAGTGTTATAATGATAATGACAGATAATATATTAAATCATTCTTCTAGTGATGAAACATATTTTAATCCCTAATATTAAAAATTTACCATTATCACATAATTGAAATCACTCAAAAGTTAATTATTATATCTAAAATCATAAAGAATATTTGAAATTATAATATCATAGTGAAAAAATAAAATAATATAATATAAGGAATGTACACTTTTATATTTATTCCAATTGTATCATACATACCCATCATATATTAAATGTTTTGATGTGGAACTTCTTTCTCAATAGATTTTTAAAATAACTATTAACCATTTACCATGTATTATATCTTTAGACACAGATACTTTTTCATAAAATAAATGATACATAATATTTGGAAGAAAATATAATGAGTGCATTATTATTAGAAAATAATACATAAAAATAAAATTTTTCTTAATCTATTATATATAATATTTTAAAAATAATTTTAAATATATGCCTCATAAGATCAATATTATTACACACATTCCAAAGAAAATTTTCACTTATAGGAATATTCCTTCTATAATTTTGTTTAAAATTATTCAAATAATGAAATTGGATTTTCATACATAAATATTACTTCTATTTATAATAATATTTATTAAATTTTAAGAAACTCATATAGGGACCATTAAGGTTTATTAAAATTAAAGAATGTTTACTCAATTTTCATATATAATAAATAATAAATAATATATTGACCAATGATCCTCCCAACTAGTAATCTTTATGGACATATCGTACATATAACCTATCTTGCTAACCAAGGGAAAAGGAATATAAGGATGTGTGAAATAAAATGATCAGTAATGGTATACATGGTATATATAAGGCAATTATCACGTGAAAATATAAAATATAAAAAAGGTTAAAATATCAAGAATATAACTTAAAAATATAGAACCAGTCAATTTGGGAATAAAAATTTGATTCATGGTATAAAATCTTTAAACTGAAAAAATTGAATGAAATAAGTGATATATATTCATAAATTAATCATTAACCCTATCATCGTATCAAATAAATTTGTAACCATCAAATTTTTTAGTGTTATTAGATTTTTCTAAGTAATCTACTATGACACAGAAAACAAAATGGATTAGGCATTAGATATTATTTCGCAAAGTTGATAAATTGTATTAATATTTTCCCTAAATGATAAATAAAATAGACATAATCTCTATATAGGATCATCCACAATGACATGTTTCAAAAAGAATATCAAGAACATTAAATTGTTTCCCATAAGTACAACATGAGTTATAATACATTACCTAATCTATTAGATGGAAATAAAATTACAGTATGTCTAGACACATAATGATAACCATACATATCTGTGAGATAAAATCATTATCCTTTTATTATATCATAATATAATAACTAATATTAATATATCATGTTTCACAAAATTTCGATTAATCCATAATTATATAACTCTTGAAATTGAATGGGTATTCTAAATATGTCATCTTCAGAGTCTTAAACAATAAATATAAATAATAAGAATGTTAAAATTTGATAATATCCCCAATAAATAGTAAAAAATTAATAAAAATGTATTTAAATAATAATTTTAAAATAGTAAAAAAATTATTTAAAAACGTTATAAAATACATGGATGTGGAACAGATTTTTTCTTTGATCGAAGATAGAAATAAATTTATTTTTTTCATAAATAAAATTATTTTGAACACTTGTGTACATAAATATATTAAAATATAAGTAATAATTTTAATTTATATAAATTAATATAAGATACTAAATTTCATGTACATAAAAAGAGATTTAACATAATATTTCATCATTAACAACATAACCATAAACAATCCTATCAAGCAATAAATTGTAACATAAACCCTCGTTAATTTTGTAATTTACAATTTTTATTCCCCGCGAAGAAAAAAACCATATATCCATATTTAAGAAATAATAATTTTCATAAAAATCATAACATAATATTGTTTTATTTTATTCAAAAATATAAATTAAAAATAATAAAATTAGAGTTTTTCTCCAAAATAACAAAGGGAAGGAATGGGATCTATAAGATTTTACC
The DNA here is from genome assembly GCA_963277665.1 of Viscum album. Taxonomy (NCBI): domain Eukaryota; kingdom Viridiplantae; phylum Streptophyta; class Magnoliopsida; order Santalales; family Viscaceae; genus Viscum; species Viscum album. Next base: position 2,129,741,160 of record OY728152.1, on the reverse strand, counting down.
TATAATATGACAAGGATATATTTTTCTAAAACCATGAAATCAACGTCATTAAGAAGTATTTATGGAAGGTTTTTGGGCCTCACATTTCAGAACTAAAAAACATTGGATGTGTAGATTTAATAGAATAACATTAGTCTTTTTACAAGTGGGGTGGAGGAACCCACATTGAAATTTCCAAAATCAGAAAAATGATTACTTTATTCCAAAAAAATATACATAAAAATGTTATTTTCTTAAATTGTCATACAATATGGTGTATATATCGAAATACATTTAGATATTTACATGTTTATTTTGAAATAATTTCCTTATCATTTTTTACCCCCTAAAAACTTGTTTTAACATTAACATATGTATTTGTATTGATTTTCCTATTAATTTTGAACAATAATAAGTTGACCGTATTATATAACATCGATTATTAAAATTTATCTTATATAATAACTTTTTCCTATTTCATAAAAAATAATTTGTAGAAAAAAATTAAAATCGAAACCCTCATACTCGATGAATAAAGGTTTTCAAATGAAAATGTTTGCATGACTATATATGATTTTATTGTAAATAATTACTATTTTTATTGAGAAGTTATTTATTGTGACAATATTCATAAAATATATTTCAATGACTAATAAATTTATTAACAAAAATAATTTCTATTTTTATTTAAAAGTTATTTTTTGTGAAAATATTCATAAAATATATTTCAATGACTAATAAATTTATTAACCAAAATATGATTGACCTATCTTTTATTTTAAAAAATTTAAATTCCCTAACATTATTAATTCTTTGAACAATAAATAACATTTCAATAAAAATAGTAATTATATAAAATTCATCGAAATGATAATATTTTCATAAAGAGTCTAATAATTTAATGATATATAATTTTTAAATTTTTATTTAAACATGGAATTTACTTTTTTCTAAATCATTTTTTCATATTAGTAAAAAAATTCAATTATGTGCATAAAATATTTGAAATATATTATTTTTATGAAAATCACTAGCTTAATTGTTATATCATGTCTTCAATAAAAATTTAGATGATTGATAGAAAAACATTATTTTAAAAATAAAATATATATTAATTTTAAATCATTGACCAATAGTGATTTATTAAAATTATTATTATAGAAACACTTTTTATTCATAAAACATTTGATAAAATAAATATTTTTTCATTCAAATTCTATTAATTTTAATTTAAAAAAATTTATAAATGGATAAATTTATTTTATACATGATTCAATAATAAAATATTCTAAATTTATTTAGTCCTATTCCTACCCTACCATTTTAAACATTTGTTATAACTTTAACATTAAATATAATTATTTTAATAGTATATCGCTTTAAATTAAAAAATGGTGTTTTATGTAACTCTCACTATAAAATAATTTTTAATGATTTGAAAACAATCACCAAATCATGGTGTGTAGCATTCTATATCCCTTAAAATGAATTTATCCCTCGAAATTATTTAACAGAATTACACACAACATAGTATATTGTTCCCTCATTATATCCAAAGGTTCCCATATAAAATCCTTTAATTGGTGGTTTCATGGATAAATTTGTTCTAGATGTGTATTCTTGTATTTTAGTAATTTCATTTAATTATCCAGAATATACAATGGGTTCTCATCATAATGAATTTATTTCTCCTGTGGTATTGTCTCTTATTTCAAATTTTGTGATTGATCGGGTATGTACATCCTCAAGATAGATATATTCAACTCATTGTGAACATGAGGGGGTTTGGTGGGTGCCAATGTGATATGATACCATACCTAAAAAAATTAGAATCATGAATTAGAAAACATACATTAGGATTATATTTCCCTTATTTTTGAATCCTATAACACTCATCCCTGGAGAAATAAAAATAAAAAAATTATCAATAATAACAAATTCATGATTGTGGAGAGGATTGTTATTATATTATTCCTATCAATTCTTCAATTCCATGTTGTGGGGTTGAATAGCTCTAAATTTCTCTACCATTTCCAAATTGATATTTGGGCTAATTTCCATTTCTCTCCAACATCCTTCATTCAAAAAAAAATTTCAATAATTAAATCTATAAATGTATTCATAGTAAGATTTATGAATGTGGAAGGTAATGTTGACATCATTTAAAAACTAACCTATATGAATATTTTTATCCCAAATACCTTTTATAAATCTATTAAACATTATATCATTATATCCCCTAGGGTTTTAATTGTTCTCCATGGAAAACCATTTATTTAATGATTAGTCAAATTGGGAAAACTAAACCATGTATCTTGATCCTATTAAAGTATTTGATATTTCATTGATGAAAACCATTGATCCTGATTTAATAGAATATAATATTTTATACAAGGAAACCTTGAAAATTCATTCATGTATGATCCATTATGATGGTCAAGATAAATTATTTATGTAATGAAGATTATATTTGTGTATTATTTATAGAGATTGACTAAAACTCAGACAATATTATGTACTGTATATTTTTTTTGGTATGATGAAAATATCTTGGGTGATGTTATCCCAATTCTATTTTGGTATGGGTAATGTTTGAAAAATACCCTTTTTCATTTTGATCTCTAATGTATATTCTTGATATACAATAAACCTAAAATTAAAATATAAATCTCTCCTTTTATGTTGTCCAGCCAGAAATAGTTTTTCAAATCACTTTACAAACATACATCGGGGATACATAGGTGATGAAAAACTATGAACCTCATCATATAGCTCCATATTCGTGTATTTTATAGATGTGGTGTATAAATAGTTTCTATAACTTATAATTCAATCCCCATAAATGTTTCATTCAAGAACATAAATAACATTATTTAAAAATTCAATTTCTTCCCTGTGTGGCTATTTTATTCACATATATAGATATTTGAAACCTCATTTGATAACGATGTTATTTTTGTACATCCATTAATATATTTTGATCTATTCTATAGTAATATAGAAATATTAAATATTTGTTGAATCTTCGTCACAGATAATATATAATTATCCTTTTATCTAAAATCATTATCCACCTTGATCACCTTCTTTGGATTGAAATATATTAAGAATTCATAATCTATAGTCATGCCCAACCATCTTATTTGGTCAATATTTAACTCTTTATAGGTGAATATATAATTTATAATCTAATGATTATTAAATATTCCACACCATTCTTAATAAAGATCATTCCAATATACCATTAATTATAAGTTTTCCATAGATAAATCAATAATGATATTTATGAAGTTTACTCATGAATCATAAATTTTCTTAAGGGATATAAAATAAACAAAACATTATTTAAGATAATAAATCCATGTCCCTTCGTTGATTTGTTAATATAGATTTCACAACATTCAACACATCAACATAATTTATTTACAAGTGGGCTAAAAATCTTTCCAATTATTTCCTTGAAATTTTCCTAATATCCATATGTCAAAACGAAATTTTCTCCCTTCATAGTTAATGAGGTGAGTAGATTATAAAGTCATGTGAAGGTACCCACAATGAATTGATAATAACTATCCCAATAAAAGAAAACTTTGGATATCAGTATTCATTTATTGATTGGTAAATATGTCAAATATATCTTTCATTGATGTATCTAATGAATAACCCGCACAATATATTATTGGACATAGGAATAATACATTATAAATGAAAAATATAATGAGTACGTAAATTTTATTATTAAATTTGTTCATCCTCAGGGAAATCTGTCGAATTATTAGGTTCTCATCCTGAACTTACTTATTATGTTAATAAAAATATAATAACATCTTTAATTACAACCATAATATTTTCATCTTAGTCTCTAATGAAACTACTCATTAATTCCTTGAAGATAGACTATATATTTTTATGAATAAATCCAATTACTATAAATTCATAGGGTTCAATCCTCATATAGAAGGATTTATAAAGTATGTATTAAATTTTAACCAACATATTAAAGTACCTAGATCAAGGTTAAATCATACAAAAGTGTCGATAAATTATTTAATTGGTCAAAAAATCGTATATATGGGGTAACATATACTAGTTCATGATAGTATTATTATTAATTCTTCAATAATAAATGGTGACTCCCATTGTTTTATATTTTTACATAAGAATAAGGACTAGTGAACCCCATTATGATGAATATGGATTAATAAATACCTTATCAAGATTCTCCTTATTTTTGTTTTTCAATTTTTTAATCTCAATTGGGGCCATTCAAGAAACAGTCCTTGAAATAGATATATCACCATGTATGAGTTACATTGAGAACCTATGTTCTTGAATTAGTGGAATGCCATGAAATTATGTTGGAGAGAATAGAAAAATCTCCTAAAATTGTAATGAATTCATTATTGTTTCCCCCATAATATTTAAGAAAAACAGCCTCTAGTTATGGGAATTAAGACCTAGAATATAGATGTAATTTATATTGGAAGTATAAATTCAACCCATCATAGAAAAATAATAATTGGTTCATTTCAAATTAGATATTTGCTTTTATTACCTTGTTAGTTGATATTGGATCATTAAAAATACATCCAATTCATTCCTATAATAAAATCAAATTAAACTAAATAGTGAATCATAAAATTTACAGAAGAACATTCCCAGAAATATCAATTGGATAGGAACTAAGGAATTGGAATGAAGAAATAGTACTATTAGGAATTTTCATAACTAACATGATATCCCAACATTGTTATAGATATTAAATTCCCTTTGAAAATTAATTTGTCAAAATATTGTGGACATATCAAGTGTCAAATATGAAATTTCAAGCTCTAATGTGGATAATAAGTGTACATTTCACCTCTTAATTCTCATATCCCACATGGAAGTTATTATCATATAATATTCCTCCGTGTTATTTGTCTTTATAGGTATCCTTCACCTATCATCATCATAATAATAGATATTTATGGGCAATTTACATTGATCTGAGACTCTTTTGATTTAAATCATTAGATTATGGGTGGTGCATTAGTTGGAGTCTTCCTCAATTTTACAAAAATAACTAGACCATTTTGTGGATATTAAATTTTTTCTTTATAACTAACCCTTATACATTTTATATAGCTCTCAATTTTATTCATTCAATTCAATTGATGTTTTATCCAATATTACTAGCTTGAAGGTGTATTTAATTTCTCTGTTCAATGTAATTTATTTTATTTTTTCATGAGAATCGATCTTTGTTTTATTATAATAAACATAGGAATATTATGAATCACTAATATTATTTTTGAATTAACTAAGAATATAATGGTTAATAAATATATACTAAAATGTCTTATAGATAATTACTTTTTTGTATTTAGTTTTAAGCCACCAAGTTATCGATCAACCTAATTTTCATGTAGGATGATATTACCAAATGTTTACCTCTTGAGTCATGTAAAATTCACCTCATAGGTACCGAAAGATTCATAACACATATACATTTTCTCAAGTAATCCCTTATCAATTTTTCAGATGAAGAATACATGAAATGTACTTAACGAAAAACAATCTCCCAAATACATCCCAATATATCGAGTAAATTTGAATATATTTACTCATCTACTTAACCAAAATCCATAATTGTTCCATATCACCTTTAAAATGGAAGATAAATAAAATAATATTCCATGATCTAAGAACTAGATAATTGAAAGTATCTTTTCAATATTAAAAATCCATTACTAGAAATGTAATGCCACATTCTACCCAGTGACTAAGGTGGATATTTCCTCAGGAAGGAATCAACTAAGAAAAATTCCCTTATATAGAAGTTCATCTTGATTCATTGCTGGACACAATTGTGTAATAATAGTAACCAGATTATACATTCTATATTCCACATAACTGTTTTATTGAAATTTATAATCATTTCATTTTCAATCACGATTGATGTTATCATGATGTATTACTGTACCAATCAATGACTAAAAATTAAAATAAAATTGTCTGGAACAAAAAATGATAGTGGTAAACCATATAGCAATGACATATTTATTGGATGTATAAATCATTAATCTTTTTTTAAATCCTAAGACACATTAAAATTAACATTGTTCATTAATAGTTCTAATCTCTTCAAATCCATTATAATGGATCATTAAGTGTTTTTTATTTGTAAAAAATATACCATAACTCTCAAACTTATTATGTACTGAGACCATTACAATTAATTAGGTGAAGATTGAGTCAAAACCCAAAGCACAATTTTCAATTTTATTACATATGGGTATAAATATTAATTAATCATATCCACATAGAGTATCTGAACATTGATATCTTAATATGAAAACTACTTAATTTATTTCATACCATAACATTATAATGTAATCCAATACTTAAACTAATCCCAATGGTTTCGAAAACAAATTTATAACCATTTTCTCCATTTATTTAGAAAACATTATTTTATACCAACAATAATGAAACAAAATTTTCATACATAAATATTCTAAATTTTTAGTGGAATTTTAAATACATTTCACAAGTACTCACCTTACAACTATAATGTTTTAGTATATTTTGAGACCAGATAAAAATATTATTATTTTAGGAAAAATATTCCACATATCAATCCAAGATCATTCCATTTATTAATAATAATAGACATACCATACTAAAAACCATTATTCATTACATGGGGAAATGAAACATAAGAAATTTTGTGATCAGATGCTTAGTATGGGTAATCATGGGAGACAACATCCGATTATCATATAAAACATGTGGTAAAAATAAATGTATGAGATCATTAATATAATATAAAAAAATTAATACTTAGTTATTAATGATCCTTAAAAATGATTAACGACATAAATAAATTAAATATAAATATAAATGAATCATCAAGGTAAAAAACATCATAAATAAATCATGAACCACAATTTCTTGTAGTTTATGATTGACACGAAAATATATTTGGAAACCATTTCATATCTCATGGATGACTAAATAGACCATAAAATCAAAATTGGTTTTAAATTTCCAGTTATATTCAATATTATACAAACCACATCAACTTGTATCATATAATAGATAAAGCACATCGACATATTTCCCATCATGAAAAAAATATATTGACATATTTCTCATATTGGATCATACAAAATTTCTTTTTCTAATAATAATATATTATAAATAATAATGTTTTCCATCCATTGTTGGAATATTTAGTTAATGGTCCCACAACACTCATGTTGAAAACCATACATATGAATGCAATAAAATCATTAAACATTCATCATATAATATTGTCTTAATCTATGAAAACATATTTGTTTTTATAAAAAATTTAATCAATCCAACATAGAATTGCGCATGGAAAATGAATGGGATTCATAAAAATATAATTATCATAATAATAAACCATGAATTAAATTATAAGGATAGAACCATTAGATCTTGTCCTCAGTAAAAATAATAAACACAAAAGGTTGTTTTTATGATGAATAAATATTATAAAAAAATATTATAAAATCATTAATGTGGAAAATAAATATTCCACCTTGAAAATAATCATTTTAATCATAATATTATAAAAATGTTTTGATGGTAATTTTTTTACAATAATCATGGACTAATAAATGATAAAATAATAAATAATTTAGTGTTCTTGATAGTGGAAATTTTTTTACATGACAAAAAGATTAAAAGAAAAAATTATATTTACTGTTTAAAAAAAGTAAAAATGTAACCTGTTTGGAGAAAGAAAAGATGATCCATTTTTAAATTTTTGGAAAATAATATCAAAAATGAAAAAATTTACATTAAAATAATATTTTAGATATTTGATAACCTTCATAAACTAATTTTTTGTAATTTATGGATATTATATAGAAAATATTCTCTCCCAATAAAAATGTAAATTAAATTTTTTCCTTAAAAAACCATCAAGACTCATGTGTACATAATGAGAAAAAATTGGAATGAAAACAAATAATATCAAGAAATAACTATTTTGGAGGAAAATCCATGATTTTATTGAGATAAACATCAAATTATTTAATCATCAAAAGAATATTTACAAAAAATCAAAATAAACAATGAATTTAATTCATAAAACAATTAAAATATTAGTATTTTATGAATCATATTCCCAATGAATGGTAAAACATTAGATGGATAATTAAAAGAAAATATAATTTAAATGAATAATAATAAAATATATTCATGTGAATTAAATAAACCACATAACAAAATCCAGTTGTGAATATTAACTATATACTAAAAATAAAAATTTGAGATGAAAATCTTTTACCTCTTGAATGGACTTTTGTCCTATACATTTGATCCTCTTCATCATTGGAAAACCTCTCTATTATTACAGTAAAATATTTAATTTTTTGGTTTTCAACATAAACTAGATACTACAAGTAAGGGGATGGATACATAGAATGGATTTTGTTATGTATTCATTGAACCAAAAGTATTTCAATCTATAGAGAAGGATTGGTAGGTGATGTAATGTTAAAAATTTTGGAGGGAAATAATTTATTAAATTCCAAAAAATAAATTAAAAAATGGTCATGAAATTCAAAGGGAAAATTCCCTAAATTGACATAGAATCAAGTTTTGGATAAGATATGGACAAAGTATTTTCATAAAATAGAATTCAAACTAGTTTAATTTTTATGGATAACCTTATTTTTTTTATTAATATTCCCCATTCCCAGATTAAATTGTTATAACTGTAATACAATTAATTAATTATTAATATTTTACTATTCATTATGAAAAATATTTATTATGGAATTACTTTATAATAATAATTATCATGATTCTTAATATTTAATCAATTTTACTTTATTTTATTCATAGAAATTTTGGAATTTAATTTTTTATTAAACCCACATTTCTGATTGAAAAATCAGTCTCCAATGTAAATGTTTCATATGTATGAAATTATTTCATATAAAAATATAATTTTTTTATTAAAATGGCCAAAATAGGAATAAATAATAACAATTTTACTACATAGACTTTTACACCATTTTAATCAAAATTGATCATTGGAAATTCTTTAAAATTAAATGATGTTTTTAATAAAAATAAGATTTGTAGTATTCATATAAAAACAATTCATTTCATGAAATTTAAAAAAATTCAATATATGATAGCATAAAAACATTAAATTCAAAAATTAATTTCATTTTTTCAATGAAAAATTAAAATCAGATAACATTATACATAAAATTGTTTTGAAAAGATAATGAAATTATTTTTTTAAAAAATAATTATTTTTTTAATAAAAATGGATTCATTCTTCTTTTCAATAAATAATAGATAATATGTCGATGTTTTGAAATTTATTTTATGAATAATATATAAATTTTGAAAAAAATTTAAAAAATTGTGATTATTTTAATTTATTTTTGTAAAAATATATTTCTTTAGTAAAAACTGCTTGTTGAAAAAAAAATATTACTATCAAATGATTTACATATTAATTTTAATAAATTGGAGGAAAATAATTTTATTTATTAATGTGTAAACCTTATAAATTACATATTCTACTTCCTAATATTCAAACCAACTGATTTAATGGTTACGTTCTAATTGTATCATTATATATTAATATTTTCATAATATGTCATGGTTCATTAAAACTCAGTTTTATGTGTAATTAAAATTATTGATCACCCTAAATTTATGTAAAAAAATATATTTCATAAAATCTCAAGGTGTTTCGATACAGTTCAAGGGATAGTATAATTCCATCTAAAATGTGAGTTTCTCCGTAATATTTTATGATTTTAAAATATATATTTTCTTTAAGTATATTTAATTTATCCGATAGAATGTTATTCAAACATGATATAAAATAATTGAATATTTATTTTCTACAAGAAAAATTAAATAAATTAATTGAAAATAATACTTATAAATATATTATTTTTAATAAAAATATGGAAAAACTCACTTATGAAATTATAAAATATTCTAAGAACTATTTCAAACAAATTTATATGTAATGTTATTATATATATATAATACATTCTATATATAGTATCAATAAAATTTATTTATAATAATCAATAAATAAGTATTAATATAAATTAAATAAATCCATGAATTGTTTTTCAAAGACATGAAATTCTAATTTAATAATTCAGGTCTAAATTTTTTTAGATTTCTGGAATAATATTTTTTTGTATTTTTTATTTAGAAGTTAAATTATATAATTAAATATATACAAATATTAAAAAATATTTATATACATATATAATAATTAATTATAATTATTATATTTCTTACCAAATGTTTATACATTAATAAAAATTTATTTAAAGGAAAAAAGAAATTTTAAGAAACTGTTTTCTGTATAAGTAATGTGAGTTTATATTAAAAACTAAATAAACTATTATAAATGAAAACTTTTAATAAATTTTAAAAAAATATATTCAATATAAATTTATTAACACTAATCTGATAGTTTTCAATAGGATAAGAATGAGAATAAAACCTTTTTTAGGCATAAAAATGATTTTTTAAACAAATAATTTTATTCGTTTTGTGTCTCAGTTTTAAAAATATTTTTTCCTACCAAAATAAACTAAATACTATAATATTAATTACATAAATTAAATAAAAAATTTCAAATTTTGTAATATGTTAAATTTTTTAGCAATAAAGAATAGTTACCATGGTAAAACATATGTCATCATATTTAGGGGTAAAATGGTATAAAAATAGATAAAACTAAATGATAGGGAACTAATAGTATCTATTTTTTAATTTAATACTATCTGTTAAAATAATAGAAAGTGAATTATATTATATTAAAAAATCTGTCATTTTTCCTACATTACTTGAAAATTACATTTATTATATTTATCATTTCATAATATTTATAGTGGATCCACACCTCTCACATATGAATTGAACCCTCTTATACTCATTACATCACATTCATAGAGAAAATTATATTTATGAGTATATATATCAAAATAAAATCTAGACCCCCTTGTCCATAACATTGATGTTCTAGTTTATCCAAAATACCATCTGATTAATACTTTTCAAATAAGTAGATGGATAAAGCCAAAAGAATATGTAATTATTATAACTATGATCATCAAAAGTTATTTAGTCATCCACATCATCTCTTAAAATTATATTCATACTAATATAATTAATTTTTTCGTAAATTTATTTTAATACTTTTAAGCTGATATAATAATATTTAAATACATCCCATCCATGGAATGGAAACTAAATGTGTTTTTCATGTATACACATAAATTACTACCTCTATGTAGTGAAAAATATAAATTCTCATCCCCTTAAAATATATATATATATAGATTAATTTTAAAATATATTATACTTAAATGATAATTGTTGTTCTGTAAATTAAAATTTTTAATTACATCCCGTTATTTGCATCTATAAAAAAATATGGCATCCTCCATGTGTACGTGTAGACTAATAACATCATGAAGTGATAGTTTCTATTTGTACTCACCATTATAAATAAATGGTTAAATATATTATATAATAAATAAATATTATTTTTATAACATGATTAATATAATATAACTAGAAACATGACTTATATAATAGAACTGTTGAAGTGAAACATTCATGGAAAATTGAATATTTAATATCGAAGTAGTTGTTATAAAGATGAATTTTTTATAAATAGGAAATTATAAAATATTATTAAATGACATATAGTAAGATATGTATGAATAATTATCTATAATTTTTTTATAAGGGAAAATAATTTATTATATACAAGGTTATTTCATAGATGAATCAATTTTGGACATCATTTTTGGAATTTTGTTTTATCCTCACTATTTTTCTGGATAAATTAAAATTTTTTGTTTCCTTTTGTTAGATTTAATTTTATTTTTCTCATACACATCATCTATGTTTTCATATTCATGTAATTTCTATGGTTCTGATTTGTTGTATTCATTTCCCCTTCATTTTCATAGAAAATATGAATGAATTGGTTTATGAAAAGTAGAATATATTTATTTTTTTCAAAAATCATTCTGCTTCATATCCATGCTAACAAAAGTTAAATTATGTAGTTAAAATTAACTTTTAAACTATTAAATAATGTGTTTTTATAATATAATTTAATTTATGAGGAAAATGGTTTAAATAATCTTCCTGGCATGTTTCGAATAGGCCACATCTAATATTCATTAATGTTGTGTGACTAAATGTTTTCTTACATATATTGATTTATGTTAATTTACTATAATAAGGTAATTTAATGACAACAAATATTCATTTTCAATTTTCAATTTTTTCATTGAAAATTTAATTCCATTTATTCTAATAAATATAATATTATTTAAAAATTGATGAGAAAAGATTATTTCCAATTTTTTTTAAAATCATGCCCATATTTATTTTAGAAATGTTATTTTTCCATTTATATATAATTTTATATGATGTTTATGACCTTGTGGAATAAATTAAATTAATTTTAACATTTTCATGGGTGTCTCTATATTTTTTATCCTCTTAATGAAGTATGGAATGCATGAAAACTGATTTGGAAATGTGAAAGTGAACAGAAATTGAACACAATCCACTGTGGGGCTCTACATGCTATGATTATAGGAATTTTTATAAGACACTATCATATTTGGAAAATATCCACTATTTTATGCTATTATTGTTGAAATTATTTTAATTTATTAAGTGTATAATACAATATTAAATATTTTCATATGATATGATATTGTTTCCCATGATGGATTTTGATCATTTTTAAACCTAAAAAATAATATGTTTTATTATTTAAAATAGATAAGGCATGACTCAATATTTTGGGTTATTGAATATTGAGGTCTTTTATAACATCTGAAAATGATATCATACATACATTATTCCCTTATTTTCTATTATGATGGTCGATTGATATCTCCCATGTTCACCCTAACTATTTTTCTATTCTTAAAATTTATTATTTTCAAATTTCACTAGGTTAGAATGAATGGTATTAATTAAGATGTTCATAAGAAGGTCAAGACATAAGAATATCTTTGAGTGAGATAATGAAAATTTATCATAAATTATTTGATTATGTGTAAGTCTTATATTAAGCAAATCATTATTTTTATGTGATGTTTATTTTTGAGATATGTAATGAATAATCATTTAACATAGTGCTATATACATGTTTACTATACTCAATACACATTAGGTGGTATAAAAAATTACTTATTTTTTGGGATTATGAATAAATAACTACTTTATGCAATCTAGGGACACTGTGTAGTTTTATAAATAAACTTATTTTTTCATAAAGAATAAAGGGATTGATTTTCAAAAAACAACATCAGAGTAGGAATTGCAGTTAATAGATTACATCATAGTGAGATATCTCCCAGTATATAACAACAAATATTATATTGTATTCTAGTTTTACCAACACTTTTTATAGTGGTAATTTTCTTGGGGTATTAAATCACCACCATAGTGATTATATATTAAACAATCCAAGAATGTTCTTAAGGGTATAATTATTTCTTATATTGACTATAAGTCCAAATTTAATGATGTTTTTGGAAATAAACATAACACATGTATTATTATTTTTCCTATAATTAAATTTTATGTCATATTGTGAATCTAGTACCTATATATATATAACAGATGTATGTTATAGAAGAAAGGAATTAAAATTTGATATCTTAAATTTAAATATAATAATACATTATTTCAAGGATTAATATGAATATCCCATTATAATTAAATACAAAATATGGATAATAATAAATACTAATTAAGTGTTACTAGTACAAAATGTATGCGACAAACTCAACATTGAAGATATGACTATTGTGTTAGAATATATCGATGTATTGGTGGAATAAAATCTGAAAACATCACTGAATAATGGATATAATGACCTATTCCATATATATAAATATTACAGAAATCGTGATTAATATATATTACATAACATAACATAACCACTCTAAGACCATATAGGTTTTGTGTCTTTAAAATCTGGTTCATAAAACACCCACATTGTCTCCTGCTTATTTCATCATAACAAGAATCCTTTTTGACATATAATATTTTATACCCTTATTCGTGACTTGGGGAAAATAAACATATTAAAGTTTGAACTCAAATGATTAATATGGGAAAACAAATGAAATATCATTCATATCATAAAAATGTGAACCAACCATTTGAACTTCTTATCCTACATATAAAATATCACAATATCATGTCATGGGATAAATCAGAAAACTGATATGTAATCAAAATATTCATAACAAGACAAATCATTTTATTGGAATACACACATAATCTTATTAAATAAGTTTATATTAGTTAAGGCTCATTGTTGAGACAATCAATGCGGACAAAGTCCATTACTGAACCGAGTTCGGTCTTCGTTCAAACATTGTATTACTAAAGATGATTTAATTGTTATTCTAGTTATGTATATCTCATCAGATATAAATCCTTAACCAATGAATTAGATTAAGATACAAGTCCCACTAATTAAATAATGAAACAATTCATATCTGGGCCACATAAACATAAAAACATTTACCATAACATAACACATGAACAAAATGGGCTTCTTAAACATTATTCAATAAAAATTTATTTAAAAAATTATTACATATATAACATGCTATCATAAACATGTAAAATCATAATAATAATAGGTAATGAAAAATAACACTATTTAAATAGTGTCATCATAGATGGAAAATAATTTTTAGAAAACACTTGAAATTATTTCCTGTGAAAAATAACCATTACTCATTAAAACTGTTTTCTTTCCTTAAAATACCACAAAAATTTTGAATAAATCATTTTATTTGAAAATAACCTTGTATTATTGTAGGAAATGTTCAAGGAAGTATTGAATTGTTAATTCATACAAATCTATTCATGTCTTCCATGTAAAAAAATATTCTTCTCATACTTTGGCAGGAATAGTCAAAAGGTTCCTCATACCAAAAATGAAAACATTCCATGCATACCATTTAGTAGAAATTTAACAATGTGTAAAATTATATTTTAAAAGTTATAGAAGGATATAATGATTTTTTTAAACATATATTTTGGAAACATATATGTTGTGATAAATATACCCTCAGAAATACTTATGAATAAACAATCATAGATAAAAACGATATGTTCAAATTTATCCTTTACCTTAGGTCTGATATGATTTGTATGAATCCAAAACATCTGTATAATGATAAAATTATGTTAAAAATTAATTCTAGAATCATAATCATTTTTATGATAACATTTATTATCATATTAGCATTTTGTTTGTTAGTATCATTTCTTTGTTACTCGTTTTTCATGTATTAACTACTTTATGTTCTTATGCATGTTTTGTTGAATAAGATCTTATTTATATTTTCTGGATATAGTTATATCATTTAATAAATTATATTAGTATAATATATATCATATCAATTAATTAAATTCATTTAATGAATCATGTTTTAATGAAAATATTGTAGAACAAATTGCATCGCATCGTAGAGATGGAAGGTCGTACATACGTACGAGCGATGATATAATTCCAATATTTTTTAATAGTATTGATGTGGATGGTGTATAATATTTAAAAATAAGAATAATTTTATAATAATCATATATAGTTATTATTAATTTAATTATACCCATCTTTTTAAGGTTGTGGTGAAAAAAAAGATTACAACGCATCATGGAGATAGTAAGTCGTACATACGCACACACAATGATTTCGTTTTTAACATAGTGGATAAAAGGTGAAATATGGTTATTTCATATTTATTAAAATATTCCCCAATATGAGGAAAACACATGGTATTAATTTATAATGAAACAACCATTGAAGTTTAATTATAAAAAGAATGAAGTTTGAAACAATCGGTAGAAGATATTAGTTATTCCTCAACATACTTCATATAAATCTCCTTTTGGAGCACTATAGTTCATCCTTGATGATGACCAGAACCTCTAGAATGAATATATGTAATATTAAAAGAATAAGGGTAGTGATAGGTCTAGATTTAAGGCTCAACAAGAAGTTAAGAGGTGTGGTAGGATGTTCCATTTTATGATTGAGGTCAGGGGCTATTTTGGAAAATCCATAAATAGTATTTTATAATAAAATCAAACCCTACCCAAAAACATAAAAGTGACCAAATATAGATTATGAAATTATATATGTTTTTAAATACATTAACCAATAAATTTTCGACAAATTAGTTTATAATTTTAAACCAACTCATTTTAATTGATACTTTGTTATTCTATTTAATTATAATTGTGGTAATAACATTCTAAATATTTATTGGTTATAATAATTTACCTAAATTATTCTAATTGAAAATAAATGTTTATTTTATGAAATTTTAGACTTTATAATTTAACATTTTTAATAATTTATTTTTTTATTAATTTTAAATAATTTATAAAATTGTTGTTTTTATAACATATCAATAGTGTCAATTTTGACACTATTAATTTATTGGCATTAAATAAAATCCAAATAGAAGATAAATTCTAACCAAAATTTTTATATAGTACAAAAATTTCATGGTAACCTATAAAATTAGAGGATAATGTTTTTTAGTTAATATGATATTTATTTTAATATTTTTAAAACCATATATTTGATATTTATATGAATAAAATAATTTTTACATCACTACTGTGTCATCTTGAATAGTAATTATTTAATGTATAAAAATTATAAATAAATTTCTATAATGTAATTAATTATTTTATATTTCCAAAGGATATTTATAGTCGATATTATCTCATAGTTAACCATATATTGAAATTAAAATAATTATATAAAATCAGATTGTAACATTTTGTCACATTCATTAATTTTTATTACATTCATGTCATATTCAAATGTAAGCTGACATTAAGTTATTTTATTTTGAAAAATAAATGATAAGGGTATAATTTACTCATCCATTAGGATTTTTACAATTTTAAATAAAATTTTTAATATTATTTTTACCCTTAATTACCTAATTTACCATTAACAAGTGTGATAAAAATAATTACCAAAGTTTTTATTGATAATTCCCAAAAATAAAAGTATCCTATTAACATAATTTGTTCCTAGAGATTCTAAATAAGGAATAAATTATGAAAAATTCAATAATCATATGTTGATGTAATCAATTTAAAATTAATTTTGTTGTCGAAATTCGGAAACAAGTTTTAAAAGTTAAGACATTACAAAATATTGAAATGTTTTTACCTAAACATTCAATTTATAATTAATGATAATTACATGAATTATATTGAATGATAAAAATATATTCTATTTTTTACTTTAAAACAATTCAATTTTGTAATTTAACCAATAAATGTTCTCAAAGTAAATGTTTTTTTAAATAAAATTTAGCATATTTTTACTATTTATTAAAATGGTAATGTTATCAGAAAAATATCAAAAATTCATCCAAAGTAAATTATTATATCCTGGTTTAAAATAAATTTTTGATATTTCTATGTTAAATTATTTAATATGTTAGCTTCTTAATTCAAAACAGGTTCACCATTCAAAAGAGTAAAATTATTCTTTTTGTAATATGTTTTATAGATTTAATATGGTTTTGTTCCTACCCAATGACTAAAATATCCATTGGCTGAATATCAAAAATATTTTATATCAATTTTAATATTAATTAACACAAAAATAAAATTATTTAATTGATTTATAATTTTTTATAAATAATTGATTTCCCATGAATGCATAATACATTTTTATAAGTTACATGTAATTATTCACATTAACCTAATGGCTATGCTATAACTATAATTTTATAATAAGGGTGTCTTATTGTACATATAAACTCATAATGGATTTCAAAGAAGGTTAATAATAATAAAAATTATTTAAAGAAAATTTTTCATAAAAATATGATAGTGTTACATTTTACCCTCCTTAAACTGAATTTTTCCTTTAAAATTCATCACTTGGAAACAAATAGATAAAGATACCCCTCCCTCATCATATATTCATGTTCCCAAGTAGATTTTCAAAAAATTTGGTTAGTAAATAAATCATTAACCAATCAAGTGGTCTTGCTTCATAGAACTTTTTCACTACGATCTAGAATCTATATTGGTTGTTCTTCATAAGAATTATCTTTCTTGAGTAGTGAGACTTATGATCATATAACATGTTAAAGATCAGTTATATTCTTTCTCCAGAGAGATACATTGAACACATCATGAAATTGAGGGAGATTCAGCAGAAGTTCTAGTTAGAATGCTACCATTCCTACACGATCCAAAATTTCAAAAGGACCAATATACCTAGGGCTCTGTATGGTCTTATTTCCAAATAAGATAACTATCTTCGAGGGATGTATTTCAAAGAACCCCTCATCACCAACATTAACCTATATGCCTTTTCTTCAATTTTCGACATACATTTTTGTTGACTCTGAGATTTAGTAAAGTATTACTGAATATATCTTTTCTTTTCTTCTATTTAGTCAACATGATATGGTCCTAATTACTTTCTTTAACAAACTTTTTCCTAATAAGATAGAGTTCTGCACCTCCATTTATAGAGGACTTCATAAGGAGACATCTAAATACTAGAGTGAAAGGTGTTATAGTAAGAAAATTATACCTAATGTAGGTGTCAATCCCAACCACCTTGAAATCCAAAGCGTGAGCCATCAACAAGTCTTTCGGAGTTTTAATTGTCCTCTCAGACTGACCGCCTATCTAAGGATGATATGTAGTGACGAAACTAAATCTGTATCCTGATCATACTGAAGAGTTCATAAAAACATCCAGGTAATCCATAGATCTTGATTTAATAAAATGTAATGAGGTATCCCATTAAATCTTACCAATTTTTTGGATATATCTTGGAATGATGATTAAGATATAAATCCACTCTAATACCAATGAAGTCTGTCAACTTTGTAATGCGGTCAACTATAAACCGGATAGAATTATTGTATATAAATGTTTTGGGATGTCTGATGACGATGACCATAGTAATGTTATTACAATTTCCATTTTGATATGGGTAATGGTTTTAACATCCCCATGGAATCCTATCTCTCAGCCTTATCATGCTGATTAACCAACAATCAAGGGGCATATTCAGTGACATCCCTTTTCACGCCATCCCAATAGAAGTACCCTTTCAGGCCACATTCCCTCTTTATACTTCCACGGTGAATTGAGAATGAATAACTATGATACCTATCCAATATCTCGTTTAATTTTATTCTGGGACGAATTCAAACACATTTCATGAACCTTATTATTTCACTACAATAAAGGTTGAATTCAAGAATGTTTGTCACACTCTGTCCTATCTCTATATCATTATGTTCTTCCACCATAATCATCACTTTTATTGATGTTTTAACATTAAGTTGAGAAATATATTATTTATCCCTTTCTATTATAATTTCAAGAACCATCCTTGGTAAATCCATAAATATTTTATCTTTACAGATCCCCATCATGGATAAGATAGCATAGAATTCTCAAATCAAAGCATCTATCGCCTTGTTCGCCTTCCTTGGGTGATAAGTTATTGAGCTGTCATAATAATTAATCAACACCAACCATTTTTTGTGGTTCATATTAACATCCTTTGTGTGAAAATATACATTAAGCATTTATGATCAATATAAATATCAGATCTTTCACAATAAATATAATTCCACTATATCATTAAGGAAATTATTACAACAACTAACTCTAAATCGTGAGTTGGGTAATTTTTCTAATGGATTTCCAACTAACGTGAGGCATAATCTATCACCATATTAATATTTGGGATAACACATCCCAATACCTATTTGAATTCATCATTTTATATCTCAAACCCTTCTCCACTACATAGTAGTGTGAGCACCGGTGCACTAGCTAACATTTTTTTAGTTCATTGTTATTACATTCACATTACTTCATCCAAAAAAACCTAACTACTATCCGAGTCAAATTGGTTATTAGATTA
Organism: Viscum album; assembly: GCA_963277665.1. Taxonomy (NCBI): domain Eukaryota; kingdom Viridiplantae; phylum Streptophyta; class Magnoliopsida; order Santalales; family Viscaceae; genus Viscum; species Viscum album. Next base: position 2,129,721,179 of record OY728152.1, on the reverse strand, counting down.
GTTAATAATGACAATGAATTCACAAAATGTTTATAATATCCATCTAATCAATGAAAAAATCGGATCTTAATTACCGTGGTTGGTCTCAACCATCTTTAATAACCATTGTATTTTCAATATACAGAGATATCCCCTCTCTTGTGATTCTGTGACCCAATAATGAAGATAAATCATTGGAATGTATTATATAATATGTAGTTGGTCAAATAAGTTATCAACGTGGGTTAGAGGATATTTGTTCTCAATAATGATATTGTTATGTTCAAGATAATCAATACAGAGTCTCATTTAACCATCATTATTCATAAAAAATAGAATAGGTCCTCCCCATGGTGACACACTAGGATGTATTAATCCATCATCAAAATTATATAGGAGTGTCTTCTTCAATTCTGAGATCTCTATTTGGACCATTCTACAGGGTTTCATTGAAATAGTCATAGCCCCCAGTATTAGTTCTATTGAAAACTCAACTTCAATATTTTGTGGAGTTCCTAGAAATTCTAATGGAAATAAATGATTAAACTCTCATACATGGGTGTATACTTAATCGAAAGTTTCTCCAAACCATTTGAGATAAACAAACATTATTTATTATAATTAAGTCCCATATTATGGTTGAACTTTATACTGGAATGTTATATTCATCCTTGAATCAATAGATGATCATAAATTGATCTGGAATATAAAAGGTGACTTCCCTTCCTTGGAAATTGATATGAGATCCATATAAATAAAGCCAATCCATTCCATGAATCAGAAGAAATTTTTACTATATGAAGGATCACATGATTTGAAGGAATCAATTTCACACAAACATCAACTAGAGAATATTTTTAATCTTTTCATGTGACTGTTCATAAATTATGAGTTATCCAAGCTAGTTAAACATCTAATCATTGAGGAAATACGGTTATACCTTTAGAAAATTCTAAAAAAATGTTTGTGGATCTGAAATCTAATAAAACATTTCCTAATTTAGTGTGGATGGTAATAGTACCTTGAACCACATCATTATCGTACTCCATTTCAAAGATTGTGATGTCAGGTGACTTTCCATTTCCATTGGACTAAAGTGATTGAAGACATCAATAAAAATTAATTAACATTGGATTAAATCTTTTATTGGAATAATTTCCCATTTCCATGAACTTGTAACATTGAACTGTAAGAGGTCCATTATGTGTAGCCTTTTATTTTTTCTCATCATTAGGACTTTTTTCCCATCACTTTCGAATTCAACAATCTGATGACCATACCTTACACACATAAAACATTTAATAAGCCCTTTAAGAAATTTCTCTCCACGTTTCATACCACATGTTGAGGATAATGGATATCTCATCTTCATTTTAGTGTGGTGTTTATATTTTTCTTAGACTTCCATTTTTCTCTTCTTATCAAACCCATATGACTGATGGGTTACTCCATTCTCCATATTATCCTTGATATCACATCGAAGAGTTTCCTTATAGCTAATGAAGTACCTTATGTATAATACTCATTGGTGAATTGGTTTTAATACACTAGTGAATCAATCAAATTTACTCTCAATTTGGATGATAATTATAGTTGTGTACCTTACAAGTCTTGTAATATTTTCATCATAGGTTCCAAAAGATTCATCACCCTTTTTATTATGTTCATGTAACATATTATCTCTCTTTGTTCGTAGAATATGAGAAATATACTTTTTTGGAAAATATGTTACTAAAATCATCCCATTCCAAAGACTCAATTTCATCTTTTTGACTCATATTATTGATAATATTCAACCATTGATCAAGTTATCTCTCCAAATGATAGGCTACTAAGATGAAATTATCATTTTTAGAACTTTGTAGAATTAAAAATATCTTTTTAGTGGTACTAATATATTGTTTAGTCTCTAATGGATCAGATGATCCACTAAATGAAGGTGGACGTTGTCTGATAAAGGACCCAAAAGAATCATTCCCCCTATTTTGCTCATTTGGAAGTCCATCATGATTCATATCTTGGGAATGTAGTTGGAGCATGGCTACAACATTTTTCATTCCAGTTCCAATAACATTTTTTTTCTTAGGAAGACAATCTCAAACTACCCAATCATATTTTGGATTAATATGGTTCATTCAGGTTCCAACCATTAACTGAAACAATGATGGGTAGTTTGAGAAACACTAATCATAACATGAAAACCTCATAATCAAGAATAAAATTTTAATTTGTGAAAATTTATGTTTTATTCTAGTTTATTCATAAATGTCTCTAAAATACTATGATAGGATTGTGACCTATAATATGACATATACTAAGTGTTCTTACTAAGATTCTCTCATCCAAGCTTCTGAAGGATAACTCTACCTTTTCTCTGATGCCAACTATAACACCCCATTTCTTACAGAAAGAAATTCCATCATCATTTATGAATATTTGATACATAAGATAAAAAACCAAGCTAGGGATGAATTGTTAACTGTCTTTAGAAACTAGTAAACATAAACTACTGTTTCATAAAATATCAACATTTTCTCCTACTTATTTCTTCTCATTTGGACTATTTTTTGACATATCGTACATAATACCCTTCATCATGACCTAGGGAAAATAATCACATGAAATTTTGATCTCAAATTCCTATTAAGGGTAAAAAATAAAAATACCATTCATATCAAAATCATAAGAGTATAACATTTGAAATTATTTTACAACATATAAAATATCACTATATCATGACATAGGATAAATAATAAAAATGGAATGTAATCCCAATAGACATTAAATAAGACATGAAAATTCGTGTCATATACACATAAGAATATAAACTCATTTCATATTAGTCAATACTCATTGTTGAGACCATTATATTGGATAATGTCCATTAATGAACAGTGTTTACTTCTCATTCCATCCTGGTATTACTGATTTGGATTTACATTCCATTCTAGTCATGTATATCTCATGTGATATAAATATTTTTCCAATGCATTGGGCGATATAAAATTCCCTCCCTTATTATAATTAATCCATTTTTACATGTTCCACAAAATCATAAAAACATTTACCATAGCATAAACCATGAATTATTATGTGTTTCTTAAACATCATTCCATCAAATTTAATACAATAAAATGAATTTCCTACATAACAATACATCATAAACAAAATAAAATAATAGAATGAATTGGGATATAAATATAAACCTATTTAAATAGTGTCATCTTAAATGGAAAGTAATTTTGAAAAAATACTAGAAATTATTTCCTGTGGAAAATATCAATTCTTCTCCAAAAAAAATTATTCCCCAACATGCCACACAATTTTAGAAGAAATATTTTTATGTGAAAATAACCATTTATGATTTTAGGGGTATCTTCATGGAAATAAGGCATTATGAAAGTGTAAAAATATATTCGTGCTGTAAAAGATAATAAAAATTCTTCTTGTACTTTTTCTAGATAAGTCAAAAATTACAATGTACCAAAAAAAATAATACATTCATAACATCTAGGTAACCTTATCTTCCACACCTAAATCATTTCCTCATCCCCTTAAATCAATTTTAATGGATCTTCTTTCCACACATTTGGCAAGTGGAGTGCTGGATCTTCATAGCACCATTGGATTTATCCATCAGACTTCCCGAATTGAAGTCCACATTATGATTCATATCGCCATGATACCCCTATGATTCTCTAATATATATTTTTACCTTAAGGGAACATCAATCACTGTCCCCGTAGATGTCTTAGTCACAGATCTCCTGGGCTTTTTATAGGCTAGGTTTTATCCAACAAAATAAGTGGTCAACCTAGCATGTGGGGTAACGACAATGCTGGAGGCATTTTGTGAAATCCTGGGGAATTTTTCCTCTTATGCTCTGATGGATTTGTCATTTTATTCTTGATCTTAAGGAAGTCTCTCTCCATATTATGATTGAGGGTGCACAAAAAATATTTATCGATAAACGTCTTCTGGAAATCCTTTCATTCTAACACCTCGAACTCCTCCTCTGGCATTGTATTTTTGAACCGTATCTACCATTGATCAGCTTCACCCTCCATACGATAAGTAGACGGGATAACCATCTATTCTTCAAAAACATTAAAGGATGGAGAAGATCTTTTCAATAGAGATGATCTATTGTTCGACGATTTAGCGATCAAATGATCCATTAAAAGTAGGAGCCATTTCTCTCAGGAAGCTTTCAATTGTGACTTGTTCTTTCTTGGGAGGGGGGGTTAATATTCCTGTTGACCCATGTTTCTATTCAATGAATGAGTTAACTGAGTGAAAATTGTGACAATGATTGCGATTCACGCTCATATTAAATGGGAAATCTCATTGGTATAGTCGTCACATTGATCTTCACATCGTTTGTTAGCTCGAGTACTTTTTTACAGGACATTGGCTAGAATAAAAGGAATGATAGGGGTAACACATAAAGGGTAACCCACAGAAAAAACAAATGACTTATAAATAGAATTTATTTCCTTAAATTATGAATCTATGGGTTTCAATCTATTTTATCCATGATCTACTTTCTATCATATACTCTTAGGGGAATTTTTTCCCTTGACAATGGTTCATACTATACTTGTGAGTTTACCAATGCATATCCCATGGGATTTTCAAAACCTTGAGTGCAGCGAGGCCTGTTTTCGTGTTCCAGGATACACTAGGTCAGGCCTGAAACTTTTTTTCAGGATTATAAACCATAGATACATATGTGAAAAAGCACCCTCTACCTACTCGTATCTAGGCAATGATGTACTTTATTGATAAACCACTTCCTCAATAACCACGAAAACATGGGGATATTTTTCTTAGACATAGTATTTTCTATAAGGCTTCACCAAGGGGTTCCAATACTAATCCCAAAAATAACTAAATCTATCATCTGATAGCAACAATAATAACCAGGATCTTTATAACACACATAAACATGACTTATTACATCAACTCTTCATTTGATACAACATGGATGATCGATAGGTCTAGTGTCAATGGGGCTTAAGAACATTACATTACAACTAAAAACATGAAACACAACTTCCCTACTGAAAACATCTTTTACATGACCCATGCACTCTCTCAAACACAACATTGTGTTGGATAACCTGATCACATGTATAAGAAAAGGGTGAGCTATAAAGCCCAATAAGGGAATAAACATGGAATAACTTGAGGAATACAGTACATGTTAGACTATAGGAATATAAATGGATCACAATAAAAACATGAACATAAAGGTTTGATATAGAGTGATAATATTAACATTGAAATGTGGAAACAACACTTAACATGGAATTAGCATGAACCAAGGCCCATTGCACATGGAGCATGAGCAATCCTTCATTTCACATGAAGTATGAGTAAACAATATTTTCACATGAATTAGAATGAGTCAACACTCATTTCACAAGATTTATCATTATACTATACTTTACCCAATGCATGGGAGTGCTATCAGGGTGCACCCTTCTTATACATATCATTTAAGTAATTACTGTTCCACATGGACCATATAAATTGCAATCAATTAAAATAATATGTCATTCCATGATTAATTAATGTTGAATAAATAAATGAATGCACCACTCAATATGTATATGTGAATCAAGGAGAATAACCTTGATAGAGACAAGGGTATGGTATTCCCTACCCAATGATCTTGGCCCGAAACAAATGTTGTTTAATTTCGGCATAAATACGACATGACATGAGGATTCATAAAAATGGTTGATGAGAGAGAAAGGGGGAAACATCATATATAATATAAATGTAATGTAAGGGTAGTCAAATAGATACCTGTCCAAACATACATAATGGAATTTAGATTTATAATAAAAAATATTTTCATGACTGTAAATGAGGATAGATAAATTCATTACCAAATTTAGGCATGGTAACATGTTTATATGGAAGGATCTGATGCAAGAAAAAGGAATATTCTTCATTCAAACATAAAGTGGATAGTATATGGGTGGTTAGAGATAATTCATCAACATTTATAATTGAAAATTAAAGGGGATAAAAATATTAAGAAACTTGGATAAAATGAGAAAGAAAGTAATCCCTTACTCGGATGTCTGATCCCAAAATCATGGGAGAGGATTGAGAGTGTATTTTTGGGAGCATGTGGATCCTTTGGAGGATTAAATAGAGAGGGTTTCAGGTTTTGGCCTAACTCCCAAGGAATTTAGTGAAGAGGAAGTGCTATCATGGGTGGATTTATATCGGAAAGGAGAATAAATTATTTATTATTTAGGTTTGGGACACCTCACATTAAACTTATCAAAACCACAAACCATACTATGGTTTTTGCCCATGGTTTTTCCAAAATAGAGTGGAAAACAACATTTTTCAAGGAAAATGGCTGAACTTCATAAAATAATAGGTTTTCTTATGTAGAGGATATTCACACTCTCAAGGAAAACTATTTAAAAAGAAAAAAAAGTTTTATAAGTCTTGGAGGGTCCACTAATTATTTGTTAAATAAATAAAACAAAACCAAAAATATTATTATTTTAATGGTAAATAATATATCGACAGAGAATAATGTTTATATTATTTTATTACATCACTATTGGATCATTATGAACTCAAAAAACACAATATATATTTAAACAGTATTAAATTTTTACCCAAAAATTGGATTGTCTGAGAAAATTATGAAAAATTAACCATTGGATTATTTCAACATCCTATATCTGAAAATAATATTCATTTTATCTAAATATGTTCCCAAATATTTTAATTTTTACTTTCCAAATAAAATTTTATATTTATCGAAAATTCATGGGTTTTGAAAAAAATAGTTTTCTGATCTTATTAAAAATTACTAATGCATTAATAAAAATATACAATCCTTTATATTTAATAAAATTTAATTTAATAATAATTATAATATTTTATTAAAATATTATTTAATTAATGAATCCATTAATTCCTCAAAATAAATTTCTTTGTTGAATATTAACTAAAATTACTATTATGCGTTTAATATTATTTACAATGTAAAAATAATATAAATAACATATATTCTCTATACAAGAATAAAGTACATAATTTTCATAATAGGTTCTTGTTACATTAACCCTTAAAACACCAGGATAAGACCTTATGGAAAGGTGCGCGATGGTGACAGACTCTTGGGTTTGCTTGAATAACACATATCATGTGGTAATCTCTATCAACATCCACTTATCTGGAAGGAATTTATGCTCGATCATGACGTATTCAATCTCTCCTTGGTCTTGGTCAAGAGTGAAGCCAAATTTTTCCACCTTCTTTCCATGCTCCAAAAATGGGCTTCATATGGGTCAAGTCTACTAGATGAGGTCATCGCTTCCTTTGCCTAAGTAATATGTATTTGTTAAAAACCTATATTAATACTAATCATATGATCAATGTTCAATGACTATATTATCCATGGTCACAACGCATAATGGTATATTAAAATCTAGACCATAGAACCAAATAAGTGCATATGTTTTACTTAACCATAGGAAATAATTTAAATAGACCATAGGAAATTTTTCATAATGAATTTTTACGTCCTTATAGTGAGATATCAGCATAGTTTTCCTGATATGAGTCCGTGACTAATGAGGGCCCCCATCTTGAGTCCACCAGAAGAGGGTGTTGGGTATGTAGTATACTACAGCACATTAGGTTACAAACATGGATGTCTCTTGATGCACGAGTGATCATTGATCACATATGGTTCTTGATAGATGAGACAACATGATAAAAAATAGTGTTCCAAGGACCTCGAGTTAGTAGTTGTGCTCTTCGCCTTGATGACGTGGGATAGTACATGATGGGATACCTTTTTACAGCCTTCTCTAATCACAAGTGTCCAGGTTATATCTTCTCACTGAAGGAAATAAACCGAAGACATCGAATCTTGCTAGAGTTCTTCTAAGACTATGACATTGAAATAGTCTACACTCCTAGGATGGGGAACTTAGTAGTATATGCACATAGTAGATGGTCTAGTATAAAGTTGGTGAGTGAGGTGATATAGTAGCTAACAGTATTTCCGATATCCTTTTTAGATAGAGATAGATGAGCTTACCTCCAGTCTATGATTGTCACTCCCCAACTTCTTCTACAATTTCAGGAGGCACATCCTAGGTACATTTACTGAGAGACTTGTTGTTCTCAAATATCATCAAGACATGGACCTTCTAAATTTTCTGAAGGTGGGGAGCACATATTTCTCTTTAGAAGATGCACCCTTGTGCCATTGGCGCTACGAGAAGAGTTGTTGAGGGAGTTCCATACATCCCCTCTAGTGGTGCATCCAGGTGTGGAGAAGATGTAGTAGGACCTCCAACATCAACACCGATGGACAGGAATGAAGAAAGTGGTGGGAGAGTTTGTTTCCCGAAACCTCACTTGTCAGCATGTCTAGGTCGAGCATTAGGTTCTAGTAGGATTAACATAGCCACTAGAGGTGCCAGAGTTGATGTGGAATGGTATATCCATGGAATTTGTTATTCTTCCACGTATGTTTAGAGGATATGATTCAATATAGGATATCATTGACCGAATTACCATGTCGTCCATCTTCCTTCCCATATGAGAGTAGGAATCAGTAGAGGGAATGAGATTCCTCTTCATACAGTAGATTGTACGGCTTCATTTAATGCCATTGATAATCATCTCTGACAGTGGCACTTGTTTAACAACCTATTTGTTGAAGGGATTACATGAGGCATTCGAGAATCTAGTACATTTGGGCACCACATTTTATCCACAGAGAGATGGTCAGATGGAGTGGACCATTCATACACTAGAGGACATGCCTTAGGCTTGCATTCTTGATTTTTGCTATAGTTGGTAGGATCACTTGCACTTGGTGAAGATTGCATAAAACAACATCTACAACTCCAATATAAGTAGGGAACCATTTGAGGCCTTTAATGGTCGACCATACAGATCAAATCTATGCTAGGAATTAATATGGGAGTCATCTCATATGGTTCTATAGTTGGTACGGTCTACCAGTGAAAGGGTGTAGATCATCTGGGAGGGGATGAAGACTACACAAATCAGTTCGAAGTCAAATTCTGATATGAGATGGAGACCTATGGAATTCGAGGTGGCAGACCATGTCCTCTTACGGGTCTCACCTCGTTGAGGTATGTGGAGATTTGGTCGGGGTGTCAGGCTATCTCAGAGGTTCATCGGACCCTTTAAGGTTCTTAGTAGAGTTGGTGATGTGGAATATCACCGAGATATTCCCCCACAGATACACCAAGTGTATGACGTATTATACTTGTCACTTATGAGGACGTATGTGCTAGATCTAACACACGTCATCGACTAGGAGAGTTAGACATCAACGATGGGGTGACGTTTACTGAGTTCCCAAAGGAGATTTAGGATAGTCAGGAGTGGGTCCTTCTGGGATGATCGATCCCTCTAGTGTGCATTCACTGGTAGTACGAGAACCTCCAGGAATGCACAAGGGAGCATCCGACTTAGATTCTTTCTCAGTACCACCATTTGATTCCTTAGTCTATGTTGTGGATTGTGGGGATGAAAAGAACTATGGCGGGGGATAATGTAAATATATGGATTTTGCATCTATTTTTTTAAATTATATGGAATTATTACGATTCTTCAAAAATTGACGGTGCAAGATTCCAAAGCCTGATGTTCCTAGAATGAATTTCATACCTTTTTTAAGGTATGTTCTGTAAATGTGCAAGAGACATTTTATATCTTTTGAACTGATTCTTAGATTAAAAATCAGAGAGCACCATTGTATCTGCAATTTTGAGATCCTCTGAAATAATGCTTCACTTCAAACATAGTAGGTCGGGAAAAAAAGTAATATTTTGGACATTTAAAAGAATAATAAAATCACAATGTTATTTTATTTCTCATTTTCATTTCCTCCAACGGACATGTGGTGTTGGCGGGTCCAACGACATTTCTAGCCATTAATTATCTTGACTCCCCTATATTTGTAGAAACAATGTTTAAATTTAGGAGGATCATTCATTTAATGAACCTCATAAATTTCAAACGGCGTTACACACCCTGCACCTCATCTATTTATTTGTAGCTTGGGAATGAGTGTGGGAATGGCTTCACCTTGTGACAAATCTCTGGAAAAGCACCGCGACACCAACCACCTGGTGGACGAAACCAGTTCAAGGAAGCGGTGACAAGTGTCATCGAATCACAAACCGATGATCGTCGACCCCTCCTCTAGTGCGGATGTTCTACAATGAATCTTGAGTTAGGTTTTATTTCTTCTTTAAATTCCAGAGTTGTTGAATCAGTATACTACCCTCTTGCAATCAAGCCAACTCGGAAGGCACGTGCCAAACAAACAAGGGCCAGACCCTTCACCATTCATTGAAATTTGATGTGTTCCTTTCTAGTGATTTATTTAGGTTGGATGAAACCTGGAATAGTGGGTTTAGTGATGAAGGGGGTGTCCCTAAGTGTCTGTTAGCACCTTCGTATGAAGAAATGGGCCATCGGAGCCCACCCGGAGACCTGCAGAAGACCGTCGAGAACCATCTCTGGCGGAAGATGATATGGAGGAATTTTATTGTCTGCCATAGGTGGAGACGACCATAAAATTATCCATAGTAGTTTATGATGGAAGCCAACTCCGACAGGTAGTGAAGGACGTGACAGCGCCCCATCGTGCACCGTCGTAGAAAGGGGTCGCGACATATAGCCACGAAAAATTATGACGACCTGTATTGGTCGGAGACATATAGAGGCAATCAGTTTCACAATCATGCGCCACTGAGGGTGGATGCGATTCGAAATCCATGTTGGATGGTCAAAACCCACACACTATGAGTCCCGTGGGCCACCTGGAAGCACACCATTGCATCACCGCTCTGACTGCAAACAGGGGGACCCCCCCACCATGACAGCTACCACATGCTATTCTCTATCAGGCTGAGACCCTCTTCCGCTAGGCCCCAAGAGCGAAGTGGCCAACATCCTCTGTAGTTCAGGCCGTGTGGGACCAGCAGGTCGTGCCCTCCACGGGCCGGGCTGCACGAGGCCAGCGGGCTGCACCGCCCAGGCGTGTTGGGCCTGTCTACGGCTCAGCGGGCCAATCCCACCATGACCCAAGCTAGTTTTGGATAGGATGGGTTAAACATAGACTGGGTCGGATAAGGTCGGGTTCGTCCAGGGTGGGTGGGGTCGGTTCAACCGTTTCGGACCGGACTCGGACCCTTCCAGACCTAGTTTTGCTAAAATAGCCTTAACATGTGAACATAGTATCCATTTGATAAACCATCTTCAATTCATGGATCCCTAGAGAGATATGGTCATTTTGTTATACTCCAATTGAATTTTGAAGAATGTTGGTGTACAACCTGGTTGGATCAAACCAGAATTTAACCGGGCCCTTAGTACTAAAATGCTAATAACATACAGACCGAACATCTGATTGACGCACCATTTATAGCGTTGGAACCCCTAAAACATGGAAGTACATTGGGATAGTTTTTTGTGGATCTTATTGGCTTTTGAGGCATGACTGATGGAATTATGATAGGATCCTTTCTGAATCAATCATGCTTAGTGTGAGAATCTAGTGGTTGGCTGTAATGGGAAGAAAAAACATTAATCCTATGTGGGTCAATATCTATAAATCCTATATGGGTCAGTATCTATCGATCTTGTGTGGGTCATCCCATAGCATTCCTTTATGGGATAGTATATATTAAACTTATGTGGGTCAGCGCCCAGTCATCCTATGTGGGTCCGCATCAATTGATCCTGTGTTGGTTAGCAACAGATCCTCTCGACAGAATTAGATGATCCAGTTTTACAACTATTCATATTTACTTATATACATATATAATATACCTTGTATGAGATGAGTATTTACATATTTTGTACTTTTATCTTTGTGGTTTTACTTTCATGGTGTTACGTTTTTAGTACTTTTACCTTTTTGGTGTTACCTTCGTTGTGTTACTTTGGTGATACTTTTACCTTTGTGGTGTTGCCATTGTGGTTTTCTTCTCTAGTGGATTAGTTGTGAAAATGGATTAAAAGTTAGATCCTTATATTTCCTCATATATAAGACTAGTATATTTTGATAACCTATGTATATGTGTGGAAATATACCTGAGTATAGTTGATGACTAATGCTTCGTGATTTGTGGTTATGGTCTTGCATTGGGGTTATTTCTATTGTGGAACTCTGGGAGACCTTCAGGGGTCTCGGGGTCGCTACTGAGTATTTTTAAGCTCACCCCTACATGAGAAATGCCCACAACTTGTTGTGTCTTGTGATGATGATAGACATCGTGGATCGAGGCTGAGGGAGGCAGGACTAGACGATGTTCAGAGGTGGACCATTTGACATGATGTTACACTGTGACAACTGATCGTGAGCTCTACCTAGCCTTCAGTTAAGATCCTCAGTGGATGTCCAAGAATCTATTTTCTGTTTATGTTTTACTTTTTCATTCATGTTGGGCCTGTATTTTTGGCCCCTTTATTTTCAATACCATTTTTACTACAGTGGTTTACTTTGTTGTTTCTTTATGTTGTGTTATTGGATTTTATGTTTTTATAGGAATAAAGGAAATGTATTCCTTTTATATGTATACACCTTTCTGGTGCTAATCACCGTCCCCTGGCCAATGGAAGGAAGGCTTGGGTTAGTAAATTCATGTGCCCCTCAGGATGGTACTTGATAGAGTAGGAGGAAAGCGATGCACCACCCGTGGTTTAGTGCCTCAAATGTAGGATGTAATAGGAATTATCCAATCCAATACACAAAATCTTGAGTCCTCAAGGGTAATATACATCATTAACCTCCAAAGAAAAATGAGAAAGGGATGTCTTATGACATCACTACAATGTAGGTGGATCCTGAAAATGATGTGGTGATATGTACAATAGTTACTAATTCAAGAATGTAGAATACACTAGTTGATTCTCGTGCTACACATTTTTTCATTTCATAAAATTTTAGTAGAACTATTCAAACACCACCTCAAAATATGCAGCTTGAGTTATCTATTATAACATAATATGAATAAAATATTGAATACATAGTATATAATGCCTACACAGTTAATGTTTGTTGACTAAACCTCTTAGTATATCTTTTTCTACTTCTATTGGTGGTGTTTGATTATATTTTTGGCATAGATTTTATATCTTTATATAGAGACAACATCAACTAGTAGTAAAAGGAATTAAATATTCATATCCCAAGTCATCCATCAATTTAGTATAGGTGTAAGTAGGAGGAAAAAACTATATCATAATTAGCATCTCAATTATTGATATTATTTCCATAAGAGAAATCATATATATCTCAAATTATTGATAAATACGAGAGAATCATGTTCGAAAAAATAACTATTTTGAGGGACTACAAAGATGTAGTCCCTGAAGAACTATTTAGACTTCTTCCAAAATGAAATGTCGAGTTCTCAGTTAATCTTATTCAAGGATCTTTGTGTATATAAAATAAACCATATAGAATTTTCCACAACATTGTTGGTGGAACTAGTGAAACAGTTGACTGATAACATGTTTAGGTGTTTAATATGGTCGATTGTTTCACAATGGTGTGAGCTATTCATCTTCATCTTGATAATGGATGAAAAAAATATTCATTTGAATCGATATTTATGATCTCTAAAAAATCATTATAATGAGAAACTATACCATTCAATAGTTATATGACTTTTTTGGTCAATATAATAGGGATTAGTATTTCAATAATGAGGACCATCTGTTGGGGTAACACCGATTAAAGGAGAGGAAGGTAGATATTCCAAATTTTTCCTTTCAAACAAGGTATGGACACTATGAGTTTGCAATTATTTTTTCATACTAACTAATGATCCACCAATATTCAAGGAAATAATGAATAGTGCATTTAAAGATTACCTTGAAAAATTTGAGGTAGTCTTTATCAATAATATTACGATATAATCCATGATCAATGAGGAACATCGTGAGAATTTGAATATTGTTCTAATGAATATTAGAATGGTGAAACATAAAGAAAATTTTAGTAAATTTTATTAGTATATTGAGTGATTATCATTCTAGGGTCTTGTAATCACAAAATAAATAAATATTTTTGACCCATCTAATATAATGAAACGTAAAGAGTGTCCTAGACAATAATTAAAATAGAGATTCATAGATTTCATTATCTAGATGGTTATTACGATAGATTTATGAAGAACTTAACTTGCATTTAAAAACCCAATCTATGCTAATGTAGAAGAGAGAACATTTTCAACGTACCATTGAATGTGACGATTTCTTCAATGAGTTAAAAGTCAGTCTTATTACCCAAGTAGAACTCACACTCTTGATAGGTGGGGAAGTATTTTTGATATTACCCGATTCTTATAAGAAGTTATTATGTTATGTAATGATAAAAATTGATATTCTGACATTCTATGCATCAATAAAGTTTAAAATTAATGAGAAAACCCATAAAATTAATGATCTGGATTAGTCATTTGTGACCATTTCATCGACTAGTTGAATTGTCCTTAGAGAGATAAGTGAGTAATATATATTGATCATAATATCTTAAAATATATATATTCAAATATAATGAGGTTAGTATTGACTAGCGATGATTCATAGAATACATCAAGGATTACAACTGATCAATCCACTACCATTCTTGAAAAGCGAATAAATTAATATATTCTCTATGTTGAAATGATCATAAATCATTATTAATTATAAAAATTAAGAAGGGTCCAATCTTTATAGATTTTATAATTATGTGCATGGGGATTATTAACCAAGGAAAATAATAAATCCTTTCTCAAAATACTTCTTAACCATACCTTATGAAGAAAATAACGGATTCTCAAGGAATGGACATAGAATTTTATAAGAAGGTTGATGATATTTGAAATGGAAAATCCTTAGAGCTCAAAATTGATGAAGAAGGATTTGTGTGATTTGGTTCATGAAAATGTGTACCATCCAATCTAGAGATAATTAAGGATATTATGAATAATACACATAGACAAACCATATCTATTCATTTATTGAGCACAAATATGTACTGAGATCTATCAGAGAGATATAGTTGAGACAATAATAAGAAAGGGATTTCTGAATATACATAAAATTATTTGGTATGAAAATAATTTAATTATGAAATACAATATTTTAAGGGGTTGATTCAACCATTAACTATAACACCATCAAAATTGTGAAAAATCATAATGGACTTCATCACTAGACATTTGAAGACATACAGAGGAAACAATGCTATTTGGGTTGTCGTGGTTCATCTTACAATGACTATTTAAGTTATCACATTTCAAGAGGATACATCACCTAATCAACTTGCATGGATAAACATCATGTATGTGTTAAAAATACATTGAGTAATAATTTCAATTCGTTCTGATCAATATCCAATATTGACCTCAGGTTTTTGTAAAATTCTCCTACATTCACTAAACACTGAGCTGAAATTCAGTATGGATGATGTTCTTGAAATTTATTTCTAATATGAGTAGATGATTCAGACACTATAATTCATATTGAGAGAATATTATATGAAATTCAATGGAGGAAATTTCAAACACCTTTCCCTTGATGAGTTCTCTTTAAATAGCAATTTCCACTAGAGTATCCATATTTCTCCATATGATGGCCTTTATATTGAAATATGCAAAACATTGGTCTGATGGGATGAGGTCGGAAAACCAAAGAGTATATGACCTAAATGTTCATTGAAATGGTGAAAACAATTCAAAAGAAAAACAATTGATCAAAAATTTTATTGATGAACTATGCAACTTATCATCAATGATAACATGAGATTATGGTCATATATATGGTATTATTATGAATAACTCCATTTATATGGGTAATGAGCATTGAGAAGAAAGGAATTGATGAATACAGGTACATCGACCCCTTCACGACACTTGATCAAGTCAGATTTGTGGCATATCTACTGGAACATTCTTTCACCATGTCTAAAGTACATGATTTATTACATGTATAACTACATAGAAATTACATTCTAGATCCCTCAAATGTGTTGAATCCAGGGCTAGTATAGTTGTAAAATGGTATATCTTATGGAGAGAATCCAATGAATATCTTGGACTATATAGATAATGTTCTAGGAAAAAAAATATTTTCACCCAGTAAATGTACTGTAGAAGAACCATTAGTATGTAGTGAAATCATGGGAACTATACGAAGTTATTAAGGGGAAGTACCCTAACTTTTTTTAACCACATTATGTAAAAGGATATTTCGAGGGAGAAATTTCATAAGGGTGGAACAATGTAACAACCCACAATTTTTATTTTGAAAAATACCATTCTTATAATTATGTCATATAGTTTTACTCACATAAAATCACTTTGAGTACAACAATTAAAACATTATAAATGACGAATTATAGAAATAATTGGCATTTCTGGAAACTATCGAACATTTAAAAATGTAATAGTATCTTTATCACAAGAATATTAATGTGACCTTTAGGAATAATATATTGGCCAATATGATAGTAACATAATAAATGAAATCATATTTATAATTTTGGAATCTTATAAATGTTAAAATGATAAAACTATATCATAGTATAAGTTAATAATATTTTAAAATTTATTAATTAAGTGTTTATATTTTTAGAAGAAATAAAGGTTTTTTATAAATTTAAAATATTATAATTATTTTAAGGAAATTAATTATAATAAAATATATTATTAAATTATAATTTTTATCTTAGATATTTCCTATAATTTTATGATACATTAATTATTTTTTCAAAATTTTATGAAATATATTATAATATCCAAATAAATATTTTCCACCTAAATAGTAATTTTAATTAAATATTACATTTTTCATATTTAGAATATTATTTTCATAAAATGGATCTCATTTTTAAATTGGACATGATGAAAAATGGTTTTGGTGAATTTTGATTGTTTTTCTAAGAAGAATTACTTTTTTATGAAGAGGAAAATACAATAATTTATGATAAAATCAAAAAACATGAATTATTGATTCATATATTATGTATGGATGATTTAAGTATATGATATAGAACTCTCCTTCATGATGATAATATATTTTGTGATAATTATCAATCGATTATTATTCTGGATAAAAAATAATAAACTACTGAATAAAATATTGAGAAAACACTCCTCTCCTCCCTTAAAAAGATCACAACTCACCATCTCTTCCACTCAAACCTAACAAAAATTGAGCCTTTTTTGAATTATACTCAACACACTTAAATATAACATCCATCACATCATGGATCAAATTGTATCATAAAAATATCAATCCTTTTTCCCTAAGGATGTTCTCCACAAGGTGGAAATCACATGGCGAAATCATGATTCTTTTAAAATTTATTTTTTAAAATTTCATTTTTTATTATTTTCTCTTACCCTTAATCTATATATGATAAATGGTAACTCTAGTATATTATATATAATATAATTATATTATTTTAATGGAAAATTTCATCTATAAGTCTCTTAATGGTTTTCTTGAACCTAATAATATCAACAGTCCTGTATCTATTTAGAACTAATTTAGAATATGAATTTTATTTCTTCACCACCACCTTCAAAAATAGACATCAAATAATTATTATTATGATTTTTTATTTTATTATAAATATTAAAAGTTATATAAATTTTATGAATAAATTTACAAACATGTTTTTAAATAAAATTATATAGGCACATAATGGTTCGAAAACCACCAGATATAATTAAATCATTTTCATTGACATTCAATAAAAAAAATCATCCACATAAAATATAAAAAATTATATTAAAGATCAATTAACATTATTAATTTTCAATAATAAAATAAAATTTTATTTTTGTTCCACTATTCCAATTTTACATGAACTACTATACTCAAATACATGAAAACTGTTCATGAAAACTATGAATATTAATACTATCAAATAATGAAATTAATCTTTATAACTAATCTATATTCCCATAAGTAAAAAATATAAAACTATAAGGTATGAAATATTTTCATAATTAATTATTTAATTGATTATTAATGAATTTAATTTTATTATCTCAGATATTATTATAAATAATTCATTCTTGCATATGGTATGGGTTTTATAAAACCCAACTCCCTTTCATTGGATTTCAATCTTTTACACCGTTTTTAGATTGGATTTCCATTTAAACTTTCATAAATATAACTTGTTTATTCCTTCCCTTTTCTTTTATGAGATATACATGTTTTCAATCTAGTTTATTGAAAATGAAAATACTTTACCAAAAAAAATCGTGTTTCCCGAAATACAACAATCACTTCATGTGAGGATTCTTCTTCTTCACTCAATGTCGATAATTATTAGAAAAATTAGGTTACTCTATTTTTAATTAAAAAACCCCACACGTTATTCATTAATTAATGTTTTCTTAAATGTAATCCATTTCATTCAATTGGTTATTTTATCTCTATGATTGATATATGTCTTATATGACAGGAAGGATAATGAAAATGTTATGATGTGAGTGGTGTTCATGAGATTATATAACTCTCCAATTCTTTAGTTAATGTGATTTAACTCATGACATAAAGAGAAATATGTGTGAACTTAATGCCAGACTTTTTCACAATAATGTGTACTATTTCAAAACTAAGACATGATGTTTTATTTTTATGCATTTCCACATTACAGACCTTTATCTAATTATTCAATTACTGATGATGATGTTGATATTATGATGAGGATTATGATATCCCATGTTTTATGTCTCTTTTTATCCTCTTAATGGGATTTTATTTCAGCCCTTATTTTTTTGTATCTCTTTTGGAGAATAGAAATTCATAGAAGAACATGAGTTTGTATAAGGAGATGGAGAACAAGGAATTAAATAAATTCATATTTTTATTATTTAAATATAATTTATAGTCTTAATTTTCAAAATACAACAAACCGTTGGTACCTTTTTATCTAAAAATTTTATTTTGTTTTTATAATAATAGTTTTTTAATTAGGTAAGGAAAAGATGTTTCTCTAAAATATTCCTCTCAAATAGGGATCTGACTACACTTGGACAATGGATGTGAAACCAAGGAAAAACCATGATAATAATAGCACATCATCACTCATTTAAACATAAAATAGATCTCGGATAATGATCCTCCTAAAAAAGGACCTATAAGAGAAATATATTCATCGTAATGATGACAATATCCAAGAAACATCACCCAAAACATGGAAATGTACAAATTACAAAAATAACCACCTCCAAATTATCAAGAATCGTCACACCAAAGGGAAACCCCACAACACACACATCATTCCAAACAATACTAATCTACTATAATATCAAAACCATATTATAATCAATATCACGCTAACCTAATGAAAATAGTAAAGACCTATCAAACAAGGACTTATAATTATCTGAGTTCAATAAAAACATTAAATATGAATGGAAAAATGAAATAAAAATACCAAAAAATCAAAATCCATCTCAATAACCATTAATCTCATTCATAATTGTGAAATATTTTTTTCAAATCAATTTTATAAATAAATTCATTCCCAAAAACATGAATTTTGGATTTTAAAAATATTAAAAATTTAGGGAATGTAGAAAGGTGATTCCTTATTTACTTTTGAAATCATTATATTTTAAATAAACCTCCCCCAAACAATAAAAATTAAATTTCAAAAAGCAGTGAATGTGAAATAAGCTTAGAATACTCCAACTAATTTTTTAAAGGGACATCAACTGATCATTTATTGCACTATTGAAAAATTAATATGGCTACTATTTAAAAATAAATCCCCATTAAATCATTGAAACCAAACTCACATAATCATCACTGACCAATAACATAAAATAAGCAATACTACTAAAAAATAATTATCATTATTCCTAATCAATTAATCAATAATAGGGAACACATACTATCAATGGTCATCCAAATAAAAATTAAAACAAATAAATTTACAAGATAATGTATACCTAGAGCTATATAAACCCAAGGCTAAATACCACACATGAACCTTCAGAGAAATATTTACTTCTTATGGACATATACCATTGCCATGACACTACAATGTCCCATATACGAAATTCATTGTTGAATATATTAGGATCAAAAAAATTATCCAACATGATCCCTTAAATATAGTTAACAATTCAACAACAAACTATCCACCCCCTAAACAATTACTGTCATAAGTATACATAAAATCATAGTGTTGTGTATATTCATCGTCTAATAGTTATAGACACATTATTATCAATATGAAAAAATAATCTCACGATCATGTTCACTGAATTCTTATTATTTAATCTGAAAAAGTTCCTCTATTTGTTCATTTCTCTATGTCTAAGGACTGACCACCATCTTAATCAATATAATGAATTATTACTAGGAAACCTATAATTCCCATCCATGACACATATCCTAACATAGTCAATTTACCCCATGGAGTGATCCCATAACTAATGTAACTTGGAATATATATGAAAACTTTATCAATTAAATTTATAACTATGCCTATTTTGACCACATCTAGAGCATGAGATTATGATGCTCACTGATGAAAATTATAAAAAATCTTGAAATGGAATATTGAAAACTTATTTTACAATGAGAAATTTCTTATCATCATATTGTTTTAATAATTCATTGATATGTATAGAACACAAAAGACAATATATGACCTGTTAATTTAAAAAATTTAATCACACTCACATATTAGAGATAATATATACACACAATAAGAACCAAGTTAATAATCTTTGGACAAAACTAACTAATGATTTATAGAATAGTATCATCATCTCATCCCCATACAATATAACCTATATTTCCATTAATATTAATAATTCCTAGATAACTCCCTAGCCACCACCCATCAACCCATATACCAATCAAATGACATCACTTTCTCCCCAATAATCATATTAACCCATACACGAGCATAAAAAACTAATTAATAAAAATACCACAATATTTCCCTCCACCAAAAAATCACAATGCTGAATAGTAATCACACAAATTATGAATGAAGGTAATGAAAATAAATAATTAATTTTCATACATGGAAGATATAACCTGAAAAAACAATATAATAACATTTAAATCTAACTTTATTTTTTATTTATAAGGTATATATTTATTAAATATTATTTATATGAAAAATATATAAAAATTATTTAATATATGGATAAAATAAAATAATTTTCTAGAAAACTGCAAAACAAAATTAAGAACGAATAATAAATTCTATGAAAAAATTGTTGAAATAAAATAGTTATTTTATTTAATAAATTTTATTAGTAATAATGAACATAAATATTTAGGGATAGAAAAAAACATATCAATACACATTCCCTTATGGGATAGAGAATTGTTCGCATACTCGGTATGCTCAAATATAATTGTTTTCAAAACTATCTCATTAATAATTCAAATAAAATATATTTAACTTATCATGCATAACATGACATTTAAAAAAAATTAAATACTGACTTAAATTAAATATATGAGTACACCAAGAAAATTGAAAATGAATAAATTTTTGGATTAACTAAACATATTAATTATCCAATCATATTACATGGTTTTATTGTATTCATAGTTTGTTAAATAGAGTATTAATATTCTATTTTCCAATTGATGTTTAATATAAACATTTTAATCCCTTAAAACCTCAACATATTCTATGAAAATGATCCTTAGATAGTTATGAGCATACATATAATATCCCATTATATATTGAAAACCTCAACCCATGTTACTAAAATGACATCAATCGAAACCCCCAAAAAATAGAACATATTAATGTTTCATTAATTACATTCATTTCAATTCATCCATATGAATAATCCCAACTAAAGATAAAATTTATCCATATATGTTGCATGTAACATTCCTTTATCTCTACACATCAATCTTCATTACCTACCTTAATATGTTCAAAATGATTTTTGTTCATGATTGAAATCGTAGGGAATTCTAATCACATGTGTCTTGGATGCCGTTCAATATTATATTAGAAAATGGATTTGTCGGATACTATTTACCAACAAGTATCATGAAACCATCACGGTAATTACCCAACCCCATTTACCTAGAGTTAGTGCACTATAAAACAACATTGGCATGATCACAAGAGATCATTTCTCGAATGAACAATCAGTTTAGTAGCCTTGGAATTACTAGACAAATTCATAAGTTTTACAATAAATCATGAAATAAATACAAAAACATTATTTCTACCCCTTTTGAACACACTTATATTCTTATCCTATCCCTGCAGGTCAACAATAAAATACATCTACACATCGTAGGAAAAATGAATCATTGAAAGGGGTGAGCTTAGATGCTCAGTAAGGATAACAATATAGAGGAAGCATTCATAAATATGAATAAGATTTTAAGGTAATTCAGTAGACAAAAACAAAATCCTTTTAAACATAAACGTCATCATAATATGGAAAATTAAAAATCAAATATTTCCATTTACTTATTCACAAGTATATTCTACTAGTCGAATAATCATATTCAATATCAACAGCCACTTTCATAATAATGTAATGCATAATGATAGTGTTCATAACCATATAGTCAAGGCCTTGTTCCAAGAAAACATGGATATGGATGATAAATAGGTCCCGGTAGATATTAAAAAATTTCAGAGTCGGTGCATCATTTTTAATATTTCCTTTGTAGACATTTTATAAAAATTTAAACAAGGGTATATAATAAATTAACCTATAGTTTAGGAAATATTAAAAAATAATTTGAAATATATTTTTAAGAAAACATGGATGTGGGTGATAAATAGGTCCTAGTAGATACATGCCTATTAACAACCTCAGATAAGTAATGAGATTGAATACTTAACCATTACCTTGTACTTTTCCTTAGTCTATGGTGTGTTAAAATCTTGTATAACAGTTATAACATTGTTATTAAATTATATAATAACCGTATACATATGTATTATATCGTATATGATCCTCTAATATTACATTGTTAATAATATTTTTGTAGTATCATCGTTTCAGGTGTTAACTGATTCATTTTCCTTTATATGGTTAGAGACGTAAGAGATGTTTGTTATAGAATGGATTTATCTGATTAATACACATAATGATATTATGTTCATAAAAATTATTTTTAATCTTAAAATGAAAATTATTCTTCAATTATTAAGAAGGGGTATGAATCTCACTGCATTCATGGAGACAGAAATCCGTACGTATGCATGAGCGATAATATCATTATATTGATGGTGAAATCATATGTAATTGGATGATATATTATATATAAAGAATAATTATCACGTTATCTTTATTATTTACATCAGTTATATTCACTATTATACAAATTCAAAATAATGAGGTTTTTTTATAACAATCTACGACACGACGTGGAGACACTAAGCCGTACGTACACACGTAAGGTGAATTTTTCATTTATAGAATGGATAGAATAACAAATACGGTTGTACCATATTTATAATAAAATTACAATATAAATAAGATACAAGGCTTATTATTTTAGGATGGAAGCTACAAAAAAAAGAGGATTTGGATGAAGAAACGAACTTGAAAGAGGTGATGAAATATTTACCTCTTCATCGCGTTCTTTTTTTTTTGATTAGATCAAAAGGGCTCCATAGGATTGGATTCTGACCAAAGGAAGGCCTCTAGGATATAGATAGGAAAGTAGGGAGGATATTTGACCAGGGGTTGGCTGAGCCAAATGGGGTTGGAGGTGTGAAATTATGAGAATAGGAAGTACCATTTTATAAGAGAGATGAGGGTCACATTAGGAAACGTTTCAAATATTATTTTATAATAAATTCATTTTTGGTTTCTAATGGATCTAAAATGATTTAATTCTAGGAAATGGTGGTTATGGGTAGAAAAACACTCAAACAATTGGTTTTAGACATGTTTAGGTCACCATATTAACCTTATCATTTAAATTTAACTCATAGTTAAATAGTTTTTTATTTACCATGCCTCATTGTATTTTTAGAAAATATGGTTAATAAAAAAACTATTATAAGAAAAGAGAACCCCATGTGGTTAATTATTAATTTATATAACTTTATCTAATTACTTTTGCTGGAACCGTGATTTTTAAGAATATTATATCAATTAATAATATAGTATTGGTTTTGAAAAATAAATAATTTCAATTTTCAGACTATTTAGTATTTGGTTTTTTTGAAAATAATAAAAGCATGATTACTTAAAAAAATTATTTAATAATCCCTAACATGTCATCTCAAAATCAAAAATTAGTGGAATTCATCAAAAGTTTCAAATTACATTTATTTTGATATTTATAATATCAATTATTTAAATCATTCATTAATATGTTAATTACTACATCATCATTATGTCATAATTAAATTAAAATATTAAATCTCTAAAAATAATAAATTAAAAAACCGTTATTTATGAAATCATTTGAGATTTCTAATGAATATTTATAGATGAATTTATCTTTTGTATAACCCCATATTAAAAATGTTTTATTTATTGAACCTTGAATTTAACTCTTTTAACTCTTCTTTATGTAAAATAATAATAAATGTCCTAATCTAATCCAAGTAGAAAAAAGGGGTTAAAATTATATTACTATGGTTTTATTTGGTCAAATTAAACATATCAAATAGAATTAGGACATGTGTTAAGGTAATTCTAATATCATTTTTAACCTTATATACTCGATTTATTTTTATGCCTGGTAAATAAAAGTAAAAATATACAATTCTCCAATAATTATTTTCATCATCATGAACCACATTTTACATACTGATGTAAAATGTGTCTCTTGGATTTTTGAAATTCAACTCACAGAAACGGTAAAATTATATTTTATGCTAATTTGCAAATGCTCCTAGGAGGTGGGTTAAATACGGTGAAAAGTTTAATAAAATTTTTATACATCTCAACTTATTATAAAATCACAACAATGAATTATATTGAACATATATAGGTCATATTATCAATTTATAGCAATAATATATTTATATAATATAAATAATTTTTTAAATTAAAAATTTGGTTTTAACCAGTAACACTTTTGTTTTCCAAATTTATCGAAAGTTGAATGTTATTAGAAAAATACCCAATATTCACCCTATGCTAATTTCGATATTCCGAATTCAAAAATTATGTCCATTTTTAGAAAACCAAATTTATAAAATTTTAAAAAGAGGGTTTTACTATTCCTAAAGACTAGTTTGATTTGTCACGGTGTGTTAGAATCTCAAAGTTCCGTACAATGCAAGCTATTTCATTATTCAAATGCAAAAGTACCATAGAAGCCTGGGGTATTACAATCACTATTTACTGACTCCAATATTGACCATAACATTCATCAATTTCTCTTATAAAACCTATACATGTCCCCTCGTTAATTGGAATTCCTATTTAGAATATACTGTATGCGAGGGTGACAATTGAATCTATCCATTAATAGGGAATTTGATTGAGACG
Source organism: Viscum album (assembly GCA_963277665.1). NCBI lineage: Eukaryota > Viridiplantae > Streptophyta > Magnoliopsida > Santalales > Viscaceae > Viscum > Viscum album. The sequence continues at coordinate 2,129,695,683 of OY728152.1, read as the reverse complement.
TGAACCAACGTGTATAAAAGTACATATTAGAGTAAATTACTTCATAAGTCCTATAATTATTTAACAAAATGACGAATCAGTGGGATTATATAATATAAAACTGATATCCCATAATCCATGAAATATCATACAAATAAAAATTCTTGGAAATGATCAACAAAATAAATATAGATATCATAACTACAGAATTATCATCTCCAACAGTCGGGATAGTAATTTACATATAGATCAATGAAGTATCATTGGAAACCTAAAAAAAATTATTTATATATTTGAGATTATATATGTGTACATAGTATGGTCCTCCTAAACTTTTATCAGTTGAATGTCTAAGAATTATAATGTTGTTTTAATGAATGAATAACTGAACCAATAAACAAGTATACGATGAAATATTTTACCTAATCTCAGTATGTATCACTCACCCAATATAACATTGAAATATAATAGCATAATAATAACATAAAATTCCATGAAGGAAAATAATATCTATTTCCCATCTATTTTTCTCTCTAACACCCTAACATTAAATTTATTTTAGTTTTTTCCCTTCTATACCCACGATTTCAATATATATATATGTATATATGATATTACATCGCATTTTTATAGACCCCAAAACATTGTTACCTAAACCACACAAGATCAAACATTATTGTGAGAAATAGGGACAATCATACCATCATATCATAACTATTGTGTGAATGACCAAAGTCTAACCCTCTTCTACCCATGTTCAGTGAAACATTGTTGTTAGAACCAATAAAAATATAAAATTTTGTCACAACCATTGTGATAAATGAGGCATACCTACCCTATGAAAGCCACACATATCATAAGTTCACATTTTCATTAATGTTTATCAACCATACCAACATTCACTACAATCCATTTTAAAACATGTTCTAATCAATATGAAATATATCAACCATATTCCCTCTTCATACAATTAATGATCTCCAAAATACATATATCATCATACCTTATAATATTTAATATAATAAATCTTACCCATCACAACCCATATTCATATATCTACCTTTATCCATCACATATTTTACAATATTAAAATATATAAAAGAGAATATATAGCAGATGATAATACATTCCATAAAATTATTTGATATTGGGCAAATCATTAGGAACACAAAGAATTCAAATATTTGAAATAATATAACTCGGATGGAGTGTATAAGTAACCATCAAGAAAATATAATGTATTTAATAGGCACACAATCCCAACTATAGGTTTCTAAAAAATATATCCATTACAAACATGAACATCACAACACCTCCACAAATGTTCTCTTACATCATCTAGTCCATTTAATTCCTAAAAAATACCACCGAAATAACAATAACATACCTTAAAACCGGAAATTAAACTATTCCATTATTTACCATAAGTAACCAATATATAATTAGTATACCATCAAATAAAATTATTAAATGTCAATACATTCATTAAACTTCATCCTTCTTCAATAAGTTCATTGATTTAATTTTAACAATTATCACAATTCATTCATACTATTAATTAGAAACATTGTATGTATTTCCCAATAAAATTTTCATTTATCCCAACCACATTATAAGATAAATTCTGGCCATTAAACATTGATTTTAATAATTATAATCATTAATAGATACTTTTTATTAAATTCATTATCAAAAATATAATCATTATTAACAACATTATCCCTGAATCCATGAAACCAAAATAATACACCATGACAACTATTAATCCATTATGTCAAAAAAACCATAGATGCTAAAACCAATAAATTCAACACCCCATTCACATCAATAAATATAAATTGAATGAATGTAACAAGGAAAAAAATTCATTCTAAATTGAAATAATTGTATGCACATATTTTCTATAAATCCATACCTTCAAATTAAACATGATTCCAATGATTTAACAAATTAAAAAATATATAGAAATATAAATTGTGGTTCCAATTTTATGTATTAAATACAACAAATTCAAATATAAATTCCCTAAAATATTGAACTGAAACAAAACAAGCAATTACCAATTCCCACCATGAAAACACATTTCAAATATACCTGTATAAAAATCAAACATTCAAATCATAAAATTTGGTTACATTATTCTACAAAACAAATAATCCAATTAATTACCGTATATACATGATTATAATTTTACATAAGTTGATAAAAAACATAAATCATTGTATGTGTACATATTTTTCAGCAGTAAGAAAACTCACAAGAACAACAACAATTATCCATCTACCAGATAAAAAATATAATAGTAACAAATAAACATATATGAATCACGAATTCCAATATGTTTTATTTAATTAATATTATTATATTTTAATAGATTTATTATTACCATTAACTAGTAGATATCATAATCATGTTCTATCCACATTTTAAACCAATATATAGTAGATGTTTGGAATCCCAAACATCAACCAGATCATTAATCCACCACTAATCCTAAATAAAATGATGTAGATAAAAAACAAATGTATAAAAATGAAATCATTGATATCCAATGAAACAAATATATCAAAATAAAATCCCAGTCCCAAGGCTCTCAAAATGATAATCAAGTTTTTCTAAAAATTTCAATACCTAGAATTTTGGGATTCAAATATGATAAGAAAGATGAAAAGTTATCGTAGATCACCAATGGTAAATCCCCTCATAAAATAATCCAAAAATAATAATGGGGACAAATATTCTCTATAAATGTTGTCATTATTTTTAATGTTTCAAATAATATGATTTAATTAATTATAATTTGGAGGGGAATTGAAAAATGTAAATAGTGATTAAAAATTTAAGTATCAAAACATGGTAAAAAATGTTTATCAAATAATCTGTATATCTCTAGGGAATACATGAGAACCAATTTTAGATCTCCTCTAACTATCCAAATTAAAATTATAAATAATGTTTTAATTAATTACAACCATTGATTGTACACTTCATGATTATGGTTATCACATTGTACACATGCTCATTATAAACGACACACGGTGCATTGAAAGAAAAAAAACAATGGAGAAATCGCATTAAAATGATGAAACTTCATATCCAGGACACATTTACAAATAGAATTATCCATTCCACAATATCATATCAATTTGAGATTTTACAAAATCCTATAAATCTTTTAAAATTTTAACATAAACCCTTAACCAGATTACCAAAAAAAATTCCCTTGTAAATAAATATTATTTTTTAATCTTTTATATTATTTAATACTAAAATTGATATATCTAACATGAATAATAATATTTCCACCATTTTTAAACCATTATTAACCCTATTTTCTCTATTACACACATCCATTATGTTATAAATATAACATTTGTAGTACCCCAAGTGTCTGGTATGTAACCCATTCATGATGATGTTAATGGTTATAAAGCTAAGGGTGATTAATGCGATATTCAGGAGAACATGGAATGATGTTTTGAGGAAAAAGGGAAAGTCGCACGGGCGGCGCACGGTTTGTCTAAACCATGTGGCCAAACCGTGTGTTGTAGGTCTTGGAGGCAGCAGCTTCCACACGGTCGGCGCATGGTTTGTCTAACCATGTAGCCTAATCGTTCGAGAAGGGAGGCCGAGGCAGTAGCTCACGCACAGTTAGCGCACAGGTTTTCTAACCGTGCGAGCAAACAGTGCGGCCACTTAAACGATATCCTATAAAAGTGGATCTCACACATTTTTGCCTCTAAGTGGCTCGTTTTTAATTTTATTAAGCCCTAACTCGAGATTTTTCTTCCCCTAAGGTCATAGAGGGTTCTCCCATCATTCCGGAGGCGATTTGAAGGCTTCTCTTGGAGAATCAAAGCTGGATTCTTGAGGTATGTGCTCATTCTTCTTCACTCTTGATCGGTTTCGTAGATCTACTTAGATATTCTTCTACTCTACTCTAGGTTTCTTAGATATAAACCTGTTATGGGTAGATCTATGTGTGTATATTCAAAATATGATGATATTTGGTCTTGATCATTCTAGGAGAAGAGATCTAAGGTGGGTTTTTGGAGAATCGATGCAGGTTTCTTGAGCGTTCTTTGACAGTTGTGGTTTTCGTCAAAACCTTTGAGGTAGGAAGCTTCACTCTCGACTCTTATTGATATAATTGATTGTCTTAGATTAATATTGGTTTATTTGAATGAATTTTATTGTCAAAAGCGTAGAATAAATATTTCGTAGTGATTAATTATGGTTTTGATGACATTGTGAAATCTTGGTGAATTGTTGTGCAATGTGATTTGGCTCGATGAATTTAAAATTTTGATTTAAAATTAGGAATTTGATGAAATTGTAGATGGTTTGATGAAAGTTTGTTTTCAATACAATTGGTGTTTTATTGAAATGGTTTGAGATTGAAATGACGTTGATGGAATTGGCTTTCAATAAAAAGAGAGTTTTATTGAAATGGTTTGGTATTGAAATGGTTTGGCATTAAAATGGTATAAATGGAAATGGTTTTCAATAAAAATATGTTTTTATTGTAAAGGACGTTTGGCATGATTGAAGGGAATATGTGGTGTGTGGTCATATTTCATGTAAGGGGCTTGGTTGAAATAGTACCTTGTACTCAGTGCCAAACATGTAATGGAACATGGTAACTATATGTATAATACTTGGTTGAAATATAACCTTGTGATTATTGCCAAAGGTGTAATGGCACATGGGAAACAATTACCTTCAGACGACTTGGTAGATCGACGAGAAACTGTTGATGAGTATGGAACTGTCATAACGTAGTATGAATGGTTGGTTTCATGGGTTGTGGAATGGTTGGGTATTCCAAAAAGGGATATTGTGTGATGATTCTAAAGGTTGTTTGGTTATTTTTCAGGAAAAATAAATTTCTGGAAAATTGGTATCAATTGCTCTTGGAATGCCATTGGTTATGTGTGGTTTTGGAGACTTGTTTATGTTTAGTTATAAACTGCTTTTGAGAAAATGTTTTATATAAACTGTTTTAATATAACTATGGCTAACTCTTTTATCCTAGTGGTGTGAGTAGGGTAGTCATTGGGGAAAACCTACTGAGTATTATACGGACCCCTGCTTTGGCACATTAGTTCTTTCACAGATGTCGTATTCTAGGACACAGGTAAAGGTAATGATTCTTGTTGCTAGTGGCTTGTAGTGATTCTTGGGAGATGTTTTGGAGCTTGGAGCATGGGGAGCATGAAGTTGTACTGTCTTTTGAGAGTCATGGGAACATTAATTCCTAGTTTGGTCTTCCTCTATTGTGTACTCTGATGTGGTTTGATAAATGAAGTTATTTTTTGGTCTTTCACTAGTTCCGGAATCATATAGTGAATGCTTGGTTATGGTTTGTTTATGGGTTTATTTATTAAAGGGTAAATCGTCCCCCACATGTACTTGAAACCGTTCAACATTTATTGCTAGACTTTGTCACCTTGGGGATGTCACTTAAGGCCTAGTAATGACTCATGGTACTCTCTAGCCAATGAGATTTGGTGGGTCATTACAAATGGTATCATCTTGTTTGGTTCTTGCCTGACAAGTAATCATCCGTGTTCTTGGTCATGGAGTTGAAATTCACTCTTGTCTATTCTTTGGGATGAAATCTTTGATAGGAGTAGTATTGTCAGAACATGAAATTTATATCATAAAAGTATGAAGCTAACCCGTTTATGCTGAACTTCATGTTACCAGGGTGTTGGATACATATGTGTTATGGACACACTTCTAGAATGTTGGAAATATCATTGTCATGTGTTTTTACCATTAGAGGAGCATGAATTGCATTGTAGAGGAATGACTTCCCACTAGGATTTTATATCTCATTGTAAGGAATGTGTAAGTATTTTCTACCAGGTATGAATTTTTTAAAAATGAAGAAATTGTTATCAAGTGAATGATTTTGAAAACATCGCATTTGATGTATTTATAAAATGGATTGATTTTTAAAAGGCATGAGGAATGTTTTTAGAAATGTTTGAACATGGGAAAAATTTTGTTTGGAAAACAATATTGTGATAAATAATGTGATAAAATTTGAAATGCTAAGCCATCAGTTGATAGAGTGTGAGATTGAGGGAAGTTGTTGTTGGTTTAGAAAATGGCACCTGGTAGGCGTCGTCGGAACCATCCCGAGGAAGCTATGAAGAATATGGTCGCACATGAACCACGTGTGAACCAAGTGATGGTTCAGAGTATCATCCAATATTTTCATGATGATGATATTTCAAACTAGAGGAATGAACCAAGTCATGTGAATCTTACCATCCAGTTCATGAAGCAGAATCCACCGAAGTTTCGGGGTGATGTTTAACCTGAGAAGGTGAAGGTGTGGCAAAGTAGGACGATTCATATCTTCGATTTCATAGACACACCAGTAGAGTTGAAAGCAATGTTGGCGATGTATATTCTCAAGGATGTTGCACACCAGTGGTGTGATTTAGAAGTTCATGCTAAATTAGATGAAGGCATTATCTAGGATGATTTTGAATAATTGTTCAATAAACAATTCAATCCTCACACGTTCAAGATCCAGAAAATGATGGATTTTTTAGCTTGAAACAAGAGACTCTCTCTGTCATAGAGAATGCTTTTAAATTCATGAATTTAGTCTATTTTACACCAGAGGTTGTAGCAAGTGCATCATTGAAGGGACACATCTTCAAATCAGGGCTAAGGCAAGAGATTTGATCGAAGATTGAGTGCTCTATATTACCAATTATACAGAGACGGTGAACAGGGTGACTGTTGATGAACGTGATATCTCAGGATCGATAAGAGGAGTAATGATGATACCTACGATAAATGGTGCGAACTCAACCATTGGGAACAAGAGTAAAAAGGGAAACCTATTTCCACAATGCAAGTCGAAATCAGAACCAGAAGAAAGGATCCGTGATCCTTTCTCTACGACCCTAGAGAAAAACTGGTTTCTTTCAATGTGGATTCATTGACCACATAAAGCAAGATTGTATGGAAAAACCTATACAATTTCATAATTACAAAATTTTGATCCATCTTCACCACTATTGTCGCAGTGCTCCTATTTCAGGTGCTTGGGAAACTTCTTAGGCGTCGCAATCATCATATGCTTCGACAAGTGGAGGATAGCAGAGTCAGTCTCATCAGTATAACAGAGCTAGCCATGGTGATTGTCAAAATACCATGACTCCTAAACTAGGACAACTTCAACAAGGAAACAAGGATAGAAGTGCAGCAATGAATCAATTGTATGGAGATGAGAAGATGATTCTCAATGATTAGGCTGGACCATTTACGGTGATAGGCATGATTCTTTTGAATTCTACCGTTGTGCAAGTGCTCTTCGATACTAGTGCATCACATTCCTTCATTACTTCTTGTTCATTTGATTTTCTATGTTTAAAGATGGAAATGATTCCTTCTGTTTTGAAACTAAAAACACTTCTTTGTGAAAGGGAATGTCAAGCCTTTTTTTGTAGAGCATGTACTATAACTTTTGATGGATCTGAGTTAAAACGGGACTTATCGATGTTAGACATGGATGACTATGTTGTAATCCTGGGTATGGATTGGCACCAATGGTGGGAATGATTTCATACCAATTGGCCGCATTGACTTTGGTATCAATTGAATAGATTGAGAAAAATAGTTTTCCAGCTGTTGTGGACCAATTTCTAGATGACTTTCTAATGAACTTCTCTGGGTTACCACCTCTATGGGAAGTGGAGTTTACGATTGATATCCTTCCAAGGAGTAGTCCTATTTCCCTTCCATCTTATAGTATGGAACCAACAGAGTGGTGGAAATTGAATGTGTAGTTAGAGGAGCTGGAAAGCAAGGTTTTATTTCCACCATGTACCTCTCCGTGGGCAGCACCAGTGTTGTTTGTGAAGAAGGAAGATGGAACTCTTCGGGTGTGTTTTGATTATCATAAGCTTAACCAAGTTATGATAAATAATCTATAACCACTTCCACGCATTGATGAAATATTTGATCAATTAAGGGGAGATAAGTGGTTCTCATATATTGAATTGCGATCAGGATATCACCAATTTCCAGTTCGAAAGGTGGATATTTTGAAGACAGCTTTCAGAAGTAGATATGGCCACTACGAATATTTAGTCATGCCTTTTGGTCTAATGAATGAACCGGCAGACTACATGGATTTGATAAATCATATATTTCAAAGATATCTTGATTCTTTTGTTGTGGTCTTTGTGGATGAGATTTTGTTCTATTCAAATACAAAGGTTGATCATGAGGTGCACCTGGAAACAGTTCTAAAAATATTGAGAGATCATCGTTTGTATTTCAAATTATTAATGTGTGATTTTTGGATACGGTAAGTATGTTTCCTTGTCCATTTAATTTTTGAGAAAGGAATTTCTGTTGATCTAGAAGATATAGAATTTGTTATCTCTTGGTAACCACCAAAGAATGTGTTCGAGATATGATGTTTTCCTCATCTAGCTAGTTACTACTGATGCTCTGTGCGTGATTTCTCACAACTAGCACCACCAATGAAAGCTCTGACAAAGAATAATGCTCCATTACAATGGACCAAATAATGTAAAAAACCTTTCCAAAAGCTGATGGTTCGTCTTACATCATCACCCATATTGATCTTGCATGAATCAGGACAGGGGCATGTGGTGTATTGGGATGCTTTGGGATCAGGTTTGGGTTGTGTTCTCTTACAAGGACACCATGTGGTTGCTTATGGTTCAAAGAAGTTGATGGTGCATGAGAAGAATTACACAACACATGATTTGGAGTTAGCTGCAATCGTCCATGCTTTGAAAACATGGATACATTATCTCTTTGGTGAGAAATTTACTGATTTTACAGATCACAAAATATTGAAACACATTTTCTCACAGCATGATTTGAATCTGAGGAAAAGGATGTGGATGGAGTATCTAAATTTTTTTACTTTGACTTGATGTACAACCCGAGAAAAGGAAATTTGGTGGAGGATTCATTGAGTAGAAATTCATATGCTCAGTTAGTGAAAGAAGCATTAGAGGAATGGCAGTTGATGTTGGTCTTAATTGACATGCATGTGGAATGTGAAAATCGTGGTGAAGTTTTTTCTTTTTTTTCAGCTACACTTGTTCCTGATTTAGTAAAGATGATAAATGAAGCACAAACATCTAATGTAGAATGTCTAGTTGTAAGTTCAAAAATCCATGGTTGGGAGACCATTGATGTTTGGAAACTTGATTGGGGTTCATTTTTGTGTTTCAAAGATCGGATGATTGTACATATTGTTTTTCAGGAACAACTCCTTCATTCATAACACCATTCAAGAAGGGATGTACATTGAGATACACAGAAGATGTATAAGGCGTTGAAGGCTATGTTTTGGTGGAGCGACATGAAAAAGAAGGTGGCACTGTTCGTCTCACGATGCTAAACATGTCAATAGTTTAAAGAAAAGAATTAGAGACCAGATGGTATGTTACAATCTTAACCAATCCTAGTGTGGAAATGGTATCAGATAAAAATGGATTTTGTTATAGGTCTTCATGCAACGGTCCAGAAACATGATGCCATTTGGGTTATAGTGGATCGTCTAACCCATTTGGCCCATTCAATCCCTATTCGTGAAACCCATATGGTGGTTTATCTTTTGAAAATCTATATTTGAGAAGTGGTAAATAGGCATGGAGTACCAGTGTCTATAGTGTCAGATAGAGATCCTAGGTTCACATCTCATTTCTGGAAATGATTACAGCAAGCCCTCAGAACTCAGTTGACTATGAGCATGGCGTATCATCCTCATACAGATGGGAAATTAGAGAAGATGATAAAAATGGTGGAAGATATGTTGCGGGATTGTTTAATGGATTTTGGTGTCTCATGGGAGATACATATACCCTTAGTGAAATCCTCATACTATAATAGTTATCATGTCTCGATACGCATTGCTCCGTTTGAAGCATCATATGGGGATCCTTGTCGTTCTCCACTATGCTTTTTGGAAACTGGTGAAAGATCACAAGTTTGGATGAGCCTTGTCTAAGAAACAACAGAGAAGATTTAGTTGATTTGTCACGACCCGCCTTCACCAAAAGGTGGGAAGGGTCAGCTAATTGCCAAGCCCTTCTTTCTTTATGTTGAAGGAGAGATAATAACCCCCGAGACCCGCCTTCAATAGGTCCTGGAGTGGCGACTAGCACCAAGGGTATAGAAATTTCTCACAAATGTAAGGCATTACCCCCTTTTGTTTTATGAGATCGTGAGATGAGATGATGAAACTCACCAACACCAAGGTAAAAGATAATTAAAACCAGAAGAAATAAACCATTCCCACATGCATGTTCTAAAAGTAACGCCACAAAGTACAAAGGGCGACTACAAAGGTATGTACCAAAGAAGAAAAACAACAACTGCAACTGCCCCAAAGGTCCGACCTAGTACGGTCCTGATCGATCCCTGAAGTCCTCCTGGAAACTTGAAAGCTGTTTTATATACATATGGTGAGCATACAAGTACACTCAGTAGGGAAAACCAAAGACTCTCGTGCACAAGTGGGGGAACGTACTAAATTCCTGTGAGAAAAGGAGTAAACCAAACACCTATCAAGGTAAACTATCCACCCAGGCCTCACCAAGGCACACCCCCCAAATAACGCAAGTAAATTAATATATATATTAAGAGCACATCGATGTTTGGGTACCCCGCGCTTATTTCCCACTGGTTATTGAGACATCCTACGCATCGGACCAATCCTTCCATTCTCACCGCAGTCCCACTGCCACACCCGCCCGCACACACCTGGGCCACAACCACACGCAGTCCCACTACTGAAATCCCACCCGCACACACCTGGGCCTCAACCGCACGCAGTCCCACTGCTGAATCCCACCCACACACACTTGGGCCACAACTGTCACATGTAACCATGCTTGCAAACACATAGTCCAGAGCAACCACCACCAAGCCCGAAGACACCTGGCCTCATCCCGAAGGAACTTGGGAAACCACCTTCCGCACACACCTGGCCAACCACCACACTACCCCGCCCGAAGTTTCTTAGGAAAATAATGGTCCTCAGGCCATCACAACCTGCCCGAAGATACTTGGGATATCTGGGAAAGGGAGTAGAAAATGAGATAATAACCAGCCATTATGAATAGTGTTGCGAAAAACTCCATCCCCCATGAAATGGGGGTGTTTGGCACTAAGTGCTCAACTTGGGTGGGGCGCGAATAAGAAACACAAAGCTACAAGTATAAATATATAGGTAACAAGTACTCACCCAAGCTAGGTTTTTCTTCAGATAGCCTACAGATCATAACAACACTCAAGTCTGAGTCACGACTCACGCTAACAATCCATTTGTCCCCCTTTTCGTATTTCACATTCAGTAATAATGTTTATTTTTAAGCACTACTGGGCAACTAGTAGGCATAGGCATAAGTCCAGGAAGGTAAACAATCATGCAACAACTATAACGCCCATACTCGGTTCTCAACAACAGAGGATTTCACCCCAATTCGTGATATAAACAAGTATCCACCCGGTCTTAAAACTCACAACCACCGAATCCGTACCAATAGGGGATCCCATCCCCCAATTTTACACAACCACCGAGGGTATAAAAGAACAGGGGATCCCATCCCCTCCCACATCTCCAGCAATCGACTCGTAAGTGAAAACCACCAAAACACTGCCACCAACACTAAGCAAGGCCAAGCCTATATCGTCAGATTTAAAAGATTTTACATGTTCCATGATTTCAATTCCATTTGACCGAGGTTAGCACAGAAGGGATTGATCCTGGTGCTTTCAATTTATTCAGCCGGGTATACGTGATTAACCAAATTACGTTTTCACAGCAGGTGTTTACAACCACAAGAAGCCATTTTAAACATCAGAAGGGGTTCATTAGTGCACAAACAATGACCACCAACGACCTCGATTTTCAGAAGGAATAATCTAGCACAACTCAACAAGATGGTCATAAAGAAACAACATCAAAAATATAAGACAATATCAATGATCACATCCATCTCCTTTATTTAAATAATTCGTTCATTATCTTTAATTAAGTCTGGTTTATCCAATTCTACAGAATCAAAGCATTCCCACCCCGCATGATACACAAAAGAGAGAGGCAAAAGAGAAATTCCCTACTTGTTGGATAAACGATCTACGCTGAGGCCGGGGGAGGAAGTTCACGAATAGCAATTCGGCTCGCCTGAATGAAAATCACTTCATCTATCAATGCTTAGGTAGGGCACGGAACTTTATGGATAAAAATGCGCCCGATGCACCTCAAACAGTTTGGGAAAATCCGAGATTGAGGAAAGAAGAAACCAAGGCTAACCCTTATTTTATAAGAGCCAGGGACGGTTGAGGTGAAAACACGAAACCGTGTAAGGTGCGGGGGTCATTGGTTGACCATGAATCTCCACTCGTCATTAAAGGGGGTCAGGTGGTTTAAACCGACTCATGAATTGATTAAGTATTTAATTAAAACTATAATGTGTGTTACGGGTCATTAAAACATGCTTAAACGAGCTAAAACCCTATTTGCGCAAAATGGAGCGCTACTGGAAATAACCCGCGGGGTATGCCAGAGCCACCGGTAGCTGAGAGCTACAGGTGGGTGACAGCTACCGGTAGCTGAGCTACCGGTAGGCTGCATCGACCTCTAGGACGAGCTACCAGTAGGCTATAGATACCGGTAGGCCGAGCTACCGGTAGGCTTCCGCTACCAGAATGCAGAGATACCGGTAGACCGAGATACCTGTATGTTGTAGCTACCAGTAGACCGAGCTACTGGTAGATAGAGCTACTGGTAGCTGCAGCTACCGGTAGACCGAGCTACCGGTAGACAGAGCTACAGGTAGGCTGCGGCCACCGGTAGACCGAGCTACTGGTAGGCCTGCTACCGGTAGACTAAGGCTACCGGTAGGCCTAGACCACCGTGATTCTCAGACCCAAAAACCCAAAACAAGATTTTCACAAAGTAATGGACCCCAAAAACCCTGGCCATTACATCAGATTCCTCTTAAACGATTCTCATCCTCAAGAATCAAAAAAAAACCAGAAGGGGGGAGAGGGTCCGAACAACCACCTCGAAAGATACCTCTTTGGAGCGAACTCATGCTAACTAAAACATTTTCCCGCCAAGTACCAAGAAACATATCATGCCAAACTGCCTGGGCATGTGTGTTGGGGAGTCTCCTCCCCCATGTCAAGATATTATCCGCTTTGTGCGGCACTGACTCTCCCACACAGGTTTAATCACATCAACCTTAATGCATCTTGATTAGGGGTCATGTTCTCTCCTCCCCATAGCCAGGGATTTTCACACACAAACAGAGGAAAGAAAACTAGTACATTTCAGAGCCAAAAGACAAAACGTTCTACCACAACAGGTACAGCAAAGAGAAAAACTCAAAACAACTCTGGGTACTGGGAATGCTCTTGTACTTCCCTCTCCCACGTAATCTCGTCAAGCCCACCATGTCTCCACAACACGCGAACCAAGGGAATGGTTTTCCCACGAAGCACGTTCTCCTTGCGATCCTCGATCATCACTGCTTTCTCCGTAATGGTCACGTCGTCCTCGATGTCCAGCTCACCCCAATCGAGGACGTGTGAATCTTCGTGCAGATACCGACGGAGCTGGGACACAAGGAAGAAACCATGTATCCTCTGTAGTGGCGGTGGAAACGCTAGCTGGTAAGCCACCTCACCGACCCTCCACAATACTTCGAAGTGTCCGATGATCCTAGGGGAATGATTACTCCCCTTACCGAACCTCTACTGCCCACGCCGAGGGGAGACCTTCAAGAACACGTGGTCCCCAACCTCAAATTCCAATGTCCTTCTCCTGGTATCAGCATACGACTTCTGTCAGTCCTGGGCCGCCTTCATCCTTACCCATCTGAGCTGAACCTAGTCTATCGTGTTCTGCACCACCACCGGGCCAAGGATGTCTGCCTGTTCTACTTCAGTCCAACACACAAGTGAACGGCATGGCCTCCCGTACAAATCTTCAAACGGGTCCATGACAATGGTAGAGTGGTAGCTATTATTGTAAGCGAACTATACTAGGGTCAAGTGTCACACCCATGATCCTCCTGAGTCTAGAACGCATGCCCGCAATATAACCTCCAAAGTCTGGATGGCGCGCTCTGTTTTTCCATCTGTCTGGGGATGGAAAGTAGTGCTAAGGCGTAACTAGGTGCCAAACACATGCTGCAATCCATTCCAGACATGCGAGGTAAACCATGCATCCCTATCCGAGACTATAGACCTCGGAACTCCATGAAACCTCACCACCTCATCCACATACTTTTTTTTCAAAGCGTCCACAGTACTCGACTCCCTGATCGCCAGAAAGTGAGCCGATTTCTTCAACATTTCCACTACCACAAAGATGGAGTCATACCCTCCTTTGACCTTGGGTAGTCCTGTGATGAAATCCATTGAGATGTTACCCCACTTCCACTCAGGGACATCTAGAGGCCACAGTAGGCCGCCGGGAACTCGGTGTTTAGCCTTCACTTGCTGACACACTAAGCACTTGGCCACAAACTCTGCCACCGCTCGCTTAACTCCGGGGCACCAAAACTACCTCTTCAAACCCTGTTACGTCTTGGAAACTCATGGGTGTACCACCAGGGGTAAGTTGTGGAACTCACTGAGAACTTTGTCGCGCGTTGCCTCCGGGACAAACAACCTTTCCTGGAAAATCATCTGGTTCTGAACATCCTCTGTCCATCCTTCCAGAGCATTTCCCTATTCAACTTGGTCACACATCACTTCGCACTCTAGGTCTCCCCACTGAGACTCATCCACTTGCTGAAACAGGGATTATTGCACTGTCATCTGATATTGGCAGCCTCTGCCGCTATCCATCTTTACATCCAGGCGTAAGGCGGCCAACTCCTCCATTGCTTTCCAGGCGTCTTCCGACTCTCAGACCACATCATTCTGCATCCTCCTGCTCAAGGCATCGGCCACCACATTGCCCTTGCCTTCAGTATATGAGATCTCAAATTCGTAATCCAAGAGGAGCTCCACCCATCTCCGCTGTCGCAAGTTTAAGTCTCACTGGGAGAAGATATACCTCAAGCTTTTGTGATCTGTGAAGCCCAAAAAGCATTCCCCGATGAGGTAGTTCCGCCATAACTTTAGCACAAAAATGACCACTGCAAGCTCCAGGTTGTGGGTGGCGTAATTATGCTCATGGGGGCATCGCTTCCTGGACCCAAAAGAGATCACCCCTTGTCACTGCATCAACATGCATCCCAGGCCCTGTCCTGAAGCATCACAGAACACCTCATAAGCCGCCCCTACTTCTGGTAATCTCAGCATTGGGGCACTGACCAAATTCTCCTTCAGATAGATGAAGGTTGAATGGTAGTGCTAACTCCATACGAAAGCCTGGTCCTTCTTGGTCAGAGCCATCAAAGGGGCCGCAAATCGGGAGAAGTTGGGTATGAACATCCGATAGTAACCCGCCAGCCTGAGGAAACTTCAGACATCCGCCACATTCCTGGGTGCTTCCCAAGAACAAATCGCCTCAACTTTTGATGGGTCCACCACTACCCCCTGCTCGGACACCACATGCCCGAGGTAGTGCACTTCTCGTGTCCAGAACTTTCATTTTGACAACTTCCCATAGAGGTGGTGCTGTCGGAGGACCTCTAAAACTGTCCTCAGGAGCTCTGCATGGTCCTCCTCTGATCTAGAGTAGACCAGGAAGTCGTCGAGGAACACATCCACGAACTGATCCAGGTACTCCCGGATGATGGAGTTCATAAGCCCCATGAACACAGTCGGGGCGTTCGTAACACTGAAGGGCTTGACTACGAACTCGAAGTGTCCATACCTGCACCTGAACGCTGTCTTCAGGATGTATCTCTCTTTCACCCTCAGCTGGTGGTACCCAGACCGCAGGTCGATCTTCGAGAACCATCCTGCCCCTTTCAGCTGGTCGAAAAGATCATTTATCCTTGGAAGAGGGTAGCGATTCTTGATAGTCACCTGATTCAACCTCCTGTAGTCTATGCACAACCTAAGACCACCATCTGCCTTCTTTGAAAACAAGACCGGAGCACCCCACGGTGATGAACTCGGACGAACATAACCCCTCTTCATCAGATCATCAATCTGTATCTACAACTCCTGTAGCTCCGAAGGTGCCATCCGGTAAGGAGCCATCGAGATTGGACGAGCGCCGGGCTACAGGTATATCCCGAACTCAATATCACGTCGAGGGGGTAGAGTCGTCACCTCCTCATGAAAGATGTCCATAAACTCACGGATGATAACTGGCACTTCCACCATTTCAGCATCTACTGATTCCACCTTCAGCTCGGTCAACAGGGAGAAGAGAGGTTCCTCTCTCCTGTTTCCCTTCGGACTGCTCCGCTCGCCGGTGAAGGTAACACGCTGGATTTCCATGTCTGAGAACACCACCCTTCTTCGAAAACAGTTGATGACGGGGCACACTGAAAATAGCCAATCGATGCCTAGGATGACATCATATGGATGAATCTGTAGCAGAAGAAGATCCCTAACCGACTGATGTGGCCCTAACATCAGTCTACATCCCCGACAAACGAACAACAAGTCGGTCTGACCTCCGACTGGTGTGCTCAACACCAGGGGCACTCGATGTCTTTCCGCATCTAAACCCAAGGCACGGGCTAGGCTGGGTGCAACAAAGGAGTGCGAAGCTCCAGTATCGAACAAGGCATAAGCAAGAGTGCTAAACAGACTAATCATACCTCGAACAACCTCTAGCCCTACCAGAACTACTGCCGCTGCAGCATGTAACTGTCCACGCCCAGCTCCCCTACCCCTCGGCTATCGGCCACCTCCCTGACCATGCCCTGGTTGAGCTCCCTGTGGAGCGCCCTGCGGTTGGCATCCTCCTCCGACGTCTGCCCTTGGAGGAGCGGGAGCTCGCTGTCCCTGCTGCTACTGCTGGAAAGGTCTGGGTGGAAGCTGTTACTGGGGTGGGTGCTGGGGATGACTTCCACTGCTGTACTGCACCCGGTCGGGGCACTGACTCCGGAGACGCCCAGGGCTCCCACAGATGAAGCACCGCGGTCCCGGGCCAGAAGGAAAAGGGTGAGGGCTGGGGGATCGAAACTGAAACTGCTGCGGTCTTCTCCCTACGGGTCGGAACCTGGAGGGTCCTGACACTGGAGGCCTGGTGCTGAAGACCTTCCCCTTAGATGGTACCAGCTGGATCCCCTCTCGTGGAACTCCTCCTAGAGCATGCATCCTCTCCACAACTTCGGCCTTCTTCTCGACCTCCAAGTACGTCGACAGGGTAAAGGGGGTAACAACATACTGGAGGGAGGGTCAAAGTGCCTCCTCCAAGCGTCTTTCCTGAGACTCCTCGTCAGGAACGATGTCCGGAGCAAAACGTAGGAGGTCCATGAACATGATTCATTGCTCCCTCACGGACATACTCCCCTGCTGAAGGGAGAGTAGTTCCTGCCTCTTTTCTACCTTCATCGTCGAGGAGATGAATTCTGCCCGGAACTCCCTCTCGAAATCCACCCAAGCCACCTCAGACTCTCTCCTCTCCCCCGGGTAAAGCATCCACCACTGACACGCCGCTCCCCGCATCTGGAAGATGGCCCGAGGAACCCAGTACTCGGTCGGGGCCTGAATCAGGCCAAAGGCTATAACTAATTCCTCTAGCTATCCTTTCGTCTTCATATCAGAGGTGCTCCCCTCATACTTTTAGAGGGCCTGTCGCTGGAAGGCCCAAAGAGTCTTCTGCCACTGGCCGTCCTCTTCCTCTCGATCAGCTCTCTGTCGATCGGCCAAAGTAGTCTATGGGGCCTCGATCGCCTGTACCACACGTGGTCTCCTTCCAGGTGCCATAGCTGCAAGGTAAATAAGGAATGCCTAATCCCAAATAGTGAAGAATATCGTTCTTAAAACATCTTATAATTTAATTAATTCTTAATTCCCAAGGAATCCCAGAAACACATGAACACAAGTCATTATGATGCATGTACCTTTCCCAGGGTCTCTACCCTACAATCAGTGTGGCCTCACTTGGTTGTTCAGTAGTTCCAGAGTCCTTGTATCGGATCATGGGGGGCCCTAAAATCCCATGTCCTAGCCGGTATTTCCTAGACTAATTCACGCGCCAAGGTCACCCAACAATGTTGCCTTACCATCCCATGCAATCGTCACTGTGCCTAACTCCATACTCCATCCTATCTCTCAACCATCACCTCTGATACCATTCTGTCATGTCCCGCCTTCACCAAAATGAGGGAACGGTCAACAAATTGCCAGGACCTTCCTTCTTTAAGTTAAAGGAGATATAATGACCCCCGAGACCCGCCTTCAATAGGTCCCTAAGTGGCAAATAGAACCAAGGGTATAGAAATTTCTCACAAATGGAAGGCATTACCCCTTTTTGTTTAATAAGATCGAGAGATGAGATAATGAAACACAACAACACCAAGGTAAAAGAAATGTAAAACCAGAAGAAATAAATCATTCCCACATGCATGTTCTAAAAGTAAAGCCACAAAGTACAAAGGGCGACTACAAAGGTAAGTACCAAAGAAGAAAAACAGCAACTGCAACTTCCCCAAAGGTCCGAGCTAGTACGGTCCTACTCGATCCCCGAAGTCCTCCGGGAAACTTGAAAGTAGTTTTATATATGTTGGGTGAGCATACAAGTACACTCATTAGGGATAACCAAAGACTCTCGTGCACAAGTTGGGGAACGTACTAAAGTCCCGTGACAAAATGAGTAAACCAAACACCTATCAAGGTAAACTATCCACCACAGGCCTCACCAAGGCACACTCCCCAAATAACGAAAGTCAAGTAATATATATATTAAGAGCACACCGATGTTTGGGTACCCCGTGCCACATTCCCACTGGTTATTGAGACATCCTACGCATCAGACCAATCCCACCATTCTCACCATAGTCCCACTGCCACACCCGCCCGCACAAACCTGGGCCACAACCACACGCAGTCCAACTGCTGAAATCCCGCCCACACACACCTGGGCCTCAACCGCACGCAGTCCCACTACTGAATCCCGCCCACACACACCTGGGCCATAACTGTCACATGTAACCATGCCTGCAAACACCTAGGCCAGAGAAACCACCACCGTGCCCAAAGACACCTGTGCCTCATCCCAAAGGAACTTGGGAAACCACCTGCCGCACACATCTAGCCAACCACCACACTACCCCGCCCGAAGGTTCTTGGGATAATAATGGACCTCAGGCCATCACAGCCTACCCGATGATACATGGGCTATCCGGGACAGGGAGAAGAAAAGGAGCTAATAACTATCCACTATGAATAGTGTTGGTAAAAACACCCTCCCACATGAAATGGGGGTGTTCGGCACTAAGTGCTCAACTTGGGTGGGGAGCGAATAAGAAACACAAAGTTACAAGTATATATATATATATAGGTAACAAGAACTCACCCAAGCTAGGTTTTTCTTCAGACAGCCTACAGATCACAACAACACTCATGTCGGAGTCACGACTCACGCTAACAACCCATTTGTCCCCCTTTTCTTATTTCAAGTTCAGTAATAATGTTAAAGTTTAAGCACTACTAGGAAACTAGTAGGCATAGGCATAAGTCCAGGAAGGTAAACAATCAAGCAACAACCATAACTCCCATACCCGGTTCTCAACAACAGAGGATTCCACCCCAATTCATGATATAAACAAGTATCCAACCAGTCTTAAAACTCACAACCACCAAATCCATACCAATAGGGGATCCCATTCCCCAATTTCACACAACCACCGGGGGTATAAAAGAACAGGGGATCCCATCCCCTCTCACATCTCTAGTAGTCGACTCGTAAGAGAAAACCACCAAAACACTGCCACCAACACTAAGCAAGGCCAAGCATGTATCTTCAGATTTAAAAGATTTTACACATTCCATGACTTCAATTCAATTTGATCGGGGTTAGCACAGAAGGGATTGATCCTGGTGCTTTCAATTTATTCAACAGGGTATACGTGATTAACCAAATTACGTTTTCACAGCAAGAGTTTACAACCACAACAAGCCATTTAAAACATTAGCAGGGGTTCATTAGTGCACAAACAACGACAACCAACAGCCTCGATTTTCAGAAGGCATAAGCCAGCACAACTCAACAAGATGGTAACAAAGAAACAACATCAAGAATATAAGACAGTATCAACGATCATAGCCCCCCTCCTTTATTTAAATAATTCATTCATTAGCTTTAATTAAGTCTGGTTTATCCAATTCTACAGAATCAAAGCACGCCCACCCAGCATGATACACAAAAGAGAGAGGGAAAGGAGAAATTCCCTACATGTTGGATCAACGATCTATGCTGAGGCCGGGGGAGGAAGTTCATGGATAGCGATTCGACTCACCTGAACGAAAATCGCTTCATCTATCAATGCTTCGGCTGGGAGTGGAACTTTACGGATAACGATGCACCCGTTGCACCTCAAGCTATTTCTGAAAATCCGCAATCGGGTAAAGGAGAAACCATGGCTAACCCTTAGTTTATAAGAGTCGGGGATAGTTGAGGTGAAAAAATGAAACCGCGTAAGGCACGGGGGTCGTAGGATGACCAGGCGGCTCCACTCGTCATTAAAGGGGGTCGGGGGGTTTAAACCGACGCATGAATTGATTATGTCATTAATTAAAACTATTATGCACGTTACAGGTCTTTGAAACACGCTTAAATGAGTTAAAACCCTATTTGTGAAAAACGGAGCGCTTCTGGAAATAACCCACGGGGTAGGCCAGAGCCACTGGTAGCTGAGAGCTACCGGTGGGTGACAGATACCGGTAGCTGAGCTACCGGTAGGCTGCAGAGACAGGTAGGCCGAGCTACAGGTAGGCTACAGCTACCCGTAGACTGAGCTACCAGAAGGCTGCAGCATCCGGTAGACCGAGCTACCGGTAGGCTGGAGCTACTAGTAGACCGAGGTACCAGTAGGAAGCAGCTACCGGTAGACCGAGCTACTGGTAGACAGAGCTACTGGTAACTTTAGCTATCGGTAGACCGAGATACCGGTAGACAGAGCTACTGGTAGGCTGTGGCCACCAGTAGACCGATCTACCGGTAGGCCTGCTACTGGTAGGCTAAGGCTACCGGTAGGCCTACACCACCGCGATTCCCAGAACCGAAAACCCAAAACGAGATTTTCAAAAAGTAACGGACCCCAAAAACATGGGCCATTACATGATTATAAAGATGATGTAGATGGCTCAGAGCTGTCTGAAATTTTATGCAGATCACCGTCGAAGACCGTTGACGTTCGTTGTGGGTGATCATGTCTTCTTGATGATCTCTCCAAGGCTTCGACATCGTCGTTTCGGGAAGCATGTTATGTTATCTCCAAGATAAATTGGCCCTTTTCAGATCCTGTAACAGGTTGGAGAGGAGGCATATTAGTTGGAATTACCACCGCAGTTTAGTTCGGTGCATAATGTGTTACGTGTATCTTGGTTGAAAAAGTATCATCCTGATCCTGACCATGTGATCAAATGTGATCACGTTAACCTAGAGCCAGATGCTTCATTGATACTTATCCAAGAACAGATTGTGGATAGGAAATAGAAATTCTTGCGTGAAAAAATCATCGGTCTAGTGCATGTTTTATGGAATCATGGTCAAATTCAGGAAGAGACTTGAGAACCTGAAAAGGAAATGAAAGAGTAGTGGTTGGAACTCCATCAGTTGGCTGAAGGTTTTCTAATTTCTGCGGATGGAAAGACCAATATTGAGGAGACTGTATTACCCCCCAGTTTCTGGTATGTAACCCTTTCTTTATGATTTCAATGGTTATAATGTTTAGGGTGACGAATAAAAGAGTTAGTAGAACATGGAATGAATTTTTGAGGCAAAAGGGGAAGTTGCACAGGCGGCACACGGTTTGTCAAAATCGTGCGGCCAAACCGTGCATAGTAGGTCTTGCAGGCAGTATCATCCACACAGTCAATTCATGTTTTGTCTAAATATGTGGCCAAACCGTGCAAGAAGGGTGGCTAAGGTAGTATAAAATTCATAGTTATCTTACGGTTTGTCTAACCATGCGACAAAACCATGCGACCACTTAAAAGATATCCTATAAAAGTGGATATCACAAGTTTTTGCCTCTAAGTGTATCTTTTTTCTTCATAAGCAGACCTAACTCGGGATTTTGTTTCCCCTATGGTCAATGATGGTGCTCCCTTCATTCCAGAGGAGATCTGAAGGCTTCTCTTGGAAAATCGAAGCCGGATTCTTGAGGTATGTGATCATTCTTCTTCGTTCCTAATCTATTTCTTATATCTACTTTGATCTACTTCTACACTTCTCTCAGTTTCATATATATACACCCATTATGGGTATATCTAACTATATGGATGCCAAATATGATGAGATTTGGTCATGATCTTTCTAGGAGAAGAGATCTAAGGCAGGTTTTTGGAGATTCGACCCGGGGTTCTTGAAATTTCTTCGATCGTTGTGGTTATCGTCAAAACCTTTAAGGTATGAGTCTTCACATTGTACTCCCCATTCTAGTATTGATTTTATTAGTTTAAAATTGTTTTATATGAATGGATTTGATTGTGAAAATCATAGAATAAATCTTCTTTAGGGATGATTTATGGTTTCGTTGAGATTGTGAAATCTTGGTGAATTGTTGTGCAAAGTGATTTGGATTGATGAATTTAAAATGTTGATTTTAAATTATTGATTTTCTGAAATTGTAGATGGTTTGAAGAAAAGTGGGTTTTAAATAGAAAAGGGTGTTTTATTGAAATGGTTTGATATTGAAATGACTTTCATGGAATTGGTTTTCAATAAAATGGGAGTTCTATTGAAATGGGTTGGGATTGAAATGATTTGGCATTGAAATGGTTTTAATGGAAATGATTTTCAATAAAAAGGTGTTTTTATTGAAAGGGTGTTTTTGGATGATTGATGAAAATATGTGGTGTGTGTTCATATTGCATGTATGGGGCTTGGTTAAAATAGGACCTTGTGCTCGGTGCCAAATGTTTATGGTACATGGTAACTATATGTAAGAGTCTTGGTTGAAATATGACCATGTTTATGCTGCCAAAGGTGTTATGGCACAAGGGAAAATATTACCCTGTGACGACTAGGTAGATCGATGAGAAACCGTTCATGAGTATGGAACTGTAATAACATAGAATGCTAGGTTGGTTTGATGGGTTGTGGAATGGTTGGGAATGCCAAAAATAGAGATTGTGAAATGGTTATAAATATTGTTTGGTTATTTTTCTGGAAAAATAACTTTCTTGTAAATTGGATTCAAATTCTCTTGGATTTCCTTTGGTCATGTATGGTTTTGGACACTTGTTTATATTTATTTATAAACTGCATTTGAAAAAATGTTTTATATAAAATGTTTTTTTATAAATGTGGCTAACTCTTCTATCATAGTTGTGTGAGTAGGGATGTCATTGGTGAAAAAATACTTAGTTTTATACTCACCCCAGCTTAGGCACGTTGGTGCTTTTTTCAATGTCGTATTACAGGACACAAGAAAATGTAATGAATCTGGTTGCTAGTGGCTTGTGGCGATTCTTGAAAGATGTTGTGGAGCTTGGAGCTTGTGGATCATGGAGTTGTAGTATATTTTTAGAGTCTTGTGTACTTTGATGCTATGTTTGTTCTTCTGTTGATGTATACGTTCATGTGTTTTGATAAATGACGTTGTTTGTTGGTCTTTCACTTGTTCATGCATCATATAATAAATGTTTGGTTATGGTTGGTTTATGGGTTTATTTTTTAAAGGGTAAATATTTCCCCACTTGTACATGAATCCGTTTGGCGTTTATTGCCAGCCTTTGGCTCCTTGGGGATGTCACTTAAGGCCTAGTAATGACTCGTGGTACTATCAAGCCAATGAAAACTAGCGGGTCATTACACCATCCCCTTGAAACTGAAAATTTTCATACTCTAATAGACTATACATCATGCTATGATACACAAACCACTACAAAATTGAAACCATTTTGGTGAAGAACACCAGACAGCAAGACAAACTTCAATTAATGAATACCCTTCACATCATGGAAGGGAATTTAATTTCATGTAATACTGATCATGAAAGAAAAATAATTTCTAATTTCATCATTCATCATTCATCCACCTCATGACACATCAAACACGAAATACAGACAATGTATTGAGAGAAAAAAATTTCTTGTATATTATTCATTCACAAGATTTTAAATTTCATTGATAAATTCACTCGTTATCCCACAGTCCTTGTAAAGAATATCAATAACATTCCATAATTGTAATTAATTAGTAATATCCCACTCAACGATATATTTTCAATGAATAATTAATTTTATAAAAATGGATGCAAATATTACTTAAATATGATAGAATAATATATAAATCGAGATAATAAGATAATATTATATCTCTTCCGGTCTTTATGATTTCAGAAGAAAAAATATATCATATTTAGTTTATCAAAAATTTAAAATAAATTACAACCTGTAGTTTTCTAACATTATATACCCTCCTTCATAAAAAAATCTAACATATTTTTTAATTTAATGATGTTAAAAAATTCTGTCTTGTCCCCACACATAAAATTATTAATATTTGACTCTATAATCATAAAAAAATGTTATCATCCCATAATTAACAACCATTGTCTTAATCTAAAAATTAATCCTCATATTACCCTAATGAATATAAATAGTTTTGAAAAATATGTGGATGGATCCAACTCATATTATCCAAATTTCAAAATCTCAAATAATCCTTAGAAAAAGAAATTATTCCACTAATAAAACACCAATTTAGGTAACATAGATATAAAAATTTAAGGAAAGTTTTTTATATGAAATGGTTTCCAATATATGGATGTATTAAGAGTGGGTATGAATTTTTTGACTTAAATATGTTGTATTTCGATCACTCAACATATTACATGTTTCAATAAGTGTATAGTTTGGAATATGTAAATGTAAAACACCAAAAAAACTACATTATATAATTCGAAAATACTAAAAAGGAAACAAAAACGCAATAAAAACTATAATAAGTACCATATTAAATAAATTATCCATTTCATTTAGATTAAACATCCTTAATCGACTTAAAAAAATATAAATGATATAAATAAGTTCCAATCAATGTATCATTTCACATTTAATATAATTTTAGAAGTGGAATAGTATACAATATATATATAATAGTAGTCCATATTCCAATAAATTCATGAATTAATTTAATCAGAAAATTTCTGTTTTAAAACAAAAAACTGAAAAAAAATATTTATTTGAAACTATTTCCCAAAAATTACATTCAAACAACCTGATCAACTACATACCCTCCAAAGACTTTATTGAACTCTTCCTTCTGAAATACCAGGATTTTTAGCACTCAAATCACTTTGATCATTACTGATTTAAAAAAATGGTTATAATAGAAAAAAAGAATGACTTTATTATGTTCCCCTCATACATAAAATATCTATCAATATATTTATAAAATTATAAAATTAAAATATATATATTACTAAGGTAATTATCATCACATGATTATAAGAATTCTAGAATCTCCAAATCCTTGTAGAACAATCATTGTATATTGTTATCATCATAAAAAATATAGCATAGTTTTTTTTGTAATATTTCAACCACTACTAAAATTAAATTTTATAACATTTAATTATATTTAAATGAATGAAATTACCTCATAATTCATAATGAAATACATAGGAAAAATTAAACTCACTGGAATATAGAAATTGGATTTTATATCTAAAAAACAATTAAACTACCAGGATACCATGTAATGTCATGTAAAATATGGAATATGTTTTTTTCATAAAAAAAAATATTTCGACTAGACTTAATTTTTAGAATATGACACAGTGATAAATAAAATAGTTTGTTTTTAGTAAAAATTATAGTGATCAGGATACATGATGCCACATTCTGTTGATTTGGTATATTGGATTTGTCAACTGAGGATCTATTCATATTATTTTAACTGTTATTATATCAATTATTTAGAACAAATGTATATATGTGATGAATGTGTTTCCATTTATTCTTTTAGATGATGAAAATTTAATTATATTCTTGAGTTACTACAATATTGAAGATATACTCTAGTGGATTGAATATTTATGATAATAAAAGTTTCTAAAAAATAGGAAAACTTAATTCAGGGATGAAAAATAAAATATAAACCTAAAATAAATGTTGAAATAAGGTGATATGAGTTGTCTTGATCGTGTTCTGTATTTTTTAAAATTTTTTATGGGCTGATCCTATACATTAAACCCTAAGGAATGATTTTTTACAGATGATGGAAGTTAATTGGGAGAATATTCTGAATATTATCATGTATCATTAATTTTTTCTACATGGAAAGTTAATCGATCAGATGTGTGCCATGTAGAATACATCAATTTTAAAAAAATCAATTAGAAGGGGTGTAGATTATGTAATAAGTAATCAGTCAATAAGGGGATTCCGAGGTACCATATATAGGGTCTGTGTTACGAATAATATTACTAGTACTAAATGAATTGTAGGATAATTAACATTAGAGGTGCATATATAAGTTATCCATGAATGAGTATCCATATAAGTGACATGTGGTTAGAAGGAGGTGATTCATAAAAGAATTGGTTATGTGCTATTATTGAAACAACCCTCATAAATAATGAATACTACATTTTCATATTTATTAATATTTTGTAATTAAATATTAATTTAACTTTCTAATCAATGCTATGTCTAATAATTTACTCAATTCCCAACAACGAGTTTCTTGGAAAATATTACATTTCACACAACATTCTGTTATACTGAAAAATAATATAATAATATAATATTATTTTAAATGGTAGATACCGCCTAACCATTGTATTTGAGGGAATAATACGAACTATGAAAAATATTATTACACATGTTTGTTAAATGTTTTTAAATTTATCAAATAATAATTAGAGTCTTAAAATGAGAATGAATCCAATTTTAAGCATAAATACTCTAACATTTTTAAACGGTTGTTTTACTACCATTTGACGGAGAACCCATTTTAAATCTATTTTTTCTCACCATTATATGTCTTATTTGATATAATAAAAATATTATTTTGAATCAAGACATCAAAGTTTACTTTGGATGAAATTTTTGTATTTTTCTAATAATGTTAATTTTCTATTAAATAAGGGAAAAAATACAATTTAATTTAAAATTGCATATTCATCATATTTATTTATATGGATATATTACCTTTTTAATTTGTTTTAAAGTATAAATATATAATATTTTATCCATTTAATGAAATTTTTGTCATTGGATGTAATTTCAATTTCATATTTGGAATAAATAAATTCCAATCATTTGATAGTTATTATTTCTTGAAAACAATCTTATTGGTTTTGACAATGAGAAATAATTTTAAATAAATTTTTGCAACTTCTATGTAGTAAATTTTTTGAAAATATATTCTATATTTGGAATTAGGATGTCCAAATTGTGTAAATATGTAAGTTTTTTTAGACATTATGAATAACAACTTACGCAAATATTTAATTTACCATTGTTAAATGTTAAATATGGTAAATAAGGGTAAACAAATAATATTATAATAATAATAAATAATCATAACATGTGACCTAACACTTATTTATGATAAATTTCATACCTTTTTTATTCTTGAGTCTATTTTGGGACCCCATGGATACACATTTAAGTGGAAATGAAAATTTTAAAAAATTTATTTAAAGTTAAAGAAAATGTAACATAATCATAATCTCATAGTAAAACAATTTTTATAATTTGTTATATTAGAGATATTTTATACTATAAAAAGTAACTAGATATATAAAATGACTTTCTATATTATGGTATTTTATTTATAATTTTTAGACATTTAATAAATAAATTTATTTATGACACAATGATGATGTAATGATTTAACAATTAATAAATGTTTTAAATAAATGTGATTATAACTCATAATTTTTTTTTGAAACGTTCAATTCCATCAATGAATTTTTTGGATGTTTATAACTTGTTATATTTTAATTCAGGTAGGATTTCTGAAATATTCATGTTGTTATAGATTTTTTATAAGCATTTAAATGAATAGTTTATAAATTGACATAAATGAGCATTATAAATGAATAATATTTTATTAAAAGATAAAATAATCATAAAAATCTAATATTTGGTCAAACAATATATATTATGTTCCCAATATCATTAGTGATATAGTATTATCTGTCACATTGCCTTTTTTAGATAATATATGAACCATATAGAATTAAATACCAAGAGGACAAGGTAAATGTTAAATTAGTTATATAATGGTTAATGTGGGAAGATATGGTTTATTTTATTCCCTAAAGTTTTCTAAGACTAATTGGATGATGGTATTGAGAAAAAATAATCATCTTATCTTAAAATAAAATTATTTGGGTACCATTTCAAATCGAAATTTAGTTTATAATAAATTAATATTTGCAAACATTTCTAAAGATCCCTTCCCCCCCTTATAAAAAGTGACCACTTTTTCTTATTACATACACATCTCAAGCCCCCTTGTCCCATAAAAAAATTTCCAAAATAATCTCTAAACATTCCTCTTTTCTACCTAGAATCCTTACATTGGGAATAAGGCAATTCAATAAATCATTTTTGTTCAAAACAAAGAGAGTTACTTGATATTAAGGTAATGTATTCTATGAAGTTTTTTCGTTTATTTTCCTTCTAGGATCCCCCTAAAATCTATTTATTTCATTATTTTATAACATAATAAGTTTGCTAAATATACAATAATATTGATATGAGATCTATTAGAACTACTCTTCTATACACCTCCATATAATGGATACGAACATATTGTTTCCATTGAAGGTGAATTACTGCCTCTTGAAGTGATGATGGTCTAAATATCCACTACCATCTCTCATTGTGGCCAGTATTATAGAAAAATATTTATATATTATATATATTTTATATTTATTTTATCTATACTTATGTATTTATCATTTATATTATACTTCAATAGTTTCCATAACGGGTAACTGTGATAATTACAACAGAGGAGGTGCGGACTACCGCCTGTCAAAGTTATTGGACTTGTTCATTCCATATGTGGAATGTGTAAATGATGGAGTTAATGAAATTACATATGATATTATACTAGAATTTTAATATACCTATGTATCATTAAATTTTCATTCAATTAAATATATTATTGAAATGAATGTAGTGTTTAGCCGAACGTACGTCTAACCATCTCAATGAACAGTTCATTTCATTTCTTATCTCCAAAAGTTATGAATTATTAGGAATACATATATATAATTTATATATATGATATATAAAATATATATATCATTAATATCAGTCTGGATATAATTTAATTTTGACACAAGGAAAAATTTTAATTATATGAACTTCATTTTTGACTCAAGTACCAAATATCAACAAAACAATGATTATTAACTCAAATGATTGTGTATTGTTTATAACACTGTAATAAGTGAAATAAAAGGAATAGAAAACTTGGAAAATGTTCTTAAGAAATTAGAAATTATCCTTAATTTATTACTCCAGAGGTTAAAGAATAAATGAGTAAATTCAGACATGAGGTAAGGGAACTTATTAACCCAACTTCTATTCTTTGTGTTAAACTTCTACTTATTGATTATTTAATGCTATGATTATGTGATAAATAAATTTTCATATCCTATCTTATATTTATAATTTATTTATGTGTATTTTTTGTGAATATACATAATTTATCTATTTTATTTACAAAATTATCTTTGTAAGAGACTTTGTCTCAATCTCCTTTCATTGAGGCATATTTTGATTTATACACGGCTTTATTTTATACGGAGTATAAAATCTATTGAATTTTCATTCAATGGGAATCTTTTTCTACGTAGAATTTTACTAAATTAAAATGGGAATGTTTATTTTTCTACATACACAATGACAACAACCATTCCATCACCGCAAGCATTATTTGATATTTGGATTCCTTAACAAACCATAATATTTTTAGAAGAAAAATAAATACCATATACTCGTATACGTTTTTTGGTATTGAAAATGATTTTTTATAATTGAAAGGTTATGGAAATAGAATTAAATGATATATTGTGATTTAAATGTAAATATTTTATATTTATTTCTTGTTTGATTTATGTGTTATGAATATGTTATGGTTCTTGGGAATTTTTTACCTGTACAGGTGTTTCTGTGATAAACCTAGGGTGGGTGAGCCTGATATAGCTCTTCAATACATTGGGTAATGTAACAAAGGTAAATGTTAATGTTTCTCCTAAACGATTTAGAAAATATACTATTATGGTTATTCCAAATGTATCTCTATACATAGTTGTGTAATATACAACATAATTCTGTTATGGATTCCACAAGTTTTCGTTATGATTAATTATTTCCATTTGTAATTCGTAAATATTTGGATATTGTGTGGTATGTTAAATATTAAAAAGTATGATTTCATTTATTGTATGTATTGATGGACAAACTTTTTTTCATTATTTTATTTCCATTAATAAAAATTTTATGCTTATCCCATGGTTTTTAAAAAAATTCACAAGATGTAAAGCATGATAGAATAATTTAAGAATTCAAAATATTTATATCTAGAAAATAGTTCTTGTTTTATTTTATGATTGTTTATTTATGAAATAATTGAAACTAAGTATAAGTGTTTTCATGAAATATTCAAGTTGTCATGTATATGTTAGGACCTAATTCCCTAAATCTCTAAAAATAAAAATATCATTAATGCAAATTATTAAAATAATTAAATATTATGTAATGTTTAAGGCCAGGTACTTATTTTTGGTATCAGAGGTCAGTTTAGATAACTTTAGTAGTCAGGGTGTTATTTAAGAAAAAGTGACATAACCATAATGGTTACCGTTTTATAAAGAGTCATAAGTATTTTCGAAAAACTGAAAGAGTTTATTATCAAATGAATAATTATATCGGAGTGTTTACCATCTTAATAAGATAGTTAATGATGAATTTACTGATATACTAATGCTGAACTTTTATGGTTTTATTTAATAGATGGATCTATCCGGAATCAAAGCAATAATGGATTTGAATAAAACTCTGAAATTTTTCTGAATGAGATGCTGAATGAAATGGAAGCTTCCATGAGAAGTCTTGTGGTCATTCATATCCAACTATCTAGAGTCACAATTGACCAAATGAACCTTTTTAATTTTTCTAAGGCATCATATATTCCGGAAATGAATACAAATGGATGTTCTGGTGATAAACATAAGAGTATGCATATTAAAAAATATACGTGTCAATGATGTGTAAATAAACACCTACAAAAATGCTTCAATGGGAGGAGAAGATGTTTCATATTATTTAATTAATGTAACAAAGAAATAACCTTTCCTGGGAAAATGAAGTGTGCAGTTTACTCCAGGAAATGGAAATAATTTCTTTATGAAAGATCCATTGAATGTCTTAAATGTATTGATTATGGTCATTATACATTTGGATGTACTACAGAGATGGTTCATGAGTGGGATCATCAAGATCATAAAAATGTATGATTACCAATTCCTAATGTTATTCTAATTGAAGATGAGGAAACTGAAAATGAACTATAAAAGTTATGGAATATTTCTTAGCTCACGTTTTTACATTAGTGAAATATTAGGACATTATGCATGATTTTGTTTTTAAGAAATAAGTATAAATGTGTGAGATAAAAATACATGGTTAAAGGATCATGAAGAACGATCAATGATTTAGATTTCTACATTTTAGGAAATAAAGAGTTATGTTGGATCTATGGATTATGATATGATTAAATGTATTATTTATAGGATTACATTGGATGACTTTTTCTAGTATGATTAAACCAGAAGTTTGATATATGAAAATGTTATTCAAGGAATAATTATCTTTTCTATCGTGGATATAGTTATAACGAACAATAAGGGTTTGTATGATCCATGAATTTGAGGCAATTACAGGTTATTCCTTCTGGGGATGAAAATGTGAGGTATGAGATAACATTTATTGTTAAAATATATTTTAACGAATTTTTCACATTTTGGGAGTGTTATAAAATTAAATTGTTTTTGGAAAATAATAACACATATACTGTGTGATAGCGCATCGCGTTAGACAAGGTAGTATGAATCGAACCCATAGCCCAAGAGCGATTGGGATTTATCACCTACCACTGGACTGCATGAAGTCCTTTATTAGTTTGACAAATTGCTTTTTGTTACATCATTTTATAAATCAAGAATAAGTTGATTTTGGGAAGTTATATTTTATCAAAAGTGAATTATTAGAATATAAAAATGGTTTGTTGATTAAGTAGAAATGTTTATTTAGAAAGACGTTCTCTCTTTTGGGGATCACTATATACCTAAGGAAAATAGAGTACTATGGTATTTCATTTGAGGAATAATGGTTGATTTTTATTTTTGGAGAATCTATTTTTTTATTATGAATATATAGCGATTTGCGATAGTTATGGAAATTATTAACCTATCATTGAGAATATGTGATTAGTTTAATTACACTTTAGTTTGAGATATTAAGAGTAGTCGATGTTATTTGAAGATAAATGTTTTAATTTAATATGGACGACAATGCGATCAAATCCTTATAAATTTTGGGTTTCAAACATATTTTAGATTATTTTGAATAATTTTAAGGACATTTTTGTATTGAAAGGGCTATGTAGATCTTTGGGTAGTGTTCTTTGAAATCATACGTTGCAGACAACTTTGAGATATACTGAAAAATAATATAACAATATCATGTTATTTTAAATTGTACTTAATTCCTAACCATTGTATTGGCTAGATTGAATAGACTTTACTTCAATATGATTATACATGTTTTTTAAATGTTTTTAAATTTATCCAACTAAATTTTGATGCTTAAAAGGAGAATTAATCCAATTTTATGTGTAAATACTATAATATTTTTAAAATAAAGTTTTACCACCATCAACAGTGAACCCTTTTTAAATCATATTTTTATCACTATTATATGCTCAATTTGAAAAAAAACTTTTTTAGAATCGGGAGATCAAAGATTTATTTGGATTAAATTTTGGTATTTTTATAATAATGTTAACTTTTTTAATAAATAGTGAAAAATACTGTATTTTAATTCAAAACTACCTTTTAATCTAATTTATTTATATGGTTATATTATCTTTTTAATTGGTATAACTGTGCAGTTAGATTATATTTAAATCATTTAATGTAATGTTGGTCAATGGAAATAATTTAACTTTAAAATTGGACATAAACAAATGTCAATCATTTGATAGTTATTATTTCATTAAAACAAGATTTTTGGGTTTGACAACAAGAATTAATGTTAAATTATTTTCTGCAACTTATGTGTTTTGAATTTTGAAAAATGGATTCCAAATTTGGAATTAGGAGGTCCAAATTGTGTAAATATTTAAATTTAATTTGTAGACATTATGAATAGTAACATAAGAAAGTATATTAATCACCTTGGTTAAAGGGTAAATCTGGTAAATAACGGTAAAAAATAATATTATAATAATAGTAAATTGCCCTAACACATGTCCTAATCCAATTTGAGGTAACATGTCTAACCATGGGCATCCTTGGGATGATTTTGGGAACCCATGGATAAACTTGTATGTGAAAATGAATCATTATAAAAATTAATTTATTGTTAAGGAAAATATAACAAAAACATATATTACATAGTAAAAAAGAAATAATAATGGGTCATATAAGTTATTTTTTCAACTATAAACAGTCATTATAAAGATGAAAATATTTTCTAAATCATGGTATTTTATTTATAATTTTACGACATCAAGTAAATAAATTTATTTACGACACAATGATAATGTAAAGATTACATCAATAAGAATGTTTCAAATAAATGGGATTATAAATATTACAATAATTTTTTTTGAAACTTTTTAGGCCATCCAAAAAAATTTTGGACGTGTATAACATGTTATATTTGAATTAATGTAATTTTTTCAAAATAATCAAGTTGTTATTGATTTTCTAAAATCCTAGATATGAATAGTTTATTAATTGACATAAATGGGTTTTTAAATTTAATAATATTTTATTTATTGATAAAATAATCCTAAAAACCATTTATTAGTCCAATTGACATATATTATATTGGAAATTTCATTAAGGGTCCAATTTTGGGACTTTTTTCATTTTATTGTAAATATATTTCTCATATATTATAAATATAAAAAAGGACATCGTATAGGTATATTAGTTATGTAAAGGTTAAATATAAAAGATATGGTTAATTGATTTCCATTAACATGACTAAAACCAATTGGATGAGAGGAATTCAAACAATATTCACCTTATTTTTTAATTAAATGAGTTGAGGGATGTATAGTTTTTTCGGTAGTGGTGAAATCTGTTTGGGGGTTTTGTGATTATAATAGTGAAGTAGGACCTCCAATATGTGAATTTATCTTGTTGGTTTCATGAGTTTGGATCTCGATTTGGCTCAAGAAGTGTATATATATCCATTGAGGAGTTGTGGCATGGGTTTGACCACATAGATTTACCCTTGTTTATTGATTTTCAAATGATTAGAGCGGTCGGGTTGTGGAAGTTAGTATCTTGCTTACTATCCTATGTTTTCTTGGTGTTGGTTTCAGGAAGATCAACTTGTTCATGATCATGAGGTTATGATGTGCTTGGGTTGTTTTGGATACTTTGTTTAGTGTTTTTTTGTTTGGTGGTCTGTTTTATTTGTACTGTGAATGTGGTTTTGGCCAATGTGGTTCACAACTCAAGGGATTTTAAATTCAATTATCTACAAGAAGATGTTCCGGATGTGGTGCAGGGAAATGGTTTGTCAGAGTACCATGGCTCTTCAGAATTAGATGTCTGAGAGGGTATGGTTTTTTCCATCGCTATTAGGACTATGTGATTTTTCATGGGATAGTTTCCCATATATCCTTGAGATAGTGGAAGTTGTACTTAATGTTTTTGTTATTAGGTGGAGCTTCTTTCATTCAATGTGGGTTGTTTTTGGTCATGAGTTGTTTGCTTGTTGGGGCTATTTATATTATGCATGTCGATGATGTCAGGATAGGTTCCCCTCCCCCATTATAAAGGTATTATTCTCAATAAAAAAAATTATTTTTCATTCAAATAAGTTGGGACCTTTTCTATTTAAATTCAGTTTATAATAAAATATTATTTTCAAACATTCTTAAAGAGCCCCTCCCCCCTTATAAAAACACATCACCTCTAACCCTTACCCAAACCTCTCAATACACCTTAGATTGACCAAAATCTTCCACAATAAGCTCCCATCATCCTTAACATCCACCTAAAATTCTTACTTTGGGCAGAAGAAAATTGGATAAAGCCTTTTGGTTCAAACCAAAGGGAGTTAGCCAATTTAAATGTAACATCTTCTCTCAAGTTCATTTCTTTTATTTTTCTTCTCCCCCCAAACACTTTTTCTTCCATTATTTTTTGACAACACCAGTATCCTGAGTATACTATTATGTCATTATGATAATGATTTGAAATAATCTTTGACACACCTCCATCTAATGGATATGAACATATTGTTTCTATGGATGGTAAACTACTGCCTCACGAAACGATGATTGTACAAATATCTTCTACCACCTCTCATGGTTTCCGTTATGATGGCACATTATTTTTATGTGATATATATTATATTTATATTTTCAGTATAAATCTGTATTTTTTATTTATTTCATACCTTTAGGGTCTCCATAATGGGTGAACGCGATAATTTCAATTAAGGATGTGCGGACTACCATCCCCCTCAAAGTGATATGACTCATTCATGCCATATGTAGAATGTATAAAGGATGGATTTTACAAAATGATATATGATATTATACTATAATTATAAAAAAAACTATGTATCATTATGCTTTTATTCCAATAAATATATAATTGAAATGAAGGTAGTGTTCTTGCATACGTGCGACCTTCCTTCTACATGAACGGTGCATTTTATTTATTATCTTCATATGTTATGTACTATTATAAATACGTATATATACTGTATAAACATTATATATATGATATCTAAATCATTTATATCATTCTAGAGATAATGTACTTTTGACGTCATGGACAACATGTAATTATAAGATGTTCATTATTGCTTGATGTACCAAATAACGACAAAATGGCTGTTATTAACTAAAATGATTATGAAATGTTTATAACATGGTAATAAGTGATATAAAGGAATAAAAAACATGAAAAAAATTTCTGAATCCAGTATAAATTAACATTATTTTATTATTCAGAGATTAATGAACGAACGATTCAAGTTGGACACGAGGCAAGGGAACTTCTTAACCCAATTTATATTCAATGGGTTAAAATTATAATTATTGATTATGTCATGAGATGATAATGTGATAAATCACTTTTGATATAATATATTATAGTTACACTTTTTATGTGTATTTATATTTAATATAAATGATTGATCTATTTTATTTACAAAATGATCTTTGTAAGGGACTA
The DNA here is from genome assembly GCA_963277665.1 of Viscum album. NCBI lineage: Eukaryota > Viridiplantae > Streptophyta > Magnoliopsida > Santalales > Viscaceae > Viscum > Viscum album. The sequence continues at coordinate 2,129,659,132 of OY728152.1, read as the reverse complement.
CATCTTAATCATCATTCATTGAGGCATGTTTTGATTTATACATGACTTTATGTTATACTGTTTATAAAAAACATTTACTTTTCATCAAAATAGAATATTCTTCTATGTAGAAATTTTCTAAATGACCTTGGGAATTTTTTTTACATATGTGGTGATAATGACCTTTCAGCTACAACAAGAGTTATTTGATATTTGGAATCCTTAACCAGAAGAAATGTTTTTAAAAGGAAAGTAAAAACCATATACTCTTTTTCATATTTTTGAATTGAAAATGGTTTTGATAATTGTAACACCCTAATCTTCCACTGTATTTTTCCCTTTGAATAATGTAGTAGCTTTCATTGTATGCTACTAGGAATTTTAACACACCATGACCAATCAAAGAAGTTGTGATGAATAGTAATACACAATTTTTGAAATTTATTAAATATTAATTTTCAAAATCGACATCATTTTTTGATTCAGAATATAAAAATTATCTTAGGATTAGTTTTGGGTATTTTTTTGAAAACATTCAATTTTTGATGAATAGTGAAAAACACTACGTTATTGTTTAAAACTGATGTCTTAATTAAATAATTAGTTAATTTATTTTAATTCATTTTAGGTCAAAATAGATAAATATTTTATATATTTGTTAAATTTAATTCATTTAAGTCATTTTATAACACATTTAGATATACAAAATTTTATTGTACTTTTTCCCGTCTTGTTACCCACCTTCTAGGGGCTTTTTAAAATTTGTATAAAAGTTAATTTTACCACTTCTATGAGTTGAATTTCAAAAATATGAGACACATGGTTGATATCAATAAGTAAAATTTGGTTCTATAAGATGAAGATAAATTTTTTGAATAATATCTTTTGACATTTATTTACCATGGTTAAAAATAATTAGGGTAATTAATGGTAAAAATGATATCTTAATTAACTTAAGACATTTCCTAATACTATTGGATAAATGTAATTAACTTTTCTAATATAGGGTTACACCCAATATAAATTTGACTATAAATATTCATTAGAAAGATAAAAATATTTCCTACATAATAGTATTTAATTTATAATTTTTAAAAATTAAATAATTTAATTTCCTTATGACACAATTATGATGCATTAATTACCTTATTAATGAACTATTAAAATATTTGATATTATAAATATCCAAATAAATTTAATTTGAGTCATTTGATTAATTCAACTAATTTTCTAAGTTAATATAAAATGTTATTGTTTATAACATAATTTTTTCTTTAATGTAAACGCGTTGTTATGATTTTCACAAAAACAAAATACGAAATCTTGTCTAAATTGACATAATTGAGTTTTTATATCAAATTCTATATTATTAATTGATATAATATTATTAAAAATATATGTTTCATCCAAAGTACAGAGATAAGGTTCTATATATTTATAAGGAACCACTTGTGTTTCACTTGGCTTGTTACACTATGTTTATTAACAATAAAATATAAAAATCCAAAGAGACATGGAAAATGTCAAACTATTTAACTAAGAGTTAAATCTATTATATAAGGTTAATATGGTGACCTAAACCTATCTAAAACCTATTGGTTGAGAGGTTTTCGACCCATAACCACCATATCATCTAGATAAATAATTTCGCCTCCATTAGAAACCGTAAATTATTTTATAATAAAAAATATTTCAAGATTTATCTAAAGTGACCCTCACCTCTCTTATAAAAGGTTACATCCCCTTCTCTCAATTTCACATATCCAAAGCCATTTCTTTCTTCCAACCCCTACCCAAATATCCTACCAACTCTCATACCTTCACAGTAGAGTCCTTACATTTGTTGGAAAGTCAACATATGGAGCCCGTTTGATCAAATCAAAACAAAGAACCTGAAGAAGAGGTTAATATTTCATCACCTCATTCAAGTTCTTTTCTTATTCCACTTCCTCTTTATTTGTTTTTTTCATTCTAAAATAATAACTCAAGTATCTTATATATACAATGAAGTTAATATAAATATGGTACAATCATATTCATTATTTTATCCATCATATTAATGACAATGTAAACATACGTGTGTACGTACGGATTACCGTCTCCACGTTGTGGTGCAGTCTATTGTTTGAACGCTTCATTATATGGATGGGTATAATAATTAGTATAAATATTTTAAATAATAAATATAAAATGTTAATTATTTTTTATATATGATATTCCATCCATGTTCATACGATTTTCACCATCATTATAAAGATTTTGTCACTCATCCGTACATATGGATTACTATCTCAATGAATGCGAAGAGATTCATTCGCCCTGAAAATCAATCTACAATAATTTTTATTTAATGATTAAAAAAACATAAAAACCTAATATCATTCTGTATATGAATCAGATACATGCTATCAATAACAAAGATGTCTTACGTAACCAAGTATATAATGGAAAACGAATCATTTAACACCCAAAATGACGATACTACTGAAATATTATTAACAAAGCAATATTAGAATATCATATATGATATCATATTTATGTATATAGTTCATGTATAATTTTTTGACAAGATTTTAACTATTATACAAAATTTTAACATACCATCGACTAAGGAAAATTACAATGTAAGGGTTAATTTCACTCTCTTTTTTATGCGAGGTTGTTTTTACGTAAGTATTTTTAGGGTCATCTTTTACATAAACATCCATGTTTCCTAAAAAATTATATAAAAACATTTTTAATATTTACTAGAATATGTGTTAAATTTATTTAAATTTTTTTTTGAGTTTTTATAAAATGGTTTGAAAGGAATCATTCTGTCCTTTTCCAAACAATGTACTTTATGACATTTTCAACAAAATTAAGGTAAGAATGTCTTTTTTAAACTTAATCATAGGGTGTGAATATTTTCCAACATTATATGATTAATAATGATTCCCATAAAATAATATAAAAATATTTTCAAATTTAATTTTTTCTTTTTAATGTTTCTAGCTTTTAAATGATTTCAAAATAAAAATAGGTATTTATTTCAATGAGTTTTAATTTATTCTATGTCAAATTTTTTTGATGGATTTTAAACATGTTGGAAGTTGATTTATTAGGATACAAATCTTCTATATTGTATTGAAGGTTTTGTGATATGTTTGATTGTGGATGTGTTATATTTACACCATTCATGGTTTATGAATATATTACTGACATTTTGTATGCTAGTTTTAATACAATTGTATATGTTATATTTAAACATTTTCATATGAGGAATGTATTAGACTTAGTAGGTGATTGGTGGAGCCCTCTACTGCTCCTCGATGCATCTGTAGGTCTCATGAGATAAACTAGTGTTTTGGAATAAGGTCTTGACAAAAATCTTATTTGTATTCTTCGCACTAGGCCTTGACTATGTGGTTAGATTTCTGGCATTATGCATTCCATCATTTTGAAAGTGTCTATTGATATTGCCTATGATTATTCGACTTGTAGAATATCCATGTGAATTAGTAAATGGTATTATTTAATTTTATCATTTACTTATTATGTTATTGTTTATGTTTTAAAGTATTTTTTAGTCTTATACATTTCCTTAATTGTTTATGATTATTTATGAATGTTTCTGCTATATTGTTATCCTTACTGAGCATCTATGATCACCCTTTTCTATGTTTTATTTGTTAATGGATGTGTAGATATATTTTAAGGTTGACCAGCAGGGATAGGATAAGGATATAAGTGTGTTTAAATGGGGACAATATGTGGTTGATGTTTTTATTTCAAGATGTAATGTAAAACTTATTAATGTATCTTGTACGTCCAAGGCTATTAAACTAAATGAACATTCAGGACATGATTCCTTGTATCATGTATATGTTATGTAATAATTCAATGAATATGGTCAACTGGGGGTGGGGTGTTATAGTTGGTATCAGAGGAAGTTTAGTAAAAACCATAGAAACTATATTTTGGAAAATTCTGATTAGAGAACACTACCCAATCATAGACATTAAATATTAGTATAGAAAAACTTTCTCAAATTTTGGTACTCTATAGATTTTTCGATTTTTCCAAGCAATACATCCCTATCATGAAACAAGCTAGTAGAGGTGGCTCTGGAACAAATGTACCCAGGGGAAAAACATGAAAACACCTCTTTGATCTAGACTCTAACGTGAACTGGTGCATGATAATAGGCCTTGTTTCACTTTTGGTTATAGCACTCCCGATGGATATGATTAGGAAAATTATTATGTTCTTTACAAACCATTATTATGGGTTTATGAGTATATACCTCATCGAAGAAAATGTTTTTATGATTATGGATTATATCCATAAACTGTTTTATTTATGTTTAATATTTTACATATTTGGAATTATGTATTGAGAATAATTAACTAATCTAGTATATGATATTGTTTAATAATGGATCCTAGTGGATGGAATGGAAATCGTATCAACGCATGTAATCCATGTAGTGATTTCTATGCAACTCAAAATAAATATATTTAGCTGGGGAAGTAACTGGTGATGATCAGCATATCACCATACTGGAACAACTAACTCAGGTTATTAATAATAACTTTTTCCTTATGGAGCACACTGATCCATAATGCAGAGGATCAATGTTAGACCCAGTCATTAGGTAATGACCACAAAAATTCAACGGGAGTAAAAATCCATTAGTAGTTAAGCAATGGATAAATTACTTAGAGAAAAATATATCATGATTTGGGGATTAGCGAAAGGGAAAAAGACTTCATGGAAGTTTATTACCTCATGGGTGATATAGATCAATGGTGGTCATTAATCCAATGCAAAAAGGAAGATTAAGAAGTATAAAACATGTAATAGAGAGAGTTTAAAGATATTTCCATAGAAAAATACTTTCGTTTTGACAATGACGTGGATATATAAAGTCAATTTTTGTGTCTGAGGAAAAAGGATGACGAGAATGTCACAAAGTATGAGGCTACCTTTACAAGGATAACAATACATGCAACCGACTATATATGTTACCCAATGAGTAATATTTATCGATTATTAAATGGGTTAAAAACATTTCTCCATCAATAATTGTCCTCACATTCCTTCTCATCATATGAATATATTTTCACAATATCTATCATGACCTAAAAAGAATTCTCTATGTCTTACGACATTAAAGTAGTCAAGAAAAAATTAGATCTGTTGAAAACTCTGGAAATAGAAATAATGGGATGATGGGAAAAGTTGGATATCCATCCTACGGTAAAAGTGGGAAGAAACACCCTGGTACTTGCCTGAAGGGAATGAGATTCTGTTACAAGTGTGGTGAACAAGTCCACCAAACTTGTGATTTCAAGGGGAAGAAAGTGGATGTCAATGTTGAATTCTACAATTTTAGTGAAATGGGGAATTATGGAAATGAATGTTCTAAGAACCATGGAAAATTACCCCAAAAGGCCAAGGGAGCAGGGCCAAGCTTATTAGATCACTACTGCTGAGGTTGAAGATCTGAAAGAAACAGTGGATGGTAATTTAATGTTTCCTCAAGTTCAGTAGATGGTTTATTTGATTCGGGATCATCACATTTTTTATATCATCTTAGTTTTCTATGAAAATTAGATATTTTCAATTTTACTTAACAAGGTAGTTGTCAGTCAAAACTCCTAAAGGAACTATCGTCGCAAAAACATTTTCGGAATCAGTTCCCTTAAGGCAATATAAATTTTTTGTATCTGCTGATTGCAATAACATAAACATGATTTAATTTGATATAATCCTTAGTATGGATTTTCTTTTTGACCATGATGCAAATATTTATTTTATGAATATGGAGGTTACAATTTTCAATGTTGATATGGAGTACCTAATCTTTAGTGAAGAAACGTGACCATTTGATTCATATCTAGATCCACCCCCATTAGTTGTACTAAATTCAATTATTATGGAGAAAGAGAATAAGATAAGTATGGGAGAGGAAAAGAATGTTTGAATAAAAGATGTACCTATTGAGCATGAATATGTTGCCGTGTTTCTAGAGAATTTTCCTAGACATCCTCTAGAATATAAAATTGATTTTTCTATTGATTTAATTCATGGTCCATGGCCCATATCAAAAACCCCTTATAGAATAAACAACATTGAATTGGTGGAACTAAATAAACAACTAGAGTAATTGAGTAATAAGGGATTTATTTGCCCAAGTGCTTCATGGGGATCCTCTATCCTTTTTGTTAAGAAAAAATATGGATCAATGTGGTTATTCATTTACTATAGGGATATCATTGCTATAACAACAAAGAACATGTATCCCCTACATCACATTGATGATTTATTAGACCAAATTCATGGAGCTCATTATGTTTCAATGGATGACCTTTGATCTGGATATCATTAGTTTCCAGTGAAAAGGAAGACATTCTGAAAACCGAATTTTGAACATGGAATGGGCATTACATGTTTACAGTAATTCCATTTGGAGTGACTAATTCTCCCTCTGTCGTCATGGATATAATAAATAGATTTTTCATGGAATATCTTGATTAATTTGTAGTGGTATTTATTAATGATATATAGGTATACTCAAAATGATACGAAGATCATAAAAATCAGTTTCTCAATATTCTAAAAATCCTAAGAATAATTGAATTATATAGAATGTTTAGAAAGTGTGAATTCTAGATTCAAAATATTTGTTTTCTTGGCAATATTTCCCTAAGGATGGAATCTCTATTAATCATACAATGACCATGGAAATCTATGAATGGCCAACATCATCATGTATAACTGTGTTACGCAGTTTTATAGGTTTAATAGGTTATTATTGAAGTTTTGTCTAGAATTTTTCCCGTTAGGCTAACCCATTGACCAAGCTCACACGTAAAGGGGTTAAATTTGTTTTTACAAAATAGTGGGAATAATGCATTGAAGAAATGAAGAGAATATTAGTTAATGCTCCAATCTCGACTCTACCATTGGGTAATTGTGGGTTTGTTTTTTATTTTGATGCTTCAAATAATGGACATAGTTGTCTCCATATGTAGAGTGATAGAGTTTTTTTAAATGCATCACAATATCTAAAAAATAAGGAACAAAACTATCCCACTCATGATGATGAGTTACCAGCTGAAATCTCCGCCATGAAAATTTAGAGATACGATCTCTATGGTAAAAAAATGTGAGATTTATACTAATCACAAGAATTTTAAGTATATTTTCTCACAAAAATAACTCTACATGAGGCAAATGCGATGGCCTGAACTACTCATGGATTATGATTTCACTATACACTACCACCCGAGGAAGGAAAAAAAGGTGGAAGATGCTTTGAATAGAAAGGATCATGGTGTTTTGAACAAGATTAGAGTTCAAAATGATTATATATAAATGGATCCTTTAATATGGGTATGGTAATAACCATGGAAGGTGAAACATCAATGATTTTTCAAATGGTTTCCAAACCATATTTACTATAAGGGATAAAAAGTTTGTATGATGATGATGATAAGTTTCAAAAGAAGACTAAAGCTATGAAAGATGGGAGATTGAATGAATTCATATACAAAGATGGAATTTTGAAATTTGGGAATATACATTGGGTTCATAACATACTCGATCTAAAAAGGGAATGTTTGGGTGATCCTATAGCTCCAAATTCTATATATACCCTGGGATCACCATGATGTATAGCGATTTGAAGGAAAATTTTTTGTTGGAGAACATGAAGAGGGATATTTCTGATTTTGTGTCAAGATGTATGGTTTGTCAACAAGTGATAGCTGGAAGGTAAAATCCTGGAAGAATCATGAAACCTCTTCTCTTAGATGAGTGGAAATGAGATAATATTACAATGGACTTTGTAATGGGGCTACCACTGACTCCTAGAAGGAATGAAGCAATATGGTTTATTATTGATCATCTTACCAATCTATCACATTTTAATGCTATAACAGATGATTTACCACATGAACGTCGGGAAATACTATATATTAATGAAGTAGTAAGGCTTCATGGTGTACCCCTTTCAATTGTTTCTGATCGCTATCCCCATTTTACATCAAGATTCTGGAAAAATCCTCAGAAGGCATTGGATACTGAACATCGTTTGAGCACATCCTACCACCCTCAAACTAATGGAAAATCATAGTGGACTATTCAATCAAATGAATACATGTATAGATATTTCTCACATGACTTTCAAGGTATTTGGGATCAATATTTACCACTAAAATAATTTACCTATAACAATATCGTCCATTCATGTATTCAGATTAAACCATATGAGGCGTTATGTAGAAAGATATCTCGCACCCCAACTTCATGGGGTGATGTTGGTGAAAGAACACTCTTAAGCCCAGAACTTGTTGAGGAAACAATGGAAAAGAGACGATAATACAACCCCACATCAAAGCAACCCAAATTAGGTAAAAGATCTATGCCAAAAATCGAAGGAAGGACTTGGAATTTCCTGTAGGAGATCATGTTTTCTTGAAGGTATCTCCATGTAAGGGTGTTATACAATTCATAAAGAAGGTTAAATTGAGTCCTAGGAACATCACACCTTTCGAAATTCAAGAACGAAATGGAGTTGTAGCTTAGCGTTTGGAAATGCCTCCAAGTATCTCCAAATTTCATGTTGTGTTCCATGAATCACTATTGAAAAAATATATTCTTGACACGACGCATCTACTCACCTATGTGGAAATTGAACTAAAACCTGATCTATCTTGTTGTAAAGTGTCTGCCAAGATTCTTGATACCAGAGAACAAGTTCTATGAAACCGGACAACTCGCCTGGTGAATGTTCAACGGAGAAACCATAATATGGAAGAGGCAATGTGGGAACCCGAGGAACATATGATGAAGAACCACCAAAATAGTTTTATGCAATAAAATATTAGATATTTTGAGGAAAAATTTATTTTAAGGAGGTTAGAATGTATCACCCCAAGCTTCTATAATACATTTCCCTTTCGAATAGTGCAGTAGCTTGCGTTGTATGCTACATAGAGTTTTAACACACCAAGACCAATCAAAGTAGACATTATGAATAATATTACCCACTTTTTGATATTTTATAAATTTTAATTTTCAAAATGGACTTCATTTTTGGATTTGGAATATCAAAATTACCTTATGGTGAATTTTTGGTATTTTTATGTGAGCTTTCAAAATTTGATGAATTGTGAAAAACCATGCATTATTGTTTAAAACCAAAATTTTATTTAAATAATTAGTTATTTTATTTTGAATTTGTTTATGTCTAAATAGATATAGAATACCAATATATGTTTAACTTAATTCATTGGAGTAATTTTACAATATGTTTATATATATATAATTTTATTGAACTTTTTTCAATCTTTTTACACACCATCTAGGGGCATTTGAAAATATGCATTTAACATAATATTACCACTTCTATGATTTGAATTTCAAAAATCAATGGGACACAATAAATATCAATAAGAAAAATGTGGATCAATACGATGAAAATATTTTTTTGGTGAATTGTAACTTTTGACTTTTATTTACCATGACTAAATGTAAATATGGTAATTAATGGTAAAAATGACATCATAATTTCCCTAAAACATGTACTAATTCTATTGGATTAGTTTAATTTAACCAAAAACAACAATAGGAATAATATTTGATCCCATTTGTGCCACTTGGATTAGATTATGACATTTATTATTATTTTAATTAAAGAAGAGTTAAAAAACTTAAATTCGAAGTTTATTAACTAAACCATTTTTTAATATGGGGTTGAACAAAATATAAATTAAAATATAAATATTCATCAAGAATATAAAAATATTTCATTCCTAATTTTATTTTATTTAAAATTTTTAGACATTATATAATTTAATTTATTTATGACAAAATGATGATGGAGTAATTACCTTATTAATGATATGTTAAAATATTTGATTTTATAAATATCGAAATAAATGATTTTTTTATTATGATGAATTACAGTATATTTAATGTTAATATGACATGTTATGTTTAATTAAATAATTTTTGTTCAAAGTAATCATAGTGTTATGATTTTCACAAAATCCAAATACTAAATAGTGAAAAAATTGACATAATTATGATTGTAAAACAAATACTATATTATTAATGGGTATTATATTCATAAAAATCTATGGTTGTGCCCAAGTACATAGATAAGGATATATATATATATATATATATATTAATGAACCACTTGGGGTTCTCTTGGCCTGATATTGTATGTTTATTAACCATATATAATAAAAATACATAGAGACATGGTAAATGTCGAACTATTTAACTAAGAGTTAAATCTAAATATGCGGTTAATATGGTGACCTAAACAAGTCTAAAACATATTGGTGAAATGGTTTTCGACCCATACACTCTTTATCCTCTAAATAAATCATTTTGGAGCAATTAAAAAATGAAAATGGTTTTATTATAAAATAATATTTCAAGTTTTCCCTAAAGTGACCCTCACCTCTCTTATAAAATGGTATGTCCCCTTCTCCTAATTCCAAACCTACAAAGCAATTTGGATCTACCAAACCCTGCCCAAATATCCTCCCAACTCTATTAAATTCTACTTAGAGGCCATACATTGGTCATAAATCCAACCTATGTTTCCGTTTTGAACAAATCTAAATGAAGAACCCAACAAAGAGGTAAATATTTCATCACCTCTTTCAAGTTCATTTCTTACTCCACATCCTCTTTATTTGTGGTTTCCGTTATAAAATAATAAATTGAGTATATTCAATATACTGGTATGATTTTAAAAAAATGTTTCAAACATAATTATTATTTTATCCATCATATGAATGTCAATGTCACCATATATCTGTACGTACAGCATACCATCAACACTTCGTGGTGTAGTTTGTTATTCAAACACATCATTATTAGGATGAGTAAAATAAAGAATATAACTGATGTAAATAATAAATATAACATTTAATGATTCTGTATATATGATATACCATCCAATTACATACGACTTAACAATCAATATAATTTTATTCTCGCTCATGCGTACATAAGGATTTCCATCTCCACGAATGTGATGAGAATAATTCCCCATCACAATAATTCATGAATAAATTTCATTTTACAAATAAAAACAATGGTATTGAACATAATATAATTATTTATCTGAATCACATACATCCTCTCCATAATAAACATGGTTTATGTAACCAATCATATAATGGAAAACAAATCAGTTAAAACCTAAAATGATGATGCTACTGAACTATTTTTAACAAGGAAATATTAGACATCATATATGATATCATATTTATGTATATAGTTCTAGAATTATTTAATAACAGTGTTTTTACTATTATAGAAAAGGATAAAATTCCATCTACTAAAGATAAGTACATGGTAAGGGTAAATTTCACAATATCTTTATTATTTGAGGATGTTTTTACATAAGTATCTATTGAGACATCTTTATCCTCCACATCCATGTTTCATAAAAAAGTATTTCAAAACATTTTTTCTATTTCCTCGTATATAGGATAAATTCATTTATACCATTGGTTGACTTTTTGTAAAATGGTTTGAAATGAATATTTTCGTCGTTTTCATAACAAGGTACATTATGAAATTTTCGACAAATTTAAGGTAAGAATGTCTTTTTTTAACTTATACGGCTGGAGTGGCTATTTTACATCATTATATCTTAGTCGAAGATTTCAATACAAACTTATAAAAATATTTTCAAAATAAAAGTTTTTCATTTATAATTATGTGACTATTTAAATATTTCAAAATAGATAGAAGTATTTATTTCAAATAGTTTTCATTTCATCTATGTCAACATCCATTGATGGATTTTAAACCTGGTTGATGTACATTTATTATGATACAAATATACCATATTATATTGATGGTTTTGTGATATATTTGACTGCGACTGTGGTATTTTTACACCATTCATGGTTTATGGATAATGTATTGACATTTCACATACCAGTTTTAATAGGAATGTATATCTAATGATTAAACCTTTTCATATGAGGAATGCATTGGATTGAGTGAGTGACGGGTGGAGCCTACTATAGCTCTTCGATGCTTTGGTAGGTCTCATGAGACAAACTACTGTCTTAGCACACGGATTTGAAAAAAATCATATATTTAGTCTTGGAACAAGGCCTTGACTATGTGGTTATAAAGTATGGCATTATGGATTCCATCATTATGAAGGTGGCTGTTGATATTTTATGTGATTATTAGACTAGTAAAATATCCCTATGAATATGTAAATGGCATTATTTGATTTTATATTTTCCATATTATGCTGATGTTTAATTTTAAAAGGCTTTTGTTTTAGTCTTATACGTTGTCTTAAATGTCTATTCATAATTATAAATGTTTCTTCTATATTGTTATCCTTACAGAGAATCTGAGCTCTCCCCTTTATATGTTTTATTTTTCCCAAGATGTGAAGGAAAATTTTATGGTTGACCTACATGGATAGTCTAATTATATATGTTTGTTCCAAAGGGGACACAATTTTTTTGATGTTTTTATTTCAGGATGTAATATAAAACTTATTAATGTATCTAGTACATCCAAGGTTGCTAAATTAATCAGTATTTTGGGGCATGATTCCATGTATCATGCCAATGTTTTGTAATAATGCACCGACTTTGGATAAATACAGTCAGGGAGTTACGATAATGGATTGGTTGTGTTAATATATTTAAATGATTTATTATGATTGAAATATGAAAATGTTATCTTTTTTATATTTTTTTTATGAATTACGAATATGTTACGGTTCTTGGGAATTGTTTATGTATACGGGTGGTTCCATGATAAATCTATGGTGGGTGAGCCCTAGATATCTCTCCAATTAACTGGGTAACATGACATAGGTAAACGTAAATGTTTCAACTAAGAGATTTAGGGAATATAATGTGATGGGTATTCTAAATGTTACTCCCAACATTACTATGAAAGCTGAATCGGAAGTATGTTATGGATGTGAGAACTTACCTTTATGACTTGTGATTTCAATTTTTTATTAAAAAATCTTATGATCTTTTTAGGTATGTTATATATTGAAAAGAATGATATCATTGATTGTATGTATTGAGGGACTAATGTTTTATTTTCTTATTTTAAAACACATTTTGAGTTTTTTATATTCATCAAATGTTTTTGAAATGTTTTTCATAAGGTATTAGTCTAGTAAAGAGAAAGGAATAATTGTAGAATATTTGTATCCTGAAAAGAATTGTTGTATTCTTTTAAGAGTTTTTATTTTATGAAAAAATGATACTGGGTAGAAGTGTCTACATGTAATATTCAAGTTGTTATTTATATGTTTTAACCTAATTTATTAATGCTCTAAACCTAAAAATATCCTCAATGTAAATTATTAACTTAATTCAAGATTATTTAATGTTTATGGTCGAGTCCATATAATTATATCTCTTTTGATAATTAATGAATTGATATCTTATTGTTAAAAATTTTGTAAAAATTATTTTAGACATAATAACCCAAGTGATATCATTGTTAATAACTAGAAAATAAAATAACCCCAATTTGGTGATTAATCTATGAACATGATACTATAGTATAGTTATTTAGTAATGTGATGCATCGAGTTTATGAACATAGAAGTAGGTGGGAAAGGGAGGTGTTGTGCACTGGAAGCATCTAGGGAAAAAGGAACCACTTAGAGGATTTTCATTCACTTATGAAATTATTGGTGTGATGCATGAGATATAAAATAAGGATCTATACACATTAGTTGATCACACTATATGTGCATTTTGGTCAGTGAATCATTAAGATAGATGATGGTAGTTGGTTGTCTATTTTCTTAGCTGATGGTGAATATTCCATTGTACAGTATGTTCATAAAATGTAGTATTTAATAATGAAATATATCTAAATGTAATTTATAGAGAGCATTCTAGATATTGAGGAACATTTTGGAGAATAGTACATTGTCACTTGTGATACTAATAAAAGATATAATTCATGATGATTTAAATGAAACCACCATTTCATTATACTATTGAATACTTCGTTAGACTTAGTGATAATGTGGGAGTCTGTGAAACTAATCAAAAGAAAGTTTTTCACTATCCATTAAATAATTATAAATGATTTGTGACTAATATTTAGTAATCATGACCAAAAAATAGTGATCAATATAATATAATTATGTGTAGTTGATTATAGAAGGACTGAAAAATTATCATTATATTTTCCATGGACACATTATCATTGTAAAACATGTAATGTTGTTGTGTGTTAGTTAATTTTTTTGATGGTTTCTTTGGTGTATCTGCATTATGATCGTAATTGTTTAATAATTTCCAACCATTTTGGGGAAAATATACATAAAATTTATGTAAAAATGTTTAAACTCTAATTCACCTATATTCTCTTAGTATGTCTTGAGTTACTGTAAGTGTTTTCAAAGCATTGTTACTTGTATTTAGTCATTTTTTAAAATTCATTCCACATGTATAATTTAGATAATATCGTAGATGTTCCACTCTTGTATGCAACCAAATATGACATTCGATAAAACAAATTATGCCATTATATCCTCAAAATATTGGAATGGATTTTCTACTTTCCAATATTCATTGGATTTGTGTCAATGAGGTTACAATAATTATATGATATAATGTTCACAAATAAATCTAGAGGATGATGTCAAATCGAAAAAATAAACTAACAATATCAATACAAAATTATAATTATATATTATTTATAATATTCATTAGTGACATGTCCATTTTTGATAACACATTTAATATATATGAAGCGGTTTGTGAATTTAATGAGTATATACATAATGTTCTCTGTATAATATTTGATGATATAAAAACATAAACTGATTAAAATGATGGTAGTTACTTCAAATGAATCAGTAAGTATATTGGACTTATTTAGGTGAAATTTAGTGATATTAATGAGTTTAAAATATTAGAAAAAATTATGTAGTCTTTCACATCTATTATCCAAAAATTCTAACTCTTAGATAATTATATTTTGAGAATTTATGTATTTTGAATCAATTGAATGGAAGAATGGAACTGAGAAAACGTATATCGAAATAATAATTATAAAATCATTAAAATAATAATATGTAAATAAAATCAATCAAAATATTTTATTTTTATAAATGTCCTGATGATAAAGTTGTTTTTTATAACTAATTTATGATTATTATGATCGAAAAGTTTTAGAGATTAAATGGAAGGATTGAATTTTTAGACTCACATAGCACGTTTTTTATGTGAAAATCATGAAAATGATGAATGTTACATCAAAACATAAAATTGATTCAAATTATTATATATATATATTAGAGAAATAAATTAAAAATAATTCATACATAATATGATATAGGAAATCGTGGGGAAGTGGACGAAAAATTTAAGTCTAATATTGATGAAAATTGGATACCTGCAATTGGAAATGAAGAACCTATAAATGAAGCTAAAATTAAAGAAAAATGTGAATTTATTCTCATAATTAACTAATGGGAGTTATAAAATTAATTATCTCTTTAAAAATTAAAATCACAAAGTTAATGGTCTTCTAAAATAATTCATTTAATATATTCATTATCATGATGAATGAAATTTATGGAGATAACAATAGTTAGAAAAATATTTTTCCATTAACATAAATCATGATTTTTTTTTAATATCGATATGAAGGTTAAATAATGGACTAAGGTAAAAAACGAAGAAAATTTTCCAATAAAATATAATAGAATGATTGTACAATATTTAGAAAAACTGTCTATTACATTGAGAAAAATTATCGAATCAGAATTAATAACTAGTATTCTATAAAAAGATGTTTTACTTTATAAGGTTCAAAAATATATAACATTTAGAGGTATTAACGTGAGTCTCATAATATATCAATAATATTCTACATAAAAATATTCCATGGACATTGGATAAAATTATAATCAGTTATGATGAAATGTTGAATGTCGCAACTCTATTAGATTTGAATGAATGTAAGAATATCATTATTACTCATAATATCATATCTAATATTCCAATTTTGATAACATAGATAGATCAAATTAAAGAACTATAGGGGGTTTAAAATAATCCTTAATCCTCTAGGATTAACCATGGACAACGACAATATTTTATCCAAGTTGAGGACATATGAGGAATGAATAAGTGATTATTTTTTTCTATTTTGATATGCTTATTTTTTGGATTCCATAGGTAGATATCATTCAACTATTAAGAAGAAATGGGATGTTTTAAGGTATAATAATCTATAAATTAGTAATGTATAATGAAGTGGTATCCTTTAAAATAGATACTAAATAATTTCTATCGGTATTTTTTTGACCTTGTTTATAAATTGTATGATTGCATGTAATAAATAATTGGTGTGTTTTGTCATGGGAGTAATATAAAAGAGACATTATAACATCCTGAAAGTTAATATCCAACTAATAAATTTTATCCCTTATGAGAATAATACATATATGAAAATATTTCTAATATAATATAGAATATGGATATTCTAATGTAAACCTTTAACTCAACGGAGGATCACAAATAAGGAATAGTAGTGGGGAGAGATGGTGAATAAAATTAAAATCCATATTAGATAAAAAAATTAAAAAAATAATAACAATACATGCCTCAAATGAGGTGAACATAATAATATATAATAACTAAATTTGGATGGTCTGCATCATTAACATATGTGTGTGAGTTAACAATGTGTCAGTCAACATGAAATTACCTTCCACTATATGGGTTTCTCTATCATATAAAAGGATTTCAATTTTATAATAAATGGTTATACGATAAATGGTATTAATTATGAGGTTCATATGTATGAGAACATATATCTCTTAATATTGGAATAGGAGAACAAATATTGGTATTATAGGCCTTGTAGTAGTCATCAATAATGCATAGAGAATTTAACAAGTATAAAGGAGGATGCTGATGTTCCAAATCTAAAATAACATAGTGAAAAGACATATGATACTCTAATGAAAGCAATGTTTGAATACAAAATTAATTATATAATGAATTAAAAGATATCAAATTTGATTGACCATTTATATTACGGACATGAATGGTCTAATGAAATGTTTAGCACATGAGGATTCACAAATTTAATTAATTTAATTACAAACTATAGAAAAATTTTAGGGCCCATTTTTATTCAAAGTAATATAGAATTCATTTGGTTCCTAAATATATATCTAATAATATAAAAAGTTGAATATAGAAACACCATTAAGAAAGTAGGATTAATCATTGGAATATAAAACATGTTGACTGAAATCTGATAGAACCATAAAATCATGGAATTAAATATGTGTCTTCTACTATGATAACTGCTTAAGATAATATACTTATTTAATTATGGAATATTTGTACTAATTAAATTTATAAGGGAAATCTAATTAAAATAATCAACTCACATCACCATTGGATGGGATCATTATAAGTTTTATTCAATAATCAATTCCAAGAGTTTCTTATCCAATGTTATTATAGAAATTTATGTGAAATTAGTAATATAAGTAATATCATGCTAAATCAATTTTATGTCCTTATAATTAAATTAAAAATTAAAATTATAAATGGATATATGGGGAAGTATGTTTACATGATTAATAGGGGTTTATTTCTTGTATACACAAAAATGTGTAAGTCTTATAAATGATTTTACAAGTTGGTTAATAAATATTATAGATTCATGATGTATAATGTTTTAAAGAGAATGATATGTGTATCTATATAAATATAAATTCTCATTCTTTCTATAATGATAAGGTAGATTAAAACTAAAATAGTCTTAATACTAATGTTCTATAAATATAGAAAAATGATGATGAATCTGTGGTTAACAAAAAATATGACATTCCTCCTTAAGAAATGAATCATAAACCAATAGGGAGAAATAAAATAAAAAAATTGATCCATTTATTTGGACTAACACACTCCAACTCAAAAAATTGAATGAACTATATAGATCATATTGTTTAGTTGTCTTTTTTTGATTCAACAAAAAATGATAAAGAAATGAGTTAAGAGTCATGTATTAATTATATGAATGAATAATTTGAACAAATTAACAAAAATAAGTCATGGGGATAATCAAATTGACATAAAAATTAAATGTGATACAAAGAAAGTAGATGACAAAGAAGAAACTCAATAAAAGTGGAAATGGGTTTATAAACAGGTATCATCTTGTATATTAGGGTTAGAAAAAAATGATTGTATTAAGATACAAGAAATGTTTTCCTTATTTTCATAATATAAGTCAATAAGTGTCCTTTTTCTACTATGGAAAATCAAAGAGGGTAAAAAAATTTAGATGGATATAAAAATTTATTCCCTAAACAGAATTATTATATAAGATGTTTGTATTTGACATATATTTATTAATTGATCAGAAATTATTATCTAAAAGATTATATATTAAAGAATTCTCATTATGTTATAAATAATTCCCCACGTGAATTGCATAATAATATGGATTCATATATAAATAATCATAAAATAACAATGAGTTATAATGAACATAGTTTCCATGTGATGAGACATATTAAGGTTCATGTTATTGTGCTATTATATATGTATGATATCACATTTTTGGGAACCTGGTTAAATTAAGTGGAAGAATTTTCTAAAAACAAGAAATCAAAATTTGAAATTTACATGAATGAAAAAAGAAAAAACATTATATGGATATAGGTGATACAAAATGTCACACCCCGACCTATTTGTTGCTTTTATTACAGAACCAGATTTTTGTGCCTTGTTAAAAAAATGCATGTTTTGGGTTCGACGCCATTGAACGCACGGGTGGAGCGCGACGCCGCGCGGCTTCGCCCATGCAGCGACACTGTCCGTCGGTCTTCGGAAGGATTTAAAATTAATATGGGTTGTATTTTATTATGGTTACGATTATTAATTTTAATTATTACATTTTTTATAATTAAGGTTTTTATTATTATTATTATTATTATTATTATTATTATTATTATTATTATTATTAGAATTGTTATTACTATTATTAGTCATATTTTTATTATTATTTTTTGTTTACTTTTTATCTTCCTTCTTTCTTTTCTTTTTTTCTTTCCTCCTCCCTTTCTTCTTCCCGTAGCAGCGCGCCTCCTTGCTATTCCGCCTCCTGTGCGGCTCCCTCCCGCCTGGTTCGTTCCCCAGCCACAGCGGCCCCTGCCTTCTTTGGCTCCCTCGCACCCTGCCTCACCTACAGCTTCCACCAAACCAGTCGGCTCTCTGCCGGCTCCCCACGGACTGCCAGCCTTAGTGCGACGCCCCCTGGCTTCAGTACTCTAGCAGCGCCCCCTTGCAACCCTCCGCACTGCACCGCCGCACGGTACCCACTCCTGCTGCCGCACACAACAGTTCCTCTTGTCCGCCGCACTACACCGCTGCATGGTGCCCTCTCCTACTCCCGCTGGCCTCCCTCCTACTACGCGCAGCCTGCAGCCGTATCCCTTCTTCCAGCGCCGCTTACCTCTCCGCGTCCCAGCCACCCTCCAGATCTGCATTCCTATTCGCACCCCCTTATTCTCCTCGCACACCAACAGCAGCACCACTTCCGCCGGTGCGCCCCTGCATAGCAGGCTGTTTGGCCTCCGACGCACCCACCTTCTACACCAGAGAACAACCAGTAGACGATGCCTCTCCTTCAGCGCAACAGCCTGCCGTCGCCGCCCCGGATCCCTGCTTGTTCTCCAGAGCTCCCTCACCTTTGCAGCTGCCCGTCGACCTCGCGCCGCAACCCTGCTCCCCGCTCCGGATCCGCCTCCTCAGCGCGAAAGCTAGCCACCGGCGCCCCTATCCTGGTGCGCCTCCCCTTCGGATCTAGTGGTCTGTTGTGCACTTCACCTTGCCCTCCTACCGGCCGCATACGTCAGGCATAGTAAGAAGCTCCTCAGTGCGCAGCCAACGCGTAACCACGCGGCTCAGTCGCGACCCCGGACCCCTCACCGCACTCCACTACCAACATCGCCCCCCTGTTGCAGTGCCTAACAACCACCTTCAGTCTCCATACCGGCTGCTTGTTTCCCTCCTACTGGTGTCCTGCGCACGCCCTGGCCGGCGAGCACTGGCCTCCTGCTTCCAGTAGTGAAGCCCCCTCGGCCTTCCTTTCCCCTCCTGCGCACTAGCTTCGGACTCTCCCTCCTTTGCAGCGTGACCAGAACCGCTGCAAGCCCCTTGTTTGCTCCGCTGTCCGCCTCCTGTCCGCTCTCCACCTCTTTGTTCCGGCCAGCAACCGAGTAGGCCGTGGCCGTCAGCCTGCGCAAACATCATCACCAGTGCGGGCTGACGAGCGGTGCACCGTCCAGCGCACCCCCACCTCGCACCCACTGTCCAGCCGATGCCCCTAGCATCAGCACCCTCAAGTGTGCCCCTGTTCGCCCCCGCTGTCTGGCCAGCCCCCACAGGTCCTCCGTCAGCCACGCTAGTCTTCGCGTCACCGTTGACGACGTCGCTGACCTTTCTTGCGCACCGCGCTCGACCATTCACCCTTTCGTGCGACCCTGTTGGTCACGCACGGCTCCGCGACGAGGTGATGTTTTTTTATGCTTCTTCATTGGTTTATTGTGAGTTTGTGTTTTTATTTATTTTTGCGGGTGTTGCAGCTCTTTGGCGACGTTTTTCCGCGGTACTGTAGTCGTCGGCTTGCACGTGCTTGTGCGTGAGTGTGGGACGCACCGCGTCATCGTCGTAATCAAACTGCAAGTCAAGGTAGGTCCCCCACTGCACTTACTTTTAAATTTAGAATTTATTAATTGCTTGTCGTTTTATTAATTTTAATGAATGATAAATAATATTAGATAATAAAATTTTAAATGATTATTTAGTGTGAAAAGATCCGTTTATTTTATACCGAACACTTGGAACATTTTCTTGACGGGCAGACACCCAGTTTTGAAAGAATGCATGTTTGGCCTTAAAACATAATTCACGGCATTTCAAATGTACTTCTAGATTTAAATATAAATGACTTATTCTGAATTAGTGTTTTGAGCTTTTTGAGAAATGAAGTTTTACTTTAAAATTGGCGAAGGCCCGTTTGGAACTTTAATAAAAATAGATTATTTTGGAAAACCCACTCAGGGGTGATATTTGGTGTGAGTTGTTTTTGTGAGCTTTATGTGATGTTTGTGCATCGTGACTGATTTATTTACATTGTAGACGCACCCCCTTTTTATTGCTTGTGTTGACATGGGATCCTGGCATATTGAGTGAATTTTCTGAGAACGATTGCTGCACTAGTTTAGATTACGCACTGGCTAGTGGCCCCATAGCAGGGGAATACTGATTTATTGCTGCTATGGGGATTGGGCCCCTCGGTTAGGCCATGCAGGGCTATGCCGGGCGTTAGGGCGTTATGACGTCATCGAGTTAGGGCATGCCTTCAGGATGAGTCAGATGTATAGTACGTTCTGGATTGTTCACGATCTCCTAGGTTCGACCCATGTTTCCATTATTGTGTATTTGTGTGTGGCGGACGATCGAGAGGTCAAGTTCGGTTGCCGGCCTATGTGCGCCACTTTTCCCATTGCCCTTGGTATGTGTTGTGTGTTATGTGTGCTATGTGTGGTTTTCCTTTTTGGTTAATAACTAAAGTCTAGATTTCTAAATTGTTCGTAGAAAAATGTTTAAAAAAAATGAAATGTACTTATTGCTTTCAAACACTAAACTTGTTTTAAAATTAAAAAGGGCAATGGACTGATACTTGTTTTAGAAATTGAAGTGTGTGTGTGTGTGAAAACCAATATTTTTGTATATTTAGTTCAAACCTGTAATTGGTAAATTCTTCTTTTAGAGGTAGTGCATTGGGAATAGTTTGTTGGGAACGCCTACTGAGTTTTAATACTCACGCCTATAGTGTTTTCCTGTTTTTAGTTTTGTTGCAGGTTGCTCGAGCTTGCTCGCCGTGGGCGAGAGTTGGTTGTGGTCTGGCGAGCGACTCTCAGAGTCGCGAGGAGTTTTTGGCCGAGACCAGGTTAGTGTGTTTTTGTTGGTCGTTCTTCCTTTTTCGTGTCATTTATTTTCCTTCCGCTGTTTTGTTTATTTATTTTTGCTGGGCGAAATCGTTCCCACTTGTCCTCTATTGATGCCCTGGCGCTTGTCGCCAGCCCGGGAGGATCGATAACGCCTCTCGGGCCATGCCGCGGACCGACTCGGGTGACCGGTTCGGGGTCGACCCGGGTTGGTTCGCGACACAAAATATGGAATACACTATCATAATATCAGAAATGTATATGACATAGTAATTGAATATTTTCACCATCAATGATTCCAACTCTATATCAACCCCAATTTTATTAGGAATGATTGAAAAGAGTAACAAAGATGGGAAATATTTGGATCTCACCAATTTGAGGAATAATTTTGAATACATCAATATTTTACTAAAAAATGAGTATATATTACCTTTTAAACATGTTGATAGGATTGTTTCATGGGTAATTTTAAGGTTGATAATGTCATTGTGGTTATGTTAATTATGAATTACATCAAGGGTACTATAATTTTTTTTCATTCTCTATTAATATCGAATCTATCATTAATTTTTGGATTTTTTGATGCAATCTGAGGGGATGATTCAGTGGATTGTAATTAAATGAATAGTGGTAATTTTAATATAAAAATCAAATGTCAAGGATCAATGAGAAATAATATAACATTCTTCAATAGAAGAATAAAAAGAGTAACTAGACAGTTTTTCCAGGTGATATTTTGTGCACCTCCTACCATGCTAGAGGGTACCAACTTATAGTAGGGGTAAATATGGTACTACGAGGACATTATAAACCTTTTATAGAGTGTGAAATCGCTGATAAATATTTAAAATATCATACATAATGATAATAATCATGGAACACAATCAAAGTCAACTGAATAATATCATGCTATAAAAAATCAATTGTAGTATATAGGTATCTATACATGATCACCCACTATTCTAATCCAATTTATAGAAAATATATATATAAACTAATTAGAAAAAAATTTAAGGATTATATGGTAAAATCCATGATCCAAAATGCATCCTGTACTCCATATTCTATCTGACATTCACCACTTTAACCATAAAAACTTAATACCATGCCTAAATATAACATGAAAAAACCAAGAGACTTCTTGGGAATAAAATTTCAGTGGAATCCTAAGGATTTATTGATTACACATTAAATTTTTAAAGGACTAACATGGTCCCACACACATAGATAATGCAATAACATGTTAATGTGATGTACATGAAAAATGAATACACTTCTGAAAAAAACAATGGTTGGTGAATACAGTTGTTATCTAGATCAGCCATACATACTTTAGCCAATATGGCAGTGTCACTCAGCACTCATAAAGATAGTCTCATCCGAATAACATGTTGGATCGAAATCCATATAAGACCCAATTTTTATATATGCTTATTTAGTGACTCATTGAATGGATGTTAAATTATTAAAATCCAAATCCACCACAACATCAAAAAGTATCCTAAAAATCATGTTACATTATTCCCTCCAATCCAAATATCTAATATTCAAATATCTTGTATCTCCAAACAAAACCCTTATTACTATTTAAAGATAACTAGTATAATTCAAAACATCTAATCTCTAAAACTGTGGCATCTGTAAATGACATTATCCTATCTCTAAAGATGCAACCCATGATATTCTATGCAGCCGATCACCAAATCCATGGTAGATGAAAAAGTGTAAAACATTATTAAATTATATAGAATCCCCAAATTAGTATAATCTATGATCCTAAACATGGAAATTTCATCAACATTAAGATAGAAATCCACTATTTGTGTTTTCTTATACATATATCACATTACCAAAAATATACACTTAAGAATTATCTATACATAATAAAAGACCACCAAAGGGAATATTCAATGTAAAATATAAATAAATTAAATAGAATTTCTTGATGAACACCTTGTATCACCAAAAGTTTTTATGAATAATTTTATTCCCAAAAAATTGCAATTCCTAGATGTCTTTCATTACACAATACCAAAAAATAAGGATTCCTTACATAAAATAAAAATTTATTCCTGCACTACATGAATCACTATATTTATCAAGACCCGTATGGCAGACTATTTTTGGATTATCTTAATGTCCATTATACATTTATATTATTCCATACGCAACATTGATTTTTCATTGCACTACACTCTCCACAAATTTTAAATGAAAAGTTTAGTATTAATAAAATATTATTTTAGTTATCACATAAAGATTGGAATGGTGGGATTGAAAATGATAAAATAAATTTTTGAAACTATTGTTTAGGCATGTTTAAAAATAAATTCTTTGGTAACCAATTCATTATAAATGAATGTAATATATATATCAAAATATTGGAATTCTATTTCACTGAAACTAGTTTCCAATGCACGAAGATGTTTTATCTCAAGAAATTAAGAAACCAATTTATAAGAATTAATAAAAGTAAATATCTATATTATATATAAAATGAACTCTTTTATATTAATCTTATGTGTTTTCAAGACAATAGATATGAATGATTCAATTTTTTGAAAAAACTCTTTTTATAAAAGGTAGTTCATAGCCTTTTAATGGGGAAATTATTTTGAAAATAATTTTCTAAAATTTTATGAATTATATTTAATAAAATAAAAATCATTTTTGAAATTTTAATTATAATATCAACTTAGGATTATTTTTATTTTCTATTTTTTGGAAATGATTCATTTTTTATGAATATTGGGGAATAATGAATTTTTATTGAATTATTCCTTTTTGTTCTAATTATTTATATACACAAATTTTATTTTAATGTTATATTAATATATAATTATATCAATAATAGTAATATTAATCCAATTTATTTCATTATAATCAATGTCATAGTGATATTCGAAATGAAAAACATTAAAACATTTAGACATTATCCCTTTAGAACCTCATATTATATAAATATGTTTGGTATAAATTTAAAACTAATATATTGAACTTATTGGATTTTAATTTGGAAAAATAGACTAAATATTTGGAATGATAATAATTTAAATTCTAAAATGAGGAAATGTTTATTTATGAACAAACTAGTTAGTGGAAATAGTTAAAATTAATCATGGTGATTAATAGATAAATGAGATTATGAATGGAAAAAACATAAAACATAATTTGAAATTATTTATATAATTTTAGAAAAACTATTATATGGATATATTTATACCGTAAAAAATATTTTATATAAATTTTTACATAGTTTATGTGTTTTTTAGATAAAAATGTTGGTACACCTAACTGGATGTTGAAAAATTGCACGTGGGTCCTGTCCCTCACTTATAAAAGTTATGCATATCTCCTCCATGATTCACACCGTCAAAATAAAATGTTTTTCCAAGACCATCTAAAACAACTTCTCCACTTCCATTCACTAATACTATTGGTCTTACAATTGACAAAAATACAACTAATGAGGTCATTTTTTTAAACCAAACTAATATACCTGATATATTGGTAACATATATCCACAAATGTATTTCATTTATATATTACTCAAATACCATTAATTATTATCACATAAAACTAATATATATAAATTTATATCTCAAATATACATATATATTTTTTAAGGGTACGAATGAAAGCCACACACACTTCCATCAATTGGGTTTCTATATCATCATTCATGTGTATGGATGACTACTACCTCACAATAAAATGTCGTTCATTTTTTCATTTCCACCTCTTATGGACGGTCATAATGATTTAAATGATGGGTATATATAATATATATGATATTTTGGATTCTTTTTTCTAATGGAATTATTATATATCACATAACCATCCTTTATATTTTATAGTAATATGATAATGTTATTCTTGTGCGCGGTTGACTACCACTTGAGATGTGAGGTGATTCATAGTATCCTTTAATGTAATGTATAATGGATGTGTTAAATAGTAATATGTGAAATATATAACATAATAATTATATATTAATGAATTTTTATTAATATATATATATATATATAATTTACTCTTTGATATTTTAATATTATTGAAAAATTGAATCAGCATTCAAGGTTACGTATAATATAACTTCTTCATGAATGATGTATTACATTTATTATTTAAATCATTTATAGATTATTATAAAAACATATATAAATAATTTTTTTTTATATCATGTATTAAATTATTTTAATTATGAAATCCTAATCAATGTATGAGGACCATAAATCACAAATTAAAACATATACGAGAAACAATGTGGTGATTACCTGAAATGTGAATTTGACATTGTATTTTTAATAAATGGGAAAAAATTTAATAATCAAATCATATATGGTATGATATACATTAATATTTTTATTTAAAATATTTATAATAAAAATATATTTATTATATAGTAGGCCTGAATGTGTATAAATGATGTAAAGACTTATGGTTACAAATTTTTTCATCAATGTTTTTGGATACACATTCTATAATCACCACCAATTTGATCTATTCAGTGTATATACTACCCATGGATAAACAATATGATTAATACATATAATTTTTTTGTATTTATATATCGATTCAAGGATTAATCATTAATGGTGATACAGGTTCAATTTTTCCAAAATGGTAAGGTAATTTTTTCTCCACATTCATTTCTTGTGACAAATGTTATGTTATGCATGTATATTTTTTTCCATGTTGTATATTATTCCCATTGTCATGTTATATCATGAACATCAAAATTTTAATGATTGTTCTATCTTTATGTAATTCGATTATTTTATGGGGATTAGGAATTAATGTTTCCAAAGTCGTAATACTTTATAAATAAATTCTCATCATTTATCATGATTATTTAAGATTATACATAAAATGATGAAATATAAGGATAAATATCCCAAGAATTATAATTAATATTCATATCCTATGGTTATTAATGATACATTCTTGTAATAGAACAATTCTCCCACTATATGATTCTAATGATAATTTGGAAAATGTTTTTAATAAAATCTGACATTATTTCCCTCCTCATTCAAAAATGACTTTTCTTAAATATTAATGGATTATATTGATGTTTTAAAAATTTTATTAAAAATATCTTGTATGAATATTTTAGATGAATAGTATATAAAAATTTGTTATTTTTTTAAAAAAACCTATTCAAGAAATTTTTAATGATTCATTTATAGGTTATCAAAATTACATTCAAAGGAAAATGTCTTAAAAATATTCTATATTCTAAAACAATTATTAAAATTGTTGTGGATAATATATATATTAATTTTTTTATATAGATTATAAATATGAATTTATGATCATTAAATGAGGTTTAAAATGAAATATATTTTTATTTTTTTATGTTTTATAATGTTATTTTCGAAGAAATGTTATATTCTTTATTAAATATTCCAAGTGACCATTAGAAATACTTCTATATATAAGATCAAATCCGTTGGTATTTTGTTATGATATGATCAATGAAACCCATTATAATTATTTCTATAAATTTTTTAGGTTTACTATGATCATTTTTTATGAATCACTTTTTTCTTACATTGGTTATACCATGTTCTAATTTTTTTGAAACCCATTTATTTTCTGTGGGTTAATTATATGTAAATGATATTATTATATAATGAATTTATTTACCATGGTCCAACCATGTGTTTATTATGTATAAATGAAACCCATTTATTTTCCATGAATTAATCAATATAAAAATGGTACAATTATTAGTCATGTTGATATGAAAAATATTTTATTTCATTATTCAAGTAGTGGTTCTTGGACATGGTATATATGAAGGGGAAGACTAGATATCCTTAGGTAATCCTGTTATAGGATACATGATGGTTGAACCCTGATTGTTTTCCACTACATTGGGAAATGATTTATATATATATATAATGAAATTTAAATGTCTAGAATGTGGAGTGAACTCAATTAAATAGGCTATGGATGCCACTGTGGAGTATGGTTTATCCCTCCCAAGAGGTGAAACTGATTATGTGTGAATAATATTTAATGTTCAAAATGTCATTCATGGACCTAAATTAATGTGTATATGTTTATTAGAGGTCCTAATTTGATGTCCATAACATAATGGGTGAACATGTTCCTATTTATACATATTCACAATTCTATAACTTGATATATATGCCGCTAATATCTGTCTTATGCCTATGCTATTTTGTCCATTATCATGTTCATTGTTTTATTTTATAATTCATATATTTTAAACATTAAATCATTAATCCATGGCTCCTTTTCATTATATGAGAAATTTATTATAATTTATCAGAAAAGAAGATTTTGTTTTTTTATTCAAAAACAAATAAAATATTAAGGTCCACTGGTTTATGTCTGTAATATGTAAAGAATATAAATCTAAAAAAATGTAATATATAATAATTATTTACCTGAGTGGTTATAGTTGGTACAAGATTTTCATTTTAGTTAATTTTTGGAATCCTGGATGACAATATATTAGTGAGATCACTCATAATATTTATAAGGATATGTAAATTTATATCTCTAATGATAAGTCTATAGATGTTTTAATGTATTGGAAAATGTCCTGGAATTTTGGAAATGCATATAGTGACTTGTTTCTTAGCTTCACATCCCTTATTAGATACTTCAAGTTAATGGTGTTCTAGAACATATATACCATGCTGTGAAAACCTCATAATACCGTATTGTTCTAGACTCATTTGGTAACTGGTGAATGCGACATAGATTGATTATACCATGTGATATTCATTATAAATTAAATGGATCATTATTCAAAATAATGAATAATTATAATAGAATATGAATATTAATACCCGATGATAAACCTAGTGTTTCACATATTAATGTGCATTGAATCATGATTTAGACATCACATAAATGAATATTCATGATTATGTAGTTTTCACCTATAATAATTGTTCATAAAACTATACATTTTTTAGACAATGGTATGGATTAAAAATAAATGGATTAATTTTCAATGTGAAATTAAATTGTTCAAATGAGGAATCAAATTAAATGATTAATAGAGTGATGAACATTGGGATTTCACTAAATTATTTATTAGAAAAAAAAGTACATTTTATATATTAATCAAGAATTATAATATCCATAAATTATTAGGAATGATTTATATATGATTTTAAGTAGTTCTGACTACATGGTAATGGAATTTCAGTATTCTGTATGTTGATATTGAGGGAAGAAATAACGAAGTTTATGTATTATAGGATTAGGAATATTTTTTCACAGTGGATAATTAGGAAAAAATTAAGTAACTTCAACAGAAAGTCTAATGGAAAAATATCATATACCAATGATTTGTAATGGTTGGAATAAGTCCCCAAACTATTGGTATATCCTATAGAAGTGGTTTGGGAATCTCTTGGATGATTTGGAGTTAGGAATGACCTATCCCAACAGTTTGAAGAAAAATGTTGTGAAAAGTGGGCTCGAAGTACCCTTTCCCAATAGGTTTTTAAAACTATTGGGAAAAGGTGACTCTTTCCTAAGGGTTTGGAAAAACCATTGATAAATGTAGTCTCAAATAATAATTTCTAAACGGTTTTCCAAAACAATTAGAAAAAAGAGAACCCTTTCCAAATGCTTTGGCAAACCCATTGGGAAAAGTTGTCTCAAAGTACCCTTTCCCAATGATATGCCATAACAGTTGGGGAAACTTCTCCATTTCACAATGGTTTTCCAAAAAATTTGGGAAAAGTTGTCCAAAGTGGAATGTCCAAACATTTTTTGAAATCCATTGGTAGAGGACCTATCCTAATAGTTTTTCTAACTTGTTGGTATAGATGTGTTTGAATATATAGGATTTCTAGTTTGAAAAAATAGAGAGTTCATTGAATGTAATAGATGGTAATTTTTTTCAACCAAACATATATTCAACAATTGTATCTTTATAATTCAGAATGTGTGGAAATTGTAAAAATAAATGTCCTCAAAGGTACTCCTGTAAAGAAAATCAACATGGTTTTATGAGAATTGGTAATATTTACAATAATCAAGAGATAAAAAATGACATATGAAAGGAAATAAGAATTAAGGAATAATATGATGGACCACAGTTGATAGATTAAGGACGAGTTGAATTGATTAATGTGTTTACATATTGAAATATGAGAACTATGATATATGTAATAATTTTTTGTTGAAGATTGACATTATGGATTTTTAAGAAGGTGTTGAAATATACAAGTTGAGAAGAAAATTTATATTTTTATTAAAGGAAAATTAAACTAAATATGTTTCAGATGTTGTGATAAGGACGAAATTATAACTAGATGATAGGTTTGAATAATTTAAATTGTATAGTATTTTTTATCTTGGAAGAAATTATTGATTTATAGAAAATATATTTTATGATATTATGGATGGTTTTTTATTTAATTTTAGATATAATTAATATATCTATGAACCAATGTTTAATGATTGGAATGATGAATTTTGTATATTTTCAGTATGTTTTTATGATTATTTTGGTTATTACCAAATTCATTTAGAATTCATTATAATGATTTTCACCTATTTGATATGTGCAAATCAAGGGACACTTTTTGATAAATGTTAGGTCATTTTAAATTTCATTTGAGAAATTTAGTGACAATCATTACATATTTTTTTACTTTCAACTTTATGAATTGTAACAAGGTTGACCATTTATATAATATTATATTTTAAACATCATATGTAATTTTATGTATTAATATATTAACTCTCCATATAATGTTGTTTTTCCTATTATATTAAATGTGATAAAAAAATTTATAGGATGATTATTAAAGATAGATGAAATAAATTTTCATTCTATTTATTGATCTAATTATATATTAGAGCACGATGAGTGACATGTTCACCTTATTTTAATTGAGCAAGGGATGAAGTGGAAATTTAAGAAGACATGTAATATGGGTGAGATAGTATATAATAAATGGAATGAAGTCTTGTAAGTATATATTCATGTAAAAAATTCACCATCATTGAGCATACAATTAATTTCTTGAATAAAGAGATTAAACAAAGTATGATAAATTATTAATATTTTGTTATATTCATCAGCTTGATGATGGAATAATTATTATGAAAAATATTCACTAAAGCATAGAAATATTTCGTATTCATGTTTATAAAATAAATAATTTTTTAACCAATTAATTATAGATCTATTTGAAAATAATGAAATTCTCTTTACGGAAAAGTATTTTATAATGAACTATAATGTTTTACCAAAACTAATTAAAAAGTTGATTTTTTGATGGAATATTGTAACAAAAAATATGTGTTAACAAATTAATCAAATATATAACATTCATCTTCTGTGTTTTATAGATAATATATAAAATATATCCAATGATACACATAAAAAGTGTTATTTTTAAAAAGGGAGTTTTAACAACATTTAATAGAGATCATTTTTAAAAGTCCTATTTAAAACATTTATAAAATAAATTTGAAAAAATTAAATTCATTTATTATAGTGTAACATAATAATTTTCAGAGGGTGAATATTTTTGTTGTTTTTTTAAATGATTATATTTTTAATGAAAAGTGAACAAAATTGAAATTTAATTTAATAATACATTTCTGTTAAAATTATTTATATAAATAAATAATAGAATTATGTAGTTTTAATGTATAAATATTTCAATGACACATATAATAATCTATTTTAGATAATTTAAATTAGTTTCATGTTGAAATATGATATAATCACATTGAAATATTTTGGTAATTTTCACTCAAAAACCTACATTGTAGACACGTCTATATAAATAATTTCAAAATAATTTATTCTCCATCCATGAATTGCATTTAGAAAATGCATCTAAATATTTTGAATAATTATTATTTATGAATTATAATGAGGAAGCCATGATGTTTTATAAAAAATATTGTTGAAAACAATTAAATTTAATCAGAGTGATTCAGAGAAAAATGATATTACCAAGGAACTAATCATTAATCATAATGAAAAAATGAACTATAATTACATTTAATACCCATTGGATAGAAAAATATAATCTATAACACTTCATGTATTGAATTTTAACAATATTTATTCTTTTTAGGTATAAAATGGTTACACTAGAATTTATTTTAAAAATATCATGTTTGTCCCCTCTGTTAGTTATACTATGCCACCAACTCTACTTCACTATTCACAACCTAAAAAACAATTTAATATCACAATATATTCCAAAATGGATTATAAAATTTCATAAAATTACCCTATATTACTTAAATAATTCAAAAATATATCCATATATTTCCTTTAGAGTGAACCGAATGTAGATACCTAAAAAAGTTGTAACATTCAACAATGAATGTTTTGGTATTATTACTTCCTCAAACCTCATTAATTTTTATATCACAATTATGTAGTATAATTTTGGTATTATGTAAATTAATATATCTTTAATATAATATAACAACAAATAAACTCATAAATATCCCAAAAATTGGTTTTTAAATAACCATTTGTTTGTATGGTGGAATATCACACCCCGAACCAATGTCATTCGTTCTTCCATTACCATAGGTAAAAGTTAGGAATAATGAAGGACATGATATTTATATAAAATATATGTTATATTTAATAACTATTCCCGATTATGGAATTATTATTCAAAA
This sequence comes from Viscum album, assembly GCA_963277665.1. Lineage (NCBI taxonomy): Eukaryota > Viridiplantae > Streptophyta > Magnoliopsida > Santalales > Viscaceae > Viscum > Viscum album. The sequence goes on along the minus strand of OY728152.1, from coordinate 2,129,626,476 downwards.
CATAACATCATGTTTCCCATTTTTAGGAATATGATAATGTCGTTCATATGTACGCCCAACTACAACATCGCAAAGTGATGTTCCTCATTCATTCATTGCATGGATTTTTTTACGGATTGGTTTAATGTAAATATGTGATAAATATATCCTAAAAATTTTATTGTAATTATAATATATATATATAATCTTTACTATTCATTCTTTCAATATGAGAAGATAATTGAAACAATATCCCTGTATATATACGACCAACCGTCTCCATCAATTATGTATTTCATTTCATATTTGTATGTTTTAAGTATTGTTATAAATACATATATAATTAATATATATGATATTTATATAATTTTATATATTAATTAAATGTCCAAATCATTATCAAATTATGATGACCGACAATATAAAAAAATAAAATTTACAAAAAAATCCATACGGTTATTATTATCATTTTTTGAATAAAAAAGTTTTCAAATTTTATTAATTTTTAAAAATTAATTATTCAAAGGGAGATGATATTTTTCATCATGAAATGTTATAAATTATTTTAATGAATAATTTATTTGTTTTAAATGGTTGTATTAAAGGAATGGATTTTGAAATTGTTTTATGTTTTAGAATATTATTTTTACACAAATTTTATTTTCCTTAAGAAATATTCTATGTTAACTTTCAAAATCCATTACCATATTGCATAAAATTAAATTTATTACTGAATATATCACACAAGGAAAACAATATTATACTTTACTTGAATGATTTATGTTCAATGTGACTAGTTTTGTATGAAACATGATTCTCTTCCATGTGTTATACCATGATAAAATTATTGTGAAACTCATTTATTTTTCATATTTTAATAATGATTAAAAGATATTATTATAGAAGAAATTTATTTTACCCATGTAAATGCGGTTTGAAATTTTTTAAAATGAACGATATTTGCTTTTAATGGTAAAATATTGTTATAAAGGGTACAAAGATTATTTATGATGATATGGAATCTCGTTGAACTCTATTCATGTTATGATTATTTAAAAATACATATATCATGTGGTGGTGTAGATAGCATCCTGAAAGGCCAATATATCTTACATGATGGATGAAACCCTATAGTACTCCAATTATTTGCATAATTATTTCATATATCTATTGAGATATGCATGGATCTAATGTGATGTGAACCGTGTATAGTAATACATGGATTCCATTGGGAGTGTTGGTGTGTCCCACCCAAGTGGTTTATCCTATTATGTGTGAACATGATTAAATATTCAAAATGATATGTGTGGTAATGGTTGAATGTCTATTATCAAACCAAATGTGTTAACCTGGTTATATTCATTAATGTTTTTAATGATAAAATTGGATGTGTGTGATACAAATCATTTTTTATTCCTATTTTATGCTCTTATGGATCATGTTATTTTATTATCTTATAATTAATTTATTATAAACATCCATTCAGTATCTTCCTCTACCATAAAACCACAAATCTGGAGCCCTAAGATGGTCACCACATGACAACAACTGTGTTCACCATACAATAGAGTTTGTTGATTATAGTGACAGTTTAATAGAATACATGGTAGAATATAACCTCTTTACTAGGTTAATAATTAGAATATAGGAATATAAATGCATGGAAATATAAAAAAATATACTAGAAACATGTGACAATAAACATTTCCCAAACATGGTAGAAAACAAAATTAGTTGATAAATTTGTCATGACATGATAAAAATGAAAATAGTGAAGAAAACCTAAAATAATTATAAGTAGTTAAATCCCAAAAAATGGGGCCTGACTACATGTTAGGATTATAATCCCGGAAAATTCCCATCCCACTCAACAACATGTTATTGGTCATTTACCCTTGTCCAGAAATGAAACCATAAAATCATCTCAGGTACCCAATGGTGGCCCGAGAAGGTTATGAGTAAAACTCAGTAGTATAAGACCAACTATGGGTAAAAAATATATAATATAAATATATATTTCTGGAAAATACAAGGTAAATAATATGACAACCAAATAATACTTAGGTTCCATTATTTACCAATATTTAATTAATAATTTTCGTTATTTTTCCATGGTTTACGAATTTACTTCATTTTTTATTTTTCATTAGCATGTCAATCACTGTGAGTATAGGAATAATTCAATATAACTATCTCACTATATACCAACATTTTATGTTAAATGACATAAAATTGTTGTTGGATCCTTATTCTAGGTAGTTTCATCCAATGAAACAATTTGGGGTCTAGATCCTCTTCCTGACATCTTGTCCTGTGAATTCTGTTGGTGTGGTTTAGAGCCTCAATCAAACCCAACTCATTGGAGGAGCCTCATCCCATTATCCAACACACCACTAAGCGATGTGCACGTTCTTATGAATCCATTTATCACATAAACCACATAAATAACTATACACAATCATTACATATTACATTCACATTTCAAAACAATTAAATATATGAATTATGATCAAACCTTAACCCATTAGAATAATTACCATTTACATTGAATGGTTTATTTGGCTCATTTTTTGTCATGGCATAATATATTAATAATATTCAATAATTTGCATACATTTTCCTATTTACTATATTCATAATTTATTATAAATTATCCCATTTAAAAAATTAAAAAATCAACAAGCATGTGACCATTTACATAGGTTCATAATTCCACATGTTGTAACCCACATATAATTTTCATGTACAATTCATAATACATTTATAAAAATCATATTATTTCATCTAACACTTTAAATAACAATCCAAACAATTTTTTATGAAACTATCTATGTCTATCCACAACAAACCATATGATTTTTTCATGAAACTAACATATCAACATGTTCATTGGGTGATGTAGTTTCTCACAATTAATTTTTATACTTAACAACATAATTTTACACATTCAGAAATGATGGTGCACCCCATGGATGACCTAAAATTTGTATAGTAAAAGTCAATGCATCCCATGGGAATCATGTGGGGTTACATTCATCATTTAGCCTACCAATTTACCAAATATATCAATTTGAATAAAATGAAAAACATTATAAAACCTTTAACACAACTAGGATTACACAAATAAACTTCACAGATATGTGATATAACATGTAGATGACCTACCTATATCTCAAGATGAACACACTCTTATCCCTGAACTATGTCTAAATTTCAAATACCATTTCTAGTACCAACCCATGATCTAATGGGTAAAGAGGGATTAATATATTTTTAAGGATAATAACATGATCATAAGCGCTAATATGTAATATAAAAAATGTGGAGATATAGACTTACCTGGAGCACCGATCTATAACCAAAAATACCCCAAATGGCCTAGAATCCAAGGAGATTGACCGTTGTAATGATTTGGGGATTTAGTTTTGTTACTAGGACTATATGAGTAATAATGTGAAAGAAAATTGGGTGACAAACATAAAATACATTGAGTAAAATCGTAATTTACCACATCTTAATGGGTTTCACGGTTTGGTCACACAGTTTCCCATTTATCTTCACGTCATGGACCAGCCCCCACCCAAGAGAGGTCTAAGTCAGACGAATAACTCATGATGATGCACATTTTGAAAAACCATTCACCAAGCATGATGAATTCCTTTGTCAAATACCCCTTATCTTGAAATCCCCCTTTACATGGTCTGATTAACAATTAATCCCTCCTCCTACCTAACACGATTTAGGTTGAAAAATACCCTTATCTATGTACCAACCATGAAACATACATTGGATGGCCATTCCACCCCTTAATATCATGTCCCAAACCCCTAAGAAGCATCCAATCCTCCTCATACATTCATTAAATATTTCATTAAATCATTTTATGAGATTTAGAACAAATTTAAAATATGGAAATACATACATTAATTCTATGATCTTCAAACCTACTGGCCTTATAATGGATAATCCTTTATTTTCACATTCAAACATCATTGTGCTTGTGAAGAAATGATATTAGGCCACATAAACTACATATCATACACCCTCATTAATTTTTCTTCTAATACAATACCTTGAATATAGGAAACTCATTCATGGTAGCACAGTTTTTCATAGAATAGAATTCTTATTATGATCTACAATAACATCCATATTCATCTTATTGGAAGCATCAACCTAATGATAAAAACCCTAAACATCAAAAATGTTAGATGGTTCCTGGTGAAATTTTGGAATATGTTACACAAAAAAACATGCATATCATTGTAACTCTCTAGAATAGCTGACCAGTATTCCACCAGTCTGATCATCTCCACAATATCAAATTGTCCCATATACATAGGTGAAAAAATAACATGATTTTTAATCTAAATTTGACCTAACCATGTTCATATCTAAATAAGAACTTGATGACCCACCACAAAATCACGTGGTCTAAAATTACAATATATTTTCCTTTCTTCTTTTCTAAGTTCTAGAAATCCACTTTCGGATACAGGGAAATTCAACCAAATTATCATGATGATACCCGATCCAAACAACTCTAATTCCCCATCATCCATTAAACATTATAGAGACCAATGTTGGATTCTATGGAAAACCTTATATGGTTTCATATGAATCATCATAAGGTATCTATTATCGTGAGCATAAAAAAACAAGTGGAACATGATTTTCCCAATAACCACCAAAATTAGGGATACATGATCTCAACATGTACTCTTGTACCTGAATGGAATGATCTAACTACCCATCTATCGGTCAGTGGAATGGTGAACTCAAAAACACATGGGTACCTAGAACCATAATTAATCCATGCATGTAGTATGAAATAGAATATGGATCCTGATTGGAAACTATCGTTCATAGCATCCCATGAAACAATACTACATTTCCAACATCCAATGAACCTAAATGATCAATGGTAAAAATATCGTGAATTCGTAAGAAATGATCAACCATTGTCAACTAATCCATGAATACACAATTCACATTAGTTTTCAGAAGCATATAAAGACTCCCACCATGAAATCCATCATCAAATAATCCCATTTCCATTTTAAAATTGGAAAAAGATGTAGCAAGACATTCGATCATCAATTCTTGGCATTCACCATTTGACAGAAATATACGTTTTCCATGAATCCAACAACTTCATTATTCATCCATAGTCACCATACTACCTATGAATATCACGATACATTTAGGCCATTGTTGGTCACACTGACCACTTCAATGCATGAAAGTAACCCATTATATTATCCTATATACATGTTGGCATGCTAATATGACCACAAATATATATTATTTCATCATTACAAATAGAAAAACCAGATGGTGACTCCCCACCATTAAAACCAACCTTAATGAAAATCAATTTTTTATCCGTATAATTAGTTTCCTTAATCCATTTCAGCAGCATGTACTCAACTACTATGGGTGAAAGGGTAATCATTCCATGCCTTTCCATTTCTTCATGATTCCCCTCAACAAAAAAATCCATCATTCTACACTCAGAACTGGATTCTTCAACCGCTTTATATTCTTTCTTCTAAATCAAATAATCTACAACTCTACTTCTATCTACCGGGGTGTATACCTAGTCAATTTCGATTTACTACATATACTCAACCCATATTCACTAACGGAGATTAATATAATTAAGAGATAAGATATACATAAAGATTTTATGATTATTAATCACCAAAAACCATAGTAAAAAATTTTAAGACCACAAACACATTAATTCATAATCCACCATGAAAAAATATTGACCATAAATAGGGTAAATTCATTCATTAGGCACCAAACTTAGATAAACATATTCAACAACTAGATCATGTTTCATCACCACTACCCAATCCATGCACTTGATGCATAAAAAAAATCAATATTCTATTGCCGGCCTAAGAAGAATCCGAATTGTTGTGTCTACCAGCCAATTCATTAACACCCAGAAGGCAATATCACATGCATCAAACCATTAAAACATGATTTCATTAATGGTTAACAAGAAATAGGTTAATCCAAATGGGATAATTATATTAAAATCATTTGTTAGTAGCCATATAATCCTATAAATATTTCTATATGATATACATTCTTGGGATTCAACCAATGTACAATAGAGTGAACATTATCTGGATCCACTGAAATACCTTCATCATAGATAATATTACTCATGAAATGTTCCCTATTAATACTAAAAAATCATTTTGTTTGTTTTTGCAATTATTTTTCTCTATTAGTGTACTCAGGATGATTTCCTGATGTTTGAAAAGATCGTCCTGAGTAATTCATTACCCAAAGATGTCATCAACATGGAAACAAGAAAATGATAATAGAAAGGATGAAATATTCTTCTCATTATGGCTATAAACATTATAATAGAATTGGACAACCTGAACGACATCACAATAAACTCATACAACCCATGCATGATCCTGAAATATGTTTTTGGTATATAAAATTGGCACACACATAGATGATGATACCTCAATCAAAAATCAATAATGGAGAGCACAGAAGAATTAATTAGCTATTAAATAACGACATCGATCCGAAGATATTTTTTCAATTCCTAACATCCATCTGATTTAACTTCTAATAATACACAAAAAACCTCAATGATCAATTATTATATCGAAATACATTACTATAGAACCCCATAGTGTTGTCCATGGATGAATTAATCTATTTTTTTTCAATCCCTCAAACTGGGTTTAATGCTCAAATAGTTCTATCGGTGCCATTCTATATGGAGAAGTAGAACCCGATTAATACCCTAATAAAAGATCTATTTTGAATAACACATTCCTTTTAGGTGGTTTCCCAAAGAAATATTTTGAAAATATATCATAGAAATGATCCACCATCAGAGGAAATATATTATTCTCTACTCCACCATCAATAGACAAAAGAAAATCCACACATGCTATGAGTTTCACCAACTACTATCAAACTGGCCATGTATGACCTACATAGAAATCTGATTCCCCAAGGACAACCTAGGTATCTCCTTCTAGTGATGTGAAAGTTACCCTATGATGGTAACAGTCAATATGGAAATTTTACAATACTAAAAAAACCATTCCAGAAAACCACTCAAACCCAATAATTCTCATGAATAAAATAATCCCACAAATAATTGAACCCACCATCCTCAAGAGCACACCTTTTTACTGATGAATATTTTATTCTGACACCCCTAATGTTGTATCGATGTACATGACCCAAAAATTGGTTAAACGGCTAGGACCAACACACAAAAATAGGTTGATATAAATGAATTTGAACCACTTATATTTAATAGAGGACTATAATAAGTCAGTAATACTAGAGTAATACCTCAAACTATTGATGGACCATACTCACAACTAATAGACGATGGATGAAATTCCTGAAGAAAGAAAATTATTCAACCTTATTATCTAATATAGGATCACATTGTTTCATTACCATACTGATATAGTTTCTATCATTTGGGTGTACCTCATCCATTAACCTATCTAGTACGGTAGGGATATGCCAAATTGTCTACATAGAATAGGGTAATTGTCCAACTTATTGTACTATGAATCAAACAAAATCCTCCACAACTATCCATATGTTGGGGGTTCCTACAAAACATCTAAACATTTCCCACCCTGCTACTCACTTGCTAACCAACTGGTCATCGAGGACACTATATGTGTAGGTTCCCCGGTCAACCTAATTGACTGCAGAAAATAAAATCTCCATCATGAGAGGATAGTAAACTTTTCAGTGTTCTTTTTCAGACAACTCCATGGTGTAATCTATAAAATTGATAATTCCTACTATCAAATGATAAACCCCAAATTCATCCAACTAAAACTGTCATTCAATCACATGTAACCTCTTTAGGATTCATTCTGAAATAAGGTCCTTCTCCACCTCATCTATAACTCGTTTCTTATTTAATATATACACCCAGTACATAATATCATGTCTGTGAACAACCAGTACATGCCTCTGTGTATTATCCTCCTCCCCCATCATTTCTCGGACAAAGAATTTTACTCAATAATGTGGCTACCATAGTCCATCACTAATATCAAGCCCTGGGGAAACAAAATAAACTCTACAACCTTATACTTACACAGGGTCTCTAGATATAAATAATCAAGATACATTTCCATTAAATCCTTTCATACAACCCTATCATCCAGCTTGGTCTGAACCCGAGTATCTCACCATAATTTTATATGAATCTGAAAATTGTATGCCCATATCTTGTCACTCTTCTCCCCAAGAGCCTCTATTTGATCAAGAATGTTTTAAACAGATTTATTCTAAAACATGACTACATCAGGTCCTCCGTCTCTAGTAAACATTAGAGGGTGTCACAGCTGAAACTACCATGTCAGCTCAATCATTCATTTAACTACCCACCATGGGTCCTGTACCATCATCTACATAAAATGAAAAAATTTATCAGGGAACTTCTCCTCTCCCCTATTACACGGGATCAACTTGTTTTCTTTCTCCATTATTTATAGGCAATTCCATTGTGACGTCATCTTTTCTCCCAACTAGGACAGAACATCCTAGTAGAATTTATTTACAATTCCAAAAAAACCTCTTGGAATACATGACATAAAACATCCGTAGTTTTTTCAAAATAGGTCTCTCCACTAGCCATAACAACCCATTACACATACACTGTCTAAAATGATAACTTTAGAGAAATTTCACTAACTTTAACCATCCCTATCAAGATTCATGGTGAACATGGGGTAAACAAACCTAAATTTTGAAAAATATTTCATTAGACATCACTTTTAGACCTTTTACACAATCATGATGTATATAATTATTCTTAGTCACATTTCCCATTTCACACCGTGTTAAAACTGACATTTTATCTCATTTAAAACACTTATATAAGCACATTTCCCTAAATATTCATCAAAATTATCTCAATTAACTATTTAGATTACCATTATTAGATATGAATTTATATTCATTCTAATGGAAAAAAGAAATTCTCTTTATCCCACATGTTACACACCTTGTCCACCAAGGTTCCCATCATGTTCCTTGTCACCTATTTCCCAGGGTGAAAAATATGATACATGAATTCATATCCTTGTCTCATATTGGCTAAAAGTAAAATTTCAAAAAATAGTTACATCACACAATAAGTGAATATTACAATGGTGAAATAACATCTAACCATAAAAACATACCCCAAAAACATCAAACCTGCCTTATGATAATGGGCTTCCCCTATACATGGGTGAGATATCTCCAAAGAACGAGCTCATTCCCCAACACCAACACATCATAGTCTCATGTAGACCATTCCAAAAAAATATTACAATAGAAAAGAACCTCCTTTGATAAAACCTTGTAACATACCATACTAGTAATCCACTAAATTGGTTCCCTAATTTGGGTCACCACATGACCTCAAGTGTACCACCTCCTATGCCAATGGTTTCCAAGTAGCAGTGAGGGTCTAATAGACCACATGGAGAGAATATAACATAATTACTATTGTAATAATTAATAGATAACATAGAAAATAAAGATAATTATAATCAATGAAAATGAAACATGTGATGCCAACCATTTACACAACACAGTACAAAACTTAACCAAACGAGAAATTGGCCATCTCATGCTAACTGCAAAAAAATTGTAGAAAACAAAAAATAATGTTAAAAAACAAAACTAAAAAATAGGTCCTAACACCACGTCCAGATCCACACCCATGCACAACCCAATCCCATTCAACTCTTCATCAATGTTCAATTCCCCTTTAATAGACATGAAACTATGAAATCTTCTTGGATAACCATTAATAAACCAAGAAGGGTGTGATTACAACTCAGTAAGCCACCAATAATGGTTTTAAAAAAAATCCCATTTCAAAATAGATATTTCATTCAAATACTAGATAAATGATTTGGTAAACAATGAATAATCTGGTTCCAATATTTAACAATATTTTATTTAAACATTTTAATCATTATTCTATGGGTTAAGCATTTAAATAATTTATAATACAAAGTATTTCGATCAATAAGGAATCCTAAGGGAACAAGTCAAATTCTCTATCATACAAAGGAAAACCATTTCATAACAAATAACATTACACTTACCTTTGAGCCTCAATCCTAGTAGTTTCATCCAATGCGACCACTAGGGATATAGAGCCTTATTCTGACTCCATATATCATACATTAATGGGGTTGGGTTTAGAGCCTCAGTCCAATACAACTCATAAAAAGAGACACTGAACATTATCCTACATGCCAACGAGACAGGTTCACATGAATATTTATCGAATTATCACATAATCCACATCATAAACTATTCATAATCAATGCAAATGACATTATCATTTCATAAAAATTCAACTTATGAATTCACATTAAACCTCAACCCAATATCAAAATTACCATATACATTCAATATCCCATTTAGACTATTTTACATTATCAGGAGTTAACATTTTAATAATATTTAATGATTCCAAAAAATCGTATTTATCATATTAATAAATTTCTATATGCTATAACATTCAACACATTCATCAACTTAATTGAATTTTACCATTTCGACATTTACATCATTCTAGATTCACTGTCCCACTTACTCATTTCTAGTACAATTCATACATAATTTAACAAATTAAAATTATTTCATCCAACCCATTTCATAACAAATATAGAGATACCTTATGAAAATAACCAAGTCTATCTTAAAATATTCTTATTTTATATTAACTCAAGTAGTATAGAAAAATATTTATTGAGGTTCAGCATTATCACAATTCATTTCTATTTATAACATCACAATGTTTCATGATCCAGAATGTTGGAACATCCAATAAGAGGCCCTAAATAAGTCTAATCAATTTCAATGCATCACACATGGATCATGAGGGGTTAAGTTCATTATTTTTCCATCCAGTTTACCAAATATAAGAAATATTGTCAAATGCACAACAAGATAGAACTATTAACACAACTACACATCTCGATGTCAACTTCAAGACTATAGGATATAACATTTAGACCACGTACATATATCTGAAGGTAAACACCCTCTTATCATTGGACATTGAAATTGATTAAAAACCCCATTAAAGTCTCATCCCATGATTTATTGGGAATATATGGGTATATGTATTCAGAAGAAGAATGACAAAACCACATGCCTTAATCTTGAAAGGGGATCTAATATGAGCAGTAGACATACCCAATAATTCAATATGCAACAAACAGTACTCAAAATTTCCATGAATGGATGTAGATCTACCTTTGGGAAGAATTTGGGGTCTAGGTTCGTTACTAGGATTAGGGAAGGATGAAATGGGAGGAAATTATTCGGAGACAGTTACAATGTTAGGGGAAAAATGGTATTTTATAACTTTTTTAATGGGGTTCACAATTTTGCCACAGGGTTTACAAAACCATGTGCCAATAGTTTTCCAACCACTAACCAAGAGGGGTCTAATGTCTCATATATACATGGGGAACATTCACATTTTGAAAAGTTTTTTTCCAACCGTGAAGAAATCATCTCTCCATGAAAACATTGTTTAGCCTCCTCCTTTAAAAGGTTTATCTAACTTTTCACAACTACTCTTGCCTACCATTGTTTTGGAAAATGGATACCCCTATCCATGTTCCTATAGTGAAGCATGCACAAAATGACAATTTACCCATTTTTTCCTGTCTTATTCACTTGAGACACCCCCCAACCACCTATTACATTCATTAAAAATTTCATTATCTCATTTTGTGAAATTTAAAAAAATTTATATAGGGACACACCGCCATGAAGTATAGGATCTTACAAAATCAATATTCTATGACTCGTGATTATTATATTTTTATATGAAGGGTGTGGTTTTCCAAATTTATTCTCATGTTATCATTCTCTTATCTTCATGTTATGATTAGTACATTCATTATATAACCTTACTGATTATCTGACGTGACCTTTATTATGCCTACTTTCCATGGTGTTTGAAGAATGGTTTTATGTGGGAGTAAAAAAGTGGAATTTTTTTGAGGGAAATAGTGATGATTTTTCACCAGACAAGAATATAGTGATTCATGTTGAGAAAAACATTAAATGATTATTGTCCTTGGGAATGTTTTTGGGTAAGGAAATGAATATTCATATAAAAATATCACATATCCATGTAATAAGGTATTATGTTATTATAAATCTAAACCACCACCACTCTCCATAGTACAAAACATCCCCTAAAGGTATATTTATCCTCAGGTTAACGACTATTATCCCCTAAGTCATCACATAGATGGTGAAACCCAAATATGACCCACAAAACTATCCCTGGTCAGAGAGATCACAACTTATTTCAATCCCCTTAGCATGAAAAATATTATTGAATTATATCAATGACATTTTGTATAAACCTTCCTAAATTCAGTCTCAATAGATGGATCAAGGCACATCTCCATTTCTGAAGTCACTCTATGACATTTATCTCACCCAAACCATCTATACTTGTATAATGGAATGTACACCATTACAATATATGTCTTAGCGGTCCTCAATAAGACAGATAAGATCATTCGTCAGAGCTCACGACACACCCACTCTATGATGATTCTGTGTGTCTAGGATTCCAATTAATATTGGCCTAAAATATAAATGGAATAGGAATATATTTAGTTCACCATAGAATCCCTTACCTGAGAACCATGACATTTTATTTCCATGTACTTCAATGTATTTATCAATTAAATGATAATTTAAATATTTTAATTTAATTTAATTATTCATAAATAACTTGTTCATTTCACTAGTAGAATGGACTCAATAATAGGCATTCACAAAAACATCATTCATAAATCCATACATCCACATTAAATGAACTCCCACCTAAAATGAATATATTAACCATTTTATATTCTAAAGGATTGAACCTATCATAAGGACATCTCCACATCTTGATAAGAAAACAATATACCAATCCATCAAACAAGATCATATTAAAATAACAAAAATACTTAAATTAAATCATAAATAAATTTAATGAATTTTTCTATAATGACACATCAAAAAAATAATTTCAATCTGTAGTCCCCCAACACTAGAATAAAATTAATCAAGTCTAATTCTACTCATTATGAACACCCAATCCTAGGTAACAAATAATTACCCAAAAAATATATGTGATCCAATGGATAATTCTTACCCCAATTCTATAGAGGCAGTTATTAAATTCATGAGGAGACATGAAATACATCAAACTAAAAAAATTGCATGTTTACAATGCCTTGGGATGTATTCATCATTAGAATAATGAAATACCCATCATTTTTGGTCAATTAAAAAATTCATTGATGGAATTGAAATCAAATCCCAATCCAGACTCACCCCATATTTGAAAATATGGAGGGGATGATTAATGAAGTTCAAGGGAACTACAAATATTACTCAAATTAATGAAAAACACATTTCAAGGGAACCAAAAATTAGGGTTGAAAAATGTGGGATGACATAGGAAGAGAGGATATCTTCTCTCATGTTAGGGGGAAGCAATGTGGCCCCCACAAAATTAAATTATGTAGTTGAATTGTTGTAAAAATACCATTTTTAAAAAAATTGGGTAGTTTGATTGTTTTTTTAGTAAAATATTAAATATTTCTTCCACAAAGGTTCTAGTCACTACAAATGAAAACCCATATCCATTGGTTTAAACACATAGATTCGTTACTATTAACCTACAATTCAAAATGGTTCTAGAAACCAACTATAAAAACTCTCACGTTATGTCTTCAATTTTGTTTAGTCAATTCTTTCACCTCCAAGCACGAACAAAGTCCACACATTTTCAATTAAATCCCACATGGTTAACGCTTCACTATGGTATTTCCTTACTGAAAAATCATATACAATATAGATTGACAAGAATGTACTCCCATTTCTGGTAAACCCCCTTATTTTATTTAATCTCTTTGATAAGGACCATAAAACCCAGTTTTATTTCTCCCCAAAACTCATAGACTAATCCAATTGATATAAATACATTCTCAAACATGATACGATTATTTTTCCATATATTGTTTGAAAAAAATCACATCATTATTCTCAAACTCATAGGACTCCATTCTATATCCCAATTCATAATCTAACCATCCACTTATTTTAAAAAATAAAATTTCCCTTGTAATAAATCATTACATACACATACGATATTATAATCTCCACAATATATATCATCTCATCTCTAATATTTTCTTGTTGTTTTCAATATTTATTACCTATCCTTCATCTTTTATTAATCATCTATAACATAGTTATGTTCGTAACGTGAATTCTCAATTCTAGAGAGTACGTCCCAAGAGAAGATGATTCAGTAGCAAAAAACCATTTAAAAACATGAATCAGTTTTGAAACACATATATTGTGGTTACATATTCATCCATATTGATAGAAATTATTCTTACATCACCTAATTTATCAATCATCATAATGTTCCCCCCAATATCAAAATTAAATAAAAAAAATTCCATACCTTAAATCCCATGTCCACTTGAATTTCCAACAATAACAATGTAACCATATTATAATGATGCAACATGCGTGAATCCAAACTCCCAAAATTAGAACACACATTAGAACACTATTCAAACACTGTTTCTTATCCTCACTGCTAATTAAAAAAATAGTTCTTGATGATTTGAATGGATTCCATGGAACAATTTCGAATTATTTTTTTAAAATGAAAATACCAATCCATAAGAGATTTTACACATATATGTTTTATACATTAAAAGATCAAATAATGTATTGGTAGAAAAACAATTAATGATTTATAGAAATTTTTTTCTATCAGATGGATTTTTTACATGAAAGGACATATATTTATATTTTACGTTGAATTGTATTGAAAAAAAATTCGTGCATAGAATGATAAAATTACATTTGTCTATGCTTGATGGAAAGTATCATATTTTGTTTTATAAAAAATTATCAAGAAAAAATCTTCAGATGAAGGCATATAATTTATTATAAAAACATTTATAACATCATTTAAATGAAGAACCATTACTCCACATAAAAAAAATTTCATATTCCAATAGATATATTCCATAGACACTTTATCAATGTATATTTTTCGATAAATAAATGAAGAAGTTGTTCATAACATTTCATGAAAATTTTTATTTTATATTCTCTGACTATAACCAACTCTATGATTCACGGAATATTATATTTGGTAATTTATCAAAAATTGAATTCAAATTATATGTGGATGAATCTTTTCTCTCATTAACTTTCAAGAGTTTCGATAAAGTGTTTCTCTAATTTTTTATAGTGAATGCTTCACTATAATTATTTTTTATACTATAACAAATGGAATCTATTTTCTATAAATTTATTAAATAAATAATGTTTATTTTAATTTCAATTTATTTGTCTAATCAGTCTTGACCCATGTCACACAAGGAATGGAGGGAAATCGGGTTTTAAAATATAGAGTGATAAGTTGTTCATATGTCTGGAGAAATATTATACTGACCTACCATAGTGAATGGGGAATTCCAGGGCTAGGAAGTAAGACATTAATAGTTTGGATAAAATATTTGATACCTTTATTCTAATTAATACACCATATATATTGATGGAAAATGTTCATTATCATACATATGAAGATATTTATGATATTCTTGCAGACATTATTAAATAAGCATTTTATTGATATTATTGTCAACTAAAATTATTAATTATTTTTCATTGTGCATGTATTATTATATTTTCATAATATTTTTTATAAATAAATCATACTTATTTTTTAATAAATTATATCACTGTTTCCAAAAAAAATTAATTTCTTAAAAATTTTAGTGGACACGTATATTTTATTTTTGTAAACAACAATTCAGCCCCTTTATAGTGAAACTATAATCTTTTGATCAGACAATTTTATCATATTAGTGTTATAATTATAATAATATTTTACCCTGATGTGTATTTTTAAAAAAAAATTCTTGTTTTTATGATTCATGATATCCATTGAGAAATTAGAAAATATAAATCCCAAAAGACCACATATATTTCATGACACTCATTATGAATACTTGAGAATGTGACTGTTGAATTTTGATATCAATAAATAAATTGATGATGTTTTTATATAATAAGTAACATCATATTTTCAAAAAATAAATTACTATTTTTATAAAACATAAAATTTTGGAAAATTGGATTAATTATAATATTACAAATTATCAATTATGTTAAATGAAAACAAATATCTATGATCTGATTTATTTTAATCAAACTATGAATATTAAATATTAATGAATCCAAAAGTTACCCATTTTTTGAAAACCAAATATATTGAAACTAAAAGAAAAATTCTTATCATATACTATATATTATTTGATTTCATACATGGAAAATCATACGTCAAAATTTATCCAATATTTATGATGACTTTTAATACATTAAAATATCATTGATATAAATACATTACTGATAAAAAAAATATCTTTATTATTTTACCAATATCATTCCTAATTATTTGAAATCAATGTGGATTACTCTATATGAAATAGAACATCATACTATGTTATGTTTGGAAGATATTATTGGATCTCTCAGGCATTATGATAGTCGATTTAAATGATATAATAGTAAATGAATGAAAATTAATGGAGTATATTTTTCCTCAACTTCTATTGTATTAATAAAATATAGTTTAGTTGGTAATGTTACTGAATATCAAAAGATTATATAAGTAATAGTTGATATTACAAATATTTCATCTAGATATAGTGAAAATATAATAATAAATATTTATAAAAGGGAGAAAATGGGAGTTGGGAAAATGAATATTTATTAAATAAAAATGAAATATATAAAAGGGAAAACTAACATTAAGGATGCATTATATAATATTTTATTTGAATATAAAAATCCTATGAACATTTGAATATATATTCTTTGATTTCATAAAAATGATAAGAATGATTAAAGTCGAGAAAGTTTCAAAAAGATCAAAGTCATGAATAATATGAATCTTTAGAATTGATGCAGTGAAATTGGATTTGATAATTATTAACAAAATTTCACTATTAATAACTATGAGTAATTGAAAAATATTATTAGATATGATGAAATTAAAACGTCCAACAATTGATTCATGTATTGGGTATCTACATTATCCATTACCACATTTTATTTGAATACATGTATTTATTATTCATATGATATATATATTTCATCCTCATATGAATTAATATATAAAACATATCAGCATATAGATTAATTACATTTGTTCTGTAAGTTTCAAGATATTATAATTTGTTAGAAATATAAATTAATATATTATCTAATAAATATAAACAACATAATGAATCCTATTCCACAAAAAATTTACTTATTTCAATATATATATATAATGATTTAAAATATCAATAAAGAATTTGTATATAAATATATTTCTAGTTAAACTAATTAAAATAATTATATTATTGTGAAACTAAATTATGAAGTCATTCGTATGAATAAGTTACATTCATATATTACCTAGAGGAATGAAACATATGATAAAATATTGTTAGAGTTCCAAAAATTTTGAAGTACATATTCGATATATTTTACTACATCAATTGAATTGAGATTAATAATGTTGTTCCAAAATGTTATACCTTCTATACATAATATCAATGTGGATGAAACTGGAATAATAATTATCCATTAGAATAGTTATCTATCTTTGGGATATTATATTGAATATATATAAAATTATTTGGTATCTTTTCATCTTATAGAGGATAAATATATGTGGATCTCTTCATTGTTATTTTCTAATACATCTCGACTTAAGCAGGTTTGGGTACCAAGACATTATCTATTCTACTTCTTGAAAATAATAAGGATATAGATGGTAATATACAGTACATGATGATGGATGATCCACACCCATGACTAGAATAAAAAAAATCTTAATATTATAATGATTAAATATTTAAAATTCACTATTAGTGATAATTTTCACATATAATTGTATTATAATAATGATATTATTATTGTTGTAAAAATATTAATTTGAAATGTTTTATTTTTTAGGGATTAATCATATATTCATTATCCTAATAAAACTATTTGATTAAGGTTACATTGTGAATGTTATGAAGAATAAATTTTTTGTTCATATATTTGAATATAAATTTATTTATTCTCTTGATAGGAATAAGAATATATACTCAATAAAAATTTACACCATAAAAAGAAAGAACTACCATACCAAAGTCAAATAGAGGATCTATCTAGATTTTGGAATACATTTTTCAGGCAACTTAATGTTATATAACTACAAAACCTTTTTATAAATGTAATTCATATTGATTTACACTATTAACGGATTAATTATTCTATTTTCATGAACCTTGACAACATTGGAAGGATACAAAAGCCCTGATTTAAAACTATCAATGATGTTTCATGTTTTGATTATTTAAATTTCATGCATTTGGATTTATTATCTCTATCCCAAAATATTTGTGTTATTGTTATAACAAATGTTTATGAATTAGTTTATGACTACACTAGATATATGTGGGTCTATTTTCTAGATAAAAAAACTAAAGAAGTTTTTTGTTTTAAATTTTTTGAAACCGGTGTTAAAAATATAAAATTATATATTTGGTAACTATTAATAGGGACCATGGAAAAAAATATTTAAATTCAAATTTTTTATATTTTTAGTACAATATTTATTATAAATAGATTCTAATCTCATGGTAAATGAGAAAAAGTTCCATATCTGAATAATGAAAAAATTTTCTTCATGAGATTACTAGGATTTGGTTGGTTGAATACTTATTTTCAAAAATAAATTTGTATAAATAAGTAAGTACATCCTATTATACTAAAAATGTTTAATAATTAGACCATTTATAAATAAATTTTTTATATATTGTGTATGTGATGAAATCCAACACATTCTAACATTTTACCATTAGGATAAAAACAACCATCGCGAATATTAATGATATTTTACTTAAATTTAATTCAAAATATAATGAATGAATTATTCATGGATATTCTATAACTGGTATAGATATTGAGTTTTATTGACCAAAAATAAGTAATATTCTGAAAAAATTTCATGTTAAATTGTACGAAACTAATATTTTTTTTAAAATAACCTGAAATCACATCATCATTTGGTCTATTAAAAAGGTAGTTTTTTTAATTTTTGGAATGATATTAGAATGATATAATTTTTGAATAATTTTACTTTTGATGGGATACCTTATGAAAAAAACCCAGCCTTTTGTAAAAAAACAATTTTACAAAACAATGATATAATAAAACTATAAGGATTCATCCAATGATAAGATTATTCCTGATGTTGATAAACTGGTCAAAATAGATATGAAAAGAATTTGATCATTGATATTTTAATGTAAATTCAAACATAAAGATTATAATTCTTCTTTAGGTGAAAAATATTTTATTATTATAATGTAGCATGAACTCAATGAATTATTGAGGCATTGTGAATCCTCTTTAGTATAATGTGCTATATAATTTCCAGTAATTGGAGTTAAATTTGAATTTCATATATTACTACATTAAATAGGAATAATTTTATCTAATAAGGAGATATTTTTTGAAAAGGATATAATCAAAATGATTGAATAAAATATTAAGAATATGTTTCTCTAATATTTAGACTTGAATATAATTGTATTCATCTACCTTCCTCGGAATTCTTAACATTTACATATTTTCAATTGGATATGAAGTGCTATTTTTATAACCGATATGTATTCATGGACATTTACATAGAACAATCAACTACTTTTGAAAATTGAAAAAATCCATATTATTTATTTACACATACAAAGGCACCATATATTCTTAAACAAGACTCAATATCCCATTCTAATAGACATGTTGGATTTCGTTTAAAAATCTATTTTATTAGAACTCTAGATCCAACTCTTATTATTGAAAAAATTGCCTAATTAATACTAAATTTTTATAATTAATTTTGATGAAAGTATATTATTCATAACTCAAAACGATTTTTTTTCATTTTTATAACTTTTGAAGAGTGATTTCTAAATGAGCATTATGTGTCAAATAAATTATCTCAATGGTTTACAAATATCTTGAAAACCATATGTAACATTTACAACCAAATGAAATTACATAAATCATCTTCTTAAAAAGTGTGTGTATTATGATGTTTAAATTATTATTACTCTACTGAGTACATAAAAAGAATTAGATCATAATAAATATAAGAAACTAAGTTATAGAAATACATTTATTGGAATTAATAGTTGTTAACTATTATATATAGTTTTCTAGATTTAATTTAGTATATATTATTATATAATATTTTAAAGCTAATCCAAACATTTTCAAATATTAAAGAAATAAATCAGGTTTTTTTGCATTAAGTTAATGTAATTATGGGTCTTGATATATTTAATTATTTTTGAACAGAGTTTTATTAAAAAAATTATTTTATGATTACATCAATTGGAGAAAGATGGGTAGAAAAATAAAATATTAAAACTTTTTATGTCTTAGTGTAACATTTATTATCATTGTATTTAAATAATAGTTTCATGGACATTCCACCAATGACTATGAATAAATGGTAGCTATAATGTCATGTTTTTTGATCTTATGGTTGAAATATACACTTTGTAATATTAGAACGAGTTCAATTTTGACTCTTATTTTGGGGTAACAAAATTTTCCATTTTAATTTGTAAAAAAATAACAGAGCACTGACTACATATGTAAGCTGATATAAAAGATCATTTCCATTTGGATACCAAAAAAATAGATATTATATTTTACCTTAACACCATAAGGATTTACATATAAATTTAATATATAACATAGTGCATGAAAAACAATGAATCTATAAAAAAACACGTTGTTATTATATCCTAGCCATTGAAAATAATTATTTTACCTTTGTGTTTTGAATTTTGAAAAATAAACATACACTGTTGAGATTAGAATGATATTTAGAGTCTAAGAAGATTAACATACATTTTTGTTGAATAGTAACTTAAACCTTATGAATAATAATGAACCCATATAAATCGTAATATGGACATTATGAATAGTACAACAAACCAATTAAGTATAAATAAAATTTTGGCACCTTATAAATGAGAGTGAATATTTTTAAAATCTATAAATAAGTGTTGATATATTTTTGAGTAATACCATTTTAATTACAATGTTAAATTAATAAATTAAAATAAAATATAATATTTTTAAAAAAAATCATTCCTAAATAATACATTGGCATCATATGATTTTATAATTATTTAATGATACCATAGTTAATTTATGGATGTGTTATAATATCAGTTCTTAAATTAAAATCCATATTTTTCAAGTAAATAACTATTTTATTTATAAATCACATTTTACATATTTAGAAATTTATTTCGATATGGTGGAGTCCACATTTTTATTCAATATGTTAAAATATGGATACGATTAATTTTTTGCAGTTTTTTAAAATAATTGTTTTTTTGTGATTGATAAAACAAGGTAATTTACAGTATAAATATATTGTAATATAAATACTCTATTTAATGAGTCATAACCGATTTAATAACACTTGGTTCCAAATCACATTAACTTATTACATTTTTTGTTCACAAAAATCCACAATATTTCTTGTCAGGAGAATAATAAGAAAACAAGGAACAAGTTATTCAAAAGTAACCCGTCTCTTCCACTATAAAACCAACCCCTCAATTCCAATTCTCCTCACTACTATAAAACATTAATCTTATTAGTGTTCAACCAAAATATTATTCCCAATTCTCTCCCCCTGTCTAGGATTTCATGAACCTAATCTAGTCACCATCAAAACTGACAACCGAAATGGTTCGTGACACTACACGAATGGCGTTATCGATCCCCACGAACTGGTACGCGTTCTCGGGTATCCTGAAATAACATTTGGGAATGATTTACCTTAGGTTGTAAACATAAAACAACAAACATGTCCAATATATTACAAAAAAGAATTAAATTTCATAATTTAAAACAATTCTCAAAGACATTAACAAATGATGAAACTGAAAATGGATAACCAAAGAATCTCCTCCTGGCAAGGAGCACCACCCTCAGGCCATCTCTATGACACTGCGCCAAGAAGGAATGCTAGAAACCCGAACAAATTGCACTAAATGTTTTACCCAATCATCTAACAAAATAACGTAGTATACTTACACCTAAAGTTGTATGTAAGGTGTTGCTAAATCCCAGTATGATGACACCACTAAACGATTCAATGTGATAAATATTGTAAGATGAAAATAATACATGTTCTCATAAAAAAATGAAGGAAAATAAAAATTTTAAATATATATAACATTGAATAAAAATGGATATCAAGTGGGGTCACATAAAAAATAATAAAAAATTAAATAGATTTCAAAAGCTAATGAATATTGCAGAAAAAAATATATAATACGTTGATGGTATGCATAAAAAACCTAATGTGAATAAGCAATGGGAAATAACACCTAGGAAGTAGCTCGTTGTGGGTCCTAATTACCACATACTTTGGTGAAAGTAACCATACAAATATCTTTTCTCATGCACATGATCCACTGGTAGGGATGATACCCATAACCAAGTGGACCCCCAACAACATCATTAGCATCGTCATCATCATCATAGTTTAGTTAGTCTGGTCATCATCAAACATTCCAAGTGAAACTGTGGACAAACACCACAGGATCACCATCATACTAGTATGCGTCCACCCACCTAGATACTCGATTGTTGCCTCTTGTTATCAAACAGGTTTCACAAGTAATGATATGTAATTTAGAAATTAAAATACCCCATCTATGTCACACACACATCAAAAACACACATGTATATCACAAAAGTCACATAATAACCAATTTCATTCAAATTCATTTTGAAAGTATACCCACACAAAAACATCCCACAACACATTTAACATATTTATAACACTTCAAAAAATTCTCTAACAATTTTGTAAAACGTATACCAGATAGTTAAAATCACATAACATCCCAAACTCTGTTACATAATAATACTTTCACAGAAAAAATTCATTTTTCACATCATACTCACAAAAAACAGCCCACTTACATGTTTTGTTCCTTTCTTGTAATTTAATAAAACCTTCAAAAATTTATAAACCATTCTAAAAAGGTTTGACATCTTAATAAGTGAATTAAATTTAAAAACCACATATTAGGTGAATAGACTCACCAAAATGATACATGTATATCATCAACCAACTTCGTCTAAATCAATAAATCCTTTAAAATTTTCATAAATCAATCCCGAGGTGTATAACTATGTTTTTAACATAAAACATATTTCAAAACAATATTTCAATGCCAAAACCACAACAGATCATTTCCAAAACATAATTAGAAGCCAATTTCTATAAAAATATATCACTATTATACTTTATAAAACTACCACAAAAGAAATCACATGACTTACATTTGAAAAATACAATACTCAATGTAATAATGAATTTTAAAAACTACATGATTAAAAAAGGATACCAAAAATGGGATTTTCACCTCATAAAACATATTAAGAACATGATAAATTAATAAATCATGCAAGCCATCTCATAAATAATTTCATACACATGGAATCTCCTACCTTTTGTGTCAAAACACCCAATCTGTTGTGCAAAACATCAACCGCACCATCGCCGCACCACAAGGGAGTTAAAATTAACCTAAAACATCAATATTAGACCAATAATATCAAATAAAAAGCCTAGGTATGACCCCAACCATATGGACATTTTATAAACTCATTAAAAGTTGAAGAAACCCTAAGAACATAGGAGGAAAATGAGAGTAAACTAACTTAATTGAGAGATACGGAATAAAACTCCCTGAAATAATCCAGTAGCTGAATTTCCAAATAGAAAAAATGAATGAAATGTTTCAATAAGGCTGACTAGGTCACGTGAGAACTGAAATGGAGGTTATAGAGTAAAAAATGAAGGAGTTATGAAAAAACAATTTACCTCATTAGATATGGGCGATTTGAGATATCTAGAGATGTTTCCCCAAAAATTCATGATGAATATGAGATCCAAAGAGGGGTAGAGGAGCATTGGGTTTCACCTTGGGTATGTAGGATCATGTGAGAATTGGAATCAAAAATAAAACTTAAACAATTAATAAGATATTAAAAAATTAAAAAAGTAGGAAATGGGCTTTCATACAGGCCCAATATGATATTAAAAAACCCATAATAATCATGATTATAGATTACTATAATGTCTATATCGATGTTGGGGTTTTAATAACCCAGGGGTTGACAATTGGAAATTTTAATGGGTGTAAAATGATAAAAAATGAAAGAATTTATTAAATATAAAAAATTGGGGTTTAAATATGCAAATGGGATCTTGGTTTGGCACAAATCATGAAAACTCAGACTTTCCTCCCAAAATATATGAGAAACCCCCACAACAAAAAATTAATGGAAAATAAAATGATAAAATACCTTTAAATGAAGTCATGGATATGAAAATTCAACGAACCATAAAATTTTACACCATTAGAGAGCCACAATAAGGCCAAAAGCCAAAACCAATCCCAACTAAAGGCCAAAACAAACTCCTTTGATATGCTTTTCCCCACAAGTCCAAAACAACTCCAGTGATCAACTAAGAAGGAATACTATCACATTCCAAAACATAAACCACATTCTGGTAATGATCAATAACACTTCAAATTCATCCCAAACAAAATACCTCAAAAACTGTCTAACCAAGACTCAAAAAGTTTAACCAAACAAACCACAACATCGAACTATGTTACACTTACCTTACTATAACTAAACTATGGGCTTCTCTCTAATCCCAACGTTTACCCAAGGAATATGTTGGTAGCAGATATATTCAAACAAGACTACCTACATCCAAGCCATGATCATGGAAAAAACTAAGTTACTGATATAGGGATGCACATATGGGCTCCCCACCAAAAGAAACAACTTAAATTTCTCAAGACGGAATGAAAACATTAACAGGGGGAGGCCTGAATGGACTCCCCATCATAAGGGGTAGAATATCATTATAGTTTTGCATAAGAACATATATGAGACCTATAGTGGGTCTCCCCACTATAAGAACCAACCATATAAACCGACTAGCATAGACTGACATGAAAATACCCCAATATTTAATGAATTTTCCTGACCGTATGGTTAGTCCGCAAGGTTTGGTAAATCGTGTGCTAACCATGCCAAGAATTCTATCCAAAGGGGAGACATCCCACAGTTAGATGGTCCATGGTGAATGGCCATGTGGAGACTGAGTGATAGAAACTATCTCTTATCACACAATTTCCTATGTTGGCACACAATTACTACTAACTGAGCACAAATAGTTCTCATTAATCTATCTATCCCAGATTTTAAACTTTTCTCCAGAAACCCGAATGAATCCAAAGGGGGAATGTATGAACTCAGGGAACGACATGGAAACGAGGACCTCCTACCTCTACCAAAAATTGGGAAAAACAAGAACAAGATGATGAAACAAATGTTTTAAAATATTCCAAGCTTTCACACTGAGGAAAAAATTAAACAAATGAGTTTAATGACCTGGAAATTTCCCAAAAAACACTCCATCTCCATTATGGGACCTATGACTAGAACCCAAATTATTGATGCATCTTTGTCCACATAGTTAGGCTTCTGAAAACCCCAAATAGAATTTCTTCTTCCAGTGCCACAAACGACTACATCATGATCAGAAATGGGTTCTGCGAGACATAACACACTCCAACCTCACTTTATCATCACCCAAAATTTTACCGAAACAAGGGCTTAGAAGATGCACACACATCAACCCTTGTTTCTTCAGATTAGAAATGGAATAAGGAAAGGACATATAGAAACACCTTACTCTAAATAGAGGATGTTGATATTTCCTAAATGGAGACACACATCAAAAAATGAGACACCCTCAGTGGATTTCACAACAATCATGTTCCAGTCATATGACCACATGAAATCAAAAGGAATCATCGAACATGACCATATTGACTTATAAAATGAAGAAACTGAATGATATCTTATGCCAAGTCCCAAATAGCACAGGATTCTAGAAAAAGAAAACAATATCCTCTCTTGAACATATTTTCCACATAGGAGGATTAACATCAGCCCTCTCATCAAAGAGACTAGCGAAGGACCCATAGGCCCTCTTAGAGAACATCCAGCACTAACAACCCCAAAATACTATCACCTTTGATGACAAAAGTAACTTAAGTAACTATGGTATTTTCCAACCAGCTACAACAACTCTATCATTATAAGAGGCTTCCCAAAACCAAAAAAGGGAAATGAAGTAGACTCAATCTCGAAAGGGTGACAAAAAAATTCTTATACAGATCTACTGTAGGACCATCCCATGAAAAAAAATAGCTTTAAACTTTAGTCGTGCATTTACTCTTAGTGGGCGTATACCTTATCAAACAAGAGAACCCAATGACCCAAAAATATTATTCTATTAGTCAAATTGTGCCATATACTAGAACCAAACATGTGAGAGGAACCACCATAAAGGTTTCTCGAACATTTCTCAGAAGATACCACTACCCAACCTTTTAACCCCACTTACTAACAAAACACAAACCCAAAACACCATACGAACAACAGGGGTTCTTGGTTTCAAAATGTATGACAATAACAACATTTCACAAAAAAAAAAATAAGACACACCATCTCAATCCAGTGATCAAGAGATCATGTTTTCCTTAGAAATCAACTCAATGAAAATAAATGGTTCAGTGGTTAGCGTATCCACCGTTGGTACCCCATGGGCCTCACAAATTCATGTTTCCATGCCACACCTGTCACCCTCCTCATATATATCCTCCACTCATCCATTTATTTTTTTTAACAATTTATCATCACATGTAACCCTAGGATTGTGGATGCCAATGGAAATAACAAAGGTTAAAAGAAATAATCTTTCAGCTTTTCAAAAAAAAATAGGAAACCAATACTTACTTTTTGTCAAGACCTATTACCATGAAATAAACCGAATTTACATCTTACAAAAAATTTCATAAAGTCACAATAATTCAAATTAAATTTAACATTAAAACTATTTACATAAATTTGAAAACTTCCCATCCCATTTCAAAACACTCTTAGTATAATGAAAACTCTATTTCATCAACCTCCATTCCATTGAAAAAGAATATCATCATATTTAAGACAACGTTCCAATGATTCATAAATCTTTTGAAATGATCAGCAATCATTCAATAAAAAATCACATTCAGTTCAATTATAATAGTTTCAGAAAATTTCATCGCATGTCAAAACACATCTAATTTTATTACATACTCCATATAAAAAATCACTATAGAATAAAGAAATAAAGTCTTATAATTTTTAAAAAAAATAACAAAATTCCATAAAAAATTTCAAATGATGTCTAGTTACCAAATCAAAATCTATTTACAAATTCCACACATGACCTCCAAAAAATTCCATCCCATTAGAACACCATTTAATAGTTTAAAAAACACTTTTGGAAAACATTTTCAATAGCATATTTAATATAGTTCCTTTTTTGGAATGATATGTAAACCCACCATTTTCCATTTCAGAACTACTCTAAAAATTCCGTCATTCTATTTTACAAATCATACCTTTCGATTTTTATTATAAAATAGTTTCAAAAAAACAATACTTTTATTAAAACCAAGTCATTTTTGTTTTAATACCAATCTTCCATGTTTTCAGAACTAAAGGACACCAAAAAATACGAGGTGAAACTAGTTTCTGTGGGAGAAAAGGACTTATGGTTGGCATCCATATGTCAATCAATCTACCATCTCATAGAGTATTCAAGTGAAATATCCCCGACATGACATGGAATTCCAAGCCCAGAAAGTTCTCTAAGACCATTAGCCCAACTCTCTTTACATTTCCCCTAATAGTCATCAAACCAAGAAAACCAAACGACTCAGATAAAACACAAATTTCCCTAGAAACATGAATCACATCACAAGGGGTGCTATCCAGGAACCTTACTCTTAATTGGAATGTCATTCATCGTCAATCCTAACTCTATGCTAACCCGAATCTTCCCCAAATAACATGACCCTAGAGAGAGAAACTCCCCTAATGCCATTTTTTTAGGAACCGAATCTGGTCTCCATGAAAACATGTGCCCAACATGGTCCGTGAAAAGGACCAAAGGGATTTATTGATCCCCACAGGTTGGAACAGGTTCCTGAGTATCATAAAATGAAATTTTGGAATGATTTACCCATGGTTGTAATTATAAAATGATAAACATGTCCAATATAAGAAATCTAGATTTTAAAAAACAAACCATCTCTTACAAATAATTTTGAACCGAATTACATAATTTAAATTGATTATCAAAGATTATATAAAATGACGAAACCCAAAATGGAAAGTGCAAGAACCTCCTCATTGCAAGGGGCACCACCCTCTAGTTATCTATATAACATTATTCAAAGAAAGAACGTAGAAACCTGAACCAGTGGCACTAAAATCTTTAACCAAACCTGTGACAAAATTACCAAGTCTTCTTACACCCAAGGGTGTTTGTAGGGTGTGAGAAAAAGGTAATTACGTTTACACCACTAAATGATTCCATGCGATAATCATATATAGATGAAAATAAAGTAAGTTTTTGAAAACATGAAATGCTAATACGAATTTTAATGAGATATAAATTTAAATAAAAATTGATTTCAAGTTTGCTACTTTAAAGAATCAATAAAATTTGAATATAATTATAACGATACTAACTTTTCCAGACAAACAGACCTTATGCTGACGGTAAGAATTAAGTATCTAATGTGCACAAGCAATGTGATATATCCCCTAGGTACTATCTCGCTGTGCGTCCCAGGTACCTCGAATCTTTTTGAAAGAAATAATACAAATATCTGATCCCATGCACACGAGACCCTATTATGGATCCCACCCATAACCTTGTGGTCCACAAAAATCATCATCATCTTCAGCATCATAGTATTATTAGTGTTTTCATCGTCAAACTTTCTATATGAAACTAAGGCCAAGGCCAGCTGGATCACTAGCTTACTAGTACAGGTCCAACCACCAAGATATAAGGTTATTCCTTATTATGATCAGACATGTTCCCCATGCCATTAAATGCAATTTTCACATGATAATACCACTTCCATGTCACACACACACCAAAAATACCCCATGTATATCACTCAAGTCACATAATCACCTTTTTAATTAAAATTCATTTTGAAATCGTACTCACAACAAAATAGTCGACAACACTTTTCGCATATCTATTATACATAAAAAAATACATTAACAAATTTGTAAAACATTTCCTAGATAGTTAAAATCAAATTACCACCTAGACACATGTCACATAGTACTTCTTTCACGAACCAATTTTTTTTTTCACATCATAGTCAAACAAAAAAACACACAAAAGTGTTTTTCACCTTTCTTGAAATTTAATAAAACACTTCAGCAATTTATATAACATTATAAAAATCATTGAAGTATTATATCACCTCTTTACCTTTATAAAGATAATTTTAGGATAACACAGTCACCAAAATAGTACATGTACGTCCATTGCCCACATTGATGAAGTAAATAAATCATTTAATATTTTTATAAATCAATACCAAGGGGTATAACCCGGTTTTCCACAGAAAACCTATTTCTAAACAAACTTTAATTTCCAAAAGCACACCAAATCATCACCAAACAATAATTTTCATCCATTTTAACAACTATTAATTCTCTTTCAAATTTTATAAAACCACTAAAAAAGATATAACATGAGTTACATTTGAAAAATAAACAACCTCAAGAAAAAATGTAACTTTAATACTAAATGCATGACTAATGCTACCAAAATATGGTTTTATCACAACACACACCATATTATGTACCTGATAAATTAATAAATCATGAATTTTAAATCATTAATAATTTTTTATACATGGAATCACATACCTTTTGTGTCAAACCCCCCCAATTCATTCTGTGAAACGTCAATCGCTCCACCACCACACTAAAAGAGAGCTAAAAGTCCATTAAAACCTCAATATTAGACCAATTAACTCAATGAAATTACCTAGGTATGAACCTTATCAAATTTACATTATCACACATCCTGAAAAGTGGAATAAATCTTATTCAAATGGGAGGAACATGATTTGAAACTCACTTAATTGAGAGATCTACAATAAAACGCCTCAAATTAACTATTAAATGTATTTCTAAACACACTATAATAAAATTGGTGTCTTAATATGGACGATTTGGTCATGTGAGAACTAAAATGGAGGGAAAAGAAAAAATTGAAGCAGTTATGAAATAAACATTTTACCTCTTCAAATTGGACAATTTGAGACATCCAGAGAAGTTGTTTTCCTAATTCATGATAAATATAGGCTACAAAGAGAGGGAGGAGAGCATGGGGGAGGACCTTGTGTAAGTGGGATTGGGTGAGGGTTTGAATCATTGAAAACACATAAAAATTGAATTATATATTAAATAATTATAAAAAAATTAAATCAAAAAATGGGTTTTCGAGCTGGCCCAATACCTTAATAAAATACCCACACTCATCATTATTATCAGGTCATATAAGGTATAAATGGATATGGTAGTTTTAATATACCATATTATTCTAGTTGGGATGAGTAAGTCATGTAAAATTATGAAAAATGAATGAGTTATAAAAGAAACAAAATTGGTTTTTAAATCTGGAAATCGAATCATGGTTTGGCCAAAATAATGAAAACTCACCCTTTTCTCAAAAAATGTATGGGAAACCCCCAAAACAATAAATGAATAGAAATTAATTGAAAAAATAACATTAGAAGAAGTCATGGATTTGAAATAGTATATTTTTTTCATTCTAGAATACCAAAACCCCTTCTCTTATGGAGGTTCTCAAGGAGAATATTTAAAGAGGTTAACCCTCTACCGTTTTCTTTTAATTTAATTTTCAATTTATTTTCATCTATTAACATCTTGTCACCTACACTATCCAAATGATCATGAAAACAAAAATATCATCAATATAATATAATTATATCATGTTAATGTACTAATCTTTCTCAAATTACTATATCTCTCTTTCTATTTTATTTTAGAAACAAAATCATCACCTGAGAGGTTCTAATTTACAACCTTTGTGGACAATGAACCATATTTCTTCAATTTCTCCATAAATTCTAGTCATGAATCATTATTTTTGTTGAAAAATATTATAGATTTAGTATTATATCTTTTTTATTGTTATAAAATAAGTATATAAACATAATAGAAATTTATACACTAATCCTAGTTCTTAAAAATTTAAGTATCACCAAAAAAATCTTAATGAATATCACTAATGTTCTATCTAATAACTCATCATAATTCCATGTATCCAAATGATATATATCACCATTTTATCTTATATATTTTCTTTAGTAAATATTAAATTCAATTTGGTAAAATTATCCCAATTCTGCATGATTTCAATACTCATATAATTGTACACTTATCTTGAAAACAATGGAATCCAACACTTACAAGTGTTAGAATTTTACCGTGTATGTAATAAGAATTCCATAAATGATAATAGTAAAATGATAATGTATCTAATAAATGTATATAATTTTCTTAATAATTAATTGATTCACTTAATTTTACTATCCAAGACATTAATCCCTAGTGAAGAACTTATTCGAACATTAGGTATCTGTTCTTTCATCTCCCTTCAATTTTGATGAGATAATCTTTATTCACTACAATTTATTATCAGTGGAGTTTTTATACTGACCATAGATGATTCCAATCATGATTATTTTTTTAAATGGTATCAAATTTATCATTTTATGATTATTAATTTTTGTCCATTTGATTCCAATGTTTATAAAGTGGAAATGGATTCCACTCGATCCATCATTTGCCCATTGGGTTATTCCCTCACTATTCTAACAAAAATTATATTCTTATTTAATTTTGAGTGTATCATGTCAGTACTTTTTTAGAATTAAAAATCATATATTCATATCATTTCAATTATTCCCTCACTATTCTAACCAAAATGTTTTATTTCTATAGCTTCTTTAATTACTCTTTTTTCATTATCTCAATATAGTGGGAAACAATTTATACTAAAAGTTTATTCTCATTTTCGATTCATTTTCTATTCTGAGATATTAGTAGTTATATTCTAATTTTATGAAAAATACAAATGGGTTTCCAAAAGAACTCATCTTTCCCAAATAAAAAGGTTTTTTATCTACCCTATAACTATATTATATTTATATCTCGGTAACCACATATTCATTGGATGTGTTTTATGTATTTCTATTTTATATAATAAATATAGAGTATTATTATTCTTATAATATTATATTTATATAATAATTAAAATTTCCAATGTGGTATGATTCACATTGGAATTTATAATGATCATTTTCTTTATGATTTTATCAATGATTTAATTACAGTAATTTCATATATGACTATGAGTCAAATAATTAAACTTGTAATGGGACAGTTTGATCTATATTTATATTTTATTATGCATATGTGGAATCCATTTGACATAGAATGTTATGGGTGGGTCCCATTACCTCTCTTAAATTCATCGTTAGGTCTCATGATAAAAAATATTATTAGGTTTCGGCTGAGGTCATACCCTAGAATTTTACGAATTCATAGATTAGATCTTGAGGATAGGTTAATGATGTTTGAAATATTCATTCCCTCGTTATAAAAATAGAATTTTTAGTCAATGTGATTACTCTACTATTAGAACATCCCTTGTTATGTCCTATTATTTCATTATTTATTCAGCTTTTATTCTTGGAATATTTCACTCAAAATTATGTTTTAATACAGTGTATTCTTTATCTATTAACCATGAAATATTATTTATTCTTTTGTACATTATATACCCTTACTAAGAATCTAAGATCACCCCTTTAATTTTTTCCTTTTCTTATGTTTTATAAATGAAAACATTGGGTATGATTTCGAACATACAATTTATTTTATTTTATATTTTATCAAGGTTTATTTCCTTTTTAAAATGTATTCTAGGTATCAAGATTGTAATCAAGTCTCCCACTAATTATAAACTAATCGGGAATTTTGTATTTTATTCCATGTAATCATGGAAATTTAACAATGTAATGAACCAACTCTAGGATTCTTCGTTCGGGGCCTTGTAGTTTGTATTAGATGAAGTTTATCAGCAAATGTGGACACATGATTTGGAAAATATAGATTACAGAATGTAATAATAATATAGAATTTGAGGATATTTATAGAATAACGTCACAAAATTTTGGGAAGGTATATATTATGTGTTCCTTCCTTGAGAATACATCCCAGTCTTGATAATATAAGTATATGTTGTTCTGGAATAGCTGTACCCATGAGTAACAACTCCGACATGGTGATCTGGTCATGACTTGATGTAACATACTACATAAAAATAGGCATTAATACACACCTAGTTTGACCCTCCGAAGGGATATTATTTATATATTTTACATTTTCATTACAATACATTATGATTTACCAAAAAAAATGGCCACTATTAAACCATGTTTAATATTATTAGATTAGATACACATGAATTTTTCAAATTATGTTTATTATTTCACTAGTATAGGGATTAAAAATATTGTTTCAAAATATTAGGATCTATTCCAGTGTGTGACATTATTTTGAAATTAAACCTAGCACAAGGAATGGGAATCACATCAATGCACTTAAAACAATGTGTAAGAATGATTATTTCATCAATGGGCCTAATCCTTTCTTTTAAAGGGAGCTAGTATCTCATACTTTCTCATCATAAGAAGATATTCTATGATATTGTTACAATAAAGAGAAATATATTTCTATATATTAGGATTTTGGATGGAAAAACTAAAGAAGATGAAAAATCTGAAAAATATACATAATGTGAAAAAGTTAATTAAGTATTTTCCCACATGTGATAATTTGGGAAGGAAACCCCATGCAATTTGATTTTGAGAAATTGGAGTTTGTAAAAATTATGGACAGAAAGGAAACCATTAATTTGATATCAAGGGTAATAAAATGTATTCAAGTGTACATGTCTCCATCTATTATGAGATTAGACACTATGAAACACAATATCCCATGCTTCAAAGAAATATACCCTATAAGAAGATAATGGATTATGGTCTCGTTTATTGTACTACCTTGGAAAAATATGAACGAATAATGTGATTATGTTTGGATTCATGAATTATGTCTTTTATTTTCGTTTAATCAATGATGTAATGGTTATAAAAATCATATAATATATAATGATTTTACCACAGTTCTACATCATTTAGGATTTGTGGACTTATAATGAATGGTACTATGGAAATGTGAATTATAAAAAGGATATAAATTTGAAAATATATAAGGTTGATGAAAAAACCTTAATATTTTCATGATAATATGATATAGATTTCTTACTAAATTGATGATTAATTTTAATAATGTAAATTTGATAATACTATCTACAATAAGAGTGATTCTAATGTTTTGGATCATGAGATTTTAGAATGTTTAATATTTTAGGAATTTGTTTAGGTTGATCATTGTATGGATTTTTAATGGTTAATTTATTACATAACAACATAACGTAGCAAGTGATAAGATATGATTTATAGACTGTACAATCCACAAACAAATATTATTAATATGTTTATGAAATAAAAATAAATAATTATACTCTTATAAAGTCAAATAGTCCTCCAAATCTATGAATTGAGTATTAAATAAAATTTTAACCCTATCATCACAATATTTGATAATATCAATGGAAAATTTAAAAATTTTATTTTATAGTTTTGTGGTAATCTACTTCTATATAATCATATTCTCTATCACTTTCTATCAGAACTATATATATTTAATTTTCTTTCATGTCCAAGTTATCACTTCCAACTAATGTCACAACATTGGAAAGATTAATTTTTTTGTGACCACATAATTCTTAATCACATGTATTTAAGAGGACATTTTATTAATAATATTTCTCTTTTGGTTTTCCCAAAAGGGAATTATCAAGTTTCAAACATTAACTTTCAATGTGAAATTAAAAATTAAAAGGACGCAATTTGTTGAAGCAGGGGAGAATGTATCAACCCACGATTTTATAGATAATATTAATATTGAATTTGAAACATGAAACCCAAAGACTCAACAAAAATAAATTTTTTATTATGAAATATCTATTAATACTAATGTTTCCACCTCTGTGTTTTGAAATTTAAAAAAACAGACTTATATGGTTGTGATTAGTAAGGTATATATATTTTTTTATGATCAACATACAATTATTTTGAATAGAATCATGACCCTTATGAATAGTAATATAACCATTATGAATTGTAACCTATGCAATGTAAGTATATAAAATATTTATACATCATATAAATGAAAGTGATTATTTTAAAAATTAATGATTATGTTTTTTTATTTTGTGAGTAATAAAAATTTAATTAATATTTTAAAATAATAAATTTACAAAAAATAAAATAAATTTTCATAAAATTTAATGAAAAATAAATATTTTTTTCTTTAAATTTAGGTTAATGTTATGAGACCATAGTTAGTTTATTATTATTTTGTAATATCCATTTTAAAATTAAAATATATATTCAAGTAAATAATGATTTTATTTTAAAATAAAATATAAAATATTTTGGAAATTATTTTTATAAAATGGACCCCATTTTATAAATCTAGAAATAGAAAAAAATTTATGTTGAATGTTTTTGATTTTTCTAAAATACTTAAATTTATAATGAACACTGAAATATTTTAATATACAGTATAAATACATTACAAGAAAAATACACTATTAATTATGTTCTCAGTAATTTAATCACAACTGGTTAGAATTCATTCAAACTTATTACAATTATTATTCACAATAATAAACAATATTCGTTGTCTTGATCAAATTTGAAATATAATGAATAAGATATTCAATAATCACCCATTGATTCTACTATAAATCCCACCCATCAATCCATCTTATCCTCACCCCTCTATTCCTTGAAGCATGTCAATGATAATCCCAAATACTTATAAATAGTCTCTCCCCACTTCACAGAGATTATTTTCTAGGCGAAATACTACATCCACTTCCCTTAAAGAGGTTCCCAATGAGGATATTTAAAGAGGTCAACCCTATTCCATTTTCTTTTAATTTCAATTTCCATTTAATATATATTTTTATCATATCCTCACCTACAAAATAAAAAAACCTCATGATAACTCTAGTATAATATATATATAAGTTATATAATCTTAAGGTAATATCCTTACTCAAATAACTTTCATTCTCAATCTTTTATTTTAAAAATAAAATAATCATCCAGGAGGTGCTGATTAATAGTCATCAGGGACCACAACCCATTTTTCTTAAACTTCTTCTTAAATTTAGGTCTTGAATAATTATTATAGTTGAACTAGATTATATAATATTTTTTAAAAATTATTTAATTACTTAAAAATTGTATGAATATATATTAATAACTCACACAACAAAACTATTTGGTAATAATAGAAATATTGCAAAAAAAATCTATATGATTATCATTTATATTTATCAAATAACACATCCTTATAAAATGTAACAAAATGAAAAAAATTAAAATTTAATATTATAGATGTTCCTTAGTTTCATATAATTTATATTATAGAAAATAATACCAATTACTCATGAACTTCTAAAATCATATAGATGTATACTTATCATGAATACTAAGGAATCAAACACTCTTGATCAATAAAATCATATCTTATAACTATTCCAAAATTATTTAAATGAACATAATAAAATGATAATGAGTATAATACATGTAGATAATTTAATTAATTAATTAATTAATTTATTTATTTAATTATCTAGGACATGAAGGTCAAATATTGAACTCATTCGGATAAAAGATAAGGGTTTTCTAATCTCACTTCCAATTTTTGTGAGATATTCCATATTCCCCATTATTTCCTATTTATGTTGTATGTACACTGCATATTGATATACTATATCATAAATCATATACTTTTCATGGTATTACAAGTGTAAATTGATGGTAATTAATTTTGGGTCATATATTCAATTGATTACAAAGTTGAAAGTTATTCCAATAAATCTTTCATTTTTTCCACTAGGTTATCCCTTTAATATCCTTAACCAAATATAATGCTAATTTAATTTTTTATTCATCTTAAATATTCTATTTTTATCTTCTATAATCATATAATCATAATATTATATCTATCTTTTAAACTAATTATATATTTTTAAATAGTTCCCTTCCAAATTCTACTAAATAAAGTAACCTAATTCAATGGAGCTTCTCGAATTCTCACCCATTTTAAAGTGGAATATATAATATATTTTTAGAAATTAATATTTTTTTAAAATACATATTATTATAGTAATATAAAATCATTGTAAATTTCTGGTTTTATGGAAATAAAAATTCCATTCATCATTAAAAACACTTTAAATTTTCCTTAAACCACACGAAAATGTTTTATTTCAAAAGATTCTTTAAAAACACTTTTTACATGATTTCACGTCAGTGGGAAAAAGTTTATTCTTAAAATATAATTAAAATTTCCATCCTTTACCATTTCTAGTATATTCATGTTTACAATCAAATTTTATGAAAAATACAAATGGTTTCCCAAATGAACTTCACTTTCTAATGTAAAAATGTTAATCTCATATCCCATTCAATCCAAAGATATTTTTGAAATTTTCACCACATATTTCTTGTATTTTATTATCTAATGAACTAATATATATATATATATATATATAATCCTGAGTTATATTTTTAATGAGATATTATATGGAATAAATAATTAAATTTTTCATAGTGGTATGGGAAACTTTGGAATGTTTAATAATTATTTTCCTCAAGAGTTTATCAATTATTTAATTAAAGTATTTTCATCTATGACTATAACTGAAAAAATTCAAAAGTGGAATGGGATAGTTCTTCTAAATATATCTTTTAAATTACAAATTAGAAATAAATTGGTTTAAGAATTTTATCTGTGGGGCAATTATATCCCCCCGAATCATTGGTAGGTGTAATGAGACAGAATAAAATTTGTTTATCGATAAGGCCTTATCCTAGAATATTCATATTTCTTGTCTATGGCCGTAACAAATTTTTTATGATTTATGGAATATTCACTCCCCCGTTATAAAAATACTATTCTATTGTCAATTTGAGTATTCTACTAGTAGGATATCCATGGTTATGTTTTATTATTGAATTAGATATTCTCCGTTTATTCCTTCTATATTATGCTTAATGTTATGTCTTAGTGGCTTCTGTTCATTAGATAATCACCATTACATATTATTTATTCCTCAGATATATAATTTAAACGTTTGGAGAATTTAAACTCACTAATTTTTTATGATTCCTTTTCTTGGCTTATAAAGAAAAAAACAATAAATATGCTT
Source organism: Viscum album (assembly GCA_963277665.1). Taxonomy (NCBI): domain Eukaryota; kingdom Viridiplantae; phylum Streptophyta; class Magnoliopsida; order Santalales; family Viscaceae; genus Viscum; species Viscum album. Next base: position 2,129,587,931 of record OY728152.1, on the reverse strand, counting down.
TCAAGGATGTCGTTTGATTAATTTTATATTGTATAATGATTTATTTATTTTTCACTATGTATTATGGTAATAAAGAGTGTAATATATTGTTTCATGATTGCATAAATAATATGTCATTTGGGATTTGATTTGTTTTAATCATGCCAATGTAATAATGTAGTTCACCGGCTCCATGATTCTCTGGGGGGCGTTACAGTTACAATTCTTCAAAATAAAGAAAAACATGAAAATATTATTATAAAACCCCAAATTTTTGATAGATTTGAATATATTAATAAAATATATATAATTTTCAAAATATAATAATTAATTTTCTACTTCTTTTTAAACCTTATCTTGTAGTAAAAAAATCATCCAAAAATATTGATAACATTTTTATAATTTTTTAATGAAGTTTTTTTCCCAAATTTTTTAATTTCATTTTAAATTGTTTGTTTTCCAAAATAATTGTTTAGATAATATTTTTTCATTAATATATTTTAAAAAACCTTTTTCCATGAAATGTTTTTCACAAATTATTTCATCTATAGATAATTTTAGAAAAAAATTACTCTAATAAATATATATCATTCAAATTGTCTTTAAAAAATAAGATGTAATTATTTTTATATAAAACTTTATATAGGACAATTATAATTTTTTTTCTATGTCGGGTAATTTTTTAAATATTAGTTATAATATTCAATATTTTTTTTATCTTATTTATATGCCCTTTAAATTTTATGTAAATTTTAATTTCTTATGAATCAAGAGTTAAAATAAATTTATTATTTTAATGAACATTCATAATACATTAATAATAAAAATTGTTTTAATATGTGTTGTAGGATTTGAATATTTTAAAATATCCCTCCATTTATTCTTAAAACTTATATTTATATTACTAATATCTTATAATAGTCTATTATATAATTACATAACACACCACCTTAAACTCCCATCATCCTATCTTATTTCTATTCATTCACTAATCTCAGGTTTTTCCCCATAATAAACAAAATACTCATAATGTGACAACTCAAATATATTAATATTTAATGAATTGAGGATTAAAAAAAGTGCTATGATAAATATTAACACATTCTAAAATAATTTTTTTTCAAGGATGTGCAAATATATGTGCTGCTAAAATGATTTTTATTTTCACAACCCTAATATAGTAAAATAATTAAATACGTTGGATGTAATTTTTTATGTCGATGGTCTTATGTTTCTAACCATTGAAATTTTAGAAAGTCATATAATTTTATCATCTAATAAGTTATTATTTTATTTTGGCATCCATTAGATGATGGGGAAGACAATATTACTTATATGTTTCTTTAGAAGTTGTGGTGTGTTGAGAAATATAAGGCTAAAAATTCCATAATTTAATTTATATGATAAATTTAAGAATGTATCTAATTAAACTCTAGATGCAAGGATTAGGGTTATTTATGTTATAAAATTTCTAATTACAATGAAATGAAATTTTGTTGTCATTAATATCAAAAAATTTTATGTCTCTTATTTTACTGTAAATTTGATTGAAATAAATCTTAGTAAATATTAATAACATTTCATATAAGAAGTGAAATGTGGGTATTTGATGTTCTTAATTATTCTCTTTCATTTTACATAAATATATTTTTCGTAAAATGGTTAAATACAAAATGATAATGAATGTTTAAAATCCATTTAAAGATAGAAGACAATATATATTATGATATAGTAAAAAATATGTGTCTTTTTTTGTTCTAAATGTGATAATTTTTTTAGGAATTATACTACTATGTGTTTGCATTCAAATTTGAACTTCTAATGGAAACCATTAAAAATTATAGAGTTGTTTAAAAATATCACCCTTTAAAAAAAACATATAAATTTTTTGGTGTTGAATATGTATTGTTATGAAGATAACGATATAAAGGAAAAGTGATGATGAATGTTTAGTTTTGGATAAGGCTGAGGATCTAGCTCTAATTATGTATGAATAGAAAAACCTTAGAGAATTTGAATGAAATAGAATGTATTTAGAGAAACCAAAAAAATAAAAAACAGTGTTGAACATTCTAAATGGTATTGAAAGTATTATTTCAAATGTTGATATTGTGAAAAAAGATCCTATTTTAGTTCCATATATATCCATTACATATACGGATGTACTAAATATACTTCAAATAGTTTGAGAGAATAATATAGAATAAATTATTAAATAATAATCCCAATTTGAGGATATTATAGATGAATTTGATTTTTTTGAACAAAAAATAATGTACTAATGAAAACTCTCATTCTAATGAATATATAATAGGGAAGGGATGATTGAACAAAAAGTTACATTTTGTTCAAGATTAAAAAAACACACGGAAATTGGGGAAATTTTGTCCACCCCACAGATTACTTATATTTTATGTCTTTTAATGATGTTTCTATTAATAATACGAATGAAGATGAATATAAAAACCCCAGGAAATTAATCAAATTATCAATTATTTGACATATCTCTATCTAATGAAAATAAAAATGTAATAGTCATTTAAAAATCTCAATATGATGAAATATAAAAACACCAACAAGCATAATGGGTAATATCACATTTAGTGTGAAATCCTCCTATGATTATGCACATTTTTTATCAAGAAAAAATATTAAAATAATATAAGTAATTATTAATTACTTCCAAAAATTAATTTGAAATAGAAAATATTATTTAATTTTTTTTCTAAAAAATATAACACTAAAATTATATATCCATGGGAAATAGATATTGTCGAAAAATTACGTTCCTTAGTATTCTATAAATAAATACTGATTCGAAAAGAATATAATAACAGATATTTTAATGGATTTTGAAAATATAAATTATGGAAAATGAATGATATTTAGAGGCTGATCAAACACATTAAAGAATATATAATGTAAAAAATAATAAAATTCGATGAATCCAAATAGAAAAAATTAGCCTATAAGTTTTCATGAAGGGTCACGTAATAATTTTTTGATTTTGCTCTAAAATTATTAATCTAAAAAAATTAATCATCTTTATTTATTTGTTTTGAAGATTAGAAAACATGAATGGTTTCTTGGATAAAGAGGTTACAAAACTTAAGGAAGCATTTATTTACACAAAAAATAATTATAACAGGATTTAGAAGGTTCATGGGTTAGATAGAGAGGTGTAAAAAATGTATTACATTGTTTCAATGTGTAAAAAATATATAAAATATGTAAATAATGTGAAAATTATATTATGAATCATTTTGAGAATTAATTTTTTTTGAAAACTCTTGAAATTATTTATAAAAATAAATCATTAATATATTTGTATTTTTTATTAATTGATAATTTTTTATTATATCATTTTGATCGATTTTTAATAATTAATATGTTAAAATATATTTATTATACATATATAATCAAATCATTAATACACTCTTCAGATGATTGATTCTATAAATTATTTCCTATAAATTTTAACTAAAAATTTTTAGTACACATTCTACCTCCAAAAAAAAATTTAAAAATTCAAATGGTGTATATTTAGATTAAAATTTTAGGATAAATGATATAATATTTTACCTGAAAGGGTTATTTTTGGTAATTTATATAAAATTTCTAAATATTTTATGGAAATATTATTGAAGGGTAGAGTATATGAGAGAGGGGATGTACAAATTTTTTAGATAAATATAATATTTTTTTAACATTATAATATGTGGTTTTTATTTTTAAAATAGGAAGATTATTTATTTTTAGGAATACGTAACCTAAATTTATAACCTTATTATCAATATAAAAATACACATCCATAAAAGTTTATACATTTCTAACTTTCAAACATTCCAAGTTCTCAAATTGTTTTATATGAATGTTATTTTACAAAATATAGAAATCCGTTTTTATCAAGAAACATATTTACCATAGTAAGAAATTAATATATTTTTTAAATTTCAAAAACAATTAGAAACATAATAATACATATATTTAATATAATCTATTTGTGAAATTATAAAAAATCACCTCAGGTTATGTGATACCTTGAATACCAGAAAATATATATCAAACAAAGGTAATCATCCTTTCTAGAATAGCTTCTATAAAATCAATTGGATGGAGAAAATTTATTCAATAAGATAAATATTTAAAATTTTAATAAATTTAATATTTATTAATAGTTTAATTGTAAATTATTATGACTATAATATTTTGATATTATAATTAACAATACAAGTGAAGAAGGTGTTCCTGAGATATCATTTCAACCATCATTGATATGTGTGTAATATGATTAATATGAAATTACATATTCAATGAAGTTAAATTCAAGGAGGATAAAACATTTTAATCATCAACCATTAGGATTTTATAAGGATAGTTTTCTTTATATTAATATGATACAATGTTTAATTATATTTCATTCGATAGTTTTACATATGGGATCCCATTGTATGAACTTTTGTAAATTTTTTATTTTATTCTCATTGGTAATCTTGGTCTCTAATCATTTATGATTGATGTTTTTTATGAATTTGAGTGTCATATGTTTTTTTTAAAATTTTTTCGGATAGGTAATTTCTATGGCTATGTAAATTAAGTATTTTATTATCATATTGATTGGTGATTTTCAGGGAATAAAAGGAAGACCATTACAATTGGGTTAAAATAATGGATATCATGAGATAGATTTAGTCTTCCTTTAAACTAATGGTTAGGTTCCAGAATCATTTATTGAAATTTTTAACATGTTAATTATATAATTTATAGAATGAATGTCACTTTTTTATTCGTATTATCAACAAGATTTACATATTATATGTTATGCATGTATTTTAGTTGTTTTCCTACTATGTGCCATAATCTTTCCCTAAATCTATTTTTTTAAAGTATTTTTTTTCTTATATGTCCTATTAAATTCATATAACCTATTATTGAATGTTATATTCCTTATATTCAAAACAGGAATTCATCCCTATTGGTATACTAAACTCATCAGATCATATAGTGCACACACCATACAATCATACCAAATTCATGTCAAATTCTCCTAAAAAATCCCTAGTGATTAATTATTTATTGCCAATTCTAAATGGATTCCATCCCACGTTGTGTATTGATACCAAAAAATCACAAATCCTCTACCTGATCTACTTATGAAATGATCACATACAATTTCTAGCATGTTTCTTACCACCTGATATTGATCCCTTTAATCCTAGAGGTGTTTCTTGATCATGAAGTATCTATGATAATGTTAATAATTTACACACAATGATATCCCCTCATTTTCTTAATTATTTTAATGAAACAACAAATTTGAATTCTTGTTAGCACTCATGCATTCCATATACAGAAAACGTGTACAATAATAAATGATATCAATCACAAGGAAAATAATCAAACTCCGTTAATATAGCATTTTAATTATACATACTGTTCACTCAGGAATCTATATGTGTTTATATCTATTTGTTCACAAAATATAAAATATCATAAAATCATTTAGGAAACTAGTTTAAAATAGAAACGATCTTAATCATAATATTTCATATCCGTAGGATCGACATCCTGCATGCCACCATTTGAGTGATCATGAAATCACATCACTAGATAAAAATCATGATCACTATGTATGATGATCATTCATCACTAAGCATGGTAGTGGGATGTGATTTTACTTCTCAAAATTAAGAGCTAACACAACACTTCTATTTACTATATGATAATATCGCATGGAAACATTTCCATCCAAACCCCATTTAAACACTAATAGTAATGAGGTTGGAATGATGAAATAGATAATGGTAGATTCCAACAATATGGATTACATTCACCAAATACTCTAGTGTAACCACTATAAAATCATTCATTGTAAACTTTCAGGACACTCCTATAGGGCCACACTCACCTACACTACCGAAATATTAAATTATGAATCCATTAAATTCAATTTCCTAGACCATACAAGGTGTGAACATCCACTAAATTCTAATTCATTTTTATGTCTCCACTACTATATAAAAAAATTTATCAGCCTAAATTGACTTGGGATCACATGCTCTCTAGAGATGATGAAAATTCAACTATCCCTCATCCCCTAGCACTTCCAATCACCAATTTCCAAATAAAATTTCACTATGTATAGCTTCCAAGTGTGATAGCTTGATTACATTGAAAAATGAACCAATGTATGATCACATAACACCTAATATTCAAAACTATAATCATGAACCCATGAATGAAACATCCTCTATAATGTTACAACATGTTTTGTGGGATTTAATGAACATATTACTAATGTTACCATGTCACTCATCTTCATAATATGACAGATATCATATTCTAATGATAAAAAAATTATTAACCACCATATGGAACCATTCAACATCAATAGTATATACCTACTCACACACTAAATCACTAATGAACATTCAAAGATATCATGTTTACACACTCAAAAAAACCTATCAATCCATTAATATTTTTAAACCATTGAACCCTAAAAGCATCACAACCCTAATAACTACTCCTAATGTTATTACTATACTAAAAACCAATAAATCACCTTACCAATTTCATATAATTTTCTGAATCACACATACACCCAACCATGCATCAAAGAAACTAGCATTGATTCCATTCTCAATTTAATACATATCCCTATATTATCCCTCTCATAGTTTTCATCGATCAAAAAATTCACCGATATTATAATGGACTATTAGAAAATAATGGCCTATAACTCCCTTACATAGCCCATAGTTCAAGTATTATAGATTCTAAAAAATCATGAGATGTAATCTATTCCCCCATCCTAAAACCCACCATCATCTATTCTGTGGTTCAACCACCAAGGAGATTCATAAAACATATTCTAGTATCACCTCTAACGAAATATCAAACAACTACACACTATTTAAGATCATAATATTCACAGAAAACTACTCCATTGATAATAATGATCACAACAACACTATCACAAAATCATATGAAATCATCATAAATTGTCTATAACAATGAACAATAAATTCATTGATAAGTTATAAATAATTTTATTACATGCTATATAGAAAATCCTCATATTTTTTAGTACTAACCATTTAGATAACCAATCTTACATGGTGCATTGATATCATTATTTCTTAGTTATATATAGTTTCATTATAATATATATAGTAAAACAGAATATTGGTTGTTACCAGATGATTAAATAACTAAATAAAAATACTAAAAAACAACAACAGGTTCCCCAATAAGGAAGGAGGTAAAATTATTTCATTCAAATTTCAGTCTATATACAACATAACAATAGAAAATTTGTTTTTCATTAAAACATACATCACAATGGAATCATATTCTATACCTTCAAAATAAAAGAAAATGATATTCATCTTGGATGAGTAGAATTTTTACCATATAATTTTATTAAGAAAAAAAATTGAGAAGTTTTTAAACCTTAATAAGTTTTGACATTGTATGAAGTAATAAAAATATCATTCAAAATCCCCAACTTATCATTTAAATCCCATGTTTCATGATTGATTCATTTTACACATCATGAACCTATAGTCTAAGATACAAATATGGTAAATTGATTCTTACTAACATGCCTGGTGTAAAAAAAACAATCCAAAAACCAACAACCTCATACATCATGTACTCCACAGGAGGTGAATAACATATCAACCATTACATAAAAATCCTGAAAAATCAATCCCATCCATAGTGTCCTAGAGTTCATAATTGGTTTTCAAGATGTAGAACAATGATATATATTTGACGATTCATCACATTCCTACATATCATATTTAACCTTCCCACTATTGTATGAGTAATAATGAGGAATATTTAAAAGAATTTTGTAACATCCCATCACAGATCACTTTGTTTTTTGGTATATGGATTATCTACATGACATCACACAATCCTCTTGCAGTTCTATATGATTCAATCTAGAATTTGGGTTCATGGGTGGTTCATTTAAGAGAACATACCATTATATCAGAAGTTTAATCACATATAAATAAACTAAACATCATTTGAAACCATAATCAAAGGATAATATAATAAATAATTTTTGATTACTAACAAGCTATAATAAAATGAAAAATGGAATACATACATACATATTAAATCTATAAATATACCGATCACTTGTATAGAAATAAATGAATAAAAAACTAAAATACTAAAATAAATATCCATATGTCTCTTGTACAATCCAAGGAAATAACCACATCCCATATTCTAGATCTCATTCATACGTCTTCATATTAAACATCAAATCTCATTCTATGACCCAAGATAATCTGTTTAATCATTAAGGTTTACAAGGTTATCCGAGTTTCACTACAACAAGCTGTGATTAAAATATATTTTATTAATTTCAAAATGATTCTAAATGTATTCATTAAAAAGAGGGATGTTCAAATTTCATTCTTATATTAAAAAAATAAAAAAACTGCAGAAAAATATTTTCTTAAAAATAATAATGCATTAATGAACCTTAGGTATTTTACCTCATTTGACCATAATTGCATCTTCTAGTGCTAGGGTGTCTTATATATTATTGATGTGAACATGAAATAAGATAATCATGTGGGTTCCAAATCCGTGGAATCCCAAAAAACTCAATAATTTTGGGATCCATCTCATAGAAATCTAATAATATATATCCATATCCATTGAAACTTCATAAAATATCGTCATTCCTTTTGGGATATAACATATTATATTATAATAACTATGATCATAATCCATGAAATGTATATGTATTATTCTCATGAATCTTGGGATGTAACATATAACTATCTAAACATCTAATATCTAAATTGATTTCAACTATAAGCGGTACCCTCATGTCTTTGGGGAAGCAACACATGAGGGTCTAAGAATTCGATTTTTTATCCATGGATGAACTAATAGTGAAATATTTGTTATTGATCTTGGGAATTGTTAAATTGTGTAACCTAGACTCAAAATCCATTTTATCATTTCATATAATAACACCCAACTTCCCTATTGAAATTACCTCCTACAAGATTCATATATCAAAACACTACCCTTCCAAAGATTCCCTTGTATAATAAAATTTATTCGTAGGGATGTATAAGAAGTTTTTTAAAAAAATTATTCTAATGGGTTTATTAGATGCATGATCCCTTAATAATAATCAATATATCATGAATACTCATTAAAACAGTACATTTAATACTTTTCCTACCATGGTACCCTCATTCAACAGAAAAAATTAATGAACCATATTATAATCCTCAATACCATCCCAGGACATGAGGGTAAAAAATTATCTCAACAAGGCTCATTATCTTTTAAAAGTATATATTTATAGTGTGGACTCATTATAATCATTTTATCTTCAATGATATCATTCTCGAGAAATGCATACTTCCCTATCTGCCAGAACATGGTCCCTCTTGGCTTCTCAGATCTCCCACCAATCCTTAATCTAAACAAGGCTTTTAAACTATGGAAAATACGTCTTAGAGGTCGTCACATGTCATACATAAACCATATAACATAGGTCACATCAAAATCTCTTTTTTTATGTTTCCATGTGTTTGTGTCTTCTTTTCATATTGGCCTTAGCCATCAGTGATCAAGGATTCTAGTTAGGTAATAGGGTCTATGGTGGCCTAATAATCCAAACCATTAAATTTTATGTGACTATACAAATATAACTAATAAATTTTTATAAAACAATAAAAAATAAATATATAATTATTTTTAATTGGGTTATGATACTACAAGAGAAGAATAATATAGAAACATACTCATATAAATAATGAATAAGTCTTTTTGGATTGTATTGAGATCCATCCACCATAAATAAATATTTTTCATTTTCCAAAGGTTTGAAATTTCTAGAAATTCATGTCTATGTCTCATTAAGACTAATGAATCCTGATCCATTACTCGATCATCCCTATAAAAATATAAAATCATTAAATTAATTTTTTGATTACTTAATTTAATATTTTTATGAATAAATCATAACCTGTGCTAATATCACTATTATTTTCAACATTACAAAAAAATACAAGAAAATGGATTCCATGTACACTTCATGCACACATGATCATAGGTAACACAAAATACAAAAAAAAAACAAAATATAATTTAATTTTTTTACCGAAACGACGAGGAAACCATTAAAATTCACTCTAAGGAATACTGCATGCCATACGATGAATGATAACTTCTTTACAGAATCTCATTATATCCAATTCTAATCATATTTGAATGCTCTATTTTTCTATGATGATTCAAACATGCGTAACTGGAATTAGTGAAATATTTATAGTTATAGACACCATAAATTAATGTTCAATGAGGGGAAAATGCATGAAGTTCAACATAATCTAATAAACACATCTAAACACTTAAAAACACCATCCATGGGAACCAAATTTTTTGGATGAATAAATAATGATGTGTGAAGAAAGGGAAGATGGAAATTTAAATATGACGGATAACAAATGTGGCTCTAAAATATTAATTTTAAAGTTGTAAATTATTTGAAAACTAATTTATTATTACAGAATTGTACAGTAATCCTGGATTTTCCACATAATTAACCAAACCATGTCCCAACATTATTCTAGTCACTACCTAGAAAAACCCATCTCACAATATTTTGTTGAATTATTTATTACCACTATAGAAAACCTGTGAAAAGTAAATTTAATAACCATGAAAAACATCACATGGTTTCTCTAGAACAAGGTATATACAATATTACACATAATGATCAAGGCTAATTTCACATGTTTTCTATGGAATATGATATGGTTAACCATTAACTACAATATAAACTTGTCAACGGGATTTTTTCTATAAAATTTTATTGAATCTTCTCAGACAATAGTATACCCATAGGTTTTTTTAATTAGCTATGTGAACCAAACAATTATCCACAATCATGTTTTAACCAGGTCCATTAAAATTCAACATCATGTCACCATTATTTTTTTGATACACATGGAACCTATTTTTCGCCGAAATATGTGAAAAATGTTATTTTAATAAGTGAAAAATCTATAAATGTCGTAAAATTATCCCACCCATTAACTAATAAGAATAAAAATACATTTTCATCATGAATATAAAACTGTCTATATACATGGGATATTATAAATAAGATGGAAGTTTCTTATATATGTTTGAATGAAATCGAATATATCTCAATGACTAAGGCATGCACTTATATTTTCTGGATGAAGAATATTTTTTTATATTGTTGAAAGGGATATGATACTGATAGATGTCTTCGAGGATAAAATTTTCATGATATATCTCAGAAAATTTCCATTAAAAAACTCTAATATCAAACACATTGAGATCATGTACTGCATCATTAAAGATTATTTGGGATAAGGAATTGTTCTAAAGGTACTTTTTGGAAGAAACTACCCAGATGTGGACATATAAACTATGTCATTGGTAATCCCAATACTTATGAATTATCATTCAAAAGATTTTTTTCAACCAAAAACCTATTTATGAATAGGATGTTAATGTAATGAACTGTGTTTTTCAGGTCTGAAATTGTTTCCAGAAATGTGAATTTTTTCTTTTTTATTCTCGTACGTGGAAAATGGTGTCTTTACCATTTTAGATAATCTATGATAATATTTTTGACACCTCATTTAGTCCTACATTATGTTTTTTAGATAGTGACATGTTTTTCATGAAATTATGTGATGATCTCTTTTTAGTGGAATAATTATTATTTAATATTTATTATTTAATAAATTAAATTTTCTTTTATTTTCATAGGATCATTTAGAAATAAATATTTAAATGACCAACATATTTAGATAAATTCTACACCTTTCATTTTGGATGATATATATTTTTCTTAGTGGATAATAAAATCTAGATGCATGAAAGGGCTGACCTAGGCCCCTTTTTCCTTTTCTTTTTTCCTTTTCTTTTTCTTTCATTTCTACCATTTTATTTTTGTATTTATTTTATTATGAGTTCTTGTGGCCATGAATAGTATCCTTAGTTTCATGGTTGAGAAATATAATGAGAGATGGAGATATATTGCACAAGTGGGAGAGGAATTTGGGTACCACCAAGGAGCTAAAAACACACCGAATGGTCATGTTATAACCATTGACCGTAGAAATAGATGAAGCTATAGAGGATTCCTCCCAATGTACGTTTTTTTCATTATTCCATGTATTTTCTTCTTCTAAATTTCTAAATATATATTAGTGTTCCATGGGAGTCCAAGTTGGATGATCTGATGCATTCATTGTGAAAACAGGGGTTTCGATTCAATTTAATGGTTTTCTAATTGGGAAACCCCATCTACCCGACGTGTGGTTCAAGGAACACAAATTTTGTGTTCGAACTATTAAAGAGAGATAACAATTTTAAAGTACATTCCATGTATATTAATTTGTTACCTTTTATTGAGACTCTGTTGGGTAGAATATTAATTGACCACACATCTTGTATAAGGGAAAAATTCCATGTGGAGTACACAGCCAGAGCCCATGTGTGTAGAACATCATGTATAAGTATTTGTACCGACCAGAAACATGGCCAGGTACTCTAATATTCAAGGGAATTTACCCAATGCAGGACCCACATTATTTAATCCCCTTAAAAATAGTTCAATTTAGTGTTTACATGACAATACCTTCACGAGTACATGATTAATTGGGTAATTTCAATAAATATCATGTTCTCAAGAAAGATACATAATCTAAATCACTTTTCCATCCCACATGGGAGTTTTCATGGATTTTCACCCATGATTCAAAATTGAACCCATGAGTAGTCCATTCTGTGCATCACCTCACATAGATAATGATGGTATTTATTTTGGGATCTTTCAAGGATTCCTAGGTGGAATTTTGGGAATTTCTATAATTTAGAATTTCTACATCTAGTAATCTAATCTACTTGTATCTTATAAGAGGGACATGGAATGAAAATTATAGTTTTGTTATTTAGACTAACCTTATTGGATCCCACGACCTGAGGTGATCCATGAGCTCTCTATCAAGAATTACTCCTTATATTTTACAATTGAGTATATATCCATCTTTATATCTGGCCTTCATTCCCAATAATCTATGAGACTAGTTCTTCTATAGATCCCATGTAGGATGCATCAATATTATGTAATCTAATAAGGATTCAATGTGGGATTTCATTTCTTACATTTGGACCAAGGGAACCCCACATACAAACACATTTACTAGGTCTCTTTTTTAGAATATTTGGTAAAATACGTATGGATTCATACTATGTTCTGAGATTTGAAAGTAGGATGATCCTTCTTAGGTACCGTTATATGAATCCTTGGTTGGATTCTTCTATTGCATACCATTAAAGGATCTATTTAGGATTCCACATTTATCAAACATCTAGGGATCCAATGTAATATTCCTTATATAATGTATGGACCATGAGGATCCCATATAGGATTTACTTTCTCTTTTCTAGCGATGATCCAATGTAGGATGCCTCGAAGATTTTTAATTTATGGACCCATTGTGTGCCCTAATGTTTGACTGTCCTTTAGTTAGTATGTCGGTTTTTTGTTGAAACAATAACATATAGCACCATAAACCCACTGAGAAATTTGTAATCTTGTGGGAATGTGTATATAGTGATGAAATATGGCATAATACCACCCTTAATATTTTTATACCATTCAATTTTTTATTTTTGATATATCAATGTCATCCAGAGGTTCTTCTTGCTTTGTGGCTATTGACCCCCACCCGTGGAATCCAAATTTCTCTTTAAAAATACCATATGTACATCCTCATATATAGATTTGAATACATGTTATTTACATATGTTTAGTTGTATACTATATGTACTACTAGTGATCTTGCTGTTGAGATTGTATATTGGATTATTATATTATTGGAAATTTCATAGGTTCTTCTTTGAATATGGATATTGGGCCTTCTAATATGATATATGGGAATGGTTTTTCTAGTAATTTTACTCATATATAATTCATATCTCACAAAAAATGAGAATTAATCCTCCCTCATCAAGATTTATATGATGATGATTATTATTCTCTCCTCATATTGTGCATTAAATGAAGAGGGTTATTCCCTCCTCAGCATGGGTAACTGATGGATGATTACACTCTTCTAGAATTGTGGTAAATAGAGGATGAATATATTCCAATTGACTTGTAGATTATGAAGGATTAATATTCTCTCCATTATTTTTCAAATTATGGGGATCTTGATATGTTCTCTCTTTGATCAGTCTTATCATCCCTTTTCATTGTTATGTTGGTTGAGCAAAGTGTTTCATATCTTTAATTTACATTCACATTTTTTCAATGGGTTGTCATGTTGTCTCACCAATGAGATTTCCATATAGATCATCTTGTTTTAAGAACCTTAGGTATCACCTGAGTCTCAATGTTGTTACCACCTATGTATTGGGACCTAGGGTTGAAATATTGGACATGATTTACATGGAATGAAAACCATGGAATCTAACCCTAATCCATTTATTGGATATCCATATATACTTCCCATGAATAATTTATACATTGATTGTAAGTTAATATAGGTGAACGTAGGGTTAGTGCGATTATCCCACTGTGGTGGCGTAGATTGCTAAGAGATATTAGCAGAATTAATTGAAGAACGAATAGGTGTGTTGGGTTTAATAACATATATATCCACTTAATTATTCACATCTGGAGTGACACACCATCAAGATTTGTGCTGATTCACGTGATTTGAATTCAATATGTATTACAGACCCCTGAATTGACTGATGTTTGGTTTTATGTTATTTCGTTCATCTCAGTCATGTGAGACCATGTATATCCAAATTTATATATGTGTGTGAATATTCATAATTATGTACATATGTATAGGTATGGGGATATACACGTATAGTAGTACAGATATGGATATAAATGGTCACACATGCCCAGTTGACATGGGTTGTGAACTCGGGGTTCGACTATGTTTCATGTTTATTGGTTTTACACACATTTTTCAATTGTTCCTCAAAGAGGTATGATAATTTTTTCCTAAACATATAGTATAAGTGTTTATAGGATCATCATTGGGATGTCCTACTAATATTATTTATCAAACCTACATGTGCACCATAGTGGATTTATAGATCATATGTATTCCATTTGGGTTTAGCATAGTATCATGGTGAATAGGGATGAGGTCGAGAGATTCATGTTCAAGTGGATCTACACTTCTGTGTTCTTCTGATTATATTTTTGTAGATCGATAGTTTCTGGATGACTAGTATGGGGTACATCTCGATGTTAGTATTATATGAATGTAATTTTATTTTAGTTTATCTTGTACTTTTGTAACAATATGGTTGAACCAATGGGTGACACGTGTTATAGGTATGGAATCACAATTTTGGATTTTATTGAAATTTCATTTATTTATATAACTTGTTCTATTTATGTTTATTTACTTCTTTAGAATTCTATTTCGTTACAAATATATTTGATACATAGGTGTTTTGAAGATTTTTTACTCATATGTAATGGAATAATCTCCCCACATTATCACCCTAGGCCTTCCCTACTAGTTGTATCCTATGGAATATAGGGATGTGAGCATGGGTTCTCGTAACCAATCGGCTATGATCACCAGTTTAAACGAGTCGGAGCAAGAACATCAGAATGTGGTATTTAGACAAAATAGTTAGGAATGTAGTATAACATGAGATGGATATTATACTGTTTTTTCAAAAAAAACATATTGTGGTAAGAATTCATTGATTCTTGGGTATGGGATTATTGTTCTGATCTATGATGTTAGAGTTTTAGAATTTTTATCTTGGGGGGAACACATTTTGTTGCAGCTAGTCTGTGATTTTTAATAATATCTAAAGCCTATTACATTGGGGTTATATATATATATATATATATCATTATGATTGGAGGTTTTGTGGATCAACATTGAGACTTTATTATAGAGGATGCTAACTTAATCCTAATGCACAAGAAGTGTAGTGACCCTAGATAGTCAATATGCAATGTGATTCCAATATGTTGTACCCCTATAGTGTGTGGTGTCTCCATTCATGGTAAAATATTTTGATCAGAGAGTATCATGTTGATTGGTACCATGGTTTCACTTATAAACTATAAAATTAGGGGGGATACCATATATAGATTTCATATGAGTTTATGTTTGGTTATCACTTTTCTACATTGTTATATTAACTACCATGGATTTGTTCCATGAGTGCATTCTAAATGTGGATCAGACCATTATTTGAATTATTGATTGATTAACCCTCATAGGTCGCAGTGATCATTACCTTCATTGGAGTGGATTTATCTTTTGGGGTATGTTGTTGGACGTTATGACACGGTTTAGAGACATGATCTGTAATGATTAGTGGGTGACCTATATGCCCATAGTTCTAATCAATCCCCTATAGGAAGACATTAATTTTTTTCAAGGGAATCCTATGAGATTATTTTTCTAGGCCTTTAGATTCTTTTTTAAGAAGTAAGTATAGATTTATGCTCGTTTGAAATTGAGGAATGATAGGTTCTTGAGTTTTTCAATATGAAAATTTTAAAGCTTTCAACCTTGGAGAAGAACCTATGGCTATTTTTTCAGGACTGGAATAAATTTCCCTAACTATTCAGGTTCCTAGAATCCATTCAAAATATTTTTCAAATATTTGTATTGTAGTCAGAGAATAGGTAGGCAGTAGTTACTGAAAAATGGTTTCCAATGTGGTGTACTTTGAATAAAGTCATGATATTGGTGAGGTTTCCAATAACAGAGTGGAGTTTTAATGGAAAATTTGTCGTATTGAGACTAAAGTGTCTTGTACCATGTTCAAAATAAACATTATTTTGATGAATCACTAGAGTATGAGTCAAGTGTTAAAGGTACATCTTTGTTAAGAGTGGTACTGTTTGAATCCTTAATTGGTGAGTGGCCGGGTTCCAGATGATGATATATTATTTCAGTACATGTTATCACCATGCCTCATGGTATTTTTGGATAAATGTAGAATACACCTCTCTGTTAATGGATACAAAATATTTAATTGGAATCCATAATAGAATTGTTATGTGGATGAATATAGGATTGGTATGGAATGGATGCGAGCATGCTTTGGATGGTGATATACACCCCCTTATATTTACGATTTGGTACTCCTTGTTAACAAAGATCATGAAATATCATTTTTTATATTGACTATACTTAGTGTATTTTGATCCTATATTGATATTTGTTTCCTTTAAATATTCTTCCCAAGAGGAGAAATTTACCTATTGATGTTGTTCTTAAGGAAAATTGTAAGGTAAGATATATGTTGGAGAGTACACCATTGTCCATATGAGGGTGGTGTCCCTCGTTTTAGTAAAAAAAATGTACATTCCATTTCTTTATGATTGTAGTTAGTTTAGAGATGACAATAAGGGTTTCCATAGTGTAGGGAGTAATAGATCATTCACAATTGAATGTATCCCATGTAGTTGGTAGTTGTTCGCACTTTCAGACTGGTCATTTGAAATTTCATATAGCTTACTTATTCATATTCTCAAGTGAGAGAATGTCTATTAGTCAAATTACTAGGATTCATAGGTATAATATTCTAATATGTGTGTTTTTTTAAAGGAACCTAAATTATCAGAACTGAAATTTGGAGTAGAAATTTTAATTTTTTCTATTAGTTTCATGTAATTTAAAATCATATATTTTCCTTATATGTTAATACCAGGAACTTTTTTGACCTCTCTATTATTCCTTGATTATGGTGTTATCAATAGGACTTGAGTTTTCTGTAATTAAAATCCATTCAAAATTTAGTAGATGAATTTCCATATGATATTTAATAAATTAAATAAAAATTTATTCCCATAGGTTCATTCAA
This sequence comes from Viscum album, assembly GCA_963277665.1. Taxonomy (NCBI): domain Eukaryota; kingdom Viridiplantae; phylum Streptophyta; class Magnoliopsida; order Santalales; family Viscaceae; genus Viscum; species Viscum album. Next base: position 2,129,570,051 of record OY728152.1, on the reverse strand, counting down.
TCCAATATTGTTAACAGTTTCATAGATTCAAATTTAGTCTCCCCCATTGAGCGTAAAATGATTAGTTTTTTCTATGCGATGTAAGAACATGAGTATAGAATTGGGGCTAGCATGTGCCCATCTTTCATTCCCTTTTTGATTTTATTTTCATTTCTGCGTTTTCATTATATAATTTTCTTTTCTTCTTTTCTTCCAAGATTCTCTGGCATACGGATGGTTTCCTATTTTTTAAATTCTTTTGAGACACTAAGGTCAGGATATATAGATATAAAGAGATAGTGAGAGAGATATATTGATAGGTCGAGGAATAAGGGTACCACTATGGAGTTCAGGACATGCTTGATCATCATGCGACAACCATGGACCATAAAAATAGATGAAGCATCGGTGCATTCCTCAAAAAGGTAGACAATTTTAAATTTTCCCTTATATAATTTTCTATTATTAAAGTCATATTTTAAATCACTATTACTCATCCCTGGTGGCATTTAGTGGCCCTATGTACATGATTCCACTTGAAAATGAGTGTTTCTTGTCAATTTTGGGGGTTTGATGTTTTTGAAAAAAAATAACTAAATGTTATGTGGTGTAGGGATCACATTTCATGTGTTATTCATAATTGGGAAATATGAAACGTTTTAAATAAACACCATGTATGTGAATTACATTTCATGTACTTGGACACATCCTTGTATCAGATTACCTCAATATACTGCCTGTAAAAGGGACACATTCCTTGTAGATTACACGACTAGATAGCAAGTGGGTTTCATGATGTCTAGAAGAACATGGCTAGTGCAAGAGATGCAAGACTTATTATTTTGTGATTTGACCAACCTATTTTTATATACCATGATATATGATTATAAATAAACAATCCCTTAGGACTATTGATTTTTCACAACCTTTAAAAGACATCTCCCTATCAAGATTTATCTTTCTTGACCATAAAATGTGAGATTTGTTGTTTTGATGATCCAACATAGGATTCCACTATATTAATTATGAAACTAACGATCTAATATGGGATATATTTTCATAAATTTTGACCTATGGACTACCTTGTAGGATCAATTTTCCCATGTCTCATGCTGGGGATCCCATGCAAGATACCTCTTACTTCAAACCCTATTTTGAATTTCTAGTGTAGGTTGCTGCTACAAATGAAAAATTCATAAAATCCCTTGATGGATGACCTAGTTTCTCACTGATTGGGGATCCCATATTGGATTCCTCATTAACCTAATATCTAATGATCCCAAGACGGATTCCTTTACATATGTATGGATCATGAGGATCCTATATAGGATTCATCCATTACTTTTTCTACTAATGATCCCATGTTGGATGCCTCATAGAATTTTTCTGGTGGGACCCAATGGGTTCCCCAATTTTTGACAGACCCTGATTAATAAAAAGTGTTTGTGTATATTGGTAGAATGTGACTCTTTATAACCCATTCTATCATTGTAATCCCTTGGGGACATGGATACAGTGTTAGGTTTAATCATTCATCCACCATCTCCCTCTGATTGGTGTTCACTTGTTTTCTGTTGATGGAGTGATGTTAGATAGAGTTCCTTCTTAGATTTTGTTTATTGAACCTCACATGAGGCATATTTCTTTCTCATTTGGATGCCCAAATGTATATCCTAGAATCTGGTTGTTGGACCATTTCATTTATATATTTTTTATATTTTTACCCATAGTTGATACATAGGTTATGGATTTTTAGCCTATATATTTCATTAATATATTATTTTAGATTTTATAATAGTTTCCTAGAATCCAAAAGATGAGCCTAAAAATATGATATATGGTCACGACATCCAAAATAATTATAGTCATGGATGATTCTATTACCTAAATTGATGTGGATGATTCCACTCTACTCAAGATGTTATATAATGAGTATGATTAAAATATCATCATCTCATGGGATAAATGAGGATGATTAAGATCTATTCAAGCCAGGGATATCGGTGGTTGATTATTATATTCTAAAATTTTCATATATAGAGGATGATAGTGGTCTCCTCGACCTATTGATTACGGAGAATGACTACGATCTCTACGATTTTTCATATAATGAAAATCTCCATGCGTTATCTCTGGGATATGGATTATAAACCATTTTATATAATAGGGTGTTTAATAATGGTGTATCACACCTTTAATTGACAATCAATTTTAGATCTCTAGTCGTGGTCATGACCTCTCCCATTATTGTTCTCCTTACCGATTGTCAATGTTTCAAAACCATAGGGTTTATAAGATTGTCAATGTAGTGGACCCATATAGACTTAGACATAAGGCTGAGACATTTGGTAGGATTTATATGGAATGAACAACTTATTGTCCACCATCTATCATTTTATAGGATGTTTGGTTGTACTTACCAAGAATCATTACATAGATTTTTTTGAGGTGATAATGGGTGAACCTAGATTGGGATGAGTATCCCCCATTGGAGAAATATATTTTACTGAAATTTTTTCAGAATTTACTAAAGCTATTATATGTCAATTGGGATTACAAACCAACAAATTGACTAAATTATTCACAACTTTTGTGGAATGATGTCCATCTCATTTTGCATGCACATAATGTCTATTAAATCATGATTAAAGACCCATGGATCGAAATCTATTTTGTTTTATGTCATTTTTTTGATATTACTCATTAATATTCTTATATATATATATGAGAGTATATATTTTTATGCATATATATATATGGACATACATGGTTAAAATTGATAGGTTTACTAGGATTATGAACTCAAGGATGAAATATGGGTTCACATTTAATAGTTTTTCTTATATTTTCAGTTGTGTATCCTCTTGGATTAGTTGATTTATTTTTCATTCACTTATAGTGGCATATATTCTAGGTTCATTGTTGGGTGGCCTACTGATATTATTTATCACCCCTTCACATGAACCGTATTGTATGTGTAAACATTGTGTATTCTTTTCAGGTTGACCATAGTTACATGGAGGATAGGGATGAGGCCGAATGTAGCATATTCAAGTGGGGTTTCTCATGTGGGTTCTTTTAATAATGTTGGTGTAGTTTGACAATTTATAGAGAAAATGTATTTTTTCTGGATCCGCATTTGTAAAAGTTCTGTAAACAATTATTTTAGTTACATTCGTACTAATGTATCTATATGGTCAGCCAAGTGGGCAACTAGTATTGTTTGTATAGATTTATTAGTCGTGATTTTATAGAATTTTTATTTATTATTTCACCTTGTTCTTTTTCAGTTCTGTTGCTAATTCCACAAGCTAATTATTTACTACTAAGTATGATACATAGGTATTTATTCTATTTTATTACTATAATATGACAGTATAGTATCCACACTGTCACATAAGAGTCTCTCATTACAAGTCAGTATCATCTAGAGTATGGGAAGATTTTTTCAAGGCCTCGTAACCAATCTGCATAGAGCACCGGTTTTGAGGTATCTATGTAGGGATGCTACACTGAAGTTACCCTATACCTATCATGTATATTTCATTACATTTTCCTTCTTTATTGCTAATTAATATGTGTTTTTATTTAATTTTATGGGGATTTTTTAACAAAAAATTACTATATTGTTATACTCACTCATTCAAGGATAATTTTAAGGATGAAATATCTGGGAGAGATTTGATATTGGGGTATGAAATATTTTGTGTAAATATGAATTTTTATGAATATTACTATGTAATGGAAAATGGAATTATCAATTTAAATTTTTATTCATACAATGATAAAGTATAATTCATACTAATTTGGTATTTTAGTTCTCCATAGTCTATATGATTTAATTAATCAACATTTCACACTGAATTTCCAAAAATAGAAAGGGGATATTGTAAGAACCATGGATATCTAAGTGGGTTTTTATGGTGTTATTTACTTTTTTAAATCTTTTTTATTTATCATGGTATTTATACACTATGGAAGGCTATTTTAAGAATTTTCAGTCTCACATAGCAATGATTCATTATATTTTCATGGAAAATAAAGGATGAGTATGTGGTAGGTGAACCGATCAAATAATCGGCATGAAGATAAGTTATATTGACGAGAGAGTCACATGAATGGTCTAATGATCCCCATAGGAAAATTAAAAACCATGAGGTGAGTGTCTATACTGCAATTTTGGAAGGGATCTAGATTGTTTTAATTTCTTATGGTTATCCTAGAAGGACTATTTGATTGGTAGGTGAATATATGGGTGGTCTATGGTTATTAGAAGCAGGATTTTTTACGGAGTTTTGAAGGGTTTTTGATGAGTTCTTTTTTTTTCTTTTTTTTAGTCATTATGATCTCTATGGGTATTTTTCTACAGATACCCCCACAATTCACATGTATAAAAAGTATATATAAACATAAAAAAATATGGTGATTATGTTTTCTATTTGGGGATCTAATGAAATCATCTATCAAGGTATTATGTATTATTGTGGAACCATATAGAAATTGAATAAATAAGGATTGGAACATTAGAATAATAATATTGTTTTAGGGTCATACAAAATATTTTTACACAATGTAGCGCATAAGATATGGACATGTCATATGTGCACCTGATATCTTTCTGCACGATTTGATCAAGTGGAGTGTATGAGATGGACAAAAAATCTCATGAATGGTTCATAGAGGTTAGTGTAATATTTTAAGGGTATGTGATGTAATATTTTTTGTAAAATAATATTTCTATATATTTTTTATATGTACGCATCTTCCATGAAAAAGTTTCTTGAAAATCATTTTGGAGATCGAGGAATACAATGATACATCATTCAATAGCCATCACTATGTCAATAATAGAATACATTACTGATGATATGATTGTGAACATAAAATAGTAAAATTAAGGATTATTTCTTCAAATTTAATGAATATTATGAAGAAAATAGATGATATCAAACAAAACAATACATAAGATCAAATCACAGTCATATCCTATATGATATCCCACTCGGGTGGCTTATTTCTACATAATTATTTTGGTTTTGTTAAATCCATTTAATATATTTTTTATTCATTAAACATCTAATCTAATAAAACCCGTCCATAAAAAACTTTTATGGAGTGAAATCAATGATGAATTCTATTTTAAACAATCCTGAGTTTTAAGAAACACATTCTTCTTTTTCAAATCATTAATAATTTTATTAAAACATCATAATGGAAAACATAAAATTGTTTGATGTTAATATGATTAATTAATTATAAAATAATCATATCCATGTCATATAATGTATACTCTATGTTTTGGTATATATTTTTAATATAATATTAATACATTAAAATATTACATCGAGGGCTAGTGGGCCCACTATACCTCATATTTTAAAATATCGTGGATAATGTTTTTCATCCCTGATAAAATTCATTGTATCCTTATAATCTTTTTATGTAGGTTATTGAATCGGATAAATTTTGATCAATTTTTATTAAATGAACAATCACATTTTTTTCCATAAAAACACTTTATCTACAATATAGATACTCTTATCTAATAATATAATTGATATAACAACACCCATCATTTGCAATGAACCACATGAGCAAGGTATAATTAGATTCGTTGAATTCCTTAATGTGTAGACCCTATTATTAAACATTTTAACATATCCTATAAGATCCATATATTAATTCCATGATTCTTGAAAAGAAAATTTTTTTAATTTAATTTAAAAATATATATTTTGTTTTATATAAATGTAAAAAAATATTGTTTTTATAATAGTAATAGAAATTTTCTACATTATACTTCTTATTTCAAACAACTATATTTATTTTAAGAAATTAAATACATCAAATTAATCTTTTTTATTAATAAACCATTTTAAGGATAATTTGGAATCCATTGTTTACTTATAAGATACCACTACATGCTTAAAGATATCACAAAATGATTTACCACAAGACTATGATTGCTTGAATCAGCTACTCGATAATGTTCCCAATGCAACGTACTATCCTGATATTCTAGATCCTCTCTAAAGAGCTCTTCAAAGTGAGTAATGATCATTTCCATTGTATTAATAAATTCATATATGTTGATTTTTCTTTTATTGAATCCTCAGGCCATTATTTGGACATATTTTTCTATCTACTCATCTTTCTCCACATTGGCATCAACTCGCAACCTACGGTCATAAATTTTTTTGATCCTATCATCTAAGACATTGGGCTGTAGAAGATTTTCAGGAATTTCATCATTGGATTGCAAGAGGAGAATGAAAAACCCCATATCCTCTTTTTCACATTCCCCTTTCTACATCACTTTACCATCCTTGTTTCTAACCTTCTTGGAAGACTCGGTTTCCATTGGTTTTTGAAAGAATGATACGTCCTTGCATCCCTTGGGTTTTTTCCTATGGACCACAATACATTTCCTTGAGTCACTCACGCATTTTTCCCTTTCCTCTTTTTGGGCTATGAGGACCTTTCACTTGAAATCGGCCCATGTTATCTATTGAAGGATGAGTATAACTATAATCATCAGAAGAAATATCATCATGAGGTAGTGGTGTAACTTGGGAGTCCAGACCATCAAAGCGGTTCCCTAGCTTTATTGTCGCTCTGCCTTTGGTGGCTATTTTCTTACATTGAGACTCGAAACCCATTTTATTCTCCAAAACAAACTTATTCTCCCCTCCCCTACCTCCCCAAGGCTATTATAGTTGGATTCGATTGGGTTTTGGTCTATTGGCCCTAAGATATTCAATTCGTCCATCCATCCCTATTCACATTGGGAGTCTTTAGAAGCCAACAAGAAATAAGTCCCCTTCTTGTCCAATGATGTGGGCTAATCATAACTTCACCCCATAAAATGGGGTTTCATGTTTGTATCCATCCACCCCCAATCATGAGACCCATCAGGCTTCTAAGCATCACTCACTATCAATATAACTGCTGAGGCAACATCCTTATTTGCTTCCTTTAGTCCCATGTCTTGCTTTAAATGGGCAATGAAATCCATTACCCATGGCTTAGCCTCTTTCTGCTTCACAACATTCATCACCACTAGAGGAGCCAAGGGAGGCCACTGCTAGTGATCCTCTCATGTACTGGCCTCTGCAGTAGGACTTGCAAGATCCAACCCCCATGGATAAACCCCACACCCCTAAATATTATAATCCATATCATCAAAAACCTGAATATTCTAGTTCACAACATGATCAACCTACACCGCATGTCCATTGGTTGCACTCATCTCAGTGTGAAAGACCCTGTGACAACAACTATAGATTGAGATCGGATGTCCAAACCTATGACACCCCAGGTAGAATGCAGGCGACATTTTAATGAAAACATGTTGTCTCCAGTGAAACTCTTCTCCGACGGAAATCCATATACATTGTGTGGGAGCCTTTGAAACATACACCTTGACGAATACACATGGGGAGATTGAGTGAAAGACCACAGACGTCGGTATATCAGAACACCGGTATCTACAACCAATATTTCCTAACATTTGGTAAATTGATGTGTTCAGGAAAGGGAGAGTAATATCAGGAAATCATACCCAAACTGGCGATGAAGGCTCATCGATATTCATTTTGAATTTGAAGGACCAGCATAGAAGAAAGAGGCTTTATCCATTGATTTCCTAGAGGCTCTAGACAAGGTCGAAATTAGATCACCCTCTGAGGTGAAATGAATCATCAGGTGATGCCGATCGAGGAGACCCACCAATGCGCGTTCTGGAAGATTCCATTAGTCAAAGGATACTAATCAAAGGCTTCGACATTGGGACATCGACCCTTGCATCTGGCTATGAACATCAACTTGAAAAGATATGATGCTGCATTGAACTATTTTGTAGATAACACAAGTTGAGGTGAGTCATTGTGGATATCATGAACCCTAGGGAAGGGAGAGATTGAGGGAAAGGGGGGAAGGAAATCTAGGTTCGTGAAAGGGATAAAGGATCGATCCAACAAAGTGTAAGGTAGGGCATTCCCCCCTCCCCCTACTAGGGAGGAGTGGGCCGAATCAACAACCATCACCGCTAGGGCATCCCTGATAGGGTCGAGAATTCCGGGACTCTTCTCCAACCACATCCTATTAGGAATTTAAATCCACTTTCATATTTCTATTATCATAATATATTCTATTTTAGATTTCATTGACATTATTGGGATTCTTGAAAAAACATTATTTCTTGTGGAAATATTCATATCTACTTATTTTCTAAAAATTCCCCACATGTAATATCAAAATGAAAATAAAGTATAAATATCATTTTTATTTATAATAATACTATAACAATTTGTTATGAAGGTATGTTTTTTTATCATATTAATATTTAAAAAATATTTCTAATTTTTATTGTAAAATGAATTTCATAGCCCAAACAATCCATAAAATAAAAATTTAGTCACTCCATTTCATTAACACATCTAATAATTTTGAGTAAGTTTTTGGAGACTAATATTCCTTTCGTTATACCAATTTATAAAACATTTTTGATTATTTAATTTCTTCCATGATGGTTTTAAATAACAATAAACTTAGTTTATGAAAAAAACCACTTTTTATACAAGGGTTACTGCATTTTCTATTCATCTATCCACTACATTAATGAAAAACATTAATATTAGAATAGTGTGATTTTATTTAATTATTTATAGAAAAATTAAATATTCTATGTTTGAGTAGGATATTGAGATACCTTCCATCTATATACCTAGAATAGATGCTCTCATAAAATACACATTTCCACTGCTTCAATACTCTAAGACAAATGCAGTCTTCTATATTTTTAGATTTGACTAATTTATTTTACCAAATATAAGTATAAGAGACCACTTAATTTGAGTGTAACCCCTTTTAATAGAAATTTCCTCCTTAAAAATATAATTTTTTACATCTATTTCCCTATTTCTTTATGTTCTTCAATCAGTAATATGATTCAATGTGATAAAACACACTTCAATTATGTAACACTATACATATATATATATATATATGGAAATATATTCAATATAGAATTATTTATATTTTAAATTTATACATATATGAGAATAAAATTTTCTCATATTTTATAAAATTTATGTAAGTGGTTTTCATAGACTCCCAACTCAAATTATTTCATTACATGTGGTGTTTCAATAATGTTCCTAAAAAATTCCATGATAATTTCATATTTTATACATGATTAAATGTCACTAAATGCATTGATATATATTTATTTAATTCCATAAATATCATAAAATTTCATGAAAATATAAAATTTTCAGCATTTAGTGAAGATATTTTTGAAGATACATGATCTTGGTTTGAACAAATAGTTGTAATGTGTTTCTTATCACCACAAAGATATTTTTTTTGAACACCCATAATATGATTTGATTTTTTATTTTTATTCATCACTATAAAATCTAAATAATATATAATTTAAAACATTCCATGAATAATTTAATGACCTCCCATATCTCTTCAAACCTCGTACCATAATGTTGGAATGGTCCCCATATTGAGTTGTTACTCCAAATATTCAATCCTTCATTAATTTATTCAATTAATACAAAAAATTAATCAATGATCTATCCAAATATATTTTTCATGGTCTATATTAACATTTTCTCATTCACAATAGTGTACTTACACTATGATGAGATTCCAAAAACCCATCACATTGAGTCATGGTGAGAATATTAATCATAATCAGATTATGGAATGTAATAATTTAATATTCTACACTTCCAATAATTTTTAATCTTATAATTCAACTATTATGTTATAATCAAACACATTATTGATGGATCCAAATAATTTATTTTCACAAAGATATATTTTTACTCATATAAAAGACATATCATGTTGTGGTCTGTTCTTTCTATATGTAACACTCCCCTCATAAACTAGGATACACTTTTGTAGTGATTTTGTAATTCTAATGTAGATCCATAAGAGTATATGGGTTAATATCATCAATAATAACTAAATGGTTTTTAAATCCTACATGTTTTGATACAATTTTACTGAACGTTCCATTTTATATTCCCTTAAAATAATTGTTATATGAAATAAACAATTTAGCCTTGATGTACAATTAGTCTATAATAAATCCTTTAGAAAATTAAATATAGCTTTATGAAATATCAATATAAATCAACACATCTATGAGGATTATCAAATTCCCTTATAGTAATGTGTATAAATTTCAGGCAAACATTAACTATTTTTGTTCCCAAATGTCTTAACATTCTCTATTTGTCTCAAAAACCAATAAATTAGTGTGTTTCCCATGTATTTCAACCATAAAAATCATATTTTACTATTGATCAATGCAGAAATTAGTTTCAAATTTTTAATTTAATATCATAATTATCAAATAATTATCTGAATTTATTCTTTTACATAATACTATAAATCATATTCACTAATTTGACTACAAAAGTTTTAATGCGTCGTTAATACTTATGGAGTATTCTTATTGTTATGAAATTATAAATAATATTAAAAGTGGTTCATTACAAAATTTTTCTTTATAATTTATATAATTCCATTTATGTTTTCAACCAATTTATCAAATTACTCTATAGGGTCTTCATCTCATCACTACACCCTCTAAGTTAAAAAAGCTCATACATTTGATTTTCACAATGTTATATACTATAGTGTTTTTATGAATCATAGTTTAACAATAACATCAAAAATATATATTTTTTTAGTAAAATTCATACCTCTAAATTACATCATATTAACTGTAATTTTATATGACTAGTCAAAATCCAAATCCCATTAAATTTTCAACCACAAAAAACATATAATAAGAGGATTGTGTCTCTATGCACTTCAAACAAAACATCATCAACCAAATATCACCATATCCAATGATACAACTTATTGGATGAACCTTTTTATCCACTTACATATAGAGGTACTTGATCTCATATTTTCCATGTACTTATTGTCTATATTTACATTATGAAATCCACTCCCGTATTTCAATTTCAGGGTCTAAATATATTTATTGAAAATATTTTTAAACATAATTGTAATAATAATAATATTAAACGAATAAAAATATTTATTAATTACTTCAGTTGTTGATTTTATCTATTAACAATGATAGATTAATAGTCCCCCACTTATCTAATGAGTTAGAAAACTGTATAAAAGACAATACTATTTGTTTACGAAATTATTTCGGTCAATATCGGTCACATTCATAAATTAATTCCACACAAATTTAGTATTTATTTAATTAAACCACATATCCCCTGATCTAATTCTCAAAAACAAAATTTCCATAATATAAAAAATTAATGTTTCATTACTGGAAGTCATACCACAGAATAATCTAATTTAGACAAATCATTATGATTAAAATGTGATTCCAATTGAGATCTATGTTATTCAATGTGTATGGGGTTAAATTATAATTCATTATAGGAAAATCCTTCCTTTCAAACACTGTCAACACATATCCTCAGAATATATTCAGCATTGGATTCTTTCTATACTCATTCACTTGAATTATATATAATCACAATTAGTGATTCTATTCATCAAATTTTAATATATTGTAAAAATATAAGATGATTCCACATTGTTATATCACTTAAAAATAAACATGTATTCCATGAACATTGTTGTATCTACATCGAGATGGGTTTTCATCCCTCGTGGTGTGATACCACTAAGAATATAGCAAGATATTACTTTATAATCTCTAAGAATTTCTTCATACCCATAAAGAAAATTGATTTTTCAATTAAACCTGATATATTTTATATTGTTGTCTATATCATTTATACTTATATATATATAAATAAAATTCCACCTTTGGATTTATTATCTATTTTGTTTTTTCAGAAATTATTATTGATTCATATTAATCCATGACACCATTGGTGCATTCTCCAATATTTCTATCAATATTTTTTTTCTCTTATCATGATCATTATTTATTAAAATAATCATTATTCACATAGTATAGTAATGTTATGGACCATATTTCCTTAATAAAATTGAATTTCCCCAGTCACCAATTAGAAATAAAATGTGTGTTGTGATTTGTCAAATTCTTTATATCCACAGTTAGAGAATTTTATTTTTCCTTTTAAAACTAACCATCCATTTTTATCATTTATCCAATTATAGTATTTAATAATCATTGAAAAAAATAATTTTTAAAAAATTTATCTATATATTTTCATGAGAATTCTCTAATTTCATTGTTTTGTAATTACTCTCTAATTTAATGAAATTCTATTAGATAAATACATAATCCTATATTTTATTTTTTTACTACATAATAAATATTCATCTTAGATATAAGGGGTCATCCAGAAATACATTATTCATTCATTTGGGTTAATTTATTAATCCATAATGGAATGATTTTTTTAATTTATGTCATACATTAAAGCTGTATAAATTTTTTTATCATTCATTGTTCAGTCTAAGTATATTTACATAACTTTTTATTATCCATTCTAGATCCATTGTTTTTATTAATTAAGTATTTCATTTTCATAATTGGTTATACCATTATTATTCAATCATTTTTGGATGGAGATACCTTTTATGCAAGCTATCATTAATTTAAAATAATAAAAAATATATACTTCTTGTTATAAAAATTCATGGTTAACTGTAAATTAACCCCTTTTTGAAAATTTTAATAGTTGGTTACTAATGAAACTATTAAATCCTCTACTAAATAATTTACATTAAATATTTAAATTATTATAACTTATAAAATATCTCCAAAAAAATAAAAACATGCGTACTCAACCTATAAGATCCTTCATTTTGAACTAGTCAGAAAATACAAGGGGATTTAAATTATTGTTTGGTGGATGGGAATAATCATAAAAAAATCCTTCTAAGGTAAATTTAAGAGATTAAATTCTGAAAAAAAATTATATGACTATAGGTTCAAGTTGGTGTATTGAGACTTGATGCGTTTTGGAAGCTTAACACTTCAAGAACTAAATTTTACGAGTTGAATCCAATGGTCAATGGATTCATATATCTAGGGATAAATAAGAAAACCCATTCTATAGGAACATGGTATATTCCAAACATGAAAGGAATTCCTCCTAACGATGTGAAATATTTGATAACTAATGTTGAATTCACAATGTGGGTGTATAATTTTCTAATCGAACATTACAACTAAGAGTGGTATGAGTGTTTTGGAGAACCAACACTGCACGTCTAGCATACAATTGGTAAAATATGTTTTGAAACTATTCAGAATGAGGGTTACTTGGAAAATGGAATTTCATGATTGGTTCATGGTTTTCAAAATCATGTGTCCAAAATATGAATCTCATTAAAGAAGATGTAAATTTCTATTTTCCATATTTAAACTTTAAACAATTTTCTTCCTTCTACCTCTCTATTCACATTGTAACCAAACTGTGGTAGCTACCATATCCTCATTAAATAGTCTGTGATTAATCTCCCTCATCTGAGATTCAATTCAAAATGATTCTTTTGCATTGGATCTCCCTCTATTTGTAGATCATGAATAATCCAACTTATATCATCTTTATATCCATAGTGTATGTTATTTTTTGATGATATCATATAAACTATTTTTTAGATTGTTAATTTTTTTTCCCAATTCACTCTTTCTTAAATAAATAAACAATGCATGTTGGATGGGCGAAGAATTATATGTATAAGGAATGAAAACTAAATGCATTTCCCTTAAATTTGTGTTTTATATAATGAGTTCATTTTTTATGTCCAATGCTTGTTCCATCTAGGTATTCCTAAATGATTAAATACTATAAATACTTTTTTAATACCATTCATGGGTAGTCCCTAAAATCTAATTCCATTTTTGGTGATTTCCAACCTCAATTTGAACCACATAGTTGGCTGTGTAGATGAAAATATACATGATCACTATGTAGTATTTATGTAATCAATCCTCCCTAGATATGGAATGTGCTTCGATATAATTAGGGGATCTCTTCATTCAAATTAAAATTTTGTCATCTAAATAATTTATTAATGGATTTATGTTAGTTTTAAAAGAGTCATACTTGGCCCTCATTAGTTGGGATATATTCTACCAATAATAAAAAATTATAAATTCTAAAATACCATTCTCACATTTAAGTGAACTTTAAATGTTACTACTAAAAGAGATGGTTAATGGATTATTTGTTATGTGATTGGTTTGTCCAAGTCACATTCCCTTTCATAATTTTAAAATGAAAAGTATAAAGGTGTTTTCTAATTGAATATAGGTGTTCCTATTTTCCATTAGCCTTTGTTTAGTTGATATAATATATGTTTATAAATATTTGTTTCTATGAGTTTCCCAAAGATTATAATATAGAATTATCTTAATGTTTTTTAGCAAAAAATAAACTGAATGAATTATATATAGATGAGTTGTTTTTGACATGGTAGTCACCGCAACTCAATTTTTATTTTTGGACATGAAATTGCTATTTTTTATTTGATTTTAATAGACATGAGACTCCATATTATTGTAATTAAACTTGATCGACATGACATTCCTTATAATTAGTATTATATGATCTTCGTCATGCTTCTCCTTCTCTTTTCATATTAAATTTTTTAGTCATGGAACGAAATAAAATTACATATTTAATTTTTTCGTATGGATCTACTATCATTAATCAAACAGAATGTGGAGTACTTCATTGTACTTTTCCTTACTATTATTTTTTGTTAAATTGACGGGAATTGTTTCCCTTTTAAATTACTGATAATTGTTAGAAATAAATCCCACACTCCCATGGTCATGATTGTCAGATTAATACCCCATACATAGGTATAAAACCCTCTAGGTCTATCCTAGTATATTCGAATCATTATTATATAACATGAGCCCTGTGTATATTTGTATTGAATGAACTAGTTTTGAGATATTATGTTATATTTTGAAGTAGGTATAGTTGATGAGTTCTCTAATGATTGTCTTGAGCCAACATAGTTATATTTATTTTACTTCGATACTTTTGATATTATTGAACATTGATTATTTCAATATGCATGGGTTGGATAGATAACTAAACAATTGGTTGTGGCAATTGAGTTTTACACACACCATATTGAGGATATTTATTTGGTACTTAAAATATCTCTTGTATGATTGTATAAATAATGAATATACTTATTGTAGTTATTCTTTATTGGGTTAAACCTATATGGGGGCTTGGGAGACTCTTGTACAATGGAATACACTAGAGTTGGGTCATTCTTTTTTTAAAATTTTTTAGTATATTCATTTTTGATATATTATATGTTGTATTTAATATATTGTGTTACAATTTATTGTCTTCATGCATGATTTACATTATTTTAAACATCCATGTCATCTGTTTATTATTAATTGTCCATTATGACTAACATTTGATGCCTTTAATATATTATTGATTCCACTATATTTTGTAGTAATCCATATGGAATAGTTTCCCTATACATCCACTATTAGACCCATACATCTAGTATTAAGAATACAGAATATGGGCATGAGCACTTTGGGCTATGTCTCGAACTGGATTGGGGAATTAGTTTACTACATCAGATGTCAAGACATTAAATACTCATACCACACTTTTATGTTTCAATGAATTACTATTTTTGAATAGTTTGTAAGACAATATGAAGGTTTTTACACTTGGTAAATATAATTTGACTGTGAATGGCCCACCCATGAATTGAGAAAATATTGTTTCTAGGGGATGGGATACTTTATTAAATTATTCACCATTAAAATTTATTTTTATATCAACTTGAGTGAAAGTTGTATTTCCTGTTGTTATTTATAATTTAATTTATAATAATTTCATATTTTATTTAAATTTAATGAAAATATGTATGTCCATGAATAATTTTACGAACATAAAAATCACATTTCATTATCATATTTACATCTCTACCATGATTATGTGACTATGTTCCATGTTTATGTGTACATCATGATCATGTCATAATTTAGAATTATGATTTTAATTACATTTTTTTTGTGATTATTTAGTATTATTATATGCCTGACAAGATTTTGTGATACCCTTCCTTATATATTTGTATTCCCTATTGATATGATAGTAATCCTTTCTACAGTGATGAGGAATTTTTTTTAAACAAAGTGGTAACATAAATCTATGTTTTCCCTATCTAACAGAATGATGTAATTATATCAATAAAAATGTTTATTAATTTATTAAATTAAATAATTATTAATTCAGTCTTGAAATGGAATGTAAATGGTTAGATAACACCCCATCCATCCACGGTACATTTCACTTTGAGTAATGCAATAGCTTGCGTTTTATGCAACATCGAGATTCTGACACATCACGACCAATAAAAATAAAATGTTATGAATATTAATACCCATTTTTTGAAATTTTCTAAATTTAATCTTTCAAAATGGACTTCATTTTTGGATTCTTAATATCAAAATAAGCTTTGGGTGAATTTTTGGTATTTTTCTGAAACCATATAGTTTTTGATGAATAGTGAAAACCCCTAAGTTATAGTTTATAACCGATTTTTTATTTAAAAATTTATTTATTTTATTTAAATTTAGTTTAGGTCAAACTAGATACATAATATCTGTATATGTTAAATGTAATTAATTGAAGTTAGTTTATAATAATTTTAGATATATAAAAATATTTATTGAACTTTTTACCGTCTTTTAACCAACTCCTAGGAGCATGTTCAAATTTACATAAAACATAATTTTACAACTTTTGTGAGTTGAATTTCAAAACTCAGAGAGACATGGTTGATATAAGTAAGTAAAATGTAGTTCAAAAAAAAAATTTAATTTTTGGTGAATAATAACTTTTTATTTTTATTAACCACAGTTAAAAGTAAATAGGGTAATTAAGTGTAAAAAATGATATTATTATTACCCTAGAAAATGACCTAATTCTATTGGATAAGTGTAATTAGACCAAAAAAACCTTTGTAATAAATAATTATCCTTTATGTCCACTTGAATTAGATTAGAGCATTAATTATTATTTAATTCAAATAAGAGTTAAAAGTATTAAATTCAATTTTTAATAACTAAACAATTTTTCAAATAGAGTTACACATAAGTTAAATTAGACTATAAATATTTTTTAGAAATATAAAAATATTTCATATATCATCGTATTTTATTTTTAATTTTAAGTCATTAATTAATTTAATTTATTTATGACACAATGATGAAGCAGTAATTAATTAATTAATGAAATATTAAAATAATTGATATTATTAATATCCAAATAAATGTTATTTGAGAATTTTTATAAATTAAAATAATTTTATAGGTTAATATGACATGTTAGGGTTAGTTTAATGAATTTTTTTTGAAGTAATAAAGCTGTTATGAATTTAGAAAAATCAAAATAACAAATAGTGTCAAAAATGACATAAAAGTTTTTGTAAAACAAATATAATATTATTAATTGATATTCTATTCCTAAAAATATATGGTTAATCATAAAAACTTATATAATTATATTTTTATCATTAATTAACCAGTTGGGGTACTCTTGGAAGTATGTAGTATGTTTATTAACCCTATAATATAAAAATAAAAATAGATATGGTAAATGTCAATCTATTTATCTAAGAGTTAAATATAAATGAAAAGTTTAATATAGTAACCGAGACCTATCTAAAACCTATTTAATTAGTGTTTTTCATCCCATAACCACCTTAAAATTTTAATAATTTATTTTAGAGACATTAGAATCCAAAAATTATTTTATTATAAAATAATATTTCATTCTTTTCCTAAGGTGCCCCTCACCCCTCTTATGAAAGGGAAATCCCTATTCTATATCATTCACACCATCAAAGCCTTTTTTTATCAGCTAAACCTTGCCCTAATATCTTTTAAACTGTCCTCCCTTCATCCTAGATGCCTTATTTTAGTCTGAAAGCCATCCAATGGAGCCCTTTTGATCTAATCAAAAGGAAGAATCCGAAGAAGAGGTAAATACTTCATCACCCTATTCAAGTTCCTTTCTTCTTCCACATCCACTTTCATTGTTATTTACATTATAAAATTATAACTACATTATCTTCTATATAATATGATGGAATTATAAATATGTAAAACCCATATTCATTTTTCTATCCATCCATTGAATGACACGTCACCATACGAGAGTACGTATGGCTTACCGTCTCCACGCCATGGTGTAATTGTTATTCAATATATTATTATTTGGATGGATATAATAATGTTGCGTAATTATATAAATAATATATATAACACAATAAGGATTCATTATATATGATATAACATCCATATATATAGTATTTTTTTATCAAAATAATTATATAGTCTCTCGTAAGTACGTATGGATTACCGTCTCCACGAACACAATGAGATTCATTCCCCATCGTATTCATTCAAGACAAATTTTCATTAGATGACTGAAAATAATGATTATGAACATAATATCATTCTCTATATGAATAAAAATAAATCCTATACATAAAAAACATGGCTTACGTAACCATGTATATAAAGGATATCGAATTATTTAAAACCTGAAACGATGATACTACTAAAATATCATTAAAAAAGTAACATTAAGAACATATATGATAAAATATTAATTTATATGGTTAATGTATAATTTTTAAGAATTATTTCAAAATTATAATGGATTTTATCCTACCCTCAACCAAGGAAAAGTACAATGTAAGCGTAAATTTCACAATCTCTTTATTATCTGAGGTTATTTTTACATAAGTATCTATTCGGACCTCTTTATCATCCACATCCATGTTTCTTAAAAATGTATTCCAAATCATTTTTACTATGTTCTAGTCTATGGGTGGATGAAATTTATAACCATGTTTGACTATTTAAAAAATGGTTTGAAAGGAATCTTTCCTTCATTTTCCAAACAAGGTACCTTATAACCTATTCGACAAAATTACGTTAAGAATGATTTTTTACTTATACAGTGGGTACAACAATTTTACACCATTATAAAATCTTAGAAGCTTCCCTTACATTCTTATAAGAATATTTTCAATCTAAATGCATTCTTTTATAATTTTATTACTTTTGAATGATTTAAAAATAAAAGAGATATTTCATAAAAATAATGCTTGTATTTCATCTATGTCAACATCCTTTGATGGATTTTAAGCATACATGAAGGTGATTTATTATGATAAAAAACATCAATATTGTATTGAAGGTTTTGTGATATGTTTGACTGTGGATGTGTTATTTTTACACCACTCATCGTTTTTAGAATAAAGTATTGACATTTCGTATGCTAGTTTTAATACGAATGTTTATGTAATGTTTTAACCTTTTTCAAATGAGAAATGCATTAGACATAGTATGTAAGGGGTGGATCCCGCAATAGCTCCTCGATGCATCGGTATTTCTCATGGGGAAAACTAGTGTCTTGGAACTATGCCATGAAATAATCTTATTTGTAGTCTTGGAACATGTCCTTGACTATGTGGTTAAGAAGTCTGGAATTATGAATTCCATTATTATGAAAGTGGATATTGATATTTCATGTGATTATTCTACTAGTAGAATATCCATGGAATAAGTAAATGGAATTATTTGATTTTATATTTTCCATATTATTCTTAAGTTATACTTTAAAAGGATTATGTTTTAGTCTGATACATTGCCTTAAATATTTATGCTCATTTATAAATGTTTCTGTTATATTGTTATCCTTACTGAGCATCTGATCTCACCCCTTTATATGTTTTATTTTTCCTAGGATGAGAAGAATTATTTTATTTCTAACCTGCAGAGATATACTGAGGGGTTATGACTATGGTTTATCAAAACAATGTTGTTGTAGATTTTAATTTTAAAATGTAATGTAAAAACTTATGAAGGTATCTAGTATTTCCAAGGCAACAAAACAGATCCGCCTTTTGGGACAAGATTTCCTTGTATCATGCCAATGATACGTAATAATGTACCGAATCTAGGCTTCTAGGGTCGGGGTGTTACTGGTTAGCTTATTATGTTATCAATTAATTTGGTATTTATATTAACTAAATAATGAATCAATCATATCTTACGACGAAGGGTACCTTTATAACATTGTAATTACAAACAATATAATTTAATACTCTTAGTCCGGTCTTGACCCTTATAAATGATTTTCATATTAATATTATTATGAGATAACCATACTGTGAATTTGAAAAAATTAGTAAAAATTGAATATAAAGGGTTGAATCAAAAATGGATTCGAATTTGAATTTAAATGTTTAGGAATCCATAAACCTTAGATGTTTTCCAGAATATTTTAATAGGTTTGATTGATGGGTCCCTCACAGGATGTCTATATTCATACATTCTAAGTACATAACCTATTTTGGGTATATTTTTTTTATAATTTGATATTTATTGAATTTTTCATAGTCCACATATAAGTTTTTCATATTAATGTATGATTTTATAATAGTAAACCAATTACCCTTAATGTGGTAAAACACATTTTTCTTTCTTTTGGGAATTACTAATATAAAGATATAACTAATTAAACAGAAAATAACATCCTACTGAGTGTTTAGTGGATAGATAATAATTGTAATTTTTTTTACCTATAATTGTTTTGGAAACATATAAATAAATTAAATGGTTTTAAAAAGAAATTATGATGTAATTTTCAATGTATTATTAATGGAATCATCTATATAAAGCAAAAATTTTAGATGTGAAATATTTTTCCATATAAAACGATCTTGATAACAGATATATAGGAGAGTAATAAATGGTATAGTAAATGTGAGTTCATGAATTGTCTTAATAAAATAGTAATAATTATTGTTAAATAAAACCCCAAATTGACTAGATACGGTAAGTTTTTATTTAAAAGTATCCTTGTATGGTATCCTGAACAATTGCTATGGACTCTATGGTCTTATTCTATATCTTGAACATTATATCTTTGTGAAAAACCATAATGTACATAAGTTAAGATATGACCAATATGGATTACTAGGATACCTATATTCCCATTTTTTTGTCTCATAACATTGTGATTCAGTGGTTTGATGATAATAATAATCCTATATGGGTGGATGGACCTTGATTTTATAAAATCTTTAAGAGGTTTTGTGCTTGGTTTTATGATCATTTCAATATTGATGCAAGATAGGTGCTTCTATTTTTTGATTAGAGAATGTAAATTGATGTGTCTCATAGGAAAACACCCAGGGTTCATGAGGATTGAGAAAAAAATATGAAAGACTATAAGAGATACCCATATAGTTAACTAGTGGAGTTGACTTATTATGTAATGGCCCAGACCCTCCTGGCCCATTACTTTTCCAAAAGTGAGGCCCCGCCAACATAGTGGCACAGTGACGGTGGCACAATGATTGGGCCACCATGAGGGTGACACCGTGACGGTGGCACCGTGTCCTCGTTGTTATTTTACAGTTCCCGACCATTCCACTCCCACATTAATTAATTCTTTTACCCTTATTAAAGCCCATAATTAATACCTAAAAATCACGAGAAATTTCTCCGATGGGGGATATTAAATAAACACTTAATACCATCATGTGTAACCTCCCAAACCACATGGGAATCCATGATACAACTTTCAAGGCATTAAAAGTCCCTATATGACGTAACAACTCGATTTTATCTATATATCACAGAGGAAGTCCTTATTTCTCATCTTCCTTTTGGCAGTCTCCTCTCCTTCTGCCTGGTGTGTATGTGCTCAAGTTTTCTACTCATCCACAGAGATCCCGACGTCCCTCCCCTGGATATCACACATCCCATGTTCTAGGCACGTGGAGAAAAACGTCGATCCTTGATCCATCAGGTAGGGATTTTATCCTTCGTCTCTCCTTTCTGTGTATCATGCGGGGTGGGCATGCTTTTTCCTCTATGGAAATTGATGAAACTGATCATAATGAAGATAATGAACAGACCTATAAAAAATGAAAGAGGGGTGTGATTGATGTTATGATGTACTCTTTATGTTGTTATGTGTTATGAATTGTACGGGCCTATGCTCACTGAAAATCATGGTCGTTGGTGGTCTTTCTTTGTGCAGTAATGAACATTGGTGCTCCTGGATCTTTAAAAAACTGTAACATGGAATTGGTTAGTTATGTATACTCAGTTAAATAAATTGAAAGCACCAGGATCAACCCTTTTCTATGATAACCCCGGTTAAAGCACAGTGGAATTGAAACCATGGAGTGTGTTAAATCTTTTAAATCTGAAAATACCTGTATGGGCCTGTCGTGTGTTGGAGGTAGTGGTTTGGTTATTTCATTCACGGGACGATTTCTAGGGTGATATGTGGGGGGGATGGGATCCCCTGTTGTTATACTTTCGCTGGTTGTGAATGTGAGGATGTGTGGTTACTCTGCTTATTTCATGAATTGGGGTGGAATCCTCTATTGTTGAGAAATAGTTGGATCTTGTATTTTGGGGACATGGGTCTTTGTCTCAGGGTTTTCTTTGGATCTAGTACTTTGAGGGATCTCACTTATCCCATTTTTGTTGTGACTTTACAAGAGAACTGAGTGGGAATGTTTAAGTTGTTGTTTGACTATCTTCTTTCTCTGGTTTGTGGTTTTTTCCTGTTAATTCCCTAGTAGTGTAGAATTAACCTAAACGAGGTTACATGAACATGTAAATAGGAACATCTTAAATGGGAATTGGTTTTGGGAATGAGTTGTGTATTGGACGTG
Organism: Viscum album; assembly: GCA_963277665.1. Classification (NCBI taxonomy): domain Eukaryota; kingdom Viridiplantae; phylum Streptophyta; class Magnoliopsida; order Santalales; family Viscaceae; genus Viscum; species Viscum album. Next base: position 2,129,547,362 of record OY728152.1, on the reverse strand, counting down.
AGTGTGGTACTGCTCCTTCATTAATGATTAGTAACGAGGGATTTGTGCTTAGGTTTTGGAACCCCTAGGTTGGGATGAGTTCTTGTTACCTATACATATATCTGTAGATTTTATGTTTCTAATTCACACCCCATCCATGTTGATAACTTCAGTGCCGAACACTCCCATTTCATGGGGGAGGGTATTTTTCCCAACACTCCTATGAGTGGCTGGTTATTAGCTCATTTTCATCTCCCTTTTCCAAAAATCCCAAAACTCTTCGGGCAGGATTTGATGGCATGAAGTCCATTATTAGCCCAAAAATCATTGGTTAGGGTAGTTGTGGTGGTTGGCCCAGGTGTTTGCGGGTAGGTTGATTCCCAAGTGTATTTGGGATGAGGCACATGTGTCATCGGGCATGGCAGTAGTTGTTATGACCTAGGTGTTTGCGGTCAGGTTGTTTCCCAAGTTTCATCGAGATGAGGCCCATGTGTCTGCAGGCGGGGTTTTGCAATGGAACTATGGTGAGGTTATGGCCTAGGTGTCTGTGGGCAGGGTTTGGCAGTGGTACTGCGGTAAGAATAGAGGGATTGGTTCGATGCGTAGGATGTCTCAATAACCAATGGAAAAGTGGCGCGGGGTACCCAAATATCGATGATCTATTACTATACGTTACTTGATGTGTGTTATTTGGGGACCGTGCCTTGGTATGTTTTGGGTGGATATCTTTTCCTAGTTGGTGGTTTGGTTATCTATTTTTCCATTGGACATTAGAATGTCTCATCACTTGTGCATGAGAGACTTTGGTTCTCCCTACTGAGTATAATTTTATTCTCACCCTATGTATATAAAACTACTTTTAGGTCTCCAAGAGGACTTCAGGGATCGTGCATGACCATTCTAGCTCGGACCTTTGGGGCAGTTGCAGTTGTTTATTTCCTTTTCTTGGTATCTTTTTACCTTTGGAGATTTGTGGATTGTATCATTTACCTTTGAACATGCATATGGGAATGGTTTACATTCATCCGTACTTTTACTTTCAGTTTTGGTGTTGTGGGATTTACTATCTTAACTCCTGATCCTATTAGAAGAAAAAGGGTAATGCCTTCCATTTAGTGTGTGATTTTATACCCATGGTTATAGTCGCCACTCTAAGACCTATTGAAGGCCGGTCTCAGGGGTCATTATCTCTCCTTCAACATGAAGAAAGAAGGGTCTGGAAATCTGCAGTACTTTCCCTCATATTGGTGAAGGCGGGTCATGACAGAATGGTATCAGAGGGAGAGGTTGAGAGATAGGATGGATTCAGGAGTTAGGCACAGAGAGGATTGCATTGGATGGTAGGAAACCATGTTGGGTAATCATTACACGTGAAAAAGGCCAGGGAAGATCGGCTAGGACACAGGATTTTAGGGCCCCCCTGTGATTTGATGAAAGGACTATGGACCTACTGAACGACCAAGTGAGGCTACACTGATTGCAGGGTAGAGACCCTAGGAAAGGTACATGCATTATAATGACGTGTTTTCCCGTGTTTCTGGGGTGTTTTGGGAGATTTAAATGAATAAGATGTTTAAGGAAAAAATTTAAGAATAATATTCTGCACTACTTGGGCTTAGGAAATCATTATTTACCTCATAGATATGGAACCTAGGAGACGACCACAATTTTTGCGGGCGATCGAGGCCCAAGAGGTTGACTCAGATAACCGACGTTGGGCTGACCGAGAGGAGGAGGATGATCAGTGGAAAAAGACGCTTCATGCTTTCCAGCGACAGACCCTCCGGAAGTATGAGGGAAACACCTCTAACATAGAGATAGAGAGCTTTCCAGAGGATCTTATGATAGCTTTCATCTTGATCCGATCTCCAGTAGAGTACTTGTTTCCTCTTTCCGTAAGCCAGATGTGGGGAGCGGAATGTTAGTGGTGGATTCTCTATCAGGGGGAGAGGAGAGAGGATGAGGTGCCATGGGCGGATTTTGAGAGGGACTTCCTGGTGGAATTCCTCGCTTCTATACTGAATGCTGAGAAGAGGCATGAGATACTCTCCCTCTAGTAGGGGAGTATGTCAGTGAGAGAGTAGTGTATCATGTTAAAGGTTCTCCTTTACTTTTCTCTGAACATCTTTTCGGATGAGGAGTCTTGGGAGAGAAGTCTAGAGGAGGCACTCTGGCCTCCTCATCAGTATGATGTTGTTCCCTTTTCCTTAAAAACTAACCTGGAGGTGCAGAAGGAGGCTGAAGTGGTAGAGAGGATGCACATGCTAGGAGGTGTGTTGCGAAAAGGGATCCAGTTCGGCCCGTCAAAGGGGAAATCTGTTAGCAGAAGTCCCCCAGCATCAGGACCCTCTTGGTTTCGACCGGCAGGAAGCATGCCTTAATTGTTCCAGTTCCGTTCCCCTGGTCCTCGCCCCTTCCTTTTGGGCCTAGGACTGAAGTTCTTCATCTGTGGGAGCCATGTAAATCTTCGGAATCAGTTCCCGGATAGAGTGCAATACAGAGGGGGTGGGCAGGTTCAATTCCCACTTCAGCCACATCAGTTTCCAGCCAGGTTCATTCAGCAGCAGTAGGGGTAGCAGGCTCCAGCCCCTTCTAGGGCAGACGTTACAGGTAGAGGATGACCTCAGGGTGCTCCTCAGGGACCTTTTCCAAGGCATGGTCGGGGTGGTGGGCGACAACCGAGAGGAAGAGGAGCTGTGCATGGGAAGTTGCACGCAACAGAGGCAGTAGTTCCAGCAGGGCCAGAGGTCGTTCGAGGTACGATCAGCTTGTTTAGTACTCTTTCCTATGCCTGATTCAATACCAAAGCTTATCACTCCTTTGTTACACCAAGTTTGGCTCGTGATTTGCGTTTAGACATCGAGAGACTTTCAGCGCCTCTGGTGCTGAGCACACCAGTTGGAGGCCATACCGACATATCTTATGTTTTCCAAGGGTTTAGATTGATGATATGGCCACATCTGTCTATCAGGGATCTGCTATTGTTGCAGATACAACCATACGGTTTTATCCTAGGCACTGAATGGCTGTTCTCTATGGGTTTCGTCATTGATTGGTTCTGAGGAAGGGTTGTGTTTTCAGATTTGGGTGGTCAACGTGTAACCTTCATCAGCGAGCGGGGTTGGCAGAGAAGAAGGAGGGGAGAGGATCCCCTTCTTTCCTTGATGGCTGAACTATCAGTGGTGTCCGTAGATGTAGAAATGGTGGAAGTCTCAGAAATATTCCATGAGTTTATAGACATCTTTCATGAGGAGGTGGTGACTATACCCCCTCGACGCGATGTGGAGTTCGGGATAGACTTGCAACAGGGTGTCTGCCCGATTTCTATGGCTCCCTATCAGATGGAACCTTCTGAGCTACGAGAGTTACAGATCCAGATTGACGATCTAATGAAGAAGGGTTTTGTTCGGCCAAGTGTGTCACCGTAGTGTTCTCTTATGTAGTTTGCGAAGAAGGTGGATGGTGTTCTAAGGATGTTCATAGTCTATAGGTGGCTGAATCAAGTGACGGTAAAGAATCGCTACCCCCTCACGAGGATATATAATCCCTTCGACCATCTGATGGAGCGGGTTGGTTCTCAAAGATCGATCTGTGTTCTGGATATCACCACGTGTGGGTGAAAGAGGGTTTCATCTCGTAGACTGCCATTAGTTGCAGATATGGGCACTTCGAGTTTGTAGTAATGTCGTTCAGCATTACGAACTCACCAGTTGTGTTCATGGGGCTCGTGAACTCCGTCTTCCAGGAGTACCTAGACCGGTTCGTACTCATGTTTATTGATGACATCATGATCTAATCAAGATCAGAGGGGGATCACACTGAGCACTTCAGGATGGTTTATTGGTTTTCCGATAGAACTAGGTCTATGGGAAGTTTTCCAAGTGCCAGTTCTGGACATGAGATGTGCATTTCCGTGGGAACTTAGTGTCCGAGAAGGGGATAGCAGTGGACCCATTGAAGGTCGAGGTGGTTGTTTCTTGGGAAACACCCAAAAATGAGGTAGAAGTTCGTAGTTTCCTCGGTCTGGCAGGTTACTGCTGGAGTTTCGTGCCCAACATCTCCCGAGTTGCAGCACTCTTGACATCCTTGACCAAGAAGGACCAGGCTTTCGTATAGAACGAGCAGAGCGAGGTAGCCTTCAGCTATCTGAAAGAGAATTTGGTTAGTGTCGCCATGCTGAGGTTTCCAGAAGAAGGGGTAGCATATGAAGTAGTCTGTCATGCTTCAGGGTAGGGCCTCAAATGCGTGTTGATGCAGTGGTAGGGGGCGATCTCCTATGCTTCTAGCAAATTCTGTCCCCATGAGAGTAACTTTTCCACCCATGTTCTATAGCTTGATGCATTTGTGTTCGCACTAAAGTTGTTGTGGAACTACCTCGTCGGGGAGCACTTCGTGGTCTTCACTGATCACAGGAGCTTGAAGTATATCTTCTCCCAGCGGGGCCTGAACATGCGATGACAGAGGTGGATGAAATTCCTTCAACCCTACGACCATGAGGTTTCCTACACCTCAGGAAAGGGGAATGTGGTGGCTGATGCCTTGAGACGAAAATCAGAAAAGGATGCGGTCAAGAAGTTGACAGATGCTTGGAAGGAAATGGAGGAGTTGGTTGCCCTGCACCTAGATGCAGTGATGGAATTGGAAGAGGTTGTCTGTATCAGATGACAATGTAATATTCTCTGTTGTGGAAGGTATAGGAGTCCCAATCGGGAGACTCCAAAAGTGATGTGATGTGTTACCATGTTATACAAGGGGGATTCTCTTGAAGGGTGGATGTAAGACGGTCTGAATCAGGTTCTTTTCCATGGTAAGATGTTTGTTCCAGAGGTGATGCGTGAGAGAGTCCTTAGTGAGTTCCACAACTCACCCCTAACAGTGCACCCATGAGTTTCCAAGATGCACTGGGGCTTGAGAGGTCAGTTTTGGTGTCCAGGGGTGAAGCGGGAATGGTAGAGTTCGTGGCCAAATGCTTGGTATGTCAGCAGGTGAAGGCAGAACACCACGTTCCAGGTAGTTTGTTGCAGCCTCTGGATATTCCCAAGTGGATGTGCGATGACATCTCGATGGATTTCGTCACGGGACTACCTGAGGCTCAAGGAGGTTGTGATGCTATCTTGGTAGTGGTGGACCGGTTGACGAAGTCAGCTCACTTTCTGGGGATCAAGGAGTAGGGTGAAGAAGATTCCATAGAATGAAGGTACGTGGATGAGGTGGTGCGGTTGCATGGAGATTCATGATCCATAGTCTCAGATAGGGATGCACGGTTTACCTCAAGAGTCTGGTGAGGATTGCAGTATGATTTTGGAACCCAGCTATGTCTTAGCACTCCGTTCCTTCCCTAGAAAGATAGACAGACAGAGTGCACCATCTAGACCTTGGAGGATATGGTGCAGGCATGTGTTCTGGACATAGGAGGATCGTGGGTGCAACACATTCCTCTAGTAGAGTTTTCTTACAATAAAATCTATCACTCTACCATTGTCTTGGCTCTGTTTGAAGCCATATATGGAAGGTCGTGTCGCTCACCGGTGTGATGGACTGAGATTGGGGAAACGAGCGTTCTTGGCCCAGAAATGGTGCAGAGCACGACAGAGAAGGTTCAGCTTTTACGGGAAAGGATGAAGGTGGCCCAGTACTGATAGTACTCGTATGCCTACAATAGGAGGAGGCCCTTGGAGTTTTAGGTTGGAGACTACGTGTTCATGAACGTCTCCCCTCGACGTGGACAATAGAGGTTCAATAGAGGTAGTATTATTTCTCCCAAATTCATTAGACCCATCGAAGTGTTCTGACGGGTTGGTGAAGTGGATTATTAGCTAGTGTTACCACGGCCGCAATTGAGGAAACACGATTTTTTTCATGTTTCCTAGCTCCTTCAGTATCTACACAACGATTCACATGTCCTCGGCTGGGGAGAGCTAGATATCGAGGATGACGAGACCTTTGTGGAAAGACCATTGAGGATCGAGGATCGTGAAGAGAATGTGCTTCGTGGGAGAACCATCCCTTTAGTAAGACTATTGTGGAAGCATGGCGGGGTTTAGGAGAGTACCTCGGAATGGGAAGAACAGATTCGGTCCCAGTACCTAGAGTTTTTTGAGTTTTCTGTTCTTCTGTTCATACGTGTTTGTGATGGAATGCTTCACCTTGTTGACTGTGGAATGTGTGGTTTTCCTTTTTCTCTGAATGTGTGTAAAACGTCCTAGCTATGGGGAGGGGAGGACCTGATCCCTAATAAAGACTCGTTAAGGTCACTGCGATTAAACTCGTGTGGGTGAGTCAGTGCCACCCAAAGAAGATAGTATATTGACAAGGGGGAACAGACTCCCCAAACCATATGATTGGGAAGTTTGACCCTGGTATGATGCTTGGTTCTTGAGAGGGAGGTGTTTCTAGATAATGATGTGGTTCACTCATGAGAGATATCTTTTGAGGTGGTTGTTAGGACCCTCTCTTCTCTTCTGGTTTGTTTTGATTCTCGATGGTGATAATATCTTGAGAGGTATCTAATGTAATAGCCCAGACCCTCCTAGCCCATTACATTTCTAAAAGTGAGGCTCCACCAAAATAGTGGCACTGTGACGGTGGCACCAGTCACAGTGGCACCATGGCGGTGGGGCTAGTCACGGTGGCACCGTGACGGAGGCACCGGTCATGGTCGCACCGTGATAGCATCACCGGTCATGGTGAAACCGTGACAGTGGCACCATGAGGGCGACATCGTGATGGTGGCACCATGAGGGTGGCACCGTGACGGTGGCACCCTGTCCCCTTATTTCTTTCCCAGTTCCTGACCACTCCTCTCCTATAGTAATTAATTCTTTTACCCTTATTAAAGCCCATAATTATTACCTAAAAATACCTTGAAATGTCCCCGATGGGGGATATTAAATAACCACTTAATTCCATCATGTGTAACCGCCTAAACCTCGTCGGAAACCACGATCCGACTTTCATGGCTTTCAAAATCCCTATATCACAAAACATCTGGATTTTATCTAAATATCATAGTGGAAGATATTCTTTAACTTATTCCTTTTAGACGACACCTCCCCTTCTCCCTGGTGCGCCTACGCTCAAGTCTTCTACTCGTCCTTAGAGTTCCTGACGTCCCTCCCCAGCAAATCGTGCATCCCCTGTTCTTGGCGCGTGGTGAAAAACATATATCCTTGATCAATCAGGTAGGGATTTTCTCCTTCATATCTCCATTCTGTGTATCATGCTGGGTGGTCATGATTTTAATTCTATGGAAATTTTTGAAACCGAACATAACTTAGATAATTAAAGGACCTTTAACGAATGATAGTGGGTGTGATCGATGTTCTGTTGTAATCTTTATGTTTTTATGTGTTGTGAATTGTACGGTTTTGTGCTCACTAAAAATCATGGTTGTTGGTGGTCTTTCACTGTACACTAATGAACATTGGTGCTCATGGATGTTTAAATAACCGTAACATAGAATTGGTTAATTACGTAAAATCGGTTAAATAAATTGAAAACCCCAAGAACAACCCTTTTCTGTGATAACCCCGGTTAAAGAACAGTGGAATTAAAACCATGGAGTGTGTTAAAACTTTTAAATCTAAAAATACCTGCACATGCCTACCTTATGTTGATGGTAGCGGTTTGGTTGTTTCTTTCACAGGCCGATTGCTTGGGTGATATGGGTGGGGATGGGATCCCCTATTGTTATACTATCTCTGGTTGTGAATTTGAGGCTGTGTGGTTACTCTGATTATATCATGAATTGGGGTGGAATCCTCTCTTGTTGAGAAACCATTGTCTCTTGGATTTTGGGGACATGGGGATGTGTCTCGGGGTTTTCTTTGGTTCCATTAATTTGAATGATCTCACTTATCCCTTTGTTGTTGTGAATTTACAAGAGAACTAGGTGTAAATGTTGAAGTACCTATTTGGCAGTCATCTTTCTCTGGCTTGAGGTTATTGCCTATTAATTGCCCAGTACTATTGAATTCACCTAAAAGAGGTTACTTGAACATGAAACCAGGAACAGTTTATATGGGAATTGGTTTTGGGAATGAGTTGTGGCTTTTCCAGGAGTGTCATACTGTTCTTTCATGAATGATTAGTAATTAGGGAGTTTGTGCTTACGGTGTTTGTGCTTAGGTTTTTGAACCCCTAGGTTGGGATGAGTGCTTATTACCTATACCTATATATGTATCTTTTATGTTTCTTATTTTTACCCTACCCATGTTGAGAACTTATGTTCCAAACACTCCCATTTCATGGGGGAGGGTGTTTTTACCATCACTCCTATTAGTGGATGGTTATTATCTCATTTTCTGCTCCCTTTCCTGATAGCCTAAGAATCTTCAGGCAGGATGTGATGGCCTGAGGTCTGTTATTATCCCAAGAATCTTCAGACTGGGTAGTTGTAGTGGTTGGCCCCAGGAGTTTGTGGGAATGTTGTTTCCCAAGTGTCTTCGGGATGAGACCCAGGTGTCTTCGGGCAAGGAAATAGTTGTTCTGACTGAGGTGTTTGTGGGCAGGTTGTTTCCCAAGTATCTTCTGGATGAGGCCCAAGTGTCCGCGGGCCGGGTTTGGCAGTGGGACTGCAGTGAGGTTATGTCCTAAGTGTGTGCAGGTGGGGTGTGGCAGTAGGACTGCGGTAAGAATGGCGGGATGGGTTCGATGCATAGGATGTCTTCAATAACCCGTGGGAAAGTGGTTCGGGGTACCCAAATATCAAGTTGCTATTACTATAAGTTACTGGAATTGTGTTATTTGGGGAGTGTGTCATGGTAAGGTTTCGGTGGATAACATTTCCTTGTTGGGTGTTTGGTTATATCTTTTTTCACGCGACATTAGAATTTCTCCTCACTTGTACACGAGAAACATTGGTTTTCCCTACTGAGTATACTTTTATGCTCACCCTATATATATAAAACTGCATTCAAGTCTCCAAGAGGACATCACTGATTGTGTGGGACCGTACTATCTCAGACCGTTGGGGTATTTGCAGTTGTTGATTTCCTTTTCTTGGTATCTTTATACCTTTCGAGTTTTGTGGCATGTCTCTTTTACCTTTGAACATGCATATGGTAATGGTTTACTTTCAGCCATACATGTACATTCAGTTATGGGGATGTGGGATTTACTATCTTATCTCCTGATCCAATTATAAGAAAAAGTGTAATGCATTCCATTTAGTGTGTGATTTTAAACCCATGGTGCTAGTCGCCACTCCGGGACCTATTGAAGGTGGGTCTCGGGGTGTCATTATCTCTCCTTCAACTTGAGGAAGGAATGGTCTGACAATCTATTGTCCCTTCCCTCATCATGGTGAAGGCGGGACATGACATTTTAATTGAATATGTTGTAACAACATCATGAGGTTGAAAATCATTAGAAAAATCATGACATAGATTGGTGATTAATATTGAATAGGAGTTACAATAGAGAACCCATTATATTAATAACTAGATTTTTGTGTAGCACAATTATCTTGTCATGTTGATGGATGACCCATGAGAGGATGAGTCAGGTCTTGAACCAAGCGGTATATGTTTTTAAACCTACTATTTATGAAGAGTGTACATTTCAACGAATACTTGTTCCATGTGGATTATATAGAAATAGAGGAATTAATAGTTAAGATGCATGGATTGATGGTTTCTTATATGAATCAAGTGAGAATGGGTTCCTAGACCATTTGGTAAACAAAAAGGAGTTCCCTTGATAAATATTATACATGACATGGACTTGAAACAATTAGATGATTGACCTTTGATTAGACGAGGACCCACATTACAAGGTGGCATGCTATAGGGAATTTATTTATGAATATAATACATCGAGATTCGGTGAAATATTTTTTATTCAAATAAATTTAATGTTATAGAAGTTTTTATTACAAATAATTCCAAAAAATATCATTCATAAGAAAAAATAATGAGTTTATCTTGATTTACTCACATTACATAGTTAAAATGTAATGTGAAAAAAAAAATTAAATTTTTATTATATAAAATGATTATTATATTCAATAAATTGGAATGGATGTTATGAATAGGATTAAAAAATTATGATAATATATGAACCAATCATGCATAAAAAATTATTTCTTTGGTAACAAATTATTTAAAAATAAAAATAAAGTCCATTTGTAAATAATGGAAATCTTTTTCTAAAAATCTATTTTCATTTAAAAAAATTGACTTAATAAATTTAAAATTAAAAAAAGGAGAATTTTTTCACGAAATATTTATAACATATATTCAATGAATTATTTAAGATTCATTTTATTTTATTTAAGAAAATATATTAAAACAAGTCAAATTTTACCCTTGAACACTATATATTTCCAAAAAATTAGTTTTTTACCCATTTCATAGAGAAATTATTTTAAATATAATTTTTAAAAATTTGATAAAATAAACATTATTTTACAATTTATCATTTTATAATTTTATTTAGGTGAATTTTTTATACCTCTCTAAAAAAATTAATATTTTAATGAATATTGAAATTACTAAAATTTAATTGAAAACCAAATTTTTTGAATAAATTATTTATAATGTTATATAATATTATACTTTAGGTTTAATGTAAAAATAGTTAAATTATATGTTTATTAATATATTTTAGTTTTATTTAATCAATTTCATATAGAATTTGTATATAAAAACATTTTAATCTTTTATGCATTTAATTATTGAAAACACACTTTCCAATCACGTCTACCGAAAAAACATTAAAATTAAATATTCCTATTATATGATTTGAATTTCAAAATTTGATTCTATTTTTAAAATAATAATAATTCCTCTTATATAATATAATATAATAATTTTTTTTAAAAGAAATTAATATGGAAAATAGAAAAATTAATTATAATTATTAAGGTAAAAATGGATATACCACGGGTCAATCTAAAATGATAAGGGACAACAATGAACCAAAACATTCCAAACACCAATTGAATTTCGATATATAAACCTAATATATTTTATTATATACAATACAATACTATTTATTTCTTTTCGCATGAACAAATTATTTTTTAGAATCCATTCTTTTCAAAACACATGCACATGTTCCACTCAACACACTTATAAAAGTCTAAAACTATCCTCTCTTAATTACACTACCAATTCCATTTAGTATGTCAAATAACTACCTTCATAACTTAAAATTATCCAACCTATATTTTTATATGCATTATTTTTGTAATAAATCTTAAATATGAATAATTTTGGTGAATACCTATGGAGGATAAATAAAGAAGAGGTAAAAATCCTCAAATGGATTCTATATTTTATTTATTTCCCCGCCTTCTTAAATTAATCATAATAAGTTAAGATATTATACCCAAAATATATTAAATATTATGATTTTTTTTTCATTTTCATAATCTAAATCAATATCCACATCCATCAAATGGGTTATCAAATCATCGTATGTGTGTACGGTGGGTTACACCTCATGAACAAATATCCTACATTTTTTCCATTCCCACCTCTCATAGTTTGGTATGTTGAAGGATATAAGGTATATGTATGATATTTACAAAATATTTATAATTTTTTTCATCAGATCATATATTTTGTTTTATCCTCCCTTAGGTATGGGATATAATAATGTTACTTATGTGTAGGGTTGACAACTACCTCAAAAAGCGATGTGATTCGATTTCATAAAATCATTTCATTGAAGATAGTAAGGATTAATTTAATTAATACAGGACATATAAATGACATTATTATGATATCAATGAAATATTAATCATTATTAAGTTAGAATATATCATTTTCATTGTTACTATTTCACTCACTTATAGTATATAACACTATTCGTGTACAAATGTATTGTCTCCTCCACGAAATGATGTGACTATATATTCATCACCACACCACATTAAGGATATTTATAATATATATAATGAAATAATATTATATTAAGTATAGTTTTATTATTATATAAATATATGATAATAGTAAGATCATTTTTTAGTGATCATTTAAAAATGGAAAGGATACTCATGCCTATGTAAGACATACCATCACCATGATCATAAAGTAGATAAATTCTAAACAAAATATTTCATAATATTTCATTAAATTATAATTTATGAATTATAATAATTATTATTTCATTATCATTAATTTTATGATGATTTAACTCTGGAATAAGTAATAGGGTTGACTGTACTAAATTAAAACATATCCGAATAATTAAACGGTTATTACCAGGAACATGATTTTGACAAGAAATTCATGATAAATGAATAATTAATAGATAAGTGTAAATGATATATTTTTTGATATATATGTATGATTATAGAAAATATTTATAATAAACATATTTTTATTTTACATGATGTTTTATGGTGAATAAATTAACACAATACTTATATTAATAGATTTCCAAAAAAAATTACTTCTAAGAGACACATGACATTTTGACCACCTCATTCATTTATGTGGTATATATATTAGACATGAATGTATTTTTTTGATTATTTTTTAAATTAATCATTATATAAATATCTATCCAATGATAAATATTTTAATGGTATATGTAACAAAATTCACCAGAGTTATAAGGAATATTTTTCTCAATTTTCCTTTTGTGAGTTATATATTAGATTATGAACCTAGAATTATCCATGAGGGGTTTATAAATTTCATTTGACATGTAATATAATTTATTTATTTATCCTAGTTATATTTTATCATTAATTTTATATTACTCACTCATGGGGCTTACGATTTGAAGTTATCGAAGTGGTATGTATTTTATGTAACAATATCATTGTTTAATGAAATTGTTTATGATTATGTCTATAATAATGAAATATTCTAATACATATCTCCAGAAAAACATGATTCTTATTATCATATATCTATTGATTTGATTTTCAGTTAATAGTATGTATCTTCTCTTTTTAGTACAAAAAATGATTCTGTTTAAATTATCTTATCGATCGAAAATATGTTTACTTACATTACTATGTTTAAAAAAAAAATAGTTGAAAAATAGTTTATAAAATATTCAAAATGATTTATTAAATTAAATTTTTCTTACTATTTACCTTTTAAAAAAATGAAATAAATATTCATGCCACCTTATAAACATTGGAAATTTATCATCAACAAAAAATATGAATGGAATCATTATAATGTTCAGTTGTCATGACCAATCTTTTCATTAAACATTCCTTTATATGTTTTGAAGATAATTTTCAATGAAAATAATATTAGAAATGATGTATATTTTATTGAATAGTTTCCTTTAAAGTATAAATGATACATTCCATAGGAAATGTTTAAAATGATCTTTCAATATGAATTCAGAACTAAGATGAAAATCGTTGATATTGTCAACACCTTGTTGTGTAAATGATCAATATATAAAAATTATATTCATTTATTGAATGGTAAATTATTATGATGGCATGAATAAACTTGTTTCTCATCAATAATATATATTATTATGAAATTCTTATGAACCCTACACATTTTCACTATTAATTTTACAATGAATGTATTTAATTATTATGATACCTGACACTATTCTAAAGGTCATGATATTATGAAATGTTTATTAAATAATTTCATTTCATGGGATATAATATAATGAAATTTTTATATTATTGTGGAGTTCATATGTATGATTTTAATTTATGTTAATGGTGGGAACAACGTCTTCCTCTAATGCATCCGGAATGTTGAGTGAACAAGGTTCATTGTGAAAATTTATCTAGTATGACGGTACTGGGAGTGAAAAATTACTACTACTAGAGTTTTTCGAGTGAACACATTTCAGGATGATATCCTTCAATGTATTCCTAGGATAATATAGAAATAGTTATGTATGATTACATTTATTCCATAACTTTATTTCTTAATCCAATGTTATTATCTCATTTCTCATGTTCTTTATTTTTATTATTGTTCATTTTTAATAAACATCAATTATTTATTACAACGCTCTTGATTTTGATATTTGATATGTATTGTATAGTTTTCAAATGTAATGATTATTTGCCTATACCCTTATATTTTTATTATGCTTAATTATCTCTCTTTCGAACCCATAATCATAATCTAAACTCACACATTCTTATGATTCCTTCACTATGTTATGAAGAAATTTATTTCGTATGATATGTTTAGGATGGAAAATATTTATGATGATTGTAGTGGGAGAAGCGATATTTTATCTATGTACTAGTTATTTTTTTTTGCAAGTTTCTAACAACACTAAAAAAATGGTATATATGTACATTCCTATTTAATACAATGAATACTCAAAAATATGTTGTAATATCTATTTATGATAATATTTCGCCACAATAGGTTGTATCATAGGAAATGATTGGTAAATTGTTTAAAACATGGATGAGAAATCTTAAAATAGATTACTAGGGGAAATAATCAATTAATTTAGGTAAAGGATATAGAAATTGGTTTCTAAAAAAATATATTATTTTTATATACTATAAGTGGATGTCAATCATTCATAGGGGTACCAATGGTTAATTACTTGGAAAAGGGTATATAGATCTGGAAAAAATATTTATCTAGTGAATTACAATGCTCTATGTTGCACACCCAGTTTGACAAGCCTTTAAAAATATTTGATACGTGAGAAGAAATGCAGATAAACTGGACTACTCATCTGGTAATAGTTATATGAAGAAACAATTAGATGGAAGAGGCAATGTGGGAACCAGAGATACTTAAAATGAAGAACCACCCAATTATTTTTATGGAGTAGTATTATATAAATTTCGAGGATGAAATTATTTGATGGATATAAGAATGTAACTCCCCAATCATCTACAGTACGTTTCCCTTTGAATAATGAAATAGCTTGCATTGTATGCAACTTTGAGATTCTAACACACAACGACCAATCAAACTAACAATTGTGAATAGTAATACCAACTTTTTAAAAATTTTAAAAATTTTATTTTTCAAAATGGACTTATGTTTTGAGTTTGGAATATCAAAATTAGCTTAGGGTGAATATTTTGTATTTTTTTGGGAAACTTTCAATTTTTGATGAATAGTTAAAAACACTGTGTTAATGGTTAAAACAGACTTTTTATATAAATAATTATTTATTTTATTTTAATTTATATTAAGTCAAAATAGATAAACAATACCTATATAAGTTCAATATAATTCCTTGGAGTAATTTTTTAAAAATACAAGATATATAAAAATTTTATTGAACCTTTTATCATCTTTTACCCGTCTCCTAGGATCATTTGAAAATTTGCATAATTTTTTTTACCACTTCTGTGAGTTGAATTTAAAAAATAAAAGATTCATGGATAATATTAGTAAGTAAATTTTGGTTCAATAAGATGAAAATATTTTTTGGTGAATAGTAACCATTGACATTTATTTACCACAATTAAAAGTAAATAGAGTAATTAAGGGTAAAAATGATATAATAATTACCAAAAACATGTCATAATTCTATTGAATAAGAATAATTATACCAAGAAAATCCTTATTAAGAAAATATTATCCCTTTTCGACTAATTAGATTAGATTAGGACATTTATTATTATTTTATTTAAAGAAGAGTTAAAAGATTAAAATTCAATGTTTTATAACTAAGCAATATTTAATATATGGATATAAATAATATAAATTTGACTATAAATATTCATTATAATATAAAATTATTTCCTACATAATGGTATTTTTTTTTATAATTTTTAGACATTAAATAATTTTATTTATTTTTGACCCAATGATGATGCAGTAATTACATAATTAATGAAAGATTAAAATAAATGATATTAAAAATATAAAAATAAATGTAATTTGAGACATTTTATGAATTCAAAGAATTTTATAGGTTAATATTACATTATAGTATTGATTAAATAATTTTTTTTAATTAATAATTCTGTTATGATTTTCACAAAAAGAAAATAGTAAATAGTGTCAAAATTGACATAATTGAGTTTTTAAAAACAAATACTATATTATTAATTGATATAATATTCGTAAAAATATGAGGATATTCCAAATAACTTAGATAAGGTTATATATATTAATGAATAAGAACTTGTGGTTTTCTTGTCTTGTAATAGTAGGATTATTAACCATATAATACAAAATTACAAAGAGACGTGGTAAATGTCGAACAATTTAACTAAGAGTTAAATCGAAATGATAAGATTAATATGTTCAACTAAACCTATCTAAAACATATTGGTTGAGATTTTTTCTACCCTTCACCACCATACCCTCTAAATAAATTATTATTATGCCATTAGAAATGGAAAATGATTTTGTTATAAAATAATATTTCAAGCTTTTCTTAAAGTGACCATCACCTCTCTAGTAAAAGGTTACTTACCCTTCTCTTAATTTCATACATACAATGCCATTTAACACTTCCAACCCCAACCCAAATATACTACCAACATTCCACCCATCATCATAGAGGCTTTCCTTTTTCATAAATCCAACCTATGGAGCTCTTTTGATACAATCCAAAGGAAGAACCCGATGAAGATGTAAATATTTCATCACATATTTCAAGTTATTTTCTTCTTAAACTTCCTATTTCATGTTATTTTCCATTCTAAAACTATAATCCTAGTATATTATATATAATTTATTTTATTATAAAAATTTTATAAACATATTTCTTATTTTATCCATCATATGAATGAAAAAGTAACTATATGTGCGTACTTACGGCTTACCGTCTCCATGTCGTGGTGGAGTTTGTTATTCAAACACATCATTATTTGGGTGGGTATAATAATTAGTATAGATGATGGAAATAATATTTATAACATGTTATTGATTCGGTATATAGGATATACCATCAAATTACAAACTATTTCACCATCAATATAATGATATTGTCTATTGTGCGTACGTACAGATTACCATCTCCACGAAAGCAATGAGATTCCTTACCCATCATAATCATTTAAGAAAATTTTTAATTTTATTATTAAAATTAATGTTTACAAACTTTATATCATTTTGGATACAAATAAACTACATTCTATACATAACAATCATGGCTTACGTAACTGAGCATATAAAGGAAAATAGATCAGTTAGCACTCGAAACGATGATATTACTAAAATATTAATAACAATGTAATATTAGAAAATCATATATGATATAATATTTATTAATATAGATTTTTATTATTTAATAACAATAATTTAACTATTACACAGGAGGTTAACACATCTTTGACCAAGGAAAAGTACAAGGTAAGGGTTAATTTCACAATCTCTTAATTATCCGTTATTGTTATTACATAAGTATACACTAGGACATCATTATCAGTCACATCCGTGTTTTCTTAAAAATGAAATTCAAAACATTTTAACTATTTACTATATTGTGGGTTAATGTCATTTACACCCTTATTTTACCATATATGTTTTTAAAGGAATCATTCTTCCATTTTCAAAACTAGGTACTTTATGACCTTTTCGAAATAATTAAGGTAAGAATATCTTTTTTTAACTTATACAGCAGGTGTGGATATTTTGTGCCATTATATCATCATCAAAGCTTCCCACACAATCTTATAAGAATATTATCAAAATGAATATTTTCTTTTATAATTATATGACTTCAAAATGATTTCAGAATTGAAAGTGATATTTCCGTAAAAATGTTTTGACATTATATATGTGAACATCCTTTGTGGGATTTTAAACTTGTTTGAAGTTGATTTATTATGATACAAAACTCCCATATTATATTGAAGGTTTTGTGATTTGTTTTACTATATATGTGTTGTTTTTACACCATTAAAGGATTATGGATGATGTATTGAAATTTTGTATGCTAGTTTTAATATTAATGTTTAGGTTATGTTTAAAACTTTTCACATGAGGAATGCATTGGACATTGTAAGTGATTGGTGGAGCTTGTTATACTTCCAAGATGCATCGATAGGTCTCATGAGAAAAACTACTATCTTGGCATAAGGCCTTGACAAAAATCTTATTTTTATTTTTGGCACAGAGCCTTGACTATGTGGTTATGAAGTCTGGCATTATTCATTCCATCATTATGAAAGTGTCTATTGATATTTCATTTGATTCTTTAACTAGTAGAATATCCACGTGAATAAGTAAATTTAAATATTTTAGTTTATCTTTGTCATATTGTGATAATGTTTACGTTTAAAAGGCTATTGTTTTAGTCTTATAAATTGCATAAAATTTTTATTCTTATTTATTAATGTGTCCACTATATTGTTATTTTTTTGATCGTATGAGTTAACCCATTTCTATATTTTATTTTTCATAGGATGTGAAAATGTATTTTATAATTGACCTGTATGGATATGCTAATGATATAAGTGTGTTCAAAAGGGGAAAAAGGGTTGTTGATGTTTTTATTTCATGATGTAATGTGAAATTTATGAATGTTTATAGTACATCCAAGGCTACTAAACTGATTGGTATATAAGGACATGATTCTTTGTATGATTTCAATGTAATGTAATAATGCACCGACTCTGGATAACTATGGTCAGGGAGATAAAAATAGGCAAAGTCGCATGGTCTTCCAAAAAGCGGGGGCCGCTCGCCTCCTATGCCAGCTTGGGAGAACAGTGAGGGGGGGACCCCACACAGTCGGGAAGCCCCCTTTCTTGTCGGGCAGCCACCTTGCTAGCCGGGCTGAGCCCACCGCACCCCAGCCTAGACTAGGCTGGTTTTTGTCGTTCTGACTGGGTCGGTCCAAGCCTGGGCCCAACTGGACACAAAATCACTTAAATAGCTATATTTTGAGAACCAGTTGTCCGTTTGAAAAACCGTCTGTGGAGTTTGTATAATTGGATTGAGATGGTCCTTTTGGTATACAACGATTGACTTCTGTAAATAGTTGGACTATGGCCGTGTTGGATCTAACCTTAATCCATCCACACCCTCGAAACTAAAACGCTTATAACACACAGACCAGGTGTCTGATCGACGCAACTTCTGTCATTTTGGAACCCTTAAAACATGGTAGTTCTTTGGGTTACACATTTTTGGATATTAGTGGCGTTCGAGTTACGGACGATATCTCGAGAGGAGAATTCTACATTACATGAGTGCACCAGGTTCCAGGAATCCTGTGGCTCTCTCTAATGTGAAAAAGAACATTAATCCTTTTTGTGTTAGCATCTATTGATCTTGTTTGGGTCAGCGATCAGCTACCCTGTGTGGGTTAAAACATACCGATCTTGTGTGGGACAAATGTTGTGTGGTTAAGTTCTCAGTGATCCTATGTGGTTCAGTCCATACTGATCCTGTGTGGGTCAGATCCTATGTGGGTCAGTGGGGGTTAGTCACCTATTGATCTATTGTGGTTCATGTCTTGGGTGGGTCAGCGGTGGTCAGATACTTATCAATCAAATGTAGGGTAGAAGCAGTGATGCTAAATAGAATAAGATTATCTTTCCTTACAACTAATCATCTATATTTTTTTATTTATGTAATACTTGATTGTAAGCTAAGTCATTCAACTGGTGTGGTACTTCAATATTTGTGGTGTTACCTATGTGGTACTTCTATCTTCGTGGTGTTACCAATCTGGTACATCTATCTTCGTGGTGAAACCTGTGTGGTACAAGTCTCTTCGAGGTGTTAAATGCATTGTACTTTCTATCTTGGTGGTGTTACCTGTGTGGTATTTCGATCTTCGTGGTGTTAGATGTGCGGTACTTTTACCTTCGTGGGGTTTGTTTTCATGGTGTTACCTTTGTGGAACTTCTACCTTTGTGGTGTTTTCTTTGTGTTATTCATCCCTCATGAATGAGATTATTATTTCTTGATTCCATATGTTTATGTATGGGCATATACCTATGTATAGTTGATGTCTTTCTTTGTGGTACACTATGAGACCTATGGGGTCTTGGGATCCCCACTTAGTATCGTTATACTCACCCTTACACGGGCCATTCCAGCACTGTGTTGTGTTCAATGCATATGGTAGACAAAATTGATTGAGGCTGAGGGGAGAAGGACTGGATGGTACCAAGCAGTGGACCATTTGGTGTGACGTGACGCAGAGAAAACTGTTCATGAGTTGTACCCACCATTCAAGTAGGATTATCAATGGAAAATCCAGGAGCTGTTTGTAAATGTTAGTTGTATTTTTGATTTTCAATTGTACTAGTACATTCAGTTGGTCTTGTATTCTGGCCCCATTACTTTCAGCACACTTTCACTACAATATTTTACTTTTTGGTTTCTTCTTGTTAAGTTCTTAGACTTTGTGTCAATACATGTTAAAATACAATGTCATCACATTATATGTAAATTCCTTTCTGGTGCTAGTTGGCAGCTCCTCGCCTTTGGAAGGCGGACATGGGGTAGTCATGACTCGGGCCCCGAGGGATGGGTCATTACACACATTCTTTTAGAATATAAGAAAACATCATAGATAATTATCAGAAAGTAAAAATGATAGCTATGAGTTTAAATATATTATTTTAATTAATATATTAATATAAATCTTTTAGGTAAGACTATAAAACATACATATACCATCATAATAGAAATATTCAATAATTCACAACCATTTAATTTTGCTAAAATATTTTATTATAAGATAATATTGTAAAAAGATGCATACCATTAATAATATTATCATCACGAACATTTTTCAATAAAATAAAAAAACCAAAATAGTAATGATAATATCCAAAATATAAATAAAAAATATTAATCTATATAATATATCCTCTATGAATCCATTTGTTAATATATGATATATATGGTTCAATTAATGTAGCTCCTTTTTAATCATTAGTTTTCCATGGTCATTATTCTAATAGGTTCTATAACCTTATTTTTTAACATGATACGTACTTCATTCATAATGGTTGATAAATATAATAGGGTTAACTAAAGAACCCCCTCGGCGTGTGTTAAAATAGAGGTAAAATTAGGTCTCTTCATCAATTACTAATTGTTGATCTAGTTAATACTCAATCCATGCATTTTGAGTTAATTATCCCAAAGGAACATTTGTTCTAGATCTTACATTTACTTTTATTATCTAGGGGGTTAAATGATTCCATAGAGAATGAGGAAATCTATACTATACGACAATAAAAATATTTTTTAAAATTTTTATATTTTACTCTTTTCCATACCCCAAGAAAATTCACTAAAAATTAATTTTAATATGTAGTAAAATAAATAATCTTACCTCAAATAGCATGTAGGTTTATATATACATTTTAATTGGTAATTGAACATAATTTATAAATGAAAAAATTATCCAAAACATACAAGAAAGTAATTATAGATTTTAATCCTAATATTTATTCATATTATGTTGCCCAAGACCCACAAACCATAATCAAGTGGAAAATAAACACACATTACATACTATCCCCCAAAAATATTGATTCTCAGAAATTATTATCATATAATTACATAATGATAATAATATATTTAATTATATACATTCCCTAATTTTTTAGGTTCTGATCATTGGGGGAAAACCTAAAATAATTAGACCCATATATTTATCATTAAATTGATATATTTCCACTATATAATAAGTCACATAATTCATATTTAGTCATCAAAATATCTCACAAATTCTATATAGAACTATCTGTTTAGAAATATATTGGGAAATAATTTCCATCTATATAAAGGGAAATTGAAAAATAAAAAGGGGTGATAATAAATTATCAGTATTGTTAAAAATTTTGATATGAATTTAAGATCTTATGTGACCATAGTAGAGCATAAATAATAGTGAAAAATTAAATAATCACAAATAACCCTATAATATAATTAACACATATGTATAATATATCAAAGGGTAAAAATGAAAATTAATGGATCACATGAATAACAATAAATAGTTCCTATGTTACGAAATAAATATTTTGGACAACTAATTCCAGGCCCTATGGCAAGCCATCATGGTCTAAGATATCAAGAGATGATATTAAATGTACTATATCTTAAAAATATCTTTTTATGTAGTTATAAACTAAATACTAATTGATGTTTATATTAATAGGCTAATGGATACATTTTGGTCTATATAATGTTGATTTCATCCAATCAATTTTATAATTCCAATGAATTAATAAAATAAGATTACGGGTAAACAATATATAATCCACATAATAATAATTATACATATAAGAATAAAATAAATGAGATTTACAATACATTTCATTTTATTAATAAATATGATAATTGAATATTACTCATCCATTCAATTAAGATATATAGGAAAAAAATAGATTTTTAATTTGTTTGACTAATCGATAAACATCCATATAAGAGTAATACGTCTATTGATTTTCAATAGTTCAGAAATCAATAAATGGAATTGTTAATTTTGTAATCATACTATAACCTAAAATCATATAGAGTATTGGTATATGATTAAATAAGTAATCACAATAGTCAATATATATATGGAATCTTGGTGAACACTCTTCAATCAATAGAAAAGAAAATATTGTATCCAAAAAGAGAATATATTATATGAAATGTTTAGAAAATTCATGGATGATAGTTACGCAAGAAAAAGTAATTGGTGGATATTATTTTTAATATAAAATAACATTACATTATCTATCATGTGATAGTAGGAAATGGTTGAAAAATAATATATTACAGGAGTAATAGTGGAAACTGTGAATGATATAGACATTTTTGAGAAACATTATTCATAAAGAATGCATCACACAGTATCATAATAAATGGAATCAAAATTAAAAAAAAATTATTCCAAAAATTGAATCTCTCCAATTATATATATATATATATATATAATTGTAAAATAAATAATTTAAAATAAATCCCACTATTTAAATCCTATTTAATATAGAAATGAATATGGAGGTTATTTATTTCTTTAGTTTTTTTAAAAAAGGATGTAAAATACAAACATAACTATCAATTACTGAATTTACATTTGCAAAGGGGAAGTGAGTGATTTATAAAACATTTTTATTTAAAAATTATCCCTAAAAAAAGTCCCATGAAAATGATACAATACATTCTATAGTACATGTGAAGATAAAGGTAAAATCATCAATAATAAAAGGAATAAAAAATTTAAATACTTTGAAAATACCCCAGAGGAAACCCCACATTGAAAAAATATATTTTTTTATAACATAAAATTAAGAATTGGTAACATAAAAAACATATAGAAAAATATTATGGTGGTGGAACCAGTGAATGTAATAGAAAATTTTAAAATGAGGTGTTAAAACCCATGTAATGAAGATTTGAGTTATCAATATTCAATGTAAGAAACTTAATTTATAATGTTGTAACTATTTAAAATGAAAATTTTGTAAAAAATATTTAATGAAATTATTGAATGTCACATAAAATAGTTAAATGTAAGAATATAAAAAATTATATGAAATTATTTAATGAAGCAATAAGGACTCAATCTATGAAAAGTTAGTTAACTGAAACCAATACGACTTGTTTAACACTTTAGTAAGATGGAAATTAAAAGAAAATTACTTCTTATGGTTTAAAATATCCATATAATTGAAAATAATTAATATATATAACATTATTCAATTGGTAAATCAATAGAACACCAATCATGGGGAATATAGATAAACATCTCCCAATAAATCGGAATTGAGACAAAGAAAACCCTAACAATTTAACATGTATTCAACTAATCCTCTATAAATTAAAATACAGAAGACATTTAAATATTGATAATTTCTTAAAAAATCAAGAAAAATTATTTTTTCCATTTATACTCTTCGTTATATTAATTAACCATATGGATTCTAGTCAAATATTATCTATTCTCAAAATTAGGTGTTAGTAATCATGAGTGTTTAAAACTCATTTTATACAAATGTTGTTGGTAATAACTATTGTCATAATCTTTATTATTACATGTTATTTAATTGTTATATAATAAAATTTTCATGTATATTTACAATTATTTATTTAAATTCAATTTTGGTTTTGTACATAAACAATGATGGTGAAATCCCTGATTATCATGGGTCTGGGATTTTTAATGAAAAAAATGTGGTTTTTTTAATTAATGTAATTAATGATAATGTTTCTCTATAAGAATAGAAAAAATATTAGCTTATTTAAATAATATATATTCCAGAATAAAATTCTCATATTCATATAGGATATATATTTATATCATCGTTCAAGTATGTGCATAGACCAACCAAAGAAAATATGCTATATATAATTGATGTTTAATAAAGAATTTAGTAATATTTTATTTAAAATAGGTTCATAATGAACTTACTTTGTTTTTATTACTATGATATATCAATCTTATAATAAACTAGTAGGATGTGATAAAATTTGGGATGTTGTTTCTTAGTATAAGGAAATAATTTTTTATCTTATGAAAAACATTTGAAAAGATGAATTTACCCAAGTTGTTTATTCAATATATTTCTATAGTTTCTCACATTACAATTTCCGAAAGCATAATAATTACATAAAAATGATATATTTCGATTAAATATTTGACCATTAAAATTCTTGTAAGAGTCTGTTAGAAATAATAAACAAAAATCAATTACAATATGGATGTTGTAGTCCACATATACACATATATGATTATTTAGTTTTTCATAGTTCATAGAAATGGATTAATATTTTTTATTAAAAATTTAATAAATTGTAAAAATTCATACTAATATTAAATTTATTAAATTATAACCTAACATTAAATATAGTGAAGTAAAATGAATGATTTTATGTAAGTGAGGATGTTGGTAGAAAAACATATGATATGTAGTTTCATTTTTCTTAATAAAAAAGGGGTATGTGGTTAATACATGTCACAATATTATTATAAGATAATAGTATTATGTTTTATGGATGATATTATTTTAATATGCTCTAATTTAATTTTAGTAATACCAAGTAATTTTAAGAAATATAAATGATAAAAGCGTTGTTTGAAAGTTATACCTCACTTATTGGATTATATCCCTCACAAATGGGGTAAAACCACTGAATAATGGTATATTTATATGAGGTAAACCTTTTAAATTGGGATCGTAATGTTGAGTAATTTTTCGGGTTGGTTTCTTCTTGAACTAAATGGTTTTGGATGGCGAGGAAGTATTAAGTGTTGTGCCCCTTTATAATTGAAAGCACCTTAAATTTTTTGTAAATTCCCATGAGAATTTGATTATTGAAATTTAAACACCATGAATATGTCTACAAATATGATAAATAAATGATATTAGAAGTAATAAGGTAGATAAAGGGAAAAATTAGGCATTCCTAATTATTTTTTAAGCAATTTTTATGAAATTTACTAATTGTTTTTTACTTTTACCTTTTCATCATACCATATAAAAACTAGTTTTTTCAAAATTAACAGATCATTTTTATTTAAATAATTAAATGTTATTTTTGTTGGGAATGAGTTACATATGAAGATATTGAGTTAATATTCCAATGAAATATTATATTTAAAAACAATTTAATATTAAATCACCCATGTAATTAAAAACACCCAGTTAATCATAATAGTAGAAAAACATAAATTTGATATTCAAGAAAATACATAGAAGAGTGATTAAGGATCAGTTAAAATAATACAAATATACCAAAACTTCATAAATTATCATACATAATAAAACTATTTATACAATGAAAAATTATGATTCAGTATCAATGTAATTCTTTGATAATGGTTTCACAAAAGATATAGTTTTAGTAATGAAACAAAAAAACAAAACCAAGAAATCACACAATAGTTTATAAAATAAGGGACACAATATCAAGATAAGACTTAATACCATCCTTATGGAAATCCCATTGTGTGATGAAGTTTATTAAACAATTAATTTGATAAATATTATAGATTAGTTTTTTTGATCAATAGAATACATGATACTTGGTCTCAATGAATATTCCATTGTAATTTATGGTTTAAAAACAAGTATAGGTCCCAAATGACCTATTATAATATTTTTATGGGAATAAAAATAGAGAAAACATGAGAGTGTGTCATGAATAATTGTCTTGGGTAATTCATACGGTGTATAAATATTATCAAACTCGTGCATCACAAAACTAAAGAATATTGCATAAACAAAAAGAGAAAATTATTAGAGAGTAATAATTCATGTTGCATGATCGAAATTGCTTCAGATTTTCGTACTTCCTCGAATATACCAATAAAAAGAGATTATATATTTTTCAATAGAATTTTCTAGAAAACAACGTTTCTTATCATCTTGAATTTCATTATATTTTAATTCTATCAACGTCCAAATAGGATTACGAATAAGAATAAGACATTATTCTGTGTATTCTACATTTCCACATGCCACCATACATCCCCCAAGTGATGCATGAGGGAGTTTATATGAATTTATAACACATTGAATTAATAATATTCATTATAGAATAACTTCTAAAATATCATGAATCCTTATAATTAGAATTACATCAGGCGGTATGAATATGTCTTTAATAAATATATAGAGTAGTTTAGGATAAAATGATTCAAAAATAAATGTGATTAGGAGTACATTAAATTCTAATCAAGCCATTGGAATAATTAAATTAAAATGTGTTTGAAAAATTGGTATCGTACTAGTGGTAGATCAGATATGGTGGTAGAATAGACTAATTGTATAGTTCCTCTAATTTTATTATTGGACAGTTGTAAAAAACTCGTCATAGTTTTTTTAGGGTAATTTCACCCCGGTGGTAGATCTAATTAGGTGATATACAATTTATGATGGTTCATGTGATGAAGGATTCTCCCTATGTAGTTGATGATCCTAGAGTACATGTAGTTCACTATTATATATTTTTTTTACTAAGAGAAGATATTTAGAGGAAATGGTAATTCAATTAAAATTAAGTACTACTCCCTTAGCGGTATAAAAATAATTGGTAGAGTCTAATGGTATATGTATTCAAAAAGTAGATCTAGATGAAATATTAGTAGTATATCATTATTGGTGGTAATTCATTTGAACTGATGGGAAATCAATACATAATATATCATTCTTCAAAAATATTCATATAAAAATATTTGTACAATGATAACATATTTAACTTCTTTGAAACATAATAATCATTATTTTTAATAACTAACGACATGATGTTCCCAAAATCATCTTCTTTTAAATGATAATAAATCACCACATCTAACACCCATGTATATATTAATAAACACATAGATAAATATGGATGAATATATAGAATTCTTTGCTCGACATAAAAAATCAGGAGTGTGATATACTAATTACAATATATGTTCCCAAATCCCATAAAAATTACTCTCTTATAATGAGTAATAAAAAATATGATAAAATAAGGACATGTAAAGAGATAAACTATAAGAATATATAATCATCATTAGATACACAAGTCATTGAATTATATCTCAACCAGTAAAATAATGAACAATTGAATCCATATCGAAACCTGATATAAAGCATATTGACTCGAATCTTGATTGGTAGAAGGGACCATTGGGTAATTCTGCTTTCTTGCTCAATGTGGCACAAAAGTGGAATCCAAGGTTACATAGGTAGGATAGGAAATCACTCTGATCAGAACATGGCTAATATATCAAACAATTTCGATAGAATAAATCTTTTAAGGTTGTAATTTGGGATTTAGGGTACATAAGAAAGATTAGATGATAAAGTGGTCATACGTGATGATTCATGATCCCCCAATGTAATCCTAGATACAAAATAAAATGGATTGGTCAACATCAAATAATTCATAATGATGTTTTATAACAATCTATTATTGTGATGTAATCATTATTTTAATTCACAAAATTATTCAGAAAAGGGTATTGTAGATTGATCATGATCACTTGTTATTTAAAGTCCATAGATACAGGTGGAATCCATAAATTTTTAGAAAGAAACAAGATCTAATAATTGATATTACACTTGGAATAAATTATAGAAAATGAAGTTTTATTGATTTTGTGATATTTCATATATCACTTTATGATTTATTCAAACAATCCCTAACTAATTTATCGATGTTTTCAACATAGGTCATTAATTACATATTAACATAAAGATGAGATATAGAAAAAAAATACAACATATAATAAAACACCCCCAAAAATAGCTATCATCATGTTTTCATTAACAAAAGATATAGAATTTGGAGCAGTAGAAGTAGGAGTAGTAGTTGTTGGTTATGTGTCAAACCTCACCATAAAGGATTTATGGAATGTTGAAGGGTTTCCTCTCATCTCTTCCACGATAGTATTGACATATTCAATCCCACTAACCAAAAACCTAATCTCAAAAAATATTAACGAATATTTGGAATCATCATAGGTAGAAAGTGTAAACTGATTACAAAAAAATCCATTTACTATCAACTTCACTCAACAAAATTTTTTAGTAGGTGGAGATCTAACTATCCCTCTTATGTATAAGAACATCAATTCATGAAAATAATGTATTTCATCCTCATAGTCATAATAAATGGGTAGAGGAGGAAAATTTATATGTGATGGAATCCTCTATTGTCTTGTTATAAAATCCTTCACATGTTTAGATTCAGCCGTATAATCTTCAGAGAGAAAGCCTTCCAAGTGAACTTCCTCATCAATCAGTTCTACTAGAGATCACGAAGGATATTTTTGCATAAATATAGATTGAAAGACCAGCATGCTCATTGGTACATACATTTTCATCACCATATTCACCACCATCTTATTTAGATTCATAATATCCATTCCCAAGATCAAAATCGTCGGGGAACATCTTCCCCTTAGTAGCTAATCTCTCCAAAATTCTTATATAACCCACATCCCTAGTCAATATCATGACCCCCTCCCCACAAAGTGTACCCCTCCTAGGATGGCAATGTGAGAAGGGAGATAATGACCCCCGAGTCCTTCCTCCAGTTGGCCCTGGGTTGATGACTAGCACTAAGGATATAATAGACACACAAATGGGAGGCATTACCCTCTTAGATAACACATACGGAAGAGAGAGATTAGATAGACACCAACCATCTCCCACCCATCCAGTAAGAGAAAATAAATGCCATGTACACATATGAACTTTCATGCAAAACTACTACAAATGAAAGGGAAAAACCTCAAGTTCCCAAATTGAAGTACAACAGCAGCAACCACAAGCCCAAACGGCTACAACAACTGCAAGCTTTTATTAACCAGCCTGATATCAAACATTCTCCAAGTGACTTGAAAAGCAGTTTATATATACATAGGGTGAGTATAAAAATATACTTAGTAGGATCCTCCCCAAAACCACTCATCCAAAAGTATGGAAATCATGCTAAATCACAGTTAACAACAAGTGAAACTAACTCATCACCGAAACAGGTATACTAAGTTCCCAACCTCAACATGTCTACTCTAACCAAGTAACACATACAAGAATATATCAAATAATTAAGAATATCAAGGGTACCCAACTACTACTTACCCACTGGTTTTCCTCTTTTCCCCAACGTCATGCATCCTAAGAATCTCTCTCCAAAAATTCATTCCCGCAGTCACTTGGGAAAAACACCAAAATATGCACCTCGTGCAACAAAACCACCACGTAGGCATAAAGAAGTAACCTTGTAGTTTCTGGGAGCCACCACAACTCTCACAATGTGTATCATATGTCAAGTATTATACCTCAATCCATTATAGGCCATACACTGAGTAAAGATCCTCATGACATCACAACCTATACACGTTACACCAACAATAGTCTATAGGATACTATATCCAGAATATATTTGTGTGAATAACCACTATCCATTACAGCCCTCTAAAAACATATAAGAGAAAAACTAACCACTGTGCCTACCAGTAGAAATAGCTACCAAGAGAAGAGAGTGGGCAAAAATGGGTTAGTTAGCCATCCAACCTCCCACTGGAATGTTGGGGAAAACACCCCCAGGAATCAGAATCCCTAGGTTGTCTGTTTCCCTTACTGACTGGGTGGAGTAGCATATAGAAAGAAAAAAATTACAGAATATACTATATCTCACAACCACACTATGGGCATATCCTAGTCTTAGAGTCAACTACTGCTAACATATCTCGGACTCCGGGCTGCCACATCTAAGACTATGTATCCTATAATCACCCAACCCTTTAAAGAGCTTTATTAGATTACTTCATTTCCTCTTTATCAGTTCCACTCTACGATAAATATTTATTTAAACCTTAATTAAACTTTTAAAATTCCACACTAAACTTCTTCAGCATCACACCAAAAGCCCATTGTCCCTTTAAAATTACAACCTCATCATTATATTCCATCAACTCTAAACCCAAGGTTTAACATCATTTATTAAATTATTCATGACATAATTACTTTTTCATATTACGAGGACTTCTAGAAAATCAAACTATGCTACTAAACATAAGGGGGATTAAAACGGTGTGTAGATGTACTACCCTTCGAGTCTTTGCCACATATAGTAAGTTCATAGACCCATCATCGTTTGAGAAGCTGAGCATGGAAAGAACATGTCATACCACATGCATCATTTCCTATTTTGGAGGATGGGTATGTAAAACCATCTACAATGAGCAGTGGGGAAAATTAAAGCTGATAAAAAACCAATAAGAATCAGCAAGCATCCAACAATCACATCTCTCTCATTCTATCATTCCTGGTGTCCTCCCCAACACCCACATGCATTAAACAATGCATCTCGCCACTCTATATGTTATCTGCTACAAGAACTAAATAGGCCTCCATTCCCCTAGATACCACAATATCCATCTAGGCTCACATCACAACACAAGCACCATGAAAAAAATATTTGAACAGGTGGGCTCTTAGACCATTCACAAACAATAGGGTAACTCAGAACCCAAAAAGGGATTATCTATATCGATCAACTGGTTCTTTAATCCATCTTATATTAACTGATTATTATTCTTATCTTCAAAATTTAGGAAACCTATTCAGTAAGATATCAAAAATAATTAAACATGCTTACTACACCATTTCAATTGAAATCAAATTACAATATGAATAACCAGATCTATTTACATGCCTCGTTATCTTTATCCAATCCATTATCAAATTATTCTGGCATTATTTTCTTTACCAATTTCTACCATGAATGAAATTTTAAACACATATAGCATTGAAATTACACTATCTTTCAAAACAAGAGGCAATAACATATGACTGATATCAATTTTTTTTGAAGATCAAATATTTATTAGGTCAATTCCATTGTGATCCAGTGGGATAAAACATGCTAACAATACAGTTGTACATAAAGGAAGAGATAATCAATGAATCCCCTACCTCAAATGGTTCTTGAAATTCTTTATAGGAGAATTGTCCACAAAACCGATCACGATCCTCCTCTCGTGAAATAGAATTCCCCTGAGGATTCCATTGTACGACTGCACCAACCGAACCCAAGATAACTCTATTAAAATCATGGATCACAAGCAATAAAATGGAAAGGAGAAATATGAGAACGTTAAAACCAATAGAACGATGATAAAATATACCTTATATCGAAGATTAACCGATATAGCTTGGTTGCATCAAAACAGAGTGGAACCGATCTGTGGAAGAATGTTTTATTGTGCAACTCCTATGAGAAGGAATGGGATGTTCAAGTGTCTTACACCCGATAATAAGGAGAAATAATTAGGGAGGATGTTCTCATCCCTTTAGAAGATTTATTAGAATGATGGTTTAAGATACACTTAATTTCCCATTTAAAGTGGATCACATTAAACAACATGGTTTGACAAAGTAAAAACATCCCGAGCCTTTGGGATAATTAATATAGGAGTTATGGCCATTGAATCGGCCTAAGAGTCCTGAAAATTATTCTTTAAATGCATTTTATGTCAAATGAAATGTCAAAGGGGTAAAATAGTAGGAAGATGGAAATTCTGTTCACCTTTGGAACCTCATTGTTCTAGAAACACTATTCATGAACATCACTATTGGAATCTCACAGATGGAACCTCAACATTCTGGAAGCACTGTTCATGAACTCGAAATTAGGAAAAGTAAATAGAGGATACTATTAGATCCTCACTGTTCTAGAAACACTTCTCATCAACTCGAAATTTGGCAATGGAAATAGAAGCTGCTGTTAAAACATCACTATTCTGGAAACACTGTTCATAAACTCGAAATTTGGCAAAGGAAATAGAGGCTGCTGTTAGAACCTCATTGTTCTGGAATCACTGTTCATGAACTCAAAATTTAGAAAGGGAAATAGAGGCTGCTGTTAGAGCCTAACTATTCACCTAAGGTTACAATTTCATTGTTCACAGAATGTAAAAGTAGAAATTGTTCACCTAAGGTTACCATTGCACTATTCACAAAAGGATAATGATGACAATGTTCACCTAAGATTGCCATTTCACTTTTTAATGAATGTTAATGTTGACATTGTTCACCTAAGGTTACCATTTCACTATTCACAGAATGTTAATGTTGTCACTACTCACAGAAGGTTAATAATGTCACTATTCACTGGGAACCCCAGACCACAGCTCTGCTTTGTGAGGATTCATGATGATTCCCCTCTCGTGATGATTCAGACTTGGTGAAATTCCTCTCGATAACCTATACCCTCGCCAGTAACTCAAGATATGTTTTCAGCATAAATGGGGTGACATGGTGCTGGATAACTAGATGCAAAGCCTCCTCGAAATGCCTCGCCCTAGCCTCATCATCTATGAGCTGGTTCGAATAATATCATAAATGGTTCCTAAAACAGATTCCAAACTCTCAAACACTAGAGCTCCCCTATCGAAGGGTATGAATCTCCCGGTGACTGGATGCCTTCATAGTCAAAGAAAGAAACTCAACTCTAAACCTGTCTCAGAAATCCTCCCATGAGATCACTGACTCCTCACGATCCCCAAAGAACAAGAACCACCACTTCCTCACTGCTCAGGTAGTATCGTTACAAACATGGACACCCAGTGCTCCCTCTGGGAATAGATCGATCAAAAGAATATCCCGACATCCTCAAACCTAACTTTTGTTACTGCATATGAAACTGAGTCGTCGTACTTCAGTAGACTTAGACACTGAAACTCTCTGAGTTTGTTCCTCCAATTATCATCATTGTCAACCACTACCCTATGGCGATCTGCTGGAACAGCCTGCTGGACAACTTCTGCACAAACCTGGTGAGGACGTCGACCCCGATCCATACATGTAAAATAAAAAACTGTTAGGGAACCTAATCCTATAATATGGAAGACTCAACATTAATTAATTAATTGTTTTATTTCATTGATTTGAGGTTAACCTATCCCATGGTCTACCCATGAAAACACATGCATAAAGATGAATGATGTATGACCCTTTCATAGGTCTCTACCCTACTACTAGTATAACATTGTTTAGTAGCCATTGTAAACAAAAAGGTCTGTACATCAGATCATCGGGGGCCCTAAACTCCTATGGCTTAGCCGATATCTAGTTTTAACATCACTTTCTATATATTAATGAAAATATTTCCCTACCATCCCATGCAATAATGCTTGTACCTAACCACAATCTCCATCATATCCATAAACCTCCCTATGATACCACTCTTTCATGACCCCCTCTAAAAAAATTGTACCCCTCCCGGGTCATCAATGTGAGAAAGGAAATAATGACCACCCAGTCCCACCTACTGTAGGCCCCGGGTTTTCATCTAGCACAGAGGGTATAGTAAACCCACAAATGGGCGGGATTAGCCTCTAAGGGAACACACGAGGAAGAGAGAGATAATATATACACCAACCAACTCTATCTCAACCGGAAAGATGTAAAAATCCGAAGTACACATATGAAATTTCATGAAAGACTACTACAACAAAATGTGGAAAACTGCAAGTTCCCAAAAAAATAAAACAGCAGTAACCACAAGCCCAAATATCTCCTACCACCACAAGAAAGTATTAACCAGCCTAATGAACAGTGAAAAACAAGTGAAACTAACTCATCACCTAAACAGGTATACTACGTTCCCAACCTCACTATTTCTACTCTTTACAAGTACCAAATACAAGAATATATCATATAATAAAGAAAATAAAGGGTACCCCTCTACTACTTCCCCACTGGGTTTTCACTTAGCCACAACGTCACACGTCTTAAGCATCTCTCTCAAAAAGGTTTTCCCACAGACACCTGGGCGAAGCACCAAAATATGCACCTCGTACAACAAAACCATCATGTCTACAAAAGAAAGTAACCAAGTAGTTTCCAGGATCCACCACAACATGCATAATGTGTATCATATGTCGAGTATTATACCTCAGGCCATTACATCCCATACACCAAGTAAGGATCCCCAAGCCATCACAACCTATACAGGTTACACCTATAGTATTCCATAAGATACTATATCCAGAATATATGTGTGGGAATAACCAGAAGCCATTATAGCTTTCTACACACATATATGGTGAAAACTAACCACTATGCTTACCAGCACAAGTATCTACCAAGATAAGAGAGCGGGGCCAAAGGGGGTAGTTAGCCATCCATCCTCCCACTAGAATTCTGGGGAAGAGAACTCCACCCCCTAGGGCTCAAAATCCATGGGGCGTCAGTTTCCCTTACTAATAGGTTGGAGTACTGTATAGAAACACAACAAGTATAGAATATACTATATCTCACTACAACACTATGGGAATAACCTAGTCTTAGACTCAACTGCAGCTAATGCCTCTGGGACTACAGGCTGCCACTTCTAAGATTAGGTATCGTATATGCACACAACCATTTAAAGAGATTTATTAGATTACTTCATTCATTTTTTATCTGTTCCACTTTATGATAATTAATTATTTATACATTGATTAACCATTTTAAATTCCACATAATACTTCATTTGCATCACACCCAAATCCCACTATCCATTTAAAATTACAACCTCATCATAATGTTCTAGAAGCTCCAACCCCAAGGGTTAACAACATTTATTAAATTATTCATTACATAATTACTTTCCCATATTATGATCCATTCTTGAAAAACAATCTATGCAACTAAACACAAGGAGGATCAACAGGGTGAGTTGATTTACTACCCATTAAGTCTTTTCCGCCTATAGCAAGAGAATAGACCCGTCCTCCCAGGAAAATCTAAACAAATAAAGCACATGGCATAACCCACATGCCTTCTCCTCTTTTGGAAGAAGGGTAAGTAAGACCACCTACCTTGAGGAAGGGGAAATGTAATGTAGATAAATGACCAATAAGAATCATCAAGCATCCAACAATCACATCTATCTTGTGTCATCATTCTTGGTGTCCTCCCTGACTCCCACATGCATAAACCGGTAAATCTCACCACTCTAGGTGTTGTCTACTGCCACAACATTATAGGCCTCCATGCCCCCACATACCACTACAGCTATCCAGGCTTACATTACAACACAACCAGCAGGGAAACAAATATCTTAATATTTGGGCTTTTGTCCCTTTAAAAAACAATAGGGTAACTCAGAACCCAATAAGTATTTATCTTTTATCGATCAACTAGTTCATTTAGCCTTCTCATATTAACCAATTATTATTCTTAGGTTCCAAATTCAGGAAACCTAATCAGTAAGCTATCAAATATAATTAAACATGATTACTGTACCATTTTAATTAAAATCAAATTACAGAAAGAAGAACCAGATTTATTTACATGCTTCTTTATCTTTATCTAAACCATTGTCAATTTATTCCGGCATTACTTTTTTTGCCAATTTATATCAAGAACAAAATTCTAAACTCCAAAAGAATTGATAGCACACTATCTAGATAAATAATAGGAAATAACATACTGCTGATATCAATTTTTTTATCAAGTTCAAATATTTATTAGGTCAATTCCATTGTGATCTCGTGGGTTAAAACATTCTAAAAGTACAGTTGCACATAGAGGAAGAGAGAAGCAATGAATCCCCGACCTAAAACGGTACTTGACATTGTTTATAGGAGAACAGTCCACGAAACATGTCATGATCCCCCTCTCACGACAACTTCATCCACACGAGGATGCCACAGTACGACCGCACCAACCAAACCAAAGAAAAATCCATTAGAATCATGGAGATCCCAGGATATAATATGGAATTGATATATAGTAGAAGATGAACCCTAAAATAACAATGATAAAACCTACCTTATATCGAAGATTGATTAATACAGCTTGGTTGCATCCAAATAGAGCGGAACCAATCTGAGGACGAAAGTTCGGTCGTGCAACTCATTTGAGAAGGAATGGGGTGTTCGAGAATTTCACACCTGATAACAAGTATAAATAATTATGGAGGATGATATCCTATCCTATTAAAAGATTTAATGGAGTAACGGTTGATGATACGCTTAATTTCACATTAAAAGATGATCTCATTGAACCATGTAGTTATACCAAGTAAACGTATCCCGAGACTTAGGGATAATTAATATTAGAGTTATGGTCTTTGAATCAGATTTAGAGCCCTTAAAATGAGGCTTTAAATGAATTTTACATCAAAGGAAATGTCAACAGGGTGAAATAGTAGGAAGTTGGAGACACTGTTCACCGTTGGAACCTCACCATTTTGGAAACACTATTAATGAACCTCACCAGTGGAACCTCACTGTTTTGGAAACAATGTTCAGGAAATTGAAATTTGGAAATGAAAATAGAGGCTCCTATTAGAAACAAACTATTCTGGAAACACTGTTCATGAACTAGAAATTTAGCAAATGAAATAAAGGATGATGTTAGAACCTCAATGTTCTGGAAACACTGTTCATGACTCAATATATTTCCAAGGAAATAGAGGCTGCTATTAGAACCTCACTGCTCTTGAAACACTGTTAATTTTTATGAGTTTTTGGTATTTTTAAAATATATTTAATATTTTATTTAATAATGAAAATTAGAGCATTTTAATTCAATGATCATTTTCTTCTATTTTGTTTATATTGATAGATTATAAATTTAATTGTTTTTAAAGTGTAATGAGATTATTATTTTAATATTAGATTGAATATACATAATTGGAATCAAATTCTCAGTGAAATTGTATACAAAAAAATGTGATCTTTTGAATGTTTTACTTTAACAAACCATTTTCTAATTCCATCAATAGGATTTATTTTATTTTATTTATTCCAATTCAGTGTTTTTAATTTGAAAAAAATGGATTCTATGTTTCTAATCATATGGTAAAAAATATTGAAAAAGGTACCTACTATTTTTTCATTATTAATAATAACTTTAGTAATAAATGATTTTACCAGGATTAAGGGAAAATCAAGATGTTAATGGTAAAACATTATATTATGAAAATATAAAATCACTACAAAACATGTCATAATTTTCATCTATCATTTGATTATGACCAATATCATCATTGGGTATATTTTAAAACCAATTGGATCCATTTGTATGAGATTAAAACATTTAAAATATAATATTTAAGGAAAACTCATTTTCATTATACACTATTTTATCGTGTAAATTATTTTTGATATGTTGTTAATTAGGTTATTAAAAAGACTATAAATTGTATATATAAATATAAAATGATTGAATATATCATGGTTATTTTTTTATAATTTTTAGGAAATATATATTTTTATTAAATGGTGACACCATGATGATGGAATAATTTTTTAATTAATTAAGGAATCAAATAAACGACATTGTAAATATCTAAATAAATATTATTTCACATAATTAATTTCATCCATTATTTTTTTGGTTTATAATTACATAAAATTTAAGTTTTAAAATATTTATTTCATATAATTAAGATTAATCCCAAATTTTAGATACATCAAAAAATTTCCTTAATAGCTTTTTAACAAGTCGTTTGTAATGTCATAATAATTAATATAATAGACAAATATTAATTTGTTGATAAAATGGTATGAGTTAAAAGGGGTTAAAAATATATAAGGATTAAAAAATATTAAAACATGTATAATTTTAACTCGATGATTATATTTTTACCCAAAATCATTCTATAATATACCAAAATTCTGTTTGTCCCATTTTTATAAGAAAATGAAATTATATTAATTAAATAAATTTTATAATGCCTTGAGTGCCCCTCCATGCTCCT
Source organism: Viscum album (assembly GCA_963277665.1). NCBI lineage: Eukaryota > Viridiplantae > Streptophyta > Magnoliopsida > Santalales > Viscaceae > Viscum > Viscum album. The sequence continues at coordinate 2,129,509,344 of OY728152.1, read as the reverse complement.
ATAAAAGTGAACCCATTCATCACTATTCCAAACACTTCAAAAAACTTATAATTTAACCAACATAATCCCAAAAACTGAAATATAATCAAAATTCACATTCTTGAGAACTTAGTTTAGGTTGAACACCCTTTTTAGAGGTGACAAGGTGTAATGAATGGTGATCACCCAATGGAAAGATAATCTTTTTGTTTAACTAATTATATTTTATTTATACTTCCAGTTCCTTAAAATATTCATTATGAATGATGAAATAACAACTCCATTATCCTCAATATGGTTATATGTTATTATGTTAATATCATCAACTAAATCCCAATCCACTTCCATTAAATGGGAAATCATTAATCACTCTTTGGTACGTATGAAGTATCACCTCAACGAAATGATATAAATCATTTTTTATTACCATTTCTCTATTGATGTTATAATTATGGAATTAATGTTTATATATGACATTAATGACATTTTTATCATTATAATATCATAAAATATCATTTAAGTTATTACATTCCACACATATAAAAATGTTAACACCCTTCATGTAGGCATGTTATGTATAACCTCCAAGAAAAGATATTATTTTTTTTAATCACTACAACACATGGATAAAATATATCGGTATATTTACATTATTAATTTCATATAAATTACATTATTATCATTTTTAAAGATAAAATAATATGTACCTTATTTCAAAAATGATCATTAAAAATCTAAAATGATACTCTTGTGTATGTATGGCTTACCATATCCCTGATTGTAACTTTTTTAATTTTTCATATCCATATATGATGGATGTATTTAATTATATAATTGATATATAACAATGATTAATATTTTCTGAATATTATTTTGGAGATAATTACATACGAACATATGTACAATTGACTTCATAACAAGTTCATTTTCAACTAAACTACTGAGTATCAACAAAACCAATGAGATGAACAACCAATTTGACTTTTAGATTCACTAAATGGTTTCCAAAAAGAATGATTATATACCTGGTTTTTTAATTTATTTCTAAGAAACAAAAGTAATTATCTTTTATAAAATTTACAGTGTAAATGGATTCTATGTCACAACGACCATTATTTGATATTTTGATTCTTCTATAAGCATTAGTTTTTTTAAATGAAAAATTAACAACTTCTTCCATTTAATGGTAATTTTTTATTGAAAATGGTTTTTAAAATGGATTTTTTATTTAAATATCTCAAGATGTCTCATTATTTGTTAAAATGAAATTTTATGGAAGAAATTCTGAACTTTTCACACATTTATGAGTTATGATTATATAATGATACTTTTAAATTTGATTGGTGGTTACATGATAAAACAAGGATTGGTAGTTCAATAACAAAAATTAATGGGTGGATATGTTATATCATCCAATTCATGTGGTAGGGAATTTTTTTATATGACTATTCAATTTGAAAGTGAGATATTCATGGAAGACGAACTAAATGGTTATTCCATCTATGTTTGATTATTTCCCAAGTTGACTTTATTTGTTATATGTTCATTTTATGGGTTTTATGTTAATATTTTTTAATAAACAAATGGGTAGAAATGAGTTCATATTCTACGGATAATATTTAAAACTTCTTAGATGTGAAAAGTATTATAGTATGATAATGTATTCATGCTTTTAATGTTTTTGAAAGACAAACTATTTTTTTGTGTATCTCTTTCAAAGGATTTTATGTTCAATCCATGTTTTGAAAAGTTTTACACAATATTTAAGAGAGATTATATTAAATGATGGGATCAAATAAATTTTATGATGATTAAACATTTAAAAAACAATACTTCTTTTCGAAAGTTATAATTTTTTTAAAAACTGGTTATTTATTAGAGGTTTGAACATTGTAACTTTTGAGCTGTTATGTATGAATTATAGACTAATTCTCTCAAGCTCTAAAACTAAAATGATCTTCAATATGGATTAAATTAATAGTCGTTACATATTTAATTATTATGTGATGTTTAAGGTATTATCCTTATGTAATATCTCACCACATTTTATTATATATTTTGGTGAAATATTTAATATTATTTAACTCCCAATAGTGAATAAATTTGAGTATTTACAATAATTCCACACCTCAAATCTAAAAGGGAAGACACACCCCTCACATATCCACATCCCTTAAGAAATTTTTACATCCTATAACTAACCAAATAAATTACTAATTTCCCTCATTTTAACCTAGAAGCATTATGTTAGGCATAAATCCTACTGATAATGGATTTTGGGAAAACGAATTTATGATACTAAATGGAGTGGTAATATTCATTGGAATGCATCTTACTATTATTTCCTGTCAACCTCATTCACTTATTTTCATAAAAATATGATATTATAACTCTAAAATAATTAATATAATATTAAATTTTTATCTTATTATTATTAACAAAAACTACAGACACTTCCATTAAATATGTTACAAAATCATCAATAGTGTGCATTGAGGGCTACTGACTTGCTAATAAATGTCATGTTTTTTCATCTCCACTATAATGGTTGGGTATAATGATGGATATATAGTATATATATAATATATATCATTATAAAACCACTATATTCATTATTTATTGATATATATATACTTTCTATTCTATTGGAGACATGAAAATGTCACTCCTCTGTAAAGTGAACTACAGCCTTGTGAAGCAATGTGATTCTTTATTCACTAGAACATTATATAGAAGGTGATAGGTAATAATATTATGTGATATAAATGAAAAAAATATGATATTAAAGACATATGTATCATTTTGAAATGGCAAATTATGCTTTTTGGTTTCTATTTTCTAACTCAATTGAAGAAGATAAATCTGATCTTGTACGCCTGGACCACCATCTTCCCCAAGTGAAGTGACTCTAATTTCATTACCACACAACCTTTATGTTATATAACATGTTTCGTTGATATTATTATGATTCAAAAAATAGAAAAACACTCTTGCCTCATTTTCATAAAGATAATTAAAAAATAAAAAACATTAATCATGAATTTTTATGGCATGTAGTCTCTATGATCGTAACATACTATGTTATTCATATCCAACGATGATGATTAAATTTAAATGAGTAATTTATGTGTAAATATAATAAATATATCATCATTATTTTTCTGAATATTATGTATATATATAATATGTTCAATAAATAGATCTTTTATTATATTACACACATAGGAAACAAAAAAATTATAAACTGAAATAATGAAAACAAATAATGGTCATTAATGAATTGGTGAAAAAATGATATAAAAGGATCACATATAGTACTATTAATATCAAAATATTTTTTTAATAGTTAATTTCCATTTTAAAATCACTATATAAGAGTATAAAATACATTCAAACAAATGAATTCATGGGGTAAGGGATTTATCTCAATTTAAATTCCTTTGAGACTTATTTTTTACTATGAACCAATTTACGTTAATGTGGTGTATATACTACCATGTTACATGTATTATCATAAATATTAAATTAATCATGTTAGAATAATATTCAATTTGAATTATTTCATTTTATGAGATTTTACATGAAAATTACCTAACGGTTGGTGTCGTGATGGAATGACATATTATTTTTTGATTGTCAACTTTATCATGAAGCAATAATATTATTGTCATAATTTTTCAGTTAAAATTAAATTTATCATAAATATAGATATTCTCAGGTGATGGATATGATTATTATATATTCCTTATACCATTATTAGTTATGGTGCATAATTTGAATGATATTTTTATAACTAAAAAAATATTGACAAATCTGAAACCATCACTCAATACTGATATTTGATGATGAAATTTTTTTATGAAATAACTATTTAAATTTATATGTCATTATATCATTGTAAAAGAAATATATAGTTTGGGTAATGGCAAATGAAAACAACTTGATGGTTCGTTACTCTCATGAGATGACTCATTTTGAAAAATTAGATGGATTTTTAGAAAATATGTTTCAATCCATCAAATTGATATATCTTGACATTATACATTATTTTTTAAAATTAGTGTGTTTTCAACTATTTCACATTCTATATTTATGATACTATATCAATTGATGATGTGATGCTTCCAAAATGGATGGTGTGTTCTGTTTTTTACTTCACTATATTAATTATATGTATTTATTTATGATATCATTAGGTGTTCTTAACCCTTCTAGAGAATTTGACCTCATCATTTTTTCCCATTCCCTATGTATCTATAATTATTAATATGCATTATATGTATGTATTTTATTGAAGGAATAATGTTCTTCTTAGGGGAAACATTATGTTGTAATTTATTAATTAAAATGTAATATTTATATAATATATGAATGTATTTATACAATTCTACCAATATATTTAGTCTAATGGGTTGAAATTCATTTTATCTTATGCCAACGTAAAGAGGTACCATGGCCGATTCATCCCAATGGGTTGTGATCACAATATTTTGTATCAAATTAATGTTATTAGAATCCTTAAAAACTATATTTATGATAGCATTAATTATGGAACATCACAATATGATAGAATTTAAAAATATGTATATAAAAACATCATAAACTTTTGGTAAGATGGATATATGTGGATTTTAGGGAAATACATCCATGTTTGGATAATAAAAGTGGATGTGGTTCTCTAATGGATATACCTATGATTAATTACTCAAAACAGGTCACATCAGGATTGACTTTAGCATATCCTTGTATAAAACAATGGGCCTTAATACGCACCTAGTTTGACACTCCAATGGGATATTCATATTGTAATTTATATTTTCATTACAATCCATTTTGAAGGAATTGAAGGTGGTGATATCCCCATAGAATCAGTGATTATTATTGATAAACTATCCAAAGAAAAAACATTTCTTTATATATAGATAACTATTCTTGAAATTATAAATTATATTCCATAATGATATAATGAAGTATAGTTTGCATCATCATTTAGAAATGATGCCTAGTGAATGGAATGGAAACCTCACCGATTCACATAATCCAACAAGTAATAAATATTGTATCTTTAATGATCTTAATAAAATATTAAAAAGGGAACTACTATGAAAAACATTCTAATAATTTGAGGACATTGTATCATGTGATCACAAGATAAATAAATTATTATCCCTATGGTATGGATTTCATATAATGGAAGAGGAGACTCGAGAATATAAAAATAATAAGGATAAAGATGGGTAGGAAAAGTATGATATTCCCATGCGTGATACCTGTGGAAGTGGATATCATGTAATATTCATAAAAAATTATAGTATTTTCCTTTTAGATTAGAAATAAAAGACACAATACTCATTAATTCAATGGAATTAAAAAAATACAATATTTTATTATTAAACTATAAATAAATTGGTCACAATGAAGATGAATACCGCAAAAGATGGAGGAATATACCACAAAAGAAGTTAATAGATCATGAAAAACCTTATAAGATTACCGAATATAATGATTAATGATTAATTCTCTCTTTTTTGGATCTTTTAATTATTACATTTGACAATGATGTTCTGGATATAAGAATTATGAAATGTGTAAGGATTTAACTATAGTAGTTTATCATTAAGGATTTGAATACATATAATGAATGGTATTGATGAATAACAAAAATGATTTTTTAAAATGTTTCTCATATGGGATAATTTTTTGAGGGAATTATTACCCTTCATATGTACAAGATAATGAGATAATAATGTTTGGAAAAATAGATAATTGCATTGGATTATGTAAATTGGATAGTATTGACTACCATGGAATGAATTAATTATTTGTGGAATATGTGGTTTATATATGGGAGAGTTACAACTCTTATGGATTTATGGAGTATATATAATGACATATTATTACATAATAAATAAATAAAAATGGATTTTTTCAACATGGTTTTATGATTATTTAGATTATTACAAGGTTTCATGATAGTAGATGATGAAGGTATTCAAACGATATGTATATGATTATTAAGAGACAACATATTTTGGGAATAAATGTTTTATTTGCAACCTCACTTATAATATTGGTCATACATTTCTTGGTTGAGAATTAAGCATAACCATTTTCAAAATGGTTTCTGTGGAAATGTTAAAGAGGTGTTATAGATTAATGTATTCAATCACCATATGATTATTTATTCTATTTTTATAACATTTATATAATATATTTAATTGGTTTTAAAGTATAATTAGTAAAATTATAAATCTATAAATCTAGTAATGATATTTGGAATTAATTTCATATTAAATGTTGTTATAAAAATCGATGTAATCTTTTGATCATTTCCACATTAAAACCACACTTTTTCTCCCCATCTACATGATTAATTTAAAATTATTCTTTCTTCATTTGTGAATTGTCTTTAGAAAAATTGATTATATATTTTGAATCAAAATAGTTTATAACATCTTAAAATTTTATCTGTTTTTTAAACCAAAATTATTAGTGAATTTAGAAAAAATTAATTATTGTTATTATGAGTAGATTTATAAGCTGTTAAAATAGAATGATTTGGGATAAAATTCCCTAAAATGTTATATTAATTTTATTTAATATGTTTATTTATAATTTCCCATCAATCATTTTGAATGTTTAATTCATTTTGTAATTTTATTTAAAATTTGAACCATATTATATATTAATTAAATAAAGCGACAGAAATTTACTTTTCTTCTATTTAATATATATAAATCATGCGTATTGGAAAAAAAGAACAAATTCATTGTTATATATTTTATAATTAATTATAAATAATATATTTAACATGATAATTTAATTTACTTTTTATAGATTAAATATTTTCACTCAATGCATAAGAAATTCAAACGAAGTAATTTTTTTAGCTTGAAAAAAAAATTAAATGGCACTAAAAATATTAAAGGTTATTAAAATTGAATGATTTATTACCTGTAATTATTTCTTAGATGAATACATAATATTTAACAAAATCTGAAAAAAAAATTAATTCCATCGTAATCCTCAAATTTTAAAAATTCAAATTAAATGATTAATGTCAAAATTTAAATTCATTTTATTCTACTAAAAAATATATTCTATTGAATGATTTAAAATTAATAAATATAATCTATTATTACAAGTGATTTTCAAATGATAAAAAATATCCAACATTTTCCATTTATGGATAAATGTTTCTTTTATAATGAATCTATTGACACTAAAATTGTAAAAAAACTATTATAACAATTATAGTCAACAAAAGGTTTTTTATCATTATACATTTTTTTGTTAAAATTTATTTCCAACATGTATGGGAATTTTATTTTGAAAAAATATTATAAATATATAATTATTAGGTATATAATTTATAATATTTATCACGTTATGTTTTTATTAATTGATAAATTACATAGGTTAGAACACTAGTAACTATAGTGAACACCAAAAATGAAATGAAAATAGAAACATTAATATTAAGGAAAAAAAGAAATATAAATTACAATAAATGTGTACTACAGGTGGTAATATACCATTTAACACCTCACCATAATGAAATATCAATTTCATATCTACTTTAGGTAAAATTCACAGACCAATATTGAATACATATGTGTAAATTAAATAATTTAAAACCTCATAAATTATAAAAGTTAAAAAACTCCCCACACTTATTAACTCTTCTCAATCCATATTATGAAGGATTTTATGAAACCCAAAAAAGATAAAAGTTAGGAATGTAATGTTCCTCTGTAAGCTTCTCCATTTTATTTACCTCTACACCTCATTCAATGTTTTAAAACCATGATATTGCAATAAACCATTTATATTTTATATAATAGTATGTTTTTCATGTTATGTCTATGACCTAAAACCATTCATAATTCCCTCAAATGGGTTACGAAATCATCGATTATGGAACAAATAACTAATGCATTGTGAATTGATGTCTCCCATATTTCCATTAAAGCCTCTCAAGGTTGGGTATTATGATAAATGTTTATTATATATATATATATATATTTATTATAAAACATTATCATATTTAGAGTTTCATTATTTCAAATATAAATCATAACATTCCATTCCTTTGGAGACTTGATATCATTACTCGTGTCTACAACAGTCTACCATCTCACAAAGCAATGTGATTCATCTTTCACTAACACATTTCATGGAAGGTGATAATGAATAATTATATGTGATATAAATGAAATAATTAAAATATTAAGGACATATTTATCATTTTATAATTATAATATTCTATATTCATTTCTTACTCTGTTGGTCAATGAAAGATCTTAAATACATTTGTGTCTGTGTGGAATTCTGCACTCAAGAAGCGATGGGACACTAATTTCCTCAAAAATCCGCTTGAATCATATATATATATATATATATTATTGTATTAATGATATTTTTAACATTATATAATGTTAAAATATTTATTTAATAGTTTTTATAATCTCCATTCAAAAATAGAAAATCTTACTCATGTGTATTTACAGCCTACCATCTACCAAGTAGTAATGTGTTTTATTTTTCTAAAAATCATTCATGATTTGATTTAAATATATAATGAATTAATACATATGATAATTATTTACTAATTTTTATTATAGATCTGATGAAGCACTATAATATTTGAATGAACCAAATATTTATGACAAAATTATAAGTAAATTAGGAAATTGACACCAAACATAATGAAAAAAAAACAATGATCATAGATGATCAAGTGATAAAATAATATAAAAGTATAATATTTGATATTATAAATAATAATATTGATATATTTTAAGTTGATTACATGTTTAAAACCACTATACATCATTTTAAATTACATTCAACCCTATGTAAGTGTGTTGTAAGGGTTTTCAACAAAATTTACATAAAATTGAGACTTCTTTTTTATTAGGAGCCAATTCATTTTTATGTGCATTATATATAGTACTTTTTATATTTAATATAATTATTATATAATTATTCATGGTATTTAATTGATTAATTTTTATTATTTCATCCAATTTTATTTGAAATAAAATTTAACAAATCGGTAAATGTGTTGTGCAATCAGACATTAGTTATTTATTCTCAACCTTCACCTAAAAAAATAAAATTTTTATAATAATTTTTAATGGGTAATTAAATTACTCATAAATAATCGTATTATAGTTTGATGGATACAAGTATTTCTTAAAAAATATTCCATTTTCACTTATGGAGTTTAATATGATTGTTATTTATTTAACTGGGACATATATATATATATATAAAAATTTGTAGACTTTAATCAATATGGATCTTTGATAAGGAACATTGTTTATAAACTAATTTTATTTTGAGAAATATTTGTACTGATTTGGAAATGTAATACATAGGTTATTTACTAGTTAATTCAATCCACTCAATGCATTAGTTGTCTCATGATATTACCTAGTTTTCCAAATTAGATTCGTTTTTACGCATAATGTTTTAAACTGTCTGGAGGATAGATCATCATAGTGAATGTTTTCATGTGCCTCATACATGATGTCCAATAATTAATAGATTACAAAATTCAGTATTTAGTTAGTACTATCAATGGTATTTTTACTCTGGTATTATCTATAGATGAATTTCAATGTTAATTATTAATTAAATGGCATATGTTTTCATATATTTAACATTACATATTTGTTATTCCAAATATATTCATAAATTCAAGTTACATAAATGGCATGCATGTTATGTTATATTACATAAAAAATTGGTTATTCTTATTGACTCATGATAGATTATGCTACACATAACCCTTACATAACATATTTATTATTCTTATGTCAACGTTATATAGTACAACATCTAATCTATGATAATGGGATCAAGGATTCTATAATAATGACCTCAAGTGGCCTGAGATTAATCACCATAACCATTTTTAAATCCATAAATTCTTTCTATAATTTAAAATGATTCAATTGTGATTTAAAAATAATTCTCAACTTATTGAACATATATGAATGAATCTTCTTCCTCTAATCCATCACTAAGACAGGTTTCCCCAGAAGGATGTTATATGGTATGGATAAAAGATATTTACTTAATAAAGGTTGTCCTAAACACATCTATAACACTCTCTTATAAAAATATTACTTCTATTGACACTTCTTATCATAAAATATATTCTCCATCCTCTACATCCTTATCCGAGGAATAAAACAAACCATCTTTTATCTCTGAAACAGGATAAAAAATATCTAATTTTTTTTGGTTGCTACAATGTATTTACATCCCCATGTATCTTATCATTATCAAACCCACGTTTATTTATCCACATATTCATATTTAACTTCATCCCCATGAAAAAAAGTAGTTGAATCAAACACCACCACACATTACTATTTAATTATCACACTCATATACTATTCATTTTTCTTCTATCAGAGATGATATAAACAAATTATTGTTCATGGAATTCTAGATAGATGAGTTATTTATCATATCCATCATATGTACCATTAAATGTAGGTAGATAATGATAATATCCTCATTTTTATATAGTTTAGTAGAAAAAAACCTTTATAACACATCATGATAATGTTCCCTCCCTAGATAAATAATCATTTAGATGAATTTAAAGAACAATCTACACGCCGCATCATGTTTTGATGTAGTCGGTATTCAAAAAAATTCAATTACACTCAACTGATGACGGTAATGTCCCTATATTATGAAATAACTATTTATGGGAATAAATACATGAATGTCATAAACTATTCTTATTTGAGGAAAATTTAAACAGAATCCCATTTCATTGACTAACATTTTACTGAATCTCCATCAATTGTAATTTTAATCACATCTCCTTTCTCATTGAAGGTTAAAATCGCATACGGATTGAATTGGTGATCTAATGTATGAATGAATGGAATAACATTAATAAAAAACCCAATCCATCCTTGTTCCTATGAAACTTTTACTACTATAGACTTTCTCAAAACTACAAATTCTACATCTCACTCTTTATTGGAAGTTAACACTCGAATTCAGAGTTTTGAGTTCCCTGGTTTGAAAAATTCAGCATGGTCTCATACTCCTATAAATTTTTCTAGAGGATGTGATCCTTCGAGAGATTATTTTGAGGTGAATTTTACTATCAACTATTTATTTATTATAATTAATGAGGGTTATGTTAGTGGGATGCAGGTTTATATTGATGGGATCTAAAAAGTTATGAATGGGGGTTCAACGGATGGGGTTCCAAAAATTATACCTAAGACCGATTTTATGATTTTGGGATTTATAATAATGAAATAATATAAAATATAGATGAGTAAATTAAATACAACATTATATATAGTAAATATGACTCGTATAAAATAAAATTGAAAATTTGTATGTTAATCTTTCAATGGTTGATCTTTCACATCCTATCCTAATGTTGGCCCATTTCAAGACTACCCAAAAATATCCTCTAATATGACATTGGTTGTTAATTATCATTGTGTGGGAATATCCCAAAAATGGGAGGAATTTTTCTAAGAACATGTACACACACATTTTATTTGATGTTTAAGGTATTATTGTTATGTAATATCTCACCACATTTTGTTATATATTTTGGTGAAATATTTACTATTATTTAACTCCCGTTAGTGAACTAATTTTAGTATTTACAATAATTCCACACCTCAACTCTAAATGGGAAGACACAACCCTCACATATCCACTTCCCTTATGAAATTTTTACATCCTATACCTATCCAAATAAATTTCTAATTTCCATCATTTTATCCTAGAAACATTATATTAGGCATAAATCCAACTGATAAAGGATTTTTGGAAAACTAATTTATGATACTAAATGGGGTGGTAATATTCATTGGAATGCATCTTACTATTATTTCCATTAAACCTCATTCACTTATTTTCATAACATTATGATATTATAACCCTAAAATCATTAATATAATATTATATTTTTATCTTATTATTATTAAAAAAACTATAGACACTTCCATTAAATAAGTTACAAAATCATCATTACTGTGTATTGAGGGCTACTGACTCGCTAATCAGTGTCATGTTTTTCATATCCACTATAATGGTTGGGTATAATGATGGATATATAGTATATATATAATATATATCATTATAATACCACTATATTCATTATATATATATACTTTCTATTCTATTGGAGACATGAAAATGACACTCCTCTGTACAGTGAACTACAACCTTGTGAAGGAATGTGATTCTTTATTCACTAGAACATTATACAGAAGGTGATAGGTAATAATATTATATGATATAAATGAAATTAATATGATATTAATGACATATGTATCATTTTGAAAAGACTAATTATGCTTTTTTGTTTCTATTTTCTAACACAATTGAAGAAGATAAATATGATCTTGTATGCCTGGACCACCATCTTCACCAAGTGAAGTGACTCTAATTTCATTACCACACAACCTGTAAGATATATAACATGGTTTTATGATATTATTATTATTCAAAAAATAGAAAAAAAATTTTGCCTCATTTTCATTATTATAATTAAAATATAAAAATATTAATCATGAATTTTTATGGAATTTAGTCTCCATGATCATAACATACTATGTTATTCATATCCAGCAATGATGGTTAAATTTAAATGAGTAATTTATGTGTAAATATTATAAATATTTCATCATTATTTTTCTGAATATTATGTATCTATATAATATGTTCAATAAAAAGATCTTTAATTATATTACACACTTCGGAAAACAAAACAATTATCAACTGAAATAATGAAAATAACGAATGGTCATTAATGAATGGGTGAAAAATGAAATGATAGGATCACATATAGTACTATTAATATCAAAATAGTTTTTTTAAAAGTTAGTTTCCATTTTAAAATCACTATATAAGAGTATAAAATACATTCAAACAAATGAATTCATGGGGTAAGGGATTTATCTCAATTTAAATTCATTTGAGACTTATTTGTTATTATGCACCAATTTACATTAATGTGGTGTATATACTACCATTTAACATGTATTATCATAAATTCTAAATCAATCATGCTAGTATAATATTCAATTTGAATTATTTCATTTTATGAGATTTTACATGAAAATTACCTAATGGTTGGAGTTGTTAGGGAATGACATATTATTTTTTGATTGTCAACTTTATCATGAAGCAATAATATTATTGTCATAATTTTTCATTAGAAATTAAATTTTCTCATAAATATAGATATTCTTATGTGATGGATATGATTATTATCTATTCCTTATACAATTATTACTTATGGTTCATAATTTGATTGATATTTGTATAACTAAAAAAATATTGACAAATTTGTAACCATTACTCAATACTGATATTTGATGAGGAAAATTGTTTATGAAATAACTCTTTAAATTTATATGTCCTTATATCATTGTAAATGAAATATATAGTTTGGGTATTGGAAAATGAAAACAACTTGATGCATCACTCCTCTCATGAGATGACTCATTTTGAAAAATTAGATAGATTTTTAGCAAATATGTTTCAATCCATCAAATTGATATCTCTGGAAAGTATACATTATTTATTAAAATTATTGCGTTTTCAATTATTTGATATTATATATTTCTGATACCATATCAATTGATGATGTGATCCTTCCAAAATAGATGGTGTGTTCAGTTTTTTACTTCAATATATTAAATATACATATTTATTAGTGATATCATTAGGTGTTCTTAACCCTTCTAGAGAATTTGACCTCATCATTTTTCTCCATTCCCTAGGTATCTATAATGATTAATATGTATTATATGTAAGTATATTATAGATGGAATAATGTTCATATTAGGGGATATAGTATGTTGTAATTTATTAATTGAAATGTAATATTTATATAATATATGAATATATTTATACAATTTTAGCAATATATTTAGTCTAATGGGTTGAGATTCATTTTATCTTATGCCAATGTAAAGAGGTACCATGGACGATGCATCCTAATGGGTAGTGGTCACGATATTTTGTATCAAATTAATTATATTAGAAACCTTAAAAACTATATTTATGATAGCATTAATTATGGAACATAACTATATGATTGAATTTGAGAATAATTATATAATAACATCATAAACTTTTGGTAAGATGGAGATTATGTGGATTTTAGGGAAATACATCCTTGTTTGGATAATAAATGTGGATGTTGTTCTCTAATGGATATACCTATGATTAATTACTCAAAACAGGTCACATCAGGATTGACTTTAGCATATCCTTGTACAAAACAATGGGCCTTAATATGCACCTAGTTTGACACTCCAATGGGATATTCATATTGTAATTTACATTTTCATTACAATCCATTTTGAAGGAATTGAAGGCGGTGATATCCCCATTGAATCAATGATTATTATTGATAAACTATCTGAATAAAATACATTTTTTTCTTTGTAGATAACTATTCTTGAAATTATAAATTATATTCCATAATGATATAATCAAGTATAGTTTTCATCGTTATTTACAAATGATGCCTAGAGAATGGAATGGAAACCACACCGATTCACATAATCCAACAAGTAATAAATATTGTTTCTTTAATGACCTTAATAAAATATTAAAAAGGGAACTATTGTCCAAAACATTCAAAAAATTTGAGGACATTGTATCATGTGATCACAAGATAAATAAATTATTATCCCCATAGTATGGATTTCATATAACAGACGAAGAGACTCGAGAATATAAAAATAATATGGACAAAGACGGATAGGAAAAGTATGATATTCCCCTGTGTGATACCTATGGACGTGGATATCATGGAATATTCATAAAAATTTATAGGATTTTTCTTTTAGATTGGAAATAAAAGACACAATAATCATTAATTGAAGGGAATTAAAAAAATCCAATCATTTATTATTAAACTATAAATAAATTGGTCACAATGAAGATGAATACCACAAATGATGGAGGAATATACCACAAAAGAAGTTAATAGATCATGGTAAGCCTTATAAGATTACCAAATATAATTATTAATGATTAATTCTCCATTTTTGGATCTTTTAATTATTACATTTGACAATGATTTCCTGGATATAAGAATTATGAAATGTGTAAGGATTTAACTGTAGAACTTTTTCATTATGGATTTGAATGCATATGATGAATGGTATTGATGAATAACAAAAAATTATTTTTTATAATTTTTATGATATGTGAAAAAATTTTGAGGGCATGGTAACCCTTCATTTGTTCCATATGATGAGATAATAATGTTAGGAAAAATAGATAATTGCATTTGATTATGTAAATTGAATAGTATTGACTATCTTGGAATAAATTAATTATTTGTTAAAAATTTGGTTTTTACATGATTGAGTTACAACTCTTAGGGATTTAAGGAGTATATATAATGACATATTATTACATAATAAATAAATAAAATTGGATTTTTTCAATATGGTTTTATGATTGTGTAGATTATTACAAGGTTTCATGAGAGTTGGAGATGAAGGTATTCCAATGATTTTTATATGATTATTAAGAGACAACATATTTTGGGAATAAAGGTTTTATTTGAAACCTCACATATAATATTGGTCAGACATTTCGTGGTTGAGAATTAAGCATAACCATTTTCAAATTGGTTTCTGTGCAAATGTTAAAGAGGTGTTATAGATTAATGTATTAAATCAGCATATGAATATTTATTCAATTTGTATAACATTTATATAATATATTGAATTGGTTTTAATGTATAATTAGTTAAATTATAAATCTATAAATCTAGTAATGATAATTGAAATTAATTTCATATTAAATTTTGTTATAAAAATCAATGTAATCTTTTGATCATTTACACATTAAATCCACACTTTCTATCCCCATCTACATGATTAATTTTTTAAAAAAAAATCTTCATTTGTGAATTTACTTTAGAAAAATTGATTCTATATTTTGAATCAAAATAGTTTATAACATCTAAAAATTTTATCTTTTTTTAGACCAAAATTATTAGTGAATTTGGTAAAAATTAATTATTGTTGATATGAGTAGATTTATAAGCTATTAAAATAGAATGATTTGGGATAAAATTTCCTAAAATGTTATATTAATTTTATTTAATATGTTTATTTATAATTTCCCATCAAGCATTTAGAATGTTTAATTCATTTTCTAATTTTATTTAAAATTTGAACCATATTATATATAAATTAAATAAAGCGACAGAAATTTACTTTTCTTCTATTTAATATATATAAATCATTGGTATTGGAAAAAAAGAACAAATTTATTGTTATATATTTAATAATGAATTATAAATAATATATTTAACATGATAATTTAATTTACTTTTTATAGATTAAATATTTTCACTAAATGCATAAGAAATTCAAACAAAGTAATTTTTATAGCTTGAAAAAAAAATTTAAGTGGCACTAAAAATATTAAAGGTTATTAAAATTGAATAATTTATTATGTGTAATTATTTCTTAGATTAATACATAATATTTAACAAAATCTGAAAAAAAATTAATTCCATCGTAATCCTCAAATTTTAAAAATTCAAATTAAATGATTAATGTCAAAATTTAAATTCATTTTATTCTACTAAAAAAATATATTCTATTGAATGATTTAAAATTAATAAAAATAATCTATTATTACAAGTGATTTTCAAATGATAAAAAATATCCATCATTTTCCATTTATGGATAAATGTTTCTTTTATAATGAATCTATTGATACTAAAATTGTAAAAAAAACTATTATAACAATTATAGTCAACACAAGGTTTTTATTCATTATACATTTTTTTGTTAAAATTAATTTCCAACATGTATGGGAATTTTATTTTAAAAAAATATTATAAATATATAATTATTAGGTATATAATTTATAATATTTATCACGTTATGTTTTTATTAATTGATAAATTACATAGGTTAGAACACTAGTAACTATAGTGAACAACAAAAATGAAAAGAAAATAGAAAAATTAATATTAAGGAAAAAAAGAATTATAAATTACAATAAATGTGTACTATTGGTGGTAATATACCATTTAACACCTCACCATAATGAAATATCAATTGCATATCTACATTAGGTACAATTCACAGACCAATATTGAATACATATGTGTAAATTAAATAATTTAAAACCTCATAAATTATAAAATTGAAAAAACTCCCCACACTTATTAACTCTTCTCAATCAATATTATGAAGGATTTTATGAAACCCAAAAAAGATACAAGTTAGAAATGTAATGTTCTTCTGTAAGCTTCTCCATTTTATTTACCTCTACACCTCATTCAATGTTTTAAAACCATGATATTGCAATAAACCATTTATATTTTATATAATAGTATGTTTTTCATGTTATGTATATGACCTAAAACCATTCATAATTCCCTCAAATGGGTTACGAAATCATCGATTATGGGAACAAAGAACTACTGCATTGTGAATGGATGTCTCCCATATTTCCATTAAAGCCTCTCAAGGTTAGGTATTATGATAAATGATTAGTATATATATATATATAATATAAAAATTATCATATTTATAGTTTAATTATATCATATATAAATAATAACATTTTATTCTATTGGAGACTTGATATCATCACTCGTGTCTACAACTTTCTACAATCTCACAATGCAATGTGATTCAGCTTTCACTAACACATTTCATGGAAGGTGATAATGAATAATTATATGTGATATTAATGAAATAATTAGGATATTAAGGGAATATTTATCATTTTATAAATATAATATTATATATTAGTTTCTTACTCTGTCACTCAATGAAAGATGATAATAACATTTGGGTCTGTGTGGAATTATGCATTCAAGAAGCGATGGGACACTCATTTCATCAAAAATCCCCTTGAATTATATATATAATATTATATTGATAATATTTTCAACGTTATATAATGGTGAAATATTTATTTAATAGTTTTTATAATCTCCATTCTAAAATAGAAAACCTTACTCATGTGTATGTACAGCCTACCAAATACAAAGTCGTAATGTGTTTCATTTTTCTAACAATCATTCATGATTTGTTTTAAATGTATAATGAATTAATAAATATGATAATTATTTAATATTTTTTATTATAGAAATGATGAAGCACTATAATATTTGAATTAACCAAATATTTATGATAAAACTATATGTAAATTAGGAAAATAACACCCAACATAATGAAAATAGACAATGATTATAGATGATCAAGTGATAAAATAATTCAAAAGTATAATATTCTAAATTTAATATAATAATATTGATTTATATTAATTTGATTACATGTTTAAAACCACTATACATCATTTTAAATAACATTCAACCCTATGTAAGTGTGTTGTACAGGTTTTCAACAAAATTTACATAAAATTGAGACTTTTTTTATTAGGAGCCAATTCATTTTTATGTGCATTATATACAGTACTTTTTATATTTAATATAATTATTATATAAATATTCATGGTAATTAATTGTTTAAATTTTTTAATTTCATCCAATGTTATTTGACATGAAATTAAACAAATTGGTAGATGTGTTGTGCAATCAGACATTAGTTATTTATTCTCAGCTTTCACTTGAAAAAAATCATATTTTTATAATAATTATTAATTGGAAATTAAATATCTCATAAATAATGATATTATTGTTTTATGGATACTATTTTTTCCTAAACAATATTCCATTTTCACTTATGGAGTTTCATTTAATTGTTATTTAATTAACTGGGACATATATATAAATTTGTAGCCTTTAATCAATATGGAAATTTGATAAGGAACATTGTTTCTAAACTAATATTATTTTTCGAAATATGTTGAGTGATTTGGAAATCTAATACATAGGTTATTTACTATTTAATTCAATCCACTCAGTTCATCATTTTCTAATGATATTACCTAGTTTGCAAAAATAGATTCATTTTTACCCTTAATGTTTTAAACTGTCTGGAGGATAGATCATCATTGTTATTGTTTTCATGTGCCTCATACATGATGTCCAATAATTAATAGTTTAGTAAATTCAGTATTTTGTTAGTACTATCAATGGTATTTTAACTATAGTATTATCTATAGATAAATTTCTGTGTTAATTATTAATTAAATGGCATTTGTTTTCATATATTTAACTTTACATATTTGTTATTCCATATATATTCATAAATTCAAGTTACATAAATGGAATGTATGTGAAGTTATATTACATAACAATTTGGTTATTATTATTGACTCAAGATAGATTCTGCTACACATAACCCTTACATAACATATGGATTATTCTTATGTCAATGTTATATAGTTAACATCTATTCTAGGATAATGGGATCATGGTTTCTACAATAATGACCTCAAGTGGCCTGAGATTAATCACCATATAATTTTTTAGACCAATCAAATCTTTCTATAATTTCAAATTATTCAATTTGGATTTCAAAATAATTCTCAACTTATTGAAGATATATGAATAAATCCCCTTCCTATTCTCCATCACTAAGGCAAGTTTCCCCAGAAGGAAGTTATATGGTATGGCTAAATGCTATTTAGTAAATAAAGGTTGTCATGAACACATCTATAACACTCTCTTACACAACTATTACTTACATTGACACTTCTTATCATAAAATATATTCTCTATCCTCTACATCATTATCTGAGGAATAAAACAAACCATCTTCTAACTCCAAAACCGGATAAAAAATATCTAATTTTTTTGGTTGCTACATTGGATTTAAAACCCCATGTATCTTATCATTATCAAACACACATTTATTTATCCACATATTCATATTTAAATCATCCCCATGAAATAAAGTAGTTGAATCAAAACCCACCACACATTACTATTTAATTTTCATACTCATATACCATTCATTTTTCATCTATCATAGATGATATAAACAAATTATTTTTCATGGAATTCTAGATAGATGAGTTATTTATCATATACATCGTATGTACCATTAAATGTTGTTAGATAATGATAATATCCAAATATTCATATAGTTTAGTAGAAATAAATATTTATACTACATCATGGTAATGTTCCCTCCCAAGATAAATAATGTTCTATATGAATATAAAGAACAATCTACATGCCACATCATGTTTTTTAGTAGTCGGTATTCAGAAAAATTCAATTACACTCAACTGAAGACGGGAATGTCCATATATAATGAAATCACTATTAATGGGAATAAATACATGAATGTCATAAACTATACTTATTTTTTGGATAATTTGAAGTGAATCCCATTTCATTAACTAACATGTTACTGAATAACCATAAATTGTAATTTTAAGCACATCACATTTCTCATTGAATGTTAAAATCACATACTGGTTGAATTGATGATCTAATGTAAGAATGAATGGAAGAAAATTAATAAAAATCCACTCAATACATCCTTGGGCCTAGGAAACTTTTACTACTATAGACTTTCTCAAAACTAAAAATTCTACATCTCACTCTTTATTAGAAGTTAACACTCGAATTCAGTGTTTTTAGTTCCCTGGTTTGAAAAATTCAGAATGGTCTGATACTCCTATAAATTTCTCTAGAGGATGTAATCCTTCATGAGATTATTTTGAGGTGCATTTTACTATTACCTTTTCATTTATTATAATGAATTAGGTTTATGTTATTGGGATGCAGTTTTAGATTGACAGGATCTCATAAGGTAAGAATGGAGGCTCAACGGATGGGGTTCCCAAATTTATACATAAGACGGATTTTATGATTTTGAGATTTATAATAATGAAATAATATAAAATAGAGATGATTAAATTAAATACAACATTATATATAGTAAATTTGACTGGTATAAAATAAAATTGACAATTTATAGGTTAATCGTTCAATGGATGATCTTTCACAACCTATCCAAATGTTGACCAATTTCAAGATTACCCAAAAATAACTTCTAATAGGAAATTGGTTGTTAATTATCATTGTGGGGGAATATCCCAAAAATCGGAGGAATTATATTAAGTACATGTACACACACACACATCTGTAATACACAAAATATTGAAATGTAAAAAAACTATGTAAACTATGATTTCATACCACTATGATCCCATAATATAGTAGAATAAAAAAATTATTGGCAAGTAATCTTAGACAAATACATGCCCCCAATAAAGAGTCTATAATAAAAGTCCAACATGTAAGTAAAAGTATAGGGACTTCAACCTGAAAGATGCAAGAACAACTTGGTATGTCCAGTCTCTCAACGAACTATCTAGTCTTTATATGCCTAAGTCTCTGTCAGAGTGTCGATTATCTGCACAAGGGAGGGCACATGAAGACAAAGCCAATGTATGGGTGAGTTTAATAATATTCAATAAGACATACAAGGATTAAAAAGAAAAACCTCTAATAAAAACCACAAAGGAATACCACAAATGAATACAAAAAAGGAATACTGCACTGGATTCCCACAAATGATTACCACAAAAGAATACAACACAGTATTACCACAGATTAATACCACACAAGAATACAAAACAGGATTACCACACGGGATTACAACATAAGATTTCAACTATGGTATATCACACTAGATTACCACAATAGAGTACCACACATGATGACCACATAGTTATACCACATAAAATTACCATAAATTAATACCATACATGATTACCAAATAAGAGTACCACATAGGATTACCACATAGGAACACCATATATGATTACCACAAAATAATACACAATGTAATTCAAAAAATGATTACCACAAATTTATACAGCACTGGTTTATGAAAAATTATTTCCACACAAGATAACCACATCATAATACACAATGTAATAACACATATGGTTTCCACACATTAATATCATATAGGATAACCACATAGTATTACGACACATGAATACAACACTAGAATACCAAACAAGAATACAATATTCAAATACCACCCGAGAATACCACATAGAAATATATATTCTTATCTACATAGTTATATATATAAAACAATTGAAAAAAATAACTAGATATAATCAATCCAAGAAACACAATTAATAGGTAAGCCAATGCAAATTACCAACCACATGATTTTGTTCAAAGCATGCTCGTTCTAGTAGAACTCGCTTCATGATCCACAATACCATCTGTGATACTAAATAATACGTCTATCTCATTTGGTTCCTTCCCAAATGAGGAATTATTAGTCATGGAATACTATGATACTCATAGAAGAGATCCTAACTAGGCACACTGTGGAATATCAAGAACGTCGATATGGATCAACCCATAACAAACATGATCATGCCTATATACACATGGTAATACCACTAACTCTACTGATGTGGCACAATATATGGAGGAATTACTCCCTAAAATTAGTGGTTACATTGATTACACAAAGCACTTCTTGGAATGATACAATATTTCACACCAATCCCATGGAGGGATACCATACTATATCATGGACTCAAACTCTAGAGGGGATTAGAATCTAGTGATGTGGGCGTGATGTCATATTAAACCCTTGATGAAAGAAAAAAGGGAATTACAAAGATTTTGGTCAAATAAAAAACATACCACCTGTCCTAAAATGGACTTCTCAGCATTTGTGTCACAACATTGTATAAATCTAGAAAAACAGACGTGTTGTTTGAATGTTATAGAAATTTGATTATTCAAAGGTGCTTATTGGGCCAATGGAATGATTGGACCTACCTCACTGCGACTACCCCAATTGACCATCATATTCTATACACCCCTTTCATCTAGCAGTCACTCCCATGCAGAAACTAGAGTTTTCAGGGATCACGGTCGAACATGGCCCGACACCAGCCCATCGTCCCAGGTCCAACCCATGTTTGACAAGCTCGGCCCAGACCACTCCGTCTAGGTCTCCACACATGGCTTGTTTGGATGCAGGCCTCATCTACCATGATCACCACCATGGAAAACTCATATTAGATTTTTTGTGGCTGGTCAACATCCTCAATGTAGCCAATGCCTCCATCACTTATTTCTACCACTCCGTGTTGCTGAAATAACCTCCTTGCCACATAGGACCTCTACACTGGTGGTCTATTCTGTGGACCACCATGTCACCTCCAATGACTAAAATTTTAAATAGTCAAATATCTGGGATCCTCAGTCCTAATATAAACAATAATTCACCAATTTTTTTGATTTTCCCCAAAATGGTAGTCTGATCATGTTCAAAGCCACATGGTAAGTCGAGCTGTGACTATAGGGTTTCATAGGCAAAGAATGTCAAGAACGATGGAGATAAAATTACAATGATCACACTCAAAAAAACCCTCTACATTTGATCATGTCATTGATAATTGTTTCTCATTATATTGAAGATCTATGAACACAATCAAGAAAACTCCCCATATTAACTGATGTAAATTTAAAACCATCCAGCAATGATCAAACCATGAATCAATCTTTTCATGGATTGACCCAGATTCATTTTTAAAATATGGAATGGGTAAGCAACAATTAAATAACTTCAATACCATGATTTGGATCAGTCAATTACAAATTAAAGTCATTTTGTCTCTTCAATCCTCGATTCATCGATTCCATGGGGCATTGATCAATCAATTTTTCATCGTTTTCCAATGGTTTGTCCAAGTGTTTTTCTCCACTTATCTAGAAAAATTTCTAGGTTATGAAGATACCCTTGAATTTTTGACAAATAATTAATGAAAGGGGAAATTGTTTCATTAATAATATAATATTTATAAACTAATTTTATTTATAGTCACGCCCTCTGAATTTTTTTCTTCAGATTACACATGCTTATAAAAGTTATGTCGCGCCTAGAGAAAACGCCACACCACATTACAGACTCAATGGTTGTCTTATATTTCAAATCCAAGTCTCTATTCATGAATTATTATGATTTTCAAATAAAATGAAATAATTTAATTATTTTAAATATGGTTTTTCCCTTGATATGTATTTCTATAGATGACCCACACTGACAAATTTTGGGTTGCACATAGGCTGAATCATACATTCTATGCATATCAATGCCCTCATAGTTCTGATATGTGAAAATCTTAAATATTTATTCCAATTGTTTTAGTAAAATGGCTCACTCGTTCTATTAAACAGTTTAATATTTTTCAAATATTTATTTCAGGCACACCGAGCCTCATAGACACACACCATTCTAGGACCAAGTCTTGAATTAAATCCATATAATATATAAATATAGTACATAGAATATATGAGACATTACATTCTCCCATCCCTTGTGTTTTACATACCCAAAAGAAAAAAATGGATACTCTAAATGATTAGGTTATTGAGCATAGATCTGATCCCACACTACTATGTTATATCCTTGAGTTTCTCATAATGCAACAAGACATATTCAAAGGGAATTGATCACCCCCGGTGGATCCTGTCACTTCGATACTCGATCACCATTGTGTTCACATCAGAAGTTTCACAATCCTAGATGTGAATTTTTTACATAGTCGATGATGTGTGATGGGTATTGCATATATTTTCCCAGTTGTGAAATATTGAAGAAGTCTTGTACCCTGTCAAGATATGGTGGTAGGTCCAAGTGGTACACCATCTTTTCAACTCTACACATAATCTATAATGTGACGAATAATCAAAAATACAATTAGAAAGTAGTCTGAATTGTTGTGTTGGACAATAATTACTGAGATGGAATTTTGTACCCTCGATGAATGTGGTAAACATGTCATGAAGTCCATGGATACCACATCCCACTCTGATTAGAAAAACTCATGGGATGTGTCATACCTAATAGATCATCACACCCATTCTTCACCTATAGACAAGTAAGTCATCAAGACATAAAATGGGAAACTCTTTTGCTCATCCCTGCCCATAAAATAGAACATTGGAGGTCCTGGTAAATCTTCACCACACCTGGATATAACATCAGAGGGGATGTATGAATCACCCTTAGAAACTCTTACCACAATTCCACCAGATCTACCATGTGTCATATGGAAAGAACGTTATCTTACCCACCATTCAAATATCTATAGGGAGCATACCCTATGAATATTTGAGAATTTAAGGTCTCACAATCAATATCACCATGATGTGCCTCCCTAACTCGATGTAAGATAAGAGGGGAGACAATTATCAACTAGAGTTCAGTTTACCCATCTCCATCCACAAAGGACAACTACAATGAGGCCCACTACTCTAACTAACCATTCAAAAATTTAAAACCTGATCTCCTGCGAAGAGAATCTACCACAACATTCCACTTCCTCGGAGAATAGAAAATCTTGAATTCATAATCACAGTAGAACTCTAGCCAATGCCTCTATCTCAACCTTTGTTGAATCCACTAGAAATATGTCACCATTGTTGGAAACTTAGGCCTCATAAAATTCATTTCATTGAGTATTATGAAAGCTAATGGATGAGTAATTAGATGAACCCTCATATATTTGATTCCACCCTATTCTTCCTAATATTCCTCTTCACCAAAAAGGAAAACCTCATTCTACCGTTGTGGACACACCACAATAATCACCTAATACAGTCAGTCTGAGAATGAACTTTGGATAACAAGTCCATAAAAATAATATTATTGTATGGTCTAGACAACCATACCAAGAGAACACAACATCAAATCTCACTTTCAATATTCATGTCACACTACAACACTGGTGTTTGACCATTGTGTCTCCTCTAGAATAAGTTTTCAAGCAAGATGGTCATGTAAATAGTTCAAATGGAATATCAGATTCTAGGATAAGATTTTTTTCAATAAAACAATGAATATAATATGTGTCTATAAATACAGAAGCTAAATTAGAAATGATATAGATCGTACCTCCGATCATTTCTGGAGCACCTAGGTTATATACCTAAAAAAAGGAATATGTCCCCTCCGCTTTCCTCCAACTCCCTGATTTTGATGTGGAACACATGGGGGTGGTCATGGCAACGTGTCAAAACATTTACCACCTCTTAATTCTCTCCCATCTGATCTTCCTTATTCCCCACCCAATGGATTGTTCTTCTCCTTTCCATATATCTTCCACTGTGTCCAATATATAGTCTCTATGTCTATAGTATGATGTGTTGGACAATCTCAATCATTATGTCCCACGTCATCACATTAATAGAACCTACTCTCTCTAGACTGAATGGACCCACCCAGTGAGCCCAAAACTGAAGATCCTTTATCCTGGGACCTCTTATATAAATTTATCACTCGTCCAAGTCATCGAGATGGATTTTGACTCACTGATTCCATGGTCTCAACAATTACATTCCATGAGCTGACAAATGAATTGTTATATATGCTTAGCCAAGAAACTTAATCACACTAAATCATGCTCATGAACAACATCACAAGTAGGATTAATCAAAGGGGTAACCAAATATTTAATGTCCCTACATATATTTCACTCAATGATTCAATCCCTAATGTATAGATATTCTATCATGTCAATCAAGTTACTGGAGATGTTTTTATGCATTGATGAAGTCTGAGATACCAATATTTCATTCCATAAACATTGTAAAAGACCCTGGATATTCAAAGACCTTATCAAATAAGGTGAGAACTCCTCTCTAAAAGTCTTCTTAATCTATGTCTATAGAAGACTTGCCTCATCACACAATCAAGAAACAAAACCCATATAAAGCCCTTCCGAACCATCGAGAAGGATCACTAACAAGATCAACATATGATATGTTGGTGTCTTGACAAAATGGAAATCATGGTTTACCGCCTCAATCCAGTCCCTATCCGCCTATGTATTGGCCTCAAGTCAAAACCTGAGGGGTATATGCTAATGAATCCCAAGAAGTGCATTTAGACTGCGCACCTCATATTTCGATATTGTGGGTACAATGTTATTTTCTACAGGTGGTGGTATAGTTTCTCCACCACCTAAATGTGATATCCCTGATTAAAATCCTTGTATCGATGCCACATCACCCTGTGGACCATCCACATGATCAAATGGTGAAATACTATATGGTTGTCTACATGGTGACATCCGAAAATAAAACATGACATACCACATTCAACTGACTATATCAGGAGGGCTGACTCGATAATGACATGAAATAGACAACCATTCATATACGATGTATTTACCATTGTTTTCCCGGCAACCAACAATTTCATGTATCAAGTCGAAAATAAGGTAATCAGATTCTAAGTGTATGGATAAGATAGCCACTTCACCAACACATCACTCCCTTACTTGAAATACAAACTCAAAACACATAACACTATTTTCCCAATCCCACCTCACAGACTCCCAATACTAAATTAGAATCAACCTCCCCTGATACCGCATTACCATGACCAATCCCTGGGAAGCCCGTGTCATGACTATCCCCAACCCGCCTCCAATATTCTAGGGGAAGGTGAATCACACTGAATAGGTATATCTAACAAATGGGTGGCATTATCTTCTATAACTGTATACAAAAAATAGACCTCCAATAAAAAAATTCTGAAATGTAAAAAACACTATGTAACAAATGCATATATACCACTAAAATATAAAAAAAGTGTGAAAAATTAAAAAGACTTGAAATTGAAAAGGTTCAATTACAGGCCCCCTATAAACAGTCTATAACATATGTCCAACATGGATGTAACTGTACCAGGACTGCTGTCTGGAAGGCGCTGGAACACCTTAGTCAATCTGGTGTCTCTATGCACTATCTTTTCCTGGTCTACCCAGGACTTCGTCAAAGGGACGATCATATGTACATGTCATGAAACATGTAGGAAAAGCCTGTGAATATGTGATTATAACAAAACCCAGTAGGAAACACGGAAACCACACAGATAAACCTCAATGGAATACCACAAAGGAATACAACACTAGATTACCGAAAAGTATTACAGCAAAAGAATACCACATAAGATTACCACACAAGAATACCACTTAAGATTAAAACACATGAATACAAAACATGACTACCACATATGATTACAACACATGATTACCAAAAAGTTATACCACACATGATTACCAAAATGGAATAACAAATATGATTACCACAGAGGAATACCACACAATATTACCACACATCATTACCACAAAGGAGTACGGCATAGGATTACCACACAAGAATACCGCAGTGCATTACCAACCAAGAATGCACATTGGAATACCAAATAGGATTACCACAGTAGAATACCACAAAAGAATACCATATATGATTACCACACAAAAATTCTAAACCTGATTACCACACAAGAATACAACACATGATTACCACACTAGAATACCAAACAGGATTACCACATAGGAATACATAAAGGAATACCACCTAGAATTACCACACTAGAATAACACACTTGATTACCATAAAGGAATACCACACAGGATTACCAAATAAGAATACCACATATAATTATAACACAAGAATAAAACACATGAATACAATAGAAGAATATATATTAATCTACAAAAAATTGTCTGTATAAAATACATATATAAAGATAATATATATATACTCAATATAAGCAACACATTATATAGGTATTCCAAAACCAATTACCAGTTATCATATTCTGCTCGAAGTATGATCATTTTGGGATATCTCACTCCTCAAGAAATGATAACAAATGAGACACTCACAAAGAGGCCAACCTCATTTGGTCCTCTCCCAAATGAGAATTTATTGTTCAAAGAATACAATGATAAACAGAGAGGGGAAATTCATTAAAACTCTAGGGAATACCAATAACCACCTCTTCATCAACCCACCATTTAGAAGATCCTTTGCAGATGAAAAAGGGAATAATAGTAACACTAATTATGTAGCCCAATATAAGGAGGGCCAATACCATGTTCAAAGTGGTTAAATGGAGTCTACAAAATACCACTATTAGTGTAAGAGTATCTTAGTCCAATACTTTACACAAATACCAAAATCTATCTAGGACATGGCCTCAATAGAGAATTATATTATCGTTATCTGGTTATAATATCGTATTGAAATCTTAAGGAAAGGACCATGGGATCACAATCATACAATAATATTGTAAGCTAAAAACTAAGAACATTCATCGAATGTACTGTCTCAATGCCAGGTTCTCAATGGAAAAGAATTATCACAAATTTAAGGTACCATTTGAATGTTATGGAAGATTAATGTCTAAAAGGGGGTCATTGGTTATGTGGACTAGATGCATGAACCATCCTCCCAAAACATTTATTCAAAACCTCCATGGTCGAAAATGCATATCACTTGTTGCCACATGGATGCATGTTTTTTCTTGGATCATGGTCCACCATTGCGGTAGACAATGGCCAGACTCTGGCCTGATCAACCCACGTCTAACTCGAGTCTGACCCCCTCGGCCTGGCTGACACGCGCAAGGGTTGCCTCGGCTGACACACACCACTCATCGAGCCACTGACCACCATCGTGGTCAGGTCCACACTACTGATTCCATTTCTATCGATCACTGCAACCCGGGGAAGCTGACTATACTACCTTTATTTTCCAGACCACTGTACTAGAACCGAACATATGGAATCTTCCATGTCCCCCCTAGAAAACTACATTTCTCGTAATTCTAATGGTCTCTAATATGAGCTCCTCAAGTTTTGATATACACTTTATTATCCTAAGTTGTCAATTTTCCTCCAATCTGGGGGTCTGATTGTGTTCAGAGACACCCGACTTGTCCAAACATGACCATGTGGATCGAAAAATGAAGAAACCAAAGTATGCCAGAGGGAATATAATAATGAACACCTTAAAGAAGATACGATGACCTTGGTTTGTTTAGTCCTTAATTCAAACTCGTTTGAAATAAGAACAAATAACCAAATAATGAAAACCTCTCCAAAATTATCCCCCAAATTTTAAACCATCTCACAACAATCGAACTTCAGTTCAATCATTTTTTGAATTTACCCGCATTCAACATGAAATTCATGAATGTGGAAACCAAAATGAAAAAAACATCCCAAATTGACTTTTATTATTCACTGATGACGAATGATTTCCCCATCATCATCAATCCTTGGTTTTATGAATCTTGGGGGTGTTGTTCGATCGATATGTTTTCGTTCTCCATTGGTTTCTCCAAATGTTATCTCTCCAGATCTCTCGAGAAATTATAGACTTATGAGGATAAAACTAAACTTGTAATAAATATTTATTAAAAAGAGAAGATTATATTTCCAAAAAAATCATTTTTATAAATTTATTTAATTTATGGTTAAGCCCTCAATGAGTTTTTCTATAGAAAAATCATTAAGATAAATGTTTCCATCGTGCCTCCGAAAAACATCCGATTAAGAACCCATTAGTATTCTAAATTTACTAATAAAAAAACCATTCATGTTTGTTTGGATTTAATAACAAAATAAATTATTTTATTTATTTTATATATGTAAGAACCCGGTTTATTCTAAGAAAGTCTTTAGAATATTCTCGACGTTATTCCAGAGTAGCGGCTTCAGACTGTGTGCGATTCTGAGCCCCGGTGTGGCCGAAATTAAATTTTCACCGCGTTCACCCAGGGAACGCCAAATAAATAGGACAACTCTTAAGCGATGATCCGGATCAAAAATCTAGGTGTACGGATGGGTCCGAAATAGGGTGTTTACCCAAGGATCGACATAAAGCATATCGGTGTGGGACGTTTCGACCCCTCACCCATCACCGGAACGTTAAACGGACAAATAAAATAATTAATTTATTCATTTAATGGCTCAACTCAAGTATATCTTCAATGGTAGCTCGGATTGGAAAACTGAGGCAACTGTTTTAGTCCGGAGTGTTCCGTTTACACTAGAAGGGGTGTATCGTTCGCGGGCGCGGCCCTTCTCTGGAAAATGACCCCAGGGGCATTTTCGTAATTTAGCGGAATCAGACGTTAAATCATATAACTTTCGAACGGAGCCTCCGA
The DNA here is from genome assembly GCA_963277665.1 of Viscum album. Lineage (NCBI taxonomy): Eukaryota > Viridiplantae > Streptophyta > Magnoliopsida > Santalales > Viscaceae > Viscum > Viscum album. Next base: position 2,129,478,439 of record OY728152.1, on the reverse strand, counting down.
TTAAAATTCTAAGCTGCCGTTGTGTTCGGTAGGAGGTGTTCACCTTAGGGGAGGCTTGCCCTCGACCCGACTGAGGGTTTGGGTATGGGGCCTACGGGCGTAGAGTTTTAAGTGATTTCAATTAAACCCCCCCCCCCCCTTGCTTATTGTTCTTCCCTAGAGAAAGGATATCATAACAATAGGAAGAAGCTCCTCCTCCATCCTCTCCTCCACCTCTCCGGTGAGGGGTGGCAGTCCAGTGGATCATCGCGAAGCGTCGGTCGAAGCCCTGCGAGGTATGACCATGTGTTTTCAATTTCCACTTCTATGTCAAGCTTTATTTATAGTATAGAACCGATGTTTAATCTTCGATAAAATCCCATTGATGCATAGGTTTTATTTTTAACTTCTCGACACCTTTTTCGGGTTGAAATTTCGAGTCCCGAGGCAATTGCAATCGTCCGGCGAAGTCCGGGGTGATTTTGGAGTTTTTCCGGCGACGGGGCAGAGCTCCGGTGAGCGGACGACAGCGGCATGGGCCTTCCAGGTGGAAACGCGGCAGTGTGGGTGAGCTCAGTCGGTGGAAGGCTGAGGCGGAGTGGCTGCGAGTGTTGAGGGCACTGGCGCACGGTGGCTGCTCCAGGCGGCAAGGCCGTGCCTCCGGGGCGAGCGACCGCAGGGTCGCTGCGGGGGTAATAGACCCTCGTCTTGCAGGTCTTGATACGGAAGAATGACCGACCCTCGTGGCCAGTCTGCGGTGGACTACGGGTCAGTGCTGGGCCACGCGGCTGAGCCGCGGGGCGGACCGGCTGGTCCAGGCCTCTCCAGCCCAAGGCGCTTCGTCCCCACCGGCTTCGGACACCCGTAATTTCCACTACTGGTGTCCATTTTGTGTTCCGTCCATGGTAGTGCCTTCCTGGCATCGAGACAAATCCATTGAGATGGTTTCAGGGATTTTAAATTCCCAAAATGAGGGGCCTCGGTGGTGCGAAATTCCTTTAAGTGAATTGACGGTTTTCTCGGGGTTTGTGTTTTGAGCGGCGCAGACGAATCTGAAGTCCAATATGAGCATTGTCAGTGGCATTGTAACCCAGGAATTGATCCGGAGTTTATAGTGTGGTTTCAGGAATTAAAGTCAGAGTTTAGGTGTGGGCCCCACGACCCATCTGTTGAGTTGTGATCAGTGTTCTGTAACTTTTTCAATGGGCGTCCGTTCGGGGCGTGCGAGTAGTCAATTTTGGTTGTTTTCTGAGGGAATTTCACTGGCGCAATCTGCCTGATTTAATTCCGCACGGTGGTTCGGGCCCCACGAGGGCCATTTTGGGATATGGTGGTGATTTCCAGCTTTATCACTGGGTGTCCGTTATGGACAACTGGATAGTTCATCTTGGGTAATTTTTGCGAGAGGATAACAACGGTGTGATCTGTTCGTTATGCATTGGGACCGGGATGTGGGTCCCATGAAGCACCGTTCATGTTCAATATGTCATAATGCATATATTTTTCTAGATATATGTTCCACTCAAGTTAGCAGTCCTTTTGACATGTCTTTCCGAGTACATCGCAATGGTACGTTGCGCCCAACTGTTTTTGGGGACGATTCTTGGGATCGCGGGACGTCGTTCGGGCGTAAAGCGGTGTTGGATGACTTTTACATCGGATGTCTATTGGAGGAAAGTATATAGACTATCTAACATCTTTTTCTGCGAGAATTACAATGGTACAATCCATTTGGATGTGCAGAGTCTCTTTCGAGATCTCTTTAAATGCGGAATCATGTAAGGTGCTCTGGTGCTGGTTTGTCCTACTATGTTTGTAGCAGACCCTTGGCATGTGATCGCATGCACTCCTGTGTGAGTGGAGTAATGCTTGAAGAGATGTAGTTAGCTGTTCCTGGGCCGATGAGGTGGAAAGTTGAAGTTGTAACGTTTACGACTTCGTGTTGACGTTGGGTGTCACGTGCACATTAGCCTTTGGGATAGAAATGTGGTATACTCTGGGAGTATATAGGAACGCTTGGAGGTACATGTGGTTGTTTGTACCTGATAATGTTTGTGCGCCTGGTTGGAGTTGACTTGGGTCAACACGTCGTGTGGGCCCCATGTGCATGTGGTGTTCTGGTTTGCATACCCTTGACCTCTCGTGATGAATAGGGTCCCTCTGTTCTCAGTTTTTTGACCAGCAGTGTTGAGTTTCCCCCTGGTTTTGTTCTCATTTGTTTGACCAGTATATTTGAGTTTCCCCCTGGATCTATTCTAGTTTGTTTGACCAGTAGGGTTGAGATTCACCCTATTTCTATTCTCGAATGTTTTACCAGCAGGATCGAGTTTCGCTAGGTCCTGTTCACAATGTATTCGACAAGCAAGGTTGAGTGGTTTTCCACTAGTTCTATTCTTGGTGGTTTGACCATCAGAGTTGCTTCATGTTCCCTAGTAGAGTTCAAGTGGATTCAGTGTGACCAATACATTACGCAGGAATGATCCTCTACCCAGGAGGTCGTTTCCAGTAGGGATGGCCAGGAGGTTGTTTTCATCAGGGATTTCTAGGAGGTTGTTTCCAGTAGTACTGGCCTAGAAGTTGTTTATAGTAGTGCTAGCCTGGAGGTTGTTTCCAGTAGGGTTGGCAGGTGAGGTACCATCCAACAGGGGTGGATAGAGCAGTGCCATCCAACAGGGATGGCCGGTGAGGTACCATCCAGGAGGGGTGGCCAGAGTAGTACCATCCAGTAGGGATGGCCCGTGGGGTACCATCCAGCAGGGATGGCCAGAGCGGTTCTGTGTTTACCTCCAGTGGGGTTGGGTAGTGGTCCCCAATGCCGGGTTTACCTCCAGCTGGGTAGGGAAGTAGTCCTAAATGCGGTTTATACCTCCATTGAGGCTTGGAAGTGGTCCACGATGACGGTTCCGAGCCTCCTTCTAGTGGTGTACACTTTTAAGGGACTGGGCATTGTGAATCATTGTTGACTTTAGTCGGGTCTCCCTCCAGTGGATTACCCTTTTACGAGACTAGGTAGTGTGGCACCCGTCGACTCTTGCCGAGTCTCCCTCCAGTGGGAACCCGTCAACTTCCTGGGATTACCCTCATGCGGGGCTGGGCAGGGGGGGTTGCATGTCAACTTTGAGGAGACCTCTCAACTACGGGGCAGTGACGAGGTGTGGTTTGACGTTTCCCCAAAAATCTCAAGTACGAGGGGCGCATTACCCACCGAGACGTGTCCTTGTGATGCGACCTAAAACCGTGTGGGTGAGTCAGTGCAACCCAAAGCGGATAGTGTTATGGTGCGGTGATTTGAGCCCCTTGACATGCAGTTCGGGGCGGACATACGGGATGCTGGCCATGGATGGTGTTTACTTATGTGATTGTTGGCTACTCATTTTCTTGGGCTGAGCTACGGCATGGATATCTCCTTACGATCTAGTACGGGCTTCTTGATTGAGCATATGGATATGTATATACCTTGTTCTAGTACACACTCCTTGGGTTTTAGCTACTCTTTTTCTAGGAGAGACAAAAACGTGCGGGGTATGCCACATGATTTCTGTTTCTAGCTTCTCATGGATGGATGAGTATACTCTCCTACTATAGGTAGCAAAGGCTCGATGAGAAGTTCATCTTCTCTCCATTTCTAGCTCCATGTGTCTGGACGCGTCTATCTCCTTTCTATTATTGGGTTGAGCCGGTCTCTCTATTTTTACTCTTTACTGCACTCTCAGTTGAACTCCATTACCTTTACCTGTTCGATCTACATCTCACCCTTCGGTACCTCCTTTGTTTCTCCCTCGAGCCTTCGGGGTATCCTACTAAGAATTTTTATACTCACCCCTACTTGGGCATTTCATGCGCATGGTGTACCCTTGCAGACATCAGACAGGTTGGTCGTGACTTCAATAGAGCTTAGTATTTTGGAGCCCGGACCGCGTGCGGTGGTCGACGTCGGGTTCCATGTGTGAGACCCTTCCAGATGATTTCCTTTTGTTTACCTATTACCGGGTGGTGGCACTTTTCTGGTTGGGCACGTGTTTTTCCCCATTTCTTTTCAGTTTACCTTTAGCATATACTTTGTACTATATGTAGGTCGATTCAATCTTGTGGTTTTTCATAGAAGTTAGTACTTTGCATTCCCTTTTACTCTGTACTTTTGCATTGAGTGTGTTGCATGTGTGTGTACAGGTACTTAGGAAAAGGCCTCCCCGAGTTTTTTAGCCTTAGACACCGGTCTCCAGTCCCTGGCCTATAGAGGCGGGCATCGGGTAGATGCGGCTCGAGCCCAGGTAGGGTTGGGTCATGAAAAAGTGGTATCAGATGTGGGTTTTTTGTTGGTACGTTGTTCGGACGTCCCTAAAAATAAATTCGGTGGGATTTAGAGAAACAATTTTAACATGTCTCGTGAGGGTCTCTCAGGCTAGGGAGTCCAGTAATGGTTTGGCGGCCAACATATCCATTCACCATGACCCTGATAACCCCCATGTCCACTCGGCATGTTGAGACACTTGTTGGAGGGAAAATTGTTGTGTGCATCACATAGGGATGAGTCTTTGATTGTCCTTCTTGTGTCATCTCCCCATTGTTTTTGTTTTTGTTGTGATATACATAAATTCTCATTTGACCGTGACACTACATGATAATATTTAGGATGTTTCCGCAAAGACAACAAGAAAGGATACCGGCTTTAGTTCGTGACGACGACCCTGTGAGCTATGAGGCCTCAGTACAGGACCCATCATGCAAGTCCCTTTCTCCGGGTGGGCCAGTAGTAGCACCCCCACCTGGTGATCAACAGACAGCTCCAACAGAGGAGACTGAGCTTGAGCACAGGTTGAGAATGCATTGTGAGTTCCAGCGGCAGAGACCACTGAGGATCAGTGGTGAGCCAGACCCTTAGGCAGTAAAGGTTTTGATCGAGATAGTGGTTCACCATTTTAGGCTTGTCAAGACACCGACAGATCTTTTGGTGGCTTTGGCTTCCATCCTTTTCCACGGAGCAGCTTGGTGTTGGTGGAGTCTGGTGACTCCGTTTCTTGATGAGTCATCGCTTTCGTGTGGCGACATTCATTTTTTTGTTTTGTGAAGATTTTCCCCCCTCCTGCTTACGCTCCGTTCAGATCATGAGCTCCTGCAGTTTCAACAGGGAGGGATGACGGTGGTCGAGTACTCATCCAGTTTCGTAGACCGGGCATGCTTTTACCTTGACTTGGTCCGTGACGGAAACTTCCGAGCACAGGAGTTTGAAAAGGGTCTCCTCCAAGAGATTTTGGCTATCATATTACCTTTGGGAATTCCCACTTATGTCGGGGCTCTAGAGCAGGCATTGGTGACCAAGATCTTCCTGTCGCATTATACAGTTGGTGGTGGCAGCAAGCTTTCCAGAGCCGAGATGACTGCCGCAGCAAGTAGTCATCGACTGACAAGACCTTGTCACAAGTGGCTTTTCAATAACCGGAAACAGGGCCATGGTCGTACACCATAGTGGCACCGTAGGGCACCCGTGCATCCCAAAGAGCGTCAGTGCAATGCTTGCGATGGGCGTGGTCACTTAGCACAAGACTGCCTGACCAGGCACACTAAGAATATCGGTTAGGCAGCAGGTGCACCACCCTGACAGAGGCAGCGCCGTGAGTGGAGTATCTCCCAAAGAGTTGGTTCTAGCAGAGGAACGGGAGGATATGGTAGTGGGGAACAACTTTACGAGGTCTTCCCATCACAACCATGCATTCCAATTCAGTCTCCGGGAGCAGACAGTTGGGACCACAAATAACCGTGAGCTTTGGATATCTACGATTCTATAGAGCATGAGGTGATAAGATGTACTCTATACAACTCTTTTACTTTTTTCAGAAGAATTGTTAGACTCTGTGTGTGAAATGATATTCTCCCTGATCATTTCTGGAGGTGTTACCAGGATGGCGTGGGGCGTCGGTAGAACCCTGTGTTGGCAAGGTAAAAGGAGTGGGACATTTTTCTTTAGTCGATGGTGTTGACTCCTTCGCTCTCCGTGCACGTAAGAGAGTCTTGGTTGTGAGACATCGACTGTGAAACCTTGCATGACCAGATATCCCTGGGTGCCTCACCATATGGATATTCTGAAGGAGGGAATAACCGGGCCTTTTCCCAAGTCTGAATGGTGATTCCAGTCACGGCATGTGACGTAGGGGTTTGGTCGGGGAGGTGAGCTACCCCCGAGATCCTTTGGGCTTTTTGAGATCGTACAAAGGGATGGAGACGTTCCCTACCACCTTTCCCTAAACCTAATGATTGGAGTGTGGTGCACAACGTATCCCACATGACTTACTCGAGAAGATACATGCATGCCCTTATGCACGTCATCGGCAAGGGCATACCTCATGTGAACAGATCAAATCATTTTGTCTATGTGCGATGACGCGGGACTGTGCAAGAGTTCTTATGGGTACAGAAGAGCGAGGTGAGGGATTGTTACCCCGAGTTGATCCCAAGTTTTGTATTTTTAGAGATTAAATGATTGTTGTAGGGAATAATGTAATAACACGGTTTTATCCGCGAAAGAATTTAGAATATTCATGAGGTTATTCCAGAGTACCGCCTTCAGACGGCGTGCGATTTCGAGCCCCGATGTGATCAAATTTAAATTTTATATGTGTTCACACTAGAAATGAAAAATAAAAAGGATAACTCCTAAATGGAGATCCGAATCAGAAATCTGAGTGTTTGTATCGGTCCAAAATGGGGGTTTTACCCTATGAATGACATAAAGCATGTCAGAGCGGGACGTTTGGACCCCTCACCCATCACTGGAACATTAAACGGTTAAATAAAATAATTAATTAATATATTTAATGGATTAGCTCATGTATCTCATAAATGGTTTCTCAGATTGGAAAATTGAGTGCACCGTTGAGTCCGAAGCGTGCCGTTTACCCTAGAAGGGGTGTAACTTTCACCGGCACGACCCTTTTGTGGAAAATAGACCCAATGGAATTTTCGTAATTTAGCATCTTCAGAAGTTAAATCATATAACATTTGAATGGATCCTTGGATTGAAATTCTAAGACCACCATTGTGCTCGGGAGGAGGTTTTCACCCTAGGGGAGGCTTAACCTCGACCATGCTGAGGGTTCATGTATAGGGCCTACGGGCGGGGAGGTTTAAGTGTTTTCTATTTATACACTTCCACCCACCCCCTTTTCTTTGAATTCCTCACTGGTGCAAGAAGATCCCAACAATAGGAAGAATATCATCCTCCATCCTCTCCTCCACCTATTCAGCGAGGCACGACAGTCCGGTGGATCATCCTGAAGCATCGGGCGAAGCCCTGCGAGGTAGGATCACATGTTTTCAATTTCCGCATCTATGTCAAGATTAATTTCTAGTATTGAACACTATTTAATCATAGAGAAAAGACCATACATGCGTTTTTTTTGTTTTGACCTTCCCGACGCATTTTTTAGGTTGATATTTGGAGTCTCGAGGCAATCGCAATCGTCCGGCGAAGTCAGGGGTGTTTTTTGAGTTTTTCCGGTGGTAGGGAGGTGCTCCGGCGTACAGACAGTGGCGGAGTGGGTCTTCCAGGTGGGGGCGCGGCGGGACGGGAATGCTTGGGTGGTGGAGGGAAGAGGCTGAGCAGCAGCGGGTGTCGAGGGTGCCGGCGCGAGGCGACAGCTCCAGGAGGTGAGGCCGAGCCTCCGGGGCGCGCGACAGTGGTGTCACGGCGGGGGACAAAGACCTGCGTCCCACGTGTCTTCACGCGGCAGAACGACCAGCCCTCGTGGCCACTATGCGGTGGACCGTGGTTCCGCGCTGGTCCACAATACTGAGCTGTGGGCTGGCACTGCGTATCGGGACGGCCCAGGCCGGGCGGACCGGCTGGTCCAGCCCAAGGTGCTTCGTCCCCTCCGTCTTCGCACACCCGTAATTTCCTCTACGAGTGTCTGTTTTATGTGTCATCTATGGAAGTGCCTTCCTGGCGTCGATACAATCCTTTGAGATGGTTTTGGGGATTTTCAATTCCTGAAAAGAGTGGCTTTGTGGGCGCAACATGCCTTTAAGTGAATTGACATTTTTCCGGGGGTCCGGGTTTAGAGTGGCACAGACGCATGCAATGTCCGATTTGAGCGCCGTCAGTGGCATTGTGACCCTGGTGTTGAGCCAGATTTTTCCACTGTGGTTTCCCATGTTGAATCCGGAGTTGAGGTGTGGGTCCCACGACCCGTTTGTGGTGATGTGAGCAGTGTTTTGTAACTATTTCATAGGGCGTCCGTTCAGGGCATGCGAGTAATCGATTTTGGGTGTTTTTATGAGGGCATTGCATTGGCACAATCTGCCTACTTTAATTCCGCATGGTGGTGCGGGCTCCATGAGGGCCATTTTGGGATTTGGCAGTGATTTCCAACTTTATCACCGGGTGTCTGTTTTGGACAAGTGAATAGTCCATATTGTGTACTTTTTCTAGAGGATCGCAACAGTGTGATCCGTTCGATGTGCTTCGGGACCGAGATGCGGGTCCCATGAAGAACCACTAATGCTTGGTATGTCGGAATGCATCTTTTCTTCCGGATATCTGTTCCACTCAATTGATCAGTCCTTTTGATGTGTCTTTCCGAGGATATTGCAATGGTGTGATGTGCCCGACTTTTTTTGGAGCCGAGGCTCGGGATCACGGGATTTCGTTCTGGCGTAAAGCGGTATTGGATGACTATTACATCATATATCTGTTGGAGGCAGGTAGATAGTCTATCTCACTTATTTTTCCATGAGGATTACAATGGTATGATCCATTTGGATGTGAAGAGTCTCTTTCAAGATCTCTTTAAATGCAGAAGCAAGTAAGGTGCAACAATGGTGGTTTGTCCTATTGTGTTTGAAGCGGACCCTGGCGTGTGATCGTATGCACTCCCGTGTGAGTGAAGTTATGCTTGAAGATATGTAGTTGGATGTTTCTGTGCTGATGTGGTGGCATGTTGGAGTTGTTAAGTTTATGCCTTCGCGTTGACGTTGGGTGTCCTGTGCACGTTAGCCTTTTGGCTGGAAATGTGGTATACTCTGGGACTGTACAAGAACGCTTGGAGGTACATGTGGTTGTTTGTACCTGAGAACGTTTGTGCACCTAGTTGGAGTTGACTTGGGGCCACACATCATGTGGGCTCCATGTGCTTGTTGTGTTCTGTTCTGCGTACCCTTGACCTCTCGCAACGTTGAGGGTCCCTCTATTCTTGGTTGTTTAACTAGTAGGGTTGAGTTTCCACCTTGTTCTGTTCTCGTTTGTTATACCAGCTGGTTTGAGTTTCCCCTGGTTCTGTTCTCGTTTGTTTGACCAGAAGAGTGGAGTTTCCCCCTTCTTATGTTCTCATTTGTTTGAAGAGCCGGATTGAGTTTCCTTGGGTCCTGTTCACAATGGTTTCGACCAGCAGAGTTGAGTGGTTTTCCACGGGTTCTGTTCCCAATGGATTTTCCATCAGAGTTGATTCCTGTTCCTTGGTAGAGTTCTGGTGAATTCTGTGTGACCATCACATTACGCGGGCACTGATTCTCTTCCCAGGAGGTTGTTTCCAGTAGGACGGGCCAGGAGGTCGTTTCCAGTAGGGATGGCCTGAAGGTTGTTTCCAGCAGGGCTGGCGAGGAGGTTGTTTTCAGTAGGGCTGGCCAGGAGGTGGTTTCTATTAGGGTTGGCTGGTGAGGTACCATCCACCAGGGGTGGCCAAAGAAGTACCATCTAGCAGGGATTACTGGTGAGGTACCATTCAGCAAGGGTGGCCAGAGCAGTACCATCCTGTAGGGATGGCCAGTGGGGTAACATCCAGTAGGGACGGCTAGAGCGGTTCTAGGTTTACCTCTAGCGGGGCTAGGAAGTGGTCTCTGATGTAGGTTTTACCTCCATTTGGGCTGGCAAGTGGTTCTGGATCCCGAGTTTACCTCCAGGTGGGCTAGTAAGTAGTCCCCGATGACAGTTCCGAGCCTCCCACCAGTGGAGTACCCTTTTACGGGACTGGGAATTGGGACTCGTCGATGACTTTAGCCGGGTCTCCCTCCAGTGGATTACCTTTTTACGAGACTGGGCAGTGTGACACCCATCGACTCTTGTCAGGTCTTTCTCCAATGGGAACCCATCGACTTCCTATGATTACCCTCCTGTGGGGCAGGGAAGGGGGGTCGCCTGTCTACTTTGAGGAGACCTCTCGACTGCGGGGTAGTGACAATGTGTTGTTTGATGTTCCCCCAAAACTCTCATATACGAGGGGTGCTTTCCCCACCAAGATGCGTCCTTGCAATGCGACATAAAACCATGTGGGCGAGTTAGTGCTGCCCAAAGCAGATATTGTCAAGTTGTAGTGATTTGATCCCCTTGACATGCAGTTCGGGGAAGACGTACGCGATGATGGGAATCAATGGTGTTTACTTCTAGGACTATTGGAAACTCACTTTCTTGGGCTAAGCTATGGGGTGGATATCCCCTTATGATATTGTTTGGGCTTATTTATTGAACATATGGATATGTATATACCTTGTTCCAATAACCACTCCTTGGGTTTTAGCTACTCTCCTTCCAGCTGAGTTGAAGACGCAAGGGGTATTCCACGTGTTTTCCGTGTCTAGCTTCTCATGGATGGATGAGTCTACACTCCTACTATAGGTAGTGAAGACTCGACGAGAAGTTTATATTTTCACCGTTTCCAGCTCCTTTTGCCTAGACGTTTCTATCTCCATTCTCTTGTTGGGTTGAGCAGGATCCTCTACTATTACTATTTACTACACTCTCGGTTGTACTCCTTTAATTTTCCCTGTTCGATCTACTGCTCACCCTTCGGTACCTCCTTTGTTGAACCCTCGAGCCTTTGCGGTATCCTACTAAGTATTTTTATACTCACCCCTTCTGGGGCTTTGCCCGCACTTGGTGTGACCTTGCAGACGACAGAAAGGTTGGTCATGAATTCAGTGTAGATTAGGAGTTTGGTATCTTGGACTGCATGCAGTGGTTGTAGATGGGTTCCAGGTGTGAGACCCTTCCAGCTGTTTTCCTTTTGTTTACCTGTCACCGGGTTGTGGAACTTTTCTGGTTGGGAGCGTGTATTTCCCTTTTTCTTTTGAGTTTACTTTTTTCATATACTTTGTACTACTTAGAGGTCGATGCACTCGTGTGGTTGTTCATAGGAGTTAGTACGTTACTTCACCATTTACTCTACACTTTTTCATTGAGTGTGCTACATGTGTGTGTACATGCACTTAGGCAAAGGCCTTCCCGATTAGTTTACCTTCAATGCTTATCCCCAGCCCCCGGCCTATGGAGAAGAGCTTGGGGTAGTTGCGGCTCGAGCCCAGGTAGCGTCGGGTCGTGAAAATATACAATTAGGTCCTATGTGTCTTTTTGTACATATGACCCGTAACGTCAAAAGATATGTTGCACCTTTTGTAAAACAACCTTTCTGATCTCAACATTTCCCTCAAAATTCCAATTGGGGAAAATTTTTACAAGTTATTACACACATTAAGGAAACCCATGTTCATGTTCTATTAATTTTTTTTAAAAGATTAAAATAATATTTCTAGAAACACTGATCCTCACAATAACATGTTCTCTCAGTGCATGGTCTTTAAATAGATTGATATAATATCTGAAAATAATACATGGAAAATCTGATAAGTTATATTAGATGATAATGGAAGTTCACCCAATGGTGGAGAATTTTATGGTGGAACTTAAAATTTTGGATATTCCGATGGTATATCACACAATAATGGATCTTTAGAACATTGATATTACAATGTTGGATCTTTCAATGATCAATTAGAAAATGATGGATTAACCAACAACTGATTTTAAAATATTATACCATCTAGTGGTGGATTAAAAAATGTTGGAAATTACTATTATGTGTCTTCTAATAGTAGATCTCCCATTATGGGGAAATCTAATGGATGAAATTATAAGATTAAATATTAAGTAAATTTTTACATTCTTATATTAGATTTTAAATTATTTAATATATTTTAATTTGAAGGATTTGTAAATATTCCAGAAAGATGACGTTCTACTCAAATTAATTCATTAATTTTATCATTTATTTAGTAAATATATATCAAAAAGGGATTCGTTATATCAATATTATTATTCTCATAATGTGATATATTATTATTGTATATATTTATTACAATTTATTATCTCAATATATATATGGAAATATCTAAATTCATATCCATAATCCTGTAAATTGTGTTTAATCATTAGAACCAGTACATAATAACTTTTTCCTCTATATATTAATTCTTGAATATTGATTGTGCAACATAGTTTTACTTCATGATGAGCCATTAATGTAGGTACATTCTCAAAATGTCACACATTCTAGAAGCCAAATTTTTTTCTAAATTAGGGAAAAAAACTACCAAAAAATAAATACCCAAATGAAATGATTTTACACTAGAATATAAATTCATAAATTGGAAATATACTTGTGGTATTTTAAAATCCTTTCAAATGATATAAAATGTGATTCTATATGGTTTTATTTAAAATGGGAACATATACGTACACAAAACATCTTATACGGTGACCTATTTATTTAGTATATAATGCTTCCAATTAGTCCTATGTTATTTGTTTGACCTAATGACTTCTTAATTTCATCATGATCCATCATACAGTTTTTACCCATGGGTTTATGAATAATTTTTGACAATCTAACCTAAAATGATTAAAAATTAATTTTGTGTATTTTCATTGACCAAAAATAGAGGGTACATTACAGTTATAGGTATGAATAATGTATGCTCAATATAGAACCCACCACTAGTAAGAAATAATATGGTCAGTTGAGAAAATGATAAAAGAAAAATGAAAAAGGAATATCTCGAAAAACTTGGATGTCAATAGAGTAGGCTCGATGTGAAGGCACGAGAATGTTTCCTCCAATGGAGGAAGAATCAAGAGAATAAGATTCATGGATATATTCCTTCCCAATGATAGCATCCTGAAAATTGGCATATTATTGGAGAACTAATGATGTAAATTTATACTAATGAGTTTATAACCAAATTTGGTAAAACATTTCATGCCTATAAAATTAAAATATAAGAAGAATATTGATCATCTTGGAAACCAATATCTAGTCATATGGAAAGAACAGTTGAGGTTAGCTGGGCAGTTGGAAAAATCACCTAAAGAGTATATTGCTTTACGTGAATGTATCATAGAGTTGATCCAATATAACTAAATGTGCTCTACTTCTCCTGGATTTAAGATATTCCACTTTCCTGATGTGTATAAATTCTATTAACTAATATTAAAGTTGTTTTGTTTATGTGAGATAATCCCCATGGGATGTTGTATCAAAAAATAAAATGTGGTGACATCATTTTGATAGAAAGGTCCTGAATTCAAATTAGTAATCCCTGTTGAAGATTAAAAATTTTCATTGAGTTCAATTCATAGTTATGGTGTTATTATCATTATCTCATATTTCTTACATAGAGTTCTAGATCAATTGTCTTGGAGGTTTTGTTGTTGGATCATTGAAAAGTGCCACATGAGAGTAAATGTTGTAAGGGAAGAAGTATGATTGTGAATCAAAACACTATTCCAAATAAAAAAGAAGAGTTTCACACAATAGAGGGGGAATTGTATCTCTTAATTCGATTAATTCCATCAATGATATAGAATTAAAGAGAATCAATGTTTGGAAGACAAATTGGGGGATTACTAGCAACATTCATTCATATCATGATTATCTTTTATTTAATAATATGGTATCAGCTGACTATTTGAAGGATACCAAGAATCGATGAGATAATGTAAAAAAGTTTTTAACAAGGGGTAGTAAAATTACTAGAAAGTAATGATGTTAATATAGTACAGAATGAATAGAATCATTAATATAAAGGTGGAGATTTTTTTTATCGACGAAATGAAGATGAAATTCCTAGTTAATAATTTATAATGATGTCATTACATTAATAATCTTCATTAACACAGATATTGCCTAAATGTTTTGGTAAAGCAGCTGGATATTAGAACTCGACTTTCAATAATATAGAAGAGCTACACCAGATTGAAATGAATGAGAACTATGAACATGTTTTGAGGCCACGAGAAAAAGAATTCATTAGGATAAAATGAATATTTCACAATAAATATATAGAATATGGTTTTCTGAATCGAAATAAAGCAGGACTAGTATGTGAAATGTACCCCAAGATAGAGGGTGTCATTGTTGATGAGACATTTTTTGTTTTTTCATGTCTTGAAAATATCAAATTATTCTTAGTCATTACAAAGAAATCTAAGTTAAAAATAATCAATACGAATGTCAGGTTTTATTATTTGATGGGATTATAGATGTAGAAGCGTATATTGAATAGCTACCTGGTTTTCTTATTCAGGAACATGATAAATAATCATTATGCTAAAAAATGATCAGTATGGGTTGAATTAATCCCCAAGAGCATGGTATTAATGAATAGTCATGATTCTGAAAAATAATTGTTTTTATCACGGTGGAGATAATTAAAATCTATATTTCAACCATGACCCTAATCAGATAGTGACTGTTATGGTCCCACAAGGATACAATAGCATATTAATTTCTCAATCTAAATGATCCATGGAGGTTTTGAGAATATTTAAAAAGAATAATTCCATGGATATAACAACTACAGTGGAGACTTAGATGAAACTCACTCGTAATGATTAAGTGAAAATGATAATTTGTAATATAATGTCCACTCTATAATTTTTCTTGATGAATCATGAAAAATCTCATCAAGAGTTATTGGGATATATGGATTTAGATTTATCAAGTTCAAAAGAAAATAGAAAATAAACATTTGGAGGTTTATTTGATCATAGTGGAGAGTGAATTTCTTGGCTAAGAAAAATACAATATTTAATTTCATTAAGCACTACCAAAGCTATGTATATTTTAACCACACTATAAAAAACATAGTAATTTTGGATTTTGAATCAGTGTGATGACATGGGCATCTAGGTGAAGTCTCTAATCAAAATCCAATGTGATAATTCAATTGTAACCAATCATTAAAAATTCAGTTTGCCACTCAAGGACTAAGAACATGGAAATAAAATATCATTTTATCCTGGTGAAAGTGGATAAAGGGATTATTATGTTGGGGTGTGTGCCTATATAGCTATAAGATGTTAATACTCTCATTAAGGCCATGCCCAATAAAGAATTTTAGTGGCATTGACTGGCTCTATGAGTTCAGTTGGCTCCCGTCAGTTGAAATTTTATTGATGTGGAACCCCCTCACCCTAAGGTACAATGTGTTTTCACTTATTTACTAATATGTGTTCTTACCCTTTTTCTGACCACAAATACATTCCCATTTGGTTTGTTAAGAATAAGTCAAAAATTTTATGAGTTAGAAAATGTCTTAATCAAGACCTGAGAGAAGCTGATAGGTGGACCAGTGAGACAAGGGTGTAACAAGATAGAGGGAGTGTTAATTTTAACATTACTAACTGCGATTGATGAAAGAACATATATCAATAAAGATGATTCTCATGAGGAAGTTTATTGATTAGTTTCAATAATTGGGGTTTCTAATGAAGTGATTCATTTTTGATATTTACATTGTACTCATGTTTCAAAAACCAAGCATGGCTCAGGGGGAAATAGTACGTTTTGATTAAATTTGATATCAATATCTACAAATCATGAATTAAATAATGGTAAAATAAGGATTAAACTATAAAGAATTATAAATTTTTGAAGTAGTTGTCAAAAAATCCCATTTGGAGATTATTGGGAATAAATACCTCAATGTAACATTGAATCATTTTTGGGGAGATTGTGTTTGTCAACAAATGGGTTTCCTTGATGAGTTGTAGAGTCCCAGAGAAATTTTTTAAAATAAATTTTGAATCATTTTTTGGGCGATTGATTTTTCACAAGGCATGTTTGAGGATTAGAAAATTACAACATTGAAATGACATAAAGAGAATAAATGATTTGAAATGTTCGTGAAATATGAGGTTGCATGACAGAAACATTCATGCCCATTGTGATGCAATATTAGGTTGTGTGAACAATGAGGGGATCATGCGCAACATTTAGATTCTTCCTCACACGGTTCTGTAATGCCTATAAATAATCAGTGACCCCTAATAATAGATAGTTCAATAGCTAGGGAAAATTGGGTCACTAAATCATGTATGAAGTATTTTCTATGGGAGTTTGTCATAGGCTAAGGATGTTTCATGTAAGGTTTGGAATTGTGACCAATAATTTGAGTTGTATGAAAGATTGGAGTTTCACGCAAGATAATTCAGTTTAGAATAATATTTTTATCACACAAAAACATGTACATGCACATAAGAGGAGGTTTGATAGCCAAGAATGAAACTTCTACGCAAGGAGCAATAAGGGTTATGTGAAATATTTGACATTGCCCATTAATGTTGTGGTAAAGAGGTATTCACCTACGGATAAAATTATAACATCAATAGAGAATACATTTACAATTTAGGATGTATTGATTAGTGATAATGATGGGACCAACAAGTCTATAATCTGTGATCTGATCCCTTCCAAAAGTAGTGAGTCAAGGAAGAGGAAGACGGTGATCCTTCCCACTAGTAGTGAGAAAGATGAAGAGACATAAGGAAGGGACACAAGGAATGACCCTTGGGAATATAGTGATAATACCAAAAAACATGAAAAGCAAGTGATCCAGGGAATAGGTGGCATATAGCTCGAACCATAATTACAGTGAGTGGTCTTTATTGAATTTATTATAAATGGAACATCGTTGTTTTATGCTCCTTGGATGAATCCCATTGAGGGAGAACCAAGTAAATATCCTTACCTCATAATGATTTATTTCTTTAATTGCATTCAATGTATCATCACTAGATAAATAATGTGATTATAACTTCAAAAATAACACATAATTAAAAACAATGTGACCCTTATAGTAAATTGAACGACATCTAATGGGGCATGAATAATTTTGAAAATAATATATATACCTTTATTCACACCCCTTAGAGTGTCTAGGCCCATTTTGGACCATAAAACATGGATTTAATTTTTATATGAATATAGTTTTTTATTGACATTTTTTTATTATATTTTTCATTTTAGAAAAGTATTTACACGTTTAAAGTGAAACTATGATCAAGGTATTCATGTGTTTGGTGTGTGAAATTATGGGATAATTTATTTTACTAGGGATTAATGTTACATTGGTATTGGAAACAGAGTGAAATTTTTATAAATTTTTTGATTTATGATATAGTTAGACAAGGTTTTAAGATGTATTATAGTTAAGTATTTTTCTAAATGTTTATATTGAACTTTTTATATCATTATAGAGGTAATAGATATTTCTATGTTATTTCATCAAATGATCATTTATATATATTGGATAAACTATGCTATCTATTTTGGATTTGGTAAATCTATAGATATATGGGGAATGAATAATCATTATTTTTTACATTATATGATCAATTTAAGGTAAATTTTAGTGCTCTGTGAATGAATAATTCAACTATAGTATTATATTCATGGAGGAAATGAGTAAGAGTAAATTTAAAAATGGAAAATGAACAGATGTAATTGTTATTATGAATTGGAAATAAATAATTTCATTATATTTTCTCATGATCTATATAATAATTGTAAAATAATATGGCCACTATGATGAAACTTTATTAAATTTATAATTTCATTCTTTTACCATTATTTGAGATGAATTAATTTTCTTCATCATCCATTACAGATATATGGTTTTGTGGTCATTAAATTTTTTATCATCGGGTTTTTGTCACTCTCTATTACAAATTATATAGTATCTTTCTCCACCATGATAAAATATTAAAATCCCAAAACTATTATCCAAATTTTTTTATACTATTAAGTGGTATTTAATGTAAAATCTATGGTTCATTCATCGACTTTTTAAAGGATATTTTATAATCTGGTCGAATGATGTGGGTTCTAAGAATTTTTACTTTCAAACATTGAACCATTATTTGTTGAGATAAAAATAAATAATATAGATTTTATTTAATTTGAAGAATATATTGGACCCCAAATTTTAATTTAGATGAATATTATTCTTGGCTTATTTCTTAATATCCAATAATGAGAATTAAAATAATAAATAGTTATAATAAAAATATTATTAATTAATTTCTCCTCAATAAAAAAGATGTAAAATCGTATGAATTAATATAAAATATTGATATTCTATATCAATGAAACTGCATTTATTAAATCATATTAAATAAGTACTCAAGAAATAGTAATGTTGATAATTGGTTAAAAATATTATTTCTTATAAAATTGTTTTCAATGAATTTGGAGTTTTTAAACTATTATTAATTTCTGTAAATCTATTATTATTATTTGAGATAAAAAATTTCATTTTTAAAATAAAAATGTCAATATAATATTTTTATAATTTTTGGAATTGTTCAAAACCTACTAATTATAAATTAAAATGAGAAATGTACAAATTTTTTTGAAACTGCCATTTATATTCATTAAAACAATATATTTAAATGTATCATTATATGTTATATTTGTTTTTAGACTACATAAAATCAATTTTATCAAATCTGATAATTGTAAATCCATATGAATAATTTTTATTTTTGATTTTGGTATGTGATTGTTATTATTCCTCTGAATGTAATTTTCTAAAATATCATTTCAAGTTCTTTTACGAATATTTACTAAAATATGTGTCTCTGACATCATGAAATTAAATAAAAAAATAATAATTAAATATTCTAAATCTATAGTTTTATATCAAGTAAATATATTCTATTTTTAAGCCATTATAATTAAAAACTGTGGTAATCATTCTCACCCCAGTAAAGGGTAAGTAGAGATAAATTTATTTGAAACTACAAATAAGGGATTCAAAATCATCAGTGACAATTCCTATATTTAATTTCATGAGAATAATTTCTCCAAATAATTCATATATTTAGAAACATGGCATCATTGTATCCTTTCTCTTTGGTAAAAACATTATAGTGTTTTACGTAAAATTCTAGAATTTCACAGTCTTATTTATCATTTTTCAAATAATTTAACATAACCAAAATAATTTTATATGAACGAATATAATATTATCTTTTTTAAAAAATAATTTTATTTTTAATTGTATTTAATTTTTTACTTATTATTTATTGAATTATTTCCTTAAAAACTAACACAACACTGACACATTTCTTCTACAACTAGAATAAAATTTAACATAAATTGTTATAAAATAATCAATTGAATATTTCATGAATTAATTATGTCTTCATAAGAATTTTATGGTTACAAAAAATTATATATGTGGTCGTAAAAGATTTTTTATTGAATTTAAATACCTATTTATATGACTTTAAACGAATAATAAGTGAATAGTTCTTAAAATAACATCAATGGAATAGGAAAAAATATATATTTTACTATAAAATGAGAAATGATATATATCATGAAATTTGAAAAATGTAGTGGGATATGGTCTTAGACAATATCAATTGTCTATTTTCAGGAAGTGTTTCTTCAATGAATAATATTAATAACCCTTTAAGAATTATTAGATAATTATAAGTCATAAAGATGACATTTATTAATGAATGGGATAATCAAAAATATAATATAAAAAATTAAACATGAACCAATAATAATTTAAATGTTTAGATGGATTCCCACCATAAAATATATTATCCTAAAAAAATAATGTTTTGAAACATTCACCTCACAAAAATACCATATTTAAATATTTTTGGTAATTACATATTTTTTATTTTATTATACTAAATGGTAAACTACGTCTCCTCTATTATTCGAACAATATGGATCTCTGTAGATAAAAATCCAATAAAACTCTCTTCTAATATCACGATACATTTTCTATAGGTTCTAGTGTCATCAAAATACCATCTATGGGGTCTTCACAATGAAACCTCAATTAGATCTCTCAATGGGGAGTTAATTTCAATAACTTATTTCATTCATTCTAAATCTTATTTTACTACATGAAATTCATACCAAACATTCTTTGACAACAATATCAATATATAATATATTGTTATATTAATATGTTTTCATTTTTTATCCTTGTTCAAAATCCATATCTAAAAATTGTTAAATGTCATGACCCACCTCCCCGGGCCATGAACCTTTTAATATAACCCCATGGGCCTCCTGTAATACCTTGGTTTCCATCCCAGCACACCATAGGCTATTAATCATTAGGGTCGCTTATCAGAATAATGATTGTCCCCATAGGCCAACACATGTTCTTTCTGTGTGTTTTGTCCTAACTCACACACACCCTGGGAAACTTCCTAGAAGGGTAGGTACAAATAGCCTCTTCAGTGCTCCACGTCCATCCATCTCTTCTGGGTACTAACTCGTCGTGAGGTCCACCTCCGGGTATCGTCCAGCCCTTATACACTCCATCCCAGTCAACATTTTCCATCATCTTCATCCAACATAACGAGGTTCGGGCAATGCTCATGCAAGGGTGAGTATAATGATACTCATTAGGGACCTAAGACCCTCAAGGTCTCAAAAAATAGTGCAAGGATAAACCACAAAGTATGAAATTAATTGATAAACCTTACATAGGTATATTCCAATATATATACCTACGTTATCAAGTAACCCATCTCAATCATGAGGAAAACACAAAGGTCATTGACTCAGCTCAAACAACGATTATCATTATCAAAACCACGACTGCTGGAGAACTCCTCCTCTATCGAGTACAGTGGCCTTGTAGTGACTCTGAGGGGATACTCACTAACCTTATACTATAGAGGTACATCTCTGGTCGAGTACCGTGGGTCTGCTGGATTGACCCGTCGGATGGGTAAGATCCCTACACATCTCTTTGCCTACTGAGGTACTCCTATGTCTGGTAGGGATCTTACCTTCTTCTCTCTCTATTTCGTCTGTCATGATTGGTGGGTTTCCTCTTGTTTTCATTAGATATGATTGAACCAGAAAATAAATATAATAACATTTGTCATGACCCGTCCCCCGGGGCCCGCATTGTTACTACCCTAAGCCCGACTTCCACATGCCAGGGTCTGGCGACTAGCACCAAAGGTGTAATTCCCTAAAACTTGGAAGGAATTGCCTTTATAAATCATAAATACTGACAACCAGAGTACAAGCAGAAGAAAAAACTAAGTAAAAGCTGTATAATATGTGTAATGAATGTAATGGGGGCCAGAACACAAGCCCAACTGTAAGGTAAAAACACAACTGAAAATAAGTACAACAAAAAAGGGACCAACAACTGAAAGGTGAAAGCATCTCCTAGATCATCCTATGGGGTTCCTATATGATGGGTTGGTACAGATGGCCTCCTCAGCACTCCACGTCCATCAGACTCCACCATGTTTCGAGATGTCGTAAGGTCCACCTCCGGCTACCATATAGTTTGGGTGCTCTCGGCCTCTGTCAGTGTTGTATATTGTCTGCATCCAACACAACGAGGTGCGGGCATAGCCAGTGCAGGGGTGAGTATAATGATACTTATTAGGGACCTCGAGACCCTTAAAGTCTCACAAAATACAACATGGATAAACCAAAAACTATTTTTTCAACAGATAACTATTACTTAGGTGTGTGACCATACATATACCTAAGTTATCAAATAACCCATCTCAATCATGACGAAAACACAAAAGTCATTGACTCAGCTCAAACTATGATTTTCATTAACAAAACCATGGCTGCTGGAGAACTCCTCCTCTGTTGAGTACAGTGGCCTTGTCGTGACTCTGAGGTGCTACTCACTAACATTGGACTGCTGAGGTACTCATCCTGTTGAGTAACATGAGTCTGCTGCCAAACTGGGCGCTTCATCCGCTGTGGGTCTGCCGCCAAACTGCGTGCTCCCCCTAATAGCCTATAGTTGTACTCCTCTTGTCGAGTACCATGGGTATGCTGCCAAACCAGGAGCTCCATCCGCCATGGGTATGCAGCCAAACCGAGTGCTCTGTCTGCTGGGCTAGTCGAATCACTCCTAGTCGAATCGATCATGCAGTCGTCAGATCTACAGCTACTAGGTCTCTGCACTCTGTCTGCTCGTGTCCAGGAGGTTCTGATCCATGAGCTACTGGTCGATACTCAAAGTGTCACAAGATTTCACCTTGATGTATATCAATGGGCCGCCACGTCATATGGGTCTCAACGCATCAGACAGAAAGTCAATAGGACACCTGATCTGTGAGTTATTATCATTTTAGTCCTGGGGCCTGGTTGGATTCGTGTACGAACCAACCTAACTGTGATTCGAAAATTCCCCGAACTCTTGTGGGGTATACTCAAAAGGACGACTATTATCCAAGAATACTGGCACCACTAACGGTTCTTCAAATGGGTGTCCAGTGCCAAAGATATGGCCCGAGAGGTAATGGGTCAGTAAAAGACCCGGGTCTGGTCTGACCCGGTTGGACCGACTCGGTCCCGACCCAATCTGGGATGACCTGGTCCGGGTCGACCTACTCAGACTCACTTAGTCTGACCTGGACCATTGTTAGGGTTAGCGCGATATGTTTTGACCCGGTCCATTGGGAGGACGGGGCCGGGAGGCAAGCAGGCAGGCCACGCGGGGTGCGGCCAGGCAGAGGGGTCAACAACTGGCCGCAGGTGCCCCGGGAAAGGGGCGGGAGTGCTGTGTAGGGTGTGTGGGTTTTCGGCAGGGTGATGGGATGCCAGGAAGGGTTTTGGGGCACCAATCAAGCCAAGAAAGGGGCGCCGGGCAGAGCCATGGGGTGCCGGGTAGTGGAGCAGGGGCGCCAGACAGCGCGCACGGGCGCTGCCACCCTGCCCATCTCACACGCCCCCTACCCGGCGCTCCCGCGCCCTCCCCGGTTCACCTGCGGCATGTCGGTGACCAGCCGGCCAACCCTCTCCCCGTGTGGCCTGCTTACCTCCCTCCCATCCTCCGTCCTCCCACGCCGACCCGCAGTGACCGCCACTGTGTCGCTGGCTAAACCGGCCTGGACTCTCGGGCTGAGTTTCTGAGCCACCTACGTGGAGAATATCGTTTTGACCTCCCTCGCGGTCCGCCGGCTCGGGCCCAGCAGACAGGGTCAAAACATAGCGGGTAGACTACCCAACGGGCTGGGTCAAAACCATCTAATCTGACCAGGTTGACCCAGACTAGGTTGGCCCAGATTGGGTTGGGACCGATTCAGTCCGACCGGGTCGGACAAGACTTGATCCCTTTACAGACCCATTACCATCTTTGGCCATATCTATGGCACCAGAATCCTGTTGGAGAACCGTCAGTGGCACCAGTATTCTTGGAGAATAGATGTCCCTTTGAGTATACCCCACTGGTGTTCGGGGTATAGTTGAGTCACGGTCAGGATGTTCCGTACACAAATCCAACCGGGCCCCCGGGACTAAAATGCTAATAAGTCACAAATGGGTGTCTGATTGATGCGTCGTCTGATGTGTTGAGATCCCTATGATGTGGAAGTCCATTGAGATACATCCCGTATCTTTTCTACCCCAAGACCGCCTTCCATAGCCCAGGGGATGACGAGTACCACCAAAGGCGTAAATACCTAAAACTTGTAAGGCGTCACATTTATAAATCATAAACACACACAACCAGAGCACAAGTTGAAGAAAACACTATGTAAAATCAGTATAACAAGTGTATTGAAAGTAAAGGGGGGCCAAAATACAAGCCCAAAAGTAAAGTACAAATACAACTGAAAGCAAGTACAACAAAAGATGGACAAACATATTAAGGTGATAACAGCTCCTGGATCGTCCTTTGGGGATCCTACATGAAGGGTAGGTACAGATGGCCTCCACGTCACTCCTCGTCTATCAGACTCCACCATGTACTGATACGTCATAAGGTCCTCCTTCAGGTACCGTCCAGTCCTGGCACTTTTGGCCTCCGTCAGCATTGTCCGTCATTTCCATCCAACACAACGAGTTGTGGGCATATCACGTGCAGGGGTGAGTAAAAACGATACTCAGTAGGGAACCCGAGACCCTCATGGTATCACAAAATCCATGAAGGATAATCCATAAAGCATGAATTCAACAGATAACCATTACTTAGGTATATTCTTGTACAAATACCTATGGTATAAAATAACCCTCTCAATCATGAGAAAAACACAAAGGTCATTGACTCAGATCAAACCAGGATTTTCATTATCGAATCCACGGCAGCTGGAGAACTCCTCTTCTGTCGAGTATAGTGGCCTTGTCATGACTCTGAGGCACTACTCACTACCCTTAGCCTACTGAGGTACTCAACTTATCGAGTATCGTGGGTGTACTTCCAAACTAGGCGCTCCATCCATTCTGGGTCTACCACCAAACCATGCGCTCCCCCCTAATAGTCATCTGAGGTACTGCCATACCGTGCGCTCCCCCTAATAGTCATCTGGGAAGGAACACTGGGAAGGGTGCGGGGCGACGGGTCGCACGCCGGTAGGCACGGCGGGTGGCGGGCGTGCGTCGACAGGGGAGCAGGGCCTTGGGAGCGCACTGGAGGCGCGTCGGCGGGGGCGCGGGTCGCTGGCAGGGGGTGGGGCGTAGCAGGCACTTCAAGAGGGGTGTGGGCCACCGTGGGCACGTCGGCAGGGGCTCGGGGCGCGGGGAATCCGCCGGGATGGGTGTCAGGCATCGGGCGCATGCCGGGAGCCGGGTAACATGGTGGCAGGGGCGCGGGGTGCTGGGCAGTGTGGCGGGAGGGGCGTCGGGTGCCAGGGAGCGCATCGGGGAGTGCGCCGGTAGGGGCGCGGGGTGCTGGGATCACGCCGGTAGGGGCATGGGGCACCGGGACCGCACTGACATGGATGCCGGGACTGCGCCGACAGGGGCTCGGGGCCCCAGGTAGCATGCCAGTAAGGGCACATGGTAGCCGGGAGAACACGTATAGGGGCGTGGGGTGCTGGGAGCGCGCCGTCAGGGGCGTGGGGCACTGGGAGCGCGTCGGCAGTGGCGAGGGTGTTGGGTGCGCGCCGGCAGGGGCGGGGGGCACCAGGTAGAGCATCGTGGAACCCTGGGGGAGGCGCTGTTCACGGAGGCCATGGACAGAGCAGTCTCTATTCGCCACCTTCATTGTTATTTCCACGTGTACTGCCATCGTCGTCACCAAACAAGCACAAACAGGGGGGGTCGGACCGTGTTCATGTGGCCCGAACACTCCTCGTTATAGTGACAGAAAACAGCGATTGTCATACCATAACTTGATTGATGAAGAATGAGGTTTTATTCTCAATATTAAAATAACACATAAATTCCCATACCTCGCTTGTCAGACGTCGTTGATGAAGTCGCGGTAACCAGGCATCAATCTGTTGATGTCAGAGGAAGAAGAGCTCGAAGAAGGTGATTCGAGATTATGTTGTCGACATTCTTTGTGGGCGGCAGTTCTTTCCTTTCTTTCCTCAATTGAAGAAGGATTAAGATGGTGGTCATCGTTCTTCGTTCTTCGTGGGTGACGGTACTTGGTTGTAGGAATAATTTTACAAAGGTAGGGCGTCGTGTCTCTTTTCCAGTGTTTCGCCTCTTGAAGAAGCCATCCCAAAACCGTTCCCCAAAGCTTCTTTTATATAAGAGAGGAGGATATGTAAGTAACCTTTGTGGAATTAATGATGGTTCATTTATTAGGAACCTTCCTAATTTCCAATGATGTTGTTACTTAATTTAAAAATAGAGAACAAATTAATTAACTCCACTAAAACAATTGCATGAGAGGTGGCACACTTAATATGAAAGATATTAAGAGGATACCTATAATTAATATATGCGCGTTGGTGAAATTAATTGGCACGAGCATTGGATTAATTAATTGTCATGGGTGTTGGCACAATTAATTTCACAGAGGAGGTCACCAGGTCCTCCCTCATTAACGAGGGGTTATGCGTCTCCGGTGTTCCCCACATCGTAACCCCTCACGGGAGGATATGCTTGGGTTGATCCCACCAGCATAATCTTTCATGGGAGATTGTCGTGTGGTTGTTCCACCATCAAATCCCAAGTGGAGGTTCCAACTTCCCGTACTCGCACATGGCAGCTATAAACAAATAAAATAAAGTGTAGAACATTATATTATTATTTTTTATAAAAAGACAACAAATAACTTTTATTCCCGATCATATGCCGTCAAGGTGAAAGTCTTATTAAGAAAATACCAGCACTACGAGTTCAATGGTGTCCTCATATTTCAATTCTGAGCAATGGTTCAAAAGTTATAAAATGCCGCTCGTGCGTTTATTGAATGTACCCGAAAAAATGTTCAGAAAATTATTATCAGCCACCCTCGACCCACTAAGGTCGAGGTTAGGCTCTGGATAGGTGAAACACGCCCCCAACTAACCCAATGGTATTCTCGGATATTCAATCTGAGTTACCATTTAGATGTTATGAATTTTACAATAAAATAATTGTCACTTAATTATTTTATTTGCGACCAAAAACTAACACTTTCTGGTGGCCCGCGTCGTCCAATGTTATAATCTTCTTAAACAAAGAATGACCTCATGAGTTCAGCTATGGTCTCAGATTTTTAATACGAGCTACCGTTTGGGAGTTATAAGAATTTGAAAAATAAAATAAATTTATTTAATTATTTTATTTATGGTTATGCCATTTTTGGGATTTCTTACAGGAGGCTTGCGCCGACTAAACTTATTTCATGCCTATGGTAAACCCACCATCCTGAGCGCAATAGTGCCCTCCGATTTCTGATCCATGTAACCATTTAATAGTTATTCCACTTTTTCTGGAAAACTACTTACGCACGTTAATTTAACCTTAACAAAACATTTACTGATCATTTCAGGCACTCCGGGCCTCAAAATCACCCACCTTCTGATTTTTCAGACTCGTATAGTTACAATTTAAATAAAACAATTACATGGAAATTTTAGGTCTTTACATTAAATGAATGTTCCACTCTTTTGTATGTCTCGAGAAACAAATCTACATATTGATATAAAAAAATTTACCAAACCTTACGTCATTGTGGGTTATTATTATTAATTTAATTTTCCAAAAATATATTTATTGAATTATTATTACTTTTTTTTTTTTTCTTATCAACCTTTTTTCCATCCTACCAGTTATATACTAATAATTCCGCTCATATGTATGTCTGGACTTCTACATCCATGAATTGTTGTGATTCAATTTTGATTTAACATTTATATTGATGGTAAAAAGTTTATATTTAATGAATATATTGGATAATTATTATAGAATAATTATTTTGGAATGGAGAGTTTTCATTTATATTATATTTGATCCATCTATAAAAATGATGAAACATCATCCATATATACTTATATATTATCGTCTCCAAGAAGTGATGATATTCATTTTCTCAGAACCAATTTATATGAATTGATATAAAATTTATTTAATTGATTTGATATTTTAATTACGAACTAATTTAAATTCTTTATATGATATATCTGTGATCATTGTATAGAGACCATAAATATCAAACCAACTCACACAAGAAAAAAAATTATTATCCCCTAGAAAGGTGGATTTCAGTAATGAATTGTTAGTGAACTAGTGTTAAAAGGTTACAAGATGATCATAAATTGTAATATAATTTTATAAATGGATATTTATAGAGTATTAATAAAAATAAATTTATTATATAGCATTTTAGAGTAATTGTGAATAATGCTAGTTATATTGTATATGTTCAGTGTTTTAATATTGTTTTTCTGAAACATGTTTGATGTAATGAACCTATATATGTTCAAGTTGTGTATCCACCACCCCTTTGGTATTTCATATCAATAATATTCTTATATTAATTTTATTTATATATTTAATTGATGTTATTTTTTCCACGGTGGTTATGATTCATATTTTTCAAATGTTGTAATCGTTTTTATATTAAAATCTCATTTTTATCATGATTTTTTATAATTAGTTTTTTTCAATGAATATATATGATCGACGTTGAAAACATGTTAATTTTTTTCCATTTAATATTTTATATAATTATTTACTTTAATTTTTTTCACTTTAAAAACATAATATATCAAATGACGGTTTTTAGAAAACCCGACATTATATCTCATTTTAATCAAGAATATTTTTCATCAATGTCAACACTTTTTTTAAAATTTATTCATAATTTTTTTCAAAATTATTATTTTTAATTTATATTTTTACACAACATTTTATTTCAGTAAAAATATTGGAAACTAATCATTTTATTATTTTGTAAATGATGTTATTTTTACCGATGGTGTAAACAGAATATCTGTTTTCAAATACACCACATGAAAATAATTCAATAAAACCATGATATATCAATTATTAGAATCTCCATTTATATTTTACCATATATAATATCATATGAAATATTTTAATTAAAAATTTATGAATATTTATATTTAAAATATGAAAATAAAAAAATAAACTGTTATTTTCCTCAAGAAATGTGCATGTCATGTTTAAAATAAAATTTTTATTTATGATAAAATCATTAAGATTTGTTTATGTATAAATTACAATTCAATCATACTTCATAAATTAATTCTAATGATATTTTATGGTTGTTATTCTGACATATTGATGAAAACATTCTTATTTTTCATGGGTCACATAATGATGGAAGAATAAATTTTTTGGTTGATCTTTTTAAATGTATCTGAAAAAATCTGGAATTTATGATACGTGACTAAATTATAAACAACCTTTGAATAGGATAATGTTTTTTGTATTTTAATATCCAATAGTACATGAGTGTTATTCTATTTCCAATAGGTGTATACATATGTGGTTATCCCAAGACCAAATAGTGTGTATACTAGAGGTCATCCCTGTCCTAATGGAGTATCATGTGTGGTTGTCCCATGAATAAAATTTAATTAATTTATTAGTGAGTATCAATGAGATTAGATTAATATGATTATGATTCTGAAAATATATATTTCACTCACTTTAGATATGAATTTTTCTAATATGAGAAACTCGTAGATTTATTTTGTTGTATTCCTTTATGATTTAAATCATATAAACCTACAAACGTCATACATTTACTCCTGACTATGATCTCTGAATTACACCTTATTGTTTTTGAAAACATAATATCATGTTCTTATTCCCTTATGCAAATATCATACTTAAATTATCACTAATATATTTCCTTATTATACATACTAGGAATCTGATATAAACCTATATTCTGTTTTATTTTTCATGATATATAAAGAATGATTTCAAATTTTTAGTGTCTTTAATAGGTTCTAGTTGTAAATAAAATAGTCTGAGATGATGTTGATATTTTGAATGAAAATTCATCTCTGAATGAATAATTTCTATACGATGATATTTTTTTAAATGCCAAATCTATTTGAAAAATATTATAAATACATCTCAAAGAAATCATCAAAATCATTAAATATTGATCAAATAAAATAAAATTCGGTTCTCTGGGATACAATAACAACTCATTAATTTACATAATAGTGAGTTGATCATGTAAGGAAACATCTCAAATTTTAATAAGTTGAGTGTAAATTATAAATAATACGAATAAAATTGAAATTTAATGTTTCCCATAAAATGTCTTGTGGGTCCTACAATGAAATCCCATGTAATGTTTTCCAATTTTCATTCGTTTATGAGAAATTGATTTAATATATCATTTGTCTTATGATTTTAATATGTGAATTATTTTCATAGTAACCAAAAATAAACATAGTACAATACACACATCTTTATGTTACCCCACCAGAAATACTATTTCATATAATTATAAATCGTCATACATCTTGGATGAATTTATATAAATGAGCTATGAGATTCTTCCAACAACTCACTCTCTTATTATAGAGTCCATGGGACACATAATCAATTAATTAACATAATCATTAAATCTTGGACATGGATGGACTATTGAATAATACTATATATCTATTAAATCTCTGAATCATCCACATGATCCACTTTAATTTTCTCATGAATGGATTTTTTAACATCCATCTAACAAATATTCGATTATTCCACTTTACTTATGAGTTCATGTTTCAACATCTAAAAATATATTCATTGGATCCTTTTTAATCTACATAATTGATAAAATTTCATGTTAATTCCGACTCAGAACATAAGAAACCATGTATTCCTCTTCCGGATGGTATTGTATGGATTAGTAAAAATAATTAATATATTATAACCATAACACATTTTTTCGAATTATTCTCCTTTTATGTGAATATATAATTAATTATTTAATGGTCCATAAATAAATCATAGCATATTAACAATATTTAATGATTCTAAATTATTAATGAAAAAATTATCTTAGAATTCTATAAATCCAACATTAACTACGTTTCTCATTTATATTATCTTTTTTTGTCATATACTATCACCATGTAATTATAAAATAAAATATATCAAAATAATTTATTTTATGGTTTATTTAATATTAATAATGCTTCTCCAGTATTGGGTAATTTAATAATTGATGACCAGTCTAACCATCCCTTCAAATTGAATGAATTTTATTTAAAATCCTATATACAACAGGTCTCCTCTCCTTTAATAAATAGTATGGTTTTTGGATTTGGTTAAAAAAATATAAATTCATAGAATGAAATGATTGTATAAATAAAACATAATAAAAAAATTTTTTTGTCTCCGTGGCTTGTCCAATCCATTTTTTAATATATTCCATCCTTGTAAGATACACCAAGATACCCACACTTGTACTTACATGAACTAAGAATAATTAATTCAGTATCAAGGACTCCTAGTTAGTAAATATGGTAATAATTATCTATTTCTCATGTTATTAAAAAATATTATCAAATAATATTCATTCTCATCATAACACTACAAATATATTATAATATCATCTATAAAGACACCCATACACTAATCCAGGTAATATCTCCATGAATTTAACCATTATATCCATGTGGATAGTTTGAGAATTAGTAAATACAAATAAAATAACAAATAATTCATAATTTATATACTATATAATAGAGGATTTCTAGTGTATATCATTTTATTGAACAACTAATGATTATAACTTAAATTAGGTTCAATCATTGAAAATTGTTGATCTTTATAAATTAAATTAAAAAATTCATTAATACTAGGTAGATGATATTTTTTATTGATCTAATTAAATTCATTACAATCAATGAAATGATGTGTTGACCAATTTTATTCAAAAAAATAGAATAGGTTCTATCCTCTGTGACACACTAACCCTTATAAATCCCTATTCTATATTCTCTAAATTTTTCTAATTCATATTTTACAACAAAATTACAACTATTTGATAAAGATAATTTAAATTCATTACAACACCAATAATTAGTTCTATTAAAAAATATACATCGTGTTTTGGGGTGAGGCTAAGGGCCTATTTATAATATAAATTAAAAATTTCCCAAAAAATAAAAATAACCCTAATGTAATTTTTAATCATATCCAATGTGGACATGTACCCTCCTGATTTGTGGGTAAGAACTATAAAATGTACATAATTTTCTCTGGACGTTCATGTTCATCCTCACATAGATAGACATTAATAGGCTGATTTTTAATATTAGAAATACATTATATTCATTGAAATTGATATAGGATCTATGTTTAGAGGGCCAATTTAAGCTCAAAGTCACATAAAATTATAATATAGGGACTACAACATGAAATGAAAGATAATATTCTAAAAGAAATGTATAAGAGTTGAAATGTAATCTTGCTATGAAATTATCACACCATTAATAGATTTCAATTATAATTAAATATCAAACCCCTGAGGTGTTGACGTGATACTCTTATACCATTATATTGATATTAAAGTGATTTTGGAACATGTATCAATTTATAAACATGTCGTTATATAATCGATGATAATTATAACCTTCACCACTTCATTATCATTGTCCACTTTACCATTTTTTATTACATAAGGCACCCCATTAACTTTGGCTATGCATTATTTTGGAATAATATTTCCATTAATATCATTTTTTTTCTCTTAATAAATATCATGATATTTATACATCTTATATTGGGATCATTTGAGTATGGAGAGTGAATTTTTTTTAAATTTTTCTACATTAAATCAATTGACTTTCCACATCACCTCAAATTAGTATTCATGTTCTCAGTACCCTTATCCTCCATTACAGATGAATTTATCTTCCCCTTAGATAATTTTTCCCCATGACTAATTGCATATTTTTAGCATAACGGAGAAAACTCTTTCATGCATTGTATTAATACAATGAATTTTCAAAAAACTATATTTTTCTCTTATTTTACCAATTAAAATATGAATAAGGAGACTCTCTACTCTACTTTTAAAACATTATGTATCATAAGACTATTTATTAATTTTTTTAAAAGTCTCTTATTGAAAATACATTTCTAATTGTTTGTTTTAATGAAAAAAACAGAAAAATTTAATTACTTTCTGTCAATAAAAAAAATTCTTCACTTGAATGTATTGTTGAATTGTCCTCTTATGTGCTAAAGGTTTTAGTACCTTTATATTTCATTTATATAAATTTCGTTATTTTTCTCTTATGAAAATTATGAGGAAACTACTTCTTGAAAAATTACTTCTAAACATCTTCTCAGGTCATAGAGTTAATTCCATCTTCTATCCTTGAATTCATGAAATTATTTTGTCACTGATCAGTTTCATTTTATAATAGATACACATCCCAGAAAAACATTCACATGGACTAAGCAATCGAGAACAATGAATATTTTTTCAATATGATTGAAACATTTCCCATAAATATTTTTATTGAAGGAACCACTACAGGAAAGTGGTCATATTCTCTTAAAAGGATAAATGGTGAAATTTCCATCCATTTGACCTTTGGATGTTTAGAATGATTCAAAAAACCATTTCCTACCTGAGTGTGGTTCATGAGCATAATGATAATATTTTATATTCCTTCATCCATTTCGTTTAGTTTGTAATGATTATATCCATTTTATTGGATATAAAATTCATTTTTTACAAAACTCAATATAGTTTTATTCATTTATTGAAATACAAATCCTTAGTGTAAATATTAAAATTCAATAATAGTTATAATAAATTATATGAAAAAGAATTTAAATCCTTATATGTCGTAAATTTTGACATTATTTTGTCATCTGATGATAAATTATGTTCATCCAACATCATTTCCATTTTTCTTATTTTATCTATGGTTATATCCTCCCACTAATAAAATCTACAAATTACTAAAACCTATTATTATAAAATTTTATTAATCCCATGATTGAATTTCAAATATATATTATCATTTTAGATGAAGATAAAATACATTTAACATTAATACACACCGAAAAATCATAATTGATTAGTTTCATTGAATACTTGGTAAAAATTAACTAATGTCATGATAGATCTTCAACATATATGAAAAATATTATTCAAATATAATACCCATCTACACTCATCATACTTAACACCCATAAAAATAACATGGGGAAATAGAATTATTAGAAGGGGTGAACCTAATTAATATAAAAGTGTAAACATGTATGATAAAAAATTAGAAATTATAAATAAACATCAACAGTTCTATAAAATGCAGGAATATAATCATTCAACATAAATGTAATCACAAAATTTCTAAATATCAAATATTGAGTCATGGAATAATGGTTTGAAAACAAACATAATCCAAAAGATTGTAATTAATAAAGACATAATTCCATGAGATCATAACGTAGGAATGATAATATGGATTAAGAATATGGAATATTAATAATAATAGAAACAATATTCTTGTAATATATGAAATAAATTCCTATACTCATGTTTTCAAGGAAATGACATTAAAAATTCATAATATATTATTTTTGGCCAAACAATAAGTCTAGCATCAGAGGGAATAGGATAATAACCAATATATTGGCTTCAGCTAGTGTTATTCAATAGTTTACCCATCGACCACATAGAAAATATACCATTACCTCATTAATTAGAGGTGTATAACATTTAAAACTTCTACATAATAATTTACGATCATATATATGTCAGAAGTATATGAAATTGAAAATTATTTCATCAAAGGAATATTTACAAATAGGAAATAATTGGGTTCCAATATATATTTCTTAAAACAAAATTATTTTAAATTTTCTTAATTATCCCATGAAAACAAATGTGCCGTATAATAATTTCATCAAAACATCGTCATCATAATAAAACTAGATAAATTAAATAAATTGAATCAAAATAATATGACCATCGAGAAAAAAATAAGTGTACAATGATGTTAAAAAAATAATAATTAACTTTTATTCTAAAACATAAAATACATATAGAAATTTTAGAGAAATTTTTTTTTAATTAATATGGTCAACAAAAAATGAAATAGAGATGGGAGTTTTCACATTGAAACCCATGAAAATGTAAATTAATATTCTTCATTGATAATGGACATGACATCTTGAATATTGAATAATTTTATATATTTTAAAATAAACATTCTATTCACACATCAGTAAAATGTAAAAAGTGATTCATATATAAAACATTATAATTATTTCTTTTATAATTTCCAATTAAATTATAATTTTTATAAAATACATTTATAAAAAATATTAATGTAGATAAAAACTTATGTAATTCATTCCATAACATGGAAATGCAGGAAAATATTTTTGATCAAAAGTGTAATAAGCACAGTATTTCATAAAAAACAAATTTTTTGAACTTTATAGTAAAATACTGAGGTTACATTGCACTAATACATGAAGAAATATGAAAAAAAAAGTATAGTAGAAAGTATATGGGGTTAATCAATAAGAATCAAATAATTTCCCACACCAGAAATTTAATATTAACAATCCAGAAATGAATTGTAATTGTAATAATGAACATTACCTTATGACCTTCAATTCATCATATTTTATCTTCAAATAATGTATAAAAATATATATTTATATTAAATATTAAAAATTCCATATTCATACATATAATATAATACAATATAACATAATAATTTTCAATTAACTATTTCCTAAAATTTGTTTATTAACATTAATTTTTTGGATGACAATTATTCTATTTTACAAGAATGTTTCACTTTCACAATTACAGTCCATGCAACATGGTTAATCATTAATAATATATATAATTTTATTCATGTAATATGGATTATATTTTAAATTAATTAGGAATTTATAACCATTAATATAAATTGGTGATAAAAAAGGAATTACATCACTTAGTAAAGATTATAGTCAATACATACATAGACATGTTATTTTCATCATCCAATGAAGGGAATAAATGAAAGTACAATAATAGCATATATTTTAAAAATCTTAATATTATCAAACATATCATATATATTTATTAATTTTATCTTAATTACGATTTATATTGTTTTGAAATTAGAAACAAGTCACCTCGACTCGCCGAGGTGGTCGGACACACGTATACATGAGCTACGATATCAATTTACAATGGATGATAGAGTATGAAGGTAAAAAATATTTTATTACTAAATAATAGTTATTCTTATATACATAATAATTTTATCCCTTAAATATATCTATATAACCATACATGAGAGAAAATGATGATAAATAAAATATATCACTTCATCAAGATATTATTCTGTAAGAATTCCTGGTAATGTTTTTATATTATAATTGAAATTAAAGAGATAAAAATATTTTTATAAATAATATAACAATAATATTTTAGAGTAAAGATATATATTTCAATGTGTTTAGATGTTTATAGATGATTTATATGATTTTAAAGAAGAAATTAACATAAAACATTCTCTTTACTACCATTACTACTTAATTAAGTACATTCTTTGGGATTAAAAATTAATCCTTCTTGAAATGGTGTGTTTTAAAATAATAAATTACCAGCCTTATGGTGTACATTTGGGATTTTATTTGGCTATGTACAAGATAAAATATAGTTTTATTATTATTTGGAGAATTTATAAGTGAGTATTCACTGGTATAAGTGATGTCCATGAAATAAATGTAAATACATAAAACATTATTATTATTATATATATATATATATATCATGTAATATTTCTATAAATAACAAAACATCCTATATCAATTAAACCGTTCACTCAATGAGGTTTTCCATGAAGACGTTGAAAAAAAATCAAACTAAAAATCTCATGTACTACAATAACGGGATAAACAAACAAAGCTCCAAAATTAAAGTGGGGAAGACATTAAATAGAAAAAAAATGTTAATCCAGGTGAAAAAATTTGGAAATAGAAATGGTAAAAAAAATGAGCCTCGATGTGACCATCACGTAATAGAAACCCATCTCACTAAAAAGGGGATGAAAACTTTGAAAATTTGAATAATAAAATGATTTTCATCTTTTTCACTCAGTCCTAAAAAATCGAATCTACAAGTGAACAAATGTAAAAAAATGGTATTAGCACATAACTATGTATATATTCAGAAGAAACTAATTGAAATGTACAATACCAAGAATCTTTTGGCTCTAGATTAAAAAACTAGTTTATAAATCATTTTTAAAAGTTGATTATTTTTAAAAAATCTTATGTTTTTATTTTAAAATACCATATTCATATAATCATGGAATATATCATTCACATGTGAGAGAAATTAAAGCATATGAAAACTTATATTTTCATACATTATTACGTCACAATTTTTTCATCCAAAGGTGAAATGAACCATCAGTTATAAAACCAAGAAACTATTTAAAATGAAGAGATTGGGGTATATCCTATGAGAATAAATACTAGTACATATAAAGATAAAAAATATTGGTTGTAAATTGATTCCCAAGGATATTGAGTACTTCCATTATATATTTTTATCAAAATAATATCTCATGTTGGCGTTACACACTATTTTGAAATATCTATTTCCAGATACACCTATGGTTCCAAATGTGATATTTTTTCCAATAAAAAATTATAACCACGTTCTTAATTTGAAAAACACATTCAAAGTATATCATCCCAAAAATCATTCATGAATATCCAATTTTGAGTTAGAATGACATTAATATAATTTCACCAAATACATATTATATTCGAATAGACATATATAGAGAACTTCATTTGGAAACATGCATATATTGAAAAAATAATTTTTATATAAAATATTCAATTTTCATTTAATAACCTATATAATACGAAAATAAAATCATGTAATCCATGAGTAGGAACATTTTTATCGATACACCCACCTCATTAATAGTGTATTACTAGTCCCCTTTGAAAAATTATTATATGAAGGAGTAGATCAGATTCTTATGAAACTATACATTTAATAAATATCCTTCAAAATCTATCAAACCCAATATTTTTCTGAATCCATAGACTAATCATTTTACAAAAATAAAAATGGTACATGGAATCAATATATGGTCTAAGGGGAGGAGATAAAACAGAATAAAAAACAAAACATACAATAAATTTATCAATATATAATGAAATAAAACCATCACAAAACTCAAGGGAGAGACCTATCAAATGAAATCAATGGGTTTTTTGAAGAATAAAATATATTAATGGGTTATTAGATATAAAAACTATCAAGGGTAAGGATTTAATTTCTAAATTTTTAGATGATCTAATTTGGGCACCTGGTTTGGCCGCATGGTTATACATTCACCATAACATCCTTGTGTGGAATATTACCATTTAATAATTGGTGTATAATGTCCTGTTGATAAGTATCATGGTTTTAAAAGATAGTGCTCAATCTACGGAACAACCAAAGAAAACCAACAACACACCTACACTGTGTCTATGGCCACCATCATGGTTTGACTAAGCTTGTGCAACCACTCCAAAATGTCTCTGCAACCCCATCAATCCATACCACATGGTAACGATATGGTTATATCACGATTATAACAAAACATGGGTTACCTCCAAGCACCTGGTGTTTTCCTCTATTAATCTATGTTTTACATCTATAAATCCCAAGAACCTCTTGAATTTAAATAAAGATAATCCAATATCAAACTAAATTATAGTTGTGACACCGAGGGAGAACAATTCTCCATTTTCAAAATATTTTTCTTCCCCATAATGAGCTCAAGAAATTGATATCACAACAAGATATGACCACAACTACCTCTCCAATGATTCCCGCTCCTGCATCATGAAGCTATGTAGTTCACAATTCTATAGTAGATGGATAAATTTTATTATTTTACCATGTAGTTCCATATCGTAGTTATCTATAATATGAAAATGACAATCAATAATATTGTAAATGGGATCAGGATCGATTTATTTTCATTAATTCACATGGTATGGGACTACTTGATACATCCATATCATGAAAACATGAAACAAATCACAAATCAATGTCATGATATATGTTAAGACCAACCAATATACCAAAATTCCAAGTTTCATCATGATATCAAAGCGTCCAGCATGACATGGTTATAACACACCATGATTAACCAACTAATGGTTTCCTAAGAGAGTTTATACGTTATGGAATACCAAATTGATAACAAGATACTATAAAAGAATACACTGATGGTCCTCATAGAATATTTTATGACTCCTAGAAGTCATAAACCTCCTATGGAAAAGCTAAAAAATTTCATTCAACTAGTGAACAAGTATCGATCCATCCAATTACTTATCTCGTAAAACAACCCCTCACAATGGAAGTAAACATATCCAATAATCAAACCAGTATATGGGAGACATCTTATTTGAAGGTTAATAAATATTTTTATAGGAATATTGGACTACAAGAAGATGAATATCCCAATAACTACGAAAATGATGAACCTATGACAAGATCTTATCCTTAATTCTCAGGGTACCACTCTCTATCTACCCATTTTTTATGCATGATATACTGTGATTTATTTCAACTAACTACCAATTAAAAATATAAATCATTGTAAAACATGGATATGATCAAACTATCCTTTTAAAAACAATCGTTGAGATAACTCATGATGTCTGGAAACCTCTTGTATGTATATGTTCTCAAGATTAAAAAGATTCATTTCTTCCTTTATAAGTAGAAAATAATGAATTTTCATGAGACAATTATTGATTACCAAAATAAAATATTTCCAACCAATAGCCCATGAAAAACTGATAGTGATGTATATCGAAATATTTTCCAACTTCCACACTAGATTTGAAAATGTATGAAGAAAACCAAAAGTTCATTGTTCCTATACTATTATTCACTAAAAAGTAACACACCTTGAAAAAATTTCATCAATTGATCACCAATTTCCATCTATCAATATAGATGTATTAGATCATGATACATCATGTTAGTCTTAATGTGTATTGACCAGAATGACTCATGTTCGTTATCCAAAAATATATTTCTCAGATATATAAGAAAAAATAACAGATTTTTTAAACACAAAGTGATAATGGGGGCCTCATACCATTCTCTTAAAATATGAATGCCATTTAGGATTTTAGAAAAGCCACGTGAATCTATTTTGGTTACATATTCATGTCAACCCTGATCATTAAATAATGATTCATCATTCACCTAATCTAAGAAAAACTACCCACAACCATCTTATACTCAAAAATTATTATCAGTGAACAAAATAATAAATAATAATTCGTTGAATGACTCCATTAAGTCTTTCATCAGTAATTTCTTTTTCAAATCATTGGTGACCATGTTTCTTTTAAAAAGAGTATAAGAAATTTTGAAATCTTATGTATTGTGATACCTAGTAAAACTTTATTATCATGAATTCAAATATATGTGTGTAAAAATATACATCATTCCCTCATTTTCTTAATATCACATAAACCACTACCCTATATGGTACTAAAATCCAATTTTTATTCCATTCATATCTTTTTTAAATGAAATATATTGGGTATGGTTATTTTTATCATAAGGTCATTATCACAGAGTCATAGGACACCACTTTCTTCCCCAGTATCAAGACACAACCAAATCCCATACGTAAATCATCGTATAAAAAATTAACCCAACCTGATATCTAAATAAAAAAAATAATCATCCAAAATAAACATATTTTTTAGTTATTTTAATAAATCTATAAAATTTTCCATTCTAATCAAACATAACACCCTTTTTATTTAAATGTATCATTGTAAATGAAATATTGGAGAAGTCTTGAACAAAATACCAATAATAACTAGCTCAACCCATGGTTATAGATACCTAAAATATATATCAAGAATGCCCCATGTCATTTAGACCCGAAAACATTCATGATCTACCGAGTCACTTCTTTTAGATATAACATTCCTCAGAATCCTTACATAATGGATACTAATTCCACATCAATAGAACCTGACATAAAGTGATTTTCATTCAAAATAAAAATATAGATAACACAATGGTCTGAATTTTCCACCTATAACTTATGGAACACAAATATATCATTTAGAAACATTATGACGATAATCTCCAAGAAGTTGTAAATGTTATGGTTCATGAATTCCATAAACACCAAAGGAGATTTAGTGAAACTGTGTGGAATAACTAGAAAATTCAAATGCATGGACTGAATCAAAATTTTTTTCTTCATTATATAATCTTATTTGAATATCAACTACCCTTACCCCAAATACATGATAAATTTATAAAACCAAATATCCATTTTCATAATATCATGGAGATCCTAGATTCATGTAAATGTGAACTTTCTATTAACATTTAATTGACATATCAATGGATAATCAATGAATCGATTATGGATTCATAATATATTCTTATAAAATAATTCATATGATTCAAAAAGAGACACACTGTAATTAATAAATTACATTGACAAAATGTGGAATATTTTAGCCTTATGTTCTTCTAGCACAACGGGTCCCATGAGATAAGTAGGTATACCAAATGGAATCATACATGGGAATATGTCCATATTCAACTCACCCTCACATTATGGTGGTAACCTATGAATATATAATCGATGGATCTCAGGGTATCTACTCCCCACTAAATGATGTGGGCATTCCATGTGATAGACAATGACATCCAGAACACCTCTAACAATATGCATGATATCATTCCAATAGAATGAACAAGATTCCTCACTCATGAAGACATAAAATCTGACTCACTTTAAAAGACATTAGATAATACACAAATAGTTTGAAGATAAACTCAATGATATTAACTCTCAATTGTGTAGATAGTGCTAATCATCCCATCAATTTTAAATATTTTGTCAAATCATTATTGATCAAGAACTATGAAATCCCATATGACCTCATAGTTTATAACTTCACCCAACACACGGGGCATCTTAAACCTTATATAGTTTACCATATTAATTTCTTATAATGCTCAAAAAATAATGAAATAACAATAGATTGAAATATAATCATGTTAATACATATTGAATAAATTATTTTACGAGTATTTTATTTAAATTATATATAGTACCATATAGAATTAAATGAGAACTATACATAAAATAGTATTTTTACTAAATAAAATTATTCTTGTACATACTATATGTGGAATAATGTAGTCCAACCTCAATTCCTATGTTTCCCCTCTTAGCCACCTGATCACCCATTTTCAGGAGGATAGGACCTGCCACCCTTGGAATCATAAAAAAACATGTGAACCCATGGTGAGAGTGAATCTATGATTAATGGAATGGGGAATTATTATTAAAAAAAAAATATTTTTAGATTGTTCCCAATGATAAAATTTTCTTGAAACATCCACACAATTAGGCTAGGTATGAAATCATCTTCCACAATGGTAGAAAATAACATTCTAGTGTCCTAATAAAACACTCTGAGACGGGTCGTCGTGATGTTTGAAAGGAAAAATTTAATCAACAATGACTGAATACCAACCATTAGTTCCATCTAAATCCCCCAAAGTTAATTTTTTTTAGAAAAATGGGCGATTGGTGAACTAACAAAGTCTAATAGGTGGAATATTAAAAATATTAAAAGAACAACATTCTCTACAGTCAGATATTCCTTGGTACTCTCTATTATCTACATTTTAAGATAATATTGTGTGTTAATACATTTATTAATGGATGACTACATAATATCATCATGAAACATATCTAATATTATATTATTCCACAGTATAATTTTAAATCCTTCAACCACATACATAGAAAATTCTAGTATAGTGTCCTCTAGTGTTTTCATGAAATATATTATTATTCTGATCTTCTAAAGATAGAATTTATATTCATGGGTTCCATTTTTATCCCTGACGATTGATTTTTTTTCTTTGAAAATTCAAATTTTGTTCCACCACTCATCTATAGTTCCTAATTTCAGCCAATCTCAGATTATGACTATTTTTAATTATAGATTCCTCCATTGATGTGTCCACATGACGATTTAGATGTGGAACATGTCGCATAGATTCTTCTCCAAAATTTAGAATTGATCTTCTTGGGAGCACTTTATAATTAATAGAAAATAGAACATCCATTTATCCTGATATAAATTTGTAATGCCCTAGTTTTGGAAGCCACCCAGAGGCGCCCCATACCCGGTTGGTCACATGGCCTCAAGAACATTTATGCAAATGCCAGAGGCTACTGA
This sequence comes from Viscum album, assembly GCA_963277665.1. Classification (NCBI taxonomy): domain Eukaryota; kingdom Viridiplantae; phylum Streptophyta; class Magnoliopsida; order Santalales; family Viscaceae; genus Viscum; species Viscum album. The sequence continues at coordinate 2,129,435,954 of OY728152.1, read as the reverse complement.
CTAGCATTGAGGGCCTTGGGTGTGATAGTGGGGAAACTATGCCCTCATTGGATGAGTATAACAGCGGAACGAAACAAATAAAAATAGTGGAAGTAGTAATAATATCATACAACAACAATCAGTGGAAGACTGATGAAGAATCAAATGGAGAACATATATATATAAATTATGCATGGTACATATGTCAAGGAAATAAGCCAAATAAGTCCCGATGGTGAAATAAAGTACTAATCCAAAGTACGAATGAAAACCATAAACCCCTACCCAGCCTCGCAAGCCTGAGCTTTGTCTCATGCTCTCCAGCTCCAATTTAGTCAATTATCTGAAGTAGAAGGGTGCTTTCCCTTATCTATAAATGCAGCAATATAAACTTTTTTGTCCCAAAAGAATGACCCAAATAGTGCGTGAGACTAATCCTTGTACGCAACCACCAAAATATTTGTTCCTAACAGTTAGTGAATAAATTGATAGGAAATAAGTAAAAAAAGAAGCGACAAACAAGGAAGTACTCAATAGTAATCATTTCCAAAGTATCAAAGCATTCAATTCCATAGATAAAATAAACCGATAATCACAAACAGGTAACCCTCTGGAATGTACTCAATGCACATCCCCTCTGTTCCTACAAAGAAACCACAAACAACCCTTAGGTAAGTACACACAGTCTAACCCATCTAGTTCTGATTTTGCAAAGACACTCTGAGGAAGCACTCACCATTAATTCCCCATATATTGAATTAGGATTAAAGAATCTCTGAGGAAGAACACACCATTAATTACCCCTATATTATTTTACCAGAAACTACATGCACTTTGGGGATTCACTCAACATCAATTCCCATTTTTTCATTGTAACATAACTATAAACCCACTTTGGGAGCACTCAATGTCACTCCCCCTGTGGTGTCGTAACGTGATAAAATAATAGACAATATGGAGAATCCCTTATGTCTATTCTCCCTATGGTCTCCTACACTAGGTTCTCAAGGCCCAATGTAAGCCAACAAGTATAGCAATACAAAGGGGAAAAAGTAATCCTCAAGAACTACATGGATAACCAGTATACAACATAGCAACAAAAATGAAAAATCACTCCATCCAACAATACTAGGCATGGGATACATACAAGGAATCCTAACATGCTAAGCAATAACAAACGGTCACAAAAAAATCATACATGGGAAAACACTTCCAATTCATAGAGATTAACCCTATTCACATTAAATTAGTCTATACTCAAGCATAAAATCATGGCCTGCAATTAATAAGGCTGAAACAATAAATACTAAATTTCTCGTTCAAGGGTATTGGGAACTTTTTCACATATATCTAAAATAATTTCAACAGAAAGGCACAAACCACTTAACTCGGAGTTGTAGGATCGATACTTGTGAACCTCAAGCTTTGAATCGCCCATCAACACCATATATCTACAAAAATATCTAAAAGGATCAACCGAGGATAACTCTTAAAAGAAGAGGAATTAGAAGATATCGCTCTAGAAGAATGAAGAGCATACCGAGGCGATCCCAGTGCAATCGACGATCATCAAATTGAGTGATGGACACTCGATCTGGGGCTCAGGGAAATATCGTGGTAATTCTTTTTCTCTCGAATGAACCAAATCTTGAAGGAAACATTTTTTTCCATTCGAAACGACCCCTGTGAGTTTAATGAAATAAAAGTACATGGCATGCACTTTATAAGTACACGAAATGTACTTGTCTTCACCGGACCCCACATTTGGTGGTCTCTATGTGCCCAAAAAGGGTCGTGTGCATGGTTGCTACACGGCCAGTACCCGGCTACCCGCAGTAACCTAGTACACGGTGTGTACTTAAGAAATTTCCTGAAACACATCATTTCCTCAAAAACACCAGTAAAAGGAAAACATACCTAAAATGAATATCTGAGTTCTTAAAAAATTACAATATTAATGGCTGAATTCATGAATCCTTTCAATCTAATTAAAAATATAGAATTAAATTAATCATGTTGTTATAAATAAAAGAAAAACATAAAAGGGAATGGGTTCCTTTGAAAAGTACTAGAATTTAATTCAATAAAATAACACTAAACAAAATGCCTAAATATTTTTAATACCTAATCTATGTCCACTCATGGTAACTAGAGGTTATACATGAAAGTGAGCTAGATAAGAACCCTCTAAAACTCACTACCCAGATTTTAATTGACCATACTCCTATCAACCAAAGACCATGAAAAATAACCATAATTTGTCATAACACATATTGCTGGGATATAGAACTAATACAATTTTTTAATGAGCTAACATAGGTTAACTAGGCTCATCACCCATGAAGGTCTAACACAAAAATGTTGAAAAAATGGAATTGAAAGAAGTATAATAAATAACATAATGGGGAATTAATAGTAGAGTACAATGTAGAATATGAGTATATCCATGATATATAAAATTTTAATAGATATGGGTAAAAAATGAAATAAATAAGAAAATAAAATAACGAGTCTCCTTGTGATCATTTTTCAACACTAACACCTCACACTAAGAAAGAGAATACAATAAAGTGTAGTTCTTAAATTACAGAATTCCCCTAGCTTTACCCAATTTATAATATCACACATCTAGATTATAAAAACAGAAAAAATGTATGTTTTTAGAATATATCCCTAGATGATTTTACTAGATAATCTATGAATTTTATAGTACCATGAAAATGTTTTTTCTATATTTAAAACAATAATGGATTATAATGAATTTTTAAAAGGATGATCATGTTCTAAATCACCCTTTAGTTTTCATAATGTAATATCCTATTCACAATAACCAAGACTATGTAATATAAATATGAAAAAAAATTAATCATATAAAAATCCATGCATACATCATAAAGTAAGAAATCGTGCTTCCAAACATAAAATGAACCATCATTTATAATGACATACATCAATTTCAGAGCCCAATTTTGAGATCTACCATAGGGGAATAAATACTCAAACATAAAATGAAACACTAAAACAAGTATTACATGAATCCATTTGATAAGAGTCCTTCCAAAATCATTCTATATAAAACAAATAAACCATTGTTGTACTTCAGATTTAGGTGATATAATTATTTCAAAACACACTAAATGATATAAATTTTTTATATTGTCTAACAAAAATTCATATCTGTGATAAAAATATATAACACATGTTTACATTTATTAATATTCTTTTATATTCACTATAATCCATATTCATATCAAAACTACTTTTATTGAATTTCATCGAACACATAATGTGTATAATTTTTTTAAGGAAAGTCAATTTTGAAACATGTATCTATTGAAAAATATTCACTTTCATATAAAATAAATTATTTTCATCTTATAACCCATAGTAATTCAAATTAAAATAAATTAATTACTGAGTTTGTACATTTGTATAGTGAAACCTAACTCATGGATGAAGGAAAAAAATTCACCTTCGAAAACAATCACCATGAACGAGTGGATCATAAACTTATGACAATAAATCCATAAGAAAAATAAAAAAAATTATTTTTATACCATTTTGATATAGAATATATAGGCTAATTGTGTTCAAACTAGATATTGGGAGAATAAAACAAGAGATGTGATATGAATTGAAGAGAAAAAAGGAAAAAATTTAAAAATGAATTAAAGAGATCCTTTGAGGATGTGGGATAACCCTTATGAATCAATGGGAATGAAACTATTGAGTGATTTGGATGGTTTTTATCTAGGAAAATAAATATTAGGGGTGATTAGATGTAAATAATATTGATATTAAAAGTATTAATAATTTTTTAGAGAATCATAATAGAGTGCAATTTTAGGATGCACACATAAATAAATTTCTCACTAACAATGTGTGGCCTCAATCCATATAAAAATAGGTTAATTTTTGTTGATTTGTTTGTGTAAAATGTTTCAAAACAAATCTCAAAAAATGAAACACCCTTGTATAATCACCAATAATTATTTATAGTCACTTTACAAAGCCACAAAATTTTAATTGTCATTCTCAAACTATAAAAACCTCACTTGAGCACCCATATATTCATATGGATTAGTTACTACACTATAATTACAAATCATATGTCCAATAAGTGCTCAGAGCATGATGTCCTAAAAATTAATTTTTTCAGCCTGAAAATCATGGGTTCCTCTAGAATGTATATAATTTATAACAACAATAAAACTAAATAATGCATGTAACCCAAAGTGAATAACATCCATATTGTAATTTAATCAGTTATAATAAAAGTAGGGTAAAATATAATGTCACACCCTAAAAATCCATGATATGTTTTCTTTTGAATAATGTAGTAGCTTGCTTTGTACCCAACTTGTAGTTTTAACACACCACAACCAAACAGACTAGTCTTTACGAATAATAATACCCACCTTTTGAAAATTTAATAAAATATATTTTCCAAAATGGACTTCATTTTTTATTTTGAAATATCTAAATTATCTATGGTGAATGTTTTGTATTTTTCTGAATACATGCAATTTTTGGTGAATAGTGAAAAACAATGTGTTATTGTTTAAAAAAGACCATTTATTTAAGTATTTAGTAATTTTATTTTAATTTAATTTAGTTTAAAATATATACATAAAACATATATAGGTTCAATTTAATTCATTGGATTCATTTTATTATATTTTTTGATATATAAAATTTTATTGAACTTCTTACCGTATTTTACCCACCTTCTAGGAGAATTTGAAAATTCGTTTAAAACCTAATTTCACCGCTTCAGTGATTTGAATTTTAAAAATCCTAGAGACACTTTTGACATCAGAAATTAAAATGTTGTTTAATAAGATGAAAATAATTTTTGTCTAATAGTAACTTTTGACATTTATTTACCATAGTTCAAAGTTAACATGGTAATTAATGTTAAAAATGATATTATAATTACCCTAACACATGTACTAATTCTATTCTATAAGTGTAATTCGATCGAAAACAACCTTAGGAATAAAAAATGATCCTCTTTGGTCCACATTAATTAGATTATAATATTTATTATTATTTTATTTAAAGAAGAGTTAAAAGAGTTAAATCAATTGTTTAATAAATAAAGCATTTTTAATATAGGGTTAAACACAATATAAAATCAACTATAAATATTCATTATAAAGCTCACAATTTTTAATACATAATGGTGATTTATTTATAATTTTGAGACCTTATATAATTTTGTTTATTTATGACACAATGATGATGGAGTAATTACCTTAATAATAAAATAATAATATAATTAATATAACAAATATTCAAATAAATATAAATTAAGACTTTGGATTAATTACACAAATTTTCTAGGTTAATATGACATGATTGAGTTTATTAAATAAATTTTCATCTAAGTGATAATGATTTTATGGCCTTCCACAAAATTAAATACTAAATTGTGTCAAAATTGACATAATTTTTTTTAAAAAAATACATTATTATTATTTAATATAATATTCCATAAAATCTATGGTTCTTCCAAAGGACTTATATAAGGTTATATGTATTAATAATTTACAACTTTGGGTTCTTTAGTATTTTTATACTAGGTTTATTAACCATATAATATAAAAATACAATGTGACATGGTAAATGTCAAACTCTTTAACAAGGTGTTAAATCTAAAAGATAAAGATAATACGATGACTGAAACCAGCCTAAAACCTTTTGGATGAGTGGTTTTTGACCCATCCCCACCTTATCCTCGAAAAAAATATTTTTTAAGCCATTATAAACAAAAAATAATTTTATTATAAATTAATATTTCACACATTTCCTAAAGTGACTGTCACCTCTATTATAAAAGGGTACTTCCCCTTCTCTTAATTTCACACATACAAAGCCATTTGGCTCGGCCAAAACCTACCCAAATATCTACTAAAATACACCCCCTTAAACCTAAAGGCATTACATTATTAGAAATCCAGACTAAGGAGCCCTTTTGATCAACTCAAAAGGAAACACCTGAAGAAGAGATAATAGTTTCCCCACCTTCTTTCATGTTCTTTTCTTCTTCTTCCTCATCCTCTTTATTTCTTGTTTCCTTACCCAAATAATAACTCTAGTAACTTCCACATATTGTGATGTTATTATAAATATGATATAGAAATATTAATTATTTTATCCATCCTATTAATGACAAAGTCATCATTCGTGCGTTTGTATAGCTTACCGTCTTCACATTGTGGTGTAGTTTTCTATTAAAACACTTAATTATTTTGATGGGTATAATAGTGAGTATAAATAATTTAAATAATAAATATAACATGTTAATGATTATATATATATGATATAAAATCCAATTAAAAATTATTTCACCATCAATATAATGACATTGTCGCTCATGCGTAGGTACGTATTACTGTCTCCACGAAATCAATGAGATTCATTCCCCATCATAATCATTCTATAATAATTATTATTTTATGATTAAAATGATTTTTATAAAGATAATATCATTAGTTATGGGAATCAAATACATCCTATCCATATAAAACATGGATTATGAAACCAAGCATAGAAAGGAAAACAAATCATTTAACACCCGAAACGAAAATACTACTGAAATATTATTAAAAAAGAATTATTATAGGATCAAATATGATATCATATTTATGTATATAGTCCTTGTATAATTTAATAAAAATTTTAACTATTATAAAGGAGTATAACATACCATCGACTTAGGAAAAGTACAAGGAAAGTGTCACGACCCGTCCTCGGGGCCCGTGCCGTGACTACCCCAAACCTGCCTTCCATAGGCCAGGGGCTGGCGACTAGCACCAAGGCATAAATCCCGGTAAAAAGGGAAGGCATTGCCTTTGTAAAGTAAACAAACACCACAGAGTAAGGAAGCGGAAGAAGTAAACACTAAGTAAAAACTGAGTATAATAGTAAGTGCGGAAAAGTAAGTGGGCAGTATACAAACCCAAACTGAAAGTAAAGTACAACTCGAAAGGGGAAACAAAAACTGAAAAGTAAAGCCGCAACGTCGAGCCGTCCACTGGAAGTCCCACATGAAGGTTGGGTACATATATCCTCCACTGCTCGTCGGGTCCCGCCGACCGCTCCGAGTACGTCCCACCCAGTGGTCCACCTCCAGGTACCGTCCTGCTCTGCAAGCCTCCACCACGATCAGCAATGTCCGTCGTCTGCAATCAACACAACGTAGTGCGGGAATAGCCTGTGCAGGGGTGAGTATAAGATACTTAGTAGGGACCCCGAGACCCCCGAAGGTCTCCTAGAATCTACAAAGGATAATCCAAAAGGGAAAAATACAATCACGAAGTAACATCCGACACTTCTTAGGTATATGCCCATAAATATACCTAAGTCATCAATTCTCATTCGACTCCAACATCCGAGCCCAAGTACAACCCAGTCCACACAGGAAAAGAAAAATTTAAATCCACACAGGATAACACAACACAATCCACAAAGGAAAGCAAAAACAGGATTCAGCTCACACAGGTATACTTCTTCGAATGACGATAGAGATGATCACAGATCAATCTAAGTCGTCGGACCCACAAAGTATCGATAGGTACTAACCCCCGCAATGACCCACAAAGGATCTGACCCACACAGGATAGATAGGTAACTAACCCCCGCAATGACCGACAAAGGATCTGACCCACACAAGATCGATAGGTAACTAACCCCCGCAAAGACCCACACAGGATCGGACCCACACAGGATATGTAGGCGCTGGCCCACACAGGACCGCTGAGCGCTGACCCACGTAGGATCGCTGAGTGCTGTAGTCGTCGTCAAATCCACTGAGGATCTCTGCATAGTCGTCGTCGCCGCAGTCGCAAACGTAGCCAGCTCTAGGGTTCCCGCACACAACAAGCTCGCTCGGGAGGGTCCGCTCCACGAGTCGAGAGGATGATACATCAACTGACACATAGTACAGAGTTGATGTATCCAAAAGTTCCATATCTTCCACAGGAACTCAACATTGCAGACGGCGCGTCAATCGGACGCCCGGTCTGAGAGTTATTGGCTTTTTCGTCCCAGGGGCCCGGATGGTTTTTAAGGAAAAACCAACCCGAACATACTCCACCGGCATCCAAAACTAGGGTGGAGTATGCCAAAAGATCCGTCTCACTAAGAGGAAACCAACAATATTGACGACACGTCAATCGGACGTCCGGAGTTCAAGTTATGAGCGTTTTTGCTCCGAGGGCCCGCTTGGTTTCGTGTAAGAACCAACCTGGCCGAACACAAAGTATACCGAAACCTTGTGTGAGATATACCGAAACGACCGTCTCGATCCAAGGATCGCATCTCCGCTGACAGTGCATTGTTCGGAGGCCCGTAGCACATGTTATGAGCAAAAGACAGAAAAGGGTCCGAAAACGGGGGTATGGGCCCGGACCCACCGGGCCCAACCCCTCCAGGGTCGGCCCGAACCGGGTCGACCCGACCGGCATGGCCCGGCCCGGCCTGGGCGCGACCCGGCCCAGCCGGCGCGGGCACGGCCCGGCCGCCGGGGTCGGCTCGGCCAGTCACGGATGAGCGGCGCGGGGGTGCGCTACCCCCGCATGAAAGAGAGTCGCAGCCCCGTGTGGGGCCTCTCTGTGTCACCGGACGCGGCGCAAGGCCGCATATTGGGGTAGTTGTACGAGTTTTCCGGTTAGTGAGGACACCAGCAGACCTCATGGTTATCCTCGCAGTGAGCCTACTGCACGCAGCAGCGGGCCGATGGTGGAAGTTGATGCTCCAGGTGCACGATGAGGCATCTCTTCTCGTGACGGACTTTGAGAGCATCTTCTACTCGGAGTTCATCCCAGCCACCCTCCATGCGGTGCACATCCAGGAGCTTCTTCAGCTACGTCAGGGAAACTTGACGGTCCCCCAGTACTCGGTGAGATTTACCGATCTTTCTCGCTACTCGATAGATATGGTATGGGACCCGTTCTTCTGGGCCCGGACCTTTGGGCAGGGATTGAGACATGAGATCAGGGCATCACTGATCTCCCTCAGCATTCCAACTCAGGCAGGCGTACTGGAGAGAGCCCTTTTGATCGAGAGATTTCTTGCTGAGACTTCTCCAATGGCGAGACCTACCGTGGGGCGGCACGTAGCAGAGTGATCTGCAGTAGGAAGTCGACGGATGACTCAGGGGTCCAGGCGGACCAGAACATCAGGCAGACGACCTCATGACACTGGCTCAACAGTGCGGGGCACACAGCGTGGAGCCAGTCTATCGAGAGGTAGGTAGTGCTACACATGCGGCGGGCAGGGGCACATGGCTTGTGACTGACCGACCCACCGTGTCGAGGAGCAGCAAACAGTTGAGGGGCCACCCAGGTAGAGGCAGAGGGTCGAATGTGGCGGTCCGCAGGGAGTAGGCGGATGAGGCAGAGGAGCTGGTCGAGCAGTAGGTGGTGGGCGATGCTTTGAGGCTCTACCACCACCACCACCAGGAGGTCCACCCCGACCACAGGGAGTTGGTGGGAAGATACAGGCACAGGTCCAGGCAGCGGAGGCCTACAACCATGGCGCGCCTGATATGATTCGAGGTACTATCTGAGTCTATTCCACCCTTGCTGTAGTTCTTATAGACACATGAGCGAGTCACTCTTTCATAGCCGATGCCCTTGTTCAGAGCAAGGAGATTCTGACGGAGTCGTTGCCTCGATCCTTACGGCTAGAGACTCCTACAGAAGTAGACTCGATGATTACGCACTGGTACCGGCAGTGTGAGCTTACTCTAGGAGGTGGGAGCTTTGGCTGGGATCTTCTTGTAGCGGCGTCGAGTCCTTACGATGTCATCTTGGGCAAGGATTGGTTATCTAACAGTTCATGCACAGATTGACTGTATTAGGTGCAAGGTGCGATGTGTACGCACCGACTGGAGTAGGTTCACCTTCACCGGCGAGAAGGGAGCCTTCACATCAAAGGATGGACTTCCGCAGAGGAGGTGACAACCCATCACTCATCAGTTTTCTAGCCTCATACTAGGAGTAATTTACATGTGGAGTCCTAATTTTCCTACAGTGGTGGATCAGTATGCGGACGTCTTTCCCGACGACGTTCCAGGACTACCTCCTCGCAGAGAGTTACACTTTTATATTGATCTGTACCCCGGGACATCCCCGATATCCACTCCAGCATATCGCATGGCCCCCTCTAAGCTTCGAGAGCTACGGGTACAGTTAGAGGACTTGCAGGGAAAGGGGTTCATCTGACCCAATGTTTCACCCTGGGCTTCCCCGATATTGTTCGCCAAAAAGGCGGATGGGAGCTTGTGACTTTGTGTCAACAATCTTCGCCTGATCCAGGTGATGGTGAGGAAAAAGTATTTGCTACCGAGGATTGATGACCTCTTTGATCAGCTCAAGGGAGAGCGGTGGTTCTCGAATATTGTCCTCAGGTCAGGCTATCATCAGCTCAGAGTTCGGGACGGGGACGTGCAGAAGACGGCCTTCAGATGTCAGTATGGACACTATGAGTTCTTGGTTAGGCCATTTGGCATATACAATGATCAATCAGTGTTCATGGGCCTCATGAACATGATCTTTCATCCATACCTCGATCGATTTGTCGTGGTCTTCATCGACAACATTTTGATATACTCGACGACTGAGGAAGAGCACGGCTACCACTTGTGAGTTGTACTAGACACACTCCGAGAGCACTAGCTCTCTGGGAAGATCTCGAAGTTCCAGTTCTGGTTATGCGAGGTCCACTTCATGGGGCACATCATTTCTAAGGCGGGAGTTGTGGTGGATCCCGCAAAGATCGAGGCAGTGCTATCTTGGGAGCCACCCAGGAGCATGACAGAGGTGCGGAGTTTCTTGGGACTAGCTGGATACTATCGAAGATTTGTGCCAGACTTCTCCTGAGTTGCGGCACCACTCTCAGCTTTGACAAAGAGGAGGAAACCCTTTGTGTGGTCAGACAGATGTCAGAAGATCTTCCAGGAGATGAGACAGAGATTGACCAGCGCACCGATCTTATGGTTTCCCGAGGAAGTAGTAGGGTACATAGTCTACTGCGATGCATCAGGGACCATACTCAGATGTGTCTTGATGCAGGAGTGGGCAGTAATCGCCTACAGATCACGTCAGTTGAGGCCACATGAGCAGAACTACGCTACCCATGACCTGGAGTTAGCAGCAGTGGTCTTCGCTCTGAAGACATGGCGACAATATCTGATGGGCGAGTGCTTTACAGTCTTTTCTCTCCATCAGAGTCTCAGGTACATCTTCTCTTAGAAGGACCTGAACCCGAGACAGCGGTGATGGCTCGAGTTCCTCCAGGACAATGACTTTGATATATTCTATACTTCTGGGAAGTGGAATGTAATAGCTGATGCTCTCAGCATGAGGACGGGCATTCCACTACTCGAGGAGGCGACAGAGTAGCTAGCCGCATTGCGGATATCCTTCGTGGATAGGGATGGTTCAGACTTCCTTCAGTCACTCATTGTCACTCCTCCACTAATGCATCGGGTCAGAGAGGCACAACATGGGGATGCTGACTGTGAGACGTGGCGTGCACAGATATCCCCAGGACAGGCACCTGATGATTTCTCCTTTGGAGTAGAGCACGTCATCATTTTCCGAGGACGTACCTTGGTACCAGTTTCATTACGAGAGGAGGTGCTGAGAGAGTTTCACACTTCTCCTTTGGCGGTACATCCTGGGGTGGCGAAGATGTACCAGGACCTCAGACGACAGCACTGGTGGCCGGGCATGAAGAAGGATGTGGCAGAGTTCGTTTCTCGATGCCTCACCTGCCAGCAGGTGAAGGCAGAGCATCTGGTACCAGTAGGCTTGGTACAGCCCTTTTAGGTCCTGGAGTGGAAGTGGGATTGGATATCTATGGACTTCCTGACTGGACATCCACGCACATCCAGAGGTCACGACTCCATTTGGGTGATTGTCGACTGACTCACCAAGTCGGCTCACTTCTTACCCATCAGAGAGCAGGGCTCAGTGGAGAGCTTGGGACGTCTCTACATTCAGGAGATTATACGACTTCACAGTGTGTCATTATCTATCATCTCCGATCGAGATGCTCACTTTACTTCCCGGCTTTGGAAGGGGTTGCAGGAGGCATTCAGGATGCAGCTACGTCTGAGCACTTCCTTTCAGCCTCCGACGGATGGTCAAACGGAGAGGACCATTCAGACTCTCAAGGACATGCTCCGTACATGTGTCCTCAACTTTGGTCACAGCTGGGAGGACCACTTACCCTTGGTGGAGTTTGCGTACAACAACAACTACCACTCCACCATCAAGATGGCACCATAAGAGGCGTTGTACGACAGACCTTGCAGATCTCCTTTGTGCTGGACAGACCCTGGGGAGTCAGCACTTGTGGGACCAGAGATGGTCCGGGCCATGATAGAGAAGGTCCAAGTCATCCAGGAGTGGATGAGGACAACTCAGAGCCGACAGAAGTCTTATGCTGACAGGAGGCGAAGGCCACTAGAGTTCGAGGATGGCGACCACATCTTCTTGCGTGTCTCACCTCGACGTGGATTACAGAGATTTGGCGGAGGCGGAAAGTCATCTCCACGCTTCATCGGACCATTCTAGGTCCTCAGCAGGATTGGAGAGGTGGCTTATCGCCTGGCTCTACCACCTCAGTTGTACCGGGTGCACGACGTCTTCCACGTATCTCATCTGATGAGACACGTGCACGACCCGACACACATCATTGACAATGGGGAGATGGACGTTGATGATGGGGCGACTTTTGCGGAGGTCCCGGTGGAGATTGAGGATCGACAGAAGCTGGTCCTACGTGGATGGTCGATTCCTCTAGTGCGCATCAGATGGCAGCACGAGAACCTCTAGGAGAGCACTTGGGAGCGGGAGGCTCAGATGCGTGCTCAGTACCCACATTTGTTTCCCTATTGATTGATGTATCTTTATAGCGACGTAAAGCCCTGAGGTGGGAGTGATGTAAAGACCCGTAAATTTCAAGGAATTTTTTTTAATTTTCTTTGAAATTTTACAAGAACGTAGTTTCTGACGGAACGTGATTCTGAGGCCCGATGTGCTAGGAATCATTTTCCGAAGTTTGGCTTAGGTACATTCAGTGAACGAACGAGCGGGTTCTTATAACTTTTGAACCGGTGATCGGAATCGAATTCCAAGGGCACCGATGGAATCACAGCTCTGGTACTTTCTTAGAAACGCCTCTTCCGGAGTTGCATTTTCATGTGTGTGGTTTTTAAATTTTTGGGGTTAAGTTAAGAAATAAAATAAAGTGGTGCGATAACTTTATTTTTATTTCACTTAAAAGCCACTTAAAGCCACTTGATCTAAGTTGAAGCGGATAGGGTGCAATCAAAAATATCTTACCCTCTTGGAAGGATATTTGTGAGGTGGGGCCCTCACAAACCCCACCGTTTCTTTTCCTCTAAGTAACGCACCCGTGAAAACTCCTCATTAATGAAAGTCAACTAGGGCGTTTTCTAAAACTCTTCAACTCTCCTATTAAATGGTCAGTTAAGTCGTTACCATTAATTCACCAAATTAATGGTTCGTTTCTTAACAGGTTTTCAAACTGTTGGTGTGATAATAAAATAAGACCAACACTTGTCTTTTGAGAGATGACTTGTTTAGAGGATTTGGAGAACTTGTACCTTCTTTCCCCTTCGCGAAGAACACGCAGAATGTGAAGAACGTGAAGGACACGAAGAACATGAAGAATGTCGAACCCTCGGTGATCGACGATGTGACGCCGTGTTCCGCGATGCTGACGATTCTCCTTCCACGACGCTTCTTCCACGATGTTCTTCCCCGCAACAATCTCCGATCATCAACTGCTTGAGGTAGGAGATTATGGATCTTTTAAATTTCCATTGTTGATTTTATCCTTAACATGGATTTTATTCGTGAAATTAAATACATGTTTTGTATTTAACCCTCAGAGATCGTCGACGCGACGCCCTTCGGCGATGACGCGACGCCCTTCCGCGACGCGAAGATCCTCTTCTTCCGCGACGGTCAATTTCGCGAAGAACTCTCATCCGACGACAGCTACGAGGTAGGGGTTTTTATTTGAGAATAATATTTTCTCCCATGGGTGTTTCATCCAAAACAAAGAGCCCGGATCAATGTCAATTTAAATTTATTAAAATTGTGCCTTGTTATGTTTTTCATGGGTTGATTGTTACTCCCAATTATTATCACCTAACGCGGAGGGTGCTGGCCAAACAAAAAAGGCCCGACAACCCTCCATAGATCCTTGTTGATGCGCGGATTGGCGGGCAACGAAAAATGAGGCCGTAAGTTAATTTTGAATGATTTTTAGTAAAGAACGAGTCACGGGACGAACACTGGCGAAGACCACGTGCAAATCGGACCACCGGAGCGCGTTCGGTGGTCCGCGGAACCCCCCGCCGGCTCCGGCGGCCGGCAGCGCCCGGCGCGCCGCCGGGAAGACCTTCCGCGGCTGAAGCCGCGACGACAATGGCCGGTCACTGCCGGCGGCGTGCCAGGTGCCGCCGCTTCCTGGCGGTCGGCCACTGCCCGCCCCCACCTCCGGCCGCCGGCACCAGTGGGGGGTTCCGCGGACCACCGGACGCGCTCCAGTTGTCCGATTTGCGCGTGGTCTTCGCCAGTGTTCGTCCCGGGACTCGTTATTCACTGAAAAGCCTTCAAAATTTACTTGCGGACTCGTTTTTCATAGCCCGCCAATCTTCGCATCAATGAAGAACTGCGGAGGGTTGTCGGGCTGTGTTTGTTTGACCCGCACCCTCCGTGTTAGGTGATAACAATTGTGAATAACAATCAACCCATGAAAAACATTAGAAGGAACAATTTTAAGTAATTAAAATTGTACATTGATCTGGGATCTTTTTTTTGGAAGAAACAGCCATGGAAGTAAATATTATTCTAAAATAAAAACCCCTACCTCGTAGCTCTCGTCGGACGAGAGTTCTTTGCAGAATGAACCGTCGCGGAAGAAGAGGATCGTCGCGTCGCGGAACGGCGTCGCATCGTCGCAAAAGGGAATCGCGTCGCCGATCTCCGAGGGTTAAAGACAACACATCGATTTAATTTCATGAATTACATCCATGTTAAGGATAAAATCCACAAAGAAAATTTAAAAGATCTGTAATCTCCTACCTCAAGCAGTTGATGATCAGAGATTGTTGCGGGTAAGAACATCGCGGAAGAAGCGTCGTGGAAGGAGAATCATCAGCCTCACGGAACATGGCGTCGCGTCGTCGGTCTCCTAGGGTTCGGCATTCTTCGCGTTCTTCGTGTTCTTCACGTTCTTCGCATTTTTCGCGTTCTTCGCGAAGGGGAAAGAACGTACAGATTCTTCAAATCCTCTAAACAAGTCACCTATCAAAAGTCAAGTGTTGGTCTTATTTTATTATTACATGAACAGTTTGAATACATGTTAAGAAACGAACCATTAATTTAGTGAATTAATGGTAATGACTTAATTGTCTATTTAATATGAGTATGTAAGAGTTTTAGAAAATGCCCTAGTTGAATTTCATTAATGAGGAGTTTTCACGGGTGCGTTACATAGAGGAAAAGAAACGGTGGGGTTCGTGTGGGCCACACCTCACAAATATCCTACCAAGAGGGTGGGATATTTTGGATTGCACCCTATCCGCTTCAACTTAGCTCAAGTGGCTTTAAGTGGCTTTAAGTGAAATAAAAATAAAGTTATCGCACCACTTGATTTTATTTCTTAACTTAACCCAAAAAAATTAAAAACCACAGCCGAGCAAACACAACATCGAAAGAGGCATTTCTAAGAAATTACCGGCACTGTGATTCCATCGGTGCCCTCGGAATTTGATTCCGAGCAACAGTTCAAAAGATAGAAAAACCCACTCGTTCGTTCACTGAAGGTACACGAGCCAATCTTTGGAAAATGATTCCGGGCACACCAGACCTCAGAATCACGTGCTGTCAGAAACTGCGTTCTTGTAAAATTCCAAAAAATATTAAGAAAAAAATTTCATTGAAATTTACGGGTCTTTACAGAAAGTGTTAATTGTAAGGTCTCTTTACTTATCCTAGGTTGTTAATATGTAAGTATCTATTAGGACCTCTTTATCATCTACATCTATGTTTTCTTAAAAATTTAATAGAATTTGTTTTAATAATTAATATACTATTGTTTAAAGTCATTTCTACCCGTATTTGAAAATATATGTCTTGAAAGTAATATTTCTATCATTTTCCGAACAAGGTACTTTATGACCTTTTCCAAAAAAGTAAGGTAAGAATGTATTTTATTAACATACACGACAGGTTCATCTATTTTCGGCCATTATAACATCCTCAAAGCATACCAAACAGGCTTATAAAAAAAATTCACATAAAAAATTCTTTTATAATTATATGAACATCCAAGGATTTCGAAATAGAAATAATATTTCTCTACAAGACATTTTGATTCCATCTATATCAAAATTCTTTGATGGATTTTAATCTTGTTTGAAGTTGATTATTATGATACAAATCATCCATATTGTATTGAATATTTTGTCATATGTTTGACTATGGATGAGTTATTTTCACACCATTCATGGTTTATGGATAATGGATTGATATTTTGTATGCTAGTTTTAATATGACTATTTGTGATATGTTTAAACCCTTTCATATAAAGATTGAATTAGAGTTAGTATGTGATGGGTGGAGCCCTCTATAGCTCCTTGAGGCATCGATAGGTCTCATGAGACAATCTAGTGTCTTGGAGCAAGGCCTTGAAAAAATCATATTTGTAGTCTTGGAACAAGGGCTTGACTATGTGGTTATGGAGTCTGGTATTATGCATTCCAACATTATAAAATTTTCTATTGATATTACATGTGATTATTTGACGAGTAGAATATCAATTTGAATATGTAAATGGAATTTTTTGATTTATCATTTCCATATTATGATGTATTTTAAGTTTAAAAGGCTTGTGTTTTAATCTTATACATTGCCTTAAATGATAATTCGTATTCGTGAATTTTCCTCTATATTGTTATCCTTACTAAGAATATGATCTCACCCCGTTATATGTTTTATTTTTTCTTGGATATGAAATAGTATATTATGGCTGACCTGTAGGGATTGTCTAAGGGATGAATGTGGTCAATGGATATAATGTTGTTTTTTTTCATTTTATAATGAAATGTAAATCTTATGAATATATCTAGTACTTCTAAGGCTACTATACTGATTGGTCTTTCGAGATTTTGAACCCTTGTGATCATGAAAATGAAATTCATTAATGCACTAAATCTGGATAACTGTGATCAGGGAAATTACAGTTGGTACGAGAGAAAGTTTAGTACAACCCTTGGAAACTAGATTTCGATAATCTCTTATTAGGGCACAATACACTAAGATAGACTTTGGGGATTTTTATATTAATATTATTGTGAATTGAGTTATTTAGATATATATTTTTAGTATACATTATGTTAAATCTCATTTATGAAATCAATAGAAAATAATTGGGTTTCTCATATCGTTTTTTATTTTGTTGAGACATATATCACAACAATCAATTGTTATATATTATGTGATCTATAAAATTACTAAATAATTTTCTCTTCATAGAATATCTAAAATTTTGAGGACTAATTAATAAATTAGTGTTAGTAAATTTTCAATGAATTATGATACATGTGTTACTAAAGTTTCATGGGATTTCGTGACTTGATATATATTCATTGAGTTAGGATTTATCAATATGAAATTTATTCATATAGGTTTAATACATTATAACTTATGAATGAATTAAATTATAATTTTTAATGACCAAGAATGTGTCAGCATGATACTTCACTTCATACGTCCCATCATAGTGCCTCTTGTGTGCCTTCCCATATTTTATATACAGATGAATAGTAATGAGGGGATAAAGGGTGTAATGGGAAGACCAGAAAATATATCAATGTGAAATAATAGTTGGAAATAACCAAAATATTAAAAAAATCATATCTAAAACTATGTATAATAAATGAAACAAAATATCATAATGTTTTATTAAATTTAATGCAGCAAACAATCATACATACTCTCAATAATGAAAAACTTATAAAAACATGGTTTTTGCTGGACTGACCACAAATACAAAAGAAACTAACTAATAAAAAAATTCAAATATCTTGACTAAATTCAGCGATCCAACAAACAAACATAGTATCTACATCACTCGATATCCAATAGCTAAATCATGAGACTCTATATGAGTGGAATCACTCAATTAGGAAATATCGATCCTAAACCCTATCCATCACATAACTGCTACTCCTTATTGAAAGCTTTCATGAGGTATACACACACATTGAGGATCACATAAAGGGGACTGAGTAAAAAATAGTAGTAATCCATTCCCCAAATTTAATTCATATTATATTATCATAATTTTTTCATTATCATGTGATATGAACAGCATAGTATAATCAAAAAAAATTGAATTAAAACATTTTATAAAATATGTTTTCAATAATATATGATGAATTAAAACTGAATGTTCTAAAATTTTATATTATTTTAATATAAACCCACTATTTCCCCTACATGAGAATTTGTACACATGGATCTACCTACCACATGACCTAGGATGTGTCTTCTAGATCTACACATGATATCCAAATATATAAATGAAAAGTAATGAATGATGATCCCCAGGGTGAAACTATAACAATCCACATGGAAACATGAACCTAACATTATTCAAAACTGTAATGGATTGGTCTAGAATGTTGAAAGTTCACCACACCACATTTCTATTAAAATAAAATATCTAGAACGTTTACTGAATAAACCATCCCCCAACGTGGACAAAAAGATTCACCGTCATATAGGTTGTTCCAACTGGAACCAATCAATATACATCCCAATAAAGATTCATATATTAATCATGGATAAATAAAATACATGGTATTATGATCTACACATAATCAATAAAAATAGACCTTTTCTAAGGAGTAACACTCATGTAGAGGGGTAAACACATTCAAATGTACCATTAGCTTTCTATGTCTATCAATACACATCATCAAATAGAGGATAAAAATGGATCATATAATAGGTTTAACACCTTGTCATAGATATCCCAATGGTCTCGCCTCAAAACAATTTCTTAAGAAGAAACATCCTCAATCATCATGGCCTAATTCTAAGATAACGTTGGTCAACCAATCTCCCAAACCTAATATAGAAATATCTATACTACGAGTTCTAATAAAATCGATCCTAAAAGATAATATGACCTCTCTTCTTCAGTAGGATCACACTAACTAGATAAAAAAACAACAACGGGGTATCAATTACCCAGCAGAGTTCCAACCCAAAACATAGGGCTCTAACAATCCATTTCATCATATCAATAAGAGACATCAAAATATGTAATACATTACTTCAAAAAATATCTCAATTCAAACCTATACAATATACATATATTAGACTTATCATTTGTGATAAACCCTATGATGGGTTCATATATCTCATGAAAATTACATGAAATTCCTAGTGTGCATACATCAACGAACGGCCCTCAATATCCCCCAATAGATCCTCAATAAATAATTCAATAAAAGTAGACTAAAAAATTAAAAACATTCCTAAAATGGAATTACTAATAGTAATTATGATAGTGTTAGCAAAATAACACAACAAGGCCTACCAGACCAAAGCCAAACATCTGGTGAAAATACCATTATAGGAAAACCTTAGTCGTCCTTCAAGGAAAACATATCTTCTTTGTGTACTAACACACCCTGAATGGTATCCTCAGGTGTCCCTTAGGATCATCACTACACCGTGATTTCACTGTGACATAATCTCCATATATCATTTCTAACCTATACTAAAGGCCCCAACATCAATGATCTTAGAAAACATGATCCAAACATTATCTATTTATCCATGAATAACTAGTATCAACATCCATGTAAAATACAATATTTCGCTAGAGATAACAGTAAATATCATCATTATAGTTATTTCTAAATGAACATTCAAAACTAAAAACTTTGAATACACTATATATGCCAACTAAAAATTTCACAACCCTCACAAAGTCCTCAGGGATCAGAATCCAGACCACATGAGTTTCTGAATCCAAACCTCAAATAAGTCATCCTTATGAACTATATTAATCCAAATCAATAATAATATGGCCTATAATCCAAAAAATATATTCAATAAACATAATCTATAATGAAGAATTCATAAATTGTAAAACAAAAAAGTAAAATTCAACTCTATAGACAAAATAGGTAAAATAGTTAATAGAATAAATAGTACATAATGGATACATTGGGTAGACATCATGTAACCCCAAACGACCTCTCTTACTTTTCTTCACATGCCAATTATTGTGTACTTCATGAAATTACATTTAATATATAATTGTAACACATTGTATACCATACATAGGTCCCCCTAATGTATACCTAAACCACCACTTTGTATGTACAACACCCAAATATAGGATTTTTACATTCCATAATCGAATATGTCCCTTTTATATAGTGTTTGACTAGGAACCTTATCGTGAACCCCAAGACATGTTATAGGAAAGCATAGTATATGGAATTCTAGGAACCACACTTTGGGTCTGGTCATGTATGCTAGATGGACATGTTCCCATGACACAACCCAAGTAACTACAACATAGTGTGGGTAGTCTCAAAAACATATTTTCATGGAATACAAAGAACACAAGGCATGTGTTCTCCATATTACATGTCATTTACAATGGTTCTTCCAAAATCAAAACCCCAAAATAATCTTGAGACTAGGGTTTCACCATAATTATGCCTATTTATATACTCACTCCCTTTACAATAAAACGAAATATGTATTCAAACATTAAATAAAATATCATCATGGATACCTAGAATGAATTAAAAAATTTGCTACCTATTGAAAGAATCCTCTTATCAATAACACAAGATCCATGGCATACATACAGAAAGCCACCATCTACCTCCTTACCAGATCCACAAGTTTCACCTAATCTCCCCTATCCTTATTCGGTCCCCCACTATCTTTTTATTGTGTTACATATGGGATCCCATGGTGGTGTACACTAGAAGTCATATTGGATAATTAAAAGAAGATTAAGGAAGATAGGAAAAGGTAAAAACCAATGAAATAAAGATGGGTGTGGGCCCTATCCCAATTTGCACAATAGTTTTATGCCATACATAGTAAAAAACCCCACTTTCTAGACTGAATCGTACATATGAAATCCCAATCACCCATTCTCAGTAAATAAAATAACTGAATGAACACATATTAATAAATTAACATTTAATTGATTGAATATTAAATATTATATAAATATTGGAATATTTAAAATTATTAACAAACATATATCCTTGGTTAATAACCTAAGATAAGTCAATCCATCTCTGATCTGATCGTCAAAGACACATCAGTATACATATCATCTCCCAAGAACATAAATGAAAAAACATATTTCCGATGCTATGTCTATAATAGAACACAATAGATTGACAGGGACAAACCATTAACACCTAATTACCCACATGAACAATGAAACCCCCTCCCCAATAATTCTTGGCTCACTATGAACATGAATGTCTACTATTTAAAAATCACGTTAATTGAGGTTCTGGAACTCCAAAAATATATACAATAATCCTTTACAAATGGGTATTCATAAAACACACTCTAAAAAACAATATGAATCACCCTCCCATGGGTCAATTACTAATTATTCATGGAGAACTAGAATAAAAATACTGACCATTCTACTAATGTAGGTCAATTCAGACAAACTAGATAACCATTGGAGCACAACTTTAAAATAGAAAAATATCCCTCATTCAATGATAAAAAAACCTGAACATCATCAAAATGGTATTCAATCCAAATCCACAAGAATCGAATCACAATTCCATTTCACAACCAAAAGCACACAAAAAAAGATAATTTTTTGGGGTCTAAATAAACCTTTCCTCCTAATCCATCCATGTGACTGGGATCACTCCCTACAACCAACATCTCCGACTCTTGGAATTCTCATACCAAAAAAACAATAGTGAATGAAAACATCAATATCCCCACAAAGAATAAATATCTACAGACACCCTAATCCATCAGTTATAGTAGGCACACTAGCAATATCATAAGACCCAACATACCAAACATGGTAAGAAAAACTCCCTCCCAAATAACTTGAACATGATACTACAGGGAAACTACCAACTAGGGTCTCCATAATACCCATACTATTATTGATCAGGAACCTAATTTCTCATTGATCCTCCAATAGAGAACTCGATGCTTTTACCCACCCACAAATGTCTCTAGGGATCCCTCGATAAACTGAATACATATACACCACTGTATGACCTCTCATCACAAGAGCCACATGGCATATAATTAATGAATTTAAATACATGAGGTTTATATGAGTATAATTCCAATAAGAAGCTATATCAAATACATCATATAGGTCATTAGAGACTACATAAGTAACCGAACATCAATCATTAGAAAAATAACCCACATAATGGCATATCTAATATGCATTCAACATGCCTATAATGATAAATAATCACATGAATCTCGCTTCTAGAACATGAAAAATCATTATTTTAACACATAAATACACTAAGACGTGTCATCACTTTAGGTTAAATCACCACAAAACCAAAAAATAATAATTTAGGAATCGAAATATCATTACTTAGACTCTTGAAATTATTATCATTATAGATGATCGAAAGACAACAATCCAATGTCAATGGCACGATCCAACACATTCCTAGAACACATTTCTACATATTCCCTTAATCAAAAAAACAAATAGTTTTTTTACAATTTTATTATGAACTATCCCAGGTTTACCTACCACGTCACCCGATCTAGCTCCCTAGAAACCGACAAGAACACCTCCCAATATCCTAGAGGATGTCGACTAGTGGAAGGTAAAAAGGATATAGTGGAGAGATAATAACCACTGTCTAGACTGAAATAAAAAAATAAAATAAAAAAATATCAAGAAGATTAAAAATTTGAGTACTCATATTAAATTAACTATCATAGAAGCATTATATAATAAATAAAAGGCAATATTGCATCATCTAGACTCACAATCAACCAAAACATAAAACAAATTCCACCCATTTGGATGAAAAAATAATTAAATTCAAACTAAAAAAAGGCCTCATAATATGCTCAAAACTCAGATTCAATCCTAAAATCTGGTCTCCATGATGATCAAGATACACATTCCTCATCTTATATGTCCATGAAAATTACGTTTATTGATCTGGAAACAGCGTTCCTCAACATTAACCATCATATATTATATTATCCTAGATGAAAGTATAC
This sequence comes from Viscum album, assembly GCA_963277665.1. NCBI lineage: Eukaryota > Viridiplantae > Streptophyta > Magnoliopsida > Santalales > Viscaceae > Viscum > Viscum album. Next base: position 2,129,412,627 of record OY728152.1, on the reverse strand, counting down.
ATTGAGGGTGAATACACACCAAGGTGCACATGCAGGGAGTGATTAATAAATATATGCAGATCATGCCGGATGGTGGACCTATAATCAACTATCATAACAGGATTATTCCAACATTATATTCCTAGTGTATAAAAAATATAAAAAAATAACAAAAATAATAAATACATTAAAATTTGTTAAATGATAGGAGAAAAAAATAGTATATCAGTTCTATCATAATACATTTTCACTATATACCCCCACTTGGTCCCTTTATTGAGGATTTTTAACATGTGGATCAACCATTAACATGAAATCATGTGCTTCCCCTAGATCTTCAATGTATATCTAATACATCTAAATGATCATTAAAAGTTGTGGGATTCTAGGAAATAAACATTTTCATCCACATGAAAAAATTCCTTTACCATGATCTTGGACTCCAATGGAACAACCTAGACTGGAAAAAGATCTTCCCTAAACAAAAATGGCAATCTATCATATTATGGTAGATTTATAGAACAAATAATGCTCCAAAATTAAAGTCAATGATAAAAAATCACATGGGCTCTATCCAAATGGACACAATGACTCCACTTACCCATAGTTTTTTATATATGAAACCATGAGTGCTGAGTATCTATAGGGCCAATATCACATCAACATCTACGTAATTTAACCTCCTTCCATGGAGTAACATCCCACTAGAAGAGTGCACACAATCTTATCACTAATTTTCTCCCTAATACCATTAAAAAACGGATCCACTAATAATGAAAACTAGATAAAAACTCTTTGAGAATTCGAAATCTATGATATCCGAAGTGTCTCTTAAATAATCCAATTTTATAAAAAGAATATTTATCAGACATGATGAATAAATTCCATATCAATGTAATTTAGTCCTAGTATTGATCCCATAATAAAAATAGAGAAACATCAAGCACCGATCAATTATTGACTAAAAAATCATGAGTCCTCTATTGCTACCAAGGATCTCATTGTTTATAAGAATATCCATCAAGGGTTCTCAATGACCCACCTCAAGGACAAAAGAAACTTGGTGCTCCCATGGTCATAGGAATCGTAGTACAAAGTGGTGTAGGACCTGGGACTCCCCTGATGCACCCAATATCTCATTCCATGACTATAAAATTATAATAAAATGGACCAAAAACCACACTAAGAGTAAGATAATATGTGAGTTTTTCCACTAGATATTCCAATTTATGAGACATGTTTGGTGTTGAAACATCACCAAATAAACCTCAGGGGCCACTGAAAAATCCTTGATCAACATAAAACAAAAAGTGTAATCTAAAAGAACAAGCATTTGTACAATGGAATACCCAATGGTCCTTATGAACACCTAAAAATTATTCCACAATATGGGATCCTCAAAAAAACCAACCCCCTGGGGAAAAGAACACTTCAAAAAAATTAGTTGGCCTTCCATAAAAACCCATCATCTGTTACTAAAACAACAATTATGGATTCTCCATGAGTCCCTGGGACTCAATATCATAATCACATTATATAAAATCTTAGGTAAATAATTAGTAACAAATTTTCATATTTATTAATATTTGGAAATTAAATATTAATTCTACTTTGAAGGCGACACAATGTTTGATGTCTTACCTGATACGCAATAATTGGTTTCTTTGAAATCTTACGTTGCACACTAATAATATAAATTTTTTTAATGATAGTTAATACCTATCCATTATATTGGTCTAAATTAATATAACTAACTACAATAAAATTATTCATTTTTGTAAAATGATTTTACATTTATCTAATAAAAGTTAGAGGCTTTAAATGTGAATTAATCTAATTTTAAGCATAATTTACTTTAAAGGGATGATTTACCACCTTTTGAAAGAGAACCCTATTTAAATCTAGTTTTGGTCAAATTTATATGTACTTTTAATAAAATAAAATTTTTTAGAACCGGGATATCAAAATTCACTCTGGGTAAAATTTGGGTATTTTTAGGATAAAATTCAGTTTTTTGATGAATAGTGAAAATACTATATTTTATTTCAAAACTGCCTTTTAATATAATTTATTTATATGGTTATATTAGCTTTTTAATTTGTTTTTTAGTGTAATTATATTATATGTTTACCATTTAGTCCAGTGGTGGTCACTTCAATTAATTTCACATTGAAATTGGACATAAACATGTGTCAATCTTTTGATAGTGATTGTTTCGTAGAAACACGCTATTTTTTGAGAACTGGAATTAATTTTAAATTAATTAATGCAACCTATATGTTTTGAATTTGGTAAAATATATACAATTTTTGTAATCAAAATACCAAATATATATTAGTCTGACTTTTGGTTTATTTCTGTAAAAAGTTATATTTTTGATGAATAGTGAAACAACTTAGTAATAGTTAAAAAACTGACTTTTTCAGTTAAATTAAATATTAACGCTTCTATGAATTGAATTTTGAAAATATTACATACATTTTTTTTATTATTATGTAAATATGTTGTTCAATAAGTTGAAAATAATTTTTTGCGAATAGTAACTTTTGACTTTTATTTACTACGGTTAAAGGTAAATAGGGTAATTTAAGGTAAAAAGAATATGATAATGATACCAAATTACCTTAACACTTGTACTAACTATATTGGATCAGTAATTTCTGACAATGTTAATCCTTGGGTCTATTTTGGGACCCCATGTATCTACTTATTTAGGATAATGACAATTTATTTTAATTGACTTAAAGTAAAGTCAAAATTGACAAAAACAAATTTCTTTCAGTAAATAAATTTTTACATGGGGTTATATATGTGATCCATTCGACAATAAATAATATTTGTAAAGATAAAAATATTTAATACAACATTATAATTTTATTATAATTTTTAGACATAAAATACAATATATTTTATATGACACGACAATGATGAAGTATTTACCTCATTAGTAAATGATTTAAATAAATAATATTATAAATATGAAAAAAATATCATAATCGTATTCAATTATTATTGTATGATTTTATTTCCACCATGAGTCATATTTTCTTTGACTTTAATTATTTTTGGACTTTTAGAAATCAAATATCATTATATAATAAAATAATATTTTCACACTTTCCTAAAGAGCCCCTCTTTTACCTTTATAAAAGGAGACCATTTCAAACAAATTCCTCACACCTCTCAAGCCCCTTGGGTAATTCAAACCCTTCCCAAATAATTTCCCAAGATCCCCCTCTTGCTCCTAGAATCCTTAACTTAGGAAGAAGGCACTTTAAGAAGTTATTTTGGTTCATGAAAAAGGAAGTTACCCAAATTAAAGGTAACAGTTTCTCTTAAATTGTTTTTGTTTTATTTTGATTTATTTTACTTCTCCAACCCCTAAAATTTTTTTCCATTTCCTTTATAAAAAACAGTATCCTAAATATACTAGGATGTTGTTATATTAAGGATTCGAACTACCTTTACACAAACCTGCTTCTAATGGGTGAAGAAAATATTGTTTCTGTGAATGGAAAACTAATGCCTCACGAAACGATGATTGTTCGATTATCTCATACCACCTAACATGATGACCATTAAGATGGAACTGTATTTAAATTTAAAGAATATTACATTTGTTTATTCATTATTCTTCTATATTATTCATTTATATAATACCTTTATGGTTTCCATTATGGTTAAAGGTGATAATTTCTTTTGAGGAAGTGAAGACCACCACCCCCACAAGATGATATGATTCATTCATGACATACCTGGAATGTATAAAGAATGAAGTTAATGAAATTATGTAACATAAAATATTATATGATATTATACTATAATTATAATATACCTATGTATCATTATGTTTTAATTATTATAAATATAAAATAGAAATTAAAGTAGCGTTTATGCGTACGTACAGCTTACCGTCTCCATGAACGGTGTGTTTCAATTCTTAACTCCAAATGTAATGGAATATTACAAATACATAAACACAAGATATATATGTTATATATGATATATAAAACATGTATACCATTCTAGATATAATTCTATTTTGACAAAATGGTAAAATTGTAATTATAACAAGTTCATTTTTAGCTCCCGTTCAGAAGATCTATAAAATATCCAATATGAACTCAAATAATTAACTAGTTGTTATAGTAAGATAATAAGTGATATTAAATGAATAATAAATTTTAATAATTTTCTTAATTATTTATATATTAACTTATGTTTATTATTCATGAAGAACACAGAACATAACAGTCTAATAGGACACGTGGTAAGGGGATTTCATATCTCACTTTTACTTCCATGACATTTCCATTGTTCGCCACTTATTTATTGCATGTGCGATAATGTATACTGCCATTTATATATATTATCATTATTATCTTTATGTTCATGGTATTGTGTTATTAATTTGGTGTTTATTATATTTTAGGTCATACGACTCGATTGATTACAACGAGGTAAGGGTTTTTATCTCACTTATAATTCCCATGAGATTCATGCTATATTTGTAACTATTTCCTTTGAGTGATGTATGTAATGACTATTATTATACTCTTTTTGCAATATAATTTCATTTATTGGTATTTAAATCTACATTTTATGGTCCTTATTTCATGTGCCTTATGTTTTGTAAGTTACTATCTCGATTAGGGAATCTATCACCCTCCTCTTTTTTAAAGAAATATTTTTTTATGTCTCTTAATTTACATCTTATTATGTTGGGATATAAAATTATATATACATATTGATTTAAATGTTATATCCAAGTGATTAGATACCATTTTTCTCTCATCAACTCATTTTCTGAATTTTAATGTGACGTCGTTAGGTTGTCAAGTTTTTACAAGGGAACTTCTTAACCCAATTTCAATTCTTTGGGATCAACTTGTAATTCATCAATATGTAGTCCTATGAATATGTGTGAATGACCTATGATTATATTACACATAATATCCACTTATATAGGGTGTATATATATTTTTCAAACATTATTATGTGATTTATTTATCCTTAATTTAAGGATACCATCTTTATAAGGGATTTCATCTCAATTTACATTTCCACTAAGACTTCAATGTTGTTATGAACCAATTCACTCTTATATGGTTTATATATATTCCTTTGACATATTATATCATGAATCCATATATTCTAAAAATATTATACTGTTCTGATTATATGTTATTCTTTAATTATTTGTAATAAATAGTCTCTCATTTTATTAAAAACTCTTTAACTAAAATGTCATTTTAAATTTTTTTAACGATTTATTATTCTAAATCCTTATCATCAATGTCTATGTTTTAAAAATGTGTTTGAGTACTTATATATATGTACATTAATTTTTTAAAATTATAATTCCATTAAAAGATTCAAAGTGGTTTGGGACACTTTGATTCAAAAATTTCTTTTTAAATGGTTTATGAAAATGGAATGATTATTTCAATATCATGAAATTACTTCATGTGATTTCAAATGAAATTTTATTAGTGAAATGTTTATATTTGCAATATTTTATGTGCTGTGGTGGTAAATGGAATTTTGACGGGTGGTTACGTGATAAACCAAATGATGGGTGGGGCCATGATAAACCAGGATGGGTGGTTACGTTATAACCTCCAATGCATTGGTTATGGAGTCGACCATATGGCTATTCCATTTAGTGATATGTGTGGAAGTCAACCGTATGGTTATTCCATTAAAGTATATTTATGTCCCAAGTTACATTTATATGTTATGTGTTCTTTATATGGGTATTTTGGTAATATTTTTGTCACACAAGTGTATGTAATAATCTTTTATTCAGTGAAAAGTATTTTCAACTTCATAAAGGTGAAAAGTATCACTTACGTTATTGTATTCATGGTTTTCTTGTTGTTTTGAAAAACTAACAGTTTTCCTTCTTTGTGTTTCCCTTACTGAGCATTTTATGCTCATCCAATTTTTTCGAAATCTTTTTCTCCGGAAATAAAGTGGAATAGGGTCAAGGATGGGATCAAGGAAGAATCATGCTGTTTAAAACATGGAACTATACATGTCTCATATATTCAAGAGTTCTTATTTTTTGAAAAAAATGGAAACTAAGTAGAAGTGTCTACATTGTAATTTTTGAGATGTAATGTAATTATTATTCATAATTCCTCAAAACTCCAAACTTGAAATGATCCTAAATGTGAATTATTAAATTATTTAAATATTATCAAATGTTTATGGTTGGGTCCTTAATGTTGTTATCAGAGGGAGGTTTAGATAACATTAGAGGTTAGGGTGTTATCTAAGCATAAGTGACATAACCATAATGGTTAGCAGATTAGAAAGAGTAGCAGTTATTTGGAATGAGATTAAGATAACATGAAAAATTATTTACCCTCCTCATAAGATATTATATGATGATTTTACTGATATACTCACACTAACCTTTTTGGTTTCCATAAATCGGTGGATCTACCAAGCTCTAATGTAATAGTGGATGTGTAGAAAACTGTGTTGGTTTTTTGAATGGGAAATAGAATGAAATGATAGCTGCAATGAGAAATCCTATGGTTATTCTCAACCAACTATCCAGAGTCATGATTGACTACTTGAACATTAGTGATTTTTATAAGGCATCGTATATGCATGAATCAAATCCATGCGGAATTCCAGGTAATAATCATAAAGGTAAGTATGTTAAAAAACCTATGTGTCAAGGATGTGGAAATAAACACGTAGGAAAATGATTCAAAGTGATGAGAATATGCTATTGATTTGGGAATGAAGGTTATAAAGCAAGAACCTGCCATGAAAAAAGGAATCATCAAGTTGACTCTAGTAAAGGGAAAGGAGTTATTTTTGAGGGATCAATTGAATGATTTAAATGTGGTGTGAATGGTCATTATTCAAACAGATGTCCTATGAATATGATTCGGGAATGGGATCACCTGGATCATACAAATATATGTTTACCAATACCAAATTCCATTCCAATTGAGGATATAGAAACTGACAATGACTAATGAAATGTATGGATTATTTCTTAACATATGTTTTGACATTATGGAATATTAGGATATCATTCATGATTTTGTTTTTAGGAATGAATTATTATTTTGAATTAGTTGGTAAAGAATTTTTAAGGGATCATGAAGAATGTTTTTTGAGTAAGAAGGCAACATATAAGGGATTCCAGAGTTATCGTAGATTTTAGGATGGTGAAATTTTTAAAAGTATTAAGGCTCTTTTGAGGATGGGATTACATTAGAAGACTTTTTATGGTATTTGTAACCCAGATGTTTGAAGTATGAAAATTTTATTCAAGTAATTATTATCTTTTCTTTTGTGAGTATATTTATAAAGAACCATTTGAGTTTATATGACCCTAGAATATGAGGAAATTATAGGTTAATACATTTTGGGATGAAAATTGAAAGTAATTAGATAACCTTTGTGGTCAAAATATGTTATGAATATTTGTAATGAATTTATCACTTTTTTAGAATGTTATAAAATTAATTGTTTTAGAAAAAGGAAAACACAAATACCACATGACAACCCTTCGTGTCGGACAATGCTGTTGGAATTGAACCCACAACCAAAGTGCGACTTGGATTTATCATCTACAATTGGACTACGTGAAGTCCCTAGTTTGTTTGAGTAATTATTTTTAGTTATATGATCTTATTAATAGTTTTATTTTTGTTTATTTGTTGATATTATTAAACTATCATAGAGAATATTTGATTAGGTTAATTAAAATTCAGAATGATATTCAAAAGTAGCTGTTGTTATTTGGACATAAATGTTAAGATTTACTATGTAAGACTATGGGATTAAATTTTTTTGAGTTTTGGTTTTCAATGTTAGTTTGGATTATATTGAAGAATTTTAAGGAATGTTGTTTATTAAATGGTCTTGGTTGAACATAGGGGACTATTTATTGAATTTTGCTGATTAGGAATAATATTTCTTTTTTTAATGAATTATCCTTTTTGGGGATTATCTGATAATGTACTAAAATTTTAGGTTTTGGTTAAGGTCTAAATACAATGGAAATATATAGTTCATCCTTTGGGGATTATATTATTTTATTGGAGTTTATTATAGAGATTTTAATGAAAAAAAGTCATCCTGAATACTCATCATATGGAGAAAAATTGAGCTTGTGTTAGAAAGCTAGTAAATGATGAAAGTCTACATGACAAGTATGTATGTTTCTTTTTTTTAGTTAAGCTCATAAATATATTCCTCAACATTATGATATATAATTTAAAAAACATTAACTGTAAACTTTTCCTACTAGGGAATCAAATATTTTTTAACCTGTCAAAATTTTTTATTTTTCTATTGGTTAAATTTCTCCTAACCATGTTTTCTATCACAGTCCATCAAAACATGATGGTTAGTTTTACCATCTATATATAAGTTTTCCTACCTGGAATACTACGGTGGGGTTATCTTTGGTGACCTCTTTACTTATCTTTCTTTATTTAAAGTGATATATTTATTGACTCCTTTTCTAATGTGGTACTTTCAATTTTGTTTTTCAAGCCCAGTTTTAAAATTGTAAGGACTCAATTTGCAAAAGGGGGGATGGATGTAACATCCTAGGTAAATAATTAGTAAGACATTTTTATATTTATTAATATTTGTGAATTAAATATTAATTTTACTTTAATGTGGATTCTATGTTCAATGGCTTACCCGATACGGAACAACAATTTTCTTTGAAATCTTACGTTGCACACTAAAAATATAATATTATTATTTTAAATGGTAGTTAACGCCTCACGGTTGTATTGGAGGAAATGAATAGAACATACTAAAATATGATTATACATGTTTGTTAATTTTTTTATATTTATCTAATTAATGTTTGAGGCATAAAATGTGAATGAATCTAATTTTAAGCATAATTTACTTTAAAAGGTCGATTTACCGACTGTTGATGGAAAACATATATTAAATCTTGTTTTTGTCACTTTAATATGTTATTTTTGAAAAAATAATATTCTTATTTAAAACCAGGAAATCAAAATTCACTTCGGTAAAAATTTAGGTATTTTTCTGATAAAATTCAATTTTTTGATGAATAGTGAAAATACTGTATTTTAATTCTAAACTGCCTTTTAATCTAATTTATTTATATGGTTAGATTATCTTATAAATTGGGTTTAAAGTGTAATTAGACTATATTTTTACCATATATTACAATGGTGGTCATTGGAATTAATTTTAATTTGAAAATGAACATAAACAAGTGTCAATCTTTTGGTAGTTATTGTTTTTTTAAAAACTCGCTATTTGTTTTGAGAACGAGAATTAATTTCAAATTAATTAATGCAACTTATATGTTTTTATTTTTGTAAAATAGACTTAATTTTTTAATTTATAATATCAAATATATCTTATCCTGATTTTTTGGTATTTTTATAAAAAACATAAATTTTTGATGAATAGTGAAACCACTTAGTAGTAGTTAAAAACCCAAATTTTTCATTTAAATGATATACTATTGCTTCTATGAATTGAATTTAGAAAATCTGACATTGATTTTTGTTATTATTTAGTAAAATTGGGTTCAATATGATGAAAATAATTATTGGTGAATTGTATATTTTTACTTTTTTTACCGTAGTTAAAGTTAAATAGGGTAATTCATGGAAAAAAGAATATGATAATAATACCAAATTACCTTAACACTTGTCCTAACATTATTGGATGAGTAATGGCAGACCATGGGAATCCTTGGTTCAAATTTGGGACCACATGTAGCCACTTATAAATGATAATGTCACCTTATTTTAATTAACTTAAACTAAATGGAAAATTAACACAAACGAATATCATTTAGTAAATCAATTTTTACATGGAGTTATATAAGACATATTTTCGTCTATAAATATTATTTAGAAAGATAAGATTTTTAAATATGTCATGATATTTTTATTATAATTTTTATAAATCAAATAAAGTAAATTATATATGACACAATAATGATACAGTATTTACCTCGTTAATAAATAATATAAATAAATAAGATTGTAAATATTAACACAATTTCCAACACCTATCCAATTATTGTTGGATGATTTTATTTAAATAATTAGTAAAATTATCTTCTACGTTAATTTTTTTTATCCTTTAGAAACTGAATATCATTATATAATAAAATAATATTTTCACACTTTCCTAAAGTGCCCCACCTCCCCCTTATAAAAGGTGACCATTTATAAACAATTCCTCACACCTCTCAAGCCCCTTGTCATATCCAAAGCATGCACAAATAATTTATAAATATCATAACTTCATCCTAGATTCCATAACTTTGGAAGAAGGCATGTCAAAAAGTCCTTTTGGTTCGATCCAAAGGAAATTACCCAAATTAAAGTTATCAGTTTCTTATTAATTCTTTTGTATTATTTTGTTTTATTTTACTTCTCCAAACCCCAAAACTCTTTTTATTACATTATTTTATAAAAACACAAGTATCATAAATATACTAGGTTGTTTCATAATATGTATTAAAACTACACTTACACACACCTCCATCTAATTGGTGAAAAACTTATAGTTTCTGTGGATGGAAAACTAATGCCACACAAACAATGATTGTTCGATTATCTCCTACCACTTAACATGGTGACAATTAAGATGGAACTATATTTATATTTGATTTATATTAGGTTTATGTTTTCTTTATTATTATTTATTATTCATTTATATCATTCCATTTTGATTTAATTATGGTTAAAAGCGATAATTTCATTTCAGGAAGTGCGGACTACCGCCCCTCAAGGTGATATGATCCGTTCATGACATACATGGAATGTATAAAGGATGAATCTGTTTAAATTATGTAACATAAAATATCATGTGATATTATACTTGAATTATAATTTACCAATGAATCAATATTTATTAATTCATTTAAATAAAAAATTGAAATGAAAGTAGCATTTATGCGTACGTACGGCTTACTGTCTCCATGAACGGTGGGTTTCATTTCATAATTAAAAATGATATGGAATATTATAAATAAATATACACAAGATATATATGATTAATATGATATATAAAACATGTATATAATTCAGGTTATAATGGCCTTTTTACCACATGGACGAATTCTAATTATAATAAGTTCATTTTTGACTCATGTTCTGAACATCATTAAAATATCCAATATGAACTCATATAATTAACTTGTTAGTATAGAAAAATATAATTGACATAAAATTAATAATAAGATTTAAAAAATTTCTTAATTAAATAGAGATTAACTTATTTTTATTATTCAGTAATAACATGGAACATACGAGTCAAGTAGGGAACGAGGTAAGGGGATTACATATCTCACATTTAATTCCATGAGATTTCCATTGTTCGACACTTATTTATTGAATGTAGGGTAATGTATAATTACAATGATATATATTATAATTATTTTCATTATATTCATGGTATTGGGAAATTCATTTGGTGTTTATTATCTTTTGGTCATACAACTCGATTGATTACAACAAGGTAAGGGGTTTTTATTTCACTTTTTTTTCCGATGAGATTCTTTCTATAATTGTCACTATTTCCTTTGAGTGGTGTATGTAATTCCCATGATTATACTCTTTGTGTAATATACGTTCATTTATGGGTATTTACATATACAATATATGGCCTTCATTTATGTGGCGTATGTTTTTATAAGCTACCAAATCGGTAGGGGAACCTTTTAACCACCACTTTTTAAAAGACTTCGTTTTTATATGTCTTTTAATTTATATCTTTTTATGTTTGAATATGTTCTAATATATACTTATTGATGTAATTTTTATGTCCAAGTGATGTGATCACCTTTTTATTTCATTAACCCTTTTCCTAAATTTTAACGTGACATCGTTAGGTTGTTGAATTTTTACAAGGGAACTTCTTAACCCAATTTCAATTCTTTGGGTTTAGCTTGTAATTCATGAATATGTCATCCTATGAATATTTGTGAATGACCTATGATTTTTTTACACTTAATATACACTTATATTGGGTGTATATATATTTTTCACACATATTTATTTGGTTGATTTATCCTTAATTTATGTATACCAACTTTATAATGGATTTCATCTCAATTTACATTTCCACTGAGACTTCAATATTGTTATAAACCAATTCACTCATATATTGTGTATATACAACACTCCGACATACTATATCATTAATCCGTATATTCTCATGATATTATAAATTTTTTATTAAATGTTATTCCTCAATTATTTGTAATCAATAGCCTCTCATTTTGTTAAAAACTCTTTATCTAAAATATCATTTTAAATGTTTTAATGATTTTTTTCACAATCATTATCATTAATTTCAGTGTTTTAAATTTTTATTTGATTATTTAATTATATAGAAATTAATGTTTTAAAATTATAATTCCATTAAAAGATTCAAAGTGGTATGAGGCACTTTGATTCAAAAATATATTTTTAAAAGGTTTATAAAAATGGTATGATTATTTCAATATCTTGAAATTACTTCTTATGATTTCAAGTGAAATGTTATTAGTTAAATGTGTATATTGGAAATATTTTATGTGTTATGATGGTACTTGTACTTTTTGAAGGGTGGTTACGTAATAAACCAAATGATGGGTGGTGCCGTGATAAACCAGGATGGGTGGTAACGTTATAACCTTCATTTCATTGGCTATGCAAGCCAGCCGTATGGCTATTCCATTTAGTAAAATATGTGGAATTCGACCATATGGTTATTCCATTTAAATATGTTTATATCCGAAGTTTCATTTATATGTTATGTGTTTTTTATATGGGTTTTACGGTAATATTTTGGTTACAAAAGGGTAAGTAGTGATCTTTTATTCATTGAATATTATTTACTACATTATAAAGATGAAAATTAATACTAATGTTAATGTATTCATGGTTTAATGGTTGTTTTGAAAAAACTAATAGTTTTCCTACTTTGTGTATCCCTTACTGAGATTTTTATGCACATCCCATGTTTTTTAAATTTTTTTCAGAGGACATAAAGTGGAATAGAGTCAAGGAAGGGATCAAGGAAAATCCATGCTATCTAAAACATGGAACTAGACATGTCTCATTTATTGAAGAGTTTTTATTTTATGAAAAAAAATTATAACTGAGTAGAACTATCTACTTTGAAATTTCTGATATGTAATGTAATTGTTATGCCGAATTCTATAAAACTCTATACTTAAATAGATCATCATTACGAATTAATCATTTAATTAAATATTATTTAATGTTTAGGGCTGGGTCCTTATACATTATAACCCATCCATAAACATTATCCCATGACATCGTCTCATTCAAATGGCTCGATCATCTCTGATTCTCAATCACATGAACCAATATCAAACTGATCTAACATCATGAATATATTCCACACATCTAGAGACATCCCAAAATGTGATTGGTGAGACCAATCTATCACAACATACAATATTATTTTAAAATAAACATGAAAAAAACTACATTTTCATCCATATGGCAACAAAACTAATGATCTCACAACCCTTATTTGGGCCTTACAACTCAAGACCAAACAGACTAGATAATTCTTAATCCAACCCTCAATGAAATACTTCGAATGATATCTCTAATTCTATTATCCATATAAAAATAATTTAAAAATTAAAAGGACTCCATAATCCCGATCTCGAAAAATAAAATATAATTTACTACACATCTGTCGAATTATGACTCCTTCATGAAAAATTGAAAGACACACCTTGGATGGTAATGTACACTATGTGTAGTTTGAGTACACAATGTGTAACCCAGAACATTATCCTAGGAAATGTTCCACTGGCCACTTGTTATGTTCATTCCCCAAGAACATGACATGTGTACCCTGTACATAGAGTATACCCTAAAAAATTAACATTCCCATATACCTCATCCCTTGTTTTACTTGTACATTGACATAAGATATATCATTTATTACACTGTAAATGGTGTGTAACACAAACAGGGTTTTGATATATATATATATATATATTTACTCCCACATTGCATCTATCTAGAAATAGAAAATGGCCACTTGTTATGTACCAAATATTGGATCTGGATGTGTATTCTACACATCCATGTCCACTAGTGCACCCCAACTCACTACTACATGTCATATACCCCCAATATATGGTAGAATGTTTCAAAAAAATATTCTTTTTTCCATATAATAGATTCATAACATGTGTTATCTATACTAAACTTCATCCATATTTGGTGTCCCAAATTAAAAATCAAATAAAAAACTTCTACAATCCCCTATTTCTCCTCAAATAGGCCTAGGTTAACCCCCATGGGTTTTAAAGTGACCAAAACCACAATGTAGTTCTTAATAAAATGTCATATAAAAGGATATTGAAATTAATTGAAAGGAACATACCACAAGCTAGAACCCATATATTCTTCACACCAAATCCTCATCACACACCTACTAAGCCTTGATCTACTAGCGAACAAGCTCTCTTGGTGGCACCTCCTCCTCCATCTCACTATTTCCTACCACCCCCTCTCTCAATTATAAAATGTAACATATAACATGGGGGAATAAATGAAAATAAAAAATATATAATGGAAAAGAGAAAAGTAATATAGTTAAATAAGTAATAAATAAAATAAGTATTAAAATATAAGGGGTTCGAGCATGGACAAAGTGATCATGATATATTTTATCATTTCCTGGGAAAAAATCATTTTCATATCATCTATGATTACAGGATCATTATCTAAATTTCTATATGAAATATATCAACAAATGAATATAGTAGTATAAAACAATATATAGTTATTTTATTATCATATATTATGAAAAAACATTAGTGGCTCAAATTTATACCAAATTACTATACAAGTGTGAAAACCCTATATTGGGACTAATATAGATTTCAGAAAACAATCTAACACTATCTTATATGAAAATTTACTCATTTCCCATGAAACAATTATTCTATTAAAAAAGTGAAACTTTTATCCAATTTTGTAGAAAATTGTGATGACATGTGACATCATATGATTCCACAATCCATTCCATGAAGATAAAATTCTTTATCATTCACTAATTTTTGATCTATTACTATGTAATTTATTTTCCATTGATGGATTTCTTTTTTCATAAAAATATCTCAATGTTCAGAATAATTCCCATCATATTTAATGAATTATCACCTTCATATCTATATTCTTTTTGCCCAAAAATGTTCTACATTCAAATATTGGTGTTTCTATATTTATAATATAATGTGATATTTTTATTTTTATTTTACCCATTTAAATTTAAATATTTTCCATCGTTTCAATTTTGATGGTTTTAATAATGTAATTTTAACTTTAATATATTCGGTATTTTCATTCAAATTTATATATTTTCTCTTCTGTTCCAAATTTTCTCTAAAAATACATTATTTGATTTTAAATAATTTATTACTAAAGAATATTTTTTAAAATTAATAGGTTTAATAAATTGTAACTTTACCTTCTTATAAATGTCATTTTAATTTTACATGAATCTTTTTTATTTATGACTACTGTAAAAATTAGTTTAAAAAAATTTATTTTAACATTATGAGCATTCTTATTTAAAAGTAACTATTTTTTTAAATTCTAAATGGTATTAAAAATGATTCTAATTTAAAATGGTATTGAAAACAAGAATAAATATTGTTTCATTTGTAAAAATTTAATGTAAGATTTTAAAAAGGAGTTATTTGGAATACAAATGAATTTAAATAAATTGTATATTAAGAAATAGTATTTTATTATTTTTATATACCCTCAATATATAATGTAAAAAATAATTATATTAAGGAATAAATTTCTGAGAACCATTTTTTATGATAATTTTTAAAATTTTCATTAATCATAAATTGTTTCATTTTAATGATTAAAATTTTATGTTCTTTCATACATTTAAATAATCGTATATTTCTTCTTAATTTTCAATTGTAATTAACCAATAATAATAAAGGGTGTTTTTCAACTATCTAACATTTGAGATATGTGGTTATACCAGAATTAAATTATTTTTTGAGAAGAAATATGAAATATTTTATGAATTTTATAATCCAACCACTTTTCCAAGTGCTAAATACCTAACGTGTTTTCAAAAATTAATCCACGTTCTCTTGGAACTTCTATATAGGTTTATGTTTTTATATTGGGGTCCAATAAATTTATATCCCAAAATGACGATGGTAAATCATGATTTTATGGTAGAAAATATAACTTAAATTGGGTAGTGAACGTAAAATATAATGAAAAACATCCTTTTTTTAACAGGATGGACCAAAATCATATAAATCTCAATTTATTTGGGTAATGATTTATATCTATAGTGTTGACATGTAACATATTGTGAAAGGAAAAAATATACAATGGGACTTTGTAAACATGTATTATTGGAATGGGGTGTGAACCCTAACAGTTATGGGACTTTATCCACTATATAATGATAGACATGGTAATTATCCTTAAAAATGGAAATTGTATTATATTATTATATTGGTTTGATAATATTATTATTTTTAAATGATATATTTTTAAAATGAATAAAGAATTATGTTATTATAAAATTTATAATATTTAATTAATTATTTATTATCCACATTTATTGGGCAATGATTTCAAAATGTTATGTTTATTTACCTTGACTATGTTCTCATTAAAAATATCTATTCTTATGCTCACTTATGGTCATCAATTATTATCTACTATTTTTAGGCCTATTTATTATTTTAAATAACAAATTTATTATATTACCATTCCCTTTATTATAAATAATTTTGTTTGGGTATGATACAACTATAAATTAACCATGTAAAAAGAATTTTTCTAGGTGATGATAAAGTCTATTGGTAAAATAAACTGATTAAATACCTATCCCTACAAGATAAAAACAATTAAATTTCTAGGGATGATTGAGATTGTTGAGTGTTTTAATGTTAATTGGATGTATATTCAATTCTATAATAGTTCATGTCACATTATACAAAATACAATTTATAGAAAATATTTTATTTCAAATTAGAACTAGGAGTTTGTGTCTAGGGTTCATTAGATTCACATTAGTTCCATGATTTGTTATTTTTTGGGATATTTTAATTTTTTTGGGGGGTTATTAATGAGTGAAATTCTTAAAAATTTATTTTTAATCTATGTATTGGATAACATGCTAATTTTTGAGTAAGGTAGAGACCTCTATGAATCAAATAAAAGGCACCTCAATTAGCATACAAAAATTCTAATTTGGGCCTTGATACATATTCGTTTAGAGTAAATAACCCAAAAATGAATAATTCAGTATTAACATAATCATCACCTAAAATATACTAATGCTTCCAAGCTATATTCCGTATTCGTTACACTAATGGGATATTATTTGATGATTCACATTATCGTTATAAAAAAAATGTGGGATTGAAATTAAATTTAATGATGAAATATATATATATATGTATGCATTTATACATCATTCTTGGTTAGAGAACCTCAAAAATTATATTATGGAATATAATCATGAATGAAATTATCAATTTTTAAAAGCTAGTTTATATATATCATTTATGATATATCTCTTCAAATCTTTTCATTTTCAATACATTCAATAATTAATTTATGTATTCTAATAACACAATATTCGATTATTTGAGGAATGGATGATTCCTTGAGCAACCAAGTTAATAATGGTTACCATGGACTTTATGGGGAACTCCTAACAAAAAATTTAATGATTAGAGCCTAATATAGAAAATCATATGGTTATGACTAAAAAACTCTCTAGATTAATAAATATAAATTTTAGCCTATTTTAATTTCAAAATTCACTACATAAAAAATATGTAATATTTCATGACACTACATTTGAGTAAGAAAATATAATAAATAAGATTGACTTTCAACATGTCATGAATGTCGTAGAAATCAACAACGGAAATGACACTCTGGAAAATGATGTTTCATGTGTGGATGGGTTTTTAGTTGTTGTTATCATTATTTAGAATATATAAAGTGGTTAGCTTATACAATAAAAAGTATAAAGGTACCACTAATATATAACTCAAACATTAAGTATTCCAATACTAATATTTTACAAATTATTAAAATCAATTCCTTCACCCAAGGGATAATCGGGATAAAAAGAACGAGAAATATGTACAAAAAAACAAATATCATAATAAGTGACTAGTGACAAAGAAGATTTTGATAAAAATGGAATGAATATCCCCACATTTTGATTTTAGTATTTCTTATGGATCATAGATCTATAAATTTATAAAATTGAGGATGTTTTCAAGAAGTATAGAATTAGCATACCAAATATTTTATTCTCAAATAAAGCCTTTGGTTGTATGATAATTTCCTTCTATGATACATTTTATGTTTATGTTATGTTTTTATATCTTCTTATACTCACATTAGAATAATTTCATGTGATTCTGAACATTGATTATCCGTCTGTATAATTTTCCCACATCAATTTAATGAATAAAAAAGTCGTGTTTCATAATCAAAAACAAAATTTGACCATCTATCAATGAATGGAAAAAATTTAACTGATTTCATGACTAAATACAGTATTTGAGTCTTAATAATCAATAATTATATGAGATTCAATGTCCTACCAATGTTAGTATGATTTTTTATTTCCTTCAAAATTATATCTCAATTCATGATTGTACTATGAATATTTTAATCTACTTTCATTGGTTATAGAAATTAAAATTTTCCAATTTAAATTTATATAAGGGGGTTGAACTCATATAATAATGGTTTAATATAAATTTTCAATTAATAAAAATTTATACTAGAGGCATTCCTCCATATTCAACATCAAACTAAAATGAAATTGTGTATCATTTTGTTATGTTAAAATTATTAATACCATAAGATGATCATTATAATGTATTTGTTACTTTGGTGAATCTAAATAGAGGTAACCAAATTATGGATAATGATCACACGAAAAAATAATGTCCTTTAATGTTTTATTTTTTTAAAGAAAAATATTAGTATTGCTATATAGTTAATAAATACAATTTATGATGAATATTTAACATTACTAAATATTATATTTTGTGTACAATAAATTTTATTAAATAATATTAAATAATGACTAAAGTGGAATATATTAATAATATATATAATAAAATAATTAAACAACCACCAACTAGTTATTACATGGAATATTATAAATCCATTTTATAATTAGAAAATAAATTATTTCATATATTTTTACATTATGATCTCTTCAATTGAACCCAATTTTAATCAAATTTATAAAGAGAGTTAGAAAACATAATTTTAATATTTATAATTATTATTATAAAATTAAGTAATAAGTTCAATCATATTTTTTTACATAAAAATATATTTCCAATGATTTTCTTACTCACTCTGGTAATAGTTAAAGGGTTATCTTCCCGTTTTTGGGAAATTCTTATCAGAATAAATTTAGTTGATATCATTATGATACTTAGTATTATTTAATTTTTGTATAAATATAAATACACGAATAATAATTTTATTATTCATTAATCATAATCATGACTAAAAACACTTACTCTTTTTAAAAAATCATAAATACAAATTTTCTTACATAATATATGGTTTAATTATGAACATATTTTTTCTATATCTAGAGACTGAGTGAGAATAAATATTTTTAAAATTCATAATAAAAAAAATACATTTTTTGAAATAAATTTCATGTTATATTCATTTTAAAAAGTTATTTTTCTTGGTTATTTTTTAATCACGGATAAAATGGTTGAAATTAGTAATTTATGTTGCTCGAATTACATTTAGTATATTTGAAAAATAAACCATGTTGAAGACATTTTTTAGTATCAAAAATTAATCATAAATTTTTTTGTATAAATTCCCCATTGAAATATCTTTAATCTCAAGAAATTCCATTCATACACTTTAGATTCAATAAAATTCAATGGAATTGGCCCTCATTTTCACCTTAAAAAAGAAGGCCACATCCATGGAATTTAAGAAAGAATCCATGTTTCAAATTACATTGAATATATTCCCATTATACATCTACTATAATCCATATTTATATTTTATAATCCCTAATTAAATTAAATTTCACCAATTAATTCAATTATATGATGTATTTTAAGAGAATATGTAAGTCCTCAACATAAGAATTATCGACCCCCTAATCATTTCCACTTTATAATTATCATCTTTTATATTTTAATGCTATTTTATCCATTATAATATAATTACACTAGTAATATGAATTAAAATAAATTTTTATATATTAATATCAAAATCATTTTATACCAGTCCCTCTATTCTATTAAGAAGAAAAACCATCATTCAAGTGTATATCCAGATAACCTCCATCAAGGGGGGACATGCTCTATTATTCACATCTGAAATACATTAATTGTTAAATTGGTGTAATTAATAAATATTTATTATATTATCAACATTTTTTCCTTATGAAAATACAAATCATATATGAATATGTTTTTTCCTGTCTAAACAAGTAAACATCATCCATATATATGTGCACACTACCTCCTCCACAGAGTGATAAGTAAAATTATTCATCACCACCATATACAAAAAAATATAAAATATATTTTATTAATATATTTTATTTTATGTTTTAATATTTTCCCTGAATATGTATCTCATATTATGATTCAAATAATGATGATCATTATGAAGTAATATGTTCATATCGGTAGATTTTTTAAACAAGTTCACCATTTAACCCACTACTAAGGAAATTAACCATGGATTATATAAAATAAACAAGGTAATATATAAATCATTATAAATTGATTTAAATATATTTAATAATTTTGAAATTTTCAAATTGGTATCTATGTATTTTGTTCTATGTCTCCAGTGAAAAAAAGTGTGAAACAATCAAAATTACAACATTTGATAATGAAAATAATCTATAACTAACTAATAAATGTATAATTAATTATTTTTACCAATGGTAAAGATGATTATAGATATGAATATTAATTTTCATATAGTTATTAAAATAATTATTTTAATAAAGGTAAATTTAATGCACTTTCATGGGTATTGAGAGAATTGTTAGTGGTATCATGTCTCAATTTAATTTTGACAATTGATATTTCATATTCTCACATTATTGTATAATGTATGGTTTATATAATATCTTATTAATTTTTCAATAAAACCATTAATTAAATAAATAGTATTCTAATACCCTCAAAAATTTAATTTTTTTATCATCTGTCAATCCAAATGATACTAAAACTGAAATGGTTTTCATATCCCAATTTTCATTCATTGAGTAATTATAATTATTTAGAAAAATTAATATAAAAATATGGGTAGATTATAATATAAAATAGAATTCTAATTTAATTAATCATTTCATTCATTGAATTTGAAATTAATTCTCCTCTAATCAGTTTTTACATATTATTTAATAAATTGTTTTCCATTGATGAATTTATTTTTTAATAACAATGGAATGTTATTGAGGATAATACTCAAACTCTTTAATGACTATTTTTTCCTTATCCTAGTTATTTCCTTTCATAAATGTTTTTAGTTAATATTTGGACAACACAATATGTATTGTATGATGTTACTTTTTTTTCACTACTCTTTTTAGAATAATGTATTTCCATCTTTTTTATTATTTGGGTATAAAAATGGTTCATTAAAAAATTCAACAATTATTTTACTTTCATAAATATAAATTTTTTGTTCCACTCCCCATTTCCATTGAAAAACATTATTTCCTTTTCAAAACACCAATATATAATTTTATTATAATAAGTAAAATTATATAAAATTTTCAAATCACCTTAAAAAAAACTTTAATGTGACCTATAAAATACATTTCTAGGACTATTGTAAAAACATATAAAAACGAATATTTAATATTTTCATTCTCTTTTAGGAGTATTATTAATTATGAAGACTAAATTCAATTTATTACATACATTATTGAAATGAAATTTGTTTCTCATTATTTTCAAAATGAATTCAAATATTGTTATATTTTTCAAATATGAGTGTTTTATTTGATGAATAAACTCATTTTTTTATAAACAACAATTTTAGGTAATAATTCTTTCTTTTATTCATGTATTCTTAATAAATGTTATGTAAATAATATATGTTTGATAAAATCCACCTTTTAAAACCCTATATTTGTGTTTTAAGGATAATATTTAATAATATTATCGATATTATATTATTTCATTTAATATAATTCATTTTTATTATTTTTATAGGGTTACAAAAAAGGCATTTATTATTTATTCTTATACATATTTGTCCAATAATCCTTAAAATTATGTTTTCCATGTATATAAGCATGATAAAATCAACTTATATTACACTACAGACAAGTTTTTTACTCATCCACATATTTAATTTCCATGATGAAAAATGAAATGTTCTATGACTTTTTCTAAGAATCCCATATCTTTTCATTTGGTTAAATAAGTATATTTTAAATATGAATGTTTTATCATTATCATGGAACACCTATATATATGATTATTTTTTATGGGTGGGATTTGAATTATACATCCATATAATACATTGGTATATATGTATATCTTATGAGAAAATAAGAAATATGAAAGAGGCAGAACTAGAACCCTAAATGACTATATTGATAATTTCATTACTGGGGAAATAAATATAAATCCCTCATTGGATATAGGTAATGAATTATAACTCATTCTCTGAAATTTACAGGATTGGGTGGTGGGCCAAATCCACTATGGGTATCCTTCTATTATGAATATTATAATAGGGACTGAACCAATTCCACTATGTTACACATTCCACAATGATATGATATCCTATGTCATTAGACCATACTAAAATAATTATTTTTATGCATATGTTTTTTTATTATATAATTTTTTCCGAGGATATTATCTTATGATTACAAATTTATTAAGATATGATAAAATTATTATGCCTTGATTTTGTTTTGATTATTAATTTTTAGTTGGGTAGGATTTTATAATTTCATGCTCATGGGTATGGTCTATGTTCGTAATCCCAAATGATTACCTTCCTTTCACTTCTGATCATCAATTTTAATATATATTGTTTTACTCATAGAGTTTCTAATATCTATTATTTATTTTTTTTATCTCCTGAGGCTTTGATAAATGATATTATCTATAGAATCATAGCATGGGAAAACATATAGTTATGTATATATTAAATATTGTTCTTAAAATAAATTTCATATGTTTCTAATGATCAAATACAATAAAAAATTGTGGTTATCATGTTTATTTCATATTTTTTTAAATGCAATGTGATTGTGAAATATTTTATTTGTTATCTTGGTTAATATCACTTATTATAGATGGTATATTGAAATAAGTGTTTTCTTAGTCACTAGAACATGGTGTCGGATCTGAGGTATATAAGGTGGTATTAATGAATGTTTTTTATTTTTATTGGATTAACCTATATATTTTGGGTATCAGGTTGAGCTAATTTTAATAAAAAAAATTATGATAATTATAATTAGAAAATAACATCTAAAATATTTTTTAATGTTGAGATTTTTTTTGTTTCATTGAAATGAAATCCTATTTTATATATAAAAATGTTGATGTAGTCTCTATAATATTTTTTTGTTGTAATAAAAAATTAATTATTGGTAAAATATTAAATCAATTTTCAAATATTTCATAAATAGAGACATAATTTGACACCTAGTTATACACTCCTAGGTGATTGGTTTGGTGTTTTTAATACTCTTCATAAACCATTATAATGGATTTAAATTTATCTTTTTCTAATCATATATATCTATAAGGGTAAGAGAACCCAATAGTAATTTAATCATGGATATCCTAGATTGAAATTGATAGACTAATACCTTTGTTTGTGCAAATCATTTATGGTATTCTTCATTTAATTTTGTTTGTTCCTTTTTATATATTTATTAATAAATTTAATCTCATACATGAATATTACATCATTTATCTAATGGTTGAAACATAGCGAAACAAAGATAAGAATATTAGAATGGATAGTGGAGTTATAATTTTAAAAGTAAATAAAATGATATAGAATATGTAGGGAGAAATTAAAAAGTTATACCTTAACCTCTATATAGAAATATGATTTTTCATTTTAGTATTTTTTTTTATTTTTTAAACGCACCAAATAAGCTAAACAATTTATTTTCATGAAAATTCCTATGATAAATACTATAGAAAAAATAATATTAAATTTTTTACTCCTTATTAATGTGGTAAAAAAGATGATGGGGTATTGTCTCTTAGAATAATAAAAATATTAATTTGTTGATATATTATCCATTTATCACAAATTTTTCATAGGTAGGTATAGGTGGACCAATAAAATGGTATTTACAAATATCCCAACAAATATATCTCTCACACCTTAATTATTTTCGTCTAATAATATTTACCATAACATAAATTTATTCCCTAACCCAAGGGCTAATGTGGATAATTGATATGAGAAACATACTATTGAATGAGTAATATACATTGAAAATTATACTACCGTAGTAGATCATGATAATTAAGGTACAAATTTTCTCCACCTTATATTTTTGGAAATCATATTAAATTATTTTAATACCCACTGACCTACGTATTATAAGTTCTCTAAGATAATCCAACCAACACAGTAACGATTTTATTATCATATAAAACATAAAGTGTTAGGTTTATTTATTCTTGAGTTATTGTTTGTGGGAAAATTCATTGTGAAATTAGAATTACTATTTCATTAGGGGAATTTTAAGTTATTTTTTTATTGTATATATTTACATATATATATAACCCATTTCAGTTTTGATAATTAGAACGTAGTGTTTCATATTTCAATGTAATGAGGGGTTTAATATCAGTGAAATTCTAACTATAATCTCTATATTGACATGACTACCACTCTAAGAATATTAATAATCTATCATGAAATGATTTCTCTAGTCATTATAATGTTTGTAAGGTTGATATTTCCATAGAAATTAAATCATGATACATGTCTATATTAATAATTTCTTCATCAATATACATCGGTGAGAGAAAGTGAATTTTTGAAAATACAAGATTTTTTAGTATGAGATAATAATACATATTTATATTTTGAACATATTTTCCTTTAATAAAATATTTTCATTGATATCTTCCAAAATAAGAAATGTCTAACTAAAAATTAATCACTAATCACATTTTAATAGAAAATTGAAAATTTCAAAAAATTATTATATTTAATTTATATATTATAGAAGACGATATAAAAATTAGTAACAAGATTATTAAATATATTTATAATATTAAAAAAATATTATTTTTTATACTAATTCATGAAAAAAATCTATTATGGTAGTGGAAAAAATAATATCTACAGAAAAAATTATATTTTCCTAAAAATGTATCTTGCGCACAATTAATTGTATAATATTATGTTTTAAAAATTATATCAATGAAATACATCGACTATATAAGAAATTTAATAACTAGACATAAATCTAATAGTTTTTATAGGTCAATGAAAAAATTCATTCAATTATCCGATGATATATTATTTATAACAAATTTTACTCTTTGATTCCTTCTATCATGAAAATAAGTTTTGTTCCAAGTTAGATATTGAATTAGAAAAATAATTTTTCATATGTGTAATTTTATATTTCAAATTATTTAAACATTTCAATCAAATTTTAATAGTTACAAAAATTATCAATATGAAATTAAATTACCCCAATAGTTGTAATAATGTTATTTGAAAGTGTTTTGAATAGCTATTATAAAAGTAAATTGTATTAATGTATATAAATTAATGATAGTAATTTTTCACATATATATATATATATATATATATATATATTATATAAAACATATTTAATTACAATATTATATGAAAGTAGGGTAATAAAAATTTTTCTTCTAAAAATAGATTTATATAAATAGTTTTTTTTAATTAATTATATAGTAAAACATAGAATTTTAATTTTTTTTCATTATATTTAGATTGAATTAGATAAAATTGATTTTAATGTTAGAATCATCACATATAAAAATTTTAATATGTTTTAATCTTATATTTTTATTAAAGAAATACATTTTCATCTAGAAGACCCTATTTTGGTTGGAATACTATAACTACATGTCTTATAATTAATTTATATAAAATCACAATACCTTTTTAAAATTTAAAATTTATATATTTCAAATAATTAAATTCCATGTAAATGTTCATATTTTTCACAATCGAAAGGACTCCACATACACCCCTGAAAAAAACCGTCCTTGTTAGTACTTCCATTAAAAATATATCAATTTTTCATATCCAAAATTTCCTCCCAATGTTTTATCACCCTTAATCATTTTTAATTTTCACAATTTTACCATTTATATAATGACTTTGAAGAGAGGAATCAAGATCTCAAAAAGAATATTATCTATCACTATAATTTTTTTCATTATATATCTCATCCATTATCTTCCAAACCTATGAAGACTATTATAACAAAATGAAAAAATTAATTTAAATATATTTTTTTTATAATAATGGGTGAATATATTGCTATATTTATCCCACCTTCATTTGAAAAGTGAAAACACCTTCCATGCGTATGTGGGGACTACATAATTTTTGAATAATGTGGTCCATTCTACATAATTAAACAACATGGATATTTCAAAGGTAGTATCTAATGAGTAAATATTATATTTGTAAATTAAATTGGTTTCTAAAAATTAACCATTTTTCAAATTTATTAATGTTCTATGTGAAATTGAAATGTTGTTCATGTGTATGTGTGAACTACATCCTTTAATGAGAGGTGTGTTCTATATTTCATGACCACCATATTAATATTGTTAAAAAATATATTTCATTAAGATATATTAAATTAAAGAGTAATATATTTCATTAATATGCCTCTAAAATTATGAAGACAAATTGATAATAGTTATAAAACAAGCAGTTCATTTTGTTTTATTACCAAAAAAAGTTTATCGTATATCATATTCTCAGGAGAAATGTCCATGTTTTCAATAAATTTAAAATGTGAATATATAAATAATTGAACAAAAATTATTTTAGTATCTTTTGTTGTCTCTCAATAAAAATCATAAAATATCATATCTCAAATCAAAGTCCCATTTTGACAAACTTGTGATACAATCATAATTACAAAATTTGATAATGAAGAGAAAAGATAACTAACGAACTCATTAAAATATTATTTTATTTAAAAATTAATTGGTTTGTATATAAGAATGTTTTTTTAATTGGGATATTATATTAGTAATGTTTATTATATTTAATGTTTAAGAATGTTCATGGAAAACCGAAAATTAACGTGAGGATTTCTCATCAACCGTTTATTCATTCCATACGTATTCCATATTCTAAATTATTAATTTATATTATGGGATAAATTTTTATCTATGTAATTTTTCATCGCAAAATTCATTATACTTATTGTATTTATAATTTTTTATAATATATCTTTTATAGTGTCTTTATATCTATGTGTTACTAATTTTTTAAGGGTTATTGTTACTCGATTTATGTTTATTTAGTGATTATCATTATTATTAATTTATATATTTATAAATCAGGTATGTTGTAAAATATTATTGAATAATATGGGATGTCCCCTGGTGTTGACATGTTTTTAAAAAAATTAATTCTAATAAACTCATTGTTATAGTGTTGTACATAAATTATTTTTCATTGATGTATTTCATTCGACATTAAAAGTTAAACATTGTTGTGAATATTTAATATCTAAATTAATGTTTATTTTTAATCCAAAATCATATTACATCATTAAAAAAAAATCATTTATTATAATGAAACTAAAATTTATATTATCTAACGTTATTTTATTATTTTCCTTTACCTGTAGTTGAATGATTTTTGTCATTATTTTTATTATACGGTATTAAATAATGATTTTAGAAAAATAAGTAAATGTTTTTTATAAAATTAAAATACAATTTATCTTTAATTAAAAATTTCTACTAAAACTCATTATTCATTTTTAAAGGAAACATTATTTAATATAATTTTTAAATGTAATATTTATTAAAATAATTCACGTCATATTTCTCAACATGAAATTTCATGGTGATCTATAACTTCATCATTTACTAATATAGTCAAAATATTTTAAAAAATACTCCTTCATTCAATTTTTCCTTTATGATATTTTGTTAATATGAATCTTCTCATTAATATTTTATATTTTTCTTTCATGTTATTTTAATTAATAATTACTTTAAAACGAAATTATTTTTTTTCTATTTTCCACATGAAAAAAATTAATTTTAAATAGAATCTCCTAATTTTAAAAAGGATATAAATTAGGTTTTTTTAACAATGATGTATTAAATGTATTTATGTATTCTAAGAGATATTTTTTTTAATACTCTTTATTTTATAAATTTATTATTTTGTAATCCTTTTTAAAATAATTATTAATTTAGGAAATATATAAATTTCAATTTAGACTATTTTATATAAAACAATTTAAAACTTTTTCATGTATTTTATAAAAGTTAAATTTCATATTTTTTTAAAGTGACTTATAAAATAATGTTTGAAGGGGTTTTAATCAATGTTATGATCCATAATGATCTTTAACATAAATTAGGGAAATCAAATATTTGATCATCCATCTTTCAACAAATGGAATATCATCATTTTATGGATGTTTTCAAAAAACCCAACACTTATCTGTAAAAATATTATGTAGTGCTTGAACTTTGATTTTTTATATTCAATTGAAACACCAAAATAATGGTTTTATATATACTATTAGTGGGCCTAGAATTATATTTCCATTCAATTAAATGGTTACTGATTGATATCTTATCAGAAATATGAAAATTAATGGGGAGAAAATCCAACTGTAATGGATTGTGTTCAACATGTTATTGGTGTAAAGGGAATTATACAGCACATCATTGCATTTGGAATAGGCTAATATCTCGTAATATAAAATTTTATGTATTTTTAAGTGATCCTAGTAAAATATAGGAATTGATCAACTGTGATTTAGGGATTTGATTGTTAATCAAAGCAACTATGAATCATTATCTACTATGTTGTGACATGCAATGCATTTTCCCAGACTAAAGGACTAATTTTTAAGCTTATATTTATTCCAAAATATATTTTATAGGTATCATGTTTTTATTACTATTGTACTATGTTGTTATTATATCTATGGGGATTGATTTATAATTGATTATTCATGTTTATATGGGTATAAATTTTAAATTTTCTGTTCATATAACATTAATATGAACTCAGACACATATTTTTAACATATAAACACATATAGAAATCATTTTTTTGTCTATTATGCATACCCATACCAAGAATCTGATATCAATAAAATTTGTTTTAATCTTATAATATTATGAAGAATGGTATAATTTAAAATGATCCAATAAGTGTGAAATTTGAGAATAACTATTGTGGGGGGTGTCAATTATTATTCAAAAAATGAATTTCTTACATATCCAATTCTCAATGATAATAAAGGCATTTCATTTTTACGATTTTAGGATATGATTTTGATTTTTAGTATTATTGTGAAATATATGAAACATTATCAAGGGTAACCACACATTGTGTCAAATAATGTTTGTATGGAATTGTTATTTAGAACAAGACCTTAAATTAAGGGACTTGAATTCCTCAGTTGGTATCAATAAAATATGTCGTTACCTTTTCAGAAATGTTTAGTTATTTCTAGGGCTTATGATGAAATAAATTTTTAAAAACCATAAGGCTATGTCCATGCGTATGAAAACATACTCACTTATTGGTTATGTGGGGACAATGTGGATTTCTAAAAATGAAATCATTATATAGAGAGAAAAAATTGATGTTGGCTTTAGAACATAAGTACATGAAGGAAATAATTATGAAATAGTTGTGTATTACATATCTCAAACATCTTATGGAGCTTGTCAAAGTGTTATAAGTACACAAATATTTTAAAAATAATTGGATATATTCCATTAACATTCATTTTATATTTATAAACCCATTTAATGGTTTTAAATGAAATTTGATTGTTTAAAATATAGGTTAGTGAATCTCATAAGAGTTTCATCATGGATAATAAAGATAGAAATTTATTGAATCAAAAGATTGGATATTCACACCATTTATGATATGATTACTCGAATGTTTATAAATCATCTTTATACATTTTTTATTTATGTATTCTAAAATATTTTATTTATTTAGGAAATAGAGAAAGACTAAAGGAACCTAGATTGCAATGGGTATTATTAAAAACGTGTTAATTTTCTTAAGAAATAACTAAATGGCATAGGATATGATGGTTGAAATATTATAGTTATTCCTAAACATATGTATAGATTTATGATTAATCCTTTTAAACATGTAGTATTGTCAATTACTACACATAGGATAAAAATGATGTTTTATGGAATTTTAGCTAATATATACTAGGGAGGAAAGTTGGTTTTTCATCACAATAGTATATAATGTCGTAATAAACACCCAAAATAATATATCGACAGAATAAGATATTGATTCAATTGTAGAAGGATAGGCCATCAGGCACATTATTTTAAAAAAGATATAAATAGTGCATCCCATTCAATGGGAGGAATTTATTTTCCCTCTAATATATATCCCTCACTTAAATGATTGAAAGGAAATGAGTTTTTTTCCACAAAATATTACTTTAATCGAAGTGATAAAAAGGATAATAGTAACAAACATATATTAGTGAAACATGGATGGATGTATGAAATTATTAGTGATGAAGTGGATAATGATAACTAAGGTAAAGTTATCAAAAAAAGTATATTTTATTTTTTCTTAATTGATTTTTTATCCACAACACTATGTCATGGGGGTTTTCTAATACCATGAAATCCACCAATTGTGTAAATATCATAGAAACCCACTAGTTGTAATATTATTTCATCTAAATTCACGTTATATAAGAATATGATTCATTAAAATTTTATTATTATTCTTTTAATGGAGTACTATGTGATTTTTTACATTTATAATGTCACGATATAAAAATACCATATCAATTTTTAGAATATGGAAGTCATACATCATATCCAAAACAAACATTTAAATATATATCAGAAAATGGAAAAAATAACTACTTATATATTTTACTTCCACTATATGGGTCTCAATAATAAATCCTGGTATCAGTTTCCACGTCCTATAGAATATAGTGAGGTTATATATCATAATAAATTTCATCTCAAACCTTAATTTCAATAATAATACAATAATATATTATCATTTGTGAGTGAAATTAAAAATTTGTGTAAGAAATTTATTTTATGGTGTATAATATTCAGGAGAAATATTTTGTAAATACTCTTATTTAATAAAATATTATGTTGGATAACTTTCTCCACAGACAACACGGAACAAAAATTAAACAACAACACAATTTATTAACATAAAATTTTAATATAAAATTGTGATTTTTATAATATAGAATTTATGTTAGAAGATATAAATAGTCAAAATCGATATATAAAATTATGGTAGAAATAAATATAAAAGAAATTTGTATAAATAATTCATATAAAAATAAAATGATTTTAAAGAATACATTAATAAATCAATTTTATGCACATAAATAAATATTTTTAGAAAATTACTTTTCATGAATGATAAACTTTATTATACTATTGTTAGATAATTATTTTTGTGAAATATATTAATTATATATATTTATATACATAAATTATTTCAAATCCTTCTAGTAGATATAAAATATTTTGATATTAATTTTTTGGTATATATATATATTCTTAAAAAAACAAATTCCACTAGAAAAATTACATTAACATTAATATTTTTCAATTATGTAGATTGAATTGGATAAAAGGATTAAAAAATCATTATAATGTTAATTTAATTAAAAATGGGAAATCACATATTAGACATAAACCAAAATTATTTTAGATAACATTTATAACCATAGTAATGGTAATGGTTAATTTATAGCTGTTTTTATAATTTATATCAAAGTATATCATGTTAGTAACATTTATAAAATAGACATTAACTTTTTTTTATTGTAAAATTATGTTAGAATAAATTTAATTAGTATTTGATATAAAAATAGTCTATGAAACCTTAATCACTTATGAAAAAAGTTTTCTAACAATTGAGTTTTATGAATATTATTTATTTATATTCAATAACTGTTTTTCATATAATTATAGATAGAGTTAGATTAAATTTTTTAAAATAAAATTTAATTATAATGTTAAAATTTAGTAATAATGGTTATATTTTATTAGTATTAAAATTAACTAATTAATATGGTCACATTTTAAATAAGTTTGTTCAACATTTTAAATGAGAAATATATGTTACTCAAATATTATTAATTTTTCCACATAAATAGAACTCATAAAAAACATTGTTAAATTTTAATGTCATAGTTACATGAAACTCATCCATATTTTCACATAACTCACCTTAATCTAATGAAATTCCATTATTACAACATACCTAGTATTAAATTACCTGTAAAGACTCACTTTTTCACCTAAAATAGCTGGAAACTTAAACAAAATTAAAGACAAACTACTACATCCAAATTACCTCATTGTTATTCCAAAATTACCTATTTCATATTACCTCCCCATATTTGGTATCCCTTGGTTAAAAATAATTTAACAACCCCAATGTTTTAAAATAGCTATATCATGAGAATATTCTAATCATCAATGTTAATATTATCCACTAACAGTCTTTTCGTTTTTTTCTCATGTGTTATCCTCTAAGACATATATATTAATTATAAAATAATGTCACATTTTTTATTTAAATATAAAATTATTTATGTTATAATGTATTAATAATTTTCTACTTTTCTGAAATTTTGAGAAATCAAAAAAATTCATACATGTGTATATGCGAACTACCGAAACCATGAACAACATGTTCAGTTTCTCATAACCAAATTTTATTGAATGTCATAAGAATGGATATAATTAATAAGTAATATTTCTGTAACATGGGTTAGAATATAAAATGATAATGTTTTTTCTATTTTATTTCCATTACAAAAAAAATGTAAATGCACTCTCTAGGTATGTGTTGACAAACCCCATCATCTAGAGATGTGTTACATCTTTCAGAGCCACCATATATGGATGGTTATAAATCAACTTCATCACAGATACCATTCTTATAATCATTGACCATGGTTCTATAAAATGAACATGGGGGATATAAAAATGACTAAAACAAATAGAGTAATCTATATATTTTATTCTATTAATCATTAAAAAGGTACTAATGAATTGGGTTTGACATCTCCCCAATAATATTTATGTCAAAAAAATGAATTACAACATCTTATAATGTGAATAGTTTTTCCCTAAATATTTAATGTCGAAAAAAATTTAATGGGTTTGAAATACAGATAAGGTTATTAATTTAGTTATAATGAAATATATTTTCATTATATATAACGTTAAAGTGATTTCATATAAATTGAGAGTTTAAGTAATGGATTCTCATGTAACTTTAATTTTATTGAAACGTATGTTATAACAACCACCTATATTTTATTGTGTTATATATACACATAGAAATTTTTCTATTCACTATAACATCCATTAAATTAAATGGTTATTAAAATTATTTTTCATGTTAATTTATTCACGGTATTTTAATCAAGATGACAAAATTTATATAAGTGTTTCACAATATACATTTCCATTCATTGAGTTATTATCATTTTTTATATACATTATTATTATAAGTTAGGTACATTATAAATTACGATTTAATTAAATTCTAATGTTACATTCCTTTTTTTATTTAAATTATTTATAATGATATCATTTTTTATATATTATAAGAAAAATTCATTCCATTTTATGGATTTATTTCATTATAAATAAAACAGTTTATTCAGAATAAAATCCATTTTAATTTTTGATTATTATCATTTATTTAGATAAATTTACATTCCAAAAAATAGTTTCATTTTATTATAATGAATTAAAAATATTTATAATCTCAAAAAAATCAATGATATCCATGTTTTATACCATATTTATAACTGAATTATACATGATTAGAAAATATTCTAACTTTTTCAAAAGAAAATATTGAAATTTAAGAATGAATTCTTAATTGAAAATATATCCTAAAAGATATTTATTTAAGAATAAAGACTCATTTGTTTTTGTATCTTCAAATAATTATTATAAAAAAGAAAAATATCCTTATGAATTTTTTTTGAGAATATTTTTTTATTCAAATGATAATATTTGATCAATTGTATCTCCCCATATGTATTCAATATAAAAAGCATTTAAAAATTTTATCAATATTTTTATAAGATGAATATATCATTTATTATAAAGTTTATTTTTATAATAATCCTAAAAGTGTGTTTTTAATCTACATAAATAACTTTAATGTACTTTACCTTATGTTTGGGATTAATATTATATCATCATTCATCATATTTCATTGGATTTTATATGAAATTATTCTTTAATAAATCATGAGACTAATCTAATTATAAGAAGTTTCAAATATTAATATCTTCATGTTATCCAATCACACACACACACAAACATTGATATGTGTGTGTGTGTGATTTTTATTATATTAAGTGTGGGAATATAATTATTTTTCTATCTAATTCATGGTCATATGCTTAATATCATAGGATATAATATAAAATTGGATGGGTTTAATAGAAACCAGAAGAGAATAATTGCATTATGTGATAGGTAGTAAAATAATTATATATCCTTCCAATTTACTGGGTAAGTAAATATATATTAGGATATGCCGCAATAAGGATTTTGGAGTGATAGAAATTCTCTATGGGACTCATTACCACTATGATTACTGGAATTTGGAGTCAAACTAATCCATTATGTCACTCATTCTACTATGTTATGATAATCATGTAATTAAGGATTGATTATGGATATTATTTTTTTGAAAAATATCCATGTTCCATAATATTATATTTTGGAAAATTATTATTTTATAACATATTATGTTTTATGGTATTGTCAAATCCCATTTCCATGATTTATTATCAATGATCTAGGTTTATCTGTGTATTATTTTAAATGTTATTTTATTGGAGAATAAATTATTACCATACCTAATTTTTCACCTTCTTCCCTCTTACGATAATAAATTATTATCGCATATATTTACCCTTACTAAGAATCTGAGCTAACACCTTTCATATATTTATATTCAAAAGTATATGATCAATGGTGTTTGGTATCATAAGCCTTTATGGGTACATTGTTAGAAAAATTTTTGTGTGGTATGTAAAATATTATCTATTAAATATAGTACTATATTTCATGACCAAAATTATACCAACCATTTATAGTTATCCAAATTGTGTGAGAATAAGATTCAATGTAGTGTTAATGTGAAATATATGAAAGGTAAAATTGGGTTATCCCAATATTTATTAATTCCATGTTATAAGAAATGTTTTTTTATCATCGAACATTGGAGTGAGGGCCTTGGGGACCATATAATATAGTACATTACATATCATAAAACATACTCCTTTTCTAAACCTAGTGAGTATATGTGTTGAAATGTGTGTGCTCAAATACATTATATGGGTACACATAAGGGATATCAATTGATGGTCATATGTTACAATAATATTATTATATGGATATTATAACAAAAAAAATTCTCTTAGAAAAAAATATATTATAATATAATAATACTAAAATAATAAAAACATGGTTATGAAATAAAGAATTAGAGATATATAAAATATATATATTAGGTTTATGGAACGTTACTAATAATCATGGATGAGGTAAAAATAATATTTGGAAAAATAATTCGACTTGGTGTAGGGAATAATCAAAATAAAAGAAAATACATTAATTATCAAGGATCACCTCCATTAAAATTATCCCATTGTGAAAAAATCATAATGGTGGATTGTATTCACAAACATTTCCAATTAACATAGTCGAAATAGTCATTTAGTGGATTAGCTTCACTCACTAATACATTAAAAATAAATATAATTTGATATAATGTAATACCCAATGTATTATCAGGATATAACAGAACCTCATGACACATATTAATAAGCCATACATATGAGTTCCATGTAAATTGGAAGACATTCATAATTCTATCATAACATAATTAAAATGTAGATATGAAATGAATGTCATGAAAATATACACATAGCATGAACATTATGAATATATAGTTTGAAGGTGGATGAAATAATTTGGTTATATGAAATTTGTGGCATAATAAACATTAAAGGAAACAATATTATGTTGAAATACATATTTTAAGTGTATATGAAAATTTACGTGGAATATAGTAATTAATATTATTTTCATTATATAATGTTTATTTTTAAAAGAAAATTCCACAACAAAATGAGAATATTAATTAATTTGAAAAGAAATCAAAATATAGAAATGAAATTATATAATTAATAATGGATATAAATGATGAAAAATATTCAATGGTGTGACAGTAAAAAATGTGAATCATTTCACACATTTATAAAGAATTTAAAAATTGACCACTCTAGAAAATGTTTAATATAATCTTTATAATTTTTTTAAAAAATATTTCTATATATAAAATTAAATCATCAAATAATTGAACTATATATAATATAATATATATAAATAATATAAATAATAATTTATTGGAGTATAATGATTCCCAATCAAAAAGAAAACATGATATTGGTTCTACTTTTTGACATCATTTCTATTGAATTGTAAACCAAGGGAATGTGAAATGATACAAAGACCTATAAAACCCAAAAATAAACAAATATGGATAATATATATATATAGGGAATTAACATATAATTATTTCAAATAAATATTAATATCAAAATAATCCTCGAAAAATTTGAAATTGATAGATGCACTATTACTTCCTATTTATTCTTGGTCTGAAGCACTCTACCTCCATGTGTCTATATTAGGGTTATTAATCATATATATAATATCATTATTCATATTAATTTTACGTAATACCAATTATTAAATATTGCTTGTTACACAGATTTAAATTATTTATTGATTAAATTCATATTCAAGTGTCCACTAGTTTTTCTTCTCAAGAATGATTGAGTTTTGAGGCTAACAACCTTGGTCATTGGTTAAATATTCTATTGAAACCGAATCCTAACATACATATATATTAAATATTTCGATATTAATATTAAATTCCTTCCACAAACACATTCCCAATGATCAAAAAAAAAATATTCCTTTGGATAAATGTAATCATAACCTTCTAAAATGGTGAAATATTATAAATGTTTCCTATAAAAGTCATCCCATTTAGTACTCTTCTAAAAAATTTCACACATAGGACCATAATATCACAACCTATTAAATTGAAAATTAAAAATGGGTGAGATAAACATCTCATTATATGTTTTTAGGATATGGATCCTATGTAAAAAACATGATTCATTATAGAATAACATTTTCATAAGTCATATAATAGGGTGATAAACATCATCTTGTAACATTGTCAACATATCAAACTAAAAATATATTCAATTATTTGGTTATAGAAATTAAATCAGGCTATCTTTTAAACTTATGGACATGAAACTTGGTCGACGCATAACATTTCAAACATGTAATCAGGGCCATGCCTAACATTGTGAACATGTAAATAGGTAAATTCCTAACATTATGAAGATGTAATTATGTCCATGACTAACAATTTGAACATGTAATCGGGTGGAAGAATAAGAGGATACGACACATTGGTGGTACACACAACCATTCAAGGTTCCTCAACCTTCTCTTTACGATTTAGGCTCTAGATATGATGATCTATCTGATTGAATTCTTTAATGGATTGTCCATCCATTGTGCGTGAATTTTGTTTTTTATGAAGATTTGTATGTTTTAAGTGGTGATGTGGTGATCTGGTAATGTGGTGAAATGATGAAGTGGTGAAATGGTGAAATGGTGAATTCATTTATGTTTTCTTACATTTTCTTCAAAAGTTTTATCATTATAATAAGAAAATTATTTTCAGTCATACCTATCGAACTTTTATTTTGCATCATAAAATGCGTATAAAAGTGCATTGAACCGAAAAAAAACAATAAGATTACTTAAAAAATATTTTTTTACAAAATTTAAAAATGGGATATAATTTATTTTCAACACAGTAGGATAATATTATTAATATTTTTAAAAAATATTTAGATAATATGGTTTTTTATTAAGGAATATTTCCACCCAAAAGAGATATAATATAACAATTTCTTAAAACCAATTTATTAATTCTATAAATATCAAAATTTGGGAAAAATTTTACAATTAAATTAACATAAAATTAATTATTAGTGGATAAGAAAATTAATTATGAGTCTTGTGGTATTTATCATTATATTTCATCAGTTGATGTGTAACCTTAAACAATCTTGATGAATGATGAATTTTTATCCATAAACTCTAACCACTTTGGTAACATTTAATCATAATACCAATGAATGAATGACATTACATGAAATGTAAAAACTAATGGTAAGTAAGATATTAATAATGTAACATGTCAAAGGGTAAGTTTGTACACCAGGTGAAGAAATATAGGTTGCTAAAATAATACGGGTCTCAAAGAAACAAAAATTATGTCAAAATTACTTTATAGATATTTTAACCTTTGAGTAATAAACCCCAAGAAAGAAAGATCAAATAATATATTTTTTAAAAACAATTATATTTATAAGAACTATAGTAAAGTAATTTAATGGCTAATATATAAATCATATAGAAGAAGTAGGTAACGAATATAGATTTTTTCTCAAAAAATTAAAAAGATAGACATAAATCTCGTACCTTAAGTAATAAATTAGTTTATAAAATTTCTATCCTATGATATTATAAATGTATTTTTAATATAAATATCTTAAATAATATAAATATATATAATACAATATACGATTTTCTAATAACCCATTTATTATCCTTTTAATTACAACACCATATTAAAGCCATGTTCCGGGTAATAATCGCTTTATTTTTCATATAATATTTGATTTGTTTTTTTCATATTACATTGATAACAATTTCATAATTAAATGAATTTAAAATTTGTTTTACATATAATATATATATCCATTATTATTTTAATTAATAATAATCTAAAAATATATAAATAGGAAATTAAATGCATCGTTCATGGAGACGATAGGCCATAAAAATACATGAATGATGTTTTCATTTTCAAGTTATGTTAAAATGGATGAAGAGTAAACGATATATATGTATTTATATTTATATGTATATTTATATATTATAATTTTAGTAAAATTTTATTTTATTTATATAACTTTTGTCAATTGTACCCATCTTTTATAGATTCTTTGTAATAAATGAAGGAATCACATCATTCTGCAAAAGAGTAGCCTGTCGTACACAATAATGATGTTATCATATTCTAAAAAAATAAAATCATAAAGTTATGAGATATATATGAATTAAAGAGTCATAATTATATCATAATAATCATATAAATTTTATATATACTCTAAATCCTTCATATTTGCCTTCCATAAAAGGTCACAATGAATGGAAAATGACATCGGTTCGTAAGGCAGCAGTCTGCTGTACACACAAACGATGATTGTGTGTCCTGTTTGATTGATATGTGTGAGGTATTAAGCCATAATACTAAATAGAAATCAATATATTATTACAAATATTATTATTAAATAATATAATCTTGATATTAAAATTAATTTAAT
The DNA here is from genome assembly GCA_963277665.1 of Viscum album. Classification (NCBI taxonomy): domain Eukaryota; kingdom Viridiplantae; phylum Streptophyta; class Magnoliopsida; order Santalales; family Viscaceae; genus Viscum; species Viscum album. The sequence continues at coordinate 2,129,372,838 of OY728152.1, read as the reverse complement.
TTGTTTGAGTAAGAAATAAAAAAGACACATTCATTAATGAACGTTACTTCTTCATTAGGTATCTAATTTATGATTTCACCAAAGGACATAATTGGATGAATTTTTTCCCATTTTAACACTTATGTATTGAGCTAAGGTAATTGGAAAATTTAAATTTTCCTTGTTATAATGCTACTAATAGAAATCGTGGTGTGAATATGTTAGGGGGTGAGTGCCCTTTTATATTTGATGAGGAGTAGCATTCTTGCAAATACAATAAAGGTACACCCTATTAGGAGGTCCCCCTTGAATAACGTGCAACCAATTGTGATATTTTTTATCCAAGAGAATACATTGTAGTTATAAGTCTATAAAATGGGTTTTGGGAATGTGTTTAGTTTATTTTTCTCCTTTTGTTTAATGACTTGTCCTTTAATAAAGAAATTTTTTCTTAATTTTCATAATTAATTTGTTTTGTTTTCACTAATTATTTTAGTAAAAAATTATGTTGATTAATTAGATTCTGAAAAAATTTCATATTTAAAATATTCAATCAATTTTTTAAATTCCATTTAAAGAAGGGAATAATGTGATTTTTAATTAATCTCATATACTATATGAGAAAGCATGTTTTTTAAAAGAAAACATCAAATGATTGAAATATTATTATATCCAATTTCATTGTGAAATTGATAACAATGACACATGTTAGATTTAATGATGTATAATTGAACTAATTATACATTAAAAACAATCTATAATATACTTTTTTATTTATAAAAAATTATGTGACCAAGTAGTTTACTTATTAATGTCTATTTTTTATCTATTAAGCCAAACAATTTATTTTGTTGTAAAATCATAGTACATCACCATAAGAAAACAATGATGATCCTATTTTAAAAAAATTATGAAATATAAATTATGAAATTCTATTCATTTGGATTTAAAATAACTGTTCCATTAAAATTCATTAAAACATTTTTTCCTAAAATTATAATTTTTAAATGTAAAATTGGATTTATTTTTATCTCACATCATGAAAAAATACATTATCAATTATAAAAATTTAATAAAAAATATAATATATAAATTATGTTAAAATATTTCTTAAAAATTTAATTGATTAATTTATCGATATAAAATACACTAGTTCATGTAAAATTTCATTTCAGAGAAATGATTCTTTTTATTTTAAAAAATACATTTATTGCCCTTTATAATTAATTTATCATGAACAAATTCATTTCATGAAAATGTGAAAAATATATTTTCATTATATCATTTCCCTTTTTCATTAATTTATATCCAACCTCTAGGAGACAACTATCATATGAAATAATAATATTAATAGTATTTTTTAGTTTTGTTAAACATGGTATTACATAAAACAAAATATTTAAAAGGAAGATTGTTCTTTTAATTCCTTCCAAAAAAATAATTTGATGTATAACATTCTAATATTTGTTTTTAAATAAATAAATCATAACATGTAGCATCATTCATTAAATTCTATTGAATAATTTCAATTTATTAGATAAAAATAAATCCTAAAAAACTATGTTTTCCCATTCTATCCCCCTTAAAATGATTTTTTCTGAAGAAATTCATCTTTTTTCGACACTGTTTTAATAATTTAAAGTTACATTCACAGAAAACCAAATCATCAAAATGATTAGTTAAACAGATTTAAAAATAAAACAATTAAACACAATGGTTACCCAATGTAACTCATAATTATGTTTCCACGTCGAAGAATGTAGTCGAAAGTGAAGATTTGGAAATGTATGAAATGTGAAAATAATTATCGAGAGTGATAGAGATCAGTGATCACAATTAATTTTTTGAAGATTATAATGTAACAAATAAAAAAATCATATTCTTATGAGGCATGAAATTGGCCATTGAAATCATTAAAATTGATGGAAATAGGATATAAATTTACATCAGGATCATTTTCCTAAAATTGATTAATATTCATCATATGATATTCTTTAATGATTAAATTCTGGAATCAAAATTTCTCCATTTAGTTATGAAATCATAATGGTCCACATAATCTATTACTTTCAGAAAAGAATTTTTAATTTTCATAAACTCTAATCTAATAGATCAAATGATCCATAAATATAAGGATAATTTATTTTATCTATCCATAGATATCATCAAAAATGGTTAGCATATGTTATCATTAATCATATATATATAAATGATGAGATAATAAATTAATCATTCAAACCACATTCAGAGTTCGACATAAACCATTTCATAAATGTACTTCCCGATGACCAATTAAAATTATCAAACAAAATCAAAATCATAAGAATTAATGGAATAAATTTTTCAAAATGAAGATAACATTGATCCACTTATATCCTAATGTATATAATGGTTTTCACTTTTCAAACATGTGAATACCGTCATCTTGTATTCTCTTGAAATATTGAAACCACCTGAATTGCCATTAGTCTTTATTGAAATCAATCATACATCAATATTCCTTGAATAAATCTATATATTATTAATTTCAGTAATTCCAATAAGGTTTTAAACTCCATCCATGATAGTATTAAAATATTTTTCATAAAAAAATTAATCATTTCTAATGTAAATAGTAATATCCAATCTTCATTACTCTTCTCCATTATATCATTATCAAAACTAGTAAACATTTTCTGAACATGAGAACCATATTAAGTCGTACATTCCCATAATCATGTGTTTTCAATAAAATGTAACATAAACATTACATCAATACATCTCATAATATTCTAGGTTTTCCATATAAAATTATTCTAAACCATACTTATATATTTCAGAATTCTTATAACCAATCATTAAATTCCAATATAGAAATACATCCTTAATCATAATTCCTTCTCAAACAATTGACTAAGCCTAATCGTCTTATTCTAGAACACTTATTTCCTTTCTCATTTCATCTATAGTATCTTCATCATAAGTAATTTTACCATTACTCATAACTCAATGATGATCCTCTTCAAAAACATTCTCTATAGGGAATAAAATTTCAAAATTCATAAAATTTTAATATTTAATGAAATCAATTGTCAATGAAATCTAGACATGACAATATTCCAACCCACTTTGTTTACTAAACATTTAAATTTTCATTGTAGTTATTTTATTTGTTTATTTCATTCCCATAGTCAAAAGAAGTTCCTTTTACTATTAGATATTACCATGAGTGATTCTTCCAACATTCATGATTTGTAGAAACCTATATCTTATTTCCTCTATGGTTTCCACTACCAGAACTCTCAGTGAACAAAATTTTTTCTTTTCATTGGTCAGTATGATAGTGGGTTAAAGTACACATTGTTTATCTTGTTTCGTGAACACTGAATAGGTATAATTTCAACATCATTTTCTCAATCAATCATCCTAATTGCCTATTCTTCAGTAAATCATCTAACACATTCAATGTTTATCGAATTCTTTCTAGTTCCCTACATTTACTGAAACATTAATGCATTGTGTGAGGAAATATAATAATAGTGGAATCCCATATAACCATGATAAATCAATTAAAAACTTTTTAAACATGACACCCCCTTTTTATATATGATTCAATAATTTCATCATATGTTATTAATAGCTATAATTTATTAAAATATTACAAGGCTCTTTATAAAGAGTATGTTAATTTGTGTTGACTATCTCATAGGTGTGTCATGATAGGTGTGTACTAAAGTATATTTTCATGTAGAAGTAATGAATAAATTCTATTTTATGTGGTGTTTTTAGAATTTTCACCCCTATTGACATCTGTTTCAGAGCCACATCTACTTATAATACCCAAAATATATATATATTTGAAGGAAACTATATTCTCTATCATTCAGCAAAATTCCAGAACTTTATCTTATAAATTAATTGATTTTATGTCTTATCCATTGGGATATCCCTAGATATATCCATAGTAATATTCTTAGGTATCTCACTAAATATTTCACATACTAGTTTCCAAAAGATATCAAATATTTTCTAATGGTACAAACTATTACATAACATCCATAACGTAAATATATATTGCACATTTTTACATGAATATTCAATACATTACTCAAACACTTGTTTAATGACCATAATAGATTACATCCTTTGTAAAAATGGAAACATAATATTCTAATGTGGTGAATGGTCATCCAAATTTCTCAAAAAAAATTATTTGTACTCATAACAACCATACCATACTAAAAACATTCTTTATAACATGGTTAATAGGAACATAATAAAGGGTGATATCAAATTCTCATTACAAGAAAATAAGGAGTATATGTAAGTATGGAAAAAGAATACATATATATGATCATCATAATAGCATTAGAAATCCATACCACACGTATCAATGATCATAGAAATTAACCATAGTATAAATATTGGAATTTCATAATACATGAATCATATGGGTAAAAATTATTCATGAGGGAATAAAATTTGAAAAATATACAGTCTTTTGGAATGCGCATGGGCATTTAAAATTGTGATCATGTGTAAATAAAATTGGGTTCACTCATTAAAGACATAAATTTTTACGACACGTCCTCAGGGCCCATGTCGTGACTACCCCAAGCCCGCCTTCCATAGGCCAGGGGCTGGAGACTAGCACCAAAGGCGTAAATCCCAGAAAAAGGGAAAGCATTGCCTTTATAAAAGTAAACAAACACAATAGAGTACGCAAGAGAAGTATGAACTAAGTAAAACTGGGTACAAAGTTAGTGATGAAATGTAAATGGGCCAGTATACAAACCCCACTTAAAGTATAGTACAACTGAAAAATAAAGAACAGCAATAGTAAAGTAAAAGTGCAACAACGAGTCGTCATCCAGATATCCTACCTGAAGGGTGAGTACAGATAGTCTCCTCGTGTCCTCGGTTCTGGTCGTCCGCTCTGTGTATGTCCCGCCAAGTTATCCACCACCGTGTATCGTCTAGCTACACAAGCCTTCACCTCGATCAGTGATGTCTGTCATCTGCATCCAACACAACGTATTGCAGGCATAACCCGTTCAAGGGTGAGTAAACGATACTTAGTAGGAACCCCGAGACCCCTGAAGGTCTCTCATAATCCATGATGAATAAAACACAAAGGAAAGATACAATCACGAAGTATCAAACGGCTCTACTTAGGTATATGCCCATAAATATTCCTAAGTCATCAATTACAATTTAGCTCCAACTCTCAAGCCCAAGAACAACCCAGTCCACACAGGAAAACGAGTCAATCACATCGATGATATTGATTGAAGTAAAGACTCAGCTCATAAAAGTACACTACTCACAAAGAGGGGTGGATATGATAGATGTATCCTATGAATCATCTTCCCTGCCGAAACCACATAGGATCCATTTAAATAATTCATCACTACCGAACCCATGTAGGATCATAGTATAGTAACCATCGCTAACAAACCCACGTAGGATCCATGTACAGTCATCATCGCTACCGAACCTATGGATGATTCAAGTACAGTCATCCTCGCTGCCGAACCCATGTAGGATCCATGTACAGTCGTCTTCATCATCGAACCCATGGAGGATCAAAGCACGGTAGTCGTCGCAGTCGCAGCTATCTCTAGGGTTCCCACACATAGCGTACTCGATTCCGAGAGGGTCCTCTTAATGAGTAAAGGGAGGTCGATACATCAACTGTCACGAAGTCCAGAGTGGATGTATCCCAAAGTTCTGCCTCATCATAGGGGTTTAAACCAAAGAAAACGTGTCCAAGGAACTGATTATAAGATAACAAAGACATTTTAGAAAAAGTACATGGCGTGTTAGTATGGTTACACATCGTGTCTTCAGAGCCTGTGTACTGCCCATGTACCACGACTCGTATTTAAGGGTTGTTCGTGAAAAAAGTAATACATGACATGTTGTATGGTTACACGCCAGGTATTCTGACCCCTGGTATTGTCTGTGTACCACAAACCTTGTCGAAACTTTGTTAGTGTAAAAATATTATGTACATGGAGTGCGGTATGGTTACACGCTGTGTCCAAGCATCTAGGGCTGGATACGTGTACGCTGGACATTTTCCCGTACATGGCCTCAACCCAAGTTATCAAACCCATGTAATTAGTACACGGGTTAGTTGTACCACTCTCCATGTCTGGCCGTGTGATAGTTCACATGCCCGTGTACTCCACACAATGTCCATGTATCCCCAGGTTACACACTGAGTCTCGCAAAGTTGTTTCTTCCATTCTGCGTAGAGAGTGCACATCATGCCTCTTGGCCATGTACTTCTGTCTGTGTCTATGTATTTCACAAAATACACGTCGATTCTCGCGTAGCCCCAACCTCTATGCTGTGTGGGAAGTACACACCGTGTGACAGAGGTCAGAAGCTGTGTGTTAACCGTCTGACGTCTGAAACCCTAGCCGAAAAATTTCTTCACTAAACCACGTGTTCTCTAGGAGTACACGCCATGTAGTCTGGAATTTTTTAGAAACGACGCCTCTGGCCAGCATGCCTCCCTTGATGTCGTTTCTTCATTCCGATCGTTCTTTCATCATGATACTTCAGACTTTAGGTTGCCTCGTCATCCCAAAGTCGATTCTGGTGTTTTCGGGCTTCCGATCGGCTCCAAATACATGTATTGAATTAATGTTCGAAGAACGATCGAGGAATGATCCATCCAATTCCTGTACGAATCGCTGCCCGCTATCGTCGTCACACGTCCGCTAGGTTTCCGTGATGTTGAGTCTTCAATTTTGGGATTGTTGCATCGCTTAACCATGGTAATGATCCTTTGTTCATCACCCATGAAGAACACGTAGAACATCCAATAATCACAATATTGGTGGAGGATTCGGACCATGTTAGTTTGGCCTGGTCTCTCCTCATTAGTTCGGTAGCAGGCGGTAAAAAAAAATGATTGAAATAGGATTCAATCATTGATCGAATAAAAACACACCCATGCCTCAACAAATGATGTCGAACGTCGGCGTCGCGGAAGACAGCATCATGAGGTGAGGATTCGTAGTCATCGTCAGAGTGCGTCCGAGGTGGAAGTGGCGTCTCTTCACTTGTTGCAGAGAAGATAATGGAGGTTTGTTTTCGTTCTTTGTCGGAGAGTTGGCATTCTTCAACAAAGGAGATGAACCGTTCTTCGATACTCAAGAGCCCTCTCCCCAAAATCTCAACACAACACGTTAACCCAAAAATAAAATAAGGTCAAACCTTATTTTAATTAAACACGCCAAGATTTTCAAAATACAAATTCAAACACTTAATTAATTAATGAAAGAGTTTCAATTAATTAATTAAGGTGTGTGTGTTGGGAATTTTTAATGAAGTGAGAGGGACAGAGGTAAAGTCCACATTAAATAATGGAAGTTGTCAAGTTTAAAGGGAGAGTTTTATGAGAGTTAAGAAAGAGTTATGGGAATGTGAGAGGTTGGGGCTCGTGTGGTCCCCATCTCAAAAATATCCTTACATGGGTAGTTAAGATCTTGTGGGTCTCATACTAACACCCCCATATAGGATACAACCACTTAATATATTAAAATAAAATTGTCCCACAATTTTATTCACTTCTCAATAAATTCACAAATTTTAACTTCACCTCCCGAGCAAATGCATCTACAGTTAAAGTTCTCTTAAACAATTACCGGCACAGCGAATTCATCAGTGCCCTCAGATTTTAATTCCGAGCACCGGTTCAAAAGATAGAAAAACCCACTTTTTCATCACCCGCCTTCACCAAAAGGAGGGAAGGGTCAGCAGATTGTTAGGCCCTTCATTCTTTAAGTTGAAGGAGAGATAATGACCCTTGAAACCTTCCTTCAATAGGTCCCGGAGTGGTGACCTGCACCAAGGGAATGGAATCTCACACTAAATGGAAGGAATTACCCTTTTTTATTTTAATAGGACCGGGAGAAAAGACAGTGAATCCCACAACACCAAACTGAAAGTAAAATTAAATCCAAGAACCATTACCAATTCTTGTTACAAAAGTAAAATCCATAATGTATAAGGAGACTACAAAGAAAAATTTCCTAAAGAATGAACAACAACAACTGCGATGATCTATCACAATGTCTGAGCTAGTACGATCCAGCACGATCCCTGAAATCTTCCTGGAAACCTCAATGCAGTTTTATATATGTTTGGTGAGCATACAAGTATACATAGTAGGGAAATACCAAAGACTCTCGTGAAAAATTGGGGAGGCTTACTAATTCCCTATGAGAAAAGAGATAACAAGCACCTATCAAGGAAAATAACCACCCAAGACTCACCAAGGCACAATCCCCAAATAACGCAAGTCAAGTAATGTATAGTAATAGCACATCGATGTTTGGGTACCCCGTTCCACTTTCCCACTGGTTATTGAAGACAACATACGCATCGAACCAATCCCACCATTCTTATCACAGTCCCACGGCCATACCCCGCCCACACACACCTGGGCCACAACCACGCATCCCTCCCGCAAACACCTGGGCCACAACCACTAACTCACCCATAGACACCTGGGCCACAACTGTCACATGTATCCATGCCTGCAAACACCTAGGCCAGAACAACCACTGCCATGCCCGAAAACACATGGGCTAGAAGAACTACAGCCACGCCAGAAGACACCTGGGCCTCATCCCGTAGATACGTGGAAAACCACCTACCTGCACACACCAGGGCCAACCACCACACTACCCTACCCGAAGATTCTTGGGCGAATAATGGACTTCATGCCATCACAGCCTTCCCGTATAGTTTTGGGCTATTTGGGAATGGGAGCAGAAAAGGAGCTAATAACCAACTACTCATAAGAGTGTTGGGAAAACACCCCCCCCCCCCATGAAATGGGAGTGTTCGGCACTAAGTGCTCAACATGTATGGGGAACGATTAAGAAACACAAAAACTACATGTATATGTATAGGTAACAAGAACTCACCGAATATAGGTTTTTTTAAAAAAATCCTAAAGAACACTATCCTTACTATTTATTCATAAGATAAGAGATCGTCACCCAAGCCCAAGTCACAACTCACAACAAACCAAATCCCCATCTGTCCCATCTTTGTCATCATGTTCTGTAATAATTTTTAAATAAGTTTCTGCCCTACTGGGAAACTAACAGCTTATGAACAAACCAAGGGAAAAAGATACCGCCAACAAAAATTGAAGCATTCACACCTGGTACTATTGAAAATTCACAACAAAAAAGGGATAAGGGACATCCCTCAAAGTACTAGAACCAATGAAAACCCCAAGATACAGCCCCATGTCCCCAAAAAATCCAGGAGCAAATGGTTTCTTAACAACAGAGGATCCCACCCCAATTTTTGATACAAACAGATGATCTCATCCTCACCCACATCACCCCTAGCAATCTAATACCATATCCAAGAAAACCATAAGGCCACCTATACTCGGCCCGTGGAGGAAACAAACCAATCCAATACCACCAAAATAAGGCAAAATCAATAGGTATTTTCAGATTTAAAGGATTTAATACACTCCATGATTTCAATTACACTAGGATTAAACCAGGGATATCATAGAAAAGGAGTTGATCCTAGTGCTTCCAATTTATTTAGCAAAATATACGTAATTAACCAATTTCCTTTACCCAGCTAAGGTTTCCCAACCAAAATAAAAGCCATTTAACCATCACTAGGGCTAAGTGTTTATTAGTCCACAGAGAAAGACCACCAACGACCATGATTTTTAGTAGGCATAAGCTTGCACAATTCAGATATCATTTATCTTGAAAGAGGATAAAAATAGAGCAACATCATCGATCACACCCCTACCCTTCATTCTGTAGAATCTATTTATTATATTCATTAAAGTTTGGTTCATCCAATTCTACATAAGCAGTAGCGTACCCACACCGTAATATACAAATAATGGATAGAAGAAGGTGGAACCCCTACCTGACGATCAATTATCAACGTTAAGTCCTCGCGTGGAAACTGGAAAATAGGAGTGGCATGAACTCTACGGAACGCGATAAAGGAAAACTTCGGAATAGGGGTACGGCTCGTCGGGAGGAAGGGTACTCCGAGCAGGATGATCGATAAAAGAAACATAAGGAGAATATTTTAGGTTATAAAGGCTGATAAGGGCTGAGATACAGCACTCCCAGATGGTTAAGATATGGAGAGAAACCGCGTAAGGAGCGTGATCGTTGGTTTACCATGTGGCTGGGACACCCCACACGTCATTAACGGGTCCCTGCCTTTTGGGGCGGTTTAAACTGACGACACATCATGGTTTTTTCTCATTTAAGTGGTACCTCACCAATCATTTAATTTAAGCGGGCATTAATGGGCTTTAAAATAGGATTAAAGGTGTCCAAACGTGTTTTAAAATCCAATTTTCAGAAAAAGAGTGGCCACTGGGAAAACCCGTGGTCACCAATAGGCTAGGTCTACCGGTAGCCCGATCCACCAGTAAGATGAGGCTACCGGTTGGCCAAATCTACCGGTAGACTGAGCCACTGATAATCTGAAGCTACTGGTAGGCCGAGCTACCAGTAGGTTGTGCTACGGGTTGGCCGAGATACCGGTTGGCCGCTGCTACCGGTAAGCCAAGCTACCGGTACGCCAAGATACTGGTAGGCCTGCTACTAATAGACCGAGCTACCGGTAGACCGAGCTACCTGTAGACCGAGCTATCGATTGACCGAGCTACCTGTAGACCGAGCTTCCGTTAGACCGAGCTACCAGTAGGTCGAGCTACCGGTTGGCAAAGGCTACCGTTATGCTTCACCGAGAAGCTGTGATAGCTTCCCAGACTACCCAAAACACCTAAAAACAAATTTTTACTAATTAAGGGCCCCATGACCCCGAGCCATTAAATCTGATTCTTTTCAAACTATTCTCGTCCCCGAGAAAATAAGAACAAACCAGAAGAAGAAAAGTGGGTTCCAAAAAACAACCCTCTAAAGATACTTCTCAGGGGAAACCCATGAGTTCTTCCAAAGATGGAAAAGAACCCCTCCTATATCCAGGAACACTCACCCAAAGTCATCAACCACAATGTTCACAACAAGAACAAGGATCACACTATCCAACACATGAGTTAGGGACTCCCCTCTTCCATGTCAGGGGATTATCCACTTTGCATAGCACTGACTCGCCCGCACGGGTTTAATCGCATCCACATTAATGTGTCCTAATTAGAAGTCAAGTTTTACCCATCATCACACATTCGCACACACACAGAGAACATGGTATAGATCATCTAATAGATAGGAAAAACAGGAATAACATATATTAAAGCACAAAGTACAATATCTCAAGGAGAAGAACAAAAACAACAAGTCAAAATAGCTCTGGGTTCTGAATGCGTAATTGGGACTCCCGCTCCCATGTACTCTCTTCCAGGCCACCATTCCTCAACAACACATGAACCAAGGGGATGGTTTTTCCACGATGAAATTTCTCCTTATGATCCTCGATCTTGATTGGTCGTTCTATGAAGGTCGCATCATCTTTAACATCTAACTCTCCCCAATCGATGACATGGGATTCGTCGTGCAGATATCAACAAAGCTGGGACACATTGAATACATCGTGTATCCTTAGTAGTGGCGGCGGTAGTGCTAGCTGAAAATCGACTTCACTGACCCGCCGCAATAGTTCGAAGGGTCCGATGAACCTGGGAGAAAGATTACTTCCCCTGCCGAACCTCTGCTATCCACGTCGATGAGAGACCTTCCAGAACACGTGTTCCCCATCCTCGAACTCCAATGGTCTCCTCCTATTATCAGCATATGACTTCTGTCAGTCCTGAGCCACCATCATCATTTCTCGTATAAGCTGAACCTTCTTTTTCGTTCTCTGCATGACCTCCAGGCCAAGAACAAATGCTTCTCCATCATCATTCCAGCACACGGGTGAGCGACACAACCTTCCATATAGGGATTCGAATGGGTCCATGCCAATGGTAGAGTGATGTAAATTATTGTATGAGAACAATACCAGAGGCATGTGTAGCACCCATGATCACCCAAAGTCGAGAATACATGCCCGCATCATGTCCTCCAAGGTATGGATGGTGCGCTCAGTTTCCCCATCTGTCTGGGGGTTGAGAGTACTGTTAAGACATAGTTGGGTACCAAAAGCATGCTGCAATCCCCTCCAGAGTCGTGAGGTAAAACGTGAATCCCTTTTCAAGACTATGGAACTCAGAATTCCATGCAACCACACTACCTCGTCCACATACTTCCGTGCTAGAGCATCCACTCCACTAGACTATTTAATTGAAAGAATGTGGGCCGACTTTGTCAATCGGTCCACCACTACCCAGATGGCGTCATATCCCCCTTGCACCTTGGGTAGCCGCATGACGAAATCCATTGAGATGTCATCCCACTTCCACTCGGGGACATCTAAAGATTGAAACAACCCGCCTGGAACACGGTGTACAGCCTTTACCTGCTGACACACTAAACACATGGCCACAAACTCTGCCACTGCTCATTTTACTCGGGGTCCCCAAAGATTTCTCCTCAGACCATGGTACATCTAGGAAACTATTGGGTGTACTGCTAGGGGTGAGTTTTCGAACTCACTATGAACCTGGCCGTGCATCACCTATGGAACAAACAACATTCCTCGTAGAAGAATCCGGTTCTGACCATCCTCCATCCACCCTTCCGGAGCATTGCACTGGTCATCTCTCTCATGCATCACTTCGCACTCTTGGTCTCCCCACTGAGACTCCTCCACTTTCCACAAAAGAGATGATTGCACTATCATCTGATACAGGAATCCTCTACTACTATACATCCTTGCATCTAGGGGAAAGGCCCCCAACTCCTCCATCACCTTCCAAGCATCCGTCGACTCTTGGACCGCATCTTTCTGGGACCTCCTTCTCAAAGCATCGGCCACTACATTCCTTTTTCATGAAGTGTAGTAAATTTCAAAGCCATAATCCTCGAGGAACTCCATCCACCTTTGCTGCCGTAAGTTTATGTCCCACTGGGAGAAGACATACCTCATGCTTTTGGGATCCTTGAAGACCACAAAGCATTCTCTGATGAAGTAATGTCACCATATCTTTAGTGATAAAATGACCACTGCAAGTTCCAGATCGTGGGTGGCATAATTACGTTCATGGGGGTGTAGCTTCCTATACCCATAAGAGATCATCCCTTATTGCTGCATCAATACACATCTGAGGCCTTTCCCTAACGAATCACAGAACACCTCAAAAGCCACCCCTTATTCTTGTAATCTCATTACTGGGGCACTGACCAATTCCTTCCTTCTGATAGCCGATGTCTGCCTCGCACTGCTCAATCCATACGAAAACCTGGTCCTTCTTCGTCAAGGCTGTCAAAGGGGCTGCAACTCAGGAGAAGTGGGGTACGAACATCTGATATTAACCATCCAGCCCGAGGAAACTGCGAACCTCTGCCACATTCTTGTGTTCTGCCCAAGAAAAAACCACCTCATCCTTTGATGGTTCCACCACTACCCCTGTTCAGACACTACGTGCCCAAGGAAGTGTACTTCTCGCACCCAGAACCTGCATTTCGACAACTTCTCATAGAGCGGGTGCTTTCGTAGGACCTCCAAATCCATCCTCAGATGCTCTATGTGGTCCTCCTCTGATCTTGAATAGATCGGGATGTCGTTGATGAACACAACTATGAACCGATCCAGGTACTCCTGGAAGATGGAGTTGATAAGCCCCGTGAACAAAGTCGGGGCATTCGTAACACCGAAAGGCATGACTACAAACTCGAAGTGCCCATATCTGCACCTGAAGTCCATATTAAAGATGTCTCCATCCTTCACCCTCAACTGCTGATATCCAGGCCATAGTTCAATCTTTGAGAACCATCCCACCCCTTTTAGCTGGTCAAAGAGATCTTCTATCCTCAGAAAAGGGTAGTGGTTCTTGATCGTTACCTGATTCAGCCTCCTGTAGTCTTTGAAAAACGTGAGACCACCATTTTCCTTCAATGAGATCTAGACTAGAGCACCCAATGGTGATTCAATTGGTCGAACAAAACCCTTCTTCATGAGATCTTCGATCTAAATACGCAACTCTCTTAGCTTCGAAGGCGCCATCCAATAGGGATCCCTCGAAATTTGACGAGCCCCAACCTGCAAGTATATCCCAAACTCGATATCATGTCGAGGGGGTAGAGTCGTCACCTCCTCAGGGAAGATGTCCATAAACAAACTGAAAATCCCTGGTACTTCCACCATCTCAGCATCTACTGACTCTGCTGATAGCTTGGCTAACAAGGAAAGGAGGGTTTCATCTCACCTACTACCCTTTTGGCCACTCCACTTGTCGTGGAAAGTAACACATTGCCCACACATGTCTGAGAACACAACCCTTCCTTGGAATCAGTGGATGATGGAACACACCGAGAACAGCCAGGCGATGCCTAGGATGACATCGTATGACTGTATCTGTAGCAGTAGTAGATATCTGACCGTCTGATGTGGCCCTATCATCAGTCTGCATCCTCACCAATCATAATAAAAGTCGTTCTGACCTCCAAATGGTGTGCTCATCACCAGGGGAACTGGAAGTATCTCAAAATTAAGACCTCAATAACGGGCATAGCGGGTGAAATAAAGGAGTGTGAAGCTCCGGTGTTTAACAAGGTGTAAGAAAGGGTAATTAAAAACTGATCGTACCTCGAAGAACCTCTGGTCCCGCTGGAACTGCTGCCTCCGCAACATGCAACTGTCCACGCCCAGCTCCTATGCCCCTCAGTTTTCGGCTGCCTCCCTGACCATTCCCTGGTTGAGGTCCTTGAGGAGCACTATGAGGTCGGCCTCCCCCTTCAACATCTTCCCTCAGAGGAGCGGGAGCTCGCTGCCCCTGCTGCTGCTACTGGAAGAGCTTAGCTGGAAGCTGCTGCTGAGACGGGTGTTGGGCCTATCCGCCACTGTCGTACTTAACAAAGTCATGGCACTGATTCCAGAGATGACCATGGCTCCCACAGATGAAGCATTGTGGTCCTAGGCCCGAAGGGAAAGGGAGAGGACTGGGGGACCAGAACTGGAACTGCTGCAGCCAGCTACCTGCTGTTCCGAACCTAGAGGGTCATGATGCTAGAGGTCTGGTGCTCAAGGATTTTCCCTTTGACGGGCCTAGCTAAATCCCCTCTCGTGACACACCGCCTAGCATGTGCATCCTCTCCACCAACTCAACCTTATTTTAGACCTCCATGTATGTTGGCAAGGAGAAGGGGGTAACGACGTGCTAGAGGGAGTGTCAGAGCACCTCCTCTAAACATATTTCCCGGGACTCCTCATCTAGAAAGAGGTATGGGGAAAAGTGGTGGAGGTCCTTGAACTTGATCCCCAACTCCCTTACCGACATACTCCCTTGTTGGAGGGAGAGTATCTCATACATCTTATCTTCCTTCATCATAGAAGAGAGGAATTCTGCCCAGAACTACATCTCAAAACCATCCCATGCCACCTCAACCTCTCTCCACTCCCCCACGTAGAGCGTCCACCACTGGCGCGCTACTCCCCGCATCTGGATGACAGCCAGAGTATCCCTGTACTCGGTCGGAGCCTGAATCAAGCCGATGGCTATCACCAGCTCTTCTAGCCAGCCCTCCGTATTAATGTCAGAGGTGCTACCCTCGTACTTCTTGAGGGTCTGTCGATGGAAGGCTCGAAGTGTCTTCTGTCTCTGGTCATCCTTCTCCTCTCGATCAGCCCTCTACTGATCGGCCAAGTCATTCTTTTGGGCCTTTATCGCCCGTACAACTCATTGTCATCTCCTAGGTGCCATAGCTGCAAGGTAAAAAAAGAATGCCTAAGCCCAAGTGGTGCAGAATATTACCCTAAAAACTTCTTAATCTTATTATTTATTTCAAATTCCTAAAAACACCCCAGAAACAAGAGAACACAAGTCATTATGATAAATGTACCTTTCCTAGGGTCTCTACCCTGCAATCAGTGTGGCCTCACTTGGTCATTCGGTAGGCCAGAGTACTTGCGTCAGATCATGGGGGCCCTAAAATCCCATGTCCTAGCCGGTCTTCCCTGGACTAATTCACACACCAAGGTCACCCAACACCATTTACCTACCATCCCATGCAATCCTCACTATGCCTAACTCTAGACTCCATCCTATCTCTCAACCATCACCTCTGATACCATTCTGTCATGACCCTTCTTCACCTAAAGGAGGGAAGGGTCAGCTGATTGTCAGGCCCTTCCTTCATTAAGTGTATGGAGAGATAATGACCCCGAAACCCGCCTTCAATAGGTCTCGGAGTGGCGAATAACCCCAAGGGAAAGAAATCATACACTAAATGGAAGTCATTACCCTTAGTTTTCTTTTAATAGGATCGAGAGATAAGATATTGAATCCCATAACACCAAAATGAAAGAAAAAGTAGAGCCAAGAAACATTCCCAAAGTGTGTTACAAAAGTAAAATCCATAATGTATAAGGAGAATACAATAAAAATACCCAGAAGAAAGAAAAATAGAAACTACGATGATCTTTCATAAGGTCCGAGCTAGTACGGTCTAGTACGATCCCTGAAATCTTCCTAGAAACCTGAAAGCAATTTTATATACATAGGGTGAGCATACAAGTATACTCAGTAGGGAAAAACCTAAGACTATCATGTACAAGTGGGGAGGCATACTAATTCCCTTTGAGAAACATTATAACCACACACCTATTAAGGAATCTAACCACCCAGGCCTCACCAAGGCACACTCCCCAAATAACGCAAATCAAGTAATGTATAGTAATAGCACATCAATGTTTGGGTATGCCGTGCCACATTCCCAGTGGTTATTGAAGACATCCTACGCATCGAACCAATCCCACCATTCTTATCATAGTCCCACTACCGTACCCCACTCGCATACACCTAGGCCACAACCGCACTTCCCACCCTCAAACACCTGGGCCACAACCACTAACTCGCCCACAGACACTTGGGCCACAACTGTCACACGTAACCATACCTGCAAACACCTAGGACAGAACAACCACTTCCATGCCTGAAGACACCTGGGATAGAAGAACTACCGCCACACTCGAAGTCACTTGGGCCTCATCCCGAAGATAATTGGGAAACCACCTGCCTACACACACCCAGTCCAAACACCACACTACCCTTCCCGAAGATTATTGGGCTAATAATGGACTTTAGGCCATCACAGCCTGCCCGTAGAGTCTTGAGCTATTTGGGAAAGGGAGAAGAAAAGAAGCTAAAAACCAGCCACTCATAAGAGTGTTGGGAAAAACTCCCTCCCCCAATATAGGTTTTTCATTAGACAACCTAAAGAACACTATTAGTACTATTCATTCATAAGAGAAGAGAACAACACCCAAGACCAAGTCACAACTCACACCAATCCAAATCCCCATTTGTCCCATCCTTGGCTTCATGTTCAGTAATAATGTCAAAATACGTTTCTGTACTACTGGGAAACTAACAGCTTAAGCAAAAACCAAGGGAAAAAGTTACATCCAAAAAAAATTTATGAATTCACACCTGGTTCTATTGCAATGTCACAACAACACATGGATAAGGGAGATCCCTCGAAGTGCTGGAACCAACGAAAATCCCATGATACTTCCCCATGTCCCCCAAAAAATACAGTAGCCAACGGTTTCTCAACAACAGAGGATCCCACCCAAATTCGTGATACTAACAGAGGATCCCATCCTCACCCACATCACCCCCTGAAATCTAAGCCCCTATCCAAGGAAACCATAAGGTCACCCGTACTCAGCCCATGGAGGAAACAACCAAACCAATACCACCAACACAAGGCAGACTCAACAGGTATTTTCAAATTTAACGGATTTAACACACTCCATGATTTCAATTCCACTAGGCATAAACTTGGGTTATCCTAGAAAAGGAGTTGATCCTGGTGCTTCCAATTTATTTATCCGAATATACGTAATTAACCAATTACCTTTACACAATAAAAGTTTCAAAACCAAAATACATGCCATTTAAACATCACAAGGGCTAAGGTTTTATTAGTGCATCGAGAAAGACCACCAACGCCATGATTTTCAGTAGGCCTAAGCAAGCACAATTCAGAAATCATTAATCATGAAAAAGGATAAAAACAGAGTAGCATCATCGATCATACCCCTCCCCTTCATTCTTTAGAATTCATTTATTATCTTCATTAAAGTTTGGTTCATTCAATTATACAAAAAGAGTAGTGTACCCACCCCCACAATATACATAGAAAGGAGTGACATAGATTAAACCCCAACCTGACGATCGATGATCAACGTTAAGTCATCGTGTTGAAACTTGAGAAAAGGAGTGGTAGGAACTCCACAGAACGCGATAAAGGAAAACATCAGAACAGGGGTACGGATCATCAGGGGGAAGTGTACTCCGAGCAGGATGATCGTGAAATGAAATGTAGGGAAAATATTTTAGGTTATAAATTTTGATAAGGGCTGAGATATAGCACTCCCAGAGGGTTAAGAATTGGAGAGAAACCTTGTAAGGAGCGGGGTCGTGGGTTAACCATGCGGCTAGGACACCCCACACGTCATTAAAGGGTCCCCACCTTTCGGGGCAGTTTAAACCGACGAAACCTCATGGTTTTTTCTGATTTAAGGGGTACCTTAACAATAATTTAATTTAAAATGGCATTAATGGGCTTTAAAATAGGAATAAAGGGGGAAAACGCGACTTAAAATCCAATTTGCGTAAAAAGAGGCCCCACTGGGAAAACTCGTGGCCACCAGTAGGCTAGATCTACCGGTATGCTAAGCCACCGGTAAGCCGAGGCTACAGGTAGGCCAAGCTACCGGTTGGCCAAAGCTACCGGTAGACCGAGCCAAAGGTAAGCTGTGGCTACCAGTAGGTCGAGCTACCAGTAGGCCGAGCTACTTGTAGGTCATGGCTACCGGTAGGCCGAGCAACCGGTAAGGCGATCTAATGGTAGGCCACGGCTACATGTAGGCCGAGCTACCGGTACGCCGAGCTACCGTTAGGCCTGCTACTAGTAGATCAAGGTACCGGAAGGCCTGGTACCAATAGACCGAGCTACCAGTAGATCGAGCTACCGATCGGTCGAGCTACTGGTCGGCCAAGGCTACCGTTAAGCTTCACCGAGAAGCTGTGATAGCTTCCCAGACAACCTCTAACACCTAAACATCAGATTTTTACTATGTAATGGACCCCAAGTCCCCGGGCCATTACAAACTCGTTCGTTCACTAATCTTACCCGATCTAAACTTTGGAACTTGATTCCAGGCACACCGGGTCTCAAGATCAAGTGCTGTCAGAAGCCACAGACTCGCAAAATTCCAACGTATTTAAGAAAAAAATTTCCATTAAATTTCTGGGTCTTTACATTACCCCCACCACATGTTTTTACGTTCCCGTTATGCTACATCATAAATTAGGGAAACAAATACGGGTAATGGGCACGCATCTGAGCCTCCCGCTCACATGTGCTCTCCTGGAGGTTCCCGTGCTGCAAACGATTGTGCACTAGAGGAATTGACCGTCCACATAGGACCCACCCTTATTTATCCTTGATCTCCTCTTGTACCTCTACAAATGACACCTCGTCATCGATGTCTAGATCCCCGTGATCAATGATATGTGTCGGGTTGTGCACGTATCTCCTCAGCTGAGATATGTGGACGACGTCGTGCACCTGGTGCAACTGAGGTGGAAGGGCCCGGTGATAAGCCACCTCGCCTACCCTGCCGTGGACCTGAAATGGTCCGATTAAGCGCAGAGATAACATTCCCCCTGGCCAAATCTCTGTAATCCACGTCAACATGAGACCCATAAGAAAACATGGTTTCCATCCTCGAACTCTAGTGGTCTCCGCTGCCTATCAGCATAGGACTTCTGTCTGCTCTGTGCAGTCCTCATTCGCTCCTCGGTGGTCTTCACTTTCTCCTTCATAGCCTGGACCATCTCTAGTCCTACGAGTGCTGACTCCCCAGGGTTAGTCCAGCACAGAGGTGATCTTCATGTTCGGTCGTTCAATGCCTTGTATGGTGCCATCCCGATGGTGGAGTGGTACTTGTTGTTGTACGTAAAATCCACCAGGGGTACGTGATCCTCCCAGCTACGACCAAATTCAAGGACACATGCACGAAGCATGTCCTCGAGAGTCTGAATGGTCCTCTCCGTCTATCCATCCGTCTGAGGATGAAAGGTGGTTCTCAGTCATAGCTGTGTCCTGAATGCCTCCTACAACCCCTTCCAGAGATGGGAATTAAAGAGAGCATCTCAATCAGAGACAATAGTAGATGGCATACCATGAAGCTGTACTATCTCTTGAATGTAGAGGCATCCCAATCTCTCTGTTGTGCCCTACTCTCTAATAGGTTGGAAGTGGGAAGACTTGGTGAGTCGGTCGATGATCACCCAGATGGACTCATGCCCTCTGGAAGTATGAGGGAGCCCCTTCACGAAACCCATAGATATCCCATCCCACATTCACTCTGGGACCTCTAAGGGCTGCACCAAGCCTGTCGAAACCTGGTGCTCCACTGTCACCTACTGGCAGGTGAGGCATCATGAAATGAACTATTCCACAACCTTCTTTATACCCAGCCACAAGTGCTGTCATCTGAGATCCTGGTACATCTTTTCTAGTCCATGATGTACCACCAAAGGGGAAGTGTGAAACTCTATCAACACCTCCTCCTATAATGCAACTGGTACTATGGTACGTCCACTGAATAGGATGAAGTGCCTTCCTCCTACATAAAATCAATCAGGTTCTTGCCCTGTGGATATCTGTGCACATCGCATCTCCCAGTCAACGTCCCCACGCTAAGCCTCTCGGACCCGCTGATGTAGTGGAGGAGTGACAATGAGTGACTGTAGAAAGGCTACTCCATCTCAATCTACAAAGGATATCTGCAATGCAGCTAGTTTCTCTGTCGCCTCTCCAAGTAGCTGAATGCCCGATCTCCTACTAAGAGCATCAACTACCATGTCCCCCTTCCCAGGAGTATAGACTACCACAAATTCATAGTCCTGGAGGAACTCAAGCCATCGCTGTTGTCTCAGGTTCAGGTCCCTCTACCAGACGTTGTACCTGAGACTCTAGTGGTCAGAGAAAACTATAAAGCGCTAACCCATCAGATAGTGCCTCCACATCTTCAAGGCAAAGACTACAACTTCAAAATCCAGGTCATGGGTAGCATAGTTCTGCTCGTGCTACCTCAAATATCGTGAAACATAAGCGATCAGTGCACGCTCCTGTATCAGGACACACCTGAGTCTGGTCCCCGATGCATCATAGTAAACTATGTATCATACGCCCTCCTCTGGTAGCCTCAAGATGGGTGCACTGGTCAATCTCCGCCTCAGCTTTTGGATGCTCTGCTGACATCTATCTGCCCATACGAAGGGTTTCCCCTTCTTTATCAAAGATGAAAGTGGTGCTTCAACTCTGGAGAATTCTGGCACAAATCTCCGATAGTACCCAGCCAGACCTAGGAAACTTCTCACCTCCATCACGCTCCAGGGTGGCTCCCAAGCAAGTACTGCTTCGATCTTCTCATGATCCATAGCAACTCCTGCCTCATACATGACGTGCACCAATAGGTGGACCTCTCAAATCCAGAATCGACACTTCGAGAGCCTACCATAAAGCTGGTGCTCTCAGAGTGTGTCCAGTACAACCGCAAGTGGTAGGCGCACTCCTCCTCAGTAGGCAAGTAAATCAGTATGTCGTCGATAAAGACTATGACAAATCGATCAATGTAATGTTGGAAGATCCTATTCATGAAAATCATGAACACTACCAGTGCATTGGTTAGGCCGAAAGGCATAACCAAGAACTCATAGTGGCCATACGGACACCAGAAGGCCGTCTTCTACACACCATCATCTCGAACTCTGAGTTGATGATAGCCTGACCTGAGGTATATCTTCGAGAACCATCATGCTCCCTTGAGTTGATCAAAGAGGATTTCAATCATCGAAAGAAGATACTTGTTCTTTACGGTCACCTGATTCATGTGACAGTAGTCGATACATAGTCGTATGCTCCCATATTCCTTCTTGGAGAATAAAATCGGAGAATCACTGGGTGAAAAAATGGGTCGGATGTATCCCTTTCCCTACAAGTCCTCCAGTAGTTCCTGCAACTAACGAAGCTTAGCGGGAGCCATCCGATATGCTGGCATAGATTTCGAGGTTGTCCCAAGGTACAGGTAAATGTAGAAATCTACCTCTCTGTGAGGAAGTAGTCATGGAACATCGTCAGGAAAAACATCCATATACTGATCCACCACAATAGGAAAACTTGGACTCCGCACATCAACTGATCCTAAGATGAGACTAGCCAACTGATGGTGATAGGATGCCATCAGCTCTGCATAAGTCTATTCGGTGCTGCAATGGCTCCCTTCTCATTGGTGAAGGTGAACCTGCTCCCATCTGTGCGAACACACCACACATTGCACCTAATACAGTCAATCTGTGCATGGACTATAGATAACTAGTCCATACCCAAGATGACGTCGTACGACCTCGACGCTGCTAGAAGAAGATCTCAGCCGAAGCTCTCACCTCCTAGAGTAACCTCACAATGACGAAACCCATGCGTAATCATCGAGTCTGCTCCTGTAGGAGTCTCTAGCTTTAAGGATCTAGCCAACATCTCTGTCAGAATCTCCGAGCTCCAAGCAAGGGCAGCGACAATAAAATAATGACTTGATGTGGTGTCTATAAGAACTACAACAAGGGTGGAGTAGACACAGATAGTACCTCGAATCATCATAGGTGCGCTATGGTTGTAGGCTTCCACTGCATAAAGGTGAGCCTCCCTCTATCCTCTAGCTCCCTGTGGTCGAGGTGATCTTCCTGGTGGTGGTGGTTGTAGAGCCTCGAAGCGTCGTCCACCACTTGCTGCTCGGCCAGATCCTCCGCCTTGTCCACCTGGTCCCTATGGACCACCACAGTCGAACCTCTGCCTCTGCCTGGGTGGTACCTCAACCGTATGTTGTTCCTATGCATGGAGGTTCAGGAAGTCACGATCCATGTGGCTCTTCCTACTGCATGCATATAACTACCTGCCTCTTGTACGACTAGCCCTACTGTGTGTTCCCCGCACCTCCGAACCTATAATATGAGGTTTCCCACTTGATGGTCGGGTTCACTTGGACCTCTACGACATCAGTCTACAGCCAACAGCAATAGACTCCACTACGTGTCGCCATGCGGCATGCCTCACTGCTGGCGTTGGCTCATCAAGGAAGTTCTCCACAAGAAGGGCTCGCTCCAGTACTCCTATCAGCATCCGAATGTTGGGGGAGATCATCGGAGCCCTGATCTCATGCCTCAGTCCCTGCTCGAATGTTCGGGCCTAGAAGAATGGGTCTCGTACCATATCTGTGGAGTAGCGTGAGAGGTTGGTAAACCTCACCGAGTACTGGGCTATTGTCATGCTACCCTGCCACAGTTGTAGTAACTCATTGATGCGCACCGCAGGGAGGGTGGCTAGAACGAACTTCGAGCGGAATAGGCTCTTGATGTCCATCCAATGTAGAGATGCCTCATCATGCATCTGGAGCATCAAGCTCCACCATCTACCTACTTTTGTGTGCAAGAGACTCACTGTAAGGATCACTATAAGATCTACTGGTGTCCCTACCAATCTGAGGACTCGGATGATAGCCTCCAGCCAATCCTTGGATGCCTGAGGTTCTGTCTCTCCGCGGAACCTGGGTGGCCTCTATCGCTGAAACTCATGCAACACATTCAGGCGGTGTGCACTCTCTGCTACTCAGGCTAGTGGTATTGGTGGCCCAGCAGGTAAAGGTAACTCCAGTGCCTCCGCTGTAATGGGGCCCTGCACCGAGGCATCGTAGCTCGATGAGCTTCCATCTCGCACAAAGCTCGGAACCGTAGCTAGCTACCTTCGTGGGGCCATCATGAAAAGTAACAGATGCACCATGGTTAACAAAGTATACCTGCTGAGTTGACATAATGTAGTCACAAGAAATCATTTGAAACACACATGCAATCAATGTTTTCATGCACTGGGTCGGAAATCTGAAGTCAGGTTCCTGGTGTATGGATACGTTGGCCGCCGCACCAACAATGGACTCCATGTACTGATAAACACACTCAATGCGCTTTCCATTATTGCTTCACAGAATGAAAATATCAGAGTCCTGAGTTTTGTGGTAGAACCGAATCCTTTGATACCAATTTTTCACGACCCGTCCTCGGGGCCCATGCCATGACTACCCAAAGCCCGCCTTCCATAGGCCAGGGGTGGGAGACTAGTACCAAAGAAGTAAATCCGGGAAAAAGGGAAGGAATTTCCTTATAAAAGTAAACAAACACAATAGAGTATGCAAGTAAAGTAAGCATTATGAAACTCTGGGTATAGATTAAGTGTTGAAAAGTAAATGGGCAATTATACAAACCTAACTGAAAGTATAGTACAACTAAAAAGAAAGTACAACAACAGTAAAGTAAAAAAGCCACACCAATTCATCCTCTGGAAAACCCACCTAAAGGGTGGGTACAGAAAGGCTCCTTGTGTAACACCACATGCTCCCACGATACACTTTTCTTTGAATAATACAGTAGCGTGCATTATACGCAACTTCGAGTTCTAACATGCACACCACAACCAATCAAAGTAGATGTTATGAATTGTAATACCCACATTTTGGAATTTTATAAATTTTATCATTCAAAATGGACTTCATTTTTGGATTCATAATATTGATATTATCCTAGGGTGAAATTTTGGTATTTTTCTGAAAACATTTAATTTTTGATAAATAGTGAAAAAACACTTAGTTATAGTTTAAGACCGAATTTTTATTTAAATAATTATTTATATTATTTAAATTTAATTAACGTCAAAATAGATACATAATACCTATATAAGATAAATTTAATTCATTTTAGTTGGTTTATCATAATATTAGATATATAATAATTTTATTTAACTTTTCACCGTCTTTTACCCACCTCCTAGGAGAATTTGGAAATTCACATAAAACATAATTTTACGACATCTGTGAGTCAAATTTCTAAAATGTGAGAGACATGGTTAATATCAAGGAGTAAAATATGGTTCAATGAGATGAAAATAATTTTTGGTGAATAGTAACTTTTTACTTTTATTTGCCACGGTTAAAAGTTAATAGGGTAATTAAGGGTAAAAATGATATTAATATTACCCTAACACATGTCCTAATTCTATTGGACAAGTGTATCTCGACCAAAAACAACCTTAGGAATAAAATATTTTCATTTAGGTCCACTTGTATTAGATGAGGACATTAATTTTTATTTAATTCAATGAAGCGGTAAAAGAGTTAAAATCAATGTTTAATAACTAAGAAAATTTTAATATAGGGTTATACATAAGATAAATTCTATTCTAAATATTAATTAGAAAGCTAAAAAGATTTTCTACATAATGGTATTTTATTTATAAATTTTAGACGTTAAATAATTTAATTTATTTATGACACAATGGTGATGTAGTAATTACCTAATTAATGAAATATTAAAATAATTGATATTATAAATATCAAATTAAATGTAATTTGAGACTCTTTATGAATTACAATAATTTTATAGGTTAATATGAAATACTAGTATTAGTTATATAAATTTTTTTCAAAGTAATAATGCTGTTATGAAACTATCAAAAACAAAATACCCAATAGTGTCAAAATTGACATAAAAGTGTTTTTTAACGAATATTATATTATTAATTTATATTCTATTCCAAAAAATCTAAGGTTCGGCCAACGGACTTGTATCATGATAGGTGTATCATTAATGGACCACTTGGGAGTCTCTTGGTTGTATATAGTATGTTTATTACCTATATAATATAAAAATACAAAGTGATATGGTAAATGTTAAAGTAATTAACTAAGAGTTAAAACTAAAAGATAAGGCTAATATAGTGACCCAAACCAATCTAAAACCTTTTGGATGAGTGGTTTTCGACCTATCCCCACCTTAAAATTTAAATAATCCACTTTTGATCAATTATAAACCTAATATGAATTTATTATAAAATAATATTTCTATCTTTTCCAAAGGTTCCCCTCACCACTCTTATAAAAGGGAACTTCCCATTCTCACTAATTAACACATTCAAAGCCTTTTGGTTCAGACAAAAACCTACCAAAATACTCTCTCAACTTCCCTCACTTCAACCTAGAGGCATTATTTTGGTCATAAATCCATCCTAAGGAGCCCTTTTGATCAAATCCAAAAGAAGAACCTGAAGAAGAGGTAATGTTTTCCCCACCCTTTTTCATGTTCCTTTCTTCTTCCACTTCTTCTTTCTTTGTTATTCACATTATAAAATAATAACTACTGTATCTTATATATATATTTTTTGATGTTATTATAAACATGTTACGACCATATTCAGTATTCTATCCATCCTTTGAATGACATGTCACCATACGTGCGTACGTACGGCTTATTGTCTCCACGTTGTTGTGTAACGGTCAATCAAAATATTATTATTTTGATGGGTGTAATAATGATGTGTAATTCATGTAAAAAATAAATATATCATGATAATTATTCTTTATATATGATATAATATCATATTATATATTATTTTAATATGAAAAAAATGATATTGTCGCTCGTGCGTACGTACGGACTACCGTCTCCACGAATGCGATGAGATTCATTCCCCATCGTATCCATTCAAGTATAATTCTAATTTGATGATTAAAAATAATTTTTAAGGACTTGATATTATCCTACATATGAATAAGATACAACCAATCCATAACGAACACGGCTTATGTAACAAAACATATAAAAGAGAACGAGTAAGTTAACACCCGAAATGATAATAATACTAAAATATTATTAACAAAACATTATTACAATATCATATATGATATCATAATTATGTATATAGTTTTTTTATAATTTAATAACAATGTTTTAACTATTATACAGGTGTTTAACATACCATCTACTAAGGAAAATTACAAGGAAAAGGTTTATTTCACAATCTCTTCATTATCTAAGTTTGTTTATATGTATTTATCTACAGGGACCTCTTTATCATCTACGTCCATGTTTCTTAAAAATTTATTTCAAATCATTCTTAATATTATAAATACTATGGGGTAAAGTAATTTATACCCTTGTTGAATTTTTATAAGAATTTTATAACAGAATATTTCTGTCATTTTCCAAACAAGGTCCTTTTTAACATTTTCAACAGAATTAAGGTAAGAATGTATTTTTTTAACTTATATGGTAGGTCTGGCTATTTTCCGCCATTATAAAATCGTCGAAGCTTCCATTACAATCATATAATGAAAATTTCAAATTAAATGTTTTATTTTATAATTATGTGACTTTCAAATGATTTCAAAAAAAGAGATATTTCTCTCAAATATTTTGGATTTCAAGTTTATTTGAAGTTGATTTATTGTGATACAAAACATCCATATTGTATCAAAGGTTTTGTGATATGTTTGACTATTGATGTTCTATTTTTATACCATTCATGGTTTATGGAGAATATATTGACATTTAAAATGCTAGTTCTAATACGAATATTTATGTTATGTTTAAACCTGTTTCAATGAGGAATGCATTTGACATAATAAGTGATGGGAGTAGCCCGCTATAGCTCCTTGTTGCATCGGTAGGTCTCATGAGACAAAATAGTGTCTTGGAAAAAAGCCTTGAAAAAATCTTATTTGTATATTTGGCACGAGGCCTTGAATATGTGGTTATGATATTCTAGTATTATGCATTCAATCATTTTGAAAGTGGTTATTGATATTGCATGTGATTATTCGAAAAGTATAATATCAATGTGAATAATTATATGGAATTATTTCATTTTATTTCTGCATTATTATGCTGATGTTCAAGTTTTAAAAGGCTTTTCTTTAAGTTATACATTGCCTTAAATGTTTATTCTTATTTATGAATGTTTCTGCTATATTGTTATCCTTACTGTGCATTTGAGCTCACCCCTTTCTATGTTTTATTTTTTCTAGGATGTGAAGATGTATTTTATGAATGACCTACAGGGATAATATGAAGGGATAATAGTGTGGAATATGGAGACTATATTGTTGTAGTTTTCATTTTATGATGTAATGTAAACTTTATGAATGTATATAGTTATTCCAAGGCTACTATACTAATCAATATTTCAAGAATTGACCATTCTTGTGATCATGACAATGTTTTGTAATAATGCTCTGACTCTGGGTAAATGGGGTCAGGGAGTTACAGTTGGTATCAGAAGAAGTTTAGTACAAAACATGGAAACTAGATTTAGAAAAACTTTGATTAGAACACATAGACCTGCGATGGACTTTGAGGATTATTATTGAAGAATTTCCTAGAATTTTGGAATTGTAGAGATTTTGTAAGTTTTACGAGCAATACATCCCTATCTATATACGAGAAGGTAGAGGAGGCTCTGGCATAGATGTACCTAGGGGTGAAACCTGAAAACACCGCTTTGAGCTAGACTCGAACGAGAACTGGTGCACGACAACAGGCTTTGCTGCACTCTTGGTTACGACACTCCCATGGGATATGCTTATGCTAATTCTCATTTTCGTTACAAACCATTATGAAGGGATTATGAGTATATAATTCCTCAATGAAAACATTTTTATGAATATGGATTATATACATAAATAGTTCAATTTATGTTAAGTGTTTTATAAGTATGGAATTATGTATTTTGATTCATTAACTGATCTAGTTTATTCCATTGTTTAGAAATGGCACATAGTGGAAGAAATAAAAATCGTATCAATGCATGAACTCCATGTAGGGATTTCCCTCCAGTTCAAGATAATTATAGTGGAGCTGGTGATGCAACTGTTACTGATCATCAAATCACCATTCTGGGACAACTCACTCAGGTTTTGAATAATAACCTTACCCTTATGGAGCACCCTGGTACGCAATGTGGAGGATCAATGTTAGATCGCTTCATGAGGCAACAACCACCAATGTTCAATGGGAGTAAAAATCCATTAGTAGCTGAGCAATGGATAATTTCCCTAGAGAATATATTTCAATATTTGGGGAGTATTGAAAGGGAAAAATTTATCATGGCATTTTGCCTCCTCACTGGAGATGCTGATCAATGGTAGTAATTGATTCAAAACATGAAAGAAGATAATGAAGTATCAAATATGGAATTGTGGGAGTTTAAAGATATGTTTTTAGAAAAATACTTTCCTCATGACCGTCGAGCAGATATGGAAAGACA
This sequence comes from Viscum album, assembly GCA_963277665.1. NCBI lineage: Eukaryota > Viridiplantae > Streptophyta > Magnoliopsida > Santalales > Viscaceae > Viscum > Viscum album. The sequence continues at coordinate 2,129,343,637 of OY728152.1, read as the reverse complement.
ATTTCAGAGTTTGAGTCAAAAGAAGGATGAGAATTTTGCAACGTATGAGGCTAACTTTACAAGGTTAACAAGGTATGCTGGAGATTATATACGTAACCCTAGAAGTAAGATTGATCATTTCGTTGATGGGTTAAAACCATTTCTCCATCGACAATTAGTCTTACAATCCATCATGTTATACGAAGACATTGTCTCATGTGCTATCAAGATAGAAAAAGGAATTCTCTAAGTCGTATGACATTAAAGAAAAGAAAGAGAAGAAGAGATCTGCTAATCAATCTGGGAATTGAAATAAGCGGAAGAAGGGAAAAGTTGAATGTCCATCCTATAGTAAATGTGGGAAGAAACACCGAGGTACATGATTAAAAGAAATAATAGTCTGTTACATGTGTGGTGAAAAAGGCCACCAAGCTCGTGATTGGAAGGGGAATAAGAAAGCTACCAATGTCCAATGCTACAATTGCAGGGAAATGGGACATTATGCAAATGAATTTCCTAAGCGTCCGGGGAAATTACCTCAAAAAAGGACAAGGGATCAAGGATAATCTTATGGTATCACTACTGCTGAGGTAGAAGATATGAAATACGCGGTGGCAGGTAATTTAATGGTTTCCTCGAGTTTATCAAATGCATTATTTGATTCTGGATCATCGGATTGTTTCATATCTTCCCAATTTTCTATGAAAATTAGATATTTCAATTTTGATTGAACAAGGGAGTAGTATTTTATAACATATAAGGGAAGTAAAATTGCAACAATGTTTTTTCAATCAGTCCCCATTAGAGAACATAAATGTTCTTTATCCGTTGATCTAATCATCATACCTATGATTGAGTATGATATAATCCTTGGTATGGATTGGCTTTCGGACCATGATGCGTAGATTTACCTGAACATTCGCAAGAACAAGAAGTTGAGTTTTCCATTGATTTAATTCATGGATCAAGGCCTATATCGAAGAACCCTTATAGAATGACCACTGTATAACTAGTTGAACTAAATAAGTAACTAGGGGAATTGAGTAATAAGGGATTTATTCACCCTAGTGTTTCTCCATGGGGATCCCCTATTCATTTTGTTAAAAATAAATATGGATCTATGAGGTTATGTATCGACTACAGGGAGATCAATGCTATAACAATAATGAACAAGTATCCCCTACCTCACATTGATGATTTATTTTACCAACAACATGGAGCTCAAATATTTTCAAAGATTGACCTTTGATCTGGATACCATCAGTTTTGTGTGAATAAGGAAGCCATTCCGAAGACAGCATTTCGAACAAGGTACGAGCATTACGAGTTTACAGTAATGCCTTTTGGGATGAATAATGAACCCTCTATATTCATGGATCTAATGAATATAGTTTTTAAGGAATATCTCAATGATTTTGTGGGGGTATTTATTGATGATATCTTGGTATACTCCAAAAGCTATGAAGATCAAAAAAATGACTTGCGCATTAACCTGAAGACTCTGAGAAGACATGAGTTATATGGGATGTTTAGCAAGTGTGAATTCTGGCTTCAGGAGATTTCGTTTCTTGCCCATATTTTCTCTTATGATGGAATCCCTATAGATAATTCTATGACCAAGGAAATCCATGAATGGCCAGAACCTACGAGTATAACCGAGGTACATAGTTTAATTGGTTTAGCAGGTTATTATCAACGTTTCGTCCAAAATTTTGCCCAATTGGCTAACACATTAACAAAGCTCATAAGAAATGGGGTTAAATTAGTTTGGAAAATATATTGTGAAGTATTTTTTGAATAGCTGAAGAGAAGATTAGTCAATGCTCTTATATTGACTCTACCATCGGAGAATTATGGGTTCGTTATTTATAGCGATGCATCAAAGAAAGGACTTGGTTGTGTCCTTATGTAGAATGATAGGGTAATTGACTATGAATCACGACAGTTGAAAATTCATGAGCAAAACTATCCTACTCGTGATCTCGAGTTAGTAGCTATAATCTTTTCTTTTTATATATAGAGACACTACCTGTATGGAGAAAAATATGAGATTTATACTGATCACAAGAGTTTGAAGTATATTTTCTCATAAAAAGAACTCAACATGAGGCAAAGGAGATGGCTTGAATTACTCAAGGATTATGATTGTACGATAAAATACCACACAGGGAAGGAAAATAAGGGGCCAGATTCTTTGAGCAGAAAATATCATGGAGTTTTGAATAATATGAGAATTGGAAGGGATCCAATTATCATGGATCTAGTGAAGATGTACATGGGAATAACCATGGAAGGTGAAACATCAGTTCCTTTTCAAATGGTTTCCAAACCATATTTACTAGAAAGGATTAAGAGTTCTCAGACCGATTATAAAGAATTTCGATAGATGATTAAAGCTGTGAATGATGGGAGATTGAGTGACTTTGTGTATGTAGAAGGAATTTTGAAATTCGGGAAGAGACTTTTTGTTCCCGATATACCTGATTTGAAAAGGGAATTGTTAGATGATTCTCATAGTTCCAATTTCTCTATACACCCTAGGAGCACCAAAATGTATAGAGATTTAATGGGAAATTTTGGGTAGGACAACATGAAGAGGGAGATTTCTGATTTTGTGTGAAGATGTATGGTTTGTCAACAAGTGAAAGCTGTAAGGAAACAACCTGGAGGAGTCATGCAACCTCTTCCCATACCTGAGTGGAGATGGGATAATATCACTATGGGCTTTGTCATGGGACTACCAAAGACTCTTAGAAGGAATGATACAACATGGGTCGTTGTTGATTGTCTTACAAGTCAGCACATTTTCTTGATATAAGGGAAGATTTACCACTTGAAAATATAGAAAGTATATATATTAATGATGTTGTGAGACTTCATTGAGTACCCCTATATATTGTTTCGGATCGAGATCCCTGTTTTACATCGAGATTCTAGAAGAGTCTTCAGAAGGCCTTGGATACTAAACTTCATTTGAGCACTGCTTACCACCCCCAAACATATGCACAATCGGAATAGACTATTCAAACAATAGAATACATGTTTAGATATTGATCACTTGACTTTCAGGGTGTGTGGGATAAATATTTACCTCTGGTAGAATTTGTATATAACAATAGCTTCCATTCAAGTATTCTGATGGCACAATATAAAGCATTATACGGAAAGAGATGTCGCACACCAACCTATTGGGATGACGTTGGGGAATGAAAACTTTTATGCCCAGAACTGGTGGAGGAAACGATCGAAAATGTGAAGGTAATCCAAAACCACATCAAAGAAGCTCAAAGTAGGAAGAAGATCTATGCCGATAATCGAAGGAAGGATTTGGAATTTTAGGTAGGAGATCATGTTTTCTTGAAGGTATATCCATGGAAGAGAGTTATACGTTTTGGAAAAAAATGTAAATTGAGTCCCAGGTACAACGGGCCTTTAGAAATTCTAGAATGAATTGGTGTTGTAGCTTACCATTTGGCAATGCCGCCAAATATTTCCAAAGGTTACGATGTGTTCCACGTATCACTGTTGAGAAAATACATTCCTAACCCAATGAGGGATTAGAACTGGAACCTAATCTGTCTTATTGTGAAGATCCCATCAGGATTCTTGATAAAAGAGAACAAGTGCTGAGAAACTGGACGACTCGTCTGGTAAAAAATCTATGGAGAAACCATAAGATGGAAGAGGCAACGTGGGAACCTGAGGGACATTTGATGAAGAACCACCCGAGTCTTTTTCTTTAATAATATTCTTGAAATTTCTTGGATGAAATTATTGGAAGGAGGGTATAATGTAACACCCCAAGCTTCCACGGTATGCTTCGCTTTTAATAATACAGTAGCGTGTGTTGTACACAACTTCGAGTTCTAACACACACTCCACAACCAATCAAACTAGCCGTTAGGAATATTAATACCCACATTATAAAATTCTATAAATTTTATCTTTCATAATGGACTTCATTTTTGGATTCGGAATATCAAAATTAGTCTAGGGTGAAATTTTGGTATTTTTCTGAAAAGTATCAGTTTTTGATGAATAGTGAAAAAACACTGAGTGATAGTTTAAAACTGAATTTTTATTTAATTATTTATTTTATTTAAATTTTATTAAGGTCAAAATAGACACATAATACTTATATATGTTCAATTTAATTCATTGGATTTAGTTTAGAATAATTTTAGATATAAAAAATTTTTATTGAACTTTTCACCTTCTTTTACCCACCTCCAAGGAGAATTTTGAATTTCACATAAAACATAATTTTACCTCTTCTGTGAGAGTAATTTCTAAAATCTGAGATAGACGGTTAATATAATTGAGTAAAATGTGGTTCAATATGATGAAAATAATTTTTGGTGAATAGTAACTTTTTACTTTTATTTACCACAGTTAAAAGTAAATAGGGTAATTAAGGGTAAAAATGATATTAATATTACCTGAAAACATGTACTAATTTTATTGGAAAAGTTTATCTCGACCAAAAACAAACTTATGAATAAAATATTATCATTTAGGTCCACTTGGATTAGATTAGGACATTAATTATTATTTAATTCAAAGAAGAGTTAAAAGACTTAAAATCAAAGTTTAATAACTAAAACATTTTTATTATAGGGTTATACATAAGATAAATTTGATTGCAAATATTCATTAGAAAGATAAAAATCTTTACTACATAATTTTATTTTATTTATATTTTTTATACATTAAATAATTTTATTTTTTTATGACGCAATGGTGATGCAGTAATTACCTAATTAATGAAAAATTAAAATAATTGATATTATAAATATCAAAATAAATTTAATATGAGACTTTTTATCAATTCCACTAATTTTCTAGGTTAATATGACATATTAGGATTAGTTATATAAATTATTTTCTATGTAATAATGCTGTTATAAATTATCAAGAACAAAATACCCAATAGTGTCAAAATTGACATAAAAGCGTTTTTAAAAAAAATATTATATTATTAATTTATATTATATTCCTAAAAATCTAAGGTTTGGACAAAGGACTTTTATCATTATAGGTGTATCATTAATGGACCACTTTGGGGCCTAATGGATGTATATAGTATGTTTATTAACTATATAATATAAAAATACAAATTGACATGGTCAATGTTAAACTAATTAACTATGAGTTAAAACGAAAATATTAGGTTAATATAGTGACCCAAACCTATATAAAACCAATTTTTGAGTGATATTTGACCTATCCACAACTTAAAATTTAAATAATCATATTTTGAGCCATTAGAAACCGAATATGAATTTATTATAAAATAATTTTTCTAGATTTTCCAAAGGTTCCCCTCACCCCTCTTATAAAATGGAACTTCCCCTTATCACTAATTAATACATTAAAAGCCTTTTGGTTCGGCCAGAACCTGCCCAAATAATCTCTCAACATCTCTCACTTCAACCTAGAGGCCTTATTTTGATCTGAAAGACATCCTATGGAGCCCTTTTTATCAAATCAAAAGGAAGAACCCAAAGAAGAGGTAATGTTTTCACTACCCTTTTTCAAGTTCCTTTCTTCTTCAACTTCTTTTTTCTTGGTTATTCCCATTATAAAATAATAAATCCAGTATCTTATATATACTATGATGTTATTGTAAATATGGTACAACCATATTCTCTATTCTATCCATCCTTTGAATGACATGTCACCATACGTGCGTACGTACGGCTTACCGTCTCCACGTCGTGGTGTAATTGTCAATCAAAATATTATTATTTGGATGGGTATAATAATTATTTGCAATTAATGTAAATAATAAATATAGGATGATAATTATTTTGTATATATTATATACCATCCAATTATAAGTTATTTTAAAATCAAAAGAATGATATTGTCGCTCGTGCGTACATACGGACTACCGTCTCCACGAACGCAATGAGATTCATTCCCCATCATATCTATTCAAGTATAATTATCATTTTATTAATAAAAATAATGTTTATTGACTTTATATCATTCTGTATACGAATAAGATACAACCTATCCATAAAAAACATGTCTTATGTAACAAAACATATAAAAGAGAATGAGTAGGTTAACACCCGAAACAACAATAATACTAAAATATTATTAACAAAGTATTATTAGAATATCATATATGATATAATAATTATGTATATGGTTCTTTTATAATTTAATAACAATGTTTTAACTATTATATAGTTGGTTAAGATACCATATATTCAGTAAAAGTACAATGTAAGGGTTTATTTCACAATCTCTTCATTATCCGAGGTTGTTTATACGTAATTATCTACTGGGAACTCTTTATCATCCACATCCATGTTTCTAAAAATTGTATTTCAAATCATTATTAATATTTTAAAGACTATTGGATTAAGTCATTTATACCCTTGTTGAATTTTTATAAGAATTTTATAACGGAATATTTCTGTCTTTTTACAAACAATGTCCTTTTTAACCTTTTCGACAGAATTAAGGTAAGAATGTATTTCTTTCACATATACGGTGGGTGTGGATATTTTATGCCGTTATAAAATCGTCGAATATTCCCTTACAATCTTATATGAAAATTTTCAAATTAAATGTTTTATTTTATAATTATGTGACTTTCAAATGATTTCAAAAAAAGAGATATTTCTCTTAAATAGTTTTGATTTCAAGCTTATTTGAAGATGATTAATTGTGATACAAAAATTCTAGATTGTATTGAAGGTTTTGTGATATGTTTGACTGTGGATGTGCTATTTATATACCCTTCAGGTTTATGGTGAATGTATTGACATTTCATATGCTAGTTTTAATACGAATATTTATGTTATGTTTAAACCTATTCATATGAAGAATGCATTAGACGTAATAAGTGACGGGTGGAGCCCACTATAGATCCTCGAGGCATCGGTAGGTCTCATGAGACAAACTACTGTCTTGGCACATGGCCTTGAAAAAATCTTGTATGTAGTCTTGGCACAAGGCCTTGACTATGTGGTTATGATAGTCTGGCATTATGCATTCAATCATTATGAAAGTGGTTATTGATATTGCATGTGATTATTCGAGTAGTAGAATATCCATGTGAATAAGTTTGTGGAATTATTTTATTTCATTTCTACCATATTATGTTGATGTTAAAGTTTTAAAGGTATTTTGTTTTAGTTAAACATTTCCTTAAAATTTTATGCTTATTTATGAATGTTTACAATATATTGTTATCCTTACTGGGAATTTGAGCTCACCCCTTTCTATGTTTTATTGTTCCCAAGATGTGAAGAAGTATTTTATGAAGGACCAGCAGGGATAGTATGAGGGGATAAGAGTGTGGAATATGGAGATTGTATTGTTGTAGTTTTCATTTTTTTATGTAATGTAAAATTTATTAATGTATCTTGTTATTCAAAGGATACTAAAGAAATCGGTCATTCGAGACTTGATCGTTCTGGTGATAATTCCAATGTTATATAATAATGCACTGACTCTGGGTAACTAGGGTCGGGGAATTACACCTCATATCCTTGTGTCTGGTCATCTGCTCCATGTATGTCCCGCCATGTGGTCCAACTCCGGGTTCCGTCTAGCTCTACATAACGTCACCTCGATCAGTGATGTCCGTCGTCTACATCCATCACAACGTTGTGTGGGCATAGCCCAGGAAGGGGTGAGTATATGATTCTTAATATGGACCCCGAGACCCCTGGAGGTCTCTCAGATTCCTCGAAGAATAAACCACAAAGGAAATATATGATCACGAAGTATCAACCGACTATACTTAGGTATATGCCCGTACATATACCTAAGTCAAAAATTACAATTCCCCTCCAACTCTCAATCCCAAGCACATCCCAGTCCACACAGGAAAATGAGTCAGTCATATCGATGATATTGATTGTAATAAAGACTCATCTCACACAGGTATACGACTCATGAAGAGGGGTGTAGATGATAGATGTAGCCTCAGAATCATCTTCCCTGCCGAACCAACGTAGGATCCAAGTAGAGAAGTTGTCAGTGTCGAACCCACGTAGGATCCTAGTATAGTAACCATTGCTGCCAAACCCACGTAGGATCCAAATAATGTCGTCATCACTATAGAACCCATGGAGGATCCAAGTAAAGTCGTCCTCGCTTCCAAAACCACGTAGGATCTAAGTACAGTCGTATTCATCACCGAACCCACGGAGGATCCCGGAACAGTAGTCGTTGCAGTCGCAGCCAGCTCTAGGGTTCACGCACATAGCGTACTTGATTCCAAGAGGGTCCACTCCATGAGTAAAGGGAGGTCGATACATCGACTATCCCGATGTCCAGAGTTGATGTATTCTGAAGGTCCGCCTCATTATAGGGGGATAAACCAAACAAAACGTGTCCAAGACACCGAGTATAAGATAACCAAGCCATTTTCCAAAAAGTACACGTCATGTTATTATGGTTACACACCATGTCTTCGGACCATGTGTATTTCCCATGTACCACGGCCCGTGTCGAAGGGTTGTTCATGTAAAAAGTATGTACACGACATTTAGTATGGTTACACACCATTTATTCAGATCCCTGGTACTGTCTTTGTACCACTATCCATGTCGAAATGTTGTTCGTGTAAAAATAGTATGTACACGGTGTGTGCTATGGTTACATGATGTGTCTAAAAATCTGGGGTCGGCTCCGTGTGTGATGGCGATGTACCCGTACACGGCCTCAAACCAAGTTATCAAACCCGTGTAATTGGTACACGAGTTAGTCGTACCACTGTCCATGTCTGGTCATGTGATAGTGCACATGCCCGTGTACTCCACATCGTGCCCGTGTCTCCCTGGGTTACATGCCGAGTCTCGTGAAGCAGTTTCTTCCATTCTACATAGAGAGTACATGTAGTTCCTCTTGGTCATGTACATATGTCAATGTCCACGTATTTCCCAAAATACACTCTGAGTCTCTCGTAGCTTCCACCTCATTTTAGCATGGAAAGTACACGCCTTCTGACAGAGGTCACACGCCGTGTGCTAACCATATGACATCCAAAACCCTAGTCAAAGAATTTCCTCACTACACGGCGTGTTTTCCAGGAGTACATGCTGTGTATTATGAAATTTTCTAGAAACAACGCCTCTGGCCAGCACGCCTCCCTTGATGCCAGTTCTTCATTCTGATCATTCGTTAGTCACAAAACAACAGACTTTAGGTCACCCCATTGTCCCGAAGTCGATTTTTTTGTTTTTGGGCTTTCGATCGGCTCCGAAAACACATTTTGAATTCTCGCTCGAAGAACGGTTGAGGAACAGTCCATCCTGTTCCAGTATGAACTATCGCCCACAATTGTCATCGCACCTCTGGTAGGTTGTTGTGATGTTGAGTCTTCAATTTTAGGAATGTTGTGTTTCATAACGAACTCGTAATGATCCATTTATCATCACCCATGAAGAACACATAGAAGAACCAACAATCACAATATTGGCGAAGGATTCGAAGCATGTTAGTTTGGCCCGGCCTCTCCGTGTTAGTTTAGTAGCTAATGGTTAAAGAGAACAAAAAAGATGGAAAGAAAATTCAATCATTGATCCAATAAAAAAACACCCCTACCTCAAATAATGATGTCGAACATCGGCGTTGCGGAAGACATCGTCATGAGGTGAGGATTTGTAGACGTCGTTAGAGTGCATTTGAGGAGGAAGAAGTGTCACCTCAATTGTCGCGGAGAAGAGAATGGAGGTGCATTGTCATTCTTCGTCAGAGATTTGGCTTTCTTCAACAAAGGAGATGAAGCGTTCATCGAAACTCAAGAGATCTCTCCCCAAAATCTCAACACAACAAGCCAACCGAAAAAAATAATATAAGGTCACCCCTTATATTAATTAAAAAAGCCAAGAATTTCAAAATACAAATTCAAACACATAATTAATTAATGAAATAGTTTCAATTAATTAATTAAGGTGTGTGTGTTGCCAAGGTTGGGGCTCGTATGGGCCCCACCTCAAAAATATCCTTACATTTGCCGTTAAGAGATTGTGGGTCCCATCCCAACTCCCCCATGTTTGATATAACCACATAAGATATTAACATAAAATTGTCCCAAAATTTTATTCACTTCTCAATCAATCCACAAATTTCGACATCACCACTCGAGCAAACACATCTATGGTAAAAGTTCTCTTATGAAATTACTGGCGCTGTGAGTTCCTCAATGCCCTCAGATATCAATTCCGAGCACTGGTTCAAAAGATAGGAAAGCCCACTTGTTCGTTCCCTGAACGTACCCGATCTAATCTTCAGAACTTGATTCCGGGCACACCAGGCCTCGGGATCAAGTGCCTTCAGAATCCACAGACTCAAAAAATTAAAAAGTATTTAAGAAAAAATTTCCCTTGAAATTTTCGGGTCTTTACATTACTCCCACATCAGGGCTTTACGTCCCCGTAAAACTACATCATAATCTAGGGAAACAAATGATGTTACTGTGCACGCATCTGAGCCTCCCCCTCCCATGAACTCTCCTGGAGGTTCCCGTGCTGCCAACGAATGCGCACTATAGGAATTGACCATCCATGTAGGACCTGCTCCTATCGATCCTTGATCTCCTACGGGACCTCCAGAAATGTCACCCCATCATCGATGTCCAGCTCCCCGTGATCAATGATTTGTGTCGGGTTGTGCACGTATATCCTTACCAGAGAAACGTGTAAGACGTCGTGCACCCGGTGCAACTGAGGTGGAAGGGCCAGGCGATAAGCCACCTCACCTACCCTGCTGAGGACTTGAAATGGTCCAATGAAGTTTAGATATAACTTTCCACCATAGCCAAATCTTTTTAATCCACGTGGATGTGAGAACCCTAAGAAAATGTGGTCGCCATCCTCGAACTCTAGTGGTCTCCGCCTCCTGTCAGCATAGGACGTTTGTCTGCTCTGTGCAGTCCTCGTCAACTCCTGGATGATTTGCACCTTCTCTGACATAGCCTGGACCATCTATGGTCTTATGAGTGCTGACACCCCAGGGTCAGTCCAGCACAAAGGTGATCTTCATGGTTGGTCGTACAATGCCTCGTATGGTGCCCCCCTGATGGTGGAGTTGTAGTAGTTGTTTTTCTCAAACTCCAGCCTGGGTAGGTGATCATCCCAGCTGTGACCAATGTCAAGGACACATGCATGGAGAATGTCGAGTGTCTGAATGGTCCTGTCCATCTGGACATTCATCTTAGGATGAAAGGTGGTGCTCAGGCATAGCTGTGTACTGAATGCCTCCTGCAACCCCTTACAAAGTTGTGAAGTAAAGTGAGTGTCTCGATCGGAGACAATAGTAGATGTCACAAAATGAATTCGTACGATCTCCTAAATGTAGAGGTGTCCCATGCTCTCTACTGAGCCCTGCTCTCTAATAGGTAGGATGTGGGCTGACATGGTGAGTCGGTCAACGATCAACCAGATGGATTCATGCCATCTGGAAGTATGAGGGAGCCCCTTCATGAAATACATAGATATCCCATCCCACCTCCACTCTGAGACCTCTAAGGGATGCACCAAGCCTGCCGGAACCTGGTGCTCTGCCATCACCTTCTGGCAGGTGAGGCATCATGAAACAAACTCTACCACAACCTTCTTCATACCCATCCACCAGTGATGTCATCTGAGATCCTGGTACATCTTCACTAATCCTGGTTGTACTGCATATGGGGAAGTGTGAAACTCCCTTATCACCTCCTCATATAATGGAACTAGTACCATGGTACTTTACCTGAAGAGGATGAAGTGATCTCCTCCTACAAGGAATCCATCAGGTTCATGTCTTATGGATATCTGTGCACATCGCGTCTCATAGTCAACGTCCCCATGCTGAGCCTCTTTGACCCATTGAAGTAGTAGAGGAGTGAATGTGAGTGACTGTATAAAGGCTGCTGCATCTTTATCCACGAAGGATATCTGCAATGTGGCTAGTTTCATTGTCACCTCTCTAAGTATCTGAATGCACGATCTACTTCTAAGAGAATCAGCTACCATGTTTCCCTTCTCAAGAGTATTGACTATCTCAATGTTATAGTCCTGGAGGAACACACGTCATCGTCGCTGTCTCAGGTTCAGGTCCTTATGCGAGAAGATATACCTGAGATTCTGGTGGTCAGAGTAGACTTTAAATTTCTCCCCCATCAGATAGTGCCACTACATTTTGAAGGCGAGGACCACTGCTACTAACTCCAGTTCATGGGTTGCGTAGTTTTGCTCATGCTACCACAACTGTCGTGAACCATAAGTGATCACTACATGCTCCTGCATCAGGACACACCTGAGTCTGGTCCCTGATGAATCGTAGTAAACTACGTACCCTATGCCCTCCTCCGGTAGCCCTAAGATGGGTGCACTGGCCAATCTCTTCCTCGGCTCCTGGAAGCTCCTGTGACATCTATCTGACCATACAAAGGGTTTACCATTCTTTGTCAAAGCTGAAAGCAGTGCTGCAACTCTGGAAAATTCTGGCACAAATCTCTTATAGTACCCAGCCAGACCTAGGAAACATCGCACCTCTATCATGCTCATGGGTGGCTTCCAAGAAAGTACTACCTCGAACTTCACAGGATCCATAGAAACTCCCACCTCAGAGATGATGTGCCCCAAGTAGTGGACCTCTCAAATTCAGACATGACAGTTCAAGATCATACCATAATGTTGGTTCTCTCGGAGTGTGTCCATTACAACCCGTATGTGGTAGGTGTGCTCCTCCTCAGTAGTCAAGTAAATCAGTATGTCGTCGATAAAGACTATGACAAATCAGTCAAGGTAAGGTTGGAAGATAATATTCATGAGACTAATGAACTCTACTAGAGCATTGGTTATGCCAAAAGGCATAACCAAGAACTCATAGTGGCCATACCGACACCTGAAGGTTGTCTTCTACACATCCTCATCTAGAAATCTGAGCATATGATAGCTTGACCTCAAGTCTATCTTCGAGAACCATCGTTCTCCCTTGAGTTGATCAAAGAGGTCTTCAATCCTCGGAAGTGGTTAATTGTTCTTTAAAGTCAACTAATTTAGTCGATGGTAGTCAACACATAGTCATAAGCTCCCATATGACTTCTTGGTGAATAAAATCGGAGAAGCCTAGTGTGAAAAACTAGGTCGGATGAATCCCTTTCCCTACAAGTCCTCCAACTATACCCGCAGCTCATGAAGCTCAGCGGGAGCCATTCAATATGCTTTCGTAGATATCGGGGTAGTCTCAGGGTGTACGTTAATGTAGAAATCTTCCTCTCTTCAAGTAGGTAGTCCTAGAACATTGTCATGAAAAATGTCCGCATACTGATCCACCACAACAAGGAAACTCAGACTCTGCACATCAACTGCTCCTAGGATGAGACTTGCCATCTAATGGGTGATCAACTGCCCTCTCTTATGTGTAAGTCCATCTTGTGCTGCAAAGGCTCCCTTCTCCCCGGTGAAGGTGAAGCTGCTCCCATCTATGAGAACACACCGCACTTGAAACCTAATATAGTCAATCTGGGCATGGACTGTATATAACAAGTCCATGCCCAAGATGATGTCATAATGCTTCGACACCGATAAAAGAAGATCCCAGCCAAAGCTCTCGCCTCCTAGAGTAAGCTCACACTGCAGGCACTAGTGCGTAATCTTCTAGTCTTCTCCCGTAGGAGTCACTAGCCATAAAGATCGAGCCAACCGATCCATCAGAATCTCCAACCTACGAACAGGGGAAACAGCAATAAAAGAATGACTTGCACATGTGTATATAAGAACTGCATCAAGGGTGGAGTAGACACAGATAGTACCTCGAATCATATCAGGTGCACCATGGTCGTAAGCCTCCACTGCCTGAAGATGTGCCAACCTCTGTCTGCCAGCTCCCTGTGATCGGGGTAATCCTCCCGGTAGTTGTGGTGGTAGAGCCTCGAAGCGTCATCCACCACCTACTGCTCGGCCAGCTCTTCTGCCTTGTCCGCCAGCTACCATCAAACCGCCATGGTCGAACTTTTGCCTATGCTTGGGCGACCCCTCAACCGTCTGGTGCTTATATGCATGGCGGGTCGTGCAGTCACGATCCATGTGGCCCTGCCCACCACATGCATAGCACTGCTTGCCTCTCATATGTCTAGCCCTGTTGTGTGGGCCTCACACATCCGAACCAGCATCCTGAGATCTCCCACCTAATGGCCGGGTCCACATGGACCTCTGCGACATCTGTCTACTGCCAGCTGCAAATGACTCCGCTACGTGTCACCCTACGGCAGGCCTCGCTGGTGGCGTAGGCTAAGCAAGGAATCTCTCTACAAGAAGGGATCACTCCATTACTCTTTCATGCATCAGATTGCTGAGGGAGATCATCATAGCCCTGATATCATGCATTTTCCCCTGCTCGAATGTCTATTCCAAGAATAATGGGTCATGTACCATGTCTGTGGAGTGTCGTTAGAGGTCGGTAAAACTCGCCGAGAACTGGCCTACTATCATGATGCCCTGCCACAACTGTAGTAACTCCTGGATGTGCACCGCACGGAGGGTAGCTAGAATGAACTTGGAGTGGAAGAGGCTCTCGAAGTCCGTCCAAAGTAGAGATGCCTCATTGTGCACCTGGAGCATCAAGCACCACCATCTACCTGCTTCTACGTGCAGGAGACTCACCGCAAGGATCACCATAAGATCTGCTGTTGTCCCTACAAATCTGATGACTCGAACGATAGCCTCTAGCCAATCCTTGGCTTCATGAGGGTACGTCTCTCCATGGGACCTGGGTGGCCACTATCGCTGACACTCGTGCACTGCACTCGGGTGGCGTGCACTATCCACTGCTGGGGCTGGTGGTATCGGTGGCCCAGCGGGTAGAGGTACCGCTGGTGCCTCCACTGTAACGGGGCCCTACACCAATGCCTCATCACTCGGTGGGCTGCCATCTCGCACAAAGATCGAATCTCTAGCTGGCTACCTTCATGGGGCGATCCTAAAAAGTTACAGGTGCGCCACGGTTAACATTGTATACCTGGTGAGCTGACACAAAGTAATCAGAAGAAATCTTTTGAAACACACATTCAATCAATGTATTCATGCACTGAGTCGGAAATCAAATGTTAGTGTCCTTGTGTATGGATACGTTATCCGCTGCACCAACAATGGAATCCCTGTACTGATAACCACACTCAATACGCTTAACATTATTTCTTCACAGAAGGAAAATATCGAGTCATGAGTTCTGCGATAGAACATCCTCATCTTATACCAATTTGTCACGACCTGTCCTCGGGGCTCATTCCGTGACTACCCCAAGCCTGCCTTCCATAGGCCAGGGTATGGCGACTAACACCAAAGGTGTAACTCCCGGAAAAATGGAAGGAATTTCCTTTATAAAAGTAAACAAACACAACAAAGTACGCAAGTGAAGTAAGCACTATGTAAAACTGGGTACAAAGTAAGTGCTGAAAAGTAAATGGGTTAGCATAAAAACCAAACTGAAAGTATATTACAACTGAAAGGAATGTACATCAACAATAAAGTAAAACATCTACACAAAGTCATCCTCCAGAAATCCCACCTGAAGGGTGGGTGCAGATAGTCTCCTTGTCTCCCCGGGTTCGGCTGTCCGCTCCGTGTATTCCCCGCTACATGGTCCACATCCGGGAACCGTCCATCTCCACAAGAAATCACCTTGATCAGTGTTTTCTGTCGTCTAAATCCAGCACAATGTAGTACGGGAATAGCCCGTGTAGGGGTGAGTATATGATTCTCAGTAGGGACCCCGAGACCCCCGAAGGTCTCTCAGAATCCACGAAGAATAGCCCACAATGGAAAGATACAATCACAAAGTATCAACCGACTCTAATTTGGTATATTCCCATACATATACCTATGTCATCAATTACAATTCAACTCTAACTCTCAAGCCCAAGCACAACCCAGTCCACTTAGGAATACGAGTCAATCACATCGATGATATTGACTGATGTCAAAACTCAGCTCACACATGTATACTACCCATGAAGACGGGTGGAAATGATAGATGTAGCCTCTGAATATTCTTCCCTACCTAACCCACGTTGGATCCAAGTGCAGAAATCGTCGCAGCCAAACCCACGTAGGATCCTAGTACAGTAACCATCCCTGCCAAACCCACGTAGGATCCATGTACAATCATATTTGTCGTCGAACCCACGGAGGATCCAGGCACGGTAGTCGTCGCAGTTGCAGCCAGCTCTAGGGTTCTCGCATACAGCCTACTCGATTTCGAGAGGGTTTGATGCATGAGTAAAGGGAGGTCGATAAATCGACCATCACGAAGTCCAGAGTTGATGTATCCTGAAGTTCCTCCTCTCTATAGGGGGCTAAACCAAACAAAACGTGTCCAAGACAATGACTATAAGATAACCAGGTCATTTTCTAAAAAGTACACGGCGTTTTATTATGGTTACACGCAGTGTCTTTAGACCTTGGGTACTTCCCATATTCCACGGACCATGTTGAGGGGTTTTCATACAAAAAGTAAGTACACAACGTGTTGTATGGTTACCCACAATGTCTTCAGACCCAGGGTACTGTCTGTGTAAAACAGACCGGGTCGAAAGGTTGTTCGTGTAAAAAGGGTATGTACACAGCGTGTGGTATGGTTACACGCCATGTCCAAACATCTGGGGTCGGCTTTATGTATGCTGCCCATGTGCCCGTACACGGCCTCAAACTGAGTTCTCAAACTCATGCAATTGGTACACGATATAGTCGTACCACTGGCCATGTCTGGCCATGTGATAGTGAACATCCCCATGTACTCCACACCATGTCCATGTATCCCCAGGATACACACCGAGTCTCGTGAAGCTGTTTCTTCCATTCTTCGAATAGAGTACACGTCGTGCCTCTTGGCCATGTACTTATGTTTGTGTCCGTGTATTGCGAAAAATACACCCCGAGTCTCGCGTATCCACCACCTCCTTGAAGTGTGGCAAGAACATGCCGTGTGAAAGAGGTCACACGCCATGTGTTAACCGTTTAACTTCAGAAAACCTTTCCATAAAATGTCCGCATTGCACGACGTTTTCTCCAGGAGTACACGCCGTGTAGTCTGGAATTTTCCAGAAACGACGCCTCTGGTCAGCGCGCCTCCCTTGATGCTGGTTCGTCATTCCGATCATTCATTCATCATGAAACATCATACTTTAGGTCTCCCTGTTGTCCTGATGTCGATTCCGGTGTTTTCGAGCATCCAATCGGCTCCGAAAAAACGTTTGGAATTCTCGCTCGAAGAACGGTCGAGGGACGGTCCATCCCGTTCTAGTACAAATCGCCACCCGATATCATTGTCGCACCTCCGCTATGTTGTCGTGATGTTGAGTCTTCAATTTTGGGATTTTTCTATTTATTAACGAACCCATAATGATCTGTTGTTCATCACCCATAAATAAAATGTAGAACCAACAACAATAACAATATTGGAGGAGGATTCATACCTTGTTAGTTTGGCCCGGTCTCTTCGCATTAGTTCGGTATCAGGAGGTTAAACAGAAAAATACAAGAAGGAAAGAAGATTCAATCATTGATAAAATCAAAACACACCACTACCTCAACAAATGATCTCAAACGACAGCGTCGTGGAAGACAGCGTTGCGAAGTGAGTATTCGTAGACGTCGTCGGAGTGCGTCTAAGGCGGAAGCGGCGTCTCCACACTTGTCACAGATAAGAGAATGGAGGTACGTTGTCATTCATCGTCGAAGAGTTGGCATTCTTCTACAATGGATATGAAGAATTCTTCGAAACTCAAGAGCTCTCTCCCCAAAATCTCAACACAAAAAGCCCACCCAAAAATAAAATAAAGTCACACCTTATTTTAATTAAACAAGCCAAGCATTTCAGAATACAAATTCAAACACATAATTAATTAATTAATGAGTTTCAATTAATTAATTAATGTGTGTGTGTTGGCATGTTTTAATAAAGTTATAGGGATAGAGTTAAGGTCCACATTATATTATGGAAGTTTTCCAGTTTAAATGGGGAGTTTTATGAGAGTTAAGGGGGAGTTATGGGATTGTGAAAGGTTGGGGATTGTGTGGGCCCGACCTCACTTATATCCTTACATGGGTATTTAGGAGCATGTGGGTCCCAACCCAACTCCACCATGTAGGATATATCCACTTAAGATTTTAAAATAAAATTTTCCCACAATTTTATTCACTTTTAAATTAATCCACATATTTTAACCTCACCACCCGAGTAAACACATCTATGGTAAAAGGTCTCTTACACAATTACTGGCGCTGTATGTTCATCACTGCCCTTGGGATTCAATTCCAAGAACCAGTTCAAAAGATAGAAAAACTCGCTTGGTCGTTCACTTAATGAACCCAAGCTTAACATTGGATCTTGATTATGGGCACACCAGGCCACGAGATCAAGTTCCGTTAGAATACACATACTCACAAAATTCCAAAGTATTTAAGAAAAAAGTTTCCTTGAAATTTCCATGTCGTTACATAAATCAAGACCCCAAATAATATTATAAACCTGTGTCCAGGTATATGTATGACATTATGAAAATCAAATGAGGTTTACACATAAAATTATAAATATGTAATTAGGATCACACCATGCATTGTTAACATGTAATTGGATTCCCACATAACATTTATAACATGTAATAATGTTCACTCATAAAATTGAGAACATGTAATAATGTTCATGCATAAGACGATGAACTGTAAATTCGTTCAATGAATAAAATTGTAAACATTTAATTATATTAACAAATTATATTGTGAATAGGTAATAATGATCATGAATAGGTAGGTACACCTCTGTGGTGGGAAATTCTATCATACCTAGTGATATATCTATCTTATTGTATCATGTTAACTCCATATTAATTCCATGTTCATATAATGAAATTTATAAATATTTTACTAATGTATATGATGTTGATGTATCTACAATTCTTCACAGAAAGAAAAATATTATTGTGTTCCAAAATGCCATTAAACATTAATCAAATCATTTCTTGAGAAATGAAATGGGTATTATAAACATTTAAGGATAGAATAAACTATATAAAATGATAGGTTTCATAATATTTTAATGGAAAAATAACCCATGAAAAGAAATGGTTTTCATTATGTTATAACACATGGAAGTGAAATGGGTTTCATAAAAAAATGTCATAATAAAAATAAACCATTTAAAAAATAAATTTTAATGCTTTCTGAGGATCCAATACCCAATAATGCATAATTTATATCAAATTATTTCAACATAGATGGTTACCGTTTGTGAAAGATTATGGAGATAATTTCTAATATAAAAAACTATTTTTCTAAAAATCAACATCAAAAAATATACAAAATATTAAAAATAATTTTCCTTGAAAACCATATCTATAACATATATTAAATTATTTAAAAATCCTTTAAAACATTTCATGATGAAAATAGTCTTTCTACTATGAAAATGATTTATAAAAATAAAAAAAAATTAAATAATCATGACTAGAAAAAAATTTAATAAAATTAATGGAAAAATTAAAGGAAAAATATTCATTTATATATAATATTGTAAACATGAAATGATTCTTCAAATAAATTGTGATCAATATGGAAGATAAGTTTATACATTATGAACATTCCTTTTTCCCCGTTCAAAATTTTAAAAAAAATCCTCGATCAGAAAATTACAAGAAGATTAATTTTAAATCCAATTAGTAAAATGTTTTTACATGGTAAAAATTTAATTTCAAAATAATATCATAATATTATAACATTTTTGAAAACACCTTTTTGAAATCATTATCTAGAATAAAAATATATTTCTTTTTGATTGGATAGATAAATTTAGATGTTCATAAAAGAATCATTACTTGTCTTAAGAATCAAATAGTGAATAAATTGTATTGTTACCTAAATATACCTAGAATAAATATATTATAATAATATTGGTAATAATTCTAGAGATATGGATCATAATATTTCACCAATGGTATAATAGTCATAAATAAACCCGTTGAATGATGAAATTGTAGAATATAAACCATCCCACATTGGTAACATTGAATCATAATCCTCATAAGAGAAATACATTTTATGAATAATAAAATATAATTATAAAAAATATATTCAAGTTATATCATTTAAATGGGAATTACATACACATTTTAAAAAAAATATAGGTTCATAACATTACATGTTCCTGTAAAAAGAAAAAATGAAAAAAAAAATCCTATGTTGATTTGGTGACTTTTGTACTATAAACCTGATTAAAGAGTTGTACTCAAACAAATATGTAAATAAATATAAATTTTAGGATTAGTATTATAATATACATTCATAATCAGTATATAAAACTCATATAATAAAGAGTTGTTGAATATAACTGGTGTCTCACAAAATTAAAAAGTGAGACGAAAATCCCTTAACATCAGTATTGACTCCCTTCACACATATTAAAGCCTAATTTAAAATTAATATAATTTTATTAAAAATATTTTGAAAAACCATATTAATATATATAATAACATATATGTATTTTTTATTACAAATTAAATAATAGTTTGTTATAAATACCATGTAAAAACCACATGTTGGCTAATAATCGTTTTGAATTTCATATAAGTTTTGATTTCTTATTTTTGGGCCCCTTACATTAATCATAATATCCTAATTTACATAATGTATATGCTGATTTATATGTGATATATATTTATTATTTATTTATTTTTAACAGTCTATATAATATAGAAATAATAAATGAACAACATAGTTCATTGAGAGGTAGGTCGTATGTATGCATGCCTGTCGTTTCCATTTTATTATCTACTAAAAATAAATATGATTAAATGATATATATATATATATATTATCATTATATTTTATTTTTTATGTTATAAATTTCAAGAATTTATGTTATACCCATTATTAATACATTCCTTGTAAATCATGAATGAGTCACAACGCATATCAAGGCATTAGTCTACTGTGCACATGGTTGGCATCATTATATTCCCATTTAATAAATATGAACACACATTAGGTACATAATTGTTACAAAATGTTATCTATATTTTAACATTCTTATTTACTCATGTAGTTAAAATTAAAACATTATTCATATGTATGTTGTAAAATTGACCCAATCCATTACACATTATAATGACAAAATTTTTTGGATCCTATTTAGGTATACTAGAAATATATCCTTTAGATTGGGAAATTATTTAATTTTTTTTATATTAAATCCCATAATCAATAAGGTCTTGATAAAAAATATATTAAATAATTACTATGGAAACGATAACACATACATTCAGTACCAATATCTCCTATTAATTTTAGGAGTTTAGAACACCGTCATGGGGTTAGATGTTCCAAAACATGAGAAAGAATATTATTGGGGATAATTTGAGAATGGATTCATAACACTTTTTATGGAAAAGATTGTTTTTTGAATAGTGGGGGTGGAATCATTTCAAATACTCATTTATTAATATAAATCGAAATTTTATATACAATGACTCTGGATCCAAAATATAAAAGATGTATATATTCATAATGTGAGTTTAATAATACCTCAATTTATAAATTTTATGATAATTTTTTTGGTAGAGGAGGGGTCTTTTTTTAGTGGGGTGGAATATTGTAAAATACTCATTTATTAATATAAAAAGAAATTTCATATAGAAGGAATGTGGATCCAAAATAATAAATTAGTAAATATTGATAATGTGAGGTCAATAATACAATAATTCACAAATTTATTGATACGTTTGTGTGATATTTTTTTACATTATATTGTAATTTATTCCTATTACCTCATTTAAACATTTACTTTTGTTGGTAACTTTTATCAATGTAACATTTTTTTCCTAGAGTATATATTTAAATTATTAAAAAAATTATGAATGCTGATTAAAAATTTTCAAATCATTTTGTGGATGAAATTTTCAAAATAGACTAAATAAAATTCTAAAATAAATATACCTAGCGCATCAATATTTTTATAAAATTTTAAATCAATAATTAAATTTATTTTATATAAGTTCCTTAACAAATTTAAATAATTAAATAATTATTAATTTTTTGAATATAAATATTAACAAGTTATTTCATTAAAAATTTTATATATAATATGAGAAATTTTACATTTAACTAAAACTATATATAAAATAAAATATTTTTTTAAAAAAAATTATTGAAGAATATATAATTTATTACTCATTACAGTTAAGTAATTATTTATTAGATATTATATGTCAATTTTACTAAGCATTACATGAATTTCATCAATATATTTTATTTTTATAATTTTTTAAAATATATAAATATTAAAAAATACATTATTAAAATAGTTTCGTTACAATCATTTTTATATTTATATATGAATTACTGCATTTTAATTTTAAAAAATATATTATTTTATAATCATTTTAAAGTTATATTTCGTCTATTATGATTAATTTTTTATCAATAATTCATTATTTTGTTTAGTTTAGTGTTTTGTGAATAAGGAGCTATAAAATGTTCTAGATTTATTTAACGAAAAAATAAATAATAAAAACATGGGGTAGTTTATTCACCCTGCCTTAATGAACTATTCAAGATAAATTTTTTTACTATAATAAATCTATTGATGTTAATTATACCTCATAATATATTGAGGTTGCCTCTTCACTTCCTCAAACTTTTGATTCCTCTAAAGGGATTTAATGAATGGGTGTTCATATTTATAGTGTTTTATCTAAATATTCTATGACTCCAATCATATTTTCCATATAAGATATATAATGTTCTAACATTATATCCTCCAAGATTATTACAAGTGAGAAATTATAAGGCCACATCCATAAACATTACATAATCTTGAATTATGTTAATAACTTGCATTTAGGATCTTTTCAGGTTTACAAAATTGTAGTATAAGGTTATAAATTATACATAATAACTTGAATGTTACAATTAGACACTTCTATTCACTATCCATTTTTTTCATAAAACAAGAACTCTAAAAAAGAAACTTGTTTAGATCCATGTTCTAGACAGTATGGCTTTTCCTTGATCCCATCCATGATCGTATTCAACTTAATGTCTTGGAAAAAACATTTCAAATCATGTGATGAGAAAAAAATACTTAAAAGGGCTACATAAAAAAAAATATTCATTTTTCAAAACAACATGTAAACCTTGAATACATTATCATAAAGTAATAATTTTCACCTTGAAGAAGTAGCAGAAATAGTTCACTAAATATATGTTGAATGCTTACCCTGTTTAGTAACCAAAATATTACCATAAATCCCATAGAAAACAACAAATAAAACATAAAACTATATTGGGACATAAACAAACTTATATGGAATAACAATACGCTGGACTTCCACACATATCACAAAATGGTATAGCTATACGATTGACTTCAAGACCCAAGGCATTATAAGTTTTAATGTAACCACCCATCCATGGATTATCACAAATCCCCCTGTCATTTGGTTTATTATGTTACCACCCATCAATGGTTTATCACATAACAAGCCTTCAAATTTACATGTACCAATATATAATCATAACACACAAAATATTGAAAATATCAACATCTCACTAAAAAATTTAATTTTCAATCAAAAGAAATAATTTCAATATATTGAAATAATAAATCCTTTTCAAAAACCATATTTAATACCAAGTGAAACAAAAAGGGAATAAGGGATTTCTATTGATTTTGAAAACATTAAATATTATAGAAGAAGCTAGATATCAAATAATGATTACAGTGGAAGAGAGGTCATTATCACCACACACGTTTAAAACATTCATTTTGTCATTTAGTAAAATGATTTGTCGAAAAAATATTCCCTTAGAATGAAAGTAAAAGTAAAAGTGTTTTATTATACACCATGTAAGACAAGAAAGTAAATATTATCAAAAATATGCCTCAATGAAAGGAGATTGAGACAAAGTGCCTTACCTTGAGTACGAAATTTCTCGTGATTTATTTATATTCATGAATAATAAACTATTGTAATTTTCAACTTATGTGAGAACATTTTTTTTTGTTTATTATTCCATTTATATCACTTATAACCACATTATAAAAATAACATAATATTTTAAGTTAATATCTGTCATTTTGTCGATATTGGGTACTTGAGTCGAAATTTTTATATATAGTAATTAAAATATGTCTATGGTTTCCATGGTCCCTTATTTCAGGTATAATATTAATATATATATATATATAGTATATATGTATATATAATATTCCAAATTATTTGGAGATAAGAAATGAAATACACTGTTCATGGAGACGGTAAGCCGTACGTACGCATGAATGCTAATTTCATTAATATTTTATATTTAATGGAATGAAAACATAATGATACAAAGTTATATTAGAATCCTGTAAAATATCTTATTTTATATATGTGACATAATTTCATTAATTCATCCATTATACATTACATCTATGGATTTAACAAGTCATATCACATTGAGGGTGAAGTAGTCTGCACATCCTCAAATGAAATTATCATGTTTACACATCATGAAAAGCATAAATGTATGTTGTAAATAAAAATTAAAGAATCATAAAGACAATTTAAAAAAAAATATCATATAAATATAGTTCCATAATAATGGCCACCATGAGATGTGGTATGACATTATTGGACAATCATCGTTTCGCGAGGTAGTAGTTCACCGTCAACAAAAATTGTATGTGCTAAATCCATTATAAGGAAGTCTGTGTAATTGTAGTTTGAATGCATATCATTACAAAGTCCATGTATATATAGGATAAATTTGTTTTTATGTAATCAAAGAATAATAATATAATAGGAAACAAAGTAGTAGAATGTTGGAAAGGAACATTAGTGAGGAGGCTACCTTTTAAAATGGGTAACTCACTTTTAATTGAGCCAAATGTATTTTTTAAATTGACTAATTCTTATAGTAAGGATTCTAGAAGAAATATAGGTATGTTTTGCGCTTAATAGGTAAGATAAATGATGAGACACAGGTCTTGAGAGTTGTGATTAATTGGGTTAGAGGTGGTGGCCTTTTATTAGAGGTCAGATGGTCACTTTAAGAATGTCTTAAATGATTATTTTATTATATACTGAATGTCAATTTCAAAGGGTCCCCAACTAATTTATTTCAATGATATGGTGAATATTTTTCAAAATCTTATCATCCAATAGATTTTATACAAGTTTTTATTTTAAATTCAACCTTATCATTTAGATGTAACCCTTTGTTAACGAATTTAACTCTTACCAAGGCTTCTTGTATATTCATAATATATGGTTAATATAATTACCATAAAATGACAATTGAACCAAAATTTATTCATTAATGAAATTTAATACATTATTTCTCTCATTTGGACGAATATAATATTTTTTAACTATTATTTTATTTTATAAAATAATATTTGTTTTAAAAACACATTTGTGTCCATTATTATATAATTTATATCATGACTTTTAAAAAATCTATAACAAGATTATTATTTCGATAAAAAATAATTAATTAAAATATAACAACTCATTAACATCCCTATAATATTTATATGGAATAAAAAGTTTCTAAATAAATTTATTTCAATATTTATAATCTCATTTAGTTTAATATTTCATTAATAAGGTAATCAATACATCATCATTGTGTCATAAATATATTTATTTATACGATATATGATAATTATAAATAAAATATCATTATGTATTAAATAGTTTAATATTTATAATTTCTATTTATATACGAATAGTTAACTTATATAACACCATATAAATTTTTTTGACTAAAAGATACATGTTTAGGTTATGTTTTCCTTTTCATAAAATTAAAAGTAATTAAATGTTTTTTTCACAAATAAGTGGCTCCATCGGGACATAAATTAAACCCCAGGGTAAAAATGGTCAGAATTAGCTCATCCAAAATGGTTAGTACATGTGTTAGGGTAATTTATTATTATTTTATTACCTTTATTTACTGGATTTTCCCTGTCACCATGTTAAATAAAATATTTACTTAGTTACTATAAATAATGTATAAAAATAAAAGATACCAATTTATGCAATTTTGAATTCCTGATTCTCAATATTGAATCATTTTTTCAAAATTCTAAACAATGAAGTTTCAAATGTTAATTTTAAATTAATTTCCATTTTCAATACCAAGAAGCTTGTTTCTGAGAAGTAAAAACAAATAAAAGATTGACATGGGTTTATGTCTAATTTCAATGTGAAGTTACCTAAAATGACCAATATTGGGTTAAATGATAAAAATATAATCCCATTAAACATTATAAACAACTAAAATTACAATATAACAATAAAAAAAATTACATTAAAAGGATGTTTTGAATTAAAATAATGTCTTTTTTAGTATTCTTTAACAAATGAACATTAACAGAAAAAACCAAAATTTCATCCTAAGTAAATTTGTATGTTTTTCTTTTAAAGAAAAATTTTATTTTTTCTAATAAAATATATAAAGGTGTAAATACGATATTTCAAAAGGGTTCTCCGTCAAATGGTGGTAAAACTGCATTTATAGAAAAAAACTTCTTTTATCTAAAAAACTAATGTATTTTTATATCATATTTGGAAAAAATATAAGATGAATTAAAAACATTACATGGAATATATATAATATATTTTTCATTAAATTAAAATTCATAAATATTGATATGAAAACACAATTATCGTTTTTTAAATACGTTATCATAAAAACATATCCATTATATTCAATTAGTTTTCAATTCCATTTCTAATAAAATTGGAAAACATTATTCATCATTTAAACATGTTCAACAATTATTTCAAAATTCAATTGATAATATTCATTAATTAGATTCCAATGGATATGTGTTAATTACAATTAAAATAATAATATTATTATTCTATTATTTTTAAGTATAACTTAGAGTGGAGTGCAATGTAAGATTTCAGAGAAGTCCATTATTGCGTGTTAGGTACGTTATCCGAAAAATCATCCCCTCAAACATAAAATTAATATATTTTTCATAAGTATTAATAGAAACTAAATATTATTATTCATTAAATAACTTTGTCATTACATCCTTCCCCCATTTTCGAAATTTAATGCTCACAATTTTAAAATTGTGGTTGGAACCATCATTGAAAGTAACACATCATAAAAAGAGTCAATAAAACTATCAATTCAAAAGAAAGTAGTAGGATTAAAAAGGATACCCGAGAAAAAAACATACTAGGATTCCATGAAAACATGGATATATAAGTGAAAACTAACAATTTTGTTCCGATGGAAGGTGATAGAAAACATGATCTGGATAAATTTAATCACCAGAAAACCACAAACTTGTGATAGGATAAACGGTCTTTGTTCCCCAATAGGAAAATTAGAAGGAATTCAATTTTATTTTTAATTTCCCTTTAATAATGTTGGAGAATTTATTTAGGATATTGACTAAGAACAAAAGGAAATATACTTACCTTTCAAGTTGAGATTCATCTTATAATATATTTCTACCAAAAACTCTAGTTTTCTCAAAATGATGAGTATTCAAGATGACATGGTCACTCCTTAAGTGCTAGAATATATTTATAGAGAATAACATGTACCATAAAAGATAAACCACATATTTTCCATGCCTTTAGACATTATCCAAAACCAAAATGGCTAGTACAAGATTAGATAATCCCCAAAAGGGGTATTATTTTATAAATAATATATACTACTCTAAAATTCCAACATTCAATGATCAAAAAAATACTATTACCAACCCAATATTCTTGGAAATTACTCAAAATAATCCAAACTATGATTGAAACCCAAAATTCATTAGTATTTGAACACATAGACTTCAAAAGAAATTATATCATTGGTCTCTAAATAATACCGAAAACTCTTAAATACACATAGGGAAAAATAATTAACCTAAACACACATATTCTATGTTAAGTTAATAGTATAGATAAATAACCCAAATCCCAATATTTTCACACTAAAAACAATAAATTTTCCAAAAAAATTCCACCATTACTCATCAATTGTAATAACAATGTATTCTATTTTTCTTAGACATATAGTGTTCCCAAAAGAGAAACAATCTTACAAAATAACATTTATCACTTAATCACAAAAATCTTTTTCCTATACTAAGGATATACAACTGATAACAAATGGCATCCTAAAATCAAATTATGAATGTTTCATAAAATTATTTAACAAAAAGAATAAGTCATTCTAACGAGGGACTTCATGTAGACCAGTGGTAGGCAATGCTCCCTTGTCGCCCATCAGTTGTTGGTTTGATTACCATGGCCTTTCCAGACGCGATAGGTTATCACCCATCATGTGGGTTAGCATTCTTCTAAAATCCTATCCTTATTATAACATTCTAAAAAATAATGAAATTTCCTCACAAATAACCAAAACCTATTATATCCTCATAAGTTATCTAATACATATCATTATGCATTCCAAAATGTAATAACTATTAATCACCTCAAAAACTAATGATCATATGAACCCCTAAGGTTATCCATTATATCCACACAAGAAATGATAATTATATCTTGAATAAAATTTAAACATGTCAATCTTCAAGGATACACATAAAAGAACATTTATTCCAATGTAATCCCATCATCCAATGGGCATTAAAACTTTTAAGCATTTCATCATCCTAAAATCTACCATAACTCTTGAATCCCTAATAAGTAGAGTTATTACGCATTAAATGTTCTTCATGATCTATTAACCATTCTTTTCCAACTTATTCCAAAATTATTCTCTCCAATGATATAATCATGAATCATATCCTACGATTCAATAATTTCATAACATCACCTAAGAAATAATCTATACCTTTTATTTGTCTTTATCAGTTTCCTCTTTCTCAATTAGAATGTCATTAGGTATTCATAAACATATATTTTTATGGTCATTCTGATCTAATTCAAAATCATTTTTCGTAGGAAATATATTTATATAATGACCATGCACACCGCATTTAAAACATTCAATTGATCCCTCAATAAGAACATATTTCCCTTTCATGGAGTCAACTGAATGCTTCCTTTTTCTATAACAGATTATTTCTTTATGACCTTAATTAACACATCTATACCATCTTACCATCCCATTGAATCATTTTCCTAGGTGTTTCATTCAACATCCTTGACACATTGTTTTTTTTATTATACATAACATTATGATTATTACCAGAAATTCTGTAGGGATTTTTTTTCTCTCATATATGATTTTTTTATAAAAATCAACATGTTTCATGAGGTTAATCAATACTCTAAATAATTGGTTGAGAATTACAACAAGAGATCTCATTGTAGCTCCCACATAATTTCGTTTCATATTCAGAAAACCATCACATTTTCCATCACATCCATTATTACTTTGGTTCTTGCTAGATCCATCCATTTAGAAAAAATGTTAGTTTGAGTAATTTAGTAAAATCATCATATAATATCTTCTGTGGAGGATAAACACTAAGATAAAATTATTATAGTTATCTTATGCTCATTATATTTATCTAAAATTATTAAAAATATTTCTAATATACTATCCTTTGTGGTTATGCCACTTGTACATAAATAACACCCTAACCTCTTAAGGAATCTAAACTGGCCTCTCATACAACATATAGGCCCCCAAACTTAAACATTATACAATCTTTAATTAAGTCAATAATTCATAGTTAGTATATTTTGCAGTATATAGATTTATTTAATTAGGTCATAACGTATAAATAACAACTTGAATGTTGCAAGTAGACACTTCTACTCACTATCCATTTTGTCCATAATATTAACACTCTAGAAAAAGAAACATGTTTTGTACCATGTTTTAGATAGAATGACTTTTCCATGATCCCATTATGGACCATATTCACCATTATTTCCTCTGAAAAACATTTAAAACCATGGGATGAGCATTAAAACTCACTAAGGGATACATAATGAAGAAAAAATATTAGTTTTTCAAAACAATATATAATACATTGATACATTATCATAAAGTAAAACTTTTTTCCTTGAAGAACTATAAAAAAAAGGTAACTGAATATATGCTCATAACTTACCCTTTTTTGTGACCAAAAGATAACCATAATTCCCATATAATGTAAAATAAATCACATAAATGTAACTTGGTACATAAATATACTTTAATGGATTAACGATATGGTTGACTTCCACACATATCACAAAATTGAATAGTCATACGACCGACTTCCATACCCAATTCAATAGAGGTTATAACGTAACCACCCATACGTGATTTATCAAGTAATCAGCCTTCATTTGGTTTAACACATATTCAGCAATCATTAGTTAATCACGCAACCTACTGTAAACGGTTCACGTACATATATATAAGCATAAAACATACAATATCGCAAATATCAACATTTTACTAATAAAATTTCATTTTAAATCACAAGAAATCATTTCAAGATATTGAAATAATAAATCCATTTAAAAAACCATTTTCAATACCAAAATAACAAAAAATTTAACAGTTTCATTCTTTTCATTAAAAAAATATTCAGGATTATAGAGTAATCCATATGTCAATTAATGATTACGGTGGCAGAGAGGTCATTGTCACCACATAGATTAAAAAAATTCCTTTTAACATTTTGCACAATTATTTGTAGAAGGAAAATTCCTTTTGAGAGAAATTAAAATACAAAGGGGTTTATTATACATAGTGTAAAACAAAGAGCTATATATTATCAAAATATGGATCAATGAAAGGAGATTAAGAAGAATCCCCTTACCTCGAGTCGGACTTGTCTCATTCGTTTTTTATATTCCCGAATAATAAACATAACTTTATTTCAAATTTCAGTAGAACATTTTTTACAATTATTATCACATTCATATGACTTATTATCATGTTACAAAAATTACCTAGTTATTTAAGTTAATATCATTCGTTTTGTCAATATTGGGTAGTTGGTCAAAAAATATCTTGTAATAATTACAATTTTCTATGTGGTAAAAAGTTTATTATATACACAATAATATTCATATAAATATATGTCATATAAATCCATTATATATGTATTTGTAATATCCAATAACATTTGGAGATAAGAAAATAAATGCACTGTTCATAGAGCCGTTAATCCCTACATATGCCTGAATGCTACATTCATTTCTATTTTATATTTAATTGAAAGAAAACATAATGATATATATGTATTTTATAATCCAATATAATATCATATTTTTTATTTGTTAAATATTTACCTTCACCCCATCCTTTATACATTCCATGTATGGCATGAACGAGTCATATCACTTTGAGGGGTGGCAGTCCGAGTTTCCTCAAATGAAATTATCATGTTTACACATTCTGAAAAGAAGAATGGTGTGTTGAAAATAAAAATTTCTAAATCAAAAAGAAAATATAAACCTAATTTTTATTATATAAACACGTTTCCATCATAATGGAGACCATTAGTGGTGGTAGAGGATTATTGAACAATCTTCATTTCATGTGGTAGTGGTTCGTCTTCCACAGAAACAGTTTGTTCTAAATCTATTAGATTGAGGTGTTTGTACGTGATGATACAATATTTATCATAAAAATTACTATAATATTGATGATATAGGTTTTTATGTAATAAAATAATAATAATTGAATAGGTAGTGAAGAATTAGTATAACGAAAATAAACTTTAGTGAATATGCTACCTTTTACAATAAGTTACTCCCTTGGATTTCTGCCCGAAGGCTTGCTTGAGATTCCTTATGCTTAAAGTATGGATTTTTAGAGGAAGATAGAGAGTTTGGGAGATTATTGGATGAAAGGATATATTATACTATGGTCTTGATAGGTGTGAGTAAGGGGTTAGTGGTGGGGGCTTTTATAATAGGGAGGAGGGGCAAATTAAGAATGAATTGAAAGATTATTTTTTTATAAACTGAATTTAGATTTCAAAATATCTCCCAGAATTTTAATTTTAATATATGGATAGTAGGTTTTTAAATCCTCGCAAAAATAGGTTTTATGCTTGTTTTTGTATTAAATATAACCTTATTATATAGCATTAACCCTTAGTTAAATAAATTAACTCTTACCTTGTCTTCATGTATATTCATAAATATGGATAATATAGTTACCCATAAAAACATTATTCATTCAATGAAAGATATGATATTAAAAGATATAAAGTCATAACGATCCGTAATATTAGTGGCATTCATAAAATGTTTCAAAATAAATTTATTTTAATATTTATAATCTCATTTATTTAAATCATTAATTAATAAGTTAGTTAATACATTATCATTATGTCATAAATATATTTATTAATTTGATTACTAAAAATTATAAATAAAATTACATGTTATAAAAAATCATTTTATCTTTGTAATCGCTATTTATAGTTATAAATATAGCTTATATAACTATATATAAAAAAAATTTACTAAAAGATACATGTTTTGGAAATATTTTTCTTACCATTAAATTAAAGTAATTAGATGTCATTTTTGCATACAAGTGACTCCATGTGGTCATAAAATCAGATGAAGGATGAAAATGGTCATAAATATCTCATTAAATAGGATTGGTAAATGTGTTAGGGTAATTTAAAATTATTATAATATTATTTTATTACACTTATTTACTATATTTACCCTTTAACCATGGTAAATATAATAATTACTGAAGTTATTATTCATAATGTCAAAAAATAAAATTGGCCTATTTACACAATTTAGACCTCCTGATTCCAAATAATCATTCCAATTTTTCAAATTCAAAACACAGATGTTTCCAAAATTAATTTTAAAATAATTTGTATTGTTCAAACCAAAAAAATGTGTTTTTACGAAGTAAAAACTAAAAAATGTCTGACTTGCGTATCTGCCCAATTTCAAAGAGAAATTTCCTCTAACGTCCAAAAAGGATTAAATGGTAAATATAAAACCCAATTATACTATAAAACAAAATAAATTTACCTTCTATCTATATAAATAAATTAGATTAATAGGCAATTTGGAATTAAAATTCAGTATTTTTTATTATTCATTAAATATTCACTTTAACAATAAAAATAACAACATATATTCCGATGTAAATTTTTATGTTATTATTATAAAGATTAATTTTATTTTGTAAAATAAAAATATATAAGGGTGTAAAAAAACTATATTTAAAAAGGGTTCTCCACCAAATCGCGGTAAAACTGTATTTTTAGAAAATTACGTCTTTTATCTGAAAAAAATTGAATTTATTATTATATAATATCTAGTAAAAATACATGGTTAATTTAAAAAATTACATTGAATGTATATCATATATTATTAATTATATAAGAATACATAATGTGTGATATGAAAAAAAAATTCTTTCATTTATTATAGTTTTTTATAAAAACACATCCATTATATTCAACTGGTTTTTATTTAAATTTTTAAAAAAATTTGTAATAAATGTATAATTCTTTGAACATGATTAAACCATATTTAATTTTTTTTTGATAATATTGATCCCCTCCATTCTAATGGCCAGTAGTTAACAAACATTTAAAATAATACTATTTTTTTCTTTTTTAGTAAAACTCACAGTTGTGTGAAATGTAAGATTTTCAAGAAGTCCTTCGTTTCTTATTGAGTACGCTCATAAATAAATCATCCCCAATAACTTAAAATTTATTTCTTATTCATATGTATTAAATAAAATAAAATAGTATTATTCTATAAATACCTAGGCAGTTACATAAATAATCTATGTACGTCCTCTATTATGTTGAGAGAAGTATGGATAAAGTGTAAAAAAATAAAATATAGAATTCACATGAAAAATTATTATTAATGGTCAAATATATATTGGGATCAACATTCCCTTTTAATTGAATATCATAATATTATTCCATTGTGATATTCAAATAAATTCCTTATCTCTTTCATTATACACCAAATAACATTAATGATTTACTAGTATATTTTTACTACGAATGAAAATATTGAACTGTTTTCAATTAGTATAAGAAATGTCATGTTTGATGTTAGTTTTATCCATGAAAAACCAAAAATTATATTGAAATGGTTTCAAAATAGGAACATTGTTCGATAAATTTTGATTCATATCCAATTGTATTACTGATTTCATAAAGGGATATAACTACATTGTAGGCACATGGTTTGGAAAACTAAATGGAAAAATCATTTAGTATACCAAAAAAACAATTTTTTTAAATAACCAATGTTCCAATGATGATTTTTATGTCTTCAACCATAATTTCCATCGTCCTTTTTGACCATAGGAATGCTAGAACTCTCTCTTCCGCATACCCATTATGTTTTGTTTGTTTTCCCAAACAATTAATTGTGACATAAGTCACTATTAATCATTAAGGGATTTTTAGAGTAAGAGCATTACTCTGTATTGTTTCATTTTTTGATTCCCATATAGAATTTTTCTTTCCCTTCTAGAGATTTTATTTGTGACCTATTTTTGAATTTTTATATGAATTATTCCTTTTATTTTTATCTGGAGTTGATAATTTTTATAAAATTATTGGATTGCTATTATCGAAGGGTTGGATATTCAATGATTATTCCAAAAATATGTATGTCATATTTGATTCATGATAAGAAAACATGAGTGGGGTTTTCTATATGAGGAAAATTATGGACTCCTTATATTTCTTGTTATATGTTTGACTTTATGAGGGTGGCCTCATGTGTGTGTAATTGTGATTTTGGACTTATTTTGGAACCACTATATTTTATATGGTTTTATGGTCATTTGCTAATTACGAAAAAAATTAGTTATTTTCTTGGGTTACTATGGATAGAATAGATCCTTGTAAATGTTTGGTTATGGATTTAGTGTGTGTGGGTCATATTGAACCAAGAATGTGAGAAAAAATGGTTCACATGTGGAAATGGTTTTTCTATAATGGTGTGTCCTATGATATTTGTTATTCCACTTATAATGATTGGTCAATTGGTTTTTGGGATCATGTGAACACATTAAATGGGCTCTGAGATGTTAATGATCACTTATTGTTGGATATGTCTAGTCTATAATTACCATCATTGGGGATGGAATAAAAAATTATATAGGTATGCAGAGTTCATAATAATATAAAATAGTTGGTTTTATTTGAGAACATGGTATGGTGGTCGAGGCCTGCTATTTATGTTGGGACTGCTATGAAAGGAAAATGGAAGGATTTGTTTCAATATGCATTGGGATTGTTATAATTTTGGAACCATTATAGTAAATCCTATAGAAGTGATTATGACTTTTCCGATGGAAATTTGCTTTACTTTTCGAGCATCCTGATGAAAATAAATGATTATTTTTATTATTTTGTAATTTAATATAATTTTATACATTATTTTTATGAAGGATTATGGTATTTCTGAAAAAAAATATTTGTTACATCATTCCACTCCATCACTACCCATAACAGGTAAGGAACAATAGTGGTTGTTGAGAATATGGGGAGTGGGTTATATGATATATGATTGATTTAATTTTTACCATAAAAAATACACACCAAGACAATTATATATATATATATGAATATAAGCTATGGACGTTGTGGGTGTGTAATATTGATCTCATACTCACACGCTACACAAACCCTTCACAGTAAGTGCAAGCTATATGATTTTGAGTATAAATATTAGTAATGTTCTGATCTTAAAAGCTTATTGGATTTGTAAATATAGATGGAACCTAGGATATATTCCATGTTTTATGAATGTTGTCCAAGTTGATCTCTTGTTCCTTGATAAAGGTTAATTTTTATGTATATTTTTTAGTGGACCACAAGTGATCTGTAGTATTTAATATTAATCTCAATTAAAAAAATATTTATTAAACTTACCAAATCTATATTTTAGATTATTGTTGAGTTATTACTTATACTAGGTTATTTTTTATATTAATAATATTTGTATTATTATTATCACCATAGGGTATTGTTTCCTCACTACCAACGAAAACAACCTTGTTCTTAATTGAATTCCTATAGCATATAGGTACGCAATATTAATTTATTATAATAAACACCCAGTCATGAAACTGTGACTTCTCTATGAGTGGGTGATATATTATAGAGTTATATGATAGCTAAGGTATTACTACTAATAGTTTACTAGGTTCATTCCAAAATTGTAATGTTGGGTCATTAGAAAGAGTTTTGATAATTTCATATATTGTTTAACTCCACTGTGGAATATATTGAGTCTGTGGAGATATTTCAAACTCACTATAGGTGTTGTGTTTTGTTTCATTATATAACATTAATGAGATGATGTCTATGTTAATCTGATAAATGGGATTAATTTTTGGATTTTTTAGATTTTGAATCAGTTATGGACATAGTTGATTAGTAGTTGATGTTATTGTTTTAATGTTTTTTACTATTGGTATGATATGGAAACGATGGAGTAATATTTCCCTATATTAGGAAGATATGTACCAAATGAAATATGTTTTCTATTTTGAATATTGGTTGGAACATAAAATAAAATAGTACGTGTACGTTGTTTAAGGACTCACTAAATGGATAAAACACACATTTCTTCATGTTCTCGTAGTGGAATTATACAGATATAGTCGTGGATTGTGTAGTGGGTACAAAATGAAAAGGGGGTTGGGTTGTTTATAGTGTCATCTGTAACCTATATTCTATTTTCTTAAATAGATTCTTAGTTATATTCTTCTTATTCATCTTTGGTATCTAATTTCTATTCAAATATATATGTAGATTATATGTGCACATGATAGATGTGGTTCTTGGAAAAAACATAGGTAAAAAAGTTAGTGAAGGGAATGATGCTATATGATAGGACTGTATAATAGAATTATAAGTGTGGTGAGTTGTTATACCTATTATATATTTCTATATATGAGTTATATAAATATCTATATCTCTCTAAATTATTTAATATGGATCTTGGTGTGATTCCTCATGGATTACTACAATTAAAGAACGAGGATGGAGGATACATGTTGTGGACTGAGCATGCTTTGGATGAGGCCCCTAGAGATAGTTTTCTGAATATCTATTAGTATATTTAAGGAGGCATGTAGAAAAGTTACAATGGGTATAGGTGTTTGGATAGTTGATATATGGGATTCTAATGGTGATATTTGTGTGAATTATTTAGAGTATTAATTAGGTATCTTGAGGAGTTGATCTGTCTATAGTGTATTTGACACGTGATTTCAAGTTACACATTTTAATATTAATTTAGGGTGGGGTGAAAAAATCACATTAAAGTATTGTATATAGTACATAAATAAGATCTTTGAACATATTTAAACACCACTGGGGTGGAGGGTGAAGTCATACATGTATATGGTAAGAGGATTAGTGTTTTTTTAAACATTTTGGTATTAGAGAGAATAAGATATAGGTTTACCAAGAATAGTTTCAGGTACATTTTCCCATTTAAATTTTCTTTTAGATAAAAATGGCACGTCTAAATCACATGTTGAGGATCGTACAACACTGATAGACCTACGTTATGGATAATATTAGAGGGTTAACTAATTTGCCTTGTTCAGTTTCGACGAAGCCAAATGATGACATCATCCCGAGGAGACTGTTTAAGGATGATTTAAGATATTCTAATAGGGTGTAGGTAAATATTTTCATGTCCACCCCATCCAAAGGGGAGATAAATAGGGAATTTATTTCCAAATATATTTTGATAGATAGATCCATACAAATTTGGGACGACATGTTAGTACATATTTTTAGTGCATATTTTTCTATATAGTTGTGGGGATTTGGGGACACATGGTTGGGTAGTAAGAATAGGTAGGGTAAGATTCCATAGTAGAGTGATATTTGATGAAATGACTCCATGATTAAAATATGGGACTCGTTTGTGCTCTATTATATTGAAAAAAAAGGATTATTAGGAATTTTTATTGATGAGGTATCTGGAGGTATTTTTTCACAGTACCTTAGAGAAAGATAAGATTTGTAGGTCATGTTAGACTATAGGTTAATAAGTTATAGCAGAAGAGGTGAAAAGTTTCAACTTCTTGGATACGACTATGCTTGTTTGATAAGGAAGTGTACAAGACTTAACACTATGTGGATAGAGGCTGGTAAAGTGTAATTCTACAAATGAATTATAGGTAACTTAAATATGATCATCAAGAATTTTTCATGTTTTTGACATGTTGTATATATAGAATGACAAAGAGATACCGATAGTTAAAGGTACACCATGAGCATATGAATATATTTTTTGATTATATGTATATTGTGTTGGGTCCTGAAGTGAATATCAGATAAATGAATTAAACATGTATTGGTTTATAGAATATTATTAAAATAATCAATGGGAAATATTGAATGTTTTTGAATTAGGGAAAATTGTGGGAATCAGATCTAAAGTAGGATAATGGTTTCCATTAAACTTGGTGAAAAAAATATTTGAGTATCATTGATGATGTGAGATAACTTGTAGGAATCGAAAAAATGTCAGATGAAATGTGTGAATAGGAAATTAATTAAATTGATGGGATTGTATATATAAAGATTGTAGATGAAAGGGGGAAATGAAATCATGTTAGATTACGATGAATTTTGGCTGGTGAATATATGTGGATAGTTGGTGTCTGTGGAATGGATAGGTGTGGTACTATAATTTAGTAAGGTGGTTGGTTTCATTCTAGACTGATTAAGTGTTTGTTATTGTTGGAATACCCATGTCATAAATTATAAAATTTATTTGGGTTTATAGATAGTTTTGTTTGTTTAGGAGGAAGTTGTTATTCTGGTTGTTATATCTATTTTGTATATTTTTTAGAGGGGGTTATCATATTTTTAAGAGCTGGTAAGTGTATTTTCATGATAATTTAGAGTTGAGTTATTTTATAATTGGAAGACTGTAAAACCCAAATAAATTTTTTAGTTTTAGAAAAAATGTGATTTTTAATTAATAATTTGTTTTTTTTTGAAAAATTGAAATTCAAACCATAATGAAGATGATAAAATCCCCACTAAGATCTGTATTTGGATATAATCAAGGTTCTATTTGGTTATTACGAATGATCATGTAAGTTAATGTTTGGATATTTATATTTTTATATGTTTTTTTGGTCATGTATTGTATCACACAATTTAGAAGATTCTTTGAATATTCCCTTGTGTAATATTATTTGAATTCATTTTTATTGATTGTACATAGAGGAAGGTGACGAATATAGTTCAAGGATTATATTTTAGGGTTCTAGGATAAATCATGGGATTCATTTACTGTTACAGATATAATTTTGTTGTTGGAACAAGGTTTGGTAGACTACATAAAATGACCTTGGGGGAGTAAAATGCCATATGTATTTTGAAACACATGGTTGGATAATGTTTTTTATATTATTGTGGTATAAATTGATACAAAAAATTCATTATATGGCCAATGTTCACTTATAGATTTTTTATGCATTAAAAACCCCATTTCCATTAGCCCTGCCAAATTATAGAATTAAAACCATGGATCATCCCAATATTTTAAAATGTTTTGGGTGGATTTGGATATGATTATTAATGAAATAGATCGTTGGTCATACCTTGGGAATTATATTGTATGACTAACACTCAAAATCCATTTTTTCTAATATTTTACATATGACTTTTGGTTTCTAACTAATAATTTTTATTTATGTAGTATTTCATTGTTTCATTCTATTATTGTGATTCCCTCGTTCTGATCTCGCATGAGTGACTGATATTTCATGCGTGTAATTTTTTTATTCTCAATATTGGTGGTACTATGATTATTTATAAATTTTATGTTTGTCTTATGGGTTTTATAAATTAAGTGTGATTACTATCATCTAAAGGATATCAGTAATGGACTTGATGATTTTTTTTTATTCCATGGAGTTATTGATGGGGGGGCACATTTATTTTAAATGGATAATTTTAACTTAGTGTGGAATGGAATTGTTGATATGTGTTTCCAATGTTCTCTTGTACCTTGATGTTTGTTTGAAGATACATTGGGTGTATTCCTCCATCAGTTAGTGTGAATAATATATTGTGTTTAACATAAATATACTAATGGTTATCTCTATTGAAGGTCATAATTCGTGTTAGTTGAGACCACTTTGTGGGGGGCTATGTCATAGAGTTAATGATTAAGTTTTCATGCTTGATCCGTGGAAGGAAAAGTATAATCATAACTTGAAATTGTCTCCCAATTTATTTGGAAGTGGTTAAGCACGTAAAATTACATTGGACATGTGATTTGGATTAAGGATGCTTCTTTGTGGAATCTTAATGAAGTTATCAAATTATGTGGATGTGGTATGAGTGTGAGACCATGTGACACCATCATTGATTACAGACTATTAGAACATATGTAATTATAGACTTTGAGAATATCTTTCCACTCCATCATAGGATGAGACGGGTAAGTCACAAACGTGGTTATTGAGTTCATGCTAACATTATTATATGTATGAATATAATATAGGGACACTGTGTTTTTTTACAATTCATTTTATAATCAAACTATGAATAATACCTTCATAACACATGAATCCATTTGGGTCTTGAGTACATTTAACAAACAAATGTAGATTTCAAGAGCATAGTTGATAGGGACAGAAGATGGTGCCTGGGATAGATCAAATGTACTTGGATGATGGGATGTGTCGGTCCACATTGTTTAATAGGTTTATATTTTATATTTTTTAAGCATGATTATATATATATATTAATATTAGAAATAAGTCAGATTGTTGATGAATATAAACTCACATAAGGAAATACCGTATATGATTTTGGATTCTCACTGAGAAAAAAATTTACATTTATTCTTCATCGATCATGATCATTTATTTATTTATCTTGAGTTGATGAATGTGGATCATTAAATAATGAGAATGGATCAATATTTATAAATTAAATCATTTAAATCAAGTTACAAACCATCCTTGGTAGCCTGGTAACCCAATAAATTATACAGTACTAACATAACCTAAAGGGAATTCATGATCCCAATGGGCCGGTGACAAGAAGTAGGTATTATAAAACAAAGAAGTGGGAATAGTTTCTACCATAAGAACAGTGAAGCAACAGTAAAAGACAGTATGGATATCAATAGGAAAACTTAACTGAGAGTAAAATTACCAGAATATACAGGGGCATAAAATCCAATATACTTCAACCCAAAGTATTGAGAAGGAAAACAACCACATTGTCCCAAAGAACACACATTCCCACTTCCAAATCTCAACAATTAGATCCACATCCATGTGATCCCTTCAGTTTTCATGATTCAGAAAGAAGAATGTCTATAAACATGTGAAGGAAAAAATTAGGGTGTGAGCCTAAGCCAAGAAGAATACCACCAATTATTCCACAACAGATTCCAAATATAGATTATCCATAGAAATTTTTAATATTTTTTAGAAAAAACATGTTTGGGAATTCAATTTCATAATTAAAAAACATTTTATACATCTTCAATGTGATAGAAAATAAATTTCACGAACAAGAATTATTTTACAAGAGATGGAATCTTTCTAAAACAATTTCCTACACAATTCATTTATGTAACAAAATTATATAAATTCAGCAGGCATAGAAAGTAGATTATAAAATCATTGTCATGAATTTATATCTCAAAAATATATATACAAGAGAGAAACATAGTCAAGAACTAAAAGGAACGATAGTATTAACCAGCCATAAGATTCCACACTCACTATGTGAACTCCAAAAAATGATTATACACTCATCCCTATGACACTAGCCAAAGGATTCTCGTCACTAAACTATTCGGAATGTGACCCACCTCATGTATTTTTTTAACATTGTCGCAGCATATAGTGCATCCAAATAACTCAATAAAAACATAAGGCATGAATGCACTCATACATTATTTGGTGAACTATTTTAAGACTCCTTAAAATACGATCAATCCCTTTTTTCCATTTCAAAAGTTACAATTACATTCTATTTAAATGCAAAATATGATATATTCAATAACATGCATTTTCCAAAGATAAATCCACTAGGTTTCTATCATAGAATTTTAAGCCATTCGCATGTTTGAAATTAATTTGAAATTAATTCCATCATTTTCGCCATTCTATTCTCTAATTAAATTCAACCACTAAATTGAAATAATTTCCATCAAATACTCAATTTATATTAATCTATTTAAATTAGATAATTTCCGTAAACCCAACGCATTAAATAGAATTAGTGTTTTTTCTTATTTTTATGCCTAAACTAATTGAAATCCTTCAATTCATTGGAATTGGGTTTTTATCAAAGAAATTTAAAGAACAATTATGTAATTTAATTTTAATCTTCAATTGATATAGATCAATAAAAGATATTGTAAGCATAATGGCATATCGAGACAGAGCAACCTACCTATTTCCTAAAGTATGAAACTTGCAACAATACCTGTCAGTGATAACGAAGGTGAATGATATCATGAAACAAAACCTATAAGCATGACCCAATAACCTAAGACATGAATCCATAATTCCCATGTTAACCCATTGAAAACACAAGTGGAGAGGAATAGGGAAACATGAATAATGTGGGGACCACTTACCTGGGAATTGAACCTCAATAAGAACAACGATCCTAAGATTTTTTGATCGATCCAAAAGGAGTTGATTCTATAAAAAATGCACCAGAACATATTTATGTTGAGAGCCACCAGGTTTGGAATGAAATGACATATAAAAATATCCAAAAGCCTGAAATTAATATAGGTATGGACCAAGACACGACATGTACCCCTTTTCCATGTTAAGTAGTACATGATAGTTATGTTA
This sequence comes from Viscum album, assembly GCA_963277665.1. Lineage (NCBI taxonomy): Eukaryota > Viridiplantae > Streptophyta > Magnoliopsida > Santalales > Viscaceae > Viscum > Viscum album. The sequence goes on along the minus strand of OY728152.1, from coordinate 2,129,300,900 downwards.
TGGAAAAAAATCATCACCTCATTATAAAACTGACATTTAACCCCTAGATAATGTCTACCTCTGGTACACGGTGTATACCGAATCATGTCATGATCTCCCCATTCACAATGTGATCCCCCAAACCACGACACACAACTAGAACAAAATACATAGTGTGTACATTTTCTACAATGTGAAATAAACCCATATAAATCACATAAAAGGATTTTTAAAAAAACAAGAACATTAAAAATGTGGGAAATTAGATAATCCGGGTAACTGGATGTTATAACCTACCCACTATAAAAACATTTTATCCCCCAAATTCCTAAGAAGAGGCTTCCATGCTAAAAAATATGATTCCACTTATCTCTCCTCAGTTCCTCGCATTCCATCATCTCATTATTATTAGAAACTTGTTTCCATAGAACACAGACCAAAGGAATCATCCTCCCATGAAGTACATTTGTCGGAGAGTCAACTATATGAACTGGTCACTCAATCAATGATAAATCATCCCTGATTTCATGATCAATCAAGATCAAAATGTGATATGGATCAGATAGAAACTTTCTCAGCTAAAATACATGGAACATGTTATGTATCAACATCAGTTACATTGTACATTCCATATGGTACGAAACATTCTCCACCTACTCAACAACCTAGAAAGGCCCCACAATGAGAAGAGAAAGCTTCTCGTGCTTTCCAAGATGTCAAAGACCCAATCGGGGTGAATCCTTAATGAAAACCTGATCACAAATTAAAAACATCCACGTCCTATGATGTTGATCAACATATGACATATATTGGCTCTATGCTATCAATATCCATTAACATTTCAGATGAATTTTTTCAATTGTCTCCTGCACCAAGATAGTTCCAACCAAAGAACATTCACCATCCTCCGACCAATACTATAGAGATTTACAGGGCCGACCATTAAAGGCCACTATAAATTACATTCAGATAGGGGACTGGAAACTATTATTAAATGTGAACACAACCATCCCCATATAATCATCCCTAGATCCATCAAAATATAGGATGCATGGATAATGTATATCCCCAATAATCTATATATCTCTTTCAGTCTTCCCATCCAAAAAAATATGGTAGGTCATCCTCAAATGAACCTAAGATCCCATTGCCTTCCTAATGTCTCTACAAAAGTGAGAGGTAAACCTAGGAGCCCTGTCGATGACTATAGAAGATGGAACACCGTGCGAGAGAACAACCTCTCTAAAATAGAGATCACCCAACTCCTCGAATTTTCCCATATTTTGAATGGGTATAAAGTGAGCCAACATGGTCATCTTGTCAATCATAACCCATATCACATTCTATATTCTCGAGGTATGAGGAAAACCAACTTCAAATTCCATAGAGATCTCAACCTACTTCCAAGTAGGGACATGACGTTTTAGAAGCAAACATGAATGTTTCTGGTGCTTGTCTCTCACCTGCTGGTAAGTATAGTAGTGAGAGACGAACCCCGCAATGTGTTGTCTAATTCCAGACCACTTGAACTACCACCTGATGTCATAGAACATATTAGTAGTTCCCAGGTTCAAAACCCGCTGATCATTATGGAAATCCCCCATCACTTCATTTCCTGCCACAAACTACATACCAAAGATGTTTTGATCGTATAGAACACCCTCATCGGAGAATGACTACTAGGAATATTAGGACAGAACCATCAATCTCTTTCCTGGAGAACGACACTTGCAAAGAAACCCACCAATGAGAAAGGAGGTGGGGAAGATCGTGGAACACAACCTAGAAGCATGATCCAGCACCCCAAGAGATGGATTGATCTTTCCCAAGATTACCCATTGAAAGCCAAATAGGGGAGGAAGATTGAAACATTAATAACATGAGGGAACACAAACTCATGAATCAATCTTCAAGAAGAACAAATATCTTATGTTGTATGGTTCGATCCTAATGGATTTGAGTCTCTCAAAAAATCACCATAACATCTCTAGGTCGAGTTCAATGATGTATATAAGGGTGAGGTCCCAAAAAAAGTGGAAATTTCATGACCTTATGCATTTCATGGGTTTAGTCCTGACATGTACTCCTTAGTCAAATCGTGTAGTCAATGATGGATATGTTATGCCAAAAAAACCCGTCTCCTCATATTAAAAACCATAATTTAACCCCAAAAATATGTGTACCTTAGGAACACAGCATGTGCCATCTCATGGTGTGATATTCCAATTCATGAAATGATCCCCCACACAAGAACATGCAACCAGCACCAAGTACAGGCCATGTACTTTGGGTACATGGCATGTAACTATTCTGTAGTCTGCTAAAAACCCAAAAAATTCACATAAAAAGATTTTTAACCAAACATGATCTTAGAAAATGAGAAAAATTAACTAATAATGGTAATGGGATGTTACAAGTCACCCTGGTTTGGAAAACTCCTTTTTTCTTCAATACCCCATGAAAAATTTTGTGGTTTTTTTGAATATGTGTTAAATGAAACATATGGTATTTTTTAAGAAACTCGAGTTGATTATTTCAGTTTCCAGCAAAATAAATTTTCTTAGTAAATATTTATCTAAATATAGTAGAAATAAACTCGATTATGCCTTAGTAAGAAACCTATATTGTCATTAAATTGTATTACTATTACTAGTTTTTCTTAATTTTTTATAGGGGGAAGGAGTTTGATAGAAAAACTTTTGCATAAGAGTCTGGAAAATGATGTCCTTATTTTACCCCATAGTAATATGGGATTTTCGACATCTCAATCAAAGACTATGTCTGCATATGATCAAGAGTCCATGTAATCCCATTATCTTCTTGATAAATGTAAGAGGATATGTATAGAAGTGATGTTCCTAAAAATGGGGGTTCAGTTAGCAAATAGGTACCATTATACATTTCTGCATTAACGTCTGATGTGGGAATTAGAACATACCATATAGTTCTAGGACAAAAGGGCCTCTAAATAGAATTGGCTTCATCACACGTCCCATTTTCAATTTATCAAGAGAGTATTAATATTAAAATTTATAAATATAGTTTTTCATAATAAAATAAGGTTTTCAAAAAAAAAAGATAAGAATGTAATATGAAAATATAAATATATTTAGGGAAAATTTGGACATTATTTAAATTTATTTATGCATGTTGGAATGTCGAGGAATCTAAAAAAACTAATAAATTTCTTGAAATAAAATAATTGTTGTATATAAGTAAAATAAATGTATTTATTATTTTAGAAAATATATTAATTGTTAATAATTAGGATTTTAATACTATATTTCAGTTCTATTCAGTATAAAATAATAAAAAGACTTTTTCTTGATTTACTGGTATTGAAATTCCCTGACACCATTTACCTAGAGTCGGTGCATTATTACCTATCATTGGCATGATAAAAGGAATCATGTATCGAATGACAGATCAATTTAGTAGCCTTGGAAGTGCTAGATACATTCATAAGTTTTACCATACATCATGAAATAAATCATCAACAACATTTTGTCCCCTTTTGAATACACGAATATCCTTAGCATGTCCCTATAGGTCAACCATAAAATAGTACTTCACATCCTGGAAAAAATAAAACACAGAAAGGGGTGAGCTCAAATGCTGAGTAAGGATAATAATATAGCATAAAAATCATAAAAAAGTATAAAAATTAAAGGAAATGTATAAGACTAAAACAAAGGCCTTTAAACTTAAACGTCAACATAATATGGAAAATATTAAAATCAAATAATTCCATTTACTTATTCAAATTAATATTCTACTAGACGAATAATCACATGCAATATCAATATCCACTTTTATAATGATGGAATGCATAATTTCAGACATCATAACCACATAGCCAAGGCCTTATGCCAAGAATACAAATAAGATTTTCTCAAGGCCTTGTCCGAAGACACTAGTTTGTCTCATGAGACCAACCGATGCATCGAAGAGTTATAGAGGGCTCCACCCGTCAATTACTAATTCCAATCCATTCCTCAAACGAATAGGATTAAACATAACATAAACATTAATATTAATACTATCATACAAAATTTAAATAATTTATCTATAAACCATGAATGGTGTAAAAATAAAAAATCCACAGTCAAACATATCACAATACCTTTAATACAATATGGAAGTTTTGTATCATAATAAATCAACTTCAAACAAGATTAAAATCCACCAAATATGTTCACATAGATGAAATCGAAACTTTTTTAGGGAAATACTTTAATCTATTTTGAAATCATTTTAAACTCATTTAATTATAAAAGAAAACATTTATTGTGAAAATATTTTTATAAGATTTTATGGGAAGCTTCAACAATGTTATAATGGTGCAAAATAGCTGCACCCGCCGTATATGTTAAAATAATACATTATTACCTTATTTTTTTTGAAAAGGTTATAAAGTGTATTGTTTGGAAAGCGATGGAAAGATTCATTTCAAACCATTTTATAAAAACTCAAACCATGGTATTAATGACTTTAAACTATTTTCTATTAAATTGTAAAAATCTTTTGAAATAAATTTTTAAGAAAATGTGGATTTGGATGATAAAGAGGTCCTAGTAGATACTTACATAATAATAACATTAGATATGTAATGAGATTATAGAATTAACCCTTACCTAGTACTTTTCCTTGGTCAAGGGTATGTTAACCAACTATATAATTGTTAATTAATTGTTATTAAATTATTAAATATCTATATACCTAACTATTATAACATAGATGATCCTCCAATATTTCTTTGTTAATAATATGTTAGTAGTATCATCGTTTTGGGTGTTAACTGATTCGTTTTCCTTTATATGCTTGGTTACGTAATACATGTTTGTTATGGAACGGATTTATTTGATTCATTTACATAATGATATTATCTTCATAAACATTTGTTTGAATCCTAAAATTAAATTTTTTTAGAATTATTACGATGGGGAATGAATCTCATCACGTTCATGGAGAATGTGATCCGTACGTACGCACAAGCAAAAATATCATTATATTCATTGTTAAATATTATGTAATTGGATGGTATATCATATATAAAAAATAATTAACAAATTATATTTATTATTTACATCAGTTATAATCATTATTATACAAATCCAAATAATGAAGTGTTTGATTAACGAACTACACCACGATGTGGATACAGTAAGCCATACGTACGCACGTATGGTGACATTGTCGTTGATATTATAGATAGAATAGTGAGTTTGGTTGTACCATTTTTATAATTACATAATAGTATATAAAATATACTGCAGTTATCATTTTATAATGGGAACAACATAGAAAGCAGAAGTGGAAGAATAAAATAACTTCAAAATGGTGATTAAATATTTACCTCTTCTTCAGGTTCTTCCATTTGATTTGATCAAAAGGGCTCCATAGGTTGGCTTTTTGACCAAAGGAAGGACTATATGATGAATGGAGGAAATTTGGGAGGAAATATGGGCTAGTATTGGCTTAGCCAAATGTCTTTCGAGGTGTGAAATTATGTGAAGGGGAAGTACCCTTATATAATAGAGGTGAGGGGTCACTTTTGGAAAAGCATGAAATATTATTTTATAATAAAGTCATGTTAAGTTTCTAATGGCTCTGAAATGATTTATTTATAGTCTAAGGTGGGGATGGGTTGAAATCCTCTTCACCACAAGGTTTAGATAGGCATAGGTCACCATATTATCCTTATCTCTTATATTTAACTCTTAGTTAAATAGGTTGACATTTACCACGTCTCTTTTTATTTTTGTATTATATGGTTAATAAAATTACTATAACAAGCCAAGAGAACACCAAGTGGTTCATAATTTATATATATATATATATATATATATTTGTAACATTATATGAGTCATTTGTCCAAACCTTATATTTTTTGGATTATTATATCAATTAATAATATAGTATTTTTTTTAAACTCAATTATGTCAATTTTGACAATATTTAGAATTTTGTTTTTGAGAAAATCATAACAACATCATTACTTCAAAAAAAACCTTTTAATCAACCCTAACAATTCAGATAAACCTTGAAAATTAGTGGAATTCATCATGAGTCTCCATATACATTTATTTGGATATTTATAGTATTAATTATTTTAATATTTCACTAATAAGGTAATTAATGCAAGGTCATTGTGTGATAAATAAGTTAAATTATTTAAAGTATAAAAATTATAAATAAAAAACCATTATGTAGGAAATCTTTTTATCTTTATAATGAATATTTTTTGACGAATTTATATTGTCTGTAACCCAATAATAAACATGGCTTATTTATTTAACATTGAATTTAACACTTTTAACTCTTCTTTAAAAATAATAATAATTAATGTCATATTCTAATCCACGGGGGCTAAAAGGATCATAATTTTACCTCTTATTTGGAGAGATATGGAGGCATTTCAAAACGATAAGCTACAACTCCAATTCAGTCTAGAATTTCGAAATATCTGATGTACTTGGGACTCAATTAACCCTTCTTACCAAAATGTATAAAACCCTTCAATGGAGATACCATCATGAAAACATGATTTCTGACTTGAAATTTCCATTCATTTCTTCGATTATAGTCATAGCTCTATTTACAACATTGCGATACAACGATGTGGGTTTGAGTAATCTTTACCTTTTCCATTGTTTCCTTAATATGTTCTGGTCCTAGGAGTTTTCTTTCACAAACATCATACCATCATGTTGGTGTGTGACATCTCTTTATATATAATGCTTTATATAGTGCCATCTGAATACTTGAATAGAAGCTATTATTATAGCAAAATTCTACAGAAGATAAATATTGATCCCACAAACATTGAATGTCAAGTGATCAAGATCTCAACAAGTCGTCTAATAATTGAATAGTCTGTTAGGATTGTCCACCAGTTTTAGGGTGTTTGGAAGTTCTCAAATGAAGTTTAGTATCCAGTGGATTTTGAAGAATTTTCCAAATTCTTGATGTATAATAGGGATCACAATCAGAACCAATCGATTGGGGTACTCCATGAAGTCTTATAACTTCATTAATATATAGTCTTTCCATACATTCAAGTGGTAAATCTTCACTAATAGAATGAAAATGTGCTGACATACCAAGACGGTCAAAAATGTCCCAAATTTTATCATTTGTTATAGGATTCTTTGGTACCCTAATGTCAAATTCCATCATAATATTATCCCAATTTCCACTCAAGTTTGGGAAGAGGATGCATGACTCCTCCAGGCTGTATCCTTCCAGCTTTCACATGTTTACAAACCATTAATTTTGAAACAAAATTGGCTATCTCTCTTTTCATGTTGTCCCCCCAAAAATCATCCTTCAAATCTCTATACATCTTGGTTCTCTTAAGGTGTATTGAAAAATTGGAACTATGTGCATCATCCAACAATTCTCTTTTCAGATCAGGTATGTTAGGAACACAAAGGCTCTTCCCAAATTTCAAAATTTCATCTTCATATATGATTTCCCTTAATCTATCATCATTCCCAGCTTTAATATTGTTTTGAAACTCCCCATCATAATTCTAAGAACTCTTTATCTTTTCTAGTAAAGCTAGTTTGGCATCCAATTGAAAAATTATTGATGTTTCACCTTCCAAGGTTATTCCAATATCCATATTTACTAAATCCAAGAAAACAAGATCCATTTAAACTATCATCTTTTTAAAAAATCCATGTACCTTTACACTCAAAGCATCTTCCACCTTACTTAACATCCCAGGGTAGAGTGTATAGTGAAATCATAATCCCCGGGTAGTTCAATCCATCATGTTTTCTTCATGTTGAGTTCTTTTTGTGAGAAAATGTACATCAAACTCTTGTGATGAGTATAAATATCACATTTTCACCATAGATATAGTGTCTCTATATTTTCAGAAAAAATATTATAACCGCTAACTCAAGATCAAGGGTGGGATAGTTTTGTTCCAGAATTTTTAGCTACCGTGATGCATAGGGAATAACTCTATCATTCTATATAAGGATACAACCATGTCCTTTCTTTAAAGCATCACAATAAATAACAAACAAATCATTCCATGATGCTGGAGTCAAGAAAGACGCATTAACTAATATTCACTTCAATTATTCAAAACATTTTTCACACTCTTTTTTTCAAAAAAAGTTAACCCTTTTGGTGTGAGCTTGGTTAATAGTTATCCAACCGGGTGAAAATCCAGACGAAATGTTGATAATAATCTTCTAAACCAATAAAACTACGTTCCTCAGTTATACTCTTTAGTTATAGCCCTTCATGGATTGCCTTGGTCTTTGAAGGATCATTAGAGAATCCATCCATAGAGACAATATGGAAAATAAAAAAACATCCTAAACCCAGAAATCACAGTTGCTAAATTTACCATACAATTAATTTCTTCTATGATTCCTTTGGAAAATGCTCAAGTGATGCTCATGATCTTTCTGTCATTTTTAGTATATTCAAATATCATCAATAAATACCACTAAAAATACATAAAAAAATTCATTAAAAACTATATTCATTAGATCCATGATGACTGAGGGTACATTTGTCAATCCAAAAGGCATTAACGTAAACCCATAATGGTCGTACCTGGATTGAAATGTTGTTTTCGGAATGTCTTCCTTCTTCACACATAACTAATGTTATCTAGATCGATGGTAAATCATTAAAAAATAGTATGCTCCATGAATTTGGTCAAATAAAAGATCAATTAGAGGTATTTGATAATTATTATTTATTTTTATAGCTTTGATGTCCCTGCAGTCAATGCACTACCTCATATATCTGTCCTTCTTTTAAACAAAAGTGCAGGGGCTCCCCATGGAGAAACATTAGGGTGAATAAATTTCTTATTAATCAATTCCTCTTATTTTTTTTAGTTCCCCTAATTTTACAGTGGCCATTCTATAGGGTTTCTTCTCTATGGGCTTTGAACCATGAATTAAATCAATGGAAAACTCAATTTCTCACTCTGTTGGATGTCCAGGTAAATCCTCTGGAAACACATCTATATATTTTTTCACAATTGGTACGTCCTCTATTTGAAAATTCTTTTTTAGGGACCTAAACATGATGTACAAAAACATTACATTACTTTTTCGAAATACTTAATATATAATAAAAACAGAAGCCAAAATACAATATTAGTTTAGTGTCTTTGAAACTCAGAACATAATCTTCTAATCATGATGAATGATCTTGAACATCTTCCGTAAATATCTTCCCCTTTTGTTTTCATACCTAAAACCTTTATTTATATCTAGTGGAAAAGAAAAAATAAAAAGGGTGAGCTCAAATTCTCATTAAGGGTAAACATGGAGAACATAAAAACAATCCATAAACATTGTATCGTAAAAACGCGAATATAAAACATCAAAATCCTGATCAATAACATAAATCATTGCAGTACATAAGGCATATATTATAAAGGAACATTAATCAAGATAAAATATCATTGGAATAAAACATCTAATTATGGAAATCCATTAATCACATGTTATGATTAACATAGTAGCCAAGGCATTGTTGCGAATACCATCATAGTGGACAAAGTCCATTACTGAATCAGGTTTACTTTCCATTCCATCCATGTATTACTGAACCGAATTCACTTTACCTTCTAGACATGTCTTTCTCATGCGATATAAATCGTTACCCAATGCAGTGGAGGGAGATATAGGTCCCACCCATCTCATAAAGAAATCATTCTTACTTGTGCCACAAAATAAACATAAATTATTCATCATTACCCAAAGAATAAATTGTTTTCCTTAACATCATCACATCATAACATAATTCATATAAAACAAATGGATATCATTTCATCAAAAGAAGAATCAAACCATGTAAATAATAGACACATTATACTTGTAACATAATTATACTAAATAATTTCATCTTAGATGGATAATTGTTTTGACAAAACAGTTGAAATGAATTCTTGAGGAAAATATACAATCTTCTTCAAAATATTTTTCTATTCACAAAATTCCATGAAATTTTAAAAGAAAAAGATTTTTTTGAAAATAATCATGAATTCTTTTAGAAGAATCTTCATGAAAATTAGGAATTATAAAACCGTAAAAAAATTGTTCATGCTTTATATGATAAAAAATATTCTCCTCGTACTTTTGCAGGAAAAGTCAAAAAGTTCCACATATGGTAAACAAAAGAAAGATTACTTCCATAAAATAATGTAAAAGTCAAATTGGGGTAAGAATTACTTTAAACATACAAGGAATAATATTAAATTCTTTATGAAAAACATTTTTTATGGACATGGATGAAAAATATAACCCCAGTAAATACTTACGTATAAGAAATATCGGATAAAAATGAGATTGAAAAATTATCCCTTACCTTATCCAATTTCTTGTGTATGTGTCTGAGACTATTTTATAGTGGGTTTAAACTTATTATTATCTTTTAACAGAACCATTATAATATTTATGATATCATATATGATTCACTTAAGACTTTATATTACTCGTTCATTTGTCAAATCAATGTTAAAGCATCGTTTTGGGTAAAATCGTTTCATTTATCAGCGGTGTTTTGAATTGTAATTATACATATGATTACATAGATCATGATTACTTGATTCTAGAATGTGAAACGTGATTTATTTAGAATATATATATATATAATAGATCGATAAATGGAACGAAATACATCGTTCATGCAGACGATAGGTCGTAGTATGCATGAACGCTATTTTCGTTTCCTTATTAAATTGAATGGAAGTAAGTAAATAACATATACATAAATTCAGTATCATTAATATGTCATATATTTCATGATTATTTATTATATATATACTTTATAGTCATTCATGAATGGTTAACATGAAGAATGAATCTCATCGCGTCATGGAGACAGTAATCTGTAATTACGCACGAGCGATGATATCATTCCCATAATTAATGAATGGAATTAGAGTGGATGATATAATATATCAAAATTATTATTATTTTATTATAAAAATTCTACCCATCCAAGTAATGTGGTGGGGGAGAAACAGATTACACCACGACATGGAGGAAATATTCTGTACGTACGCACGTGCGGTGATTTCGTTTTTCATAGGATGGATAGAAGGTGAAATAGGGTTGGATCATATTTATCATAACATATCAGTATATGACTGATTCTGATGAAATTACATTATTTTGAAACAAAAAAAATTAGAGGATGTAGATAAAGAAATGAACATGAACGAATAGGTAAAGGATATTACCTTTTCTTCGACACGCCACTTCTAAACCTCCTCTTAGGGCCCTAAATTTTGTTTTTGAAGAAGACCTAGACCTATAGTATGATTCAATGAAAGTGGATAAGATAAATTGTCTGGGTTTGGCCGAGCATGAAAGCTCAATGTGGTGTGATGTGGAGAGGGAGGAGGTGCCCTTTCATAAAAGAGGAGAGGGGCACTTCTGGAAACCTCTAAAATATTAATTTATAATAAACTATAACCCCACATAAAAACCTCCAAAAATGACTAAAATACAAATATTAGATGAGTTATGGTTATAATATCATCAACCATTATGATTTAGACATGTTGGTATTTTATTTTAAACCTTATCAACTTGATTTATCCTTATTTAATCAATTAAATTTTATTTGTTTTAACAATATTCTAAATTTGAAATTGTTATAAATAATTACTTATGTATTTTGAATTATACATAGTTGGATAATTTATGAAATTCTAGACCATATATATTTCAATTTATAATTTTTAAATATTTATGACATTTTTATACAACTTTATAATATGTTATTTTTATTAAATAACAAAAGTGACAATTTCGACAATATTCATTTATTTGAAGTTAAATAAAATCCACTTAGCGGATATATTCGAAACCAAATATTTAATAGTCTAATAAAATGTCATATTCATCTAGAAATTTTTTGGATAACATTAATTTGTTCAAATAATTTTTATTTTAATATTTATATAACCATTTATTTGATATTTCAATCAATAACATAATTTCTACATCACTATTGTGTCATCATTAACGATAATTATTTAATCCCTAAAAATTCTAAATAAAATCTCATGATGTACATAGTTTTATCATCTTTCAGGATAATATTTATATTCGATGTTTTATGAAGTTTATCACTAAATTAAAATTATTACACTTATAAGATATGTGAGAGTGACATGTTGACACTTTCATTTGTTTTAATAATAATTATATCATTTTCATGGCAAAAGCACATTAAATGAATCTATTCTGACCCTTAAATGATATGGGTCAACTTTTATTCATCCAATAGAACTTTGGAAGGTCTTAGGGTAATTTTATAATTTTATTTTTACACATAATTTCCTGATTTACCTTTAACTGTAGTGAAAAAAAGTTACCGTAGTTAATAATAATAATATCAAAAAAAAAAGAAACCTATTAACAATATTTAGACCCACTTAATCCAAATATGGAATCCATTTTTCAAAATTTCAAACATATAAGTTTCAGAAATTAATTTAAAATTAATCTTGTTGTTAAGAAAACACATTTTAAAAGTTAAAACATTGTCAAAGATTGAAATGTTTTTACCCATGAATTCAATGTAAAATTAATGCTAATTACATAAATTATATTAAATGGTAAATATATTTTCTATTAATACATTAAAAAATTAATACTATAATTTAACCATATAAATTATTGCGATGAAAAATGTAATTTTTAAGTAAAATTTAACATGTTATTACTATTCATCAAACTAAGGACGTTATAAGAAATATATAAAAACATTATCCAATGTTAATTTTTATATCTTGATTCAATAGAAGTAGATAATATTTTAAAATTGAACTTATAAACTTGTCAAAAATTAGATTTAACATGGGTGTGCCATCAAAAGGCGGCGAAAACTTCAATTTTAAAAAAATACTTCCTTTATCTGAAAAATGGATTTTTTTCACATAACTCATTCCAGAAATTGTATAAGATGAATTATAATGTTATAAAATACAAAATTCAGTTAATACTATTCATAACGGCTAGTTAATATTAATATTACAACAATATATCATTGTTTAATGAAACACGGTATGGCGTACAACACATGCTATTAAGGAAGGTCACTATTGGATTTAATGAAAGCCAAGTCTGGTTTGCGTGTAGAGAAAACATCATTTGGTGGTGTGTATAACATACTCAAAATATAGTTCAATTATCAACTGATCAAATATATACTTGGTGGTGTGTAAAATAAATTTTATTCAAAATAACTTGAAATTGTGTGCATCACAAGCCAAAAATAGTGTTGTGTATACTACAATATAATACGGTGTTGCATATAGCGCAAACTAATCATGGTGAAGCATACAAAAAAAGAAATCAAAGAAATTAAAAAGATAAATTCTCATAAAATCTCAGGTTGTTATATTCTACCCCCCTTAAAATTAATTTTGGACTCGAAATTTTTCAAGGTTATAAATGGTTTTCTACATGAATGTTTCTTTCATAGAAACCCACATCGTAAAAATTAATACTAAATCATCATTTTAAAAAGGAACATTAGAAACAAAAAAGATACCCAAAGTAACTCATCACTGGGTTTCCACATACTAGAATATAGGTTAAAATACGGATATTGAAGATAAATATAACCATCATGTTTGGATAAAGAGTGGTAGAGAACATTGATATGAAAAGTCAAACAATCACAAAGACATAAATTTGTGATGATCTGAGGTACCATCTGATTCATCAGATATAAGGGCACAAGGACAACATTTTTTGTTTTCAAGATCATTTCCCTAGTGTTGATGAATTTATGAATTAAAAGAAATACTTACTTGATTTTGGTATAGTCTCACTATTGTTTGTGTCTCTGACAATTTCCACTTCATCTCTTAAATAAATTAAGTGAATTTGTCTTCTGTAAAGTATTATCTGATCATGTGATAGAATTATAGTTTATTCCATCTATCTCAAACATAAGGTTAGAAAAAGTTATATACATAAGTCCATATTATGGTGAGATTATTCGTATATGGTTCTAAACATGGACTTATACTTCATCTATCATACCTCTTAATAAAATAAAACTAGTATCTAATAACTAGGGACTTCCTGTAGGCTATTGGTAGGTTGTAAAGGCATGTCTCACTTTGTTTGTGGGTTTTATTCCCGCAACCTTGTCTGACACAATGGGTTGTCGCCCGTCCTGCAGGTTTTTCTTTTTCTAAAACTACACAATTATAACATTCCAGAAATAATATCGAAAAAGGTTTTATCCTTAAACAATATTATATTATTTCCATCATATTCCATTTTGAATCTTTAGGCTTTTCCAAAATACTTCAATCCAAGCTCATATTATAAATTAAACGATTAATAGAAATCTTATCAACCAAGAATGTGAATACCATCATTTACCCCCCATATATCATCAGATATCTCTTATTGATCACATTACAAACATGTGAATACCTTAATCATGTATTCTCAGGATAAATGAATACCCATTGAACATTAGTGAAAACATGAATGCTATCAAAAGTTAACTCTTTCCACATACTAAAATCCTAAAATGTCTATATACTAAAACCATGATATAACTTTGTTCTTATATCAGTCATGATCCCATTAATACTATCAAACATTTCATATTCCCCTTATCCCTTCATTATGCACATATCATCTTCATTCCAAAAATATTTCATTCACTTTTCATGGTTACTAGTACCATACAATTATTGAAAACCAATACATAGATATTCCAAAATTCCACAATACTATAAATTAGATTCCATGATACTATTTTTAAATCCCATTACATAAATACTTAATCATTCCACAACATCGTTTTCATAATCATCCTCACAAATAGTGATCACATGTGACTTCCCTTTTCCCTTTTCCTTAAGAGTTTTCTCATGTCGATCATCATTAACCCTTGGATTAGGGCGTTTATTAGCATAATGCCTTTTTTCCTTTCACATGAAGCATTGATGTGTTAGTGGAGCATTCTCTGTAGTCTTTTCACTATTCACATCATTAGAAACCTTTTTCCCATTACATCAGCACTCAACAGCTCAATGACCTTATTTTTCACACTTGAAAAAATTTCTAGTACCTTTTAGACAATCTCCTCCATGCTTTTTTCCACACACTGAGCATAAAAAACATTCACCTTATTTTCCCCATTGTTCTGAGATTTTTCCTTGAACTCCATATTTTGGTTTTTTTTCAAAACCATGAAATGGATATGAAACACCAACTTCTATTTCTACCTCGATAGCACAACACACAATTTCTTCATAGCTATTGAAGTCTATTGTAGAGAATTCCCTTTGAAGGAAAGGTTTTAAGCCACTGAAGAATCGATCAACTTTACTTTCAGGTTGGATGACAATGCGAGATGCATACCTTGCAAGCCTTGTAAATTTCACCTCGTATATACCAACAGATTCATCATCCTATTGCTTAAGATCAAGGAACTCCTTATCCATCATTGTTCTAAGAATATGAGGGAAGTACTTACTAAAATATAAGTTCTTGAACTCATCCCATTCCATGGATTCAATTTCTTATTGGGGCCTCGTATTCCTAATTAGAGTCCACCATTGGTCTGATTCACCTTATAAATGGTAAATAGCTAAAATTAATTTTTCATGTTCCGAACAGAAAAGTATGGAAAGAATATTTTCAATGGTACTGATCCATTATTCAGAAACAAGTGGATCAGAAGACCCACTGAAAGAAGGTAGACGTTTCCTCGTGAAGGACTCAATAGAATATAGTTCCTTTATATGCTCATTTGGAAGTCCACAATGATTCATAGCTTGTGTTAGTATAGAAATAATATTTTTTACTCCATCTACAATAAAATTTGATTGTTAAAGAGGACACTCATTTCATTTTCCATTACATTGATCAACATGGTTCCTTCGGGTTCCAGCCATCGCCTAAAACCCAAAAAGAATAGTGTGAGAGGAAAAAATATTTCTAGGAAAACCACATAATAAAGGGGGAGTACCTTCAATATGTAACATCATAGGTTTAATTATATGAACCTTACCATAATTATATGACTATAACCTATAATTATACTTAACCTTAAAGACATCCCTAGACATACCTTAGAAATATCTCTAGGGATTTCACTAAATTTTTTGCATCTTAGTTTCCAAAGGTTAACTAAACCATTACTCTGATACCAACTGTAGAAATCCAAAATTAAAGTACATATACATTACATTACTTTTTAAGAATACTTAATACATAACAAAAACAGATGCCCATAGAACGTATTAGTTTAGTGTCTTTGGAAACTGAGAACATAATCTTCTAATCATAGTGAATGATCTTCAACATCTCACATAAATATCTTCCCCGTTTGTTTTCTTACATAAAAACATTATTTATATCTTGTCGAAAATAAAGCATAAAACGGGTGAGACCAAATGCTATCTAGGGGTAAATATTGAGAACATAAAAACAATCAAGAAAAATATTAACGTAAAAACAAGAACATAAATCATCAAAATCTTGAGCAATGAAATAAATCTTGGCAGTACATATGGAATAGTTCATAACGGAACATTAATCATGATAAAATAGCATTGGAATAAAACATGTAATTGTGGAAAACCATTAAGAACATGTTATGATTTCTATAGTAGCCAAGGTATTGTTTCTTAGACCATCATAGTGGACAAAGTCCATTACTGAACCGATTTTACTTACCGTTCCAGCCCTGTATTACTGAACCAGATTCATTTTCTGTTCCAACCATCTCTATCTCCTGAAATATAAATCTTTACCCAATTCATTAGAAGGAGATATAGGTCCCACCCATCTCATAATGAAATAATTCTTACTTGTGCCACAAAATAATGATAAATCATTCATCATAACCCAAAGAATAAAATGGGTTTCATTAACATCATACCATCATAACATAATCCATATAAAACAAATGAGATTTCAAAATTATCTATTACCTTGTGTCCAATTTCTTCTATATGTGTCTGAGACTCCTGTATAGTGGGTTTAAACATATTATTAGCTTTTAAGAGAACCATAATAATATTTATGATATCATATATGATCCACTAAAGACATTATATTACCCGTTCATTTGTCAATTCCATGTTAAATTAGCGTTTTGGGTAAAATAGTTTCATTTATCATCTGTGTTTTGACTTTTAATTATTCATATGATTACTTAGATCATGATTACTTATTTCTATAATGTAAAACATTATTTATTTAGAATATACATATATATAATAGATCGATAAATGGAAATAAATACACCGTTCATGGAGACGGTAGGTCGTACGTACGCATGAACGCTGTTTTCATTTCCTTATTAAATTGAATAGAAGTAAGTAAATAACATATACATAAATCCACTATCATTAATCATTCTATAATGGTTAACTTGGAGAATGAATCTAATCGCGTCATGGAGACGGTAATCCGTACGTATGGACGAATGATGATATCCTTACCATAATTATTGAATAGAATTAGAGTAGATGATTTAATATATCCGAATTAGTATCATGTTAAAATAACCAATATACCCATCCATGTAAGGTGGTGGTGGAAAAATATATTACACCATGGCATGGAGATGGTATTCCGTACGTACGTACATGCGGTGATTTCTATTTCCGTAGGATGGATAGATGGTGAAATAGGGTGGATCATATTTATAATGACATATTAGTATATCAGTTATACTGATTTTATTACTTTATAATGAAACAAAAAAAAATAATAGGAAGTAGATGAATAAATGAACTTGAAAGAATCTATAAAGTATATTACATCTTCTTCGACTCACCTCTTCTAAACCTCCTCTTAGGGCACTAATGCTGGTCTTTGAAGAAGGCTAGGACCTCTAGTATGTTGCTAAGAAAGTGTAAAAGAAAAATGGGCAGGGTTTGGCCAATCTTGAAGGCTCAATGTGGAGTGAGGAGGAGAGGGAGGAGGTGCTCTTTAATAAGAGAGGAGAGGGGAACTTTTGGGAACCTCTAAAATATTATTTTATAATAAACAGAAACCCCACTAAAAAACATACAAAAATGACTCAAATCTGATGATTAGATGAGATAGGGTTGTAATATCGTCAACCAATATGATTTAGAAATGTTTTTAATTTATTTTAAAGCTTATCAACTTCATTTATCCTTATTTAATCTAATTAATTTTATTTATGTTAATAATATTCTAACATTAAAATTGTTATAAATAATAACTTCTGTGTTATTAATTGTCTTTAATTGGATACTTTATGACATTTTAGATAATATAAATAAAAAAACTAAATTTTTAAATATTTTGGTTATTTTTGTCAAGTTTATAATAAGAATGTTTTATAAAATAACAATAGTGTCAATTTTGACACTATTCATTTATATGAATTTATACGTATTACAAAAAATAATTTATGGATGTAATTATGAATTATACAGGATATCTTATTTCTCATTAACCATCCCTTCATATTTTCATAAAATGAGACATTTTTCATATTTTATACGATATCAATGGATTTTCCTCCTAATACTACAATTTTTTAATTTTGGGACACTTTTATAGGCATCAACATTTCTTCAAAATAAATCACAACCATACATTTGTTACGTGTATATTTTAGAAAAGTTTGTTTCAAAGATAAGAAATATATAAAAATCCAAAGAGTTTTTATAATGGGTGAATGTGATATTTTGTGATGAATGATTTCGTGTATTATTTTTATTATATGGTTTATGGATATTATTTAGGATGATGAAAGGTTCTGTTATAATCTATAATTTTTTGGTATCATTATAAATAAGGTCAGAGTATTTATGGTGTAAATCAAGGGTGGGTGGGTCTGTTATATCCCTCCAATGCATTATGTATAGGTTATTTCTCATTGGATGTTATATATTGGATTTGGGAGTAAATTTAATCCACGATGGGACACTATCTACCATGTAGTGATGTCTTGGATGTTATCCTTGACCTATGATATTACCTTTTATGTTTTTATTCACATTTACATTATTATTTTTATGTGATATTGAATATTAATGATGATTTTTTTAAACTACATTGGATGAAATGTCGGTTTCATGGGTAATAAATTAGTTTTATTGATCCCATTGTTTATTTTTTGAAAAATATAACCAATTTTAAGTATTCATAAACTTACAGATTTCATTATTCCTTATTATATCGCTTTCTAGGATTTATTTTCTGAAACCATGCTTAATTATGATTTTCACATGGTCTTAATGATGATTACAATGGATGATTAAGACATAATAGGGAAAAGAGGAACAATGTTATATGGGATTAATGTTTGGTTAAATTCATAAGTATTTTCATATATAAGTGTTTTTCCTAATTCTCTCAAACTATAACCCCATTAATCCTTTGTTTTTAACAAAACTAATATTTCCTTTCAATTATTAATATTATTTATGGATGAAATTAGGTCACATTTATTGGTATCAAAACCAAAAATATAATGTTAATTATCTTAAAAACAGATATAGTTTTTTGGTTCTTGTTTTGTTATATGATTATTTTATGAAGGGAAATATATTATGAAATATGTATCTGGTGAATAATAAAATACAATCCAATCTCCTTGATATAGTACACACTGATGAATGTGGAAAATTGAATACATTGAAAAAATATAGGGATTGATATTTCATTTCTGATTGATGAATATAATTTAATATACTTATTAATATTAATAATGATAAAGAAGAGTATTTTGGACAATATAAAGTGTTTTATTAAAAGAGTGAATATTTATTTTTTTCACCATCATGATATTCTTATCTGATAATGGAATGTATTACATTTCTGTTGAGTTTAAAATTTAAATTACTACACACATCATCAAAAATTATGTATCATATATTAAAACTAAATAACATAAATGAGTTTTTGAATACAGAAATATGTTGGTGAATAGCACAACCGAAAAATTACTCATTGAATGTAGTGTTAATCACCATTATTTAAAGAAGTAAATATATGTTATGTTTTATTTTCAAAACCTATAAGTGAAAATATCTAATGGAGAGATGAAAACATTTGAAATGTGGAAAAAAATGGTACACATGTGGAAACATTTTTTATGATCTAGAATAATATTTCAAAATTAGAATAATAAAGGGAATGATGGAAATTATGGAAATGAAAAAGGATTCGGAGTATTTCAATGACATTGTACCCTAATTTAGGCCAATAAATAATTCAACATGACGCTAATAAAAATTTTACATTGTATTCACAAAAAATAAGTCAACAAACTATGTGTAGAAATTGTGGAGATTAAATTTTCTGGACATGTATAATATAGAGTAAAAATTGATACAACTCTTTTTTATTTATAGATCTCAATAAATAATGATAATTCTATGGATAAATACATGTTTGATATGATTATTGAAGAAATTAAAAATGATCCTTGAAGGATAAGTACATGATAATATGTTGATCTAAACTAAATAATCAGTGACAAAACTTCTCCAACATAGATATAATGAATGGGAAATTCTGAGTATGTCTATTTACTATCAATAGTAGAATCCAATTAATCCAAAGATCTATCAAATAAAAAATCAGGTTTTAGTGAAATGAGTGATCAATCGGATCAAATATAAATATAAAATAGTTCCTTAAAATTTCTAAAGATCCCAAAACTACCTATAATTCTAGGAATAAAGTGGAAATTTTAGAATACATTTGAAAATAATGATAAAATTTTGTACAATAAGGATGGTATATTATGAAAAAATAGATTAATAAATACAGTCTTCTAATATTAGGTAAAAAATTCCACTATTCGATCATCTTTATCATTATATCTATCGCGTATATAGAAAGATAAAGAGGAAAAAAGATTTATTTGGTGGATTTTAGATTAACATTACTGAATGTTGTGCCATAATTGAAGGATAATATTGATTAAATAGTGGGATAACTAATTTGAATTGATCTAACTATGGTTTTTAAGTTAAATAATGTAGCGTATTATCTAAAGTAGTCATTGAGAGCATGGAACACTCAATTGAATATGTATTTGATGTATATTGAATTTAAAAGAGGTGCATTTGATCACAATATTAATGTAAATACATCAAAAGAAGAACAAGTCATTGTACATGTGTATGTCGATAAAATAATATTCGGGAAAAAAGAAATTATGAGGAAGACCAATATAATCTCATTAGAAAGTATTTCAAAAATTTACATGATTGGCGATCATAATTTTATTCTGGGGATGAAAGTATTTTAGAGAAATGTTTATACGTTTATTTCCTTAAAAATTATAACAGATATCTATAAAGAAGATAAATATTCATTATTTAAAATAAATATAATATTAGATTTTAGATAAAAGAAACAATGGAAAACATTTGGATATAAAATAGGACTATAATACATTTTAATGAAGAAAAATTAGGAGCTCAAAAAATTGTATTTCTGCAATAGTACTTATTTTATTACAATATTATTTTATGCATGTTTCCAAAAATATATGATGGAAGAGAATCCCACCATGGTAAAATTAATTATTTAGTACATAATATCTACTCCAAATTGTGGATTTATATATTAAGTATGAAATAATTAGGATTTTTTTTCATTCTGTAAAACTGAATAATTTGGTTAGGTGGTGCATTCAATGTCAAAAAGTTGTTTTGTATGATTCACATCTAATGAATGGTTTAGATGGATGAGTAAGAATTTTAAAGGAACCGAAATAATATTGGAGGAAGCCTGATATATTTTAGCAACCATGGAAGTGTCTCAATCCCAGTAATAGAAAGATTAATGGAAGACATTACTAAATTTTCAAATACGTATATAGTGATTCATTATAATTAAAATGGTGAGATATATGTCAGAAAATTCATGTTAAAAAACATCATAAAAATAAAATTTAAACTATTACTCATATTATTATATAAATTATGGATAAAGGAATATTCATGTTAGAGCATGTGGGAACAAATTATCAGTTTATAGATAGTATGTATACTCCATTGTAGACAAAAAATTTTGAGAAACAAATTTTGAACTATTTTGATTAACCTCCCCTATAAAAATGAGTTTTAAAGAAAACAAACCCCCTAATACATAATTATTTTTAATTTTGTTTCAAGAGGTATAATATTAAATAAGTTATATGATCCATGGGGTGTGCTATTATGAAAGAAGATCATTTTTTATTTATCTTTGTGTTTATTGTAAAAATGAGTGGATGACAATTAAAATTCAGTTAATGACTACATTAGAATTAAATATTATACCTTGTTCATTAAACATAAATAATAATATGTTGTGTTTATGTTGAATTCTATCACAGAATCAAAAAGAATATTTTTTTTTCAAATTTGTATAAAGGGATGTTAGGTAATATATTTTTTCATTAAGGGGGATGAAGTTATTATATGGAAGCCAACAGGTTTCGGTAATTAAAATATTCATTAGGAATTGAATTTTTTATTGAACTCATATTTTCTATGAAGATAAATTATCATGTAAATTTTTTGTGATGGATGGGAAATATCATTACTATATTTAACATGTAAATTTTTTGTATATAATTGAATTTTATTATGAATTTCCAAAACACCAAATATCGATAATATTAGAAATATGATAATTAAAGATGAATTTTTAGTGATTTTTTGTTATCAAAACATCTTATGTTTATTTATTTCATTTGAAAAATATGTGGTATGGATTATAGTATGTTGAAAGATGAAAGATAAATTGATGAAGATTGAAAAAGGTGATATTTCCCAGTGTTTTCCAAATTAGTGGATGTAAATATTTTGAATAATTTTATATTTTATTTAAGGAAAATGTAATAATTTCATTCTATTATAAGATATTATTTCCAAGAGGAATTATTTCTTGAAAATCTATTAATTTCCTTTACTTTGTCTGGAAAATCAAAAAAATAAATGTTTGAAAAACACGTCGTGCAGATGTTGTTATGTGTGGATTGTGAAAAAGGACGCACCACAAAATTACGAACATCAGGAGTTGAGTAAATGTCAAAATTCTACCTCTAAATACAAGATAACTTTCATAATATTAATCTTAGTGGTGAGATAATTTATAAGTTGTGTGTCTTGTATTCAAATTTTCCAATTTTTTCTATTGTACAGGTGAATCTAACATTTAAAGGTTTAATAATATCCTTCTAGTGAATGGATATGACATAATAGCTGAAAAAATATGACAAAATGATTCACCCATTCCCTCTTTGGTTTTCTTGAGTTGAATCAATATTCATAACCTCACTTTTCAGAATTTTTCAGGGTTAAACATATTCAACACTCACCTAAGATAACGACTCACCCCATATGTTCTATATAACGTAATATATAGTTCTATCTCATCCTTGGGTTCTGTAACGCCCCGACCCTAGTTACCCAGAGTCGGTGCATTACTTCGTAACATTGGCATGATCACAAGAAGATCAAATCTCGAAAGACCGATTGGTTTAGTAGCCTTGGAAACACTAGATATATTCATAAGTTTTACATTACATCATAAAATGAAAAACTACTACAACAACATAATGTTTCCATAGTCCACACTATAATCCCCTCATAATATCCCTGCAGGTCATTCATAACTTACATCTTCACTTCCTGGGAAAAATAAAACATAGGAAAGGGGTGAGCTCAAATTCCCAGTAAGGATAACAATATAGCGGAAACTTTCATAAATAAGAATCAACATTTAAGGCAATGTATAACTAAAACAAAAGCCTTTTAAACATGAACTTTCAACATGGTATGGCATAAATAAAATGAAATAATGCCATTTACTTATTCACATGGATATTCCACTAATCGAATAATCACATGCAAAAATAAATAACCACTTTCATAATGTTGGAATGCATAATTCCAGACTATCATAACCACATAGCCAAGGCCTCGTGCCAAGACTACAAATAAGATTTTGTCAAGGCCTTGTGCCAAGACACTAGTTTGTCTCATGAGACCTACCGATGCATCGAGGAGCTATAGCGGGCTCCACCCGTCACTTATTAAGTCCAATGCATTCCCATATGAAAAGGTTTAAACATAACATAAACATTCGTATTAAAACTAGCATAAGAAATGTCAATACTTTCACAATAAACTATGAATGGTATAAAAATAGCACATCCACAGTCAAACATATCACAAAACCTACAATACAATATAGACGTTTTGTATCATAATAAATCAACTTCAAATAATCTTAAAATCCATCAAAGGATGTTGACATAGATGAAATCAAAATTCTTTTTAAAGAAATATCTCCTTTTATTTTGGAATCATTTAAGATCCATATAAAATAAAACATTTTCTTTGAAAATATTCTTATAAGCTTGTAAGGAAAGCTTTGAAGATTTTATAACGGCGTAAAATAACCGCACCCGCCGTATAAGTTAAAAAAACATTCTTACCTCAATTCTGTCGAAAAGGTTAAAAAGGACCTTGTTTTGAAAACGACGGAAAGATTCCTTTATAAACCTCTTATAAAAAGTCAAAAAGGGTATAAATGACTTTAACCCATATTCTTGTAAATAGTAAAAATGTTTTGAAATACATTTTTAAGAAACATGGATGTGGATGATAAAGAGATCCCAGTAGATTATTACGTATAAACAACCTCGGATAATGAAGAGATTGTGAAATAACCCTTACCTTGTACTTTTCCTTGGTTGGGGTAGGTTAACCTCCTGTATAATGGTGAAATAATTGTTATTAAATTATACAAGAATCATATACACTAATATGATATCATATATGATCTTTTAATATTGATTTGATAATAATATCTTAGTATTATCGCTGTTTCGGGTGTGAACTTACTTGTTTGCTTTTGTATGTTTTGTTACGTAAGACATGTTTGTAAAGGATAATTTGTATATTATTCAAATCCAGAATGGTATCAAGTCCTTAAACATCATTTCTAAATCATCAAATGATAATTATACTTGAATGGATATGATGGAGAATGAATCTCATCGCGTTCGTGGAGACGGTAGTCCGTACGTACGCACGAACGCTACTTCCATTTAATTTTTATTTTAAAAGAATCGAATACAAATGATACATAGGTATATTACTATTCCAGTATAATATAATATTTTATACATGTTACATAAGTTCATTAACACCATCCTTTATACGTTCCATGTGTGGTATGAACGAGTCATATCATTTTAAGGGGGCGGTAGTCCGCACTTTCTCAAATGAAATTATCGTATGTATATACAACATGAAACGAATAATGGTATGAAATAAAATGGAATTACAGAAGCTTATATATAAAATATATATCATTAATATCATATTTAATTACAGTGCCATCATAATGGCCACCATGAGAGGCGGTAATATGTATTTGAACAATCATCGTTTCGTGAGGCGTTAGTTTGCCATCCACAGAAACATTATGTTCATCATCCATTAGATGGAGTTGTGTGTATGTGTAGTTTAAATCCTTCTTATAACAACATCCTAGTATATTGAGGATACTGGTGTTGTTACAAAAGAAAGGAAATAAAAAGATTTTGGGGGTTGAAGAAGAAAAATAAATGAAAATAATTTAAGAGAAATCGTTAACTTTAATTTAGGTAACTCACTTTGGTTGGAACCAAAGGACTTCTTGAAATGCTTTCTGCCTAAGGGGAAGCTTCAAGGAGGAGGAGAGGGATTTGGGGAGCTTAGTTGGGCAGAGTTTGGACGAGCCAAGTGGCTTGAGAGGTGGGATGAAAAGAGAAGGAGGAGTGCCCTTTTATAAGAGGGGTGAGGGGCACTTTTGGAAAAGCTAGAAATATTAATTTATAATAAATTCATATTCGGTTTCCAAAGGCTCCAAAGTTGACTATTCAAAGGTTGAGGTGGGGATAGGTCGAAAACAACTCATCCAATAGAATTTAGACAGGTTTGGGTACTTATATTAACCTTATCTTTAAGTATTAACTCTAAGTTAATTAGTTTCACTTTTACAATGTCTCTTTGTATTTTTATATAATATGGTTAATAAACTTACCATATACATACAAGCGACCCCCAAGTGGTCCATTAATGATGAACCTATCATGATATAAGTCTCTTGGCCGAACCTTAGATTTTTAGGAATTTAATATCAATTAATAATATAATATTTGTTTTAAGAACTCTTTTATGTCAATTTTGACACTATTCAATAGTTGATTTTTGTGAAACTCATAACAGATTTATTACTTCGAACAAAGTCCATTAAATCAATCCTAATATATCATATTAGCCTAGAATATTAGTTTAATTCATTAAAAGTTTCATATTATATTTATTTGGGTATTTATAATATCAATAATTTTAATTTGTCACTATTTTAGTAATTACTGCATCATCATTGTGTCATAAATAAAATAAATAATTTAATGTCTAAAAATTATAAATAAAATATCATTATGTAGGAAATTATTTTAGCTTTCTAATGAATATTTATAATCGAAAATCCAACATGTATAACCCTATGTAAAAATTGTCCTTCTAAAAGATGTAAGCTTATGCCATTTTTATTTTTATTTTAGCTTTATTAATATAATGTGTCATTATCACTTACAAGTGGATCCATGGGGTCCCAAAATAGACCCAAAGATGCCCATGGTCGACCATCTATCAACCAATAGGGTTAAGACACGTTTTTAGGGTAATTTAGTATTATTATAATATTATTTTTTTTAACCCTTATTTACCGGATTTACCCTTAACCATGGTAAATAAAATATTTACCGCAGTAATTATTCAAAATGTCTAAAAATAAAAGTTACCTATTTACACAATTTGAACATCCTGATTCCAAATATGGAATCCATTTTCCTAAATTCAAAACACAGAAGTGGCAGAAATTAATTTAAAATTAATTCCCGCTGTCAAAACAAAAAGCGTGTTTTTAAGAGATAATAACTATCAAAAGATTGACACTTGTTTATGTTCGGTTCAATTGTAAAATTATGTCCAATGACCAAAATTATATTAAATGGTAAAAATATATTCTAAATATACTTTAAAACTACTAAAATTCATAATTTATCACTATTAATTATTTTGATTAAAAAAGTTGTTTTTAATTAAAATTTAGTAATTTTCACTATTCATCAAAATATGAAAGTTATCCGAAAAGTACCAAAATTTCACCTTAGGCTAAATTCGGTATTCCGAATCCAAAAATGAAGTCCATTTTGAAATATAAAATATATATATTTTCAAAAAGTAGGTATTACTATTTATAACGGCTAGTTTGATTGGTTATGGTGTGTTAGAACTCGGTGTTGCGTACAACACACGCTATCACATTATTCAAAGGGAAACGTACCGTGGAAGCTTGGGGTGTTTCATTTTAAATTTTTGATGTCCCCATTTAGTCAAAAAGTTTAAAATATTGTATTTAAAAAGGTTTCACTATCAAAAGTTGATAAAAGTGCAATACTGAAAATGAATCTGTTCTTGCATTATGACTAAGAAACTCATAATATGGATTCTAAAATTATAAGGATTATATAAAGTTCAAAATGTAGTTAATACTATTCATGACCTCTTTTAATGGTGTGATTGAACTCGGTGTTGCATGTAGTGCAAGTTATTGAATTATTTTTAAGAAATAACACACTCTGAAATCCTGGGGTGTTACATTCTCCCCTCCTTCAATAAATTGCGTCCTCGCAATTTGCAATTGTTCTTCGAAAATAAAAGGTTGAAAGTAGAAAATATATTTGTGGGAAAACCCACATTGGAAATTGGGTTACTAAAATTTAGTCTTAATATGAGGAAAAGAGAAATTAAAGGGTCACCACCAAATTATGATCTCGATTAGGAGAACATTGGTGGCAATTAGAGACATATAATTGGAGGAAAAACGTAAATATTTATAGGTAGTGATTGAGGTCATCAATCACAAACAAGTATAAAATTGAGGTCCTTAAACTCATCAATCCATGATGATTTGAAGTACCATCGGTTCAACAAAATATATGGTATTGGGACAACACATTTTTGACATTTCAAAATATCTTAGTTGAAATCCCACATCGAAAAATGAATTAACGAGGCCTCTATTTAAAATAAAGAGTCGAAAGTATGAAGATTACCGAAAATAACACATACTAGGCTTCCATGTAGGAAAATATGGATATGGAAGAAAAATATAACCATCAATTATCTGATGGAGAGTGGTAGAGAACATGGCTATGAAAAGGACAACAATCCCAAAGCCATAAATTAGTGATGATTTAAGGTACCATCTAGGAAAACATTTTTGTTCTAAGTTTCTATTATTAATGTTGAGGAATTTATTTATGAGATTGGATAAGATAATAAGGAGATATACTTAGTTTATAATTAGAGTTTTATCCATTAATAAATTTCTACCAAAACTCATCATTCACTCGTAAAAAAAATTCTATTTATACTATTCATAGAGGGTTCCAAAATAAACAAATTTATAATTCATCTACCAGATCTTTTAAAAAACTACTTTATTTAATCCAGGACATCTCGTGGGATAGTGGTAGGTGATACACCCTTGTCGCCCTTCGGTTGCGGGTTCAAGTCTCGCAGCCTTGCCGGACGCGACGGGTTGCCGCCCGACCTCCGGGTTGTCTTTTTATGGCAATCCAAAATAATCCAAACTAGAACTATCCAAAATACTTCTGTCTAAACTCACAGTCCAACATTTATAAGGAAGGTAAACATAATATAGATCCTTTTTACCCCGTAATAGAATATGAATACCTTCATCATGTGTTACCATATTCCTTATTGATTACATTCATGCTCCCTTATTCCATATAGAATGCTGGATATACTTCATTAATCCAAAAAAGTTTTAAACCCCAACAATGATGGAATATAAAAATCATTAATCAGTTCCAAGGTAGTCAAGAAAATCCAATATAATTTATCCAAAACAATCACATATTATTCCAAAATCACTACCTCAGTATCAGAACTGTATTATGATTTATCATTCTCTCAACCATATATTTTCCAAAAATTTATCCTGCTATTGAGTCACTTTTCTTTGTTCCACACAATCTCAAGTCCTTAATGAAATAGTACTGCAGTACAATCCTTATATACTCCATGATTATTGTAACAAGTACATTGTTGATACAACACTCAATTGACATAATCAACATAAGAACTCTAATCATCCCTCTTCATCTGTGGTAGTATCATAACATGATTATTATCCAATAACATCATTTGCGGCATAGTCTGATGACTGGGACATAGGTTCGCGTAGTGTCCAAACTCCTTGCAAATGAAGCATTGTACATTTGAAACCATTTTCTTACCCTTGCAGTCACGTACTTTGTGCCCTTTTCCTCCACACTTATAACAAACTCCCATTCCTTTCAGGCAAGTTCCAGGGTGTTTCTTTCCACAGTTACCACATATGGGAAAATTCTTCTTTTCCCTCTTCCCTTTATCCATCTTTCTCTCTTCCATCATTTTCTTCTCTTGCTTCCCTTCAAAGCCATAGGACTCAGTAAACTCTTTACTTATCTTATCAACACATGATATTATTTCTTCATATGATGATAATACATGGGAGACTATTTTTCTTATAAATTCTAGCTTAAGACCATGAAAGATATGATCCCTCCTTCTCTTTGGATCATGTGAATTTCTGGAGTTCTCATTCCTTCTACTGGGCGCCATTTCTAAACAATGGAATACACTAGATCAGTTTATGAATCAAAATACATAATCCCATACTTATAAAACACTTAACATAAATTGAACTATTTATGGATATAATCCATAATCATAAATATGTTTTCTTTGAGGAAGTATATACTCATAAACCCTTCATAATGATTTGTAAAGAAAGTGAGAGTTATCCTAAGCATATCCCCCGGGAGTGTCGTAACCAAGAGTGCAGCAAGGCCCGTTGTCGTGCACCAGTTCCCGTTCGAGTCTAGCTCAAAGCGGTGTTTTCGGGTTTTACCCCTAGGTACATCTGTGCCAGAGCCGCCTCTACCTGCTCGTATCCAGACAGGGATGTATTGCTCGGAAAACTCACAAAGTCTCTACAATACCAAAATTCTAGAAATTTCTTCTATACTAATCCTCAAAGTTCATCTTAGGTCTATGTGCTCTAATCAGAGTTTATCTAAATCTAGCTTCCAAGGTTTGTACTAAACTTCCTCTGATACCAACTGTAACGCCCCGACCCTAGTTACCCAGAGTCGGTGCATTACTTCGTAACATTGGAATGATCACAAGAAGATCAAATCTCGAAAGACCGATTGGTTTAGTAGCCTTGGAAACACTAGATATATTCATAAGTTTTACATTACATCATAAAATGAAAAACTACTACAACAACATAATGTTTCCATAGTCCACACTATAATCCCCTCATAATATCCCTGCAGGTCATTCATAACTTACATCTTCACTTCCTGGGAAAAATAAAACATAGGAAAGGGGTGAGCTCAAATGCCCAGTAAGGATAACAATATAGCGGAAACTTTCATAAATAAGAATCAACATTTAAGGCAATGTATAACTAAAACAAAATCCTTTTAAACATGAACTTTCAACATGGTATGACATAAATAAAATGAAATAATGCCATTTACTTATTCACATGGATATTCCACTAATCGAATAATCACATGCAAAAATAAATAACCACTTTCATAATGTTGGAATGCATAATGCCAGACTATCATAACCACATAGCCAAGGCCTCGTGCCAAGACTACAAATAAGATTTTGTCAAGGCCTTGTGCCAAGACACTAGTTTGTCTCATGAGACCTACCGATGCATCGAGGAGCTATAGCGGGCTTCACCCGTCACTTATTAAGTCCAATGCATTCCCATATGAAAAGGTTTAAACATAACATAAACATTCATATTAAAACTAGCATACGAAATGTCAATACTTTCACAATAAACTATGAATGGTATAAAAATAGCACATCCACAGTCAAACATATCACAAAACCTTCAATACAATATAGAAGTTTTGTATCATAATAAATCAACTTCAAATAATCTTAAAATCCATCAAAGGATGTTGACATAGATGAAATCAAAATTCTTTTTAAAGAAATATCTCCTTTTATTTTGGAATCATTTAAGATCCATATAAAATAAAACATTTTCTTTGAAAATATTCTTATAAGCTTGTAAGGAAAGCTTTGAAGATTTTATAACGGCGTAAAATAACCGCACCCGCCGTATAAGTTAAAAAAACATTCTTACCTCAATTCTGTCGAAAAGGTTAAAAAGGACCTTGTTTTGAAAACGACGGAAAGATTCCTTTATAAACCTCTTATAAAAAGTCAAAAAGGGTATAAATGACTTTAACCCATATTCTTGTAAATAGTAAAAATGTTTTGAAATACATTTTTAAGAAACATGGATGTGGATGATAAAGAGATCCCAGTAGATTATTACGTATAAACAACCTCGGATAATGAAGAGATTGTGAAATAACCCTTACCTTGTACTTTTCCTTGGTTGGGGTAGGTTAACCTCCTGTATAACGGTGAAATAATAGTTATTAAATTATACAAGAATCATATACACTAATATGATATCATATATGATCTTTTAATATTGATTTGATAATAATATCTTAGTATTATCGCTGTTTCGGGTGTGAACTTACTTGTTTGCTTTTGTATGTTTTGTTACGTAAGACATGTTTGTAAAGGATAATTTGTATATTATTCAAATCCAGAATGGTATCAAGTCCTTAAACATCATTTCTAAATCATCAAATGATAATTATACTTGAATGGATATGATGGAGAATGAATCTCATCGCGTTCGTGGAGACGGTAGTCCGTACGTACGCACGAACGCTACTTCCATTTAATTTTTATTTTAAAAGAATCGAATACAAATGATACATAGGTATATTACTATTCCAGTATAATATAATATTTTATACATGTTACTTAAGTTCATTAACACCATCCTTTATACGTTCCATGTGTGGTATGAACGAGTCATATCATTTTAAGTGGGGCGGTAGTCCGCACTTCCTCAAATGAAATTATCGTATGTATATACAACATGAAACGAATAATGGTATGAAATAAAATGGAATTACAGAAGCTTATATATAAAATATATATCATTAATATCATATTTAATTACAGTGCCATCATAATGGCCACCATGAGAGGCGGTAAGATGTATTTGAACAATCATCGTTTCGTGAGGCGTTAGTTTGCCATCCACAGAAACATTATGTTCATCATCCATTAGATGGAGTTGTGTGTATGTGTAGTTTAAATCCTTCTTATAACAACATCCTAGTATATTGAGGATAATGGTGTTGTCACAAAAGAAAGGAAATAAAAAGATTTTGGGGGTTGAAGAAGAAAAATAAATGAAAATAATTTAAGAGAAATCGTTACCTTTAATTTAGGTAACTCACTTTGGTTGGAACCAAAGGACTTCTTGAAATGCTTTCTGCCTAAGGGGAAGCTTCAAGGAGGAGGAGAGGGATTTGGGGAGCTTAGTTGGGCAGAGTTTGGACGAGCCAAGTGGCTTGAGAGGTGGGAGGAAAAGAGAAGGAGGAGTGCCCTTTTATAAGAGGGGTGAGGGGCACGTTTGGAAAAGCTAGAAATATTAATTTATAATAAATTCATATTCGGTTTCCAAAGGCTCCAAAGTTGACTATTCAAAGGTTGAGGTGGGGATAGGTCGAAAACAACTCATCAAATAGAAATTAGACAGGTTTGGGTACTTATATTAACCTTATCTTTAAGTATTAACTCTAAGTTAATTAGTTTCACTTTTACAATGTCTCTTTGTATTTTTATATAATATGGTTAATAAACTTACCATATACATACAAGCGACCCCCAAGTGGTCCATTAATGATGAACCTATCATGATATAAGTCTCTTGGCCGAACCTTAGATTTTTAGGAATTTAATATCAATTAATAATATAATATTTGTTTTAAGAACTCTTTTATGTCAATTTTGACACTATTCAATAGTTGATTTTTGTGAAACTCATAACAGATTGATTACTTCGAACAAAGTCCATTAAATCAATCCTAATATATCATATTAGCCTAGAAAATTAGTTTAATTCATTAAAAGTTTCATATTATATTTATATGGGTATTTATAATATCAATAATTTTAATTTGTCACTATTTTAGTAATTACTGCATCATCATTGTGTCATAAATAAAATAAATAATTTAATGTATAAAAATTATAAATAAAATATCATTATGTAGGAAATCTTTTTAGCTTTCTAATGAATATTTATAATCGAATATCCAACATGTATAACCCTATGTAAAAATTGTCCTTCTAAAAGATGTAAGCTTATGCCATTTTTATTTTTATTTTAGCTTTATTAATATAATGTGTCATTATCACTTACAAGTGGATCCATGGGGTCCCAAAATAGACCCAAAGATGCCCATGGTCGACCATCTATCAACCAATAGGGTTAAGACACGTTTTTAGGGTAATTTAGTATTATTATAATATTATTTTTTTAACCCTTATTTACCGGATTTACCCTTAACCATGGTAAATAAAATATTTACCGCAGTAATTATTCAAAATGTCTAAAAATAAAAGTTACCTATTTACACAATTTGAACATCCTGATTCCAAATATGGAATCCATTTTCCTAAATTCAAAACACAGAAGTGGCAGAAATTAATTTAAAATTAATTCCCGCTGTCAAAACAAAAAGCGTGTTTTTAAGAGATAATAACTATCAAAAGATTGACACTTGTTTATGTTCGGTTCAATTGTAAAATTATGTCCAATGACCAAAATTATATTAAATGGTAAAAATATATTCTAAATATACTTTAAAACTACTAAAATTCATAATTTATCACTATTAATTATTTTGATTAAAAAAGTTGTTTTTAATTAAAATTTAGTAATTTTCACTATTCATCAAAATATGAAAGTTATCCGAAAAGTACCAAAATTTCACCTTAGGCTAAATTCGGTATTCCGAATCCAAAAATGAAGTCCATTTTGAAATATAAAATATATATATTTTCAAAAAGTAGGTATTACTATTTATAACGGCTAGTTTGATTGGTTATGGTGTGTTAGAACTCGGTGTTGCGTACAACACACGCTATCACATTATTCAAAGGGAAACGTACCGTGGAAGCTTGGGGTGTTTCATTTTAAATTTTTGATGTCCCCATTTAGTCAAAAAGTTTAAAATATTGTATTTAAAAAGGTTTCACTATCAAAAGTTGATAAAAGTGCAATACTGAAAATGAATCTGTTCTTGCATTATGACTAAGAAACTCATAATATGGATTCTAAAATTATAAGGATTATATAAAGTTCAAAATGTAGTTAATACTATTCATGACCTCTTTTAATGGTGTGATTGAACTCGGTGTTGCATGTAGTGCAAGTTATTGAATTATTTTTAAGAAATAACACACTCTGAAATCCTGGGGTGTTACAGGTTCAAAAGAACATATTCAATTACTAGATTCTATTTTAGGATTTAGGATCCCAATATAATCATAAAAATCTATATCTAAATATAAAACTAGTGAAGATACATATTTTATTAAAGTCACCCAACAAAAATACATCATTAAACATGGGGAATTTTTAAAAAGTATAAATTATTAGTACATATAAATTAAAACTTTGACAAAGGCTATAGGGACACCCATCATTGATTGACTCATTCAGTCCATGGCATAAGACAAAACTGGTGGGGGGACTTATGCCCCAGTAGTACTTAATAGCATGAAGAGAATACAAATGATATCATTTTATATGGGGAACATTATCCCAATAGATTATAACATTTTATATAAAATTCCAAAAATAATTAAAAATATATAATACACATTCTTGATTAAGTAAGGGACCGATTGTCAAGAAATGAAACCTCATATATCTACTCTTTCACCCATTTGGGGTACACATACCAACATTCTAGTGTCATAATTATTGAAAGATAAATCTACACTGCTATAAAAATGGCCTTTAATAGTGCTAGAATATTCCCTTATAATCAATATACATTTTTTTGATAATTTTAGAGTGGATAAAGGCTCGATGCTTTTATCATGCCAAAAGAGCTTTTGTAAAACCCCAAGATTCTATGGTACTCTTATCATTGAATAACAAAATAGCGTGTGTTGTATGCTACACTGAGTTCAAGCACACCACGATTTTCCAAACTAGCTGTTAAAAGCGGTTATGAATAGTATTAACATAATTTTAAAATTTTTTTTATCCTTATAATTTTAGAATCCATATTATGAGTTTTTAAGACTTAATTTAAGAACAAATGCATTTTTTTAGATAAAAGAAGTATTTTTCAAAAATTGCAATTTTACCGCCTTTTAATGGTGAAGAGTTTTTAAATACAATATTTGAAACATGTATATATTCAATTTGACAAAATAAACTTCTTCTTCAGAATCAGGAGATACTAATTTAGTTTCAATAACGTTTTGATGTTTTTCTGACAACATTCATATTTGAGTGAATAGTGAAAATACTATATTTTAACTGAAAAAAACATTTTTAATCAAAATAATTTATATTTATAAATTATACATTTTAATGGTTTGGAAGTATAGATAGATTATATTTTTACCATTTAATCCAATGCTGGTCATTTTATGAAATTTCTCTTTGAAATTGGATATAAAAAAGTGTCAATCTTTTGATAGTTATTATTTCTTAAATATATGCCTTTTGGTTTTTACAGTGTGAATTAAATTAAATTTAATAAATTAAACTTTTATGTTATTAATTTGGTAAAATATAAATCATTTTAGAATTCAGAATATCCAAATTAGCTTAGGGTGAAATTTTGGTATATTTTTGTAAACTTTTAATTTTCGATTAATAGTGAAAAACACTGAGTTGTTGGTTAAACCCAACTTTATATTTAAATAATTATTTAACTTATTTAAATTTATTTTAGGTCAAAATAGATACTTAATACCTATATAAGTTCAATGTAAATCATTGGAGTCAGTTAATAATAATTTTAGACATATAAAAATTTTATTGAACTTTTCACCGTCTTTTACCCATCTCCTGGGAGAATTTTCAATTTCACATAAAACATAATTTTACTGCTTCTGTGAGTAGAATTTAGAAAATCCAAGAGACACGGTTAATATCAAGGATTAAAATTTGGTTCAATAAGATAAAAATAATTTTTGGTGATTAGTATCTTTTTACTTTTATTTACAACGGTTAAAAGTAAATAGGGTAATTATGGGTAAAAATGATATTAACATTATCCTAACAAGTTTCCTAATTAAATTAAACAAGTGTATGTCGACCAAAAAACAACCTTAGGATAAAATAATATCATTTAGGTCAAATTGGATTAGTTTAGGAAATTTATTTTTATTTAATTCAAAGAACTGTTAAAAGAGTTAAAATAAAAGTTTAATTACTAAACATTTTTAATATAGGGTTATACATATGATAAATTAAATTATAAATATTCATCAGAAAGCTAACAGGATTTCATATATAATGGTATTTTATTTATAATTTTTATAAATTAAATAATTTAACTTATTTATGACACAATGGTGATGGAATAATTACTTAATTAATGAAATATTAAAATAATTGATATTATAAATTTCAAAATAAATGTAATTTGAGACTTTTTATGAATTAAAGTAATTTTCTAGGTTAATATGACATATTATTATTGGTTATATGAATTTTATTCAAAGTAATAATGCTGTTATAATTTTTAAAAAAATCATATACCAAATAGTTTCAAAATTGACATTAAATAGTTTTTAAAAACAATATTAAATTATTAATTGATATTCAATTCCTAAAAATATAAGGTCTTGAAACAAGACTTCTTTCATTATATTTTTATCATTAATGGACCACTTGGGGGTCTCTTGGATGTATATATTATGTTTATTAACTATATAATATAAAAACTACAAAGTGACATAGTAAAGGTCAAACTAATTAACTAAGAGTTAAAACTAAAAGATGATGTTAATATAATGACCCAAACCTGTATAAAATCTATTTGTTGAAAGGATTTAGACTCATACCTACCATATACCCTGAATAATCTACATTGGATCCATTATAAACGGAATATTAATTTATTATAAATTAATACTTTACGTTTTTCCTAAAGATCCCCTCCTCCCCCTTATAAAAGGACACCACTTCTAACCAATTATTAATACCTTAAAATCCTTTTGTTTCATCCAACCCCTTCCAAAATATTTTCTAAACATCCCTATGTTCAACCTAGATGCCTTATTTTGATCAGAAATCCAACCTATGGATCCCTTTTGATCAAATCAAAAGGAAGAACCCGAAGAAGTGGTAATGTTTTCAGTAACCTCTTTCAAGTTCCTTTCTACTTCAACTTCTTCTTTATATGTTATTACCTTTATAAAATAATAACTATAGTATCTTCTACATAAAATAATGTTATTATAAATTTGGTACAATCATATTCAATATTCTATCCCTCCTTTGAATGGTGTGTCACCGTAAGTGCGTACGTACGGCTTACTGTCTCCACGTAGTGGTGTAACTGTTTTTCAAAACATTATTATTTGGATGGTTATAATAATGTAGTGTAATTCATGTAAATAATAAATATAACTTGATAATGATTCTGTACATATGATATACTATCAAATTATATATTATTTTAATATTAGAGTAGTGACATTGTTTCTCGTGCGTACGTAAGAACTACCGTCTCCACGAACGCGATGAGATTCATTCACATCGTATCCATTCAAGTATAATTCTTATTTGATGATGAAAATTCATGTTTAAGGACTTGATATCATTTTGTAAATGAATAATATAAAACCTATCAATAACAAACTTGGAATATGTAACAAAACATAGAAAATAAAATGAGTAATTTAACACCCGAAACGATGATAATACTAAGATATTATTAACAAAGAAATATTAGAAGATCATATATGATATCATATTAATGTATATTATTCTTGTATAATTTATTAAAAATTATTTCACCATTATACAGGAGGTTAACCAACCCTCAACCAAGGAAAATTACACGGTAAGAGTATATTTCAAAATTTCTTCATTATCCGAGGTTGTTTATATGTAATTATCTAATGGGACCTCTTTATCATCCATATCCATGTATCTTAAAAATGTATTTCAAAACATTCTTACTATTTTACAGAATATGGGTTAAAGTCATTTATACCCTTGTTTTACTTTTTATATGATTGTTATAAAGAAATATTTCTGCCATTTTCCAAACAAGGACCTTTTTGACCTTTTCGACGAAATTAAGGTAAGAATGACTTTTTAACTTATACTGAGGGTGCGGCTATTTTCCACCATTGTTAAATCGTCAAAGCTTCCCTTACAAGCTTATAAAAAAAATTTAAAAGTAAATGTTTTATTTTATAATTATGTGACTTTTAAATGATTTCAAAAAAAGATATATTTCTCTCAAATAGTTTTGATTTCATATATTTCAATATCCATTGATGGATTTTAAGATTATTTGAAGTTGATTTATTGTGATAAAAAACTTCAATATTATATTACAGGTTTTTTTATATGTTTGACTATGGATGTATTATTTTTATTCCATTCATTGTTTATGGAGAAAGTATTGACATTTTGTATGGTAGTTTTAATACGAATATTTATGTTATGTTTATACCTATTCATATGGGGAATGAATTGGGCCTAATAAGTGTCAGGTGGAGCCCTCGATAGCTCCTCGATGCATCGGTAGGTCTCATGAGACAATCTAGTGTCTTGGAACAATTCCTTGACAATATCGTATTTGTAGTCATGGCACGAGGCCTTGGCTAAGTGGTTATGATAGTCTGGCATTATGCATTCCATCACTATGAAAGTGGTTATTGATATTGCATGTGATTATTAGACTATTAGAATATCCATGTGAGTAATTAAATGGCATTATTTCATTTTTTTCCATATTATGCTGAATTTCAAGTTTAAAAGCCTTTTTATTAGTTATACATTTCCTTAAATGTTTATGCCTATTTATGAATGTTTCTGCTGTATTGTTTTCCTTACTAAGCATGTGAGCTCAGCCCTTTCAATGTTTTATTTTTTTCAGTATGTGAAGAAGTATTTTATGAATGACCTATAGGGATAGTATGAGGGGATATGAAGACAAGATGTTCTTAGTGTAACTTTTTCACTTTATGATGTAATGTAAGACTTTTGAAGGTATCTAGTGATTCCAAGGATAATAAATAATCGGTCCTTCGGGACATGATTCCTTGTAATCATGCCATTGTATTAAAATAATTCACCGACTATGGGTAACTCGGGTTGGGGCATTATAGATCTATTAAATGACCCCTATAACATTACTAAAATGAGTTTCTAAAAGGGTCCTTTATCAGTACATTTTTATAACTATTAAGGTCTCCATTTGTTTTCATTATTTTTCACACTTTAAGGGGACCTTTAACAACACTAAAAATGAATAGATAAAGGCCCCACTAATAAAGGGTATTTAAAAAAATTTCACACGCCCACCTACAA
Organism: Viscum album; assembly: GCA_963277665.1. Lineage (NCBI taxonomy): Eukaryota > Viridiplantae > Streptophyta > Magnoliopsida > Santalales > Viscaceae > Viscum > Viscum album. The sequence goes on along the minus strand of OY728152.1, from coordinate 2,129,261,337 downwards.
CATTTCATTGGCATTCCCCTTGAGTTTATCTATGCTTCCCCAACCCTTTATGAGAAATTTAGATTATCCCACCATTTTGTTAGCATCTGTACATCCATGAAGTTTTGAACCCTAGACCTCAATCATATACATCAAAACCATTTTCACTCCCCTATACCCTTTTGATTCACATTTTATGATATATATATATATATATTTCATTCATTGTCTATTCATATATATATATATGTTTATATATTGATGAATATATTTTATATGTAAGTATGTTTTAGTATTTATTTATAAAATTAAATTTTTAATTGTGAATATATAAGAAATGTGTATATATTTTTAAATGAATGATTATAAATAATAGTACATTATAAAAAATTAAACTATTTCAAAACCATAATATCAATATAGATGTAATACCAAAGAATAAATCCAGCTCCCACCCAAAATGGGAAGAAATCCCCACACATGCGAGCCAAAAATCGATCGAAACATGAAAATCACAGTACACCATCTATAAACAATGTTTTGGAGGCATTCTTATACATTTCTCCCTTCAAACATGACAGAGTATTATCTATGTAATCAAGGGAATAGATCAAGTCATATGATTTGATTTGATTTTTGGTGGATCTAAAACAAACACCCAGATCCGAATTGTTATTCGTTTGAGGTTTGAGTTACATTTTCTTCTTATTTGAAATATTTTATAATTCCTTTGATTCTTTTTTCATCACATTTATATTAACAAACTATTAAATGGTAATAATAAGAAAAATAATAACAAAAAATAAATATCAAATTAATATATAATTTATTTCCAATAAATATTTAATATATTACATGTAAATACCAATTTACCTGTTCTAAAACATATTTTTATTAAATATATTATATTACTATTAGTATAAATGTTTTTATAAATTATTATATTATTTTTAATTAAATATTATTTTTTGGAAGTATACATTTATTAGCACTTGTAAAAAACGCTTTTAAAAGACCACATTTATCAGAAATTGTTTAATTGTGCTGATCCAATTATGGCCTTTATTAATTATACTAAAAATTCAACATCAATGACCCCCTTTAATAGTTATTTTTTTATAACTGACAAAGGTTGTATTTAATATCATTTTTACCTAGCGTTGTAAAATTACTATCTCTAGATAAACCTAGTTTATTAGTAGTTCTATTTGATTTATCCATGAATATAACTATAAATTAAATTATAATAAATCAAAAAGGGAATACAAAATCATCCCAATCTTACAGTTACTTTGTGGACAACTAAATAATGTTTCGTCAACATTATCCTACAATACTATCCATGAGAATTAGTTTTGACTAATTCAATGATCATAAATAATTATGATTTGAAGAAAGATATATTGGAATAAATATTGTCTTCTCAAGGGATGGAACCCATTATGTCATTTCATTGAGTAAATAACATGTTTAACCAAATAATATATTGTCTCACTATCAGTCATAAGTTTGATTTTCCATAATGATTTTACAATGAATCATGCTGTCCTCCTACTAAGTGTTATTTCAATTGATTCACACATGATCAATTCATAATATCATAGAAGATATATATGAGGTGTATGTATAGTTATCCATATATCTTTTTATATCACTATAGTTTCAAATGATTTGATTCACCTCAACTACGAATAATCAAATTTCATGTTCCTTAATTGAAGCTCCCATATGAAATATATTATCGACCATTAGTTTTGGTTCAAGTAATAATTGGGAAGACTATTACCTCTTTAAAATATCTAGAATTAACTCATTTTGGATGAAATATAATTAAGAGGATTCACAAGACAAACCAAGATTAATGGATGAAACAAAACTATAGGCTACCAATAAATAAATAAAAACATTTATGATATAATAAAATTCCCCATAGTAATAAAACCTTGAACACATGATGATATATTATCTAAAGGTAGAATAAAAACAATATAATAAAATGAAATAAACTAAATAATAATGTCTTATACATCATTTACCTACTACCAATCACATCTCCAGATTCTTACCTTACTATACTGACTCAACCATAAAAAATTGTTCACTTACCCTCACCTAAAACTAAAACCATGAGTCATACTCAAATTCCATTGAATTTAAGTATATTTCATTTACAAATCAATATGAACCCATAAATAGTGTCTTTGACATATCTAATATAAGTATGTTTATCTAAAGTGTGATAAATATCCTAAATTAATTTTTTAATATTTATATGAAAAATGATCTATGGAAAATCCTTAGAGGTCTAATTTAGTATACCCAATGAGAACCCCACTTATAAAATAATAATAATCAATATAAAAGTATCCAAAAATCATAAAATATTGAGAGGTAAGTTATCATCATAATTAATAACCATGATATCTGTATTCATATCACCCTCATGCCATTTTTTTGAATCATAGAATTTTTGAAACATATCTTCACCAGGCCCCTGATAAGGAATGAGAATGACAAGTGAAAATTGGTATTACCACTCAATAAATTGATAAGAAAAACAATGATATATTCTATAATAGGTAAATATATATCCATATACAAATTATTTGAGAGGAAACCATAAATGTTCTACATTTACTCCACTAGAGGACTTTAATACTAGTAATAACAATAAAATATCATGATCACAGATCCATGAATGTCCCTAAATGACGACATCCATTCATAATGTCACTGCAACAAGAACTAGTTGTAATAAGCATTAGTTAATAAGGGAGAGGGGTCCAATGGATCAACCAAAAAATGTTTTCATAACAACAATGCAGTGGAGACATTGATAGAACCAAATATATGTACCAAATTGTGTTACACCCCTGAGTTGTTTGACATTAAAAAATCAAGAACATGGTCTTGACATTGAGGAACCATATGATCTTTTTCTACCCATTGATTAAATATATGTTATGAATATTAAAAATTATAAATCCACCTAAAATTATTATTTCCCTTCAAACCATACCTCTTCCAGTGTAATCCTTGAAATTATGGAAAAATTTCATCAATAACTGTTCGAATGAGGATTCATGTTGGTCAATAATAATGTTCTTTTCTAACATGTTCCATCCAATAGTCACCCAATCATCTTCTAAGTAAAAATTTCACAAAAATTCTCAATAAGGATATGGCCAATTGTCACATTGAAATGATGTATGAATTATATTACATAAGATAAAATGATCAATATTTAGAGCCTTATTTCTAATGTTCCAAACATTAAAATTGCATTCTGGGTGAAAAAATTTCCCCAAGAATCCCTATCTTCTTGAATGAACACCATTGTGTGAGTTTCTAATTTTTTTTCTTTTGGTGTTAAATTACCAGGATAATGATTTAGTAATGAAGACCATGAAATGCTTATTCACTCAATAAATACTACTAAAAAGGTACTTTTTGTCAATATTGATTATATCTGTTAGGAATGTGGGATGAAATAACATAACCAAAATGATTTTTTCAGGAGTGTGATATTGGGAGAAGAAGTGTATCTTACAAAGATAATTTTAATATAATATAATAATTTCAAAAATCACTACCATTTTCTACAATTTTTTGAGAGATACTAAAGGGGGATTTGAAAGAATGTCTTTATGGTTGAGGTAGAAAACATAAGTGGGATTAGAATAATATGAAGATACACGATATTTTGTAAGAGTAAGTCATACCCAAAACAACCAATTTCTCTAAAAAATTTCGACAATTTATTGTGTATTTCCTTCATGGTTTCATGTATGTTATGTAATCCAATACCAATTTAATAAGTGGGATGAGCCAGAGACTTTTAAAACATCCACTATCTCTATTACATCAATGATATTTCTGCCAAATAATGATATAATAGTATCATAATTGTAATTTAATACAACCATAAGGAATCTAAATAATTAAAAATCAAGTATGAAGATTCATGATAAAATTTTATTTATGAGTTTCATTTGACCATAGAAAGGGTGAAATTCACTTTTTTTATTATTTATCATAACTATACTCCTATTAACAATGTAATAAATTTTCAAACTGGATTATACATGTGGATAAATGAGAAATAAACTATTCCCTAGGGAATCAACCTCTACTAAAACTAATAAAGTCCCAAATTTAGATATCTCACCACTAAAGGTAAAATTTAATTATAAATATAGTTCTTTAATTAAAAGACACCTATTTCCCAATCCATTTCTAGTATATATTATAAGGTGTCTACATGACCTTGCTCAAATTAGGATATTCATTTATGAATAAAATAATTTCTTCTGTCAAAAAGGGTGATAGAAACCTTGATCTCAATGTTTTTACTTAACAGGAGAAGTATAAAAAATTAAAAATGAATTATAATATTCCTACAAATCATATCTCAAGAAAGAACAAACATAGTAGGAGAAATATGTTCACCATTGGGAAGACCACTATATAAGATGAAAAATACATACTTATTTCCCATTAATGAGATAAATAACCAGTTTTAGGAGAAATACTATAACCTCATGTAATATAAACATTCGTTTAAACTATAGTGCCACCTAAATTTAAAAATAACGATTTAATTATTCATTTCATCAACATTTAAAATATCAATCATCATCATGATGAATGATACCAACACATTCAAATTGATTTCATCTATCATCTCATACACATGAGTTAATTATCTTTGAATACTAATGCCAATAATAATTTTTTGTTACCCTTCTACCACCATCAACAAATTATTGAAAGGGAGACTGTCATTTATAGTATTAGATTATATCTTAGTGGATTATCAGAATAATCTAATGGTTATAAAATAAATGAAGTATTCTAGGTGGTGAAACATCTGATTGAGGAAAAGAATCATTTCACAAGTGGAATTGGAAAATAAAGTATATAAAATAGTATTGTATGGTCGCAATAACATCCATTTTGTTAAAATTTCATATATAAAATATATAAGGATTTTAATATAATGACGGAGTTTTTGACACTCATGTTCTATAAAGTTTCATACACTGTGTTACGGAAGTGATCAACATCATTGGGGTAGTTTTCTTTTTTAGTCCTATGATTTTAACTTCCTCACTATAGTTTTACACACATCCATTGGAATGAATGGAATTTTTATATTAGAAATTCCAATTCATAAAAAATATTACTAATGCATGAGTAGTTATACAACCACTAATATGTGAATATCACCACTTCAAACATGTTATCCTTATATGTCAACATACACTCCTGGTTATTTTTACTCATAATTGTTCAAAAATATACATGATTCCTGATGGAATTCATTATTGAAATAAAAAGAAGAGAAATTATATTTTATTATAACCACACTCTATAATTTGATTATACCAATGGGAAAAAATTATTATTCATCGATAGATGGGTTTTTATTGAGTTTAACCATAGTTAAATACTCTTTATTTCATTATTAGTCTTCTACTTATATAATTTGTATCACAAACATAGTCAGATTTATATTCCTTAATAATTGAATTATAAAATCTTATATATACTCGATATTGTGTGAATATTATTAAAATATTAAAATTATTATTCACTATAGATCACAGAAAATAAATCTTTTCAAAAAATTCCTATAGATTTTGGCCATTATTCTTGTTTCATCATAATATTGTGAAAAATTATGATCATTATAATAATATTCAAAATGAACATAACTTAAATAAGTCAGAATATCCATGATATTGTGCATATAACGGATAATTTTGTGGTAGTTTTTCCTTGATTCACAGTGAATGACACATGCATATCTTCTGTATTCAATCAATATTGATTCACAAGTAACAACATCATGGTATTTCAAACATTAAAAACCCAGTTAATCATCATTTTTTCTAAAAAGATAATATCTTACATTTTCAACCCCTGCACCTTAAAAAGTAAATATTGAAATATTACCCACTATCTTTCAAATCATACCATCCTTACATAGAGGTAATTTATGAGATAACCTATCTTACAAGATCATTTTTTCATAGAAGAATAACATATTTGGAATTTTTTCATCATCTATGATAATTCTATTGTATGAAATCAATACATCTTAAGAATTCATATATCATACAATGTCTATTAATCTAATTAATATAGATAAAATATGATGTTTAGTTTAAATATTATAAAATCAATTCCTCTTAAACCATAAATTTTCAATGTTATCATCATATTATTTAAAAATTAATTTCCTATATATCATCTTATATATAATTCCTAAAAAAATTCACTCTTCTGAAATAGTCTAACTAGTGGTATTCCAACAAAATCCCTGAATTTCATCTCAGAATCTTTGATCTCCATTCAAAAACATATATTTCAAATCATACAATGCTTCATTGTCTTCTTAGATTATATCCTTCAATAATTTTTATGCGACTTGCATGATTGGAAAAATTTATATCGCCATATTTTTATCCTATTAATCTTCTATGAAATATGCACCTTCAATCCACTATATCCATTGGATATTTAAGGTGATAATTATTTATTATATTCCACAAAACAATCATACCCATTTCCCATGGTGGATCACATAATGGTAGAAGAGTTTATCTTGTGGTACTCACTTTGATATGGTATCATGGGATCATCAAAGTGCAACCCATCTACATCAAGAGAGAATAAACTATTCATGTGAAGAACAAAATATATAGGTCTTCTTTATGAATTTACCAGGAATTTTTTAGGTGTGTAAAATTAGAACAATTCACCAATCCTACATCCAAATATAAATGGGAATGGTCTTTCTTGATAGTATTGGGTACTTCATTCATCCAATGATGTCGTATCTTATATACAACTTTTCTGTGTTACATTTGGTTCCAAAATATTCCAAGATACACTAACCTATTCTTAGAACCCACTATTGATGGTTTCTCATTTAACAGGCTTCTGTTGTCATTTTATATCCATATACATGATTTAATCACTGTCCTAAAAATAATATTGGTCGGTTGTATATGATTAAATGGATACTCAACAATATGATCTCGATGGATGGAATATTTTTTTTATCAAAACATTTTAGAATAATTATCAATAATCTGAAAGATAAATGATTTACAAAATCATGAAACACTTAACACACTCTTCTATACTTTTTATGATTTTATTCAACAAAATATTTGTATTTTTATATAACTAACCCTTATTTTATTTATGATTAAATTATTTGGATGCAACTAAACATTAAAAAATTATCATGTTTTCAAGTCACCTTTTAGATAAATGGGAATACTCTGTTAATCTAATGGTAGAACCTCATATCAATTTTTTAACAAAATAGTGTATACTCCGATAATTACATCAAACACTCATATTATATGGACAATAATATATTAAAAGTCCTTCCATAATTTGTTTCAACATACCTCTAACCAATTCGTCTTCATTGATAGATTGAAATCATCATTCCCAAAATGGAGGCCATCTATATTGAAAAAAATTAACCATTTTTATGGTCCCTTAAATATCCCCCATTATGTTTTTTAATCAATAACCTCAAAAAATTATATGTAAATTTGTTCTCATATGATCACTCTTTCATCTCTCTCTTCTTAAGAATAAATACATAGGTGTTAATATGGGCTATACTTTACAAGTCTTTAATGAAATTCTCAACCGACATATAATTTTTGTTATTTTGTTAATAAACAGATATAACTGTTACCACCACAAATTTTCTTAGCTATGACTGTCAAGTTATTAAACTATATATCTATGTTAGAAAAAAATATTAAATTTTAGGTATTATTCTCGAACCACATACCATTAATCCTTGTATAAATCCTCATCCAATTTCGGCTTTAGAAATGATGTTGAACATATGAAATTGAAATAAATGACAAAAAATAAAATAGTGCATATGATCTCCCACCAAACTGACTATATTGAGTGAAGGGAAGACAAAGATAGGAAGAATGGGAAGGGATTCCTTTCTGATATTTATCCAATCTAACATTAGGTATAGCCATTTGATTCTGGATAATATAGAATTAGAGGAACGTGTGTTGAGGCATAATAGGGGCTTTCTCACAAAACTACTCCCTCTATGTGGGATAAGAAATAAACCAACAATTAAAAAAATGGGTTTTTCAATATTTTAAAAACTATCCAAAACAGTTACATGGAATTCAAATTGATTACACATCATGTAATGTTTTGGATTTTCCTCCTCGAAGTTGTACTCTACCCATCGAAATGATGTCTGGCCAATCATATGAAAATTGTATATTTGATAAATTTAACTTATTAAAATTTACATCGAATATTTGGTCTCTATCTAGGATTCATACCCTCTTCAACTTTATTATAAAAACCAAACAAAATAGCCTTTTGGTGTGGTATCCAAATTTAGATGAAGAAAAATAAGACGTTCTTGTCTGAAAAGTCAGGTTGTTATGACATTCCTTCCTTAAAAAGAATCCTCCCTAACATGGTCATCTGAGGGTTAGGAGGTATCACCATTGATAAGATTAAACCATTGGTCAAATAAATTGGACACTTTATCTAGGTCTCATCATATATATTCCATTATTCGATAGAATTTTTAATAAATTAAATAAACTTCTTTAAATTGTCTTCACACTCTGATCTACGATAATCACTTGGTGATCCTTAAACGATGAATGAAAACATAGCTAAACATCATCATACTGTTAAAAATGTAAAGTGTCTAGATAATAATGTAAGATAGGAGACACATCAAAATAATCATTCAAAAACCAGTATCTTGGACGATATTCTGTCTAATAATCACTTTATCCAATTCACTCTAAAACCTCAATCTCTAGTGGTCTCCCATGGTAGATTGAATATTCTAATTTTCAGGATAGAGAGGTCAACATGCACTTGATAATTAGACGGGCCAGCTATAAATCCTCTCTAACAAGACATGGTCCAATAAAAGACGCCTCCCCTAGCCTTAATTAGTACAAAATTGAATGTAGAGGTCTACCATATAATGCATCCTAAGGACAGATCTGAATGGTATCGTGATAGATGTTATTATAATGAAAAAACTAGGGGTATTTGATTCTCCCTTGAACAACTAAATTCAAGGACATATGTATAATGCATTCACTAGGAAACCTGAATTTTGAGCTCATTGTGTGTGTTAGTGAGGGAGTGAATTGACACACATGAAAGAACCTTGGTACCCAATGCCTTTATCAACCCCATAAAAAACCAATACGTGAATCCATCATCCTAGTGTGATGTTATATAATGTGGATCTCCATGAAGAATTATGATCTTTATAACATATATAATCCCTCGATCGTCTACCAAAAAATTATCCAGAATAGTTAATGACGTGGTTGACCTTGATAAAGAGTCAAAAACTATAAAAATTATATCATTTCTTCAATGAGATATTGGATGACCTTTTATGAACTCTATATAGACGTCCTCCCATTTCTAATTTAGAATAGATAACAGTTGTAAAAGTTATTTTTCACACTAGTGTTATATGTTCACCTACTAATAAGTGGAAAATTGATTGATAAAGTCATGAATTGACCATTTCGTAGTAAACCACCAATGCTGGTGATTTATATCTCGATAATTCTTGGTTATATCTAAAAAAATTACCCTACATGTGGCATGATATTACTGTATCAATTCATCTCAGATGTCTTTTAGGACCTAGACAAGACCATGTATGTGTATGGCCTCATCCTTATCCATGGTCCATCCAAAAGGTTAATTATACTCTATGAATTTTCCTTCTTTTATTTTATATTGGGATATAAATTTTTTCTTATTAAAACCTATTCTTAAAGGGTATATGTCGCTATTATGGGTGAGATTACTGTCTCCCTATGATTCCCCTAAACCAACAAATGCATCTCTAAAAAGATGTCCATAAGTTCTCAATCATCATGGGACTCCTGAACAGCCTATATTGTAATCTGCTAGCTCATATAATTATAAATAGTATTTAATTTCCTAGGAATGTAGGGATGATCAAAATAAAAGTATTCAAGGTACTCAACTCATCTACACTTCATGAGATTCATGTCAAAAAAATTATATAAATACTTGTCGTTTTTGTGATAATTAAATCCCACAAAATGATCCCCAAGAAAAAAAATTAATTAATAGGTTAAAATAATAAAATAAAATCCACTATATAGATTTCATGAATCATGTTATTATGTACATGGGCCTCAACTAATGATACATATATATTATGACCCACTAATCCTGCATTATAACTACTTCCAACTGAATACATTATGTGTGATAATAAACACAACATATTCTTCCTAGATTAACAAAGATCATGATCATTTCTGAATTTAATCATCACATCAACTACTAAAAGGCTTCATCACATGATTTTTATCTTGTTAATTCACCCGTTTCTTATTCAATCCTTCATGTGGTTCTAATAGGAATGATAAATAATATAAAAATACATTGTAATACCCGAATAGCCCCAATAAAATATTTATATCCATGAAATTATTAGTATAATCTTAGTAAACTACTACTCTAAAATTTTCTAGGTCTACTAGTTCTTCTGACACTAAGATTATATGACATAAGAACGTGACTTTATCAATAAAAATGTTCCATTTTTTTATTTTAGTGTAATGGTCATTCTCTTTCAATGTTTTTATTATGACCACCAAGTGTTTTTAATGGTAATTATGAGGGCACTAATAACTGAAGATTTCATCAAAAATGTATACCGTGAATGAATCTTGATACAGTTGAAAAAATGGATACCTCAAATCTATGAAAACATCTGGAATGATTTTGAGACAATATGGAATGACCAGATACTCATAAATACCATAGATGTTCTGAAGATTTGTGTGAGGTACATCATAGTATCTAACAAACACATGATGAAAGGCTGACTACATATCGATCAATGAAATCACCCAAGATGCAGGGATCTATTTAAAGTGGTTTTTTAATCGATTCAGGGTGTATTGTATCTGAACCATAAAGTGGTTAAAACATTAGTATTCATGAAGAGTCTATGGTTAACATACACCTTTGTAGAAAAAGGACTATCGATCCCCATGTAGATGTACTAGGTCACATAAAACATTTAGATTCCAGGTCTTCCGAATGCTTCATGACCATTAGATGCTCTATTAGGGATGTCCTATATGGACTAATTGACATTGGTGCGGCTCTCAGAAATACCTCAATAGTTAATTCTACCTATCTCATTTGGAGGTGACTCAAAAAAATTCATCAGGTAATACATCACTGAAATGATAAACCATTTCATGGAATAATGCAGTTTATATCCCCTAATCATCCATGAAAGTACTAGAAATATGGGTTTTCACCCTACAGAACCCTAGATGATCAGGTCTAGCTAAATATGTAAGGACAACCAATTCTACATTTTAATAATTTGTACTTTTCTCTATTGATGTAAATTTTACACACCTATTTTAATAATCATTATGGGATTAATACAAAACCAACCAATCCATACCAAGAATTACAACAAATACTATCATGTCAAGGATTGAAAGATTACACATGATCAAATATCTACATACCATTAGAATACATCTCTGAGTGCAATGAATACTCTATATTATGATATCTACAGATTATCAAGTGTCATCACATGAAAAAAGTACTCAATTTGAATGTCTTAATACTACATAACTTCCAAATATATAAAATAGTGTGACAATTCTCTGTCAAATAAAGCAGTCACAATATAGGGAAGCTAAAATAGTATATCGAATGTAAATTTCCCAGATATATTCTCTTTTAATATAGGTTTCTCTTCATATAACTGGCTTGTATATCTTTTCTGAGTCAGAACTTGACTACCTTTAGTTTTCCCACTATATTTTTGTTGTATGTCATGAGTTTTATTACTTGTACAACGACCACAATGTCAGCCAAACTATCAGTGTTATTCTATCTTCCAACACATTTAGAAACCAGAGGTCCCACTTCAGATTATATAGTATGGATAAACTCTCTATCCCTAGTTAATGTTGGAAAAGTCAACAAAAAATTATGGATAATCCCAATCATTCCACAACCAGTACATTCAACTAGATATCTCATACACTAAGTTTTGAAATTTCTAAATTTCCTAATCATGTGACATATAAGAAAAATATTTGTATGAGTATCCTGACTACTACTTCTCCCATTAAAAACTTCTAAATTCCACCTCCTTTCATTAGAAGAACCACTAGATGAACCAGGGGATGAAATTCCCTGGTTCACACTGCTATATTCCTTCAAATATTGTTATGTATTATGGTTTGGATTGACTATATTTTAAAAAGTGGTCAAATAGAATATGTTTACTTATGAAAAGATGGTTTATACCATCCCATTATCTAATTTCTTCAATGTACTCATATCATCGCCATATAAAGAAGGCATGTTATGCTACATCTTAGTAAAAAAAGGAGAATATTTCATGGAATAAATGGATCCCGACTGATTGTTTATTAACAATCCATCCCAGAATTCCCTATATATTTTTGGAAAATTTGAATCATATAAGGTAATATATAAATCCATATAGATAATATCAGAGTGACAGTTTAATTTAGTAACAACATCCCCCATCACAAGGAAGAAAAGCGTATCATATAAGTTGTGATATTGACTATCATCATTGGTGGCATCATTAGATGCTCATATAAAAAAATGTGTTTTAATAATGACTTTGTTGGCTCAGGTATTCATCACATGAAACAATTGGGGGATGTTTCTGGTAAAACTCCCAATTAAATTCTACCATATTCAGGCTAGGTCGAGCAACCCCTTTCATAGACCACATCATAAAATGAAAAACCTACACAAAACTAAGAATCAGTGCTCATGTCAAGAATAATAGATGGTTACACTAGTGGAATTACATGAGGTATCACAAATGCTCAACTCAAACCCCCATTGGGACATATCCATCACCATTATCGTATTACATGACATGATACTATTTTTGTTGCTTGATTTTATAATTCTAAACGCATTTTCCACTATGGTATTTTGTGATTGAAAGTGATCACTATTATGTAGCAGTATAGGGACTAGAACTTATGATATAAATGTTCAAAACTGACATCCTTCTCCAAAATCCATGTTTATATGATAATGAAAAACTATAACAGGATATAAGAATATATGAACCACCCCAACTACTTTCTAATAAGAATGGATTTTGGTCAATATATCATATCTGACATCAATGGTTCTAATATATGGACATGAAATTGAATGGTATAGAGGATGTCACCCTTTAAACTACAATTGGAATCCCCATTTAGCGAAAACTATTAAATTTATAAATTGTTTTCATTTAAGATCATACTATTTTATTTATATATATACATATCATGGTCTAGTTATATGTTTTTCTATTACCTATTTAAAAATGGTCATCCTTAGTATAAATTCAAATTATATCATTATTTAACTATAACATGAAATTTAAATTCAATATCATGATTTAATAGTTCATAATCATTGATGGGAGTACATGGCAAATTATTTATTTATAGAAGTAATTTCTCCATAAATCAACATTGGAATTCGGGTAACCATATCAACTAACGTTAATGTGGTCCATGAAACTAGTAGCCCAGGAACCCACAACATTGTATAATTAACGAATTAAGGATTAATACACAATATATGTGGTAAAACTATTCATGGTGATTGAGGAACTATAATTAATCAAATTATTCTACCCCTATAATAAATTTTAGCTCATATTAGTGTATACAAATCATAGAACTAAACTAGATACTGCATGGAAATGGGTAGAGTATGTAGATGTGGAATGGAAAACTGAATATAATATTAGTGTAAATCATCTTTTAATGATGAATTAATATTATAAATCATTTATGTAACTGGCCTAGGAAAATAATCAATAATAATAACAAGACCAATAACAATAAAATAATAGAATATGTTTTTTTCTCCCAATAATTAAATTAAATAAAATGTAATATGAAAGAATCAAAATAGAAATATACATCTTTGGTAATTTCATTTACCCTTATATATGGCTTATAAACTGATGGTAATATAATTATTAAGAAATTCCATTACATCTTATCATTCATTCAAATTCACATACTATAGTACAAATGGAAAATAGAATCTATTATACCCCCAATAATATCTCGATATGAGATCCACTAAAATGGTGCCCCAATCCGGTAGGTTAAATGGATTCAACGGAGCTTCCCCATATACCAGATTCTATTGACTATATACGAGGGTCCAACGTGGTATGATGGGGAGACAATACCATCATATAAAATTGTAGTTGTAGATATAAAAAATAACAAATTTTCGATGTATATAAAATAACCAACATCACTGTGGAAATAGATAACAAAAATTACCATAATAGAAAAAGGAAACATTCAAGTAGTAATAATAATCATTCCATGGGCATTATCATATAAAAATGATGTCACTAGATGCTGATATACATAATGGGGGAAAGTTGGTATATATCATTGAATTATACAACATGGTATAATAATGTAAAAGAATATGAAAAGAAATATACACTAGCGTCGTGAGCATATAATATATCCTTTTATCCCATATTGTGTGCTATAATACAAGAAAATAATTCATTGGTGATATGCAACAATATATTAGCATCACCTCTGGTCATGAAGTCTACTCATCTACCAAGGACCGACTTAGTAGGGTAAGAGAAAAAAATTATATGAAACCACAAAATATATCGACTATAATCCATCCAGTGTAAATAGAGTATCAGTTTATTGATATAATAAAATAAAATAAAAATTATAATACAAAGTCTAGCCAGATCAGGTCCATACCGGACACCTAGCTGGCTCTACTAACTTCATTATAAGACATAATATGTCTCATCATTAATGATATATATAATAATCAAATATATATTATATTTATACAAGTATATAAACTATATAATTCAATAAATGTACAGTAATATACATTTATTCTTAGAGAAATATATACTAGGGGGTTTTCTCAGGAATCTATTACTATTATTACGATCCAATGTCTCCATCAAGGGTACAAATCCTGAATCTAATAGAAGTGTGAGATATCATTGTCATCACCCATTATGTTTTAGTGTGTCTTCATAGAAATTAACTAAAGAAAATGAATGTCGACCATCATTCCCTTCGTCGACATAATTTATAATTGTGTGAGAAGTCATGATTTGCACCAAACAAAATGGGGAAGGAGAGACCATTCTCAACAGAACCACTAACCATTTTCACCATCCAATATCAATGAAATACTTATATTAAAAATAATAAACCTGATGGATAATGTCTATTGTATTGATAAATATGTTACACTAAAAAAATCCAAGGGTGGAACAATTCAAATAAATAGTAATCATAAACATACATAATGGTGTGTGTCCTTTTACCAGATTCTAATATGTTTAGTTTAGACCCTTTAATTTATGAAGCATGGAAATCACATTTTTGAGGCCATCTTAGACCTCTTAGATCGTGTTTAGGTCAATTAAATATTTATCCACATGTTAGATACATTAAACAGACACATATAAGAGGTATCAAATATGTATGAGACACATTATAATGTAATAATGTTCTATGAGTGATTGATTACGTGGTGAAATTGATTAAAGAGATAAAAAACATTTCATGCAACATGAAGATAACTCTAGATTTTTAAAAATCAATAATATTGTATAAAAACATAAAATTTTATAAAAATTTACAAAACCACCTACCATTGGTCCATAGATAATTCCTCATCCAATATCATCATACTGTTTAAATTAGAAATGAAAAAATAAAAATATTTGATGAGAACTGAAACAATATCGGATATGATATAAAAACAAAATAAATATATCAAGGGTAGGAAAAGTGATGAACATAGTGAGAGGAATGATGATCATACAATTAGGTTTCTAATTCAATTGTAAATGGTCTAAAAAATCTGGATATATGAAAACAATATGAACTAATGTTGAGGAATATGAGGGACTTTCTCAGGAAGATATTCAATATATATGGGACAATAAAAGAATCCCATTTAATAAAAATATATATCTCATCCAATTTTTCAATTCATTCCCGTGTATTTAAATATTTTGTAAATGAATTAAATGTTGTGTAATTATCAGGATTTCATTTCCATGGGATAATCTCTACACATCGTGAATGGGGTTTGACCAGCTGAATAAAAATCATGTTTTTAATACACACAATGAATTTTGTCTACCACAAGGTCCTTTCTCATCTACATAAATCGAACAAAAAATGAATTTACCTTCCATAATGAATATTCATTATTATATGTAAATATAAAAAAGAAAACATACCTCACAAAAAAGGTGATCCATTACAAACGTCTTTAACACGTTGATTCTATTCAAAGGATAGGATTTAAAATTTCTCAGGTTAAGAGTGCCCAAAATGTAACAATACATGTGTTTATAAAATATGGAATAATTATTCTATCATAGTAATTTCTATATAGATTTTCAGTCATCGCAACATTCATTTATATAGGTTTTTTCATCAATTGCATGATTTATGAAAAATGAAACCCAAAAAATATTCAAAAAAGGAAAATAGATTTTTTTATTTAAACTGATTAAAAAGAATAAGTGTATTTTCACCCATAAATTTATAATTTGATAATACATTCACATTTGTCTTTAAATTTTGTTATTTAGTTCATCATCGTAGATCTCTTCAGTTCCAAAACATCTTTATGCAGGAAACTTCTTTTATCATGAATCATCAAATCATGCAAATGATATGGACCGAATTTCTCATCTATGTGAATTCTTCTTCTCCTTGAATTATTTTTTAACTAATATCATGGAATATAACCATCCACGTTGGAAATTCCAATCACAACTTCTAAGAGTCATTGGTTCTTATAATTTGGGAAAATAATCAAAAAAGATAATAAAATCCTTCTATATATAGTTATATGTAATTCATTTTGTGAAATTCATCATGGGTTCCTATGATTGATTTTCAAAATGAATGAAATTTATACTTCTTCTCAAACTGAAATTCCATTATTATTACATTCTCAGATACATATATCCTTGGATTTTTTTATATCTGTATATGTCATATCCTATTTAACCATATTAATTTTATCCATTTTCAACTTATATAAAACCCCTTTTGGACATCATTGGTATCTCACATACGGATTAACCAACATATTTTTTAAAAAAAATTGGAAATAATATTTTTGGACCCGTTATCCATAAATATTCCCATTTTAACCTTCATCCTTTATTTTGTAGTGGTATTCTTTTCACATTTACACATGATGCACAACCAGTTTATTAGATATACAATTATTTATTTATGTAAACATATCATGGGTAAATAATATATATATATTTCTATATTTTCCCTAAATTTCAGCGTATAGTTATTTTCATTTAATATTTGCATGTTTTATCATGTAATTCATGACCCCCTCCACTGTAGGATTTTATTTAATTTCATTAATTAATATATTTCCCCAACTATTTAATTTTATCCGGCTACATTAGTTATAAAGTTAGATATTCGGTATAAATATTTACACTGTTATTTGGGCAATGTGCTGGCCAAAATCACTACATCCAATTGAAATCTATTTTTGAAAATGCTTCTCTATTTCATTGGATTATTATTTTTGACCAATCCCTTATAAACATTATTATATCCATAATTGACATGGAGATAAATTTAGCATCAATTTTTATCCAAATTTGTATTATCTTTTCATTTAAACATGTATTATTATGAATCAAAGATGTAGTATGATCAATATATTTTCATATATATCGTACATATTTGAGAACATTGATATTGGTCAGAAAAGGGATGATTTGAAAAAAAATCATACCAATTAAATGAGTCTTTTTGGACCCTTTAATCTGATTAGAATTTTTTTCTAGTTTCATATTCAAAAATTATATTGGTGATATTGTTTTCCCCAATTCAAAAATCATTAAATTCCCCCACTGGTTTAATACACTTCATGTATAGGAATTTCATGTAATCAGAGATAGATATTAATATTTCATCCATATAATTATTCATATTTTTTGTTTTATAATCATGGATTTTTTATGATTCTTCTATAGAATAATCTATTAATTTTATTATTTTATATTTATCCTCTCATTGGTAATACATAAAATTTGTTATGGTTTTTTACATTTATAAAACATCATCATCATCATCATGTAATTTTTTTATTCAATCAAAAAGGAAGGTACAATAAGAAGAGTCATCCCAACCAGCCCCAGATATCAAGGACATGAGCTAAAGAATTTAGTAAAAATTAAGGCCATCTGCATCCCCCCAAATAATACTGACCCCCTCAGTCTTATGGTTTTCGACAGTGTGGAAATAAACATCCTTTGAACAAAAAGCCACCTATGATGCCATGTAATATGCAACCCTGTTACCCTCTCTCCATGTGTGTTTCGAATCAGTGTTTCTATTAAAAAAGACTCCAACAATTTCTGACGGTATAACTGATCGACCACAGGGATAGGTCATAACCCTGCAGTGAGCTGTGCACTATCAAGGAATCAGTTTCAGTATCTAATATATTCATTCCCCTCTAGCCACAATGTTTATGCTACATGATAATTTCCATTTAATTCACATGGAGGAAGGTCCCCCGACATTGCCTTACCAAAATGACCATTATGACCGACCCACTAGCATCCCACACCACACCCCCTCCACTTACGACACCCCAGGCACATGAGCCATCAGTATTGAGCTTCAAACCACAGGAAAGAGGGCACCACTGGAACCAATTTCCTTCAATGCTACTACATGAGGGATGATTATAAGAAGACCCATCTTTGAAACTGATATGAGACAGGGCATCACTTCAGTTATGCGCAATTATGACCAAGTTAATCAGCATATTACTCATCCATGTGATGATAGGAAAAAAACAAACACCACCTTCATGATAAACTTTATTGCTCTCACAAAAAATAGACAATCAACCTGTACAATACACCAATGTGTGAGCCGTATTTTCTAGACCCCTTTCACCTATGTCATTAAACCATAATTCTAAGAAGGGGCGGTATACAATCATCAGAGATGAGACTGTGGTGAACTCTCTGAAAATATTCCAAAAATCTTTTTCCCACTCTCTTTTAGAGAACATCTTCCCAAGAAATTCTTCATTATGGACATTATATAAAACAAAACTACATAAAATATTATCCCCACAACTCTTTATTTTTTGAAAATTGTGAATAGAACCTCTCATAATCCTCCATGTAAGAAAATTATATTTAGTTGGCAGGCATTGACACAAATCCTCACATCCCAAATGTATTCATGGGATTGAAAGGTTTTTATTCGGCCAAAATCTATTGAAGTGATGGATCATGAGGGGGATGGGGTTAAAACTCTTATGCTCTAGTCTAAGGATAATTTGATGAGCTTGATATGGTCTAGCTGATCCTTATTCTGAACTGCATTAATGAAAGGGGAAATGACTAGTCTCTCTAAAGGTGATGTGGGTGGATAGAATACTAAGAAAACATTGTAGATCCCTGCACCAATTCTAATACCAACCTTAGATATCACCTTGAATGATAATCTAGCAACAGTGTAGATAGAGGTCCGAAATGAGGGGTCCAATGATTGACAAAAAATGGGAGGCTTTCCCATCAACAGAACCACAGTACCCAAACACACATTCTGTTGAAATACACCAAAAATTGCAACATTAATGAATTCTTCATGAATGTCTTTCATGCATGAAGTAGAGGGTATCCTGGAGACTCTGAACGTTGATGCCTCTTTCACTGATTGGCAACACTATATTTTTCCAAGAGACCCAATGTCTTTTTCTTTAAGAGAGTTGGTCCCAAATTAACCTAGCCCGAATTTGGGAAATATTATTAATAACACCTTTCGGGACATTAGGAGTTGCAATGGGAAGCACCGGGGTACCTAAAATGCTATTGTTTAGTGAAATAATACCACCAATAAAAAGAAATTTGGACTTCATGTTAATCACCCGATTAATAATCTAACTATGGTGGGGGTCGAATGCACTGATACAGTGCCTTCCTGATGAGATGGGGGAGCCCACGTACTCTATAGGTATAGATCCACTCTATATTCCCCAAAAATGACTCATCAAAAAACCTATCTGCCATTACATTCATTGGAAAAGAAAAACGTGATCTTCTAGTAATTGATCATCTTCCCACTCCAGTTACCTCATTCCTTAAATACTTTGATCAAGACACTTAAGGATAGTTTGATGCATTGAGAAAAAAATAGTATGAGGTGGCTGACACTCTGTGTTTTCCCCCTCATTTTAAAAGAAAAAAATTGCAATTTTTTATTCTATTTTTAATGAGATGGCACAAGACCTTCGGGACAAAGATAAAGAGACACAGAGAGATTGAGTCCCCTTTCTTTGGTCGTAGGTTGATTTAAAGAATCCAAATCTCATTAGAGGTCTTTTGTATCAAGATGTTTCTTAATAAAACCATGTATTTATGTTACTACCATCTTGGAAATATTAATTAAATATATTTCAATTTCGGTGTATATGTATCCAAATTGATTATTGAATAAAATTCCTCAAACTCACCACAAAATATCCTTTGCTTATAAAAATGAAACAATTTCAATAGAATTAATGGATTAACTCTTACCACTATTATTAGATTATTATAGTTTTTGATCATTCTTTCCTATATAAATCATTATATTACATATTTTCATTAATCTTACTTCAATTCCATAGGATTTTAGTGAAAACATACCGAGTATCATAACTTAAAAGATAGAAAATTTTCTTCATCAAAAAAATATAAATATTTTCCTAAAATCTAAATTTATTATAATCTAATAAAAGAATGTGTGTAAAAGATAAATACAATATGACTAAAACATAGATTATCTCTAATATAAAATTATTTTCCAAATTGATTGTGTAAGGACACCTAGAGTGGGGTAAATCAGTGGACCCATCTTATATTCAATTTTTTATTATTTTCATAAATATCCCCTCTTAAAACTCAAACCACTATCAAAACTAATACTAACGGATCTTTTCATACACTCTCAATCCACTCCTATGAATTAAATACCTAAATAATTAATTAATAAAAACCCACATGGATATATAAGTTTCTACCTCACTATATGAGTATACTCCATTCTTGGTAAAGGTCGTGTTCTTAGAATTAGGGTAGTCACTAAAATTAACGATTGACTAAAGTAAAATGGTAGAAATATTTATCCACAAATTCTAAAACTAACCCAGCACTATATTACACATGAGTCATGAATTATGTGGGATTTTTCATCCCTGAGTCTTAAAGTAGTAACCCAATTTTTATTGTTCATTAGTATTTTAAGAGATATAGTTGACATATTTATACTGGGATTACAAATTCTTTAGAGGTCCTTCTAGAAACCCCATGAAGTGGCCTTCTATTCCAAACATAGGAATATGAACAAATAAACCTCATTTCATTTATTAATAAACATAATCACACTATTATATTTATAATTAGTGCCACAATAATATCAAATTTTTTCAACACAAATGATTATCAATATAGGTATCTTTGTGCGTCCCTACTCTTTGTAATCTCCCTCTATGATGTGAGGATATCATTGAAATGCACTTCTTCATATTCTTTGATATATGTGACTCATCTATGTTATACCATTTATGAAGTTTATATGTATATTTTTCAATTATATTATAGGAATCATGAACTGATTTTTATTTATACTCATTCTATATTCTTCATAATCTTCCTTTTTATAATCTATACATATGAAATATTATCATATTATTCAAATTACAAGTGCACATTAATATCAAAAATTTATTCTTCATGAAATTATTCCTATACTATATGTTCATTATTAATTATTCCCTATGATATTTTGAATCGTAATGATATTTAAAAAAAATTAAATTTTATTCCCTAAAAAATCAAAATGTGCAGGAAACTATGTATGAAACAATTATAGATGTGGAATTATCTCATGTATTCGTGATAGTGAGAAAACACAAATCCTCATTATTCATTATTCCATGAATCACAAGTAACATCATAATGAATTTCAAAAAACCATATAATCCAAGAATTATTTTATATTATTTTATCAACAGATGCATCCTACAAAGCCAATATCATAATAGAACCATCTTTATTATCAAAATTTTCATCCAAAGAAAATGAATCTTACTGTCAATAATATAAAATTATATACTCATATCATTTAAGAAAATAATTTTATGTGTAAAAGACACATTCTGGGATCGTGATGTCATATTAAATCACCAAATATTATTAAATAGGTTTTATATGAAGTATAATTATTTAATGAATTTAAATATCATTTTAAATGAAGTTGAATTATAAAAAAATATATTTATTTAGAAATATGAATTGAATCCACCATCAAAATTGTATCTTTTCATTGAATACTGGTATAATATAATTAGAACAGTTCAACTAAATAATATTCATAGTTATGAAACTCTTGAGATTTCAATACTACTATCTTTTTATTTCTTGATCTTCTAGTATTTTGAAACTTTTAAGGCCTCAAAATATATATTCGAGATTACAATTCTCTAGTAATAGGTTTTATAAAAGTCTTCGTTTTCAATTATTCATGTTTCATAATTTAATATTTTGTGCATATTTGTATCCTAGTCTAGATAATAAACTCATAAATCTACTCATTAAATCCACTGTATGAAAGGTATTGTTATATGAACATCCAAGATTAAAATTATATAAAACTATCATGAAATAATATCACATTTTGATCACACAATAATGTAAGTATTTATACCATGTTACACTATTTTATAGTGATTTGAGGTGTCATAAAAAATACCAATTTTTTAGAAGGCATGTCATGAAATTGGTCACCTGAGGAAGGAAAATTATATGACATTATATAATAAAATGTTTAAAACATATTTTAAATTGTAAATGGTAGAGGTCATCATTACTAGCTTATCAAATTATCGATTTAAGGGTTATTCTAAAAATTATCAACCACCTAATTCAAATTATATTCTTAACCTTATGACCGACCTGTTTAGTGGGACATTTGAGAGACCACTCACTATAGTTCCTTAACATTCTCGGAATGTCTACCCATTTTTGGAACCCACTTTTAAGTTTAGTTCCTACCCATGATAAACCTCATTCAATATATCATCAATATCCAACATCTAATCTAGGTTAAATATCATTTATGTAATGTACTCTTGGTGATTGTTGGATTGAGGAATGGATGATTTTTTCTATCAAAATAGTTAAATTATCTTTCCCAAAATCACAAAAATTAGTGATTTTTGGTGGCCTAAAATAGGTTAATATCTCAAATAGACTTGATTTTAATTTACTCTAAATCATCCAATAGTTCTTTTTATAAAATATAGAATTATTTTAGTATAATAAAATAGGTATGGGAAAAAATATCACATTTCAACTCCATTTAAATTGTTAAAAATACATATACTAATATAATGGTAGAAATTTGTAAATAATTTTTGTAAAAAAGAGTAATGAATCATCCCTGAATTTATTCAAAATCAGAAATAATATATTGATTTAATCACAGATTGTAAAGACATTGGTAACAATAGACTTCCAATTAATGAAATCATCATCATAAAAAAAATATTTCATAATTATCATCAAGGGAACCAAATTTATTGAAAAAAACATTCATCAACATAGGATATATCAAGATAATATATCATTCATAATAGAGGTGGGGCATCACAACTACATAATGATAACTAATATATGTCCAAAACAAGTTTGGGAGATTATAAGACACCCCTCCCTCTATAATAAGAGAAGTGGTGACCTTTAAGGATAATGGAGTTGTGGCCATGAAGGCCAATGCTATCATCAAGATGCACAAAAATTTTATAATAGCTAAAATATTTTGAGTTTCGTGTGTGAGGAGAAAATAATAGGGTTCCTCTTAAAATAAATTCCTCACCATGAAAATTGGAGGGCTAATATCACCAACTTTGTAACATCTTAGGTAAATAAAGAAAAAGATATTATCATATTTGTTCATATATGTGAATTATATATTAATTAATTTTACTTTAAAGGAGTTCTTATGTTCGATAGTGTACCCGATACGCAACAATAGGTTTCTTTTATATCTTACGCTTTACACTAATAATATAATTTTATTATTTTAAAGGGTAGTTAACTCTAAGTCATTGTATTGGCAGGAATGAAAAAAACTAACTACAATATGATTATACATGTTTGTTAAATGTATTTAAATTTATCCAATAAAATTTCGGGGATTAGAATATGAATGAATCAAATTATAAGCATAATTTACATTAAAAGGTCGATTTACCGCCTTTTAGTAATGAACCCTTTATAAATCTATTTTTAGTAACATTTATATGTTCTATTTGACCAAATAAAATTTTTCTGTAGAATCAAGGCACCAAAAATTACTTTTGGTAATTTGTTGTAATTTTTTCGATAATGTTTAGTATCTAATGAATAGTGAAAACTATTGTATTTTAATTCAAAATTGTGTTTTAATCTAATTTATTGATATGGATGGATTATATTTTTAATTTGTTTAAAATTTTAATTACAATATTTTTTTACCATTTAATATAATGTTGTTTATTGAAATTAATTTCACATTGAAATAGGACAAAAACAAGTATCAATCTTTTGATAGTGATTGTTTCTTAAAAGCATGCTATTAATTTTGATAATGAGAATTAATTTTAAATTAATTAATGAAACATCTATGTTTTGAATTTGGTAAAATAGAAATTATGTTTTAATTTATAATATCAAATATATCTTAGGTGTAATTTCTTTTAGTTTTCCAAAAAATGTCAATTTTTTATTAATAGAAAAATCACATAGTAATAGTTAAAAAACAAGCATTTTCATATTAAATGAAATTTTACCACTTCAGTGATTTGAATTTACAAAATCCTACAAACATTGTTATTATTAGTATGTAAAATGTGGTTCAATTAGATGAAAATTATTTTTGGTGAATAGTAACTTTTGAATTTTATTTACCGTTGTTCAACGCAAATAGTGTAAATAAATGTAAAAAAGAATATTAAAATAATTCAAAATTACCTTAAAACTTTTCTTGACCATATTGGATGAGCAATGGACGACCATGGGAGTCTTTGGGTCAATTTAGTGATTCCATAGAGGAACTTATTATTGGTAATGACACTTTATTTTAGTTAACTTTAAGTAAAAGAAATAATGGCATAAAAAATATAACATTGTGAATTAATTTTTACATGGTTTTATCTAAGTTATCATTTTGACTATAAATATTAAATGGAAAGATAAAATTATTTCCTACATTTTTTTATTTTTTTATAATTTTTAGACATCAAATAAACTAAATTATTTATGACACAATAATGATGCAGTGTTTACCACATTAATGAATGACTTAAATAAATAAGATTATTAATATTAAAATAACATCTAAAACCTATCCAATTCTTATAGGATGAATTTATTTCGACCAGGAGTCCCCTTAAAAAATACCTTAATTAGTTTTGGACCTTTAAAAATCTATTATCATTATATAATAAAATAATTTTATCACACTTTCCTAAAAAGTACATCCCCCACCTTATTAAAATCCTTCACTTATAACCAATTCCACACATCTTTCAACCCTACTATATTGTACAGCCTCTGACCAATTAATCTACCTAAATCCTTCTCTTCCACTTAGAATCCTTAACTTATATAGAAGGCACATCAGGAAACCCTTTTGGATCATACCAAATGAGTTACCCATATTAAAGGTAACAATTTCTCTTAACTTCTTTTCTAATATTTTACCTCTCCAACCCCTAAACTCTTTTTATTCCATTATTTTATAACAAAAAAATATAATCAATATAATACGTTGTTTTTATGAGAAGGATTCTAACTACACTTCACAAACCTCCATTTAATGGTTGAATAATATACTGTTTCTGTGGATGGCAAACTAACAGCTCACAAAATGATGATTGTTCGATTATCTCTTACTGCCTAGCATGGTGTCCATTAATTTGAAACCATATTTATATATATTATATATTATTTTTATGTTTTTTCTTTATACTAATATATTATTCTTTTATACTCTTTATAAATATATTTGAATTTTCATTTCATTCTAAAGGGAATATTTTTATACGAAGCGTTTTACTAAACGACAAAAAAATAATGCTTCTTTTTAACGTATGCTTTGACAATGACCTTTCCACTGTAATGAGTATTATTTGATATTTGGATTCCTTAACTAGTGTTAATGTTTTTAAAAATAAAATAAATATCAAACACTCTTTTACGTATTTCAGTATTGAAAATGGGTTTGACAATGGATTTTTTATGACTATATATTTAATTAATATGTTGTGATTAGAATGTGGAAATGTTATCCTTGCATTATGTTTATTTTATGTTTTATGAATATGTTATTATTCTTGGGAATTGTTTATATATTCAGGTGGTTCCGTAATAATCCTAGGGCGGGTGATCCAGATACAGCTCTCCAATGCGTTGGGTAACGTGATAGAGGTAAACATGAATGTTTCTTCGAAGATATTTAGGGAATATACTGGGATGGGTATTCCATAGTAACTCCCTATGTAGCTGGAATAACTAAAATATAATTATGATATGGATGTCACAAGTTAACTTTATTATATATTATTTCTATGTGTTATTCATAAATCATGTCATTTCATGAGTTATGTAAAAGAGTCTATGTTTTGTTTGTGTTTATTTAGTATAGTTTTCTTTCTTTGTTTTTTAACCCTTTCTGCAGTTTTTGTGATCACCCCAAGTTTTGAAATGTTTTCACATGACGTAAAGATGAATAGGGTCAAGGATGGGATCAAGGAAAAATCATGTTGTCTAAAACATGGAACTAGACATGACAATTGTATTCAAGAGTTTTTATTTTATGAAAAAATGGAAACTGGGTAGAAGTGTCTACTTTGAAATCTTTTGAGATATAATAGTTATGTCCTAATTCAAAAAAGTTCTAAACCTGAAATGATCCTCAATGTGAATTAATTTTTTTAATTCAATATTATGTAATGTTTTAAGGCTGGGTCATTATATTTGGTATCAGAGGTCGGTTTAGATAACCTTAGTTGTTAGGGTATAGTTAAAAAATATCCATAAAGTAATTTATTTTAATATTGAAATCATATAGCATTTAAAAATTACCATGTTTCTTCACCTAAGATATTTTTTGTGTTAAAAATGGTTTTCCTTAGATGAAACAGAGCAGATATGTTGACACGACATCAGGAGGAAGACAACATTTCAAATCAGCAACCTGAGATAGTCAGAATTAGAACTGAAAAGTTTGTTGCAGTGATGGGACAATTGACTCAGGCTATAAATGGTGGTGGTATCCATGCATGATATCAGCTAGATCAACCAAAAAGGAACATGTCAGTAGTAGAGAATTTCATGAGACAACATCCCCCATCATTCCGAGTATAATCTAACCATGTAATAGTAGAAGGGTCAATTAAAGCATAGGAGAAAAGTTTTGATGTAATTTGGTGTTCAGAAAATCAAAAGGTTAGTCTTGTTGTTCACTGTTTTGAAGGTGAAGGTGATCAGTGGTGGCCTATGCTAAAAAATATTAGGGATATTGAGGAGATTTATGCTCTTTATTGGGATGAATTAAATGGTAAGTTTCTTGAGAAATATTTTCCTAAGGTTGTTCATATTAGGATGGAAAAACAATTCCTAGAAGTGAGTCATGATGATGAATCAGTGGATACTTATGAAGAAAAATTCACTCAACTGGCAAGGTATACTCTAAATTTCTTCTGATATCTTGATAGTAAAATTAACCATTATTGAAAAAGATTAAATCCAAATAATCATAGGTATTTAGCTTTTTGTGAGTTCAAATGTTAAGAAAAACATGTTTTTTTTGCGGAGAAGGTGGAAATTGAGTTTGTTGATGATCATCTGTTCTTTGACAAACAACAGAATAAGAGGTCGATGTAGTAGATTAATGGGAATAACTCTTCAACAAAGTATGACGGAAAGAAATATAAGTTTACAGTTTGTAAAAATTGTGGTAAAAATCAGGATGGGGAATGTATTTTGAATTCTTGTAAGTGATACCGATGTGGTAAAATGGGACATAAGGATCTTAATTGCACTGAAAAATATTAGGGTAATGGTATGATAAAATCTCATTTATAGTCAGTAAAAAATATTAAGTGAAATTAAGTGGGTCATTATGAAAATGAGTGTCCGACAAAGAACTAAAATGAGGGAAAGAAACCAGACTTCAAGTAGAAAGGAGTGGGAAAATCCAACACAACCTTTTTAGCAGATGTTGGGCCATCAAATGAAGTAGTATGAGGTACACTGGTTGATTTTCCAAGTTATGCCAATGTGTTGTTTGAATCATGGTCTACACACTCTTTCATTTCTGAGAATTTTTCAAGAAAATTGTGAATTCCATCTCAAGATATGAATATGGAACTTATGGTAAAAACACCTTGAAGAAATATTGATACAAAAAGAAAACATAAGAACCTTAATGTCCTTGTGTGTGGAAAGAATCTATTTGAAAACCTTATTGTTTTTCCTCTACTAGAGTTTTATATCATTTTTTGCATGGATTGTCTTTCTATTTATCATTCTAAGGTTGACTGTAGAGCTAAAAAGGTTTTTTTCAGAATGATTTTCAGTTTGTCTACATGAATGAACCCTTACTTATGATAACATATCAGGAAGCCGAGAAACTAGTAAAACATAGAAAGGATTGTTACCTTGTACATATTGTTGAAAACAAATGAACACTTCTGATTAATGATGTGCCATTGGAAAATAAGTACCTTGACGTTTTTTCTAATGAGTTTCCTAGTATTATACATGATCGGGAAGTTGAATTTATTGTTGACTTAGTTCCTGATGCTAACCCAATTTCAAAACCCCCTTATCGAATGGCTAAAAATTGAACTTTTAGAGATAAAGAAGCTATTCCATGAGTTAGTAGATAAAGGTTTCATTCACCATTGAACATCACCATTGGGCACTCCAGTCTTGTTTGTTTAAAATAAAAATGGTTCAATGAGACATTGCATTGAATATATAGCATTGAATAACATTATTGTTAAGAACAAGTATCCCTTGCCTCGTATCATTGATTTTTTTGATCTGCTCTAGGGTGCTCAGTATTTTTTGAAGATTGACATGAGATGGGGGTACAATCAGTTGAATGTGAATGAAGCAGACATTCCGAAGACTGCATTTGCTACTAGATATGGCCATTATGAATTTGTAGTTATTCCTTTTGGTTTAACAAATGCACCGTCTGTGTTCATGGATCTTATAAATAGAACTTTATGTGAGTTCTTGGATAAGTTTTTGGTTCTGTTAATTGATTATATTTTGGTTAATTACAAAAGTAAATATGAATATGAAAGTCATTATTGGGTTGTCTTTCCAACCTAAAAATAAAACATACCATTTGGGAAATTCATCAACTGTGAGTTTTGGTTGAAACAAATATCTTTCTTTGGACACATTGTTTAAAAAAATGGCATAATTATTGATCCAACTAAAACAAAATTTGTTGAATAATGTTCAATAACCAAAATATAATGAAGATCCATAGTTTTCTTGTGTTTTCAGCTTATTACTAGAGTTTTGTTGAAACATTTTCATGGTGGTCTAGTACAACGACTATGTTAACTCGGAAACGTGTAAAGTTCATCTGGGAAAAATAATGTGAGGATTTTTTTTAGTTATTGAAAATAAGATTGGTGAATGCTCCAGTTTTGGCACTACCTTCCATGAATGGTGAGTTTTTTATTTATAGAAATGAATCGTTGAAGGGACTTTGTTGTGTCCTATTGCAGAATGATCAGGTAATTTCTTATGCTTGACATAAGTTGAAACCACATGAGTTAAATTACCATACACCTGATTTCGAATTAGCTGTTGTTTTTTTAAAAAAAATTGGAGGCATCATTTTTATGGATTAAAATTTGAAATATATACTGACCTAAAAAGATTAAAGTATATATTCACTCAGAATGAATTACACAAGAGATAGAGGAGATGGATAGAATTAATTAAGGATTGTGATTGCACGATCCATTGCCATCTATGAAAAGAAAATAAAGTTGATGATGCTTTGAGACAATAAAGTTATTCTTTATTAAATATATTACATTATGAACAAGATCCTTTGGTTTTTGATTTGATAAACATTGGAATAGAAGTTTTTTGTGCAGAACATTATTCTATTTTATAACTGGTGTTAGTGAGATCATCACTATCAGATAGGAAATCAGAATGAACAATTCCGACCGTGAAGGATATACCATGTGCTTGTTCACTTGATTACTAGGGATGTTGTGACCAACATATTTCATTGGTTGAATTTTTAGATTATAACAGTTTTCATTCTATTATATAGATGGATCCATTTTAGGCATTAAGTGGAAAGTGTTGTCGAACTCCAGCTTTTTGGGACGAAGCAGGTGAAAAGATGTTGATGGTACCCGAATTGGAAGATGATATGGTAGATAAAGTTCAGATGATTCAGAAGCACATGAGAACAACTCAGAGCAGATAGAATGTTATAGGGATAACTTGAGGAAGGATATTTATTTTGATATAGGTGATCCTGTCTTTCTCAAAGTTTCTCCATTGAAAAGTGTGATGCGTTTTGGGAAGAATGGAATGTTGAGTCCGACATTCACTGGACCTAATGAAATCATGGAGAAAATTGGATCAGTTTTGTAAAGAGTGGATTTATCTCTATGTTTATCCCAAATACACAATACTTTTCATGTTTCGATGTAAAGAAAGTATATACCAGATCCATCCCATGTTTTGAGGCCAGGGGTAGTTAATTTGGAAGGGAATATCTTTTATGATGAACAACCGAACCAGATTCTTGACCGAAGAGAGAAAGTGTTACAGAGTAAGGTAATTCACAAGTAAGGGTTTTGTGAAAATACTATATGGTTGAAGAGGCAACGTTGTAATCTTAAAATGTTGTGAGGGATAAATAACCCCTCTTATTTGATAAGTGATAAAAAATTGTGAGGATGCTATTTCCCAAACGGGGGGAAGGATGTAACATCCCATGTCAATAAATAATAAGACATTTTTATATTTATTAATATTTATTAATGAAATATTAAATAATTTTTCTTTAAATGGGTTTCTATGTTCAATACCGTACCAGATACGCAATAATAGGTATATTTGAAATCTTAAGATGCACACTAACAATATAATATTATTATATTAAATTGAAGTTAACTCTTAGCCATTGTATTTTCGGTAATAAAAAAACAAACTAAAATATCATTATACATGTTTGTTAAATGTATTTACATTTATCAAATAAAATTTAGGGGCTTAAAATGTGAATGAATTTAATTTTAAGCATAATTTATATAAAAATATTGATTTACATCCTTTTAATTGAGAACCCTCTTTTAATCTATTTTTGGTCACATTTATATGTTCTATTTGACTGAATAAAATTCTTCTTTAGAATCAGGCAACCAAAATTTACTTTGTGTAATTTATTGGATTTTTTCCAGTAAAGATCATTTTCTAATGAATAGTGAAAATATTGTATTTTAATTCAAAACTGTGTTTTAATCTAATTTACTTATATGGTTAGATTTATTTTTAATTAGTTTTAATGTTTAATTACAATATATTTCTACTATTTAATCCAATTTTGTTTATTTGAATTATTTTCACTGTAAAAGAAGTCATAAACAAGTATCTATCCTTTGATAGTTTTTGTTTCTTAAAAACATGATATTTGATTTGATAATGGGAATTAATTTTAAATTATATAATGCAAATTCTATGATTTTAATTTGGTAAAATAGAAGTTATTTATTAATTTATAATATCAAATATAGTTTAGGCTGTTTTTTGGGTGTATTCTGAAAAACATCAATTTTTGATGAATTGTGAACCCATTTAGTAGTTGTTAAAAACTTATTTTTTTTCATTTTAAATGAAATTTTACCAATTTTTTTAATTTATTTTAAAAAATCCGAAATCATTGGTGTTATTAATAATTGAAATGTGGTTCAATAAGATGAATTTTTTTGGAAAATAGTAACTTTTGATTTTTATTTACCACAGTTAAAGGTAAATAGGGTAAATCTAGGTTAAAGGAATTTTACAGTAATTCATAATTACCTTAACACTTTTACTAACCATATTTTATGAGTAATGGATGACCATGAGAATCTTTGTCTCTATTTTCGGACCCCATGGAGCCACTTATGATTGATAACAACACATTATTTTAATTAACTAAATGTAAAAGAAAAAATGACATAAACTAATATCTCTTTGTAAATATCTTTTTACATTGTGTTATATAAGTTATCATTTCAACTATATATATTAATTGGAAATATAATGAGACTTCCTATATCATGGTATTTTTTATAATTTTTATACATTGAATAAATTAAATTATTAATGACACAATAATGGTTTAGTGTTTACCCAATTAATAAATGATTTTAATAAATAAGATTATAAATATTTAAATTACTTCTAAAACCTATAAAATTAAAATTGGATGAATTTATTTCTACCATGAGTCAACTTATTGTCTACCTTAATGAGTTTTGGACCATTAGAAACTGAATATCATTATATAATAAAATAATATTATCACAGTATCTTAAAGAGGCCATCCTCCTCATTATAAAAATCCCTCACTTCTATCCAATTCCACACATCTCTCAGGACTTTTGGCTCATCCAAAATCTTCCCATTTAAGATCCCTACACCCCTCTCCTCCTCCTAGATGCCTTACCTTAGGCATAAGGCACTTCAAGAAACCCTTTTGGTTCATACCAAAGAGAGTTACCCAAATTAAAGGTAATGGTTTTTCATATCATCTTTTCGTTTAATTTACTTCTCCAACTCCTAAACTCTTTTCATGCCATTATTTTATAACAACAACACTATACTCAATATACAAGGATTTTTTTAGGAGAGGGATTAAAACACACTTACACGCACCTCCATCTAATGGGTGAAGAATATACTGTTTCTGTTGATGGAAAACTAACCCCTCACAAAACGATGATTGTTCGATTATCTCTTACCGCCTATCATGGTGGCCATTAAGATGAAACTATATTTATATATAATATATATTATGTTTATGTTTTGATTATGATTATGTATTTTTCTTCTATAGTATTATAAACACCTTTGACTTTTCTTTTCATTCAAAGTGAATCATTTTCTACAAAGCATATTACTAAACGACAAAAAAAAAGAATGTTTCTTTTTAAAGTACACAGTGACAATAACATTTCTGCTACCTAGAGTATTATTTGATGTTTGGCTTCCTTAACAATCCGTAATGTTTTTAAAAGGAAAATAAATACCATCAACTATTTTATGTATCTAGGTATTGAAAATGGTTTTGATAATGTATTTTTTATGTCAATATATTTAAATGATATATTGTGATTACAATGTGGAAATGTTATATTTCCTTTAGTTTTATAATATGTGTCAGGAATATGTTACGGTTCGTGGGAATTATTTACGTATATGGGTGGTTTCGTGAAAAACATATGACGGGTGAGCCAGAGTTTATCTCTCCAATGCATTGTGTAACGTGATGGAGGTAGACGTGAATGTTTCTCCTAAGAGATTTAGGGAATATAATGTGATGGTTATTACAAAGTGACACCATATGTGGCTGTGATAGCTACAATGTAAGTATGTTATGGATGCGAAAATTTACCTTTATGATTTATTATTTCTATTTTTTATTCATAAATATTATGATTTCATAAGGTAAGTAAATGAGTTTATGTTTTGTATGTATTATGAACTAATGTTTTCTTTCTTTGTTTTATAACCCTTGCTGAGCTTTTTATGCTCATCCCTTGTTTTGAAATGTATTCACAGGACATAAAGATGAATATAGTCAAGGATGGGATCAAGGAAAATCATGTTGTCTAAAATATGGAACTACACATGACACATTTTCTCAAGAGTTTTTATTTTATGAAAAAATATAATCTGAGTAAAAGTGTCTATGTCATAATCTTTTTAGATGTAATTGTTATGTACTAATTCTCTAAAACTCTAAACTTGAAAATATCTTCAATGTGAATTAATTCATTTAATTCAATATTATGTAAATTTTTAAGGATGGGTCCTTATAAACCGAATCCTAAAATTGCTCTATACTGGTCATGGAAAAACGATCAAAGGTCCTAAATGCTATGGGAACAACGAAAACAAACTATAATCAACACCTTAAGGAAATAAATGATAACTGGATAAGACATTTGAAAATTATTGGGTGATGGAGTAAGAAAAATTATAAAATAGGATGAATAATACAGTTATAGATGACATATATAATATTTACTGACATAATTTAAATAGAAGTTGTTCTATAAAAATAGAGAAGTAGGATCCTATATAATGATAGATACACTTTGTGAATGAGGTTGATGAATCATTCACAACATAAATATTTTCCACTATAGTATGATACATTATTAAGGTTTTGGGATATTTATAGAGGAAACATCCTAACATGTATCAAATATAGATAAAAACTCATGGATTCTAGATTATAAGTAGGATCCCTTTGTACCACGTGTCTATCAACCAAGGATTTTGACCCATGGATAAAACGATTATCCTTATGTAATTAATCAAATATACTTTTTACATTTTGGAAATTCAAGAGAACAGATATTAAAAAACTGTACACCAGGAAAAAATGGATGAATAAAAATTAATTTGAATAAAAACTGACATAAGTAATTCTTGATTACATGTCTTGATGAATCACTCGTTAATTATAAGATACAATCAATCCTTCATAAAAAAGGGCACTATGATCCATTTATGGTAGTTTGAGTCTACATAAACTACTACTTCTGATATAGGGATAATGGTAAAACCCTTTAAAACCCCCAAGATCCTATAATGAAGCTATAATTCTAAAATTTAAAAATAGGGTGATGTTTTCAATGAAAAAAAATATAAAACTATAATAAAGGCAATCACATTAACTCTTTGTGATGTTGAAGGGCCACTGAATATTGAGCTATCAAATGGAATTTTTTTTCATAGTATAATGAGTTATATTTGGAAAATAAATCATGACAACATAACTATAATTTTGATCAAATCTTATCCTTGAAAACACAATGATCGATAAATGGATTTCATATAATAGTAATTTATTCAAATATAATGGTATCACCACACCAAAAAATTCACACTACGATAAGAATATAATTACTAGTATATAAGAAATAAATCAAAATCAAAGTACAATAATTGTTTCCAAAATGTATCTATAAAATCAAAATAATTGATAAATTGTATTAATAACCCATTAATTTAGTAAAATAAAATGGTATCACTATCATGAACCAGTCTGAGTCGACCCTGAACTAGTCACGCAGGCCAGCTAGTGACAAGTCCCATGGGGTGTCCCCGATCCTCACGTGATGGAGACTAGCACCAAGGGCATTAATAGTGTACACAAGTGAATAATTTAACCCATATATGAACAATCAAACAAACAACGGAATGACATGGACAACCCAAAATACATTTATATAAAAAGTGAACTGAACTTTATTTGACCAAGAAACAAAAATTATAACTAATACAACTACCCAACAGAACAAAACTGATAAACAACTAACTCCTTGTGACCCCACTAATCACTCTCCATCAAAATGATCACACATCTCCCATGGAGATCGAACTCAAGCTAAAAACTGCACAAGGGCTAAAAATAGAAGAAGACTATAGGAGTGATTATTAAAACATTGTAGGTTAGCCCGATATTCTATTCCCAATGCACATATTTTAAAATATAAGACACATAAATTTCATGTTTTAAATATAAATATAAATCTATTTCTTTAAAATGAGGTCTCATGTTATAAAAAAAATTGTCGGACAAAAACTTGCATGTTTTATAAACAAGAATGCAAGTAACAACTTTCAAAGTGGTGCAACTTTAAAATGAAAATAATTTTCAAGAGGGATAATTTAAATAATTTTTACATTTAAATAAATCACACACACTAATGAATTTACCAACTAAACGCACCATATGTCGACAGTGAGTACAAGTGATCCAATTAGCACATGTCACAGGAACACCCCTAGGCACTAGTCAGTTGTGAGCTCCAGGTACCTCGTATCTCGGTGAAAGTAACCATAAAAAATATCAGTTCTCGTGCACACGATCCACTAGTATGGAGGATACACATAACATTGTGGTCCCCCAACATCATAATCATCATAGTTTAGTTAGTGTATTCATTGTCAATCTTTCTACGTGAAATAGGGGCCAAACCCCACAAGATCACTATCATACTGGTACACGTCTGCCCACCTAGATACCTGAGATTCCATTTAGTGCTCAATCAAGTTACACATATTATCAAATACACATTTCACAAAAAAAATTACATTCCCAAACCATTATCCTTCAAACATCCCACAAAATTTCTTTACATTTATTTCAGCAATCAACAAACCGCTAAATATTTTCGTAAAACAATTTCATGTTGTGTATTGAGGATTTTCACATAAAAAACATTCAAAAACACTCTATAAGTTATAAACTCTCAAAAAAAATACCTAACCATATTTTGAATCCCTATAAACATTTAATAATATCATTTCATGGACCATAAAACAATCCCAATGGCACAACATTGTATATACAAGTAAAACACACCTTTATTTTTAGGAAAGGCCAAACTGGCCATTACACATTTTCTCAAATCTAACATTAGAAAAAGTTATGCATTTAAATTTTATCAAGGAGGTCTGTACAAAACATTTACATAACAAAATACCTTTTATAAATCACTTAAAACACAATGGTTACATATTCAAAACACAAAATTTTTTATAAGAATGTGAAATGGGCCATTTTCAGGCAACTCAGGCCAAAACATGTTGCAAACAAAAAAACAATTTTTTTTTCTAAAGGAATACAAATTTGAAATACATAAAAGGATCCCAAAATAAGTTTCCTTCATTCTTCCAATATATTTATAAATCTAAACAAATTATTTTAAATTGCACTTGACACATAAAATCCCACCGGGCAATTTACCGAACACATGACATTCACTCTTAATAAACAACTTGTATTAAGAACATAAAAATGGATAAAACCCCATTATCATGCCATAATGTTATTAAATCTACTGAGAAATATTCAAAATTTGATAAACCAAGTGAGAAAGCTCATGGAATAATTTATCAAACAATAGGAGTGCAATTTTATACAAAAACAACAATATTTTTATCAAAATAAGTTATAAAAAATAATTTGCACACAAAACCTTCAGAACTGAAGTTTCATAGCAGAACCTATCATATAACTAAGGTTATATCATAATTAAAATGATGAAACTTAAATAATAATGTTTTCTTCAAGGGAAATCCTACCTCAAAACCATGGCGTAATGGAAACAGACACCCGAAATCACCCATTGCGGGTTTATAAACTATAAAACTATGAATAACCAACCTAAATGAAAATAAACTCCATAAAAACCATTTGATGACATAACCATAGGTCTAACATGACTAGGGGAGATTATAAAACCATGAAATAATGAAACTAGTAAGAAGGGAGAGGATAAAGGAGATGGAATCTCACCTTTTCCACAAGAAAAATCTTTGTATTCCATTAGATATGAACCCATAGAGAAAAGGGAATGG
This sequence comes from Viscum album, assembly GCA_963277665.1. Lineage (NCBI taxonomy): Eukaryota > Viridiplantae > Streptophyta > Magnoliopsida > Santalales > Viscaceae > Viscum > Viscum album. The sequence goes on along the minus strand of OY728152.1, from coordinate 2,129,223,479 downwards.
GATGAAACTTCATGGAGAGTCTCTTATGGTCTGGAAGAACTAGGTAAAGAAGATTTTTTTATAAATGAGCAATAATTGAATGAGTTATGTATAAAACGATTTACCTTATCAATTTTGGGCGATTTGAGTTAACCTGAGAACCATCGCCATAATCCACGATCCATATGAGCTCAGAAGAGGGTAAAAATATAATGGTGGTAAGGATAGAGGTATTGGATTCGGGGGTGAGGTGGAATAACCCAAAAATATTAAAAACTTAATTAGATATAAAAGAAATAAATATTTGTTTAAAAAAGGAAATGGTCCCATGGGCTGGCCCAATACCTAAATAATTAACCCCAATTCACCAAGATTATAAATTTCTATGGGGTCTCAAAAGGTAATGGACCTTTTAATATGTCAGTATAGGACAATTGGTAAGTGTAGTGGGTGAAAATGATGAAAAAAATGATTTATAAAAGAAAAAAATTTGGTTTTTAAAACAATGAATGGGCTCATGGTTAGACCAAATCATGAAGTAACCACCCCTTATTCAAAAACTCCTAAAAAAGTAATGGGGAACCCAAATTAGGGTGATTATACATATATGAATCATCAAAAATCAGGATTCATCTCACCAAATAACCATTAAAAGGAACAATATTTCCAATTGACATGATCAAAACGAAGACAAAAACAATAAAACTGAGTGTGACAATTTTCCCCACCATTAATGCTTTCCGCCATCAGAAATCCGTAACACTTTCCAGCTGAAAAATCAATACCTATTCATTACCTATCAACATGATCCAGCCTCTCAAGAAAATGAAATATCATCAACCATAAATGAATTTTATGCCTCTAGATGAAAAACACAATACTCCGAACTACTTCCAGAATATCATAGGAAATTTCAAGCCACCACCTCCCCAACAAAGCCAAGAACCTGATTGTTGGGTCTTCTCCCAATGAACCAAACCATCACCCAAACCAAAGAAAACCCTAAAAACCACCTATTCCAGTGGATTCCAAAATATAATCCCCACCATTAAGAACTAACTAGCAGTATAAATTTTTTTAGGATGAAAATCCATGAGACCCATGGTGGGTCTCCCCACTATTAGAGACCAACAAGAAACAAACAGAAAATAATTCATCATGATCTGGAATTGGGATTCGCTCACACAATCCCTACAAAACGCTCCTAATAAAACCTAAAATTCCATGTTAATAGGGTCACAAAATAAACCTAAAAACCAACCACTCATGAACTGAGGGGACATGAACTGGGCCAACACTTTCAGCACATATCTGGACCCCCACCACCCGGGGATGGGAGGGAAGGGGAACCAATAATTTGGCCACTGAAACCATAAAAGAAACAAAGGAACTACCCAAAAATCTCCACCTACAAATAAGAAACACCATTACCGCACCTGATTTTCATAGGCGGTCCACATAGGGACATTGATTGAAAACCCACATCCATGAAGGCATAACCATAGACACTGTGTGAGGGGAATGTCACCCACTCTTGTTGCGACAAAGGGAAATTCACAGAAATGAGGAACCAAAACATTGAAAAAAGAAACAAACTTACGAAAATAGAGGAGGCATGATCCTAATCGAGAAATCCACACCTCTGTGGGAAAACAGGATCACCTACTATGTGCTTGTTCACTGGATTACTAGGGATGTTGTGACCAACATATTTCATTGGTTGAATTTTTAGATTATAACAGTTTTCATTCTAGTATATATATGGCTCCATTTTAGGCATTAAGTGGAAAGCGTTGTCAAACTACAGCTTTTTGGGACGAAGCAGGTGAAAAGATGTTGATGGTACCAGAATTGGAAGATGTTATGGCAGAGAAAGTTCAGATGATTCAGAAGCACATGAGAACAGCTCAGAGCAGACATAATGTTATGGGGATAACTGGAGGAAGGATCTTTATTTTGATATAGGTGATCCTGTCTTTCTCAAAGTTTCTCCATCGAAAAGTGTGATGCGTTTTGGGAAGAATGGAATGTTGAGTCCGATGTTCACTGGACCTAATGAAATCCTGGAGAAAATTGGATCAGTTTTGTATAGAGTGGATTTATCTCTATTTTTATCCCAAGTACACAATACTCTTCATGTTTCTATGTAAAGAATGTATATACCAGATCCATCCCATGTTTTGAGGCCAAAGGTAGTTATGTTGGAAGGGAATCTCTTTTATGATGAACAACCAAACTAGATTCTTGACCGAAGAGAGAAAGTGTTGCAGAATAAGGTAATTCACCAGTAAGGGTTTTGTGAAAATACTATATGGTTGAAGAGGCAACGTTGGAATCTTAAAATGTTGTAAGGGATAAATAACCCCTCTTATTTGATAAGTGATAAAAAATTTTGAGGATGCAATTTCCTAAAGGGGGGAAGGATGTAACATCCCAGGTCAATAAATAATAAGATATTTTTATATTTATTAATATTTATTAATTAAATATTAAATAATTTTTCTTTAAATGGGTTTCTATGTTCGATACCGTACCGGATACGCAACAATAGGTATATTTAAAATCTTAAGATGTACACTAAAAATATAATATTATTATTTTAAATGGAAGTTAACTCGAGGCCATTGTATTTCCGGTAATAAAAAAACAAACTAAAATATCATTATACATGTTTGTTAAATGTATTTACATTTATCAAATAAAATTTAGGGGCTTAAAATGTGAATGAATTTACTTTTAAGCATAATTTATATAAAAATGTCGATTTACATCCTTTTAATTGAGAACCATATTTTAATCTAGTTTTGGTCACATTTATATGTTCTATTTGACCAAATAAAATTCGTCTTTAGAATCGGGCCACCAAAATTTACTTTGGGTAATTTATTGGATTTTTTCCAGTAAAGATCATTTTCTAATGAATAGTGAAAAATATTGAACTTTAATTCAAAAATGTGTTTTAATCTAATTTACTTATATGGTTAGATTTATTTTTAATTAGTTTTATTGTGTAATTACATTATATTTCTACTATTTAATTCAATTTTGTATATTTGAATTACTTTCACTGTAAAATAGGTCATAAACAAGTATCTATCTTTTGATAGTTTTTGTTTCGTAAAAACATGCTATTTGATTTGATAATGGGAATTAATTTTAAATTATATAATGCAAATTCTATTATTTTAATTTGGTAAAATAGAAGTTATTTATTAATTTATAATATCAAATATAGTTTAGGCTATTTTTTGGGTGTATTCTGAAAAACATCAATTTTTTATGAATTGTGAACCCACTTAGTAGTTGTTAAAAACTGATTTTTTTTTTCATTTTAAATGAAATTTTACCAATTTTTTAAAATTATTTTAAAAAATACGAAAACATTTGTGTTATTAATAATTGAAATGTGGTTCAATAAGATGAATTTTTTTGGTAAATAGTAACTTTTCAGTTTTATTTACCACATTTAAAGGTAAATAGGGTAAATCTAGGTAAAAGGAATTTTACAGTAATTCATAATTACCTTAACACTTTTCCTAACCTTATTTGATTAGTAATGAATGACCATGAGCATCCTTTTCTCTATTTTCGGATCCCATGGCGCCACTTATAATTGATAACAACACATTATTTTAATTAACTAAATGTAAAAGCAAAAATGACATAAACTAATATCTCTTTGTAAATATCTTTTTACATTGTGTTATATAAGTTATCATTTCAACTATATATATTAATTGTAAATATAATGAGACTTCCTCAATCATGGAATTTTTTATAATTTTTATACATTGAATAAATTAAATTATTAATGACACAATAATGGTTCAGTGTTTACCCAATTAATAAATGATTTAAATAAATAAGATTATAAATATTTAAATTAATTCTAAAACCGATAAAATTAAAATTGGATGAATTTATTTCTACCATGAGTCAACTTATTGTCAACCTTAATGAGTTTTGGACCATTAGAAACTGAATATCAATATATAATAAAATAATATTATCACAGTATCTTAAAGAGTCCATCCTTCTCCTTATAAAAATCCATCACTTCTATCCAATTCCACACATCTCTCAAGACTTTTGGCTCATCCAAAATCTTCCCATTTAAGATCCCTACACCCCTATCCTCCTCCTAGATGCCTTACCTTAGGCAGAAGGCACTTCAAGAAACCCTTTTGGTTCATACCAAAGAGAGTTACCCAAATTAAAGGTAATGGTTTTTCATATCATCTTTTCTTTTATTTTACTTCTCCAACCCTAAACTCTTTTCATGCCTTTATTTTATAACAAAAACAGTATACTCAATATACAAGGATTTTTTTAGGAGATGGATTAAAACACACTTACATGCACCTCCATCTAACGGGTGAAGAATATACTGTTTGTGTTGATGGAAAACTAACGCCTCACAAAACGATGATTGTTCGATTATCTCTTACCGCCTATCATGGTGGCCATTAAGATGAAACTATATTTATATATAATATATATTATGTTTATGTTTTTATTATGCTTATGTATTTTTATTTTAAAGGATTATAACCACCTTTGACTTTTCTTTTCATTGAAAGTGAATCCTTTTCTACAAACTGTATTACTAAACGACAAAAAAAAGAATGTTTCTTTTTAAAGTACATAGTGACAACAACATTTCTGCTGCCTAGAGTATTATTTGATGTTTGTCTTCCTTAACAATCTGTAAGGTTTTTAAAAGGAAAATAAATACCATCAACTATTTTATGTATCTAGGTATTAAAAATGGTTTTGATAATGTATTTTTTATGTCAATATATTTAAATGATATATTGGGATTGCAATGTGGAAATGTTATATTTCCTTTAGTTTTATTATTTGTGTCAGGAATATGTTACGGTTCTTGGGAATTATTTACGTATATGGGTGGTTTTGTAAAAAACATATGGCGGGTGAGCCCGAGTTATCTCTCAAATGCATTGTGTAACGTGATGGAGGTAGACGTGAATGTTTCTCCTAAGAGATTAGGGGAATATAATGTGATGGTTACTCCAAAGTGACACCATATGTGGCTGTGATAGCTACAATGTAAGTATATTATGGATTCCAAAATTTACCTTTATGATTTATTATTTCTATTTTTTATTCATAAATATTATGATTTCATTAGGTAAGTAAAAGGGTTTATGTTTTGTATGTATTATGAACTAATGTTTTTTTTCTTTGTTTTATAACCCTTACTGAGCTTTTTATGCTCATCCCTTGTTTTGAAATGCATTCACAGGACATAAAGATTAATATAGTCAAAGATGGGATCAAGGAAAATCATGTTGTCTAAAACATGGAACTAGACATGACACATTTTCTCATGAGTTTTAATTTTATGAAAAAATATAATCTGAGTAATAGTGTCTATGTCATAATCTTTTTAGATGTAATTGTTATGTACTACTTCTCTAAAACTCTAAACCTGAAAATATTTTCAATGTGAATTAATTCATTTAATTCAATATTATGTAAATTTTTAAGGATGGGTCCTTATAAACCGAATCCTAAAATCGCTCTATACTGGTCATAGAAAATCCATCAAAGGTCATAAATGCTAAGGGAACAACGAAAACAAACTATAATCAACACCTTAAGGAAATAAATGATAACTGGATAAGATATTTGTAAAATTATTTGGTGATAGAGTAAGAAAAATTATAAAATGGGATGAATAATATAGTTATGGATGACATATATAATATATACTAACATATTCTAAATAGAAGTTGTTCTATAAAAATAGAGAAGGAGGATCCTGTATAATGATAGATACACTTTGTGAATGAGGTTGATGAATCATTCACAACATAAATATTTTCCACTATAGTATGATACATTATTAAGGTTTTGGGATATTTATAGAGGAAACATCCTATCATGTCTCAAATATAGATAAAAACTCATGGATTCTAGATTAGAAGTAGGATCCCTTTGTACCACGTGTCTATCAACCAAGTTTTTTGACCCATGTATAAAACCATTATCCTTATGTAATGAATCAAATATACTTTTTACATTTTGAAAATTCAAGAGAATAGATATTAGAAAACTGTACACCAGGGAAAAATTGATGAATAAAAATTATTTTGAATAAAAACTGACATAAGGAATTCTTGATTACATGTCTTGATGAATCACTCATTGATTATAAGATACAATCAATCCTTCATAAAAAAAGGCACTATGATCAATTTATGGTAGTTTGAGTCTACATAAACTACTACTTTTGATATAGGGATAATGGTAAAACCCTTTAAAACCCCCAGGATCCTATAATGAAGCTATAATTCTAAAATTTAAAAATAGGGTGAGGTTTTCAATGAAAAAATAGAAAACTATAATAAAGGCAATCACATTAACTCTTTGTGATGTTGAAGGGCCACTGAATATTGAGCTATAAAATGGAATTTTTTTTCATAGTATTATGAGTTATATTTGGAAAATAAATCATGACAACATAACTATAATTTTGATCAAATATTATCCTTGAAAACACAATGATCTATAAATGGATTTCATATAATAGTAATTTATTCAAATATAATGGTATCACCACACCAAAAAATTCACACTACTATAAGAATATAATTAATAATATATAAGAAATAAATAAAAATTAAATTACAAGAATTGTTGCCAAAATGTATCTATAATATCACAATAATCGATAAATTTTATTCATAACCCATTAATTTAGTAAAATAAAATGGTATCACTATCACGAACCAGACCGAGTCGACCCTGAACCAGTCACACAGGCCAGCTAGTGACAAGTCCCAAGTGGTGTTCCCGATCCTCACGGGATGGAGACAAGCACCAAGGGCATTAATAGTGTACACAAGTGAATAATTTCACCCATATATGAACAATCAAACAAACAACGGAATGACATGGACAACCCAAAATACATTTATATAAAAATTGAACTGAACTTTATTTGTACAGGAAACAAAAATTATAACTAATACAACTACCCAACAGAACAAAACTGATAAACAACTAACTCCTTGTTACCCAAATGATCACTCTCCAACAAAATGATCACACATCTCCCAAGGAGATCGAACTCAAGCTAAAACCTGCACAAGGGCTAAAAATAGAAGAAGACTATAGGAGTGATTATTAAAACATAGTATGTTAGCCCAATATTCTATCCCCAATGCACATATTTTAAAATATAAGAAACATAAACTTCATGTTTTAAATATAAATATAAATCTACTTCATTCAAATGAGGTCTCATGTTATAAAAAAAATTGCCGGACAAAAACTTGCATGTTTTATAAACAAGAATGCAGGTAACAACTTTAAAAGTTGTGCAACTTTAAAATGAAAATAATTTTCAAGAGGGATAATTTAAAGAATTTTTACATTTAAATAAATCACACACAATAATGAATTTACCAACCAAACGCACCATATTTCGATAGTGAGTACAAGAGATCCAATTAGCACATGTCACAGGAACACCCCTAGGCACTAGTCAGTTGTGAGCTCCAGGTACCTCGTATCTCGGTGAAAGTAACCATAACAAATATCTGTTCTCGTGCACACGATCCACTAGTATGGAGGATACACATAACATTGTAGTCCCCCAACTTCATCATCATCATATTTTAGTTTGTGTATTCATCGTCAATCTTGCTACGTGAAATAGGGGTCAAACCCCACAGGATCACTATCATACTGGTACCCGTCTGCCCACCTAGATACCCGAGATTCCATTGAGTGCTCAATCATGTTACACATATTATCAAATACACATTTCACAAAAAAATTACATTACCAAACCATTATACTTCAAACATCCCAGAAAATTTCTTTACATTTATTTCAGCAATCAACAAACCGCTAAATATTTTCGTAAAATAATTTCAAGTTGTGTATTGAGGATTTTCACATAAAAAACATTCAAAAAGACTCTATAAATTATAAACTCTCAAAAAAATACCGAACCATATTTTGAATCCCTATAAACATTTAATAATATCATTTCATGGACCATAAAACAATCCCAATGGCACAACATTGTATATACAAGTAAAACACACCTTTATTTTTAGGAAAGGCCAAACTGGCCATTACACATTTTCTCAAAACTAACATTTGAAAAAGTTATGCATTTAAATTTTATCAAGTAGGTGTGTAAAAACCATTAACATAATAAAACCACATTCATAAATCACTTTAAACACAAAGGTTACATATGCAAAGCACATAAATTTTTATAAGAATGTGAAATGGGCCATTTTCCGGCAACTCAGGCCAAAACATGTTGCAAACAAAAAAACCATCTGTTTCTAAAGGAATAAAAATTTAAAATACATAAAAGGATCCCAAAATAATTTTCCTTCATTCTTCCAATATATTTATAAATCCAAACAAATTATTTTAAATTTCACTTCACACATAAAATCCAATAGGGCAATTTACCGAACACATGACATGCACTCTTAATAAACAACTTATATTAAGAACATAAAAATGGATAAAACCCATTATCATTCCATAATTTTATTAAATATACTGAGACATATTCAAAATACCATAAACCAAGTGAGAAATCTCATGGAATATTTTATCAAACAATAGGAGTGCACTTTTATACAAAAACAACTATATTTTTATCAAAATAAGTCATAAAACATAATTTGCACATAAAACCTTTAGAACCGAAGTTTCATAGCAGAACCTATCATATAAATAAGGTTATAACATAATTAAAATGATGAAACTTAAATGATAATGTTTTGTGCAAGGGACATCCTACCTCAAAACCTTGGCGTAATGGAAACAGACACCCGAAATCACCCATTGCGGGTTTAAAAACTCTAAAACTATGAATAACCAACCTAAATGAAAATAAACTCCATAAAAACCATCTTATGACATAACCATAGGTGTAACATGACTAGGGGAGATTATAAATCCATGAAATAATGAAACGAGTAAGAAGGGAGAGGATACAAGAGATGGAATCTCACCTTTTCCACAAGAAAACTCTTCGTATTCCATTAGATATTAACCCCTAGAGAAAAGGGAATGGGATAAAACTTCAGGGAGAGTCTCTTAAGGTCTGGAAGAACTAGTTAAAGAAGATTTTTTTATAAATGAGCATGAATTGAATGAGTTATTTTTCAAACGATTTACCTTATCAATTTTGGGCGATTTGAGTTAACCTGAGAACCTTCGCCATAATCCACAATCCATATGAGCTCAGAAGAGGGTAAAAATATAATGGTGGTAAGGATAGAGGAATTGGATTCGGGGTGAGGTAAAATAACCCAAAAATATTAAAAACATAATTAGATATAAAAGAAACAGATATTTTTTTAAAAAAAGAAATGGTCCCATGGGCTGGCCCAATACCTAAATAATTAACCCCAATTCACCAGGATTATAAATTTCTATGGGGTTTCAAAAGGAAATGGACCATTTAATATGTCAGTATAGGACAAGTGGTAAGTGTAATGGGTGAAAAATTATGAAAAAAATGATTTATAAAAGAAAAAAATTTGGTTTTTAAAACTATAAATGGGCTCATGGTTAGACCAAATCCTGATGTAACCACCCTTTATTCAAAAACTCCTAAACAAGTAATGGGGAAACCGAATTAGGGTGATTATACATATATGAAACATCAAAAATCAGGATTCATCTCACCAAATACCCATTAAAAGGAACAATATTTCTAATTGACATGATCAAAACAAAGACAAAAACAAAAAAACCGAGTGTGACATTTTTCCCCACAATTAATGCTTTCTGCCATCGAAAATCCATAACACTTTCCAGCTGAAAAATCAATACCTATTCATTACCTATCAACATGATCCAGCCTCTCCAGAAAATGAAATATCATCAACCATCAATGGATTTTATGCCTCTAGATAAAAAACACACTACTCTGAACTAATTCCAGAATATCATTGGAAATTTCATGCCACCACCTCCCCAACCAAGCCAAGAACCTGATTGTTGGGTCTTCTCCCAATGAACCAAACCATCACCCAAACCAAAGAGAACCCTAAAAACCACATATTCCAGGGGATTACAAAATATAATCCCCACCATTAAGAACTAACTAGCAGTATAAATGTTTTTAGGATGAAAATCCATGAGACCCATGGTGGGTCTCCCCACTATTAGAGACCAACAAGCAACGAACAGAAAATAATTCAACATGATCTAGAATTGGGATTCACTCACACAATCCCAACAAAACTCTCCTATAAAAACCTAAAATTCCATGTTAATAGGGTCACAAAATGAACCTAAAAACCAACCACTCACGAACTGAGGGGACATGAACTGGGCCAACACTTTCAGCATAGATCTGGATCCCCACCACTCGGGGATGGGAGGGAAGGGGAACCAATAATTTGGCCACTGAAACCATAAAAGAAACAAAGGAACTACCCAAAACTCTCCACCTACGAATAGGAAACACCATTACCGCACCTGATTTTCATAGGCGGTCCACATAGGGACATTGATTGAAAACCCACATCCATGAAGGCATAACCATAGACACTGTGTGAGGGGAATGTCCCCCACTCTTGTTGTGACAAAGGGAAATTCACAGAAATGAGGAACCAAAACATTGAAAAAGAAACTAACTTACGAAAATAGAGGAGGCATGATCCTAATCGAGCAATCCACATATCTGTCGATTTCCTAACTGCATGAAAATCTTCACTCTAAGGCCAATCAATGGAGCCCTGATTCTTGAAGCATATGTTGCACTGCAGTCTGGTGATAAGGATCACACCACTCAAAAAAAATCACTTGATCAAAATAAAAAACTATCATCTAAATAGGAACTCATTGATACATATAAATTTTTTGTCTCACTCCTAACGAGGTGCCGAATGTACAAGGAATACGGTGAAACACATCAACATCACCAAACACAACTACTATGTCCAAAAGAATAATCATGACCTAGAAGCACTTTTAATCGATCCCAAACAACTCTCTATTAAAACAAATAGGTTGAGTAATCATATAATGAGGTGAATTTAACATTTTAAATGAATCCTTTCGTTGATCAGTAGGAAATATCTCCAACAGAGAACTATACATGGCCACATCACAAAATCAAACGCATCTTTAGGAACCCAATGAACATTACTCAAAAAATCGGGCCACCAACAAGATCCATCTCATTATACAACAAGAGTATGATTTCTAGATCAAAATTAATCTAACTAAATAAACGACCCTTCTATGACATAGAAAAATCAAGCCACATAACCATTAGTATTATGAAAAATGCCACAATTTTCAGCTCAAAACACTTTTGAAAACAAAACTATATTCAGGGGTTTCCACATTCACAAATAGTGTTTCATCAAGTCTCACCCATATGAAAATTTCCATGAAACCCCAGGAACCCATCCACCACTCCATATAGGCCATACTTCCAGATATAAATAAAACCATGCATATGAGCACCCATGAAAACACCAATGGCTAAAACAAAACAACATATTTCCAAAAAAAATTACATTCAATAGGAACACCAACCACGAAGTCAAAAACCATTTTCATATTTCACATAAAAACCACAATTAATTAAGAACAACTTTTTAAAAACCTACCCATTTCCATTTTTAACAACTTTTAAAATTACCAAGCCACTCCAAACAACCCCTTCCCATTTTTTTAAAATTCAGCAATGTATATTTTCAAAATCTGAGTCCATTGAGACCAATACCCTTTCTAGTAAAACACAAAATGATCAAAACCAATTTTCAAAACTAATTTATCCGATTCAAATACTTTTTAACATCCCAAAATATTCCATTTAATTAAAAGATCCAAAATCACCGTAAAATGATTCAAAATTTCAAAACATTTTATTCCAACAAACCACTAGTTTAGATTATGGATAATCTAATCCTGTTAAATCATTTCCACTTCTATCCAATTTTTTTTCACAAAAACACAACCTTCCAAAACAATTCTTATATTTAATTTTTTAAAACCCCCTTTTTCTCCTTTAAAAATCTAATCCTTCCTTTAAAACCCATTTCCCCAATTCTCACACAAGGATTTTTTTAAAAATTTCAGAATTAAAGAAAGGTTCAAGAGACCCAAAAAAAGGAACTAGTGTCGGTGGGTGATTTGACCATATGGTTGGCAGCCGTATGTCAGACAAAAAACCCACATAGAGGGACTTATTAGGACTATTCCCCAGCTCCACATGGATTGCCAGGCCCTGCGAGCTCATAGACTCTATTAGTCAGACTCCCCTTTTCATATCCCAACACCGAACAATCAACAAGAACAAAGGACACTAATAAAACTAAACATCACATGGAAACCCAAGGATTAGAATGAGAAAGAGTTTGCGACACTCTTCCCGCACTTACCCCTCAATTCCCAAAAATCCTACTCCATCTACCTTGACATCCCCAAAATAACAAGGGCACTCAAAAATGAAAAGTCTACTAAGAACAGTCCTCCTCTATTACCATTTTGTCACGAACCAGTCTGAGTCGACCCTGAACCGGTCACCCACGCCTGCCAGCGACAAGTCCCGAGAGGCATTCACGTCCCCCCCTAGATGGCGACAAGCACCAAGGGAATCAATAGAGTTCATAAGGGAATGATTTCACCCATATATGAACAATAAAAAAACAATGTAATGAAATGGAAAACCCAAAATAAATTTATATAAAAATTGAACTGAACGTTATTTGTAAAAGACACAGATAGTATAACTAAGACAAAATCTCAACTGACAAAACCTGATAACCAACTAACTCCATGTGACCCCGCTGGTCACCCCCTAAAAGAATGATCACACATTTCCCAAGGCGATCGAACTCAACATGAAACCTGCATAAGGGCTAAAAACAGAATAAGACTATAGGTGTGAGTATTAAAACTCAATAGGTTAGCCTGACATTATACTCCCAATGCACATCCTTTAAAATAAAAAAAAATATAAATTAAAATTTTTAAATAAAAATATAATTTTATGTCTTCCAAATGAGGTCCCATGCTATAAATAATATTCCCATCAAAAAACTTGCATGTTTTATAAACAAGAATGCAAGTAACAACTTTAAAATAAAAATAATTTTCATGAGGGGTGATTTAATGAATTTTAATTTTTAGATAAATTACACACACTACTGAATATACCAAAAAAACACACAGTATGCCGACAGTGAGTACAAAAGATCCAATGAGCACATGTCACAGGAACACCTCTAGGCACTAGTCAGTTGTGATCTCCAGGTACCTCGTATCTCGGTCAATGTAACCATAATAAATATTAATTCTCGTGAACACAAGCCACTATTAGGGAGCATACCAATAACCTAGTGGTCCCCCAACATCATAATCATCATATTTTAGTTAGTGTTCTCATCGTCAATCTTCCTACGTGTAACAGGGGCCAAACCCTACAGGATCAAAAGCATACTAGTACACGTCCACCCATCTAGATACCAAGGATTCCCTTTAGTGCTCAATAAAGTTACACATATTATCAAATATAAATTTCACATAAAAAGTTCATTACCAAACCATAAAACATCAAAATACCCAAAAAAGTTCTTCACATTTATTTCATGAATCAACAAACTGCTAAATATTTTCGTAAAAAAAATTCAAGGAGTGTATTGAGTATTTGCACCTAAAACTCATTAAAACACTCTTTAAATTATAAAACCACATCAAAACCATAACAAAACATATTTGGGATCCTTGAAAACATTTAATAAAATCATTTCATGGGCCATAAAACAATCCCAATTGCAATACTTGGTATATACAAGTAAAACCCTCTTTCATTTTTAGGAAAGGCCAAACTAGCCTGTAAACATTTTCTCAAAACTAACATTTGACAAAGTTATGAATTTAAATTTTATTACGGAGTTGTGTAAAAACAATTCACAGATTAAAACCACATTCATAACACCCTTAAAATACTCTGCTGAGATATTCAAAACACAACCATTTTTATAAGAATGTGAAACGGGCCATTTTCCGGCAACTCGGGCCAAAACATGTTGTAATCAAAAATAACATTTGTTTGTAAAAACAAATAAAAATATTAAATCCATAAAAGGATCCAAAAATAATTTTCTTACATTCTTCCAATATATTTATAAATTGAAACAAATTATTTTAAATTGCACTAGACACATAAAATCTAACCTGGTAATTTACCGAACACATGGCGTTCACTCTTAAAAAACAACTTATATTAAGAACTTAAAAAGTGATAAAACACCATTTTAATTCCATAAAGTTATTACATCTATTGAGAAATATTAAAATTACTATAAACCATATGTGAAAGCTCATGGAATAATTTATTAAACAATAGGAGTGCACATTTATTCAAAAACAACTATATTTTTATCAAAATAAGTCATAAAACATAATTTGCACACAAAACCTTTGCAACCAAAGTTTCATAGCAGAAAATATCACATAAATAAGGTTATAACAGAATTAAAATTATGAAACATAAATTATAAAGGTTTGTGCAAGGTTCATCCAACCTTAAAACCTCGGCATAATGGAAACGCACAGCCGAAATCACCCGTCGCTGGTTTATAAACCCTAAAACAACGAAGAACAGACCTAAATGAATATAAAATTCATAAAAAACCATGGGATAATAGATCCATAGGTCGATCATGACTAGGGTAGATTATAAAACCAAGAAATAATGAATGGAGGAAGAAGAGGGAGGATAGAGGAGATGGAATCTCACCTTTTCCATAAGAAAACTCATCGTATTCATTTTGATCGGCACCCTAGAGACAAGGGAATGAGATGAAACATCACGGAAAGTCTCTTAATGTCTGGAAGAACCATGTAATGAATAATTTTTTGAAAATAGAATGAATTTAATGAGTTATGTATAAAACGATTTACCTTATCAGTTATGTGTGATTTTAGGTAACCTGAGAACATTCACCATAATCCGTGACCCATATGAGCTCAAAAGAGGGTAAATAGATAATGGGGGTGAGGATAGACGATTTTTATTTGAAGGGGAGGTGGAATCACTGAAAAATATTAATAATTTAATTAAATATAAAGGAACAAATATTTGATTTTAAACATGAAATGGGCCCATGGGCTGGACTAATACCTAAAAAAGTAACCCCAATTAACCATGCTTATGAATTTCTATGAGGTCCCAAAAGGATAATGAAGTTTTAATATGTCAGTATAGGACATGTGGGAAGTGGAATTGGTGAAATAATTTGAAAACAAAATGATTTATAAAAGAAACAAATTTTGTTTTTAAAATAGTAAATGGGCTCACGGTTTTCCCAAATCATGAAGTAATCACAATTTCTTACAAAAATTCTAAAAAAGCAATGGGAAACCCAAATTAGGGTGATTTGACATATATTAAACTTCAAAACTCAAGATTAATCTCACCAAATACCCATGAATGGGGTCGGGATTTCTATTGGACTGGATAAAAAAAGGCAAAAAACCGGTGTGACAATCACCATCCTAATAAAATACACACCACCCTATATCAGGTTCCATCATTCTCATTACGATAAGAAATAACATCACAAGAAACATGTATAATATCTAAATGAAAGATTATACTTAGAATAGACCATATCATAATAAAGAGCATCACGTTTCACATTAATCCATTCACAAATGGGAATCACATCTCATTCCACGTAACCATCACACCATGGGGAATTCATCCTACTCCATAGGGTAATTACATTTTAGGGTCTTTTTCCCCACAATAATAATAATTAGGAGAAAATGGGAATTTCTTTCAAATAAATTTGGGAATAATATTCCAATAACATGTGAATATATTTTCTGACCATTATCTCATAAAAATTGGGAATTTTAATTCTTGGAAGGCTACCATAATATAACTCATAATTTCATACCATATATTATCGATAATCACATTGTAGGAATGTCCACTCATGCCTTATGAATCATCAATATTAATAGGCATATCATCCCATAGTATCATAACATATGGAATGTTGGAATACTATTTCATACAATATGAATATGAATGTAATTGGGTAACAAGTCCCAAGGAACAAGCATATTGTATAATGAAAATATCAAAAATTACCACAGAATCATATGGTATGTGGGAAATATATCTTGGACCCCAATTCATTGTATCTTGATGGACCTATTTTCCCCACCAGTGGTAATATCCTGTGAATGGGTAAGACATCCCACAACCATAAAAACATATCAAGAATAGAGTATCTCATTTAACATATATAAATAGTATTATAATTGGATATATAATCAAAATACATAAAAACAAACATTCAAACATAAACACTATCATTTCCGATCTATAAAAAAACAAAATTAGATTTTAATTTTATCTGTTTCGCATTATGTTAATCCTTATGAGTGATATTGATAAAATTATCAAGAAATTTTCATGTATATTCAATGATTAAATCACCAAAAAACATTTTGAATGGAATTTCATCATTTTTAGTTATTAGCTCTATTTTGATACTTTTTTTTCAAAATTTGGAAATTTATGATTTTTGCATGTTCATCATCATTTCTGTAAATGGATTTTTAAAATGAATTAATTTTTCTGTTTTTAAATTATTTTGGTAATAATTTAATATATTTTGGATAGATCCTTCAATAAAATTATGTATTTCCTTTTTTGTATCTTTGATGAATGGACTATATCCTACATCTATGAAACCATCCAAGGGTACAATGGGTGAGAAAAAATGCATGTTCAGTAAAGGTAGTTGGAAACATAAATTAGTGTAAATAGAAAATTGGAATTTTCTTTTTTAAACAGATACATAAGAGTTAACATATTTATACAGATCTCTTATCTAGGTTCTGAATATTTGTAATGGAATGAGTCAACTCAGATAATGGTATCCATGTGGATTCAACTCATTTATGTGTGACACTAAAGCCCTGCAAGTTATATAAAGGTACTATTGAGGTCCCTCTTCTATTTAAAAGACATAATGCTTCTATTTAAATTTAACCATGTATTTAAACCTTAAATGTTATGGACAATCAAAAACACTATAGGATATAAAGATGTACCAAGGCTACCAATGCTTCTATATTTGAGTCAAAAATGGTCATTATAATTATGTCTTCAAGTCCAACATTAAATATTTTAATACAGAAAGCCTATATGTACAAAGGATTTATTGGTTAAATGTTTGAAATGACAAGATATCAACAATATATTGGTCACATTTTGGTAATTTTCATTAGAATATCAAAATATAATTCCAGATGTCAAAAACCATGTGGTTAAAACATTCTAGATAAATGAATTGTGGAACTAAACATTTTAATAATAATGAACATATAGATATGTAATAATGTTGTAATGGACCATTTCATGTCTCACACAAATATCTAAAAAAATCAAAAAAGGATTAAAACATTGTAGCACTTAGCATTATGATGCATAAATATCAAATAATGAATTGATATAGAGATGGCCCAAGAAATGCCTATAGTCAAAAATGCATATGATTTTGAGATATATTATTCGAAATAATACCAATAAATATTTACTTATTCACTCTCAAAAACTTGTTTCATTAATGATGAATATAGATATTCATTTACCATGGTTATGAATTATAAAATCCTTAAATATAATTATCAATAAAAACTTTAATAATGTAAATCATTCCACATAAGGACCACACAAATATTTTTCATGAAGAAGCCTATACATCCTATACCACTTGGAGTCTAATAATAGTAAGTAGATGCATGAACATGGATTCCAATAGTGTCATTTGGAGCCTAACACAAAATCAACATATTTTTCATCTACATTGTTGGATATATTTTAACAAAAAGATTATACTAAATTTGATGCAAGAAAGAAAAATGGTAAACTGTACCAATTATTCATCCAATGATGAATGAAGAAGAAATAATGGGAGATATTTTATCAATAAATGAAAAAACACCTACTGATATATGGATAGTAGAAACATATGGAATATCCTTTATATATATTTTTCGTTATAAATTATTTATTTTTTTTTTTGGAAAATGTTTTCTTTAATGGAAGAAATCATTTTCCTTATTTAATGTATTTGTATCTCATTTTTTATGATTTTAAAATCAATGAAGTGAGATGATTGGTTATTATATTTAATTATAATAGGTGAAGTATTTTCATTGAGTGTGTTGATTTTTTAGGCTTAGTTTATTCGAAGCCTTTATGAATGCGAGTAACTTATAAAGGAGTAATGACAATCATATTGAGGTATCAGTATGATATTAAATATGAATTATTTGTCTATCTAGAGTCATATGGATGTAAGTTTTTATATATAATTTGTTAATAATTACCAAAATGGATACATGGATGTTTTCAACGGACAATAATAATCTACTACAGTGAATATAAAATCATATTTCCACATAAATTTTAATAAGTTTTCCCTCAATATTGTTAGCATTGAATTTATTTAATTTGATTTAATAAATTATTATATATTTTAAATGTTTTTAAATTAATTAATTTTATTCATTATAACATAAAAATTATGTTTTATGAATTTTTCTCTGACCTAATCTAGAGATAACCTAGGGAATTCAATATTTCTCTCTTTATGGGGATAAACTTTTATTAGAACTTATGGAAATAACTATTTTCATTACTTAATTCTCAGACACATAATCGATATCCATATCCATAATTTATGTATAACCCACTATGTTACCACCAACATGATGGTAGAGGAATACTCACACCGTACATTATTCATAAAACTGAAATGGATTATATGAAATAAAAATTGTCAACTATAGTAACGACTTTTGTTGAATATTATAATACACATCTGTATGAATCAATAGAGGCCAAGGGAGCCACTAATAGTTCTTTATATTATTTTTTATATAGTAGTAATCTCTCTTGGATCTAAATCCAAAATTACAAGTCATTAATTCTTCACCAATATCCCTCACTGGACATGTCACAACACTACATCACATGGAAGGTTAAAACATTGAACGAGTAGCATTTTCAAAATATAAAGTGGTGAAGATGAATTACAAAATTAAATGATCATAATAATACCCCTTAACTAAAAATAAATCATATTTATAATGATTCATTACTTATCTCTCTCAATTAAAATCCTACCCTAAATATATAGGGTCAAAAGGGAATCGCTATAAATAAGGCAACACTCCCATGTGAAAGGATTCAAAAGTCAATCAATTGAGGTCCTCAATGTAATTTCATAAATCATGGAATTAAACTAGATTTGATGAATATATGGTCAAATAAACATTGATTCAAGATAAATTCCATCCAAAAACATAGCCTCAATGTTTAAAAAATAGATTTTCAAAATAATTCATAAACATTATTACCCTACTAAAAAGGTAAAAATATAATTTTTTATATTCATAAAACGTTTTTATCCCATAGGATTAATTATTATATAAACTACATATAATGAAAAATAATAAACCATAATTATGAAATATGAGAGATATACATCAATCCATAAGGATCTCACACATTAAATTTCACCAGATTGATCATCTCTAATTGGTATATGTTTCGAAAACTATAAAATCCCACACCCCCCCAATTAGGTAATAAAAAACATGTCAAAAATATTGATTAAATATGGAATATGATAAAGATTATTCATAGATGTACCTCAAGTTATAAATCTTGATTACATTCACTTGAATCTAGACAAAAATAATAATTAAATTACTAAAGAATATATGAGATCCAATTGAGTATATAGGCTATGGTTTTGGATTCTTTTAATGAGGGATACCTTATAACATAGGTTTTTAATATTGAAACATTTAATTTTATTACTAAAAACTATTCCAGAACATACTTTAATCTTGTTTGTACTACTAAATAAATAACATTCCCACAAGGTCCACCCCTGTATCATGGTGTATCTAGCCACTACACGGTACCTTGAACATGGAAAAAAATAATCCAAATGAATCAGGATGAATCCATCCCCCATCATGAAATAATTAACCCTCAATTTATCAGGCTCAAGTAATATATCCATTATTGGTGATACAATAAATCACCCATGTGAATGAACAAATCATTCAATGCAAGGGTTATGGGTCAACCAA
Source organism: Viscum album (assembly GCA_963277665.1). Taxonomy (NCBI): domain Eukaryota; kingdom Viridiplantae; phylum Streptophyta; class Magnoliopsida; order Santalales; family Viscaceae; genus Viscum; species Viscum album. The sequence goes on along the minus strand of OY728152.1, from coordinate 2,129,203,340 downwards.
CCAACCATATATGAAAAATATATCTTATACAGTCTAAAAATACAGTAAAATGTATCATTTTCTATTTCATTATTTTTTAGGTTTATTTTTTAGATTATACTAAATCCCAAAAACATAAATCACATAGGCGTTGAATAAGGACCCAAGAATAATATATATTGATATTATATGTTTCTGTAAAATATTAAATATATATCCCTAATAAAAATTCCTGAGAACAATCATGATTTTTTTAACATTAAGGGAAGTAAAAAATCATATTTATATATAACATTAATAACATCATATATATATTTATTTTCATGTGGTATCATTCTTTAATAATTAACTAAATTCAGAATATAAAAACCTAGGGAAGGAAAATAAATTGTAGTGTGAGATTATAGTGTCTGTAAGGGTGAACGTGGGATATATAAATCAGAGGAAAGCATAATATAATCATTTGTTTATGATAACACAACCAGGTTCATGTTCTCAGTATAAATGATCATGAATAGAATATCATATTTAATAAGTTATAAAATCAATTCATGTCCAGAAGAATGAACATTAATGGTGTCAAAAGTGTAATCAATATCCATGAGTTCAAACATGTTAATGTGACATCATAACAATAAGAAAAAGTAATATTGTGAAGAATGATTATCAAAATTGTGTCCACTGATAATCATTTGATCCCCACTAGAAATCAATCATACATAGGAATAAAAATGTAAAAAATTATATTTTAATAATATCTAGTAATAACATTATGATAAGATCTTAAATAAATCATATTCGCAACTCAAAAAGTAAATAAAGGTATTCAAAATCATGTCAGAGATTAACATCATCATATAATGAGATTAAAATATCACATTACCCAATGTATTGGATGGTAATAATGGACAAAATATTTATATAATATAAGTCTATTCATTTTTAATATACATGGTCTAGAAAACATTCAATGTTTAACAATATCATACCCCAAGAGGAAAAGAGGATCTCATCAATATTTCATAACTGTAAAAAATAAACATATAGAAAATAGTTAGTAAATAACATGTAAATTAAAGGATGTAACTAGGATGAAAATACATATATATTATCACTAGAAAATTTATTTAGGAAAATATCATTTTTGGATGAAATCAAAAAATTAAAAAATAGGATCTTAAAAAATATAATGAGAAATTTTTTTCAATAAAAATTGTAAAATCTTATGGAAGATTAAAATTATTTATCCTTCATGATTGTTTGAAATTTCATTTATCCCATTATCATCTAAAATAATTATTTATTCACATCATTGATTAAAATTAACTCATTTAGAAAAATAAAATAATATTTTTTTTAAAAGTATTTAAAATTTTCAATCAAAAATAAAAAATATTTCAAAAAACAAGTGAATAATTTTGGAAAACATTAATGGAGTTTTTTTGAAAAATATGGATATCATAGAAAAACGATTATTGATCTAAAGAGGACAAATATGATCGGTTTTTCTTAAAAATAGATTTTGAAACATTTTGGGTATAAAAGTTAGGAAAATGGTACTAGTAAAAAAATAAATGAATTTACTAGAGGAAAAAAAATTAAATGGGTTTATCAGGTAAGGATTGTAAAATTTTCACAGTGGGAATTCAAGCATAAAAATTATCCAGTAAAATGGTATTGAATCTTAAATCAATTATCTTAATACCCATATTTCTTTACATGTCGTCAAAAATCATATATAATATATAAATATTTAATATAAATCTTTTACCAAACCAATTTTTTTGATAAATCACATTATAACATTCCTATATAATTTACAATCATGTTTCTGTTAATAATTGTTACTACAAATAGATATTCATATAAATATAAGTTTGTGTTCCCTATGTATTTTAGTTAGATGGTACATTGTCTTGAACCATGATTATGGTTTCATCATATAAAGAATAAAAATATGGAAATATTTTTTATATTTTTTTATTATAATAACTTATTATACTCAATACTATAATGAAGTGGTGAAAATAAATTACATCACTTCATGGAGAAGATAGTCTGTAAGTTTGAAGGACTGATGATTACACTATTCTTTGGTTGGAATGAATGAATCTTACCTAATTATTCACCATTTCGGAATCATTATTATATTATAAATTTATTTTATTTTCATTTAATATATCTTTATTAACATCCATATAAGGAAATCAAAAACACATAACATCGCTTCATCAAGGTGGTCCACAATGCATATACACGACTGGCGATATCATTTTTTGATGGGAGAAAGGTAAAAGGGTAGCTAATATAGTACAATTATTGAATAATTACTAAATAATAGGTATAATATATTAAATACAACTTGATAAAAAACCATGAATTATTTTTAAGGGAAATTAATTATATCAAAATATGGAGGTGGTAGTGCACACATATTCACGAGTGATAATCTTTATTTCCAATATGATGGAAAATATGAAGAAATTTGATTATGCATCATCATGATAAAAATTATTTACATTCAAGATAATAAATTCATTATTTCATATTTGATACAATAGATTTTGAGGATTTTGTAAAGAAATAAAATTGATATTTGTTTCCTTAATAGTTATAATGTTTTGATAAGAAACCTCCTATTGATTACACAATAATCCCTAAAAGGATTCTATTGTAAATAAAACATGAAAATACAGTTTTTGGGATTTATGAGAAGAATGTATTGGGGGTAGGTATTTTTGGTGCTAAAATCCTCATAAACTATGAGTAAGAGAAGATAACTGGTTTCCTTTTATATGATATGGAGTGAGAACACTATGTTTTTTTATAGAAATTAAATATAATATTTTCTCACTCAAACAAAATGATTCCAAATGACACATCTTCAAAGTGAAAATGATATAACATATAAATATGTCCACAAAAATTTATTTGGACATCTTTATGAGGAAATATTACCCTTACCTAGTATACCCCCTAGAAAACTTGTTATAACCATTGCCATCTAATTTTATAAGTTTTTACTATTCATTATGACAAAAAATATAAAGTAGTCACACTAAAAAATGTGTAAATTATGATTCAACATATAGATACAATTTTATTAAATGTTATTACTATATTTGGAAGAATTTATTTTAAATATTACTCATTAAAAAATTATTTATATTATTTGGAGAATAATCCAAAAAATTCAAATTAAGATAAATGTATAATTCTGATTTCAATAATTATAAAAAATTTAAATTATAATTTCACAAATGGGTATAAATTAATTATAATATCCATATAAAAAATGTGAAAAAACCAAATTTTGTAGAAACACATTTTTTGAATCATAAAATTAGTATACTTAATGTTATGTACCTAATTATTATTCATTAATTAGAACATTTTGATTATATTAAACCATGTATTTTTTCATACAAGGTTTATTCATATTCACTACACAAATTTTTTGGAAATGGTATTAAATTATTCACTATCATGGCTCATTTGGACCAAATGTTATAGTAAAACAAACAATTGAATTCATTATGATAATATCCAATTAATATATATATATATATATAATCTCATTGTGTTATATTCTACCCTCCTTAAAATTTTTCTCCATTGAAATTCAATCACTTTAAGATAAAATATTGAGTATACATCCACCTCATCACTTCAATAGGTTCCTTTTTAGCATCATCATATTTTGGGTTTCCCCACAAAATAATGACCAGGTGAGTGGTCTTATTTCGCAACACATTATTTCTTCAATACAGAATATCAATTGGTTGTTCCTCAAAAGAAGGATTACTCCATAAGGTAACTAACAAAATGTTATATCCATGTTAGGAATATAGTATTTTCTTCCATAGTATATGTTGAGTAAATAAGGTTTTTCATTATGAATTTTCCATTCCTTCATACTTGGGGGAGATTGTTGAGTCAATAAGTTTTCCTTATGACATTACCATTACTTCTTGTTTTGAAAATAAAAAACACCTTATCTCAAGGAAAATCTCTTTCTACCTTATGTTTAACTTATATAAGGAAAAATTTCCTTCAACAAGGAAATTTATCCTTACCATGTTTTTCATTGTTCATTATCTTGTCAGAGTGTGAAAATTTGTTTCATATCTAAAACCTCAGAATCATATAATACATAGATAAAGAGAAATATGTTTTTATGATCTGAATTCAGAATCCAAATTCTCTGAAGTCAAACTAAAAACTCTTCTGAGTTCTGACTCCGAGTTCTCTGAATTCAGACTCCAAACTCTTCTGAGTTCTGACTCTGAATTCTAATGATTTCTGCCTCTGAACATTGTATTCTTTGACTCCGAATTATCATAAACTCTTACTCTGATATTTGTATGTTTAGACTATGAATTCTCATGAATTATGACTCCAAACATTGTATGTTCTGACTCTGAATTCTCATGAACATTGACTCCGAACATTGTAAGTTGAAGTTCTGAATTCTTATGAATCCAGATTCCGAATTCCTTAGAAAACAGAATCTAAATATCATTGTATTATTGACCCAAAATTCAATTATGGTTATACTCTATACTTTTATTTACTTACAATAATAATGTTTTATTTTGGTTATGTAACAATATTTTTTCATACACTTGTTTTTGTTATAAAACAATGTCATGAATTTAGTTACTAACTAAATGTTGTTTGAGTGACATATGAATAGGTCCCTCCGAAATTCATGGAAAAATATGAATTTTGGAAGAGGGATCCGACCATTGGGGTTGTGCCTATAAATAGAAGCTCATTTTAAAGATCTCGATACTATTCTATGACTCTAGATATTACATTATATTGAAGTGATTTCTAGAGAGAGACTTTCATTGCGTTGTGCGTACTAAATATCTTGTTTAGATTTTCATAGTGCAACTTCAATTGTTGCTGTGTACAATAGAGGGCTTCCAGGGATAGGAAGACAGAGGTTCCGACTACCTTGAAGTTGAGGGCTTCCTTGCTGAGGAATAACGAGGTGTCGACTACCATGATGTTTAGGGATTGTGGGGATGGCAAGACAGACTTTGATCTTCATATCGAGGGCTTACCCTGGTGTGGGTAAGTCCAACTTTCATGAAAGTATAAATCAAGGGACATTAATCCAAGGTTGTTGGATACCCTTCTCTTTGGGATAAAAGACATACTACTAGTTACTTGTTTGTTTAATGTTTTATTCAGTTTTTTGATTGTTTACGAAAGTATAACTATTTTATACTTTCTTATACATGTACTCCGATTTAGTAAGATTCTTTATGCTTCAATATAGAATATTTATAATTGAAAACATTCATTAAGTATCATTTTACAGAACCATATTTTCTAAATCACATTCTCAGAATCATATTTACGAAATCTAGAATTGGTGTAGAACTAGAGGTTTTGTGAATTACCTTGTTTAACCGTGTCAAACCTAATCATCTTTAAAAGTTCCAAAGGAATTTTTTAAAATATAAAATTCACCCCCCTCTTATAGCATTACTAGATACTTCATTCAGTATTTATATTTTTAAATCATACATTTGGTATTATAGAGTATATCATGCTCCACATACCAACTCAACAATTTGTATCAGAGGATTGGTTCATTCTGAATTGATCTCACGATTTGATTCAGAAGAGAATTCATCTTATTCTTTTTTGGAATCAGATTTTCAGACTCATAATGTTTGTATTCAATTTTACATATATATACTCTTGTTCTATATTTTTCTTATTGAGGAATATTTTCCTTGTTTACAAATATTTATTTCTAAAATGTTTGTGTGTAAAGTGATTTTCATTAAGATGGCAGGAATCAATGTTGGTTCCATAGACAATCTAAATCCAAACAGACCACATATTTTTAATGTTAAAGATTACAAATATTGGAGAGGTCATATGAAGACTTTCATTATCAATATTGGAGTGGACAACATTGTTATGATTAGTGGAGGATAAAAAATCCCTAACAAGGAAGTCAGTACTTTCACAAATCAAGAAAAGCATGAAAATCAACTAAATTATAAGGCACACAGTACTTTGATTTTTTCCATGACTAGAAATATATATAGCTAGATTTCATCTTTTAAATAACATAATTGTATATGGAAGAAACTTTAAGTTAATAAATCCCAATTAGTGGGAATCCAAGAGGACTACTATTGATGAGAACATGAAGGTTACTCAAATTTTTCTTGATGAACTTTTTGGAACTCTTCTACAACAGGAGACTAGAATAAAGAGAGATGCTAACAACATTAAGAAGAATAATTGGAATGGAAGTGTTGCTTTTACTACAACTTAAAATCATATGAAAGCAAATACTCCTAAGAGAGTTACAAGATCCACATGTAAGAAGGTTGTTATTCAATCTGAATCTAGTGGAAGTGAATCATCAGAAAATGAGTTGTAAAATCTTTCTCGAAGGATGAACAAGATTGATTGACAGAAAAATATTCAATACATATATAAGAAGAAGGAAATGAAAGATAAGAATGATTCAGAGGTTACATGATATAATTTAAAGAAAGATGGACATAGAAGGCCTGATTTTCCTATGATTAACGGAAAAGAAAAAAAGGAAATGAATTCTGAGTGAAAAAGAAAGAATTACTATAAAGCTAAAGATATGAATGTCTTGAAAGAGAATGACACTTGGAGTAATAGTGGTGGTAACTCTCCAGATGATTCATCAAATCACATATCTTCTGGACAGAATAATATTGCTCTAGTAGCCAGACTACATATTGACAATCATTGTTTAATAGATAATGTACACAATGTTGAATCGATGAACACTTTTTCATTGAATGAAATTTATAGTGATAGTAAATAATATAAATCATTTGATGAAGAATCTTCTTTTGATAAAGAGTATACTTTACCTACCTAAGAAGATGTTTCTAGGTTTTCTAAGCTCCATGAGATTGATAATTCAAAATTCTTGAAAAATAATGATAAGGAAAACTCTAGGAATAATATTCTTAATAAGGAAATATCATATATTTCAGAATATCTAGATAAGAAAACTCTTGATTATAAAAATATTTCGAAAAATCTTGAGGATGTAAATTCAATAAAGGGTAAACTTTTTAATGATCTAAAAAATGTAGTTTCTAAAAAAAATTCATGCCTAACTTTAGTTCAAAATAAAATGATTTGGAAGACAATGACTTGGTTATCAAACTGAAATCCAAAATTTTTTCCTTGAGGAATTGTTTGTCAAAACTTATAGTAGTTAAGGAAAATTTTGATAAAATGTATTCTCGAATCTGACCTCTAAGGAATTGTTCTGGTTTTGGTTATACTAGATCTAAACCGGTTCTTAGTAAAAATTATTTTGTTCCTCAAAGTGCCCCATTCTGTACTATGTGTCAGTGCGGTAGAAATTAGTAAAAAAGTTGTTCCTTAAATTAAAATCACTCTTTAGGATTTCATAAAGCCTATTTTTATAAGAAAATCAAGGTGCCTAAAATTCTTCTATCTGAAATTTCTGGATCCAAGAAATTTTGGTTTCTGAAAGTCTAACTCTTTTGTTTTCATGAAAATAGAGAGAGTAACAACATCAATACATGGTACATGGAGAGTGGATGTTCCCGACTTATAAATGGTAACAAAATCTACTTTCAAAATATTACCAAGACAAAAGGAGGAAAAATAACTTTCATAGATTATGATTAGGGGGGAATTATTTGTATAGGTAACATTGTTCTTCATCGGAAAACTTTGATTTCAAAAAGTTTTATTTAGTAATGGTCTTATGCACAACCTCATTAGCATAATCCAATTATTTGATTAATGTTACCTTGTGAAATTGATGAATGACAAGTGCTTAGTACAAAATTTCAAGGAAGACTTTATTCTCTCTTCCCATAGGCAATAAAATGTATACAAACTATATTTATAAGACCTTAGTACCCATGATTTACCTTTACATAGTGAAATGGAATATCATTCATGGTTGTGGCATAGAAGGTTAGTTCATTATAACCTTAAGAACCTCTGAAGTTTTTTTAAGAAAACACTTGTTATGGATATACCAGAATGTATATTTGATTCTTTAAAAGTTTGTGACCATTGTCAATATGAAATGTAACATAAATCAAGTTTGAAATCAGTCAGTGAAGTCTCAACTACTGATGCATTATAGTTAGTTCATATGGATATTTTTGGTCCTATAAAAACTATAAGCAATGGAGGAATGTATTGATTATTTTACTATGTTGATGATTACACTAGATTTACGTGGTTCTATTTTCTAGAAATGAAATCAAAATATTTTTCTTATTTCAAATGTTTTAGAGCCCAAGTAAAAAATGAGAAAAAACAGCCATTGAAAACTATTCATTGTGATCATGGAGTAGAATTTCAAAATTATGTTTTTGAAAATTTTTGTAGTGGAAAAGACATTACTCATAACTTCTCAGCACCAAGAACACCACAAAAAAATTGTGTTATTGAAAGAAGAAATAGAATTTTTCCAGAGATAACAAGAACCATGTTGAGTGAGTATTCTATAAAAAGACATTTGTGGGCTGAAGCTGTACATATTTCATGTTATACTTTAAATCGATTTTTAATTAGAACTTTTCATAATAAAACACATTATGAGTTATGGAATGGTAGAAAACCTAGACTTTCCTACTTCATGGATTTTGGTTGCAAGGTATTCATCCTGAATACTAAAGATAATCTACATAAATTCTCACTAAAATCTGATGAAGGAATTTTCTTAGGCTACCTTCCAACTTCTAAGGATTATATATTTTTCAATAAAAACACTTGTACAATTGAAGAAAGTGTACATGTAAAATTTGATGAAACATATCCCTTTTTTAAGCAAACCCTACCTACATCTTTGGATGTGTTTTCAAAAATGATTATCAACCTTTGTTAAAATATCCATCTGATAAGGAAAATTCCCAAGAAGATAATTATGAAACATTTACCCTAGAAGATTTCCTACACTATGTTGACGAACAGATTTTTCAAAACAAAAATCAGTTGTTTCTAATGAATCATCACATTGATAGTATTATTGGTTTTGTGAATCAACCTGTAATTACTATAAGTTCCTTAAGAAATGAGGTAGAACATATATCATTCCTTTCCCATTTAGAACCAAAAAATCACTGATGAACACTTTGGTGATGATTATTGGATTAAATCCATGCAAGATGAACTAAATGAATTCAAAATGAATAATTTCTTGACCTTGGTTGAAACAAATAAGGAAACATCTATTATTGGTATTAAATGGATCTTCAGAATTAAGTGTGATGAAAATGGAATCATATTTAGAATTAAATCTAGGTTAGTTTCTAAGGGATATAATCCACAAGAAGGACTAGAATATGAAGAAACCTATACTCTGGTAGCTAGAATTGAATCTATTCATATCTTACATTCCTTTGTAGGATTCTTCAATTTCAAATTTTTTCAAAAGGATGTGAAATGTACTTTCCATAATGGTTATGTTCAAGAAGATGTTTTGGTTGAAAAACCTCATTGTTTTGAAAATACAAAACCTCATAATCATGTTTTTAGACTTTCTAATGCTTTGTATGGAATTAAGAAAGCCCTTGAGCATAGTATGATAGACATACATGATTTTTGCATCAAAATAATTATGTTAAGGAAAATGCAGATCCAGCCCTTTATTTAATGAAAGATAAGAAAAATGTTTTGATTGTTCAAATTTATGTTGATGACATTATATTTGGTTCATCTCAACAATCTTTAACTAGTTTTTTTTGTGGATCTAACGAAATATGAGTTTGAAATGAGTATGATGTGTGAGTTAACATTTTTCCTTAGTTTTAAAATTTATCAAAAACTAGAAGGAACCTATATATCTCAACATAATTATATTAATGATCTTCTTAAAAAGTATGGATATGAAAACACTAAGATTATAAGTGTTCCCATTGGTACCTAAAACACACTTGATCTTGATGAAGCTGGGAAACCAATAGATCAAACATCATTTAGATGTATGATAGGAAGTTTAATTTACTTGAAAACAATTCATCTAGAGTTAATGTTTTCAGTATGCTTATATACAAGATATCAAGCCAATCATAAGGAATTTCATTTAAAGGAAATGAAAAGAATTTTTCTCTAGTTAAAGGGAACCATGGATTTAGGACTCTTTTATACTTCTTGAAGTGATTTTGTTTTGAATAGTTTTTAGAAGCTGACTTTTGTGGATGTATAATGGATTGAAAAAGTACATCTAGAACTTTTCATTTCATAGAAGATTCTTTAGTTTCTTGGTCTTGCAAGAAGCAATAATCAGTAGCACTTTCCACCACTAAAGCTGAATATATATCAGCTATAAGTTTTTGTGCTCATGTTTTTTAGATGCGACACACACTCACAGACTATGGTATGATTTTTACCAAAACAAAAATTTTGTGTGATAATACAAGTTCCATTTCACTTATAAAAAACCCAGAACATCACTCTTATGCAAAGCACATAGATATTAGGCATCACATTCTTATGGATCACAAAAAAAAAGGAGATATATTCTTCAATTTATAGGAACACAAGATCAACTTGCTGATATTTTCACAAAGTCATTACCCTCCGATAGATTTGAATAAATTAAATAGAAGTTAGTAATTATAACTGTAAGGTAATCTTCCTTGTTAATATCTTGTTGAATCAATTTCATTACAGTAACAACATCTTTTTCATAGGAGGAATACAATTTCTTGTTAGTTTTCAAAAAAAATCGTAATGAAGTTTTCAAAAATTGTCGTAATAATTTTTTAATACTTTTTGTAATAATGTTTACAAAATTATTTGAAATAAATTTTTCAAAATTTTTTTAAAGAATATATTATTACTTGAAATTTTTGTAATGATGATTTTCGTACTTGAAATTTTCATAATGAAGATTCTCGTATTTGAAATTTTCATAATAAAGATTTTAATGCTTGAAATTTTCTTAATGAATATGTTTGTACATGTAATTTTCATAATAAAGATTTTATTCCTCGAATGTTTCATAATATAATTTTTCAGACTATTTTTTTTTGTAATGGATGTTGTCATAGTCATTTTTTTGGAATCTAATGTTCTTCAAGATGATTATAACCTATTATGAATAATCTTCCTGGCAGACAGAAAGGAATGTTTTCTTTTATAAGTTTTCGTAGTTATCATTTACCTGTTGGTATTTTCATTTTTTTTAAAAAAAAATCGGATTTTATTTTCCTTAAATCTGATTTTTTCCTTTAAAACGCACAAAAGATCGGATCCTACCAAATTTTGGTAGTGGATATCATTTCAACCATCAGATCTAATTAGAAGATTTCTCAACCATTGGATTGACTTTGGATGTTCAACTATCATTTGAAATGCCTATATAAGGGACCGGTGATGGTGATCCCACATCAGATTTCAAGCCTATTCATGACGAAGATCTTCCCCCTATCAAAAGTCTTTTCTGAACCTCTCAAATCTTGTTCAAATCTAAATTTCTGTTGAAGTTCATTCTCAATATATGTCATCTTTCAAGACGAATTCAGAGTGGCAGATTTATAGAGAGAGGTTATTCCATCAGAATTTCATTTCAGAGTATGATTCCATTATATCCAAGAACATCAGTTTGAATGGATTGGAAATCATTTTCAAATCAAATCTAGGAGCTCAAGATGTAGTATATCTGGATTTACTTGTGGAATTTTTTGAATCCATGAGCTTTTTCAAAGAAGAATAGGGGAGTAAATTTTCTTTCAATGGTTATGGATAAACTTATTCTCTTTCATACACCAAGTTTGCAAGCTTGGTGGGGTTGTCTTATGAAGGGGAAGCCGAATTCTGTTCCTATAAGCTGTCGGATGTTCAAGGTAGATTTGTAAAGGTGAAAGCTATGGGGTTTCATGGACATTCAGATGTAGAGACTCTGAATAATTCTCACCTCTCTACAAATAATCAGATCCGTGAATTATGGGTTCATGGGATTATCATTCAAAGAAAAGGCGACAAGGACACCCTGAAGAAGAGTGATATGTATATTCTACAATTTCTAGTGAACCAAAGAAAGATAAACATGATGAAGCATATTCTAATTACAATTTAGAATATAAAGAATGGGAACTTGAAAGCATAGATAATCATGTATATTGCCATCCTCTCTATGATAATAGTTCGGTGCCTTGAATCTTTCAAGATTCCTTACAGTTCAATGTGGAGGAATTTCAAAGACATGTTGATCTGATATGATACCCTAAAATGGATGAAAGTTGGTTTTTCTAAAAAATCAAGAGAATTTTATGATCTACCAGTAGAAGTGGATGAATCTGTCCTGAATGAACAGGATGTGGCTGAACCATCGAAAGAGGCTAGAAAAAGATAAATTTGAATGAAGTAGAAGAGGAAGATAAAACACCCAAATCTAAGGAAGTCCAATCCACACCACCACAAACTATTAAGCAAAATGCCTATCCGGATGAGTTTGATGCATTGTTGAGGGATGACAAGAAAAATCCGAAGGAATGAGAGCCATAGTTTGGCTTGGATCCTCCAGAAGCAAAGGCTTTAAAAGAGAAGACATATGATTAGCTTGATAAGAAAGATAAAGGGAAGAAACAAAAGAATAAGATTTTTGATGTCAAAATTGTTCAATCCCTTCTGAGGGATACTAAGAAATCATCTGAGAATATCCATGTACTGAAATCCTTCTTGGTAGAGGCCTTACCTAAGACACTGGGGAAGAAATTTATAACTCCAAAAAAGTACAAGAAAATATTGTGGAAGAAATGGATGTTGTGGAAGAAATGGGAGAAGTTGAAAGTAGTGATGACACAACTGATTTTATTAAGTAAGTTGAATATTTTCATGAGAAAAAAAGTGCTTCTGAGAAATTTTCAATCTGGACCTCTCAAGCCAAATCTTCAAAGCTTGCTACACCTAGATTAGATGACAAGTATGAAGATGAAGTGAACAAGTTATCTAAGGAAGAATGTTTTTATCATCATTTCACTCATCCTAAAGGTGCTGAGGCAGGAGCTGAGAAGGAGAATATAGATGAAGAAAGAATTGTTCAACAGTCTAGCAGTGAACATGAGTCTCCAAATAAAAAATCTATTCTAAGAACTGATAATGGGAAATAAGTGGTTGTCGATACACCTATGAATGTAATGTTGAGGAAAAAGGAAGCTGGTGGATCTTCTAAGAGGAAGTTTTTGAGATAGTGAAATATCCCTCACCAAGAAAAGTCTCAGAATCAGAATCATCATCCCTAGAACTAGATTTTGTAATTCAATCACTAAAGAAGCATGCTGACACAATTCCGATCATTCCAAGAAATGACTCGAGATGTCAGATGCTCCAACACAGCTTGAATCAATAATCGGTTTCAGTGTCCATAGAGATGGATAAGTGTGTAAAACATGAGGTTGATTTCAAGAAAATCTTCATTAACTACGATGCCCACAAAATATCATGTAATAATGTTCTTAGCTGGTTGAAGAAAATAGTTGAATATTTGAGGAAGCTTCATGAGTTTCAACATGAATTTAAGGAAGATTTTGATAATGAAGATAGTAAAATCAAGGATCTCATGAATATAATTGAGGAAAAGATAACCCTTGAGCAGAATACTTGGATTCATGAGGTAAAGGATTTTAATGGAAATTTGTATCATGTTTCCCAATGTTGGAAGAGGTAAAATGATCTTTGGATCGAGATTGAAGAGAATCATGTTAAGAAAGATGAGTTGTTGAAGGCTCGAGCAGAGGCTCTAAATGCTCAGGAAGAAAAGATCATAGCTCTAGAGAAGAATGCAAGGGATCAGGGTCAGATCTTAAAGAAAGTAGAGAAAGACCAACAGGAGCTCAAAAATCTGAAAACTATAGTGAATAAATTGATACCCAAGGATAATTAAGGATAATAGATCGAATCCAGTCTTTTTTTGTATTCTTTCCCTGTACAAAATGTTCCTATCTTAATGAAATTTTGGTTTCTTGTTTTTTTTTCATTCATGGTACTAATATTTCATGTAGAATAATTTCTTTTCCATTCCCTAAATTTTTTTTTGAAAATCAAAAAGGGGGTTAAATGAAGAAATAATACTAAGAAAAGAAGAAATATCCCTATGTAAGGGGGAGTTTATCTAAAGGGGAATTTTCATTAAAAAGATTTATGTTCTCAAGATAATGAAAAATCTAATTCCAAAAATCTAATAATATGATCCTTAGTGATACAAAGCCTAAGGGAAATATAGTCGTATTAATATTTTCCTATATGAAAAGGGAGATAAGTTTTATTTTAAAGGTCTCGAAAAATATTTTCTACGTCATTTTACTCTTTTTCTAAAAGATGGTTTTGACATCCAAAATGCGATAGATTGTTGAATAATTAAGGTTTTCCTTATGACTTTTACATTCCTTCATACTTGGGGGAGATTGGTGAGTCAATATGGTTTCATTATGACTTTACCATTCCTTCTTGTTTTGAAACTCACAATCACCTTATCTCAAGGAAATTTTTTTTTACCCTGTGTTTTACTTATATAAGGAAAAACTTCCTTCCCCAATGAAATTTATCCTTACAATGTTCTTCATTGTTCATTATCTTTTATAAGTGTAAAAATCGATTTCATATCTAAAACCTCATAATCAAATATTACTTAGATAAAGAGAATTCTATTTTTCGGATCTAAATTCTGACTCTGAATTCTCTAAATTCTGACTCTGAGCTCTTCTGAGTTCTGACTCCGTGTTCTCTGAATTCAGACTTCGAACTCTTCTGAGCTCTGACTCCAAATTATCATGAATTCTGACTCTGAACTTTGTATGTTATGACTCCGAATTATCGTGAACACTGACTCTGAACCATGTATGTTCAGACTCCAAATTCTCATGAATTATGACTCCGAATATTGTTTGTTCTGACTCCAAATACTCTGGAACTCTGACTCCAAACATTGTAAGTTCTGGTTCCGAATTCTTGTGAATCCAGATTGGGAATTTCCTTGAAATTCGGACTCCAGATTTCTATAGAGTTCAGGTTCGAAATTCCTTAGAAAACAGAATCTGAATATCCTTGTATTACAGACTCCAAATTTATTTTTGGTTAAACTCCGAACATTTATTTACCTACACTCCTAATATTTTTTTAATGTAACCATATATTTTATTACACTTGATTTTTTTATAAAATGATATCATGCATTAAGTTACTAACTAATCATTGTTTGATTGACACATGTATAGGTCCCTCTGAAATTCAAGGAAAAATATGACCATTGGAAGAGGGAGCCGACTGTTTGTGTTGTTCCAGTAAATATGACCTCCTTTGAAAGAGCTCGATACTGTTATATGACTCTAGATATAACATGATGCTGAAGTTATTTCTAGAGAGAGACACACATTTCTTTGTGCATACTGAACTTCTGGTTCAGATTTTCTTAGTGCGACACCAATTGTTGATGTGTACAATCAGGGGCTTCCAAGGATAGGAGGACAGAGGTGCCGAGGACCCTGAAGTTGAGCGCTTCCTTACTGAGGAAGATAGAGGTCTGAACTACCTTGATGTTCAGGGCTTACTGGGATCGAAAGACAGACATCGATCTTCGTATCGAGGGATTACTCTAGTGTGGGTATGACCGACTTTATTGAATGTATAAATCAAGGGACCTTCATCCAAGGTTGTTGGATACCCATCTCTTTGGGTTAAAAGAATAACTACTAGTTACTTGTTTCATTCAATTTTTTCACTGTTTTTTGTTTGTTTAATATAGTATAACTATATTATACTTCCTTATACTTGTACTCTGATTTAGTAAGATACTATATGCTTTAAATTACAATCTTTATCATTGTAAACTTTTATTATGTTTCATTTTCTGAAACAATTTTTTCAGAATAACTTTCATGGAATCTTATATCTGGAATCTAGCATGTGTGTAGAACTAGAGGTTTTGTGAATTAACATGTTTAACCTTGAAAAACATAATCATCTTTAATAGTTCCATGGAATTTTTAAAGTATACAATTCACCCACCCTCTTTTATTTTGAGCATTATTAGATACTTCATTCAGTATCTATATTATTTTGATCCTACATTTGGTATTATAGAGTATATCATACTCCACAAACCATCTCAACAGTATAGATATATAGACTAGATCAGGAACTTTAGGGAGATTCGATGGATGATCCAACTCATAGAAATATATCTCAACAAAACCAATATTATGAAAATGACAACATATCAACCTGTAAACATTACCTTTTACCTAAATATCATAACCATCATTCATGGATAAATTCATTATAATACATTGTCACCAATAATGATATCACTTATGATTTTCAGTATAATTTTTTTGTAAACTATATGCTTACCTAATGTGTTGCGGGATAGATAAAACCTTCTCTTCCATATCCTTCAATAGGTCAGGTATAACTTGATTTATTCACTTATCATTATCAAAGCATGTGGTAATTTTATAGATACTACAATAAATATCATCATAAAGATCCATCTAAATAATCGACTGAAATGTATTATTGTTACAAAATTCTATCCAAGAAATGTTTTCATCCAAGACACCTTTGAAATCCACATATATTGACCTGAACATATCATCTAGATTCGTAATGGTACGATTATTGTGATCATCATTTTGATTTTTTACATGAATAAATAAAACTCATATTTATATCATGATCATACATAATACTTCTTCAAAAAATTGTTGCAATCCTCATATCTCAACTAAATATAATAAAATGTCGTAGACCATTTAACCATACAACATCTATAATGTATATCTAGGATATTTTGTCAAATGTGAATCATTATACAAATATTATTAAATAGAATTATCTTTTAAGGTGGTTTTGTAAAACCAAACATAATTGTGACTTTTATATGTTTTTTCGGTAGGGGGTCCATTGATGAAATATGTGTTAATTTTTTCCTATTTCAATTTTTGATTGGGTAATGGATTTAGCAAACCCTTATGTTTATGATTATTATAATTAACTTGTTTATATACATGTAATAAATATGTTTTCTCTCTAATATACCTTTATATATTTCCCCAAAAAATACTAATTCTAATCTATATACATCTTTCAACTCCAAGGATGAAAATAAAATTATAAACTACAAACATCATCAAACTACTCTTTCTTTAGATTAGTTAATGATAAGAAACATATGCTATTATTGAACATTATTATTCTATCCTAATCTTTTTTTATCTAAAAACATTTCCCACTTAATTATATAGATCCACATCCTCCTTCTATGCCTCCATGATCATAACATGTATGAATAATAGATTATTTATATGAGAAATATATAATCTTTCTCCTTTCCTCATGATTTAAATTTGAATATTCTAATTTCCTTGAAATATTTCATCTCTTTAAATACTTATAAAGGAAAACTAGCATGGTTGGTCCAACATATATCTTCAACTATCTACTTCACATTCTTAGCGTGGTATTGTGTTCAGTATACTTCATTTGTGATCAATTCCAACTATTAACTTTTTCGAATAATCAACAATTAATGTGAGAATATATACTTCATTGTATTATGATCAATATGTACATATCACATTTCTTACCATTTAAATAATGATTTCATATCCACAACGTTGATAATTATCATTTCTAGTTCGAAACCATGTATTATATTATTTTTCATAGAATTTTTAAATACAAAGTTAAATATAAAATAACAATATCATTCTTCATGTGAACCCATCTAATTAACATATTTTATGCATCACTATAGAAAAAAACCCTTCAACAATATATGTTTGTGTAATCACTGGTGTGATGACCAACCTTTTCATAAACTCCAGGAAATTTTACACTCATTCATCTATATATAATAATTCATTTCCCTTCCATTTAAACTTGGTTATGATGTTATATACCAGTGAGAAATTCATCATTTGTAATTGATAGCATTCATCCAACTAAAGAAATAAACAAATAAAATTTATCATTGTTTTTCTATCCAATAGTCAATAATATTTTTCCATAATGGTAAAAAAAAATAAACTAGTTAAAAATTATATTGACAAAAAATGAATCTTTTTGTAACCACAATTAATATATTATATATTTTCCATAAAATTATCTTTCCTTGGGGTCATTAAAATAATAATTAAATTATCATTAGACTTTATTATTCATTTAAAATATAAATTAATATCATCTATAAAGACCTTCACAATCTGATTGAGGTAATCATTATAAACATTATTCATTGCATCAGTGAACATAGTGGGAGTATTTATATATCCAAATTGAATCACTATAAATTCATAATGATCATACCTCAAAAGAAATAAATACTGGTTATATTCTAATTATTTATCATTAATTTAAGACATATCTAATGATGGTCAATATTGGGAAAGCATTATTCTCTTTGTAGTTGTTCAGATAGGTCTAAAAATAATGTAGAGAATACATTATCTTTATAGTTATCATGTTAGGATCTATATAATCAATAATAATGTTCACATACACATCATTTTTTTACTAAAGAATAATTTTTCCTCATGGTTATACCCAATAGAGTGTGAATCCTTTATCATCTTTCTCATAGAGATTCTTGTTCAATTTCTATGACCCTTTATGTGAAATTCAATATGGAGTTTTGAAATATTTTTAGGAATAATTATGAGTTATATTTAAAGTCATCTTCTCACTTTAGGGAAATTTTTTGAATCCCATCATGATATATATTGTCACATCTATAAAAATAGGAAAAAATCTAATGTTAATGTTATCCCCAACCAATAGTGAAAATATTCCACAATCAATATCATTTAAGCCTCATATTTTAGCACCAATTCATATGGGATAATAATGTTCATACTCACACTAATAGTCATTCATAGGTTAATTCATAATAATTATTTTCACTTCCCTTCCTCTTAAATTGATATGGAATATATAAATATTAATCTAATCTATTCTAAAAATAACATGAATTAAAAAAAGAATGAATCACATGTTTTTTTGGAATAAAATTCCCAAAAACTGTGATAGGTGGGGAGTTATTGAATTGAGATGTGATCATAATTTCATTAATGGGTTTTACTACCTACAGAAAAACTAATTATTAGGGTAATAAGAAAATCTTGTTTTGAAAATCCTAATAAACATAATAATTAGTACATAATGAATTATATTACTGAATTTTGTTTCTAGAGTGGATGGAACATGTACTATTCAAAACATCATTCTATCTTCCACATCAATTGTGACAGAAAAGTATTTTCACTAAACCTTTATAGGTGGTTTTTGAGTCACGCTATCTTAATTAGATCCAAGATTATGGTATTGAATCTCATAATTACCATTTGACATATTTTTAAAACATTGACCTTCATTGGTAAAATCGTACATCTATTAGGGATATATAATTAATAAAATAATTTATTTAAAATTCTAGAGTGGAAGGTAATTATACCTTTAACAAAATAATTTTCATGTCCCCCATTAATTATGAGAGAAAATTACATACATTTATACATTATTAGGATGTTGTTGACAACTACCTTATTAATTATATCTGAAATTCAGAAATTGATTCCATTAATCCTTATTTTACCTATAACTAAATCATCGAACATAATTATTTGAATCCTTCATCTCTTATTCTGAATTTGACAAAACTTTAATCCACCTTCATTAATCACATGATATACTAGAAGTATATGTATAACTATATAATTTCTCAACTAATTTCAGATAGTATCATGATTTATTTCTCTACATTTTTACATTTATGTGGTGGGAATTTTATTCCATTTTGGTATTTTCCATTACTATTTCTAGAAATATCCAATTTTCAATTATTTTCACATAATCACGACGAATAATTATATTATCACTCCAAATTTCTAGCATTAGATATCATTGAATAGTTTCTTCATAGTTATAAAATTAATTTATTCTTAATTCTTTAAAAACAATTCATTACTCTGCATAATCAATAATTTTTTTCCACTTCTTAATGATATAGGCTACTACGTAACTTGATATTCTATTAAATTTTTCTTTATAGTTTCTAATGGATTAATAAAAATCATTTTTCAATAATATAATGTCCCTTTAAATAATTTTATGAAGTGTTTGAGGAATTTTTTTTGATTAATATCCCCTTAGTCTCCTCTGATCCTATTTAAGTTTATTTTTTCATCTTGTCTAACGACCATGATGACATTCCACCATTGATCCACATATGCTTTCTCAAAGTAAATTGTTAATACAATTTTTTTATTTTCCCTTTAAAAAATAATAGAAAATATCATTTCAATTAAATTGATTTAATTTTCATTAACTTGTGGTTCAGAAGATTTATACATGGAAGATATATTTTTTCATAGAAAATATGTAATGGTATATTATTCACTATTTTGTTTCTTAAAAACATCAATATTATTTTTATTACTTATCATAGTTTGATATAATTGAGTGATAATAGTCATAATAAATTTTATCGTACCTCTAAATCCAGTATATTTATAATAAGGATGAACATTTCATTTGATGTCATGTTAATTTTCCACATGATTCCTTACTGTTCTAGCCATTAACTCAAACATATATCATATTGAAATCACTATTATACAATAATGAAAGTGAAAAATTATATATTTCTGAAATCATTTCCTTGAGTATCCTAAATTATGACACCTCTTTGTTGTTCTATGACAATTTAGGTATATGGCATATTGTGTTTAGTTCACCAAATAATATTCATATAATCATTTCTCAATTTTATAATTCCCAAATATCAAAATCTCATAAATAACACCCTGATACTATGTATAATGATCCATGGGTAACATAAATTTATACTAAATATTTTCAAATGATATTCAATATATCTCTCTAATAATCATATCTAATAACCATACTGGTTTATGGGATATAGAGGGTTGATATATTGACATAATTTTTAATTAAAATATTCATCTCATAAAATAATTTTATATAGCTAAATAACCCTTAGATACTCAACACACATAAGTCCTTCCATCAGAACCTAGGAAGAAAAAACATAAGGGTGATATCAAATGCTCCGTAAGATTAAACATGGGATATATCAATCACAGAGAAGCATTATATGATCACACTCATGGAATGAAATATGAGCATATCTATTTCCATTCTTGTCCATTCTTATCATCATAATATGATGAGATCTATCTTCCATATTACCCTATTAATTAAAATGATATAACAAACCTAACCATTAAATAATAAAAATCCATTATTATGTATGACATATGGTCTGCAAAATATTCACCATTTCATCAATGATTAACCCATAGAAAAGATAGAGGGATTCATAAGGACTTCATCACCATAATCAAAATCCATCCCGATAAATAATAAAATGGTTTCATTAAATAATATCCCAAAAAATCATAACTGACATCATATGACAACATCATAGATTAAAATACCTATAAAAATCAATTGAAGATTTCTTGATGAAAATATCCTTTTAATTTTGAAATCTCTTTTTTGTGGAATAATAACATATCAAATATTACAAGATATAGTTTACATGAAATGAACCATGGAAACATGTAATGAACCCTTTAAATCATTGGTATTCCATGTTGAAATGAAGAACCATTCATGTCTTAAAGAGTTAAAATAATAATGCTTTTCACACCGTTAGTAATGATTATCCTGTTAATGAAATGATAAAAATGATATTTTAAAACCCATTGTAAAAAATAAAACAAGAGAATATATTAATTTTCACAATAATTTAAGAATAAAAAAATAATGAAATTATTTATAAAAAACATAGATATGGAAGAAAAGGGATTTCAGAACGAAATATGACAAATTTCGTTGGCTTTTATTAAAATAATTTTCATACTAATTTATGTTGTTGTAGAATGAAAATTGGTACTAAAAATTAAAAAAATATCATCAATTAACAATGGAAATTAAAATATGATATTTTTTATCACATAATGATCAGATAATTTCATTAATGTAAATTCAAGAACAAACAATCATACACAAAATGGGACTGAATCATAAATCCACTACCTCTTGTCTCGTCTTACTTTATTCGCATTAAAACCAATTGTGGAATAATATATATTATACATATATCCTATATCAAATTTCATGGAGAACATAATATGTATAATTACATTATAATTTATAATTATTTTAATTTTATAAATTCATCCCTTAATTTGACATTTGGGTGAAAAATGATTCATTTTCGATGCATGATTCAGTTTGACTATTCTGGTTCTTGAACATTCAACAAGTATTCATAATATCAATAATATGAATAACTATATATGTATCAAGTTTATTCAGTCTATTAGATTTTTTATTTAATTATATAAAATAGTTATAAGAATAACTTTCATCACTTTGTGGAGATGATAGTTCTAACATACACAAGATTGATGTATCAACATTACGATGGTTGAAAAAAATAAAAGGTATACAATAATTAATCATTATATAATAATTAATATATAATAAATTATATATAATAATAATTAAATATACACTTATTATCATCAATGTAAAAAGGATTTGAAAAATGAATATCATCGCTTCATAGAGGTTGTATTCCACATGTATACATGAGTGATGTTATCAATTTATAAATGGTAAAAATTTATATGAACTTTTTTATTAAAATATAATAATTATATAATTAATTTCAAATGTTAAATCCATCATGATAACCACATACGACTCATTGTAAGAGCAAATGAATCATATTTCCATGTGGGGATGGTATTTCACACATACGTAAGTGGGATACTAATCATTTCTTATTTGACCGAAAATAGGTAGAATATATTTCATCTATCATTATAATAATAATTATGTATTTTCAATAAACTAAATTAATTACTTTATTATGTATATCATTTTTATGAGGTTTTATAAGTGGAAATAACATTTAATATATAAATTTAAGGTTTTTATCTCATGGTAGATTAATCCACATTAGGAAAAACCTTAATCCATTAATAGATGTGTTTATGATAATATCTTCTTCAATAGAATATTGATATGGATGTTTCAAATGGATTTTTGTACGGATATTTTTAGTGATAAGGTTCATTATGTTTGATCTTTGGAGGAGAAGTTGGTACCCTTTGAAATGGTGGTTGATGATAAACTTTGAAATTTTCAATAGATTAAAATATAATAATATTAGATGAATTCCAAATTTGTTAAAATAAATCATTCAAAAATATAATAAAATATTAGGAAAAATATGATCAGTCAATAAGATATAAGAAATTTTATATTGGAATATTATCTTTGTCTTGAAGTTTTACCCCTCTGTAAAGATTTTTGAACCTTAACAATGGAAAAAATGAATACTTATTTATTAATAATTATTACCATGAAATGTATCTACATTACCAAAATTGGAAATAAGTATTCCAAATATGGATTTATTTATATCAATGTTAATTCCATCATGTGGTAGCAATTAATTTAAAAATAATAATAATTAAATTTTCAATATATAAAACCTTTGATCAATTTTTTTCTTAATATAGCCATTTATATTAATATGGATAATATAATAGAAAATTTAATATATAACATTCATTTAGACATGGGGTTTCATGTTAAATATGTTATCTAATACGTGAGGTAAATTTCAATGAATTATATATATATATATATAATAATATTGTGGTGTTATACCTCATAATGGCACATTGATATAAGTTGTTAGTGCAATTGACTACTTGCATAAAATATCAAACATATGAAGTCACTCACAACAGAACATAATAATATGGTTGTATCATTATAAGGAAAAAAAATATAGATAAAATAACATTTTTAAATGAGTAAATTACTTATTAGCAAACACATGAACTACATTTCTTATTTCATACCATTATAAATTATATCCCATTGAATGTAAAACCTTAGTAAGAATATAAATTTTAAATATTTTATCCATTATATAGTGATCATGTGATTAATATATATTTATATGGTCCTGATAAATTCAATTGTCATAGGAAAAGGAAATGATGGTCATGAACTATAGAATCATGCACTATAAAGACCATTTATCAGATATTCTTGGGGAGATATAATTATTCTTATTTTTGATTATAAAATCCCAATATCATATTCAACAGATAAAGCAATTTCAAAACTATTTATAATAGAAGATTTATCAAATAGAGATCATAGACTAAACCATGTTTGTCGAACCCCCCAAATAAAATCATTAAATATCATGCCTTAACATTTGGTAATTAACATGTGTTATGAAGGGTTATGTATATAAAAATAGAAAATAATAATTATATATTTTTGTAATGATTATATTAAAATTTTATTATTATATTATAATTACTAAATAATACATTTGATAAAAATTATTTTTAGATATGGTGAAACAAAAATAGTATTTTTTGGAAATATGTTGTTTCAAAAAAAACTATTATGATGAATTCAATAATAATTATAATAGATGATACATTAATAAAATAGTATTATAAAATTATATTAATTTAGTATAAAATATATTATAAATTTATGAACTCAAATGTGAATTCTATTTGGGTATGAAAACTGTTATTGAATTCAAACACTTTCATTTTCCAAAAATATGAATATATGATTTATAAGTGTAAATTCTCATATTTATGGAATTGTTTTTGAAAATATAAATAGTCTTATAGAAACAATCATTTAACAGTTATCCAATGGAGAATTTTTCTTTTTATTCTGAGAGTGTAATATTTTTCAACAATAAATAAATATTGTATAATTAGGTGGTATTATTTAAATCATCATACAATCAAAATAAGTGATGTAATACCCATAATAAATTCTATAAATTATTTTGAATTATATTTTTAATTAGTTGTGGTTATAACTACTACAAATAAATATTTGATGGTCGTGATAAAACACAACTGAATTCACCGCCCAATCTTGTTTTCAGCGATTTTCATGAATTCCTATTATGGTAGGGTGGAATTTAATGATTGTTGTTTGGGAAGGGGTTTAAGTCCCCTCTAATTATAACCCAATATTTTCTGAATTTCAACCTTTAGGGGAGGTTTTGACCACCCCTAATTCATCACCAAATATACGTGATATTGGAAACTATTACTAAATGGGTTGTAAAGACAATTTGGGGGGGGGGGGGGTTGAACGCCCCCCCCCCCCCAAATTTATTATTATTTTTATTCATTGAATTTGTTGTGTTGATTATAATAACCCATTAATTTCATTATATATTTATGTTCTGTTTGAAGATTTTTGAAATATTTAAAATTGTTATTTTTATAAAAATAAATCAACAATCACCACTAAATAATACCGAATTATAGGGTTCTTGTAATCTTCTGAAAATTTGTTCTTTTACAAATAAGAGTTGTTTTAAAACCACCCATATGTTATTATTCATTAATAAATTATTATTTTATAGGGGTTTTAACCATCACTCCCTTCTCTGGAATTAAAATACCCTACCTCGATTTTGGACAATGTATTCTCGAAAGTTCCTGCAACACCCCAACCACACAGTTGATTGACTTTTCTAATATTTATATTTACATTAGATTATATATATATATATATATAATTAAATAAGATTTATTTTCAATATATATTAAATAAATTAATATATAAAATATACAAACATTTATATAAATTAACTAATTCATGTTTACGTTATGTATTCATATTATAATAAATTTATATTTTATTAAGATTAGATATGTATATATATAATATATTATATTCATATTTACTTAAATTTCATTAAATAAATATTTTTCATATATGTTATGTATATATAGATTTATTTTAAAAATTGTAGATAAATTTTAAGAACCTATTAATATAATTAAACAAAAATAAATATTTTGTATACATGTTTATTTATATAATATATTTATATTTAGGAATTTATAATATATATTTATATTTGTTTTTGTTTTTTTATTGTATATTATGAAAAATTCTAAAGAGGCTTTTCATAAGTGGTAAAGACTCTTGCTTAGCATCCAAAAGAGCCAGCTTCAAATCTGTGTGTGGGAAAAAAAATTGGGTTACTATTGATATTACTATAGAGTGTATTATATTAGTAATGATAACAATCGAACAATTCACTAAATTTGGGAAAATGGTCCATATATTTGGGCCTTTTAGATATAGAACCTTCTAACCTCCAAAGGTTGTTAGGGAATAATTCCAACATTCCACCACATAGTAACAGGTGATGTAAAAAATTGGCCATCACATTATTATAGTGCATCGGGTTTGAAATGCATTTTGAATCCAGGATGCATCATGGGAAGCTTGAATGAGTGAAAGGTGTGTCGGTACTAATAATAAGGCCATCTGACCACATAGTATAGAGGGGGTTCTATTCCAAAACATTTCAATGAGATTCACAATGTGATGGTTCAAGGTAGAGGGGTTGATCCATTGTGTGAATGGTCGATGTGTCTTATAGGTAGTGTGGAATACATCAACAAGATGTTGCAGGGTTGGCAGTATGAAAGGGGGATGGGTTCAATGGAACATATCATCTTGACCTCAACCACATCGTGGGTTCAAAGAGGGTTGATATGTGAAGGTCCTCATTGTATGTCGGTGCAATAGAATAGCTTATCGTTAGGGGGATTCATAATGAGAATACATGGATAATGATTTTAAAATTGGCTACTCAATACTAGGAATTTAGGTCGTATGGCCTTCGGGCTATGAAAAATTGTAATGGTTCATCAATCAATTCATCTTTCTGGTCATGTAAGGGTGACCTTTATACCATATTGAAAATAGGGTTACCATTAATTAATAAAACGGGGTTTCTTCACCTTACTTGTTATAAATATATATTTTTTATTGTGTGTAATTTTGTATTGACATAATATTGATAGATTAAACATAATTATATATATATATATATATTCTTACATGTGTGTGTCTATGTATGATATAATAATATTATAAAATATAATAATTATTATTATTATTACACATAATTTTCAAACAATAAAAATTATATCATTGTTTTATAAATACAATACAATTTTTGGGATATATATATTATAATATTATATTCATTTATAATACTTATTTATTAATGTAAATATATATATATATTATATCATGTAAACACAAACAAATATAAAATATAAACACAAAATTAAATACATACATATAATAGGCGATATATAAAATAATTGAATAATCTATATTAATGATATTAATTTATAATTATATAATATAATATAAATATATAATATATATACATTAATATATAATAATATATATATAATAAAATAATATAAATATATATAATATTAATTTATAAAATTTAAATTCATATGTATATGTTGTCCATATTATATAAATTGTTATATTAAAAAAAATTAAAATGTTTATAAAAAACATATAATTTTTATATATTTGACTAAATATATTTACTATTAAATTTCCATTATGTACACCAATTTTTATATATATATAATTTGTTTATATGTATGTGTATTCATTTGAAGAATTTATAAAAATATTATGTATCTAAATATATTATTTAAAAATATTAATAAATAGTATTTATATAATATAAATATATTCATGTGTGAACACACATAGATATTATAAAATTTTATTTTTTTATGAATTCAGGAAAATACATTTGTTAAATCCATATCTAATATAAGTGATTTACATTATAGGGGTTAAACAACCCTCTATTTTTTGAATTTAATTTCCAAATATATTAGCAGTAGTTTTGGAAAAATATCACCAGAATAAAATTTAAATGCCATTTTGCATTGAAACATCTCTAATTTATATTGTCTTTTTAAAAAAAAATTAAAAAAGCTGTGGGGGTTCAAACACCCAGTATTTTTAGACTAGTGGTAATTCAAGAACCCCTTCTTATTTCATATATTTGATTGTGTCATGAATCCCCAACAATTTATTAAAACATCAAATTTTATAGTATATTTATATGTAGAACCTATAAATTCAAACCAAATATTATATATATATATATTGTCTCTAAAAACAACTGAATATATATTGCTGTAAATTGTTAAATTTTTTTTGTTTTTTGAATTATTGCTACTAAAATATTACAAAATAATTAAAAAAGTATAAATATTTTAATTTAGGTTGTGATCCCCCTCTAATTTATATATAAAATTTATTTATTGTGGAAAATGCAAACCCCCTATAAAAAAGAGATGATAATATAGTTTTTTGTGAATAAATACTATAAACAGTACCCAAGACCAAAATTATATTTCCCCCTTAATATAATGTGTATTTAATGTTACATTATTATTTTTTAAAACCCATGATGCATCTACCACACCATATATTATAATTTAATGCAATCAAAACAATCATTATAAGCATTACTCAATAAACATCACCAATTATATTATATTAAGTAGTTCTGTTCAAAGCCTTAAAAAATAATAAAATCCACTCCACATTGGTGGTATCCATGGGAAAACCAATACAATTGTTCTCTATTTGGATTAATTTATCATATTGTTTCCAAAACGAATGTTTATAAATTAATAAAGAACTCACAATTCGTTTACTATAAAAACCAACCCAGCATCCCTTTCCAATTCACTCAAAAACACTTGTTAATGGAGTTACCCTGTCATTACTTATCTATATTCCTACCTAGGTTACCACAATCTCTTTAAAAGATCCTCCCATGCATTAAGTATCACCCTATCATGTTAAGGGATCATATAATTCTCGTTTTTAACAAATACATGCTTTACATTTTTTAATTTTATTCCCAATTTATCATATTAGGATATGATTGTACCCATCCTCAATATCTTCCCTATAATTTCAATGTGTTTAGAAACCACTTCAACTATCTTCAATCACATGCATGTTTTTTTTACAACTATAATGCTACCAAAATTATCCAATGATTTTTCCCTTCTAAACATTTGGTTAGTGAATACCCATCCCCATTTACACTCAATTATATTTACCATTATGTACCTATACATTATTTATTAGGGACATTATTTTATGTAATAGAAACTCCTTAATCATGATACTATATTTCATAAAATATGATGCTATATTGAATGATCATTTTGGTGTACTTATTCATTTATATTATATTAATGTGATGGATAGAACTCGAATTATATATCCCTCTAATGAACTAGAATATGTTTTTACCTATTGAGGTTCCATGTATAGTAGATGGGTGTTTATCCTATGAATACCTTCATTTATTCTATATAGTTATCATTGAATTATGATATTGATATCATGTTCTAGGTTGTTTCTACATTCAAATGATTCCCTTATTTTATCATGTATATAATGAAATGATGTTCATGTTTATGATTATCAAACCTATTATTTTACCTCTATATTTATATTGGATCAATCATACTACTTTTCCAAATTCTATTATTTTATTATTCCATTATTTCCCATTATATCTAACCCCTTATGTATTTCCAAAAGTTATATGTTGTAATTCTAGAAGAGAAATAAAATTTATATAGAGAAGGTTGAATATGTTTTATTTAATGTTGTTTTGTTTCAGTTTGAAGTTCATATAGTATGTATCATTTTAACCCAAAAATTTATTCCACATAATCCTATGAAGTTTTATTAATTGTATGTTTTTCCCAAAAAAAATCATAAAACATGTTTTATTAAAATATACATATTTATGGTCAACATTTGACAAAACAACAATTTTTTTTGATATTGGGAATGGAAATCAATAATTAAATACACATGGACAAGACTAGACATATGAAAACATCTCTAATTGTTTTAATGTTTATAGTAAGTAGTTTTTTGAACAATATATTCTGCTTGGGATACAACTACTTGTTATAGATTTGGAATAGTTATTCCAAGGGGTAATAACCAATACATATTCTCTCAATACTTTTACTAGGAGAAGGTTGGGTTGGTTATTTATCATAAGGAAGAATAAGTAAATCAATATGGGATGCTGGTAAAAAAATCATCCCTATTAAGATATCAATGTTATGGAGTGAAATGAATTCTATAATGAAAATTTTCATAAATACTTTCCTCACACTATCTGAACTAAAATGGGGATATATTTCTTTATCCTCGTGAAAATGTATAAATATTACACTAGTGATTATGAAGAGAACATAAAAATACATGAATAATAAAAATTTTCCTTTTTAATCTTTGTTGAAATAAAATTTTACTACTTATTTTTTGGGATAATAATGATTTTATGAAAATTATAGTCAATTGGAGAAAATGATAGATTTAATTAAATTGACTCATGTGTACTCAATGTAAAAAATGTAGATTACCGAATCTCTAGTGTCTCATGAGAGTAATGATAAGAAGACAATAAAATATTATAATTAACATTATCTAATGGAGAAATCTATTAGGGAATGAAACTCTAACATCCAACATAAAAATGCATTGGTGTAATCATCATGAAAATTTTATGAAGGTGGAAATGAAATTCTTTAGGTGAATGAATGAAGTGAATCTAGCTAGATAAACCTAAGTATATCGTATAAAGAAAAATATACAAGGAACAAGGACACTATGTGAATCAATGCATTAAACCAAGGGTTATTGTTGGTATCTAACAATAATATCTTCAAAGGCATAGAGGGAATGGATGACGTTATTCCATCACAACTATCGAGGTGTATCACAACAAATACATGGAAACATATATCCCAATTATTAATTAATGGGTATAAATCATACTATTTAATTATAGTTCAACTGATAATTTAACATCATGACTCTGGAGTTGAACAACTATATCACCAATAAAAAATATGGACGTAGAATTATCTGGGGATATAGAAAATGGGGAAACTATTCCATCCAATGTATATAACCCCTCCCCATTAAAGATATATGTTCTCATTTTCATAGAAAATAATTGGTTAATCAATTTAGCATAATTTAATGTTATTCAAGGAAAGGAGTGTATTTCCTTGTTTAGAGTCATCCTAAATTGTAGAGTGAAGTAAATCGCTATCCATATGTCAAATCAGTCTTTTATTCTATACTTTAATAGGGAGGATGAATATCATTTTGTACCATAATCTCACGAAAGGATATTATTTACCTATAAATAAGTGTATACTGATAAAATGATTAAGGCTATTGAAAATATAATCATTTATAATATGAATATTGTAAATGAATGTTCAGTTGTGTTACAGAAAGAATTTATTTTTCTTCATCAAAAATGATATGTTGGGTTCGTGATAAAAACAATTCCCATTGAATTTATAATATACAAAAACACATATTGAACGACCATTATTGAACATGGGAAGATAAATAAGAATCTATTAATTAATAAATATAAAGAAATTATATTTCCAATTGATTAACCTTTGGGATAACTGGTCCTCATAGTAAATATAATTAACGGTCAAATTCACCTCTACATATACTATTATGAGCATGGTATGATCCTGATAAAGATCAAGTATACCCATCAATGAATTGGTGACATATTCAGTCAGCTGTATGCATCCCTATACTTCTCCAAAGTGGTAATTTTGTTGGGAAATCTTCATGTAATGTTTAAGAATAAACATATCCTCTATAGTAATTTTCCCAAATAGTACTCGTACTACGCTTTAAATTTCAGGCTATTTGGACTCTATAATACTCTATATGTCTTCTTAGACATAACAACTTTATTATGTTGGGATTAACATGAAATATTTTTTATAGTAATTATATATTAAATTCTCATATACCCCGTAATTAAACAATAACATGATGATCATCTAAATGTTGTATTCACTAACTTTCTAAAATAAACTATCTATGCAATGTGGTGTATAATTGATTTGTTGATGAGAAAGTAACATTCATAGGGTGTTTTGTCACCACTAATGGGATATATATGGTTCCATAAAAAATAGTTTCAATTAGAGGATAGACCATTCCAAACATGTTTATGGAAATATATAGTTTCCATTAATTAATTGTGTGTTATCATCGATTTTTTAGAATCATTTCATGGTCTTCATGACCACTATGGAAAAAATCCCATAAGATATTTAAGTGTTTCAATGCTGATGAATGAGAATTGTTATATAATTTCTTTAGTTAGAGGATAATTATTAACCATGTTCTCACATTACCCACTAGTGTGTATGGATTTGTGATCTACAGTTATGCATCCAAAAATGGTTGGGTTTTTTTCCTAAAATATGGAAAAGTGATTTTGAATTTCTATAAATTATTATAAATCCAAATGATATAAAATTTTTTGTAGTTAACTTCAAACACGGTATTTGGGGACATTATATATATGGGGAGATATGTGACATATATACATATCATAATATCCTCATGAATATATTATGACAC
Source organism: Viscum album (assembly GCA_963277665.1). Classification (NCBI taxonomy): domain Eukaryota; kingdom Viridiplantae; phylum Streptophyta; class Magnoliopsida; order Santalales; family Viscaceae; genus Viscum; species Viscum album. The sequence goes on along the minus strand of OY728152.1, from coordinate 2,129,170,949 downwards.
CAAGAGCTCAATATGATCCAATAAAGGCGAGATAAGCTCATATGGAATATGATTTTTCAAAACATTAACATCAGTAAAAGGTGAAAAAAGTTGAATATGATCTGGTAAGAGGTGATCCTGAAATCCTATCCATGATGAGAATTTAAATTGATAAAATCTTCTTAGATATACACAACATGAATATTGGAAATATTAATTTATCACCATCAACGCTTTCTCAAGTAACACTTATACCCTGTATTCATGAGAGGATTATAGAGGAATAAAAGTATGATGTGATGATATAGAAAAATGTTGTCAATATCAAAGATTTTTACATTCATAAATAATGAGTCATATATTTTGGAACAGAGATATATGTGAATATCAAAACTGAAGAGGGATAATCTATATGATGTGCATATCTCACCCTTCCAAATTCTTATAGGATGAAATAATATTTATAGATACTTGATTAAAAAATGTTAGCGGGATAACATGAAGAGGGATATTGGGTAAATTGAATCACACTGATTGGTATGGAATCATTCCATGGATAAATGATAGATGTATAATGTTATGATGGAACCATTTCCAATACCAATATTGAAAGAGGAAAACATAACCATTGATATCCCTATAGGACTCCCCATGATCCTAATGGTAGTGACATCATCTACGAGGTAGTTGATCAGCTTTCCCTATAAGCACATTTCATTTTTATTAGTAAATATTTATCTCTTGACCAACTCAATAAGATGAACATAAGGTATTATGAATTACTAAATAGAGTTACACTATCTATTGAATCAAATCAAGATATGAGGTGTTCCCCATGGTTATGGAGAACACTTTAACATTCATTGGATACAAAACTAAGACTCAACATGACTTATCATCATCATATGGGTTGTAATTCTAGTAGAACCATTTAAAATCTTGAGGACAATCACTTATATTTTTCAATGGTTTTCCTAGGATGTTTGGATTAACACCTTCCCACAGTGGAGTTCTTAGATAACATCAGTTTTCATTCTTTTATTAAAATGACATTTTATGTGGATCTATATGGGAATATATTTCAATATATAACATTCTATGATTAATTTGGATTTTCAAATATTATGGTACCAAATCTTATAAAATATATGAAATACAACATCCAAACCATTAACCATTGTATAATACCATCTCAATGTTTTTAGAAAAATGATACAGACAAGCATCGAAGAGAGCAGGAGATTCATAATAGGGATAAAGTGTACCTATATACTGTTTCATGGAATAAATTCATTAGTTTTTAAGAATGTAAGTATTATATCAATATAAATAGCCCCTTCAAGATCACTAATACCATTGGCATGGTGGAATATCAAATCTCACTCTAACCTATTATATCTCAATATCTAAATGAGATCCATGTATCCCTCTTAAGGATGAACATACAAAACCTTGAATGTGTATTTAATATAGACTTAATACCATTGGGGAATGGTCTATAATATGAGGAGTATCCAGTGAATATATAAGTTCATAGCAAAATTTTTCTATAAAAAAAATATAACTAACATGGTAAAAGTGACATGGTGTAACCCCAAGTTGATGAAGCATCTGGGAGCAAGAAAATTTGATGAAATCAAATCACCCTCATAAGTTTTAGTTTCAAATTTAAATTTCTATGGTGATACTTATAAAGGGGTAAAAACATAATTACCCAAAAATCATTAAATAAAATTCCATTTTTAAATTTGTAAATTCTTTATTAATAAATCATGTTAACTAATTTGTTTATTTGGGACCATAAGAAGTTATATTCTATCATAATTAATGGATATTTGAGAATCATAATCTCTTGTAGTGTATCCATTATGAAGAGGTTATATTATATATTTATATTTTTTTATGAAAATTCCAATTGAAATAGATAAAGGATGTCACATTATAGATACCCTAGATTCTCATATATGGATATTACATCATTTTACATAAAAATACATTACATTACACAAACACATTCCTGAGGACCAAAATATTTTTGTTCCTTTGGAAACATGGAACACAATATTCTCAACATGTGAATGATATTCAATGTCTTCCCTAAAGTTCTACCATGTAGTACTCATCCAAAATAGTCTATACATAAAACCATTTTACAAAAACAAGGGAAAATAAACATAATAAAGGTGGAGTGTAAATTCTAATTAAATTTAAACAATAGAGATATGAAGGCATAATATGAACATAAGGTATGAGAAAATTGGCATAAAATTCAAAAACCATAACCATAATATCCATGACCATAATAATGAGTCATGCAATAATGAATGGAAGTTAAAAATACATGATTCTTAAGGGAATCAATGAAAATGATTTCAAAGAGCATAACATTAGCATGAGGCCTTGAATTTTTTAAAACAAATAATTATATAAATATATATATGAAGTATACTAAAAAATACATTACTAACATGTTAAGATTAGGATATCCATCATTTTACGACCTTTGGGATGGACTAACCACAAATTTACCGTCACTTTTATTTTGGTAAATCCACCATTGTACCGTTCTTTTTACGATAGGGCTTACCACTTGAATGCCCTCTCAAGTTGTCAAACATTTATGATTTCCCAATTAATTATAGATAGATATAACTCCCAGTTGGCACATAATGAAATTTATAAAAATGTGTTTAAAAATTTCACAAAAACATATCATATCATAACATGTGAAATGAAATTGTTTACAAAACAATTTCATCACATATTAAACTATTGAAAAGATACCATTTTTATAATTATTTCATAATTTTCTCATATAATCACCCATTAGAAAAAATTGGGTTTCCTAAAAACTCTATCATAGTATAACCCATGATTTGGAAACTTATTTTATAAAAATATTGTTGTAATAAAACATATATAAAATTAATTACAGTTGTATCCCTGATATATATACATAGTAAATCATTTCTTACATCAATGGGTCTCATCGTATATAGAAAATTATTTTGAAATGTCGTTAAAAAAACATCATGAGGAAAATATCATTTCAACTTTCAGAAGAAAATTTTTAAATATATAACATTGTTTATATCCATTTATTTGAATATAACCTTAAAATAATATTAATATATATTTAGTGAAAATAATTTTCATGTGAAATTGAAGTATCATTCATGTTATAAATGTTAAAACAATGATTCTCTTGGCATTTTTTGTAAAACAAACATGATTTATTTGAAAAATTACATAAAGAATAATTTAAAATCATTTTCATAAAAGGAAAATAATGGATAATAATTATATTTTGAAATTAATTAGGTAACTGTAACAAAATTCATTTCATATTTGGAATGCATGGTTTTAGAAGAAAATATATATTCGACCGAATATAGAAATAAAATCTAAATTTTTTTAAAAAAATATCTCAAATATATTGAGGAAAAATAATTTGAAAATTGTAAAATTATCGTAATGAATGAAACAATTAGAAAAAAATTCATGAATGTTTTGATATTTGGTTAGTAATATTTCATCATTGAAAACAAAATAATTACCAACATTGATAAACAATGGGATTTTAACATAAAATCATTAGCACTTCAGTAATTTTGAATAATAATCCCACTAAAGAAATAAAATTAAAAAAAAAATTATCCAGTGGATATGTAAATTCATGAAATTATATGTAATTTATGATTTACATATTCCTCATAAAATAGGATAGGTGCAAAAAAAATATTTCTCAGAGATGGATAATTCAGGCAATGACCCCTTACCACTTATGTGATAATTTGAATTGTAATACCCAGTATATAATAACATAAAATGAAATATTAAATATCATTATAATAATTGGATTCATAATATATGTTGTGAAATTTTAATTATATACACAACACACAATAAACTAGTGATGAATTTTCATATGACTCCCATAAATAGAAGGGATACTAGAAATCACTAACTACAAGTATCGACATCCATCATACACATTCTATCCTATTGTATAATAAATATAATAATATTATAAATAAATTAAATAAAAGTAATAATAATATATATATATATATATTATTTATGTATGTCCTTTTATATCTAATATATTAATAATTTATTGTTAAAATCATGTTATGTGTAATAACAACTTTGTTTTTTCCATATATTTTGATGTGTTATTTTTTTATCCTATTAATTTGATCATGTTAATTTTATCTAAACAATAATAATAATGACATAAACATCACATTATTAATTTATTATAAATTTATTACCAATCATGAAATATTTTTAGTGGAAATGATATTTGTTATTTTTATGGTGATAGTCCATCATATGTAGGAATGACTAAAATTTTCATTCGTCAATGATAATTATAGAAATGTGTTAAGTACTATATCATCTGTAAATAATTTAAAAAATATAATAAATACCATATTATTTATTTAAATATAATTATACATGTATCCCATGTGGAGCGGTGAAGAAAATAGAGACACATCCCTTCATGATGATGTTAGTACACACATACACGAATGTTGTTATCTTCATCTTGTAAGTGAAGAGTTAAGATAAAGAATGATATATTATATTTTAATATAGATAAATATTAAATTAATATCATTAATATTTCACATATATCGCATAATTTTTTTATTATTACGTTCCAGGTAAAGACTTAGTGAAATTGAAACACAACACTTTGTGAGGTGGAAGTCATCCCTGAAAATAAATGAAGTTATTGAATAACATATTTAATTAAATAGAAATATAAATATGATATAATAACTAAATTGGTATAAGTTTTTAATATGTATACATTATATTAATCCTCACACTATCCCTTGAGAGGTGGTAATGGAAAATTTATTGACATTGGTTCACGAGATGGTAGTATGTCGTACACATGAAGGATGAATTCATAACCCATATTATTGATTTTTATATGTTTTTTGGTAATGAAATTTAAATCGAAATATCCTATTATAATTATGATAATTATTTTATTAAATAATTGTGGTATTATAACAATTTAAGGATGTTTATGAATAAATAAAACAAAAAATTTCATTGATGAATGTTTTATCCTCTTTGGGTATCCTCTTATAGATTGCACCAAAAGAAATCATATATTTGATTTTATTCAAAAATAAGGATTTTTTAATCGGATTAGGGAAGCTAAAAAGTGATTAAATTTTATATTATCCAAACTAGAAGGGTTTAGGGTGTGAAGGGCAGAGGATATGGGTTTCCATTAACAAATAAATTTAGTGGAACACAAGTAAATGTTTTGGAAGTAATTTCTTTGGAATAACTTATTTTATGTTACAGGGCTCCAATAATGGACCATTATCAATAATAGAATAGAAAAGTTCATAATATTACTATTAAACGAGTTATTTAAAATTTTATTTTTTATTTGTAACCATGAAATTTTTAGTTTAACCTCTAGGTATCCAATTTTACCTCAACAACAATAAATAATTTTTCCTATTGTTATTTCTAATTTTGATCAAAAATAATATTGTCCATATTAGATAATATAAATTTATATGGATCCAATAATATAATCCATTTATCAAAATTCCATTCATATAGGTGATAAAAATTAATCATAATATCAGAGACACGGTCGAAAGAGGTATTTTTATAGAGAAAATATCCAAAAGATTGCACAGTTTTTATATTGAAATTAAATATAAAATGGATTTAGAAAACATAAATTGGGTTTATATATGTATCATTTAACTAAATATACATTGAAAAATATTCAAAATATAATTTGTCCTATAAAGTATATTAAATTAGAATGAATTATTTAATTAAAATTTATTATTTCCACTGTTCATATAAAATTGCACTTTTTTTTGAAAAATCCCACCAATTCACCCTAAGAGAATTTTTCACATGATTATTTCAAAAATGATAGTTATTTTTCATATTATTTTTCTAAATTTATCCAAATTACTTTTATTATATTTCACCAAAATAAATAAAAACAACTTTTTTGAGAAAAAACTATCATCCAAACATAAATGGATTTACATAAAACAATGGGATTTTTCTCAATATTTTAATTGATATAAAACCAATAAAATTAATTACTAAAAAATATTTTTCAATAAAATTATCTCTAAGTAGAAAATCTTGGTTGTAATGTTAAAATTTAAATTACTATAACAATAATATATCATGGTTTTGTTAAAATTTAGGCTGTCTTGTATAACGTAGGATAACCAAGTGATTGATGTAATTCATGAATAACATGGTGAAAATGATAATTAAAATAATAAAATTAATTTAATTTATTCAAAAATAAAAATATATCAAAACCTATATTGTTACATTGTTCTTCCAATAATATTATTTTAACCCTCTAAATTTTTAACACTGATTCAACAAAATAAGGATACTGATATCTCATCATATCCTCAAGTCCCCAATTAGATTCCTAGAACTAGTGGTTTCAGCATAAAACATTTTCCATGTGAGATGTTTTGTCATAAAAAATCACTATATGTCATATAATCTCCACCAATTATTCATCATAAGAAATATATTTCCCTTATTGCATTACCTCAATGTACACTACATGTGAATGTTCTGGTATTTTTTTCTCATTAGAGAAATATGGTAAACATAATCAACTTGAGAGATTTTCAGTTGGATTTCGAAGTGATATAATAGAGTCTCGATATGTTTAATAGTTTTAAAAGATATGTATAACTATGGATTTGTTTTTATTTCCTCACAATCCTCAAGAAGTTCATATATAGAAAAACATTTAGACATTCCATGTCACCATCTTCAAATTAATCATCATGACTTTGATTATAATCATAATGTTTCTACGCAATATGAGCTAACATGATGTGTTTCTAAATGGATTTAACATTATCATCCAATTCTGTGAAATCTGTGTTTCTAATATATTTCATTCTCAAGCATCATTCTAGAATTTGGAAACAATACTCTTCTTTTTGTAGATGGATTCTTAAGTATCAATCAAAATGATTCATTGAATGATGTTGTTGAATGAAATCACAACTATATGGACCTGATGATCCAAACCACCATGGAAATCGAACAAAAAAACCGCATAAAATCCTATAGGGTTTAAATGTTTCAATCATCATGAACATATATATATGGAGGTCATTAAATGTTGAAACTCAACTCTATATCAATGGATTTATGAATACTTCCCCATAACATTGAGGAAAATCTATTATCTTGATGGAGATCAATGTAATGCATCACTCCATGAATCCTTACCACATACTTTGTATATATCCTAATAACTATATCCCAAGAGAATTATTATTTGATAGTCATGAAGTGTACTAACATTATAAGTTTATATAGAAGACAACATATATCTTTATAACCATTAAATGTTTTGCAGAGTCCAATAAAAATATACATTATGATGATCTCCCATTTCTTTTCTGGTATGGGATATGGATTTAACATCCCGATAGAATTTTTCATTTGAACTATACATTTTTACATATAATGAAACAATTTATAAATCTATGATAACACACTTCCTACCATTACACAAAAAATACTATGTCAAATCTCTAAATATCTTCGCACATCCAATGGAACAACCGAGCTTTTGAATACTCTTTATTCCATGTTTGGATTTTTTCCTCAGTGAGTCTCTCAACAATTGGGTGTTATGTGTTTGAATTTTTTGATTTCTCTTCCCTTTTACCATTTTTCGGGATTTCCCCCTCATGTTTCTTCTGAGTTCTTTAGGAAAATGAATGTTCTGGGCAAGGAAAATAGGATGGTAGATATCCCACTATTATTACTAATTGTGCACCAAACCAAGAAATCATGAGGTAGGATACATAACATTATGCATGGCCACCACACGACCATTAGCATTGTCACAAGAAAGTCTGTGTCCTGGTATCCTTCAAAAATATCAGTCACATGGCCTCTTTATTGTTTGGGAAACCATATGGCCTAACCATGTGATCCTACCAGATCATTAATAATTTATTTCCTCTTTATGATTTTAGCCAATTTAAATCCCATTCGTGACACCATACCCTATTTGTGCCTCCATCATCAATTTCCCTCTATTGGGCTTTGATTTTTTTTGTGGTTTTATTATAGATTCATCCAGGAACCACCGTGTAATTCTCTTCTCCTTTTTTTTCCCTTTATTTTAGGGTTTTGATTCTTATTCATTGATTATTATCTTCTCCAGTGGGTTGGGGGTTTATTTAGGGTTATAATCTTTGGTATATTAGTTGGGCCTTCTGTATTAGGTTCTGTTCATAGATTTTGGTGTTGTGATTGAGGTGTGGAAGCGATTTAACAGAAATTTCTAGATGTTTCTTCACATGAGTTTGGTGGTTCCATAATCTAACACTAAATTATGTATTAAATATATCTTCATAAGTTTATAAACATGTTACATCATCATATTGAGTTGTGTGGTTTTTTTCTTTTAATAGTTGTGTGTTTTTATATTAGAAATGGATTTTTACAATGTAAAATTTTTTTGATTTGATTTTGTAATATTGTAATGTTTTTAAAAGTAGTGTTAGGGGTTGGTTGGATGGTGGAAAATGTATTTTCAGTGGAATATGAGGTGTATAAATGAATATATGTGATTTTTAGTGTATAATGTTTCATTTTTGGAATGTTATCCTTGTTATGATTAACACCCTGACCTCAGTTACCCATAGTCGGTGCATTATTACATAACATTGGAATGGCACAATTAATCATGTCCTGAAAGACCGATCAACTTAGTTTCCTTGTATGTACTAGATACATTCATAAGTTTTACATTACATCTTGAAATAAAAACATCAACAACATTTTTCCCCCTTTTGAACGCACTTATAACCTTATCCTATCGCAGAAAATCAACCATAATATTCATCTTCACATCCTAGGATAAATAAAACATTGAAAGGGGTGAGCACATATTCTCAAAAAGGATTACAACATAGTAGAAACATTCATAAATTAGCATAAACATTTAAAGCAATGTATAAGACTAAAACAAAACCCATATAAAAAGAACTATAGAATTTTATAGAATAGATAAAATCAAATAATTACTTTTATTTATTCACATGGATATTCTTCTAGTTGATTAATTACATGCAATATCAATAGCCACATTAATAATGATGGAATGCATAATGCCAGAATTCTTGACCACATAGTCAAGGCCTTGTTTCAAGACTAAAAATAAGATTTTTGTCAAGGCCTTGTGCAAAGACACTAGTTTTTTTCTTGAGACCTACTGATACATCAAGGACATATAGTAGGCTCCACCTGTCACTTACTAAGTCCAATGCATTCCTCATATGAAAAGGTTTAAATATAACATAAACATAATTTTAAAACTAGCATATGAAATGTAAATACTTTATCCATAAACCATGAATGGTGTAAAAAAATACATCTACATGCAAACATATCCCAAAATCTTTAATACAATATAGATGATTTGTATCCAAATAAATAAACTTCAAACAAGTTTAGAATCCATAAAAGGATGTTGACGTAGTTGAAATTAAAACTGTTTGAAATTAATACCTATTTCTATATTCAAATAATCTATAAGTAACATAATTATAAAATAAAAAACATTTATTTTTCAAATATGCTTATAATATTGTATGGGAATCTTAAATGATAATTTAATAACAGAAAATAGCCACACCCATTGTACAAGTTAAGAAAAGGCATTCTTACCATAATTTTGTCGAAGAGGTTATAAAGTACCTTCTTTTGAAAATGACGGAAAGATTCATTTCAAACAATTTTATTAAAAGTTAAATAAGGGTATAAATATGTTTAACTCATACTCTAGTAAATAGATATAATGTTTTCAAATACGTTTTTAAGTAACATGGATGTGAATGATAAAGAGGTCTCTGTAGAAACTTATATAAAAACTACCTTGGATAATAAAGTGATTGTGAAATTAACCTTTACCTTGTTCTTTTCCTTAGTCGATGGGGTTTTTTTACCTAATGTATAATAGTTAAAACATTTTTATTAAATTATAAAATAACTATATACATAAATATGATATCATATATGATCCTTTAATAATGTTTTGTTAATAATATTTGAGCAGCATCATCATTTCGGGTGTTAACTGATTAGTTTTTATTTATTTTCATGGTTATGTAAGACATGTTTTTTATGGATATAAAGTATTTGATTTATATAAATACTGATATTATGTTCATATACATTAATTTTAATCATAGAATAAATATTATTCTTTAATGATTACAATGAAGAAATAATCATATCGCGTTCATGAAGAAGGTAATTTTTACATACGCATGAGCGACAATATCACTATATTGATTGTGAAATAATATGTAATTGGATGTTATATCATATATACAAAATAATTAACATGTAATATTCTATATTGATATCAATTATAGTCATTATTATAACCATCCATATAATGAAGTGTTTTCAAACAAATTCCACCACAATGTGGAGACAGTAAGCTGTGCATACGCACGTATGGTGAATTTTTCATTCATATAATGGATAAAATAATTAATATGGGTGCAAAATTTTTATAACAAAGTAAGAGTATATAAAAGATACTAGAGTCAATATTAAATAATGGAAACAACAAAGAAAGAGGAAGTGGAAGAAGAAAAGAACTTGAAAGAGGTGATGAAATATTTATCTCTTCTTGAGGTTTTTCCTTTTGATTTGATCAAAAGGGCTCCACAGGTTGGCTTTCATTCTAAAGTAACGCCTCTATGATGAGTTTAGAAGGGTTAAGAGGTTATTTGTGTAGGGTTTGGCCGAGACAACTATGACAACCCTGCTTTTTAAAACAACTTATGCATGCTTTATTACATAAAACTTCACTTTATACAACAAAGAAGATCGAGAGGTTTAATGTATTTGGGGCCTAGGATCATTACATAAAATCTTTAAACTTGAAATACAACATCTTTATTTAAACCTTCCTTTACATGAACACTACATTCTTTCATACTTAGCATTGCATGGGATAACCTGAGGACATGCATAAGAAAAGGGTGAGCTATAAAGCCCAGTAATAGAGTACACAATGAATAACATGAGGAGTACAATACTTGTTAGGCAATAGGAACTTCAATAGAGCATAAGAGTAACATGAACATAAAGGCATGATAAAGAATGATAATCATAACATGGAAATGTGGCAACATTACTTAACATTGAATTTGCATGAGCCAAGGCTCATTGCACATGGAGCATGAGTAAACCCTCATTGCACTTGAAGCACGAGTAAACCCTCGTTGCATGTGAATTAGAATGAGTCAAAACTCATTGCACATGACGTATCATGATACTATACTTTACCCAATGCATTGGAGCGCTATAAGGGTGCACCCTTCGTAAACATTGCATTTCATGCATAAGTGTGCCACATGGATCATAAAACAAGGATTCATAAAACATAATCATTTATTCCATGATGAAGAAATGTGGAATTCATACATGAAACTTTACAATCAATATGTAAATGTGCATAAAGGTGAATATCCTTGATGGAGAAATCGGCATGGTATTCACTACACAAAGACATTGGCTTAGAAAATCGGTGTGATTTCGGCAGCATAACTGCGTGACATATGAATTCATAAAAAAGGTTGATGAGAGAGAAAGGGGTTCCTCATCATATTTCCATGTAATGGACAGTAATTAGGTCATATATATAAATGTCCCAACAATTGAAATGGAATTTAGATTCATGATACAAAATTATTTCTTGAATGTAAAAGAAGAGAGAGAAGTTCCTTTCGGAATTTCGGCATAGTAACGGGTGTAAATGGGAGGCATTTAATGAGAGAGAAAGGGTTCTTCCATCATTCAAACAATAAGAGGGAAGTATGGGGGAGGTGAGAAGTCATACCCCAACATTCATAATTGAAATTAAAAGGGAAATACAAATTAAAGAAAATTGACAAAAATGAGAAAGGAAGAAAAAACCCTTACTTGGAAGTGTGCTTCCAAAGGCTAGAGAGAGGCTTGTGAGAGGCTTCTTGGGAGTTTGCGGCACCTTGAGAGGATTATAGAGAGAGTAGGGAAGAGTTTGGACGAACTCCAAGGGCTTTTAGTGGTGAGGAAGTGGGATCTTGGGTGGGTTTATATAGGAATGGTGAGGGAATTCTTTATTATTTAGGTTTCGGACCCCTTATATTAAAATAATCCAAACCACAAACCATCCCATGGTATTTTCCCATGGTTTCTGGAAAAGGAAATAGGAAAAAAAATATTTTACAAGTCCAAGGTCCGAACTTATTAAAAAATTAGGGTTGCTTATGTGGAGGTGAGTCACACTCCCATGGAAATTAATTTAAAAAGGCAAAGTGTTGAATAAGTCTTGAGGGCTCCATTAATGCTTTGAAAAGTAAGTCAAACAAACCCAAAACCTCATTATTTTAATGATAAAACACATATTGGCCGAACATAAGGATTACGGTATTTTATTACATCACCATTGGGTCATTATGATGTCATAAAACACATTATATATTTAAATGGTATTTAATTTTTACCCAAAAATTTGACTGTCTCAGAAAATTTTGAAAAATTCACCGTTAGATAATTTCGACGTCCTGATTCCAAAAAATAATATTTATTTTATCTAAATAATTTTCTAAATATGTGAATTTTCACTTCTAAAATAAAAACCGACATTTATAAAAATTTCACGGGTTTTGACAGAAATGGCTTTCAAAACTTAATAAAAATTTTAATTACATTCATAAAATTATAAGATCATTTATATTTAATAAAAATTAATTTAATATTAATAATAATATTTTATTAATATATTATTTAATTCAAAAATCCTTTAATTTAATAAAATATAAATCTTAATTAAATAATAACTAAAAACACCATTTGTACTTTAAAAACTAATTACAATGTATCAAAAATGACTAGAAATTATATTCATTATTATATACAGAAATAATGTACATGAACATGGTGCTACTTATTTGTTACATAACCCCTTAAAATAGCCGCATAAGACCTAAGGGTAAGGTGCGCGATTGTGAAAGACTCTTGGGGCGGCTCAGATAACATCGCTCGAGTGGTAATTTCAATCAACTTCCACTTTTCCCGTAGACGATCACGTTAGAGCTTGACTTGATGAAGCTCAGCTTGGGCTTGGTCAAGGGAAAAGCCCAAAGACGCAAACTCTTTTCCGAGCTCCGAAAAATGGGCTTCGTAAGGGGCAATTCTACTGGATGAGGCCATTGCTTCCTTTGTCTGAGTAGAAATGGGTTCGTTAAAGCCTTATATTTATACTACTCAGATGATCACTGTTCAACGGCTATAAAAGTAATGGTCACAAATCATAACATAAAACTAAAGAAGTTGACATCTTATAAAAACATTTTTCATAAAGAAACATGTAACTGGATCAAGAGGGATTTTCCATTAATGAAACTTTGGGTCATTACAATATTCCCCCCTTAAGAAATTCCCCCATCGAAATTTTCCTTTTCCCACACTAAAACAAATGTGGGTAAATCAGATTCATCATATCCTCCGACTCCCAAGTTGCTTCTTCAAACTTGTGGTTTCTCCACAACACCATGACGAGGGGCATTGTCTTATTTTGTAGAACTTTTTCTCTATGATCTAAGATCTTCACTGGTTTCTCCTCTTAAGAAAGATCATATTCCAATTGAACCAAAGCGGAAGTGAGTACATGTGAAGGGTCCGGTAATGACTTCCTTAAGTGGGATACATGAAATACATCATGCACCATTGTCATAGTAGGTGGAAGTGCTAGTCGATAGGCCACAGCCCCAACACGATCAAGAATCTCGAAGGGGCCGATGTACCTTGGACTTAACTTCCCTTTATTTCCAAACCTAATGAACTTCTTCCACAGAGATATGCGTAAAAACACCATGTCTCCGACTTTAAACTCAAGGTCTCGTCGATGATTATCTGCATAACTCTCCTGTCGACTTTGGGATGCCTTGATATGCTTCTGAATGGTTTTCACCTTCCCCACCATTTCTTCGACCATTTCGGGTCCAAGCAGCTTATGTTCAGTGACCTCATCCCAACATGCCGGTGTTCTACACCTTTTCCCATACATGGCTTCATATGGTGCCATTTGGATGCTCGAGTGGAAACTATTATTATAAGAGAACTCAACTAGAGGAAGATGTTGATCCCATCCTCCATTAAAGTCCATTGAGCATGCTCTCAACATATCCTCAAGTGTTTGGATAGACCGCTCGGATTGGCCATCAGTTTGAGGATGATAGGTCGTCCTGAAGATCAGTTCAGTATTCATAGCATGTTGAAGCCTCTTCCAAAACATAGAGGTAAATCTTGGATCTCGGTCAGAAACAATAGATAGTGGTATTCCATGAAACCGTACCACATCCCTGATATATATCCGTTCATGTTGATCCAAAGAGAAATCATCTCGAATAGAAATGAAGTGTGCAGTCTTTGTAAGACGATCCACAACATCCCAGATTGCATTGTTGCCTTTGGATGTCTTTGGAAGTCCGGTGACAAAGTCCATGGTGATGTTCTCCCATTTCCATTCTGGTATGGGCAATGGTTGCATCATCCCCTTAGACTTCTGCCTCTCTTCCTTCACTTGCTGACACACCAGGCACATTTATGTATATTCAGCGATCTCCTTCTTCATATTATCCCACCAAAAGATATCTCGGAGATCTCGATACATCATTGTGCTCCCTGGGTGAATAGAGAAATTTAAACTATGTCCATCATCCAAAAGATCCTTCTTCAGCTCCGAACATGATTGAACACATAGTCTTTTCCCAAACTGCACAATTCCTTCTTCATTAATATTAAACTCTGAGGATTTCCCCTTTTTGATAGCTTCCACTTTTTCTTGGATTCCCGCATCATCCTTTTGAGCATCCTTTAACCTTTCCAAAAGAGATGGTTAAGCAGTCATTTGTGAAAGGATTGATGATGTTCCCTTATTTATGATTCCCACATCCATCTTCATTAAGTCTAAGAAGATTGGATCCTTCTCAATTCTCATCATTGATAAAATCGTTGGATCCTTTCTACTTAGGGCATATGCCACCTTGTTCTCTTCCCCAGGGTGGTAATGTATTGAACAGTCATAATCCTTGATGAGCTCTATCCATCATCTCTGGCGCATATTAAGCTCTTTCTGTGTGAATATATATTTAAGACTCTTGTGGTCAGTATATATCTCAAATTTCTCTCCATAGAGATAATGTCGCCAGATTTTCAAGGAAAAGATCACCACCGCCAACTCCAGATCATGCATTGGATAGTTTCGCTCATGGATTTTCAACTGCCTTGAGGCATAGGATATCACTTTATCATTCTGCATCAGCACACATCCTAAGCCCTTCTTCGAAGCATCACTGAATACCACAAAAAGCTCCCCACTTGTGGGTAAAGTGAGCACGGGTGCAGTGATAAGCCTCCTTTTCAACTCCTTGAAGCTTTCTTCACATTAATCACTCCAAGAAAACTTTACTCCCTTTCGAGTTAGCTTGGTAAGAGGTTTGGAAAATCGTGATAAATTTTTCACAAATCGTCGATAATATCCAGCTAACCCCAAGAAGCTACGGATATGAGTTACCGATGTTGGCCTCTGACATCCCTCAATTGCATCAGTTTTGGTGGGGTCCACAGATATCCCATTGCTTGTGATGATATGGCCCAAGAATGAGACCTCCTTCAACCAAAACTCACACTTACTGTACATGGCATAGAGCTTCTCCTTGCGCAAAGTCTCCAGTACAGTTCTTAAATGCTCCTCATGGTCCTCCTTGGTTTTGGAGTATATTAGAATATCATCTATAAAGACTAACACTAATTTTTCTTGGTACTCTCTAAAGACTCTATTCATCAAGTCCATGAATATTACTGGAGCATTGGTGAGTCTGAAAGGCATTACTATGAATTCATAGTGCCCATACCTTGTATGAAAAAGCAGTCTTGGGGATATCTTCCTTCTTCACCCTTACTTGATAATATCCCGACCGCAAGTCCACCTTGGAGAAGTATTGTGCTCCACGCAGCTGATCAAACAAGTCATCGATTCTTGGGAGAGGATACTTGTTCTTTATCGTGATTTTGTTATGTTCATGATAATCGATGCAAAGCCACATTGACCCATCCTTCTTCTTGACGAAGAGGACCGGCGCACCCCATGGTGATGCACTTGGGCGTATAAACCCTTTATCCAGATTCTCCTGTAGTTGTTTCTTCAGCTCTTCAAGCTCAACAACATCCATTCTATATGGAGTCTTGGATATTGGTAGAGCCCCAGGTATAAGTTCAATTTAGAACTGAACATCTCTTCTTGGAGGAAGACCATGATGTTCCTCGGGAAATACTTCAGCGAATTCCCCCACAATATGCATTTCTTCATGGGTGGTTTCTTCCTTGGACTCAATCATCTGAGCCAGATATGCATGCTCATAAGGCAGTAATATCCATTCTTGAGATGATGGAGCGAAAGGAGATTCATCTTCCTCCTGACACTTGTAAAGTATCGAGGGTCGATTCTCCATATGGAGTGTGATTTCCCTCTCCCGACAATTTATGTTGGCTCTATATAAGGAAAGCCAATCCATGCCATGAATTGCATCCATTTCCACCAGAGGGAGTATGATGAGGTTCACTGGGAAATTCAATCCAAATATTATAATAGGGGAGGACTTATACTCATGGTATGAAATGATTTCCCCATTTGTCGTACTTACTGACATCTTTACTTCCATGATTTGTAGTGGTGCAATAATTGTTCTACTAAAATTTTGAGATATAAAAGAATACATTGAACCTGAATCAAAAAGTACGTTCACTATTCTTGAATGAATAACTAGCGTACCTGTCACCACTTCGTTGTTGGGGTTCACTTCGGCAGAAGTGATGGAAAAAGTTCTTCCTTGCTATCTTGGAGGTTGCTGGTTGGCTCCGATAACCCTTGAATTAGGGAATTGATTTGCAAAATGACCCGGTTCTTTTCATTTGTAGCATTGAACAACGCATTGAGGTTCGAACGGAGCGTTCCTCTCCTCTTTCGTTGCCGTGGGTCCTTCTTGCTGACAGTTAACAGCCAGGTGCCCTTCTCTTCCACACTTGAAGCATTTTCTTGTCCCCCTAAGGCAATTTTCAGGGTGCTTCTTTCTACACTTTTGGAAAGTGGGGTGCTGGAATTTCTTAGCGTGGTTGGATTTATCCATCGGACCACCAGTATTGAATTCCACCTTACATTTCTTGTCCCCATGATACCCATGTGATTCTATGATCTCCATTTCAACCATGAGGGCACATCAGAAAATTTCCTAATAGCTGTCCAAGTCACGGATCACTAATGCTTTTCGTAAGATAGGCTTCAGCCCACCAAAGAAGCGGTCAAGCTTGCATTCGGGGGTAACGACAAATCCAAAAGCAGATCGTGCAAGCCTTGTGAAGTTTACCTCGTACGCTCCAACAAATTCATCATCTTTCTGTTTGAGGGAAAGGAAGTCCCTTTCCATCTTAAGACGGAGGGTGCGTGGAAAATATTTATCTAAAAACATCTTCTGAAATTCCTTACATTCCAAAGCCTTGATCTCCTCCTCAGGCTTCGTATTTTTTATCAACGTCCACCATTGATCAGATTCACCCTTTATACGATAAGCCACCAGGAGAACCTTCTCTTTTTCAGAGCATTGGAAGATGGATAATATCTTTTCAATGGAGTTGATCCATTGTTCGGCGATCGTGGGATCATATGATCCACTAAAAGTAGGAGGCCTTTGTCTCATGAAGCTCTCAATAGCTACTTGTTCTTTCTTAGGGGGGGTTGAACGTTCCTATGGACCAGTGTTTCTATTCAAAACATGAGTTAGCTGAGAGACAAGCATGAAAAAGTTCGCGATTCCCGCTCCCATTGGATTGGGCATCTCATAAGTACAATCATCACACTGATCTTCACAACGGTTGTTACCCAATTTCTCCTATTACTTGCCATTGGCTGGAATAAAAGGAAAGTTAGGGGTAACACATAAAGGGTAATCCAAAGACAAAAGTTGATGACTTATAAATAATCTTTAATCTCTTTAACTCATGAGTCTATAGGATTCAATCCAGGCTTTTCATGATCTTCCTTCTGACATATATTCTTAGGGGCATTTTTCCCCTTAATAAGGGTTCATACTAAGATTGTGAATTTATCAAAACATATCCCACGGGAGTGTCGTAACCAAGAGTGCAGCAAGGCCCGTTGTCGTGCACCAGTTCCCGTTCGAGTCTAGCTCAAAGCGGTGTTTTCGGGTTTTACCCCTAGGATACATATGTGCCAGAGTCGCCTCTACCTGCTCGTATCCAGACAGGGATATATTTGTTTGATAACCCACTTACATAGTATTTACCAAAACTTAGGGATGTTTTTATTATACTTAGTCTTGTATCTAAGGCTTTACTAGGGTTTCCTAATCCCAAGAATAACTAAACCTATCCACTGATACCAACTATGACAACCCTGCTTTTTAAAACAACTTAAGCATGCTTTATTACATAAAACTTCACCTGATACAACATAGAAGATCAAGAGGTTTAGTGTCTTTGGGGATTAGGATCATTACATAAAAACTTAAAACTTGAATTACAACATCTTTATTAAAAACATCCTTTAAATGACCACTACATTCCTTTGTACTTAGCATTGCATGGGATAACCTGCGGACATGCATAAGAAAAGGGTGAGCTATAAAGTTGAGTAAGAGAGTACACAATGAATTACATGAGGAGTAAAATACATGTTAGGCAGTAGGAACATCATTAGAGCATAAGAGTAACATGAACATAAAGTCATGATAAAGCATGATAATCATAACATGGAAATGTGGCAACAACACTTAACATTGAATTAGCATGAGCCAAGGCTCATTGCACATGGAGCATGAGTAAACCCTCATTGCACATGAAGCACGAGTAAACCCTCGTTACACTTGAATTATCATGAGTCAACACTCATTGCACATGACGTATCATGATACTATACTTTACCCAATGCATTGAAGCGCTATAAGGGCGCACCCTTCTTAAACATTTCATTTCATGCATAAGTGTGCCACATGGATCATAAAACAAGGATTCATAAAACATAATCATTTATTCCACGATGAAGAAATGTGGAATTCAGACATGAAACTTTACAATCAATATGTAAATGTGCATAAAGGTGAATACCCTTGATGGAGAAATGGGCATGGTATTCACTACACAAAGACATTGGCTTAGAAAATCAGTGTGATTTCGGCAGCATAACGGCGTGACATAAGAATTCATAAAAAAGGTTGATGAGAGAGAAAGGGTTTGTTCATCATATTTACATGTAATGGACAGTAATGAGGTCATATATATACATGTCCCAACAATTGAAATGGAATTTATATTCATGATACAAAATTATTGCTTGAATGTAAAAGAAGAGAGAGAAGTTCCTTTCGGAATTTCGGCATAGTAACGGGTGTACATGGGAGGCATTTAATGAGAGAGAAAGGGTTCTACCATCATTCAAACAATAAGAGAGAAGTATGGGGGAGGGGAGAAGCCATACCACAACATTCATAATTGAAATTAAAAGGGAAATACAACTTGAAAAAATTTGACAAAAATGAGAAAGGAAGAAAAAGCCCTTACTTGGAAGTGTGCTTCCAAAGGCTAGAGAGAGGCATGTGAGAGGCTTCTTTGGAGCTAGAGGAACCTTGAAAGGATTCTAGTGAGAGTAGGGAAGAGGTTGGACTAACTCCAAGGGCTTTGAGTGGGGAGGAAGTGGGAGCTTGGGTGGGTTTATATAGGAAAGGTGAGGGAATTCTTTATTATTTAGGTTTGGGACCCCTTATATTAAAATAGTCCAAACCACAAACCATACCATGGTATTTGCCCATGGTTTCTGAAAAAGGAAAGAGGAAACCAATATTTTAATAGGACAAGGTCTGAACTTATAAAAAAATTAGGGTTGCTTATGTGGAGGTGAGTCACACTCCCATGGAAATTAATTTAAAAAGGCAAAGTGTTGAATAAGTCTTGAGGGCTCCATTAATGCTTTGAAAAGTAAGTCAAAAAACACCCAAAACCTCATTATTTTAATGATAAAACACATATTGTCCCAACATAAGGATTATGGTATTTTATTACATCACCATTGGGTCATTATGATGTCATAAAACACATTATATATTTAAATGATATTTAATTTTTACCCAAAAATTTGACTGTCTCAGAAAATTATGAAAAATTCACCGTTGGATAATTTAGACATCCTGATTCCAGAAATAATATTTATTTTATCTAAATAATTTTCTAAATATGTGAATTTTCACTTTTAAAATAAAAACAGACATTTATAAAAAATTCACAGGTTTTGACAGAAATGGCTTTCAAACCTTAATAAAATTTTTAATTTCATTCATAAAATTATAAGATCATTTATATTTAATAAAAATTAATTTAATATTAATAATAATATTTTATTAAAATATTTTTTAATTCAAAAATATTTTAATTTGATAAAATATAAATCTTAATTAAATAATAACTAAAAACACTATTTGTACTTTAAAAATTAATTACAATGTATCAAAAATGACTAGAAATTATATTCATTATTATATACAGAAATAATGTACATGAACATGGTGCTACTTATTTGTTACATAACCCCTTAAAATAGCCACATAAGACCTAAGGGAAAGGTGCGCAATGGTGACAGACTCTTGGGGTGGCTCGGATAACATCGCTCGAGTGGTAATTTCGATCAACTTCCACTTTTCCCGTAGACGATCACGTTCGATCTAGACTTGATGAAGCTCAGCTTGGGCTTGGTCAAGGGCGAAGCCCAAAGACGCCACCTATTTTCAGAGCTCCATCAAATGGGCTTCGTAAGGGGAAATTATACTGGATCAGGCCATCGCTTCCTTTGTCTGAGTAGAAATGGGTTCGTTAAAGCCTTATATTTATACTACTTAGATGATAACTGTTCAACGACTATAAAAGTAACGGTCACAAATCGTAATGTAAAACTAAAGAAGTTGACATCTTATAAAAAAAAATTCACAAGGAAACATTTAACTGGATCAAGAGGGATTTTCCATTAATGAAACATTGGGTCGTTACAACAACAGTCCTTGGATGTGTGAATTTAAGGGAACAAGAAGTACCCTTTTATAAGAGAGGTGAGGTCTCTTAAGGAAAAGAATGAAATATTATTTTACAATACAATTATTTTCGGTTTCAAATGTCTCCAAAAAGATTTATATAAACACTATGGTGGGGATGGGTCGAAAACCTCTCAACCAATAGGTTTTAGATAGGGTATAGTCACCATATTAACCTAATCTTTTCGATTTAACACTAAGTTATATATTTCAACATTTACCATGTCTCATTGTATTTCTATATTATATGGTTAATCAACATATTATAATAAGACAAGGGAAACCCAAGTGGTTAATAATTAAAATATATAACCGTATCTATGTACTTCATCCAAACCATAGATTTTTATAAATATTATATCAATTAATAAGACAGTATTTGTTTTAAAATTCAATTATGTCAATTTTGACACTATATAGTATGTGTTTTTTGTGAAAACCATAATAGCGTGATTACATCAAAAAAATTAAACCATCCTAACATGTCATATTAACTTCTACATTATGTGTAATTCATCAAAAGACTCAAATTATATTTATTTGGATATTTATAATATCAAATATTTTAATATTTCATTAATAAGCTAATTACTGCATCATCATTGTGTCATAATTAAATTAAATTATTTAATGTCTTAAAGTTATAAATAAAATACCATTATGTAGTAAATTTTTTTAGATTTCTATTGAACATTTATATTGTGTGTAACCTTATATTAAAAAATGGTTTATTTATTAAACATTGAATTTAACTCTTTTAACTCTTCTTGAAATAAAACAATAATAAATGTTCTAATATAATCCAAGTGGGCAATGGGGATCCTATTTCATTTCTAAGGTTTTTTTAGTTGAATTAAACTTATCCAATTTAATTAGGACATGTGTTAGGGTAATTATGATATCATTTTTACACTTAATTACTCTATTTACTTTTAACCGTGGTAAATAAAAGTCAATCATACTATTCACCAAAAAAATTAATCTTATTGAACCACAATTTACAGTCTAATATTACTCATGTCTCTCAGATTTTTTAAATTCAACTCACCGAAGTGGTAAAATTAGGTTTTTTTGCAAATTTTCAAATGCCACAAGTAGGTGGGTAAAAAGACGGTAAAAAGTTCAATAAAATTATATATATATATATATATATAATTATTATAAAAGGACTAAAATGAATTACATTGAACATATAAAGGTATTATGTATCTATTTTGACCTAAAATAAATTAACAAAACAAATAATTATTTAAATAAAATATCAGTTTTAAACAATAACACAATGTTTTTGACTATTCATCAAAAATTGAAAATTATAAGAAAAATATCAAAACATAACCACAAACTATTTTTGATATTCTGAATCCAATAAAGAATTCCATTTTGAAAATTAAAATTTATAAAATTTCAAAAATTGGGTATTAATATTCATAAAGGAATCTTTGATTGGTCGTGGTGTCTTAAAACTCCTAGTTGCATACAATGCATGCTACTGCATTATTCAAAGGGAACACACCATGGATGCTAGGGGGGTTACATTCTACCCTCAATAAAATATGATCATCCTAAAAATTTCCATAATATTATTGCATAAAAGTATTTGGGTGGTTCTTCTTTATAATTTCCTCTAGTTACCACATTGCCTCTTCCATCATATGGTGTCTCCATAGAAATTTCACCAGACAAGTCATACAGTTTCTCAGCACTTGTCCTCTAGTATCATGAATCTTGAGAGGATCTTCAAAAATAAAATAGATCAGGTTCTAGTTAAATTTCATCATTGGTGAGTAAATGTGTTGTGTCAGGCATCTTTTTTCACAACAGAGATACATGGAACACATCATTAACTTTTGAGAGACTTGGAGACATTTCCAAATGATAAGCTACAACTCCAATTCATTATATAATTTCCAATGGGATGATGTATCTGGGACTCAATTTACCCTTCCAACTGAATAGTATAACACATTTCCATCTAGAAACCATCAATAAAAACAAGATCTCATACTTGAAATTCTAAATCCTTCTTAAAATTATCAGCATAGATCTTTTTCCAACATTGGGTTTCTTTGATATGGGATTGGATATTCATCATTTTTCCATTGTTTCCTTAATAAGTTCTAGGCCTATGAATTTTCTTTCACCAACATCTTCTCAACATGTCAGTGTGTGACATCTCTTTCCATATAACGCTTTATATGGTGCCATCTAAATACTTGAATGGAAGCTTATATTATATAAAAATTATATCGACGGTAAATATTGATCCCACATAACTAGAATGTCATGTGATCATGATGTCAACATGTATTCTAAGGATTGAATAGTCTGTTCTTATTTTCCATCAGTTTGAGGGTGGTAGGTAGTGCTCAATGAATGTTCAGCATCCAAGGTCTTATGAAGACCATTCCAAAATCTTGATGTTAAACAGGGATCGTGATCAGAAAAATCAATAGGGGTACACCATGGAGTCTTTCAACTTCATTAATATATTGACTTTCCAGACGTCCAAGTGGAAAATCTTATATTATAGCAAGAAAAACTGTTGACTTGGTAAGGCGATCAACAATGATCCATATTGCATCATTACTTATAAGAGTCTTTGGTAGCCCCATGACAAAGTCCCTCATAATATTATCCCATTTCCACTCAAGTATGGGGAGAGGCTGCATGTCTCCTCTAGGTTGTTTCCTTCATGCTTTCACATGTTGAAAAATCGTACAACTTGCCAGAAAATCAGTGATATCCCTCTTTATGTTTTCCCACAAAAAATGTTCCAACAAATTTAAATACATCTTGGTGCTCCCAGGGTGTATAGAAAAATTGGAGCTATGAACATCATACAAAAATTTCTTTTTTCGATCAGGTATGTTAGGAAGACAATGTCTCTTCATAAATTTCAAAATTCCATCTTCATATATGAAGTCACTCAGTCTAACATCATTCAAAACTTTATAAATCTTTTGAAATTCCTAACAATCCGGTCGAGAACTTTTAATCCTTTGTATTAAAGAAGGTTTAGCAACCATTTAAAAAAGCATTGATGTTTCACCATCCATGGTTACTCCCATATCCATCTTTACTAGATCTATATATATAGGATCCTTTTCATCTCTCATCTTGTTCCAAACTCCATGATCCTTTCTACTCAAACCATCTTCCACCTAATTTGCTTTCCTCGGCTGGTAGTGTGTAGTGAAATAATAATCTGTGTATAGTTCAAGAAATCACCTCTGCCTCATATTGAGATATTTTTTTGGAAAAATATATTTCAACCTCTTTTGATGTGTATAAAACTCACATTTTTTACCATAGAGATAGTGTCTCCATATTTTCAGAGCAATGATTACAGATGACAACTCTAGATCATGAGTGGGATAGTTTTGTTTCAGAATTTTTAGTTGTAGTGATGCATAGGCCATAACACTATCATTCAACATAAGGACATAACCATGTCCATTCTTTGAAGCATCACTATAAAAAACAAACCCATAATTCCTATATGGTAGTGTCGAGATAGGGTAATTAACTACTCTTCTCTACAGTTCTTAAATACATTCTTCACACTCTTTTATCTAATCAAATTTAACCCATTTACGTGTGAGCTTGGGTAATGGGTTAGACAACTGGGAAAAATTCTCTGAGAAACATCGATAATAACCTACTAAACCTATAAAACTGTGTACCTCATTTATACTCTTCTATACCGACCATTCAAGGAATGCCTTTGTATTTGAAGGATCAACAGATATTCCATCCTTTGAGAAAATATGGCAAAGAAAAAAAAATCACTTCAAGCAAGAATTGACACTTGTTAAACATTATATATAATTCATTTCTTTTGAGGGTTTTGATAATAGTGCGCAACTGATTTTTTAGATCCTCATAGATTTTTGAGAATTTCCAAGATATCATCAATAAATTCCTCTACAGAGTCATCATGATATTCCATGAAAACTCTATTCTTTATATCCATGAAGGCATAGGGTTCATTATTCAATCCAAAAGGCATTACAATAAACTCGTAATGCTCGTACCTGATACGAAATGAAGTTTCCGTAATTTCTTCTTCATCACACACAACTATTGATATCTAGATCGAAGGTCAATCTTTTAAAAATATTGATCTCTTAGAAGCCGGTCGAATAAATAATCAATCCAAGGTAAGGGATACATGTTCTGTATTGTTATAGAATTTATCCCCATGTAGTCAATGAAGAACCTTGTAGATCTGTCTTTCTTATTTACAAAATGGATAGGGGCTCCCCAAAGAGAAAAACTAGGGTGAATAAATCCATTATTACTCAATTCATCTAGTTGTTTCTTTAGTTCCACTAATTCCACAGTGGCCATTCTATAAGGGGTCTTCAATATGGGCCTTGAACCAGGAATTAAATCAATGGAAAATACAATTTCTCATTCCGGAGAATATCTAGTTAAATCTTTTGGAGACATGTCAACATGTTCTTGCACAATTGGTATGTCCCCTTTTCAATTATTATTTTCCTTACTAATAGTTATTTCATTCTCTTTATCAAAAATAATTAAATTTAGTAGTGGTACTGGGGGTGGATCTAGATAAGAATAAAAAGGTGAAATTTATACCCTAAAGATAAGGTACTCCTTATCATCTTAAAAAATTGTATCCTCCTTCATCATACAATAAATTTTCCCATCATGGTCCAAAGTCCAATCCATGCAGAGGATTATTTAAAATTCAATCATGGGTGTGATGACGATATTAGAAGATAAAGAGAATTTATATGCCCTAATGTGAACTTATTCACAAATCTTTGTTGTGATGATAATTCCCTTAGGAGTTTTGACTACCAACTCCCTTGTTAATTCAAATTGAAAATATCTAATTTTCTTAGTAAATTAGGAAGATATAGAACAATTTGATGATCTAGAATCATATAAATCACTGGGTAAACTTGAAGAAACCATTAAATTTCCCCCCACTATGTATTTTGGAGCTTCAACTTCAGCAGTAGCGATCACATAATCATTGGATTTCTCCCTTGGAATTTTTGGGGTATGTTTCCTTGTAACTTATGACATTCAATTGAAATATTCCACTTTTCCCTACAATCGTAAAATAAAACATTGACAACCACTTTCTTCCCCTTACAATCACGAGCTTGGTGGCTTTTTTCACCACATTTGTTATAGACTGTCCTTACCTTCAAGAATGAACTAGGGTGTTTCTTCCCACATTTACCACATGATGGATTTTAAACATTTCCCTTCTACCCATTATTTACATTTCCAGTGTGTTCTGAAGATCTCGTTTTCCCTTGTTTTGCTTTAATATCTTAAGACATAAGGAATTCTTTTTCTGTCTCGATAGTGATTGAGACAATATCTTCATATGTTGAGAAGGATTATGAGACTAATGCTCAATGGGTAAATGGTTTTAACCCATCAGATAATTGAAAAATCATACTCCTTGGGTTACATACATAATATGATGCATTCCCTGATATCCTTGAAAAGTTAGCCTCATACTTTCTGACATTCTCATCTTCATTTTGCCTGAGACTCATAAATTGTCTTTCGATATCCACTCGAAGGTCATGATGAATTTATTTTTCTATGAAAATTTATTTAAAATCTCTCCATTCCATGTTTTATACTTATTCATCTTCCTTTGTGTTTTGGATTAATGGCCATCATTGATCTGTATATCCCTTAAGGCGATAAACATCCATGACAACTTTTTCCCTTTTGCTACTCCCCAAATCATGAAATATTTTTTCTAAGTAATTTATCCATTTCTCATCTACTAATGGAATTGTAGTCCCATTTGATGTTGGTGGCTCTATTCTCATGAAGCGGTCTAACATTGATCCTCCCCATTGTGGATCAGTGTTCTCAATATGGGAAAGGTTATTATTCCTAACTTGAGTGAGTTGTCCCAGAATGGTGATAAGATTATCAGCACCAGTTGCTTCACCAGCTCCACAATAATTATCTTGAGTAAGAGGGAAATACGTACATGGATTACATGTGTTGATACGGTTTCCATTCATTCAACCAGGTGTCATTTCTATACAATGTCGTGCACTAGATTATTTTATGAATTGCAATACATAATTTCGAACCTTTAAAATAGTTAACATAAATTGAAAAATTTATGAATATAATCCATAATCATAAATATGTTTTCTTTGAGGATTTATATACTCATAAAACCTTCATAATGGTTTTTAATGAAATTTTGAATTATCCTAAGCATATCCCCCGAGGAGTGTCTTTCCCAAGAGTTTAGTAAGCCCCGTTGTGGTGCAGCTGTTCCAATTAAAGACTATCTCAAAGCGTTGTTTTTGGGTTTTACCCCTAGGTACATCTGTTCTCGATATTCCTCTACCTACTTGAATCCAAACCGTGAAGTATTGCTTAGAAATCTCACAAAATATCTATAGTACCAAAATTCTAGGATGTTCATCTATACTAATCATCAATGTCTATCTTAGGGTAGTGTTCTATAATAATAGTTTTTATAATTCTAATTTACATGGATTTTACTAAAATTACTCTGAATCCAATTATAACACCCCGACCTTAGTTACATAGAGTTAATGCATTATTACATAACATTGGCATGATACAAGGAATCATGTCCCAAAATACAGATCAGTTTAGTAGCCTTGGAAGTATTAGATACATTCGTTAGTTTTATATTACATCATAAAATAAAAACATCAACAACATTTTGTTCCCTTTTGAACCCACTTGTATCCATAGCTTCTCCCTACAGGTCAACAATAAATTACTTCTTCACATCCTATTAAAAAAAATAGAGGGGTGAGATCATATGCTCACTAAGGATAATAATATAGAGGAAACATTCATAAATATGCATAAACATTTAAGGAAATGTATAATACTAAAACAAAAGCATTTTAAACTTAAACATCAGAATAATATAGCAAATATAAAATCATATAAATCAATTTAATCATTCACATAGATATTTTACTAGTCGAATAATCACATGAAATATCAATAGCCACTTTCATAATGATGTAATGAAAAATGCCAGACTTCATAACCACATAGGAAATACCTTGTGCCAAGACTACAAATATGATTTTTATTAGGGCCTTGTTCCAAGTCAATAGTTTGTCTCATGAAACCTACAGATGCATCGAGGAGCTATAGCGGGCTCCACCTCATACTTCCTAATTCTAATTTATTTCACATATGAAAAGGATTAAACCTAACATATACATTCCTATTGAACAATTCATACGAAATGTCAATAATTTATCTATAAACCATGAATGGTGTAAAAATAACACATCCACAGTCAAACATATTACAAAACCTTCAATACAATATCGAAGATTGCTATCATAATAAATCAAATTCAAACATGATTAAATTCCATCAAAGGATGTTGACATAGATGAAATGAAAATTATTTTAAATAAATACTTCATTGTATTTTGAAATCATTTAAAATTCAAATAATTATAAATGAAAACATTTATTTTGAGAAAATTCTTTTAATCTTGTATGGAAAGCTTAGATGATGACATAATGGTGGAAAATCGCCACACCTGTCGTATAAGTAAAAAATATATATTCTTACTATAATATTTTCGAAAATGTCATAAAGTACATTATTTGGAAAATGAATGAAGGATTCCATTCAAAGAATTTAATAAGAAGTCAAAAAAGGGTATAAATGACATTAACCAAAAGTCTACAAAATAGTAAAAATGTTTTGAATTACTTTTTTTAGAAACATTGATGTGGATATTAAAGAGGTCCTAGTAGATATTTACATAAAAACTACTCCGGATAATAAAGCTATTGTGATATTAACCCCTGACTTTGTAAATTTCATTAGATGATGGTATGTTAAACTTCTTTATCATGGTTAACAAATTGTTATCAAATTATTCAAGAACTGTGTACAAAAATTTGATATCATATATGATCCCCTAAAACTGATTTGTTAAAAATATTTCAGTAGTATCATCATTTCCGGTGTTAACTGATTCGTTTTCCTTTATATGCATGGTTAGGTAATCCATGTATGTTATGGATAGGATATTTTTAATTCATATACGTAATGATATTATGATCATAAAAATTATTTTTAATCACAAAAATAAAATTATTCTTGAATGATTAAAATGGGGATTTAATCTCATCGCGTTCATGGAGACGGTAATCTGTACGTACGCACGGGCGACAATATCATTATATTGATGGTGAAATCGTATGTAATTGTCTGGTATATCATATATAAAGAGTCATTAAAATGTTATATTTATTATTTTCATTAGTTATACTCATTATTATAAAAATCCAAATAATGAAGTGTTTGAATAACCAACAACACCACGACGTGGAGTCAGTAAGTTGTACGTACGCATGTATAGTGACTTTGTCTTTTATATGATGGATAGGATAATGAATATGGTTGTGAAATTTCTATAAAAACATCATGGTATACATAATACACTTGAATTATTATTTTATAATGGAAACAACAATGAAAAAGGATGTGGAAGAAGAAATGAACTTGAAAGAGTTGATGAAATATTTACCTCTTCATTGGGTTATTACTTTTGATTTGATGAATAGGGCTCCATAATTTGGCTTTATGACTAGTGTATGGCCTCTATGATGAAGTTAATATTGTTGGTAGGAAATTTGGTTAGGTTTTGTCAAGGCAAAATGGATTTGGAGGTGTTAAATTAAGAGAAGGGGATATACCAATTTATAAGAGAGGTGAGGATCACTTTAGGAAAAGCTTGAAATACTATTTAATAATAAAATATTATTCAGTTTATAATGGCTCAAAAATGACTTATTTATGGTCTATGGTGGGTATGGGTTTAAAACCTCTCAACCAATAGGTTTTATATAGGTTTAGGTCACCATATAAACCTTATATTTTAGATTTAACTCTTAGTAAAATAATTTGACATTTACCATGTCTCTTTGTATTTTTATATTATATGGTTATTAAAAATACTCTAACAAGACAAGAGAACCTCAACTGGTTCAATATTAATATATATAACCTTTTCTAAGTTCTCTGGACAATCCATTGATTTTTAGGAATATTATATCAATAAAAAATATAGTTTTTGATTTAAAACCCCAATTAGGTCAATTTCGACACTATTTGATATTTGTTTTTTCTGAAACTCATAACAGCATGATTACATCAAAAAAACATTATATAATCATCCATAACATGTAATGATAACCTAAAAATTAATTTAATTCATCAAAAATCTCAAATTACATTTATTTGGATATTTATAGTATCAAATAATTTTATATTTCATTAATTTGGTAATTGATGCATCATCATTGTGCCACAAATAAATTAAATTATATAATTCATAAAAATGATAAACAAAATAACATTATTTAGGATCAATTTTTAGCTTTCTGATGAATATTTATTGTCAAATTTGTATTAGGTGTAACCTTATATTAATAAGTGGTCTAGTTATTAATCATTGAATTTAACTCTTCTAACTCTTCTTTGAATAAAATAATAATAAATGTTGAAATCTATTCTAAGTGGACCAAATGGGGATCATATATTATTCTTATGGTTGTTTTGGGTCAAATTACACTTATCCAATAGAATTAGGACATATGTTAGGGTAATTATTATATCATTATTACCCTTAATTACCCTATTTACTTTTTATTGTGATAAATAAAAGTCAAAAGTAATTATTCGCCAAAAATTATTTTCAACTTATTGAACAACATTTTACTTACTGTTATCTATCATGTCTCCCGGTTTTTTGAAATTCAACTCATAGAAGTGGTAAAATAATGTTTTATGAAAAATTTCAAATGCCTCAAGAAGGTGGGTAAAAAGACGGTAAAAAGTAGAATAAAATTATATATATATATCCTTATTATAAAATGAATCCAATGAATTAAATTGAACATATATAGGTAAGATGTATGTATTTGGAACTTAAATAAATTAAAATAAAATATATAATTTTTTAAATAACTAGTCAATTATGAACAATAATGTCGTGTTTTTGACTATTCATCCAAAATTTAAAGTTCTCAGAAAAAATACAAAAAATTAACCCTAAGATAATTTTGATATTCTGAATCAAAAAATGAAGTCCATTTTGAAAATTAAAATTTATAAATTTTAAAAAATTGAGTATTTTTATTCATAACGGCTACTTATTTTGGTCATGGTTGTAACAGCCCGAGATTTTATGAAAAATATTCTTTTTTATTTCACTAATGTCTTGTGTTGTACGCTACACCAAAAGGAGCTTGCACAACACGCATCCTTGACTTGCCTTGCATTACACGCAATCACGACCTTCCTCGATAGCCTGTGTAATACGCAATACTGAGTTTCACTAAACAACAATATGCTATTAAAATATTATTAAAACTAGCCGTTATGAAAAGTAATAGCCACTTTTTAAAACTCTGTAAATCTTATTTTTCAAAATGAACTTCATTTTTGGATTCGGAGTATCGAATTTAGCCTAAGGTGAAATTTTGGTACTTTTCGGATAACTTTCATATTCTGATGAATAGTGAAAATTACTAAATTATAATTAAAAACAACTTTTTTTAATCGAAATAATTAATAGTGATAAATTATTAATTTGAGTGGTTTTAATGTATATTTAGAATATATTTTTACAATTTAATACAATGTTGGTCATTGGTTGTAATTTCACATTTAAACCAGACATAATCAAGTGTCAATCTTTTGATATATATTGTTTCCTAAAAACACTCTATTTATTTTAACAGAGGGATTTAATTATAAAATAAATTAATGCAACTTCTATGTTATGAATTTGGTAAAATAGATTTCATTTTTGAATTCGGAATATGAAATATAGCTTAGGATGAAATTTTGGCATTGTTCTGAAAAACATCAATTTTTGATGAATAGTGAAACTACTAAGTGGTAGTTAAAAAAACTGAATTTTTCATAAAACTTAATTTTGCCGCTTCTGTGAATGGAATTTTGAAAATCCGAGAGACACGGTTAATATCAAGGACTAAAATGTAGTTCAATGAGATGAAAATAATTTTTTGGTGAATAGTAACTTTTTACTTTTTTTACCGCGGTTAATAGTAAATAGGGTAACTAAGGGTAAATATGATATTACTATTACCCTAAAACATGTCCTAATTCAATTGGACAAGTGTAATTCGACCAGAAACAATCTTAGGAATAAAATATGACCATTTAGGCCCACTTGGATTAGATTAGGACATTTATTATTAATTTATTTAAAGAAGGGTTAAAATAGTTAAAATCAAAGTTTAATAAGTAAATCATTTTTAATATGGGTTTATACATAATATAAATTCGATTGTAAATATTAATTAGAAAGCTAAAAAGGTTTCCTACATGATGGTATTTTATTTGTAATTTTTAGACATCAAATAATTTAATTTATTTAGGACACAACGATGATGCAGTAATTATCTTTTTAATAAAATATTGACATAATTGATGTTATAAGCACCAAAATAAATGTAATTTGAGATTTTTTATGAATTCCACTAATTTTCTAGGTTACTATGATATATTAATGTTTATTTAATCAACTTGTTTCGAACATTTAATTCTGTTATGACTTTCACAAAAATCATATATCAAATAGTGTCAAAATTGACACAAAATAGTTTTTAAATCAAATATTATATTATTAATTGTTATTTTATTCCTAAAAATCTAAGGTTCGGCCCAATGACTTAGATAAGGATATATATATTAATAATAAACAATTTGGGGTTCGTTTGGCATGTTATAGTAAGTGTATTAACCATATAGTGAAAGAAAACAAAAAGACACGGTAAAAGTTAAATTATTTAACTTAGAGTTAAATCTAATTGATAAGGTTTAAAATAATATCCAAACATTTCTAAATATGATTGGTTGATGAGATTACAACCCTATCTCATCTAATCTTCGAATATGAGTCATTTTTGGAGATTTTTAAGTGGGGTTAGATTTATTATAAAGTAATATTTTTAAGAATTCCTAAGGTGCCCCTCTCCTCCCCTATAAAAGGACACCTCCTCCCCCTCCTCCTCACACCAATTTGAGCACTCAAGATCGGCCAACCCCTGCCAAAATCTCTTCTCCACTTCCCTAGCAACATCCTAGAGGTTCTGGTATTCCTCAAAGACCAATTCTAGTTCCCTAAGAGGAGGTCTCAAAGAGGCACTTCAAAGAAGAGGTAATTACCGTTACCAATTCTTTCATCTTTATTTCTTCTTCCACTTCTTCTTCTTAGGTTGTTTCATTATGAAGTAATAACATCAGTATCACTCATATACTGATATGTTATTATAAGTATGAAACAACCCTATTTCACCATCTATCCATCCTACGGAAAAAGAAATCACCGCGCGTGCGTACGTACGGAATACCGTCTCCACGCCGTGGTGTAATCTATTTTCCACCACCACCTTACATGGATGGGTATAATGGTGTAAATAATAACTATACATAGTTATTACAACATCATATTGATTCTGATATATTGTATAATCCACTCCAATTCAATTCAATATTTATAGAAATGATATCATCACTCGTGCGTACGTACGGACTACCGTCTCCACGACGCGATGAGATTCATTCTCCATGTTAACCATTTAAGAATGATTATAATGTATATATAATAAATAATAATGAAATATATGAAATTATAAAGCTATTGGATTTATGTATATATATACATATGTATGTCATCTACTTACTTCCATTTCAAGACAATAAGGAAAGAAAAACAACGTTCATGCGTACGTACGGACTACCGTCTCCATGAACGGTGTTTTTCATTTTATTTATCTATCTATTATATATATATATATAATGAATATATATGATATATAAATCATATTTTATATTCTGGAAGTAATTAAATCATGAAATAGGTAATAATGATGTCAAGAACAACAAGTCAAAACACCTACGATAAATGAAACGATTTTACCCAAAACGCTTCTTTAACATGGAATTTACAAAAGAACGGGAAATATAATGTCATAAGTGAACCATATATGATATCATAACAATGAATATGATTCTGGAATAAGTCAATAACATGATTTAAATCATTATACAGGAGGTTTGGACACTTACAAAGCAAGTCGGACATAAGGTAAGGGAAATATCACAATCTCATTTTTATCCGAGATTGTTTATACTTTGAAATTTACTGGGGTGTATTTTATTATCCACATCCATGTTTCCTCAATATGTAATATTATTTCCATCCACCTACAATTGTTTAAATCCAATTTTACCCTTCGATGAGTTTTTAGTAAAGGATATGAAAGGAATCTTTTTTCGTTTTTCGTACGAGGTACTTTTTGACTTTTCCGACAAAAGTACGAAGAATGTTTTTTTAACTTAAACGGAACGAACGGATTTTTATGGTTTTATAAAGCCTTATTTTCATGATGCTTCCTCCAAAAGATTTCATGACTATTTTTAATAAAATCACTTTCTTTTAAAATTGCATGATGTTTTGTGAAAAGAAATTGATTTTGAAGAAGAAAGGATATTTTCCTCAAGAATTCATTTCAAGTGTTTTATCAAAATTATTTTCCATCTAAGATAATAAAGGGTTCTGTTTCTATCAATATTTTTACATTGATTTGACTATGTTGTGATGGAATTATGTTTATGAATTCCTTTATCTTATATGAATGGTTTTATGATGTCATGTTGTTTAAGAATCCCATTTTTATTACATGGGTTATGAAATGATGTATGATTTATGATTTTGTGGCACACATAAGAATGGTATCATTATGAGATGGGTGGGACCTATATCTCCCTCCAATTCATTGGGTAAAGATTTTATATCTCATGAGATAGACAAGGCTGGAATGGTAGGTTATACCGGTTCAGTGAAACAGGACTGAAACGAGGGTTACTCGATTCAGAAAGGGACTTTGTCCACTAAGATAGTCTTGACAATGAGTCTTGACTAACAAGAAATGATTCTCTATGATTATGTGTGAATGCCACAAAGTTTCATGTTTTAAGTTATGATTATTGTGATTACATTTCACTGCCATGATTTACCCCATGTTATGAAATTATGATCTCTTTTGCAGGTTAATATTTTTCAAAAGTTATGTGCTTATGTATATGATGTGATTGATATTTCTTTTGTTTACCCTTACTGAGCATTTGAGCTCTCCCTTTTATGTTTTCTTTTCCCCAGGATATAAAGAAAGGTTTTAGGTAAAAAAAAAGGAAGATCTTTATGGGAGATTTTGAAGATCTTTCACCATGATTAGAAGATTATATTCCGAGTTTCCAAAGACACTAAACTATTACGATCCTTGTGTGTGTGTGTTTTTGTTATGTACTAAGTATTCCGCAAAAGTAATGTAATGTCCATGTACGATAAGCTTCAGGTCTCTACAGTTGGTATCAGAGGAAAGGTTTAGTCAACCTTTGGAAACTAGGATGCGAAAACGTTAGTGAGATCCCTAGAGATATTTATAAGGTATGTCTAGGGATGCCCCTAAGGATAAGTATACGTATAGGATATAGTCCTAGAACTATAGTAACGATATTAGATTAAACCAAAGATGTTAGATATTTAAGTTACTCCCCCTTTATTATGATTTTTGCCTCTCACACTATTCTTTTTGGGTTTTAGAAAATGGATGGAAACAAGGTGATTCACGATAATGGAGGAAATGATGGACAATGGAATGATATTATTCATGAGCAAACAAATGAAATGGGATTTGGAAGTCCAAACATCA
The DNA here is from genome assembly GCA_963277665.1 of Viscum album. NCBI lineage: Eukaryota > Viridiplantae > Streptophyta > Magnoliopsida > Santalales > Viscaceae > Viscum > Viscum album. The sequence continues at coordinate 2,129,134,971 of OY728152.1, read as the reverse complement.
TTATTATGCCGAATCAGCAATCTCATAATATGATCAATAAAGTAAAATTTGGTAAGTTTCCTGACTCGGCTAATAAGAGAAAGATGGAGTTTCATGATAATCATAGAGGAAAGAAAGTTCAATTTCCCCTATGTAAAACATGTGGGAAGAGGCATCAAGGAGAATTTTTCAAAGGAACTGGAAGATGCTTTGGGTGTGGAAAAGAAGGACACAAAGCCAGTAAGTGCAAAGGAAAAGGTTTAGTTAACACCAGGGATGAGGATAATGGTATTTCTACGACTTCAACAATGGTTAAATGTTTTAAATGTGGAATGTACGTGCATTATGCAAACCAATGCCCTAAGGGAAAGTCTCATGAAGATAATCAGTATGGTCGTATGGGAAGTATTTATGTGGATGATGATGAAGAGACTACCAATGATATGTGAGATGAAAGAATTGTTGAAGCTCGGTCAATGGTTTAAGAATGTAGTGGAATGATTACATGTTTATCATGTGTAATGTTGTATAAGTAATCTCATGGTACTATGGAATAAAGAGACATGTAAGGATTGTTACATTGTTGTCTGATTAATGTTACCAGTATCCCTGAAAGGTTATTCAGATATTTTTGGAATGTAGATGATATACGCATAATGAAGGGATAAGGAGAAAATGAAATGTTTGACAGTATTCATGAGCTCATGATTGATATAAGGACTAAGTGATATCATGGTTTGAGTATATAGAATTTTGAGGATTTTGGTATGTGGAAAGTGTTAACTTTTAACTGCACTCATGTTTTCACTAAGGTATTCAAGAGAATACACGATTAAGGACTTTGAATGTTTGGAATGTGACCAACAAGTCATATTTTATGATATGTGGGGATCAACGACAGTATTAAATCTCTGGTAATCATTGTCACTATATTATGAGAGTGGACTGCAGTATTATGTATAAGCCTAAAGATTAGACTGGATTATGTTGGACATAAGTTAGTATTGTTTAAGGATAGAAGATTTTCGATATTATTGATGGGACGTTATATAGTTTTGGAAAAAGGACAACCTGCAGGACGGGCGACAGCCCATCGCTTCGGACAAGGCTGTAGGAATCGAACCCACAACCGAAGTGCGACTGGCCTTTATCGCCTACCACTGACCTAGAGGAAGTCCCTGTTTAGTAGAAACTAGTTTTATTATATTAATCAGTATGATATATGAAGTATAAGTCCATTTTAGGAACCATATATGATTAATCTCACTATAGATCGACTTATGCATATAATTTTTGCTAATCTTTTGTTTGAGACAGATGGAATGACCCGTCATTCTATCACATGATCTGCTAACACTTCATGAATAACAAATTCAACTTCATTTATTTAAGAGATGAAGTGGAAATTGTTCAAGGCACGAACAACAGTGAGATTGTACCAAAATAAAGTAAGTATTTATTCTAATTCAAATATTCAACTTTAGGGAAATGATCTTGAAAACCAAAAATGTTGTCCTAGTGATCTTATACCTGATGAATAAGATGGTACCTTATATCATCACAAATCTATGGATTTGTGATTACTGGCTTTTCCATAGCCATGTTCTCTACCACTCTCCATCAGAACATGATGGTTAGATTTCTCTTCCATATCCATATTTTCACCTATGTGGAAACCCAGTGATTAGTTTATTTGGGTAATCGTTACATTTCATACTTTAGTTTTTATAGCCAAGTTTTGGTATTCCTTTTTACGATGTGGGTTTCTATAAAAGAAACTTTCGAATAGTAAACCATTTATAACCCCGACGAATTTCGAGGGCGAAATTCATTTTAAGGGGGGTAGAATGTAACAGCCCGAGATTTTATGAAAAATATTCTTTTTTATTTCACTAATGTCTTGTGTTGTACGCTACACCAAAAGGAGCTTGCACAACACGCATCCTTGACTTGCCTTTCATTACACGTAATCACGACCTTCCTCGATAGCGTGTGTAATACGCAATACTGAGTTTCACTAAACAATGATATGCTATTAAAATATTATTAAAACTAGCCGTTATGAATAGTAATAACCACTTTTTAAAACTCTGTAAATCTTATTTTTCAAAATGAACTTCATTTTTGGATTCGGAGTATCGAATTTAGCCTAAGGTGAAATTTTGGTACTTTTCGGATAACTTTCATATTCTGATGAATAGTGAAAATTAATAAATTATAATTAAAAACAACTTTTATTAATCGAAATAATTAATAGTGATAAATTATTAATTTGAGTGGTTTTAAAGTATATTTAGAATATATTTTTACAATTTAATACAATGTTGGTCATTGGTTGTAATTTCACATTTAAACCAGACATAATCAAGTGTCAATCTTTTGATATATATTGTTTCCTAAAAACACGCTATTTATTTTAACAGCGGGATTTAATTATAAAATTAATTAATTCAACTTCTATGTTATGAATTTGGTAAAATAGATTTCATTTTTGAATTCGGAATATGAAATATAGCTTAGGATGAAATTTTGGCATTGTTCTGAAAAACATCAATTTTTGATGAATAGTGAAACTACTAAGTGGTAGTTAAAAAAACTGAATTTTTCATAAAACTTAATTTTGCCGCTTTTGTGAATGGAATTTTGAAAATCCGAGAGACACGGTTAATATCAAGGACTAAAATGTGGTTCAATGAGATGAAAATAATTTTTTGGTGAATAGTAACTTTTTACTTTTTTTACCGCGGTTAATAGTAAATAGGGTAACTAAGGGTAAATATGATATTACTATTACCCTAACACATGTCCTAATTCCATTGGACAAGTGTAATTCGACCAGAAACAAACTTAGGAATAAAATATGACCATTTAGGCCCACTTGGATTAGATTAGGACAATTATTATTAATTTATTTAAAGAAGGGTTAAAATAGTTAAAATCAAAGTTTAATAAGTAACTCATTTTTAATATGGGGTTATACATAATATAAATTCGATTGTAAATATTAATTAGAAAGCTAAAAAGATTTCCTACATGATGGTATTTTATTTGTAATTTTTAGACATCAAATAATTTAATTTATTTATGACACAACGATGATGCAGTAATTATCTTTTTAATGAAATATTGACATAATTGATGTTATAAGCAACAAAATAAATGTAATTTGAGATTTTTTATGAATTCAACTAATTTTCTAGGTTACTATGATATATTAATGTTGATTTAATCAACTTGGTTCGAACATTTAATTCTGTTATGACTTTCACAAAAATCATATATCAAATAGTGTCAAAATTGACACAAAATAGTTTTTAAATCAAATATTATATTATTAATTGTTATTTTATTCCAAAAAATCTAAGGTTCGGCCAAATGACTTAGATAAGGATATATATATTAATAATAAACAATTTGGGGTTCGTTTGGCATGTTATAGTAAGTGTATTAACCATATAGTGAAAGAAAACAAAAAGACACGGTAAAGGTTAAATTATTTAACTTAGAGTTAAATCTAATTGATAAGGTTTAAAATAATATCCAAACATTTCTAAATTTGATTGGTTAATGAGATTACAAACCTATCTCATCTAATCTTCGAATATGAGTCATTTTTGGAGGTTTTTAAGTGGGGTTAGATTTATTATAAAGTAATATTTTTAAGAATTCCTAAGGTGCCCCTCTCCTCCCCTATAAAAGGACACCTCCTCCCCCTCATCCTCACACCAATTTGAGCACTCAAGATCGGCCAAACCCTGCCAAAATCTCTTCTCCACTTCCCTAGAAACATCCTAGAGGTTCTGGTCTTCCTCAAAGACGAATTCTAGTTCCCTAAGAGGAGGTCTCAAAGAGGCACTTCAAAGAAGAGGTAATTACCGTTACCAATTCTTTCATCTTTATTTCTTCTTCCACTTCTTCTTCTTAGGTTGTTTCATTATGAAGTAATAACATCAGTATCACTCATATACTGATATGTTATTATAAGTATGAAACAACCCTATTTCACCATCTATCCATCCTACGGAAAAAGAAATCACCGCGCGTGCGTACGTACGGAATACCGTCTCCACGCCGTGGTGTAATATATTTTCCACCCCCACCTTACATGGATGGGTATAATGGTGTAAAGAATAACTATACATAGTTATTACAACATCATATTGATTCTGATATATTGTATAATCCACTCCAATTCAATTCAATATTTATAGAAATGATATCATCACTCGTGCGTACGTACGGACTACCGTCTCCACGACGCGATGAGATTCATTCTCCATGTTAACCATTTAAGAATGATTATAATGTATATATAAGAAATAATAATGAAATATATGACATTATAAAGCTATTGGATTTATGTATATATATACATATGTATGTCATCTACTTACTTCCATTTCAAGACAATAAGGAAAGAAAAACAGCGTTCATGCGTACGTACGGACTACCGTCTCCATGAACGGTGTTTTTCATTTTATTTATCTATCTATTATATATATATAATGAATATATATGATATATAAATCATATTTTATATTCTTGAAGTAAGTAAATCATGAAATAGGTAATAATGATGTCAAGAACAACAAGTCAAAACATCTACGATAAATGAAAGGATTTTACCCAAAACGCTTCTTTAACATGGAATTTACAAAAGAACGGGTAATATAATGTCATAAGTGAACCGTATATGATATCATAACAATGAATATGATTCTGGAATAAGTCAATAACATGATTTAAATCATTATACAGGAGGTTTGGACACTTACAAAGCAAGTCGGACATAAGGTAAGGGAAATATCACAATCTCATTTTTATCCGAGATTGTTTATACTTTGAAATTTACTGGGGTGTATTTTATTATCCACATCCATGTTTCCTCAATATGTAATATTATTTCCATCCACCTACAATTGTTTAAATCCAATTTTACCCTTCGATGAGTTTTTAGTAAAGGATATGAAAGGAATCTTTTTTCGTTTTTCGTACGAGGTACTTTTTGACTTTTCCGACAAAAGTACGAAGAATGTTTTTTTAACTTAAACGGAACGAACGGATTTTTATGGTTTTATAAAGCCTTATTTTCATGATGCTTCCTCCAAAATATTTCATGACTATTTTTAATAAAATCTCTTTCTTTTAAAATTTCATGATGTTTTGTGAAAAGAAATTGATTTTGAAGAAGAAAGGATATTTTCCTCAAGAATTCATTTCAAGTGTTTTATCAAAATTATTTTCCATCTAAGATAATAAAGGGTTCTGTTTCTATCCATATTTTTACATTGATTTGACTATGTTGTGATGGAATTATGTTTATGAATTCCTTTATCTTATATGAATGGTTTTATGATGTCATGTTGTTTAAGAATCCCATTTTTATTACATGGGTTATGAAATGATGTATGATTTATGATTTTGTGGCACACATAAGAATGGTATCATTATGAGATGGGTGGGACCTATATCTCCCTCCAATGCATTGGGTAAAGATTTTATATCTCATGAGATAGACAGGGCTGGAATGGTAGGTTATACCGGTTCAGTGAAACAGGACTGAAACGAGGGTTACTCGATTCAGAAAGGGACTTTGTCCACTAAGATAGTCTTGACAATGAGTCTTGACTAACAAGAAATGATTCTCTATGATTATGTGTGAATGCCACAAAGTTTCATGTTTTAAGTTATGATTATTGTGATTACATTTCACTGCCATGATTTACCCCATGTTATGAAATTATGATCTCTTTTGCAGGTTAAGATTTTCCAAAAGTTATGTGCTTATGTATATGATGTGATTGATATTTCTTTTGTTTACCCTTACTGAGCATTTGAGCTCACCCTTTTATGTTTTCTTTTCCCTAGGATATAAAGAAAGGTTTTAGGTAAAAAAAAGGAAGATCTTTATGGGAGATTTTGAATATCTTTCACCACTATTAGAAGATTATATTCCGAGTTTCCAAAGACACTAAACTATTACGATCCTTGTGTGTGTGTGTGTTTGTTATGTACTAAGTATTCCGCAAAAGTAATGTAATGTCCATGTACGATAAGCTTCGGGTCTCTACAATGGTGTGTTAAAACTCCAAATTGCGTACAATGCAAGCTATTACATTATTCAAAAGGAAACGTGTCATGGAAGATTGGTGTGTTACATTATGTATTATGAGTATGAATTGTGAAATTAATTTAATGGTGAAATGCATGTTTTGAAAATGGATTTAGAGTATGAGTGTATTTATGAATGGGAATGGCCCATTGACTTGGTTGGTTTAATTATTTTGTTTTTCTTATATTATGAAAGAAAAATTTGAGAAATTTTTTATTAAAGGAAAAGGAATTTTTAAAGGGGTATTTTTTGTGTGTGTTAAATTATAAATAAATTGTCTTATACAAAAATGTGATTCCTTTTAAATGTGTTTCTTTTATTATAAATGTGATGAAATGTGTGATATGTGAACATTAACTCGAGAATGAAGAAACAACAGGTATCTAGGTGGATAGACTAGAACTGTTGTACCAATGATATGAATGTGGATTTTCCTGGTTTCACATAGCATAATTGACTATTACAACACTAACTAAACTATGAATTTGATTGATCACCACTAGAATGTTGGTTGTTTCTCCACTCTAGTGGATTATACATAAGGGAACAAGAGGTTGTGGATAATATACCAAGACATGAGGTTCTTGGGTCCCACTCTATCTAGATAAACATAGGTGATGTACCCATAGTTCTCTACTATACATTATGTGGTGTCCTCTATCAGCATACGGAGGACCACATGAGTTTGTGATATTTATTAATTTCCTTTGTCACTTAATATAGTGTTTTTGAAATGGTATTCCATAAAAGTGGACCATTTCAAAGTTTACCCAAAAAAAATTCATAGAATTATTCCACAGTAAACTCTTAATTTAAATGATCTTTCTAGATTATGTTTTTAATGATATGGAATAAAACCTTTTTATACAAGTGGAATCATACTGGGTGTTGTACCAAACCCTATATACACCTGGGGGTGTTTGTAGTTCTTGCACCTTATGTATTCTATGTAAAGAATGCTTTGTGATGGTGGTTTGGTTTGTTAGTGGACCTTTATTTTGGGATTTTGATATTTTGTCATGAGGTTGTGGCTACTCATGTTTCATGATGGTTTAATTCATGGTTTTAGTATCCTTTCTATTGTAGTACTTTTTCTGTTTGAGTAGCATTTTAAATAGTGAATCATGTGATGTTTTAAGGCTTGTTGGTAGTGTATTTTGAGGTTTGATTTATTTATGTTGTAGGTGTTTGCATGTTTTATTGTATCAGGTAAACTTTTCCCATGTATTTAATGGGATATGTTTACACTTTTGCCAACTCTTGGGGATAGTGAAGGCCCCTCGGTCCTTTCCATAAACTGGGTTGGGTGCCAAGTCGAATGGAAAACCAACAAGGATATTGAAAAAATAGTATCTGAATAGCTTCACTATTGTGGATCACCTTATTTGGGAATGAATCGAGATATACCATATCTAGGATTGTTGAGCCTAGTGTTTCTGGTTTTGAGTAGTGTGTCTGGCCTACATTCCTCATGATAGAACTGAATATTTCATTGGGAGTCAGGTTTCTAATGGTTTTCTTTGTCCCTTATGGTATGTTTGGCATTGGGAATTGAAAAACGAGTTGGCCCAATAGTTTCGATGTGCATATATATCTTGAAAACCATTTGTATTTGGAAAAATTACCCTAGAACACACTTTGTGAGGGTGGTGTTACTAGTGTATTTCTACCAACCATATATCCGAGTCACCCATCAAAAAAAGTTTCCCATTGATTTGTCATGTGTGCCTTTTTTGAGAATGTTAATTTTGAAACCTTTTTTGATTAATTGTAAACCATTATTATTCTGCAGATATGGATTGATTTCCAAAAATGGAGTGGAAGATAAATTTTTGATCTGGTTTTATGGAAGGATTAATACTCTAGATTTTTATGAAATACTCCTTGTATAATAATATTATGATTTCAATGATGGTGGATTTTTACAATTAGAATTAGTACATTCTCAAAAAATAAAAATGGTTGTGCAAAAAACAGAAATTGTTTTTCAAATGTAATTCAAGAACATGATTTAAATTTATAGAGATCAATTTTGATTGAAATGGTTTGGAATGAGGTTTTATTTTTCGTGTAGCATAAAATTTTTATGAAATGTGGTGAAACATTTTTGAATGGATGATTAGATTTTGAAAACATGTTTCATTAGAATTTTTGGGTTGAACATTTTGGTTTTGAAATGTGGAAGGATTTTTTCTTGTTAATTGGTATTCTCATAGGAGAACACATTCATTAGTATTTGTGAAGATGTTGATGTTCTGTGGAACGATATGAAGAGTTCCTGGAAGAAAAGGAGCTGGGTGCCCTATGTGACACAACAACATTCATCTTTGAGGATCATGGGACACCATTCATGTTTCAACCCTAATCATTATTACATGCATAAACATGATTTATTACATAAACATGCACTTAAGAAAACATTGAGGATCGAGAGGTATAGATTCATGGGAAATTAGGAACATTACACAAAAAATTAGAATATAAAACACAACATCTTTATTGAACACTTCTTTTACATGACCACAACATTCCTTCATATATTGAATTTCATGGGATAACATGAGGACATGCATAAGAAAAGGGTGATCTATTAATACTAGTAAGGGAGTAAACAAGCCATAATAAGAAGATTATAGTACATGTTAGGAAGTAGGCATATCAATCAAGAACAAGAGAAACATGAACATAAATTCATGATACTCCATGATTATCATAACATGGAAATGGGGCAACAACATTAACACGATATTAGAAAGATCCAAGGATCATTAAACATGAAGCAATTGTAAACCCACATTGAACATTAATTAGCATGATTAAACCCGCATTTCAATTGGCATGTCGTTAAACATGTTTTTACCAAATGAATTGGAGAACAATCAGGGCAAACCATAGTCATTTTTTCATGTATAATTAGGGGAATGGTATTCACAACACAATGAACTTGTCTTGGAAAATCACTGTGCAATTTCAGTATCATAATGGCATGACATAAGAATTCATAAGAATAGTTGACGAGATATAAATGGGCATCTCATCATATTAACATGAAATGGAAAGTTAGGGGGTAATATTGATATTTATCACAACATATGGGATGAAATTTAGATTATGGATACAAAATATATTCTTAAATGAAAATGATGAGAGATAAATCCCTTACAGATTTTCAGCATGGTAACGGGTGTACATGGCATGCATTAATGATAGAGATAAGGGTATCTCATCATTAAAACATAATAAGTGATGTATGGGTAAGGTGAAAAATCATTCCCCATATTTTGAAATTGAAATTAAAAGGGTATAGAATATAATAAAACTTGGACAAAAATGATAGAGGATTAAATCTGTTACATGGAAGTGTGATCCAATGTCTTGAGAGAGGCTTGAGATAGGCTTATAAGGTGCTTTGAATTCCATGTGATTATACTAGATAATGGATGGTAGATTATGGATGTGCTGCAAGGGTTCAGAGTAAAGAGAAGTGGGATCAGGGGTGGGTTTATATTGGAAAATATGGGTAATTCTTTATTATTTAGGTTTCGGACACAACACATTAAACTAATCAAAACCCCAAAACAACTCGTGGTTTTTTCCCATGGTTTTTGGAAAATGGGAGTGGAAAAAATTATTTTTTATGGGAAATGGGCGAGCTTATTGAAATATTAATCCTGATAATGTCAAGGTGAGACACATTCTCAATGAAATCATTTTAAAAAGATTAAATCTTTTATAAGTCTTGGAAGGCCCAATAAGGCTCCATTAAAATTATCAAACTAATTTAACAGCACATTTTTAGGTAAAATAAAAGTTTTATTAACATAACTTTTATAGTATTTTACTAAATCATTATTAGGTCATTATGATGTCATAAAACACATTATATATTTAAACGGTTTTTTATTATTAACCAAAAAAATTGACCGTCATAAAAAATTTGGAAACATTTACCGTTGGATAATTTCGACTTCTGGATTTCCAAAATATTATTCAATTTATCTAAATAATTTTGTATGTTTGTGAATTTTTATTTTTGAAATAAAATATGATATTTATCGAAAACTCATGGGTTTTGAAAAAAATGGTTTTCAAACCTTAATAAAAATTACCATTGAATTCATAAAAATTATACGATAATTTATATTAAAAAAATTAAAATTTAGTACTAATAATATTTTTTTATAAATATTAAATAATTCAAAAAATCACTAATTAATCAAAATATCTTTATAATTGAATATTAACTAAAAATACTTTTTGAGCCTTAAAAAAAATTTAAAATGTAATAATAATAAAATGAAGGTATATTATTTATTCTATAAAAAATAATTCACATAATAACAGTTCTAGGTATTTTTAAACAACCCCTTATAACATCTGAATAAGACTGAAGGGTAATGAGTGTGATTGTGACACACTGTTGGGGTAGCTCAGATAACATTGAACGGGTGGTAATCTTTATCAATGTCTACATCTTCTTTAAGAGGTTCCTTTCATTATTAATGTGTTGATGATCATCTTGGTCTTCCTCAAGATAGAAGACCATTGATACTAACTCCTTTCTATGCCCTCAAAAATGGGCATTTTCAGGAGCAGTTATACTAGATGAGGACATCACTTCCTTGGTCTTTGCAAATTAAATTTTATAAAGCCTTATATTTATACTAATCATTGGATTGTTGTTCAATGGAAATATTAGCAATGAAAAAAATTCATAATGGAATTTTAAAATAAAAAAACCTAAAACCATGGAAATGAATATGTTATATAACCATTTTATATAATAAGATATTTAATTATATTTAGAGGAAGTTTCACTAATAAAATTTCAGTTCCTTAAAATCAGCCCCATTAAGAATTTTCACACGCAAAATTTTCTTTTCCAGGACTAAAATAGATGAGGGTATCTTTGGTTCATCAATTCCTTTATTTCCCACATTTCTTTTTTAAATTATTCATTTCTCTGTAGTACCTTGATGAGGGGAATTATCTTATTTCGTAGAAATATTTTTCTACGATCTAAGATCTTTATTGGATTCTCTTCATAGGAATGTTCATTCTATAATGGTACCACTACTAGATTGAGTACATGTGAGGTGTCAATTATGTACTTCTTGAGGAGTGATACATGGAATATATCTTGTACTTGAGAAAGGATCGGTGGGAGTTCTAGTCGGTAGGCCACTACTGTAATGCGATCAAGGATATCAAAATGGTCGATGTTCCTTGTACCAAGATTTCCTTTTTTCCAAAATCCCATAACTCTCTTCAACAATGATATGGAAAGGAATATCTTGTGTCCAACATCAAGCTCTAGTTCTCACCGATGATTATCATCATAGCTCTTTTTTCAACATTGAGTAGCTTTAATGAGTTGTTGAATGGTCTGATGATTTTCCACCATTTCTTAAACAATTTCCAGACCTATGTGTTTTCCCTCAAAAACTTTTTCCAAATATATAGGTGATTTGAACCACTTCCCCTTAATGAATTCACAAAGAACCATCTGTATTGTTGATGGGAAAATATTATTTTAAGAGAACTCAACCAAAGAAAGATGTTTATCCCATATTTTTTTATTGTCTGTTGATCATGCTCTGAACATGTCCTAAAGTGTTTGGATTGTCTTATCATAGTGGCCATTAGTTTGGGGATGATAAGTCGGACTATAGTTCATCTTAGTATTCAGAGAATATTGAAGACTCTTACATAAGGTAGAGTTGAATATTAGATCTCAGTCAGATACAATAGACAGTTGTACTACATGCATCATTTCCAGTTCATTGATATATATATACACCAATTTATCCTATGATAAATCATACCAAATTTCATTGAATTCTGCAGTCTTTGTACGTCGATCCACAAAAACCTAGATAGAATTCGTTTCCATGGGATATATTCCGAAGTCTTGTGACAGAGTCCATGGTGATGTTATCCCACTTCCACGATGGTGTTGGTAATGGTTACATAATCCCATTAGATTTAGGCCTCTCATCCTTCACATTCTAACATACCAGGTACTTTTATTTAAACAACAATCTCCTTATTCATTTTATCCATCCAATAATGATATCAGATATCTCGATACATCTTTCTATATCCTAGATAAATGGAGAAATTCGAACATTGTGTATCATTGAAAAGAACATTTTTTAAAATCATAATTGATTGGACGTGTATTCATGACGAAAATCTCCATATTCCTTATTCATTAACATTTAACTCTAACGATTTCCAATTTTTTATAGATTCCACTTTCTTCTAAATTCCAACATCATCTTTTTGGGAATAATTTATCCCTTTAAAAAGAGATAGTTGAGAGAAAAAATTTGAAAGGATAGATGATGTTACCATATTTAGGATTCCCTTGTCCATCTTCATCAAAACTATGAATATTGGATCCTGTTCAATTCTCATCAATGATATAATATTTGGGTCATTTCAACATAGATAATTTTCAAGGTTGTTCACTTTCCCTTGGTGGTAATAGATTGAGCTGGCATAGACATTGATGAGATCTAACAATATTCATTGGATCAAATTCAACTCTTTCTGAGTGAATATATTATTGGGGCTACTATGATCCTTATATATTTCACACATCTCCCCAAAAAGGTAATGACCAAAAATTTTGATAAAAAAGATTTCAAAAACCAACTAAAAATCTTGTGTGGGATAGTTTTTCTCATAAACAGTCAGTTTCCTTGATGTATAGGTAACTAATTCGTTATTTTGCATCAACACAACACCCAGAACCTTCATTTAAGCATCTCTAATTACCACAAAATTTATCCACTTGTGCATAGTTTGGGCATGGTCCCAGTGATAATTCTCTAATTGAAATCCTTTAATATCTTTTCGCATTCATCAAACCAATAAAACCTAACTCCCTTCCAAGTTATTTTGTTAAGAGGGATTGACAATCATGATAAATTTACCAAAAATTGGTGATATTTTATATCTAACCCCAAGAATCTATAGATATTTGTCGCTGAATCTGGCCTCGTCAATCCCTTTATTACATTTGTCTTGGAGGGATTCACAGATATCCCATTGCTTGTGATGATATGACCCTATAATGAGACTTCCTTCAATATGAACACACACTTATTGTACATTATCATCTCCATTTTCTAGGTCTCTATTATATTTTTTATATACTCCTCATTCTCCTCCATTGTTTTGGAGTATATTAGAATATCTTCTATAAAGACTACCCCAAATTTTTGGGGTAATATCTAATGACTCTATTCATCAGGTCCATGCTGATTGTTGGAGAATTTCTGCGTCTAAAAGGCATTAATATGAATTCATAGTGCCCATATGATGTATGGAATGTATTCTTGGGGATATCCTCACCCTTCACCCTTACTTGGTAACATCCTGACTGGGGATCAACATTGATGAAGTATTGTGATCTACATAGCTAATCGAAAAATTCATCAATTCGAGGTAGAGTAATTTCGTTCATTAACGTGATTTTGTTGAGCTCACGATAGTTAATGAAAAGGTGTATTAACCCATCAATCATCTTATAGAAGAGTAATGGTGAACCCCATGGAAAAGTACATGAGCGTATAAACCCTTTATCCTAAATATCCTTTATATTTTTCTTCATCTCCTCATGCTCCGCAACAACCAACACTACTAGAAATTAAAGCTATAGCCACAGTTTTATTGGACCGTCGGTATATCTTTCTAATTGACATGATTTAATTTAATAATTGTTGCTATACCTTGTGTTTTCCTATTTGGTACTGGGGTCCCCCGATTCGCTACTCTCACTCCCGACTACTTCTCCTCCCGGCTTCTTCTCCTCCGGACGATTTATCCTCCCAGAACTCGCCTGAACGCGGTGCCCTCCTCCCAGAACATGCCTGACCGCGGCGCCCTCTTCCCTGATGACTTCTCCTTCCCGGCCTCTCCTCCCTGACCTCTACTCACTGTGGCACACTCCTCTCTGACGAACTCTCTCACCGTGGATCCATCCTCCTGACGACCTCTCTCACAGTCACACCCTCCTCCCCAAAGACCTCTCTCACTACGACACCCTCCTTTCTGACATCTTTTCACCACAGAACCCTCCTCCTTGAATACCTGTCATCGGCGCTCCCTTATCCTAGCTTCCAATCAACGCAGGTATTTTAAAAAATGGGGAAAGTATTTTTTCCCATGTATTTTTCTGATCAGTATGGTCTACTATCAAATAATCCTATTGGGATATTAGGGGTTTTTCTAAATGGGTGGTTTGAAAGAATTCCCAAATGAATATCTGGAATACTCCATGGATTTCTAGAGCCATTATGGATGATGTTTCTAATCAGATAAATCTGAAGGATGATAGTATTTATCATTTATAAATTAATACTAGTATATGTGATATACTGCCTCCTCATCTAGAAGTGGATTTTACCAAGTATGATTTCTATTATTGTGATATTTTGGTTTAGATAACAAAAATGGATTGTAAATTCACTAACAGGGATTTCTATTTACATCACAGTGGTGACCTTACATGCTTATATCCTTGGGTAGAAATTTTTGGAAAATAATTTATTTCCCCTTCTGATATGATGTTGATCTGGAAAAATTGGAAATAGAGCATACCCGTACAATGCCTCATTTAGAATACATGAATGCATTTAGCGTCACTCTGCATCTAGTGCTTAAATGTTGAAGAAACCCAAAAATATATATTCACCAATTGCAGGTTTAGTTATCAGTTATGGAATTATGTGTTGGGGTTATTTGGTGTAATCTTTAATATCCAAACCATTGAAGGGATACTCCTCTCAATATGTAGAACACCATGTAGTGATCAAATCCATTCGATTATGGTGGTCGTGATTTTTAGTGTACTTTCTTATACTTGTAGAGCAAGAAATGATATAAAATATATTAATCACAAATATTCTTTTTAGGATGTGGTTTTGGCCATTCACCCTGGAATTATGTTGTCATGTAATATTCAAATTGGGTCAATGACTAATAATTTTTTGGATATGGTTGTGTTAGGATCACTTGGTGTTCATGGGAGGGAAATGAATCCATTAGTGCTCAAATCTATTCAGTGTATACAGCCGATTGTAGGTTGGTTGAATGTCAAAATTATTGGGGCAGCATTGGGTGCACCAGGTTCTTCTGGTTGATGTGGAATTATGGTTGGCATGATTTATGGTTGGAATCATATTTATCTATTTCTAGGAAAATTCTTATGGACTATTTAAGGAATGTACCATAGAGGATGCTCACACCCCGGACTAATTGTCTTCGTCTTGCTGAATAGATTTCTATTGATGTTACTCATGTCTATAGATAAGCAAACTAGGATGCTAAGTCTCTCTCTAAAATAGTGATTTTGATGGAAAGTTTCATCTTTTTATTTGTCTTAACATGCTATTTTTCTAATATGGGGTAAGGTTATTGTCTTGGTGATTTGTATACCCATTTTTGTAAATCCCATTTTTATGTATTTATTTTGCACAACTATATATATAATAATTTTAGGTTTTTCCACCTTCCATGTGTCAATATAATAAACCTCCACATGCTAATTTCCATACCTGTCAAGCATACAAACATCCACGACCCTCCTATGCTACCCGTCTCTATCATTTTCTCCCTCATCCTCCTGCTCCCGCTCATCATCCCCATCATGATTTCTGTCTCCCCCGTTTCCATTATCTAGTGCTCCTCAATTATTCCCCCACTCATGATTTCCATCAGGTTCACCTCCCACTCCCTCAGTCATCCTCGCGGGGTTTCAATCGGTGTGTTATCCCACTCGCACTATTGATATCCAATAACCCCCTTCCATTATTCCTTCAGCTTCCCCTCTCTCCCCATCACGAATTCACTCTTCCAATTCATTAGTTTCTTGACCTCTGCTATTATTCACACCTCGGAAGACACCAATTTCACTGACAACGGCATCTTAATCCTACAGTTTTCCCTGAATCTCACTACTCCATCTTCCCCTCTTCGTACCTCCACCCTGTCGTGACTTAGCTACTCTGTGTTCACCACTATTGATCTCCTCCCCATCAAAAGTTACCAATTCCCAATCACTTATTTGAAAACCACCATTGTTTTCCCTTTCTCCTTTTCCTACACACTCACCATTATTGGCCTCCCAAATCTATGGTTAGCGCTGCTTCTCGAGACTACGTCTTCACCTCTTCCGATATCTGCAATCTAGGGTTTCGTAAGAAACTATATTATGTCTCTCAAATCTTGAGTTTTCAGTCCTTCGTGATTAGCTAGTGGGGATCCATCACCACCGAATACCATAAATTCCATCCTATACCTCTTTTATGGTAACTGATAAATCATTCACCACCAGCTACTCCCCCATTTCTCTCTAAAATCCACACTCTTCTACTCAACGAATTCACTCGGATTATAGTTGGTTCAGCTCCTGCAATCCCTTCTGCAACATGTATGTTATCTTAATATCTTTCAATACCTATCAATTATATGAATATTATATTATGTGTAGGTTAACATAAGTTAATTATAATTTCATAATAATCTATCCTATGTCAATACTACATGTATTATTTTTCTTCACCATTTACCATCTTCTGATGACATTAAATTACTATAATTTGACATCCAACCATAGCAGTATCTATATGCACATTCAAAGTAATATTTTTATTCTGCAAATACATTGTCTATATAATGGGTTCAAATTTAGTTTCAATTATCATTTTATGTTTGATAATAAAAAACTTCTACTATGGTTAGTTTTATTTCATTGATTATATCATCTGAGTTGAATTCCTGCATCTCTTATTCCCTCTTACATTTCGCACTTCAGGTATGTGAAAAAATATGTTTCTATTTTTATGTTGCGGTTGTGCATAATGTGTTTATGATTTTGTAATATGTTCAAGTAAGAATTTATGTTTTACTAACGGTTGAACTTGTGGGAATTGTGGCGATGCCTAGTATACAAGGGGAACTTTTGACATCTTCTCACTTCAGGTATGTGATAAATTTATTGTTTCACCATGTGTAGATGAGTTTTTTATAAGATATTACAGTTCATCTTTTTTGAGTCATGAATATGGGAATCTAATTAATTTTTCCATCATGTTTTTGATCATCACTTTTTGGCCTCACATCAATTTGGCCTCACATCAATTAGTCTTTACTATTAGTCTGTTGTATTCACTATATGTGTTCTAATACTCCCAAGTATTATTTTTCCTCACCATTTAACATCCTCTGATGATAGTTAATTAAAATAATTTGACATCCAAAAATATAAGTTTCTATATGCACATTCTATGTATGTTTTGTCTTCTACATATACATTGGCTAAACAATGGGTTGAAATTTAATTTGAATTTTCATGTTTTGTTTTTCACCATTTATCACTACTGAAACACTATAATGCCAACATCTAGTATAGGGGATGTAGTGTAACATGTATTGATAGCACTGTTGGATGGCTATTATTTAAAAGGAATTCCTTCACACTGTCTCTGAAGGAAATAGTATGTACTATTTACCAAGGTGCTCTTAATTTTTTTGAAATCTAATTTGATATTGGATGGTTTTCTATTTTTTTATGTTCTTTTATAAACCAGAACCATATATGGCATAAATCAACATTCTATTCGGAAAAAAACATCTTTTCTAGAAGACATACTTATGTAATATTTAAGAGTATGAATACTCAAACCGATTTCAACATCAATGATATTGCATGGGAATGACACCTTCAATTGCTCAAAAATTCTTCCTTCTCGAGATTTTGGGACTATTTTCTATGCCAAGTGTCTCTACTTTATATAGGATATCATTATTGGATATTGGATGTATTCTTGTGCTAGCATGTCCCTAAGGGCTTTATAGGTTTTTCTGAGAACTAAAATTCTTATTGTTTGTGAAGACTTTTGAGGTTTTACCTCCATGGTGTTGTGTTGCCGAATTTTATTATTTTTCACGGTTCTCTGGATGTCTTAACTTGATCACACTAGATTATGGATTTTTCTCTATGTTCAGTGATCTGCATTGAGGTCATAAGGCTATCCTTGAGTTGTTTCCCTATTTAGTTTAATTATAGTGTTTTTTTCTCTTTCCTGGGTTTCTTTCTCGAATGGAATGCCCTTTATTTTCTGAATATCTATTTTAATTATTTTTTTAAGTGCATGTATGTCTTTTTGAGGTTTCATTTTTAAACAATGTGAAGGATTGTAATGGTCGACTTGCTCCTATACAAGCTTCCTGGACTGCATTTTCCACTATTATGAGCACATTTTTCAGTTTCACTTATTCCATCTGGCAGTGCAAGACAATCCTTGGGTAGTGCGTGACCTATGAGTATAAGTAGTTATTATAGTTTACATTACCTTCACTCATGACTATGGAATTATAATATACTTATTCAATAATACACATGTTTAGTACCATTTGAACAATTAAATTATTTAATATTCATTAATAATAATCTTTTGAGTTTTTCATTTATTTTCTCCAACAGGTTTTATTCTCTTGATGGTCTGGTTAAATGATTTACGGGATAAGTATCTACTAAATATACTAATATTAGGTATTTCGACCTGCCACATGTCACTATCATAATCCTCTGCATATTATTTTTCATACGTTCCAAGCCTACAACCCTCCACATCACTCCACCACTCTGTATCTGTACTATTATCTCCCTCCCTCTCCAGCTCCCGCTTGGCATCCCCGTCACGAATTCCCGCACCCCCATTTCTATTTTCCACTACCCATCCCTCCATCCTTCCTTGCTATCTATGGGCTTAACCATATTCACTCTCCCCAATCAATGGTTTCTGTAGTTTCACTATTCTCCAGCTTCCCCGCCTTCACCTTCTCCCCTCTCTTGTGATTTCCATCCTCCCTTTTTCTTTCCTCTCCGTCCACCTCCTCCACCTCCTCCAAATCTCGTTCCTATTTCACCTCCACTCTAGACATCCCGGTGATCCTATGATTCCTAATCCAAGTGTCCTCATCCTTTGATTCCTACTAATCATATGGTTCCCACCGACGTTTCACCTTCGTCGCTGCTCCTAGGGTTCTAAGTACTCCTCCGCCTCTGTTACTGATTCCATCTATAGATTTTTTCTATGAATCCCATTTAACCTCTGACAGTTCTCCTACTCTTCGCACTCATGTTTCCCCTCTGGTGGCACTCTTACAGTTCCTGCTCCCACAACACCACTAATTCTGCTTCTAGGGTTCCTACTCGTGTTTCCCCTCCCATCATCTTGTAGTACCCACAATACACTTCCAGTGTCTTCTGCACCCATCTTTCCATCTTCTACTGTAGTTCATCCTCCTGAATCCCCTCAGCTCATCGTATGTTTTCTATTTCTCCTACTATGTCGAATTATTTCACTCAGGTACCCTCAAAATTCACTACATCATGTTCCCTGATTCCCTCAAGCATGTGATTTCCATCCACATCTACTTCTACTCTTACTACTCAATTGAGTTTAGAACAATGTGTTGCTCGACCCACAATAGCTCTGTTTTTCTATACACCATCTAATTATTGTATTCACTGTTAGTTTGTTCATTGATCATACTATGTGTTTATACTACATATTTGATTCCATATTTATATTTGTTTTAATATTTCATGCTCCTAATATAAGATGTTTTCAATGTGTATTCAAACATAGTATAGAGAAAAAATTTCCCTAACTACAATACATTGTTAATTGTATTTTTATATTCTAACATGTATGACCTATATAAGTGTATGTGGCTATTTAGGTTTTCATTGCAGTGATGGATAAGATGAATCATATTCATTCTAACTGATAATGATTTGGGGGATGAAAAAATAGATCATATACCATATTATTTCTCAAACTACATGACTTCAATGAAGTAGGTAGTCTCCATTTTAACATTACCGTATATTTTACATACATGTGTTTGGCCAAAAGGTTTTATTGTTTAATAGACGTAGCTATAATGTGAAATGATGTATCATTCATGGGAACCACTGGATAATTGCAACTAACCAAATAAACACATCTTCTTGTTTGGATTATATTTTTTGGGTTAATATAGATTAATTCATTTAAACTAACTTTCAAATATTTTTATCAAAATATTTATCAGGTGTTTAGTTATATTTAGTTTATTTAGAAGTATTTTTTCTATTAGTTAGAATTTTTATCATAATGTATATTAAAAAAATAATTTTCGTGTATGATTTTTTCACTTAATCATTTCCATTACTTTGTATTTGAATCTTTGTTATTTTGTTAAATGTAGATGGGTCACACTCCCGCTTGAGTTGAATCAATAAATTATTGTTATTACGAGGTCTCTAACTACTATAAGACTTTCCAGTTATCCTCATCATAGTTTAATGAATTTATATTCTACGTTGTAGTTTGATGAAGGGGTTAACTATTTCAGATGTAAAAAATCTCAAAAGTTTTCATTGTGTTTTACACGTTGTAAAATCAAACTGAATGAATTTTATACTCCAACATAATACCTAAATACCTCATTTTTTATGATAGATCTAAGGATGTAGGAAATTTTTGTTATCTTATCCACCTTTGAAAAAAAATCACTATTATGATTTGTGTGCATTATTCAATTATTTATATATAATTAAATTCAGTGATAATATATATATATATATATATATATATATATATCATTCATTATACAATTAGTCACATCTAAAATAATTACATTCTATTTTATGTAATTTTTTTCATCACATTGGTGATACTTTTGTTTATTAATTTTATCATATACATTATAATGAAATTATAGGTTTCTAATTTCATCATAATTACAACTTTCATTCACCTTTATAGTTACCAACCACTAAAGTAATTCATACTGTTAATACTGAATAATCATTTTCTTCATCCTTAATATATTAATATTTTTATTCTGAATCATTTCATAAATTTTATGATACATTAGTTTAAATAATACTCGTCTATTTTTTATTTTACATGCCTTGAAAATTTACTTAGTTAAATTCTATATCAGTTTTTATATATTTTTTGAATGGGTGTTATAGAAATGTGTCATTGTTTACTTAATTTCGGAATTTTCATTTTATATTTACTGTATATTTTATTTCATAACTATAATTTGGATCTAATTCTCTAATTCATTTAAAATTCCATTTTTTTCATTTACTTTTACATTTATTTATTTAATTTTTTACATCTTTATTTATTAATTTTAATTAATTAATTTATTCTATTTTAAATTTAATTAATCAGTTTACTTCAAATAGGACATATCTATATGATTCAGTTATGAAACAAATTGTATAGTAATTTAGTTAGCTATATTGAATTGAAGAATAGGTGAAAACCAAGTTGGAGGGGGTGAATTATATAAATTATATGGAGCCTCCACTGGGATGGTATGAAATGCTTTAGATCTCGACCGAGAATCATTTGGGCACTACAAAATATTATCAAATTACATATTTTTGTTTTTTGTGAGGTAACCCAAATTGATAAAGGTCGTGTTTGACATCAACAATTGAACAATTTCTCAAGCAATATATTACACAGTAATCAATAATGATATATTGTGTATTATTCTGCATACTAATAAAAGTTCATATGGTATATCAAAATCTAATATACATAATTGTTTCCCCTATGTATTTAAAAAAACATATCGATCATTAAAATAATAATCAATAAAAGAATTAGAACACACCTCTTTGAAATATTTACCATGTTTAGATGATTTTTAGTTCAAATAATA
Source organism: Viscum album (assembly GCA_963277665.1). Lineage (NCBI taxonomy): Eukaryota > Viridiplantae > Streptophyta > Magnoliopsida > Santalales > Viscaceae > Viscum > Viscum album. The sequence goes on along the minus strand of OY728152.1, from coordinate 2,129,113,130 downwards.
ACCCCTTTTAGGGAATCAACATTACTTTCAGTAACTACAATGCACCGTTCATTGGGAACTAAATATATGTCTCTTGTAACTTCAATTCATAGTTCATTGGGAACTAAAGATATCCCTCTTGGTTGATTTTTATGAAATCTAGTAATTATGAGTGCATATGTGCATGGATCCCCTTTCACGTTCTCATGGCCATGTGGGTGTGTAGATAGGGTTAGGTTTCCTTGCATGTGTGTGAAGGTGCGTATACCCAGTGGGGCAGCAAAAACTCTTAGTTATAGAGCTCCAAGAGCCGAAGTGGAAGATTTCATTCCACCTTGATGTAGGATCCCTCTTCTAGCCTCATTAATTCAAGAATTCTTTAAATGGAATTTAGCTTCTTTCTTAATTCTTCTTAATTATATTGAATTGCATATCCTGAATAAGTGTTTTTAATTTAATTGTTTCATTTGATAAAAAAACTCATGTTTTCATAAATAAATTCATGTTTTTATAATAAATCAATTCCAGGATTTTATAATAAAACCCCTCAAATGGTGGTCTACTATCTTCTAAACCAAATAGTAGCGATAGTTATTTGAGTCATGTTTAGATTTGGTTTGAGTCTTTCATATGGCTCATTTTGGTGTTTGTTTTGTGGCTAGTTTGTTTTTGTTTTCTTTGAATAATATAAATTGGCTATTCATAATCATTTAACTCAAATGACATTGCCCGAGTAGGCATATGTCTTGACCATGACACTCTTCTTTTCACGCTTTGAATTTTATAAATAAAATTTCTAGGTTTAGGCAATGTGAATTAATTTTTAAATTGTTTGTGTAGGGTGAATGATCATTTTATATTGTTTTTTTTCCCTTTAGATGTTGTGTCATTGTGCATCTCGCAACATCCTTCTCTTGTGATCCCTTGTTATAGAATATTAAATAGTTGATCTATTCTATAATCTGTCGGCGGGGTGATGGTCGGAATGTTTCCCCGCCTACTCCCACTCCCTTCGCTCCTGGATGGATGATGCTGCCATGCAGGTGTCGATGGAAAGTGCCAACACACCATGGTCACGCCGCGGTCACACCGTGGTCAACCCGCGGTCACCCCGTGGTCACACTACGGACACGCCGCTGTCACGTCGCGGTCACGCTGCGGTAATGCTGTGATTTAGCCCAGCTCCAAGATGACACCCCGCAATGGTTCATAGTGATAGTATTCTATGAGTCTTGTGATCAATGTTGAGACCAACTAATCACAAATTTCTACCGGCGGGGTGACAACCGGAATATTTCCCCACCTCCCCCCGCTCCCATTGCACCTGGCTGGAAGATGTTGCCCCGTAGATGTCGTTGGACCAGGCCAACATTCCATGGTCATTCCGCGATCATGCCGCAGTCACGCTGCAGTCATGCTGTGGTCACACCACAATCACACCGTTGTCACGTCGTGGTAAGGCCGTGATTTGGCCCTACTCCTGGATGAAATCCTACGGCAGTTCACAATGATAGTATTCTATGAGTCTTGTGATCATTGTTGAGACTGAATAATCAGAAATTTCTACCAGCAGGGCGACAACCGGAATGTTGCCCCTCCTCCTCCAACTCCCTTCACTCCGGGCCGGACGATGTTGCCCCACTGAGGTCGCTGGACCGGGCCAACATGCAGCGGTCATGCCGCGGTCACGCTACGGTCACGCCGCGGTCACATCGCAGTCACGCTGCGGTCACACCACATTAATGCCATGATTTGGCCCTGCTTCGAGACAACACCCCGTGGCGGTTCACAGTAATAGCATTCCATGTGTCTTGTGATCAATGTTGAGACTGACTGATCACAATTTCGTCCGGCGAGACAATGTTCGGAATGTTGCCCCACCTCCTCCCGCTCCCTTCTCTCCTAGCCAGAAGACGCTACCCCACAGATGTTTTTTGACCAGGAAAACATGTCGCGGTCACACCACTCTCATATCGTGGTCACGCCATTGTAATGCTGTGAATTTTCCCTGCTCCAGCCACATCCAGGCAACAACATCCCCCTTCCACCATAATTTCAGCACGCTTCCACCATCCCACAATAGCCCCCCCCCCCCCCCCCCACCACCTTTGAATCAGCCCGCACCATCCCCCGAACACCTGTAACCAGCCTCCTTCCATGAGCATTCCATCCCCCTTCCACTTTCATTCGTGCCCACACCAGCCCCCATCCAAATGAAATCTAGCCCACACCATCCACCACACCAACCACCCCACCATCCACCATACTAGCCACCACCCCCATCCTCTTACAAAACACTCATACAAGCCCTCTTCCACCTGAAAAACAGCCCCAACCACCAGTTCAAGACCTCATAAGCCCCCGACATCCTACATCCCAACCCACACCAGCCCCTGCCACAAGCTCTACATCCCCCTACCTCCTGTAATCCAGCCCACAACAGCCCTTTGCCAACTATTCTAGCCCGCACCACCCATGTTCCATCCCCCTACCACCTTTCTTCTCACCCTCACCAGCCCCACTAGCCCGCACCAGTCATCACACCAACCCCCAACCTTATACATTCCAGGATTCATGATAAAAACTCCATGAAAATCACAAAAATGAAAGACGAAGGGGGGTGTCCAAGGGCTGTCCGGGGGGTCTGTAAGGAAGGGGAAAGGTGCTGGTAGGGTGTCTAGGGTGGCATTCTAGGGGTGTCCAAGGGATGTCTAGGGGGCAGATTTGAAGAGATAAACCCACAAGCAATGGGACCTAACCTCATGGAAATAATTTTTCTCATAATTTTTGGAAAGGTATTCCCAATAGAAATAGGTCTGAAATCCATTACATCCACAACATTTTCCTTCTTTGATATCAAGGAAATAAAATTGGCATTGTCTTGTAGATTTCGACATATATTCTAGAAAAATTCTATACATTCAGAATGTAGCATTGATCTTTGTAATGTATCCTAGTGTTTAGTATATGTTCCAATTTTTTTTCAAAATGTCCTAAAATAGATTCCCTTGAATATGTTTTAGATTATAGGAATATTTTATAGGAAATTTCTCATTTTATTAAAGAAATTAATATTTTACGATGGATAGATGAATCATTATTTCTAGTTCAGTGGGTTTTCTATTAAGGTTTTCAATTTTATGTTATCCACAATATCATCCTACACATGTAATTTATAAGGGTCGTTGATATTTTTGAATAAATCATCTAAACAATTATCATGAAAATAAATTTAATTAGTAGACATCACAATTTCTAGATTATGTTTATTTTAAAAAATATATTCAACAAATAGATAAGGAGTTTCCATAGATCCTCCTAATCATATTATGTCATCAAATATTTTTATATATTTTTTAAACAATAATGGAACTCAAAATGTTTTAATGTAAATAGATATTGATCCTCATGGGGATATTTAATTGAATCAAGAATAGTAAAATTCACTTTATATTCTCCAAAAGTCCTTGAAAGGGTTCCATAATTAACATTTATTGTTGTTTCAGAATACTTGATAAATGTTTGGCCTGGAATGATATGGTAATAAACCTTAATTCTTTATTCCTCCATTTATAGAATGTAGAAATTTTTTTGGAATAAAAATATGTGTACACTTACCATAAATAATTGTAAAACACAAACCGGAAATCCAATGGTTCGGTTAGCCAGCTATACAACAAATCGAGTGGGTTTGATCTCTCCAATATATGTGGAAGAATAAAAAAAATAGGGATTTACATTAATAAATGATGAAAAATCACACAGTGTGTTGGAAAAAGATTGTTCTCATATGATGAAAGGGATAGAGAAAGTATATGGGTTTGCGAATTTCTTAGATATTTTTATGGTAATAGGAGCAGAGACATTTCTATATAAATTTATCATTTCATTCCTTTGTAGTCACCTCTTCCCAGTGTATATATATTAGATAAATTTTACTGGCCTTGGGATTTTTTAAATGTATTCCGGTAAAGGAATATTGATTTTTATGATTTTCAATATCTCCATAATCATTTTCTATATTTTATTATTTGGTTATGTTGGGTAGTTTTACTCTAGATGGGAAGAGAGGTTGGGGTTTATTTGAGTCTCCCACTATATTTTCCCCCTTATACTTCTTTAATTAAGGATTTTTCACTTGTATTACTTCTTGAGGTTCATTTCTAGGGATAGATTCTTCATATTTAGTGGTTTTTACACTTCTATTTTCAGATTAAACTTGGGGTACATCTCTATTTTTATCTCTTTTCTACTCCTTAATGAAATGGAACAAACAATTACTTTAGTGTTACAATTTGGTTAGGTAGGAAGATTACGTAATACTTGATTAATAATTTTATCGAGAGTAGAAATATACTATACAAATTGACCATTCATATATTAAGTTTGGATCCATGAGTAGAGAGAGTAGTTTTATGATTGTTTTATGAAAGCATGACTTGTATCAGAATGTTCTTCATTGAAGGATCTTGAGTGTCTATTTTTTGGTAACTTATAGAAGGATGAGAGTGGATTCTTTGAAAAGGTTATGGTGGGAAACACTATTGGATGCGTGGTATTTGATGTTGTTGGATCCTAACTAAATATTTATTTTTCGAATATTATTTAATCCTTACTTTTTATGGTTTTTTAGTATTTTCTTTGGTATATGGAATCTAAAATTTCAATTTCTTGAAATTGAGAAAATACACTAGTGTGGTGGTCCTGAGAGTAAAAAATTTGGAAAAGTCTTAGAGGTGTAGTAGGTTTCATCTCTTGTAACTTGTTCAATGATAAATTTATCAAAGGATATGTTATTTATTTCTTTTTATTTTTATGTAATGTGGATTTATAACTTTAACCTCATGCACTCCTCTTGTTGTAGCCCCTGTAAAAATTTACTAGTAGTTTTGGTAAATTATATACACTACTTATTTAACTTAGGTACGGAACATGTATATAAGTTATCATCGAGAGGAATCAATTATTTGGTTTGAGTCACTGTCCATTAATCCTTGGTAAATGTATTCTAGGAAATAGTGATTTTCATAAATCTACCTTGGGAAGGATGCATACAGATTCATTAAACACACACAGACACCCACCCTCCCACACACCAGTTTCCAAAATCCATCACCCATCCAAAAGTCGAGCATTATATAAAGAAATAGAACCACTGAACCCCAACCCCGCAGCCAACATCAACCTACCAGACCAACATCCCTATCCAAACAAATCCTAGAGTAAAAGACCTCTAGACAACTATGCCAAATAATGGACACGACACCAACACCTACTTGCTCAATAACCCTAAACCACACCATATCCCACCACAATAAGAACATATATTAGACCCAACACCCATAATATTAGCTAGAAACCCAATAATCCCCATACCACCATCTGGCCCCATCCCTCACCATTTGAACACCTTATATCAAAATGGACCACCCCACCATAAGAAAGACTATAAAAACAGCATTCAACTAATACCATCCATTTTATGTGCCCCGCATTACCCACAACTAACCCAACATACAACCTAAAGAATCCCCAAGAAGTCCCTGATCCAAATGTATGCTAATACCCACCCTTAATCTAACACCTCTAGACCCACTATATAGTAAACAGACACCCAGAATTGAAAGAGAGTCACTCTTCTACCAGAAACATTCCTCCCAACCTATAGCATCCAGCATCTCAAGGGAATTTTAGAACATCCACCATATAAATCCCTACACCATCAATAACCAGAATACACAAGATGGGGAAACCGAGCACAAGCCCACTAAACATACTCCAAACAACCATGGTAAGTCCCAACCCAAACTAGATCTACCACACTAGACAATCCAGAGAACCATAATCCTACAATAGTAATCCAAAACCAAGAAGAAACACTATAAATCCAAGCCTTATGCACCTAAAACATGTTACCAACCATAGTAGAAATCATAAACCAACTAGAACCATGCACTATCTAAGTGTATCCTATACTACACCATGTAGAAAAATCCAAAAAACAACACCCCCATCTGAAAAATATCTTCAAAGGTCCTATAATTCCAAAAATCCGTACAAAACTCACAGCCTCATCTTCTAAATTCTCCACAAGAATCCTATAACCCCAATATGACAATCACTATAAGTATCTATTGGAGAAATCCAAAATCTCCCAACCTCAACCTTTAGAATCATCCAAAGTAAGGGGCTGTTGTCCAGGGGGTCCATTAGGGGGGAGGGATGTTGTTCAGGGGGGTCCTGTAGGGGGGGGGGGGGGTTGTCCAGGAGGGGATGCTGTCGAGGAGTGTCCAGCATTGTGTGTGGGTGGGGGGGGGGATGATGTATAAGGGCTCTTAGAATGGGGGTTTCACTTTTCTTGTTTATTGAGTTATATTATTTGTGTATATGCTATGATTTTTTTGTTTTACCATAATTTTAGGGGATGATCACTATTATGTTCTACCTTGTGTTGTCGGTACGTTCAATCTGGTTCTGGACTTCATTGAATGTTTTTATTATAGGGGAGACTCATGTATGTGTAGTTTTGTGTTTTTTTTATTTTTAGATTTGTTTATTATTATTATGTATGTATATTTTGTGTATAATTTAATTTCGAGGGGACTGGTATGGAGTCAGGGGGACATTGGTCAGGGGGGACTGGCACAGGTGCATGTGGGGGCTGGTAGGGGGTGAAAGTGGGGGCTGGTAGGGTGGAGGGGGGAGGGGAATTAGGCGGGGGGGGGGGGGGGGGGGTTAGTAGGACTGGGGGGTGTGGTGGGTTTCCATGTTCTAGGGGTTCTAGGGTGTGTCCAGGAGGGTTGGGAGGTGGCTGTCCAGGGGAGTGGAGGTTTGGGCTGTCTAAGGGGATCTGTCTAGGGTCTGGGGGTGTCCAGAGTATGGGGGAATGGGGGGTGTCTGGGGTCTGGAGGTGGGGGGGGGGTTCTAGGGTCTGTCTAAGAGGGTGGGGGTGGCTGTCTAGGGTATTGGAGGTCTGGGTTGTCCTGGGGTTCTATCCAAGGTCTGGGGTGTCTAGGTTTGGGGGTGTCTAGCGTCTATTCGGGGGGTGTCCAGGGTGTGTCTGTGGGGTGTCCAGGGTCTATCGAGGGGGTTTTCCAGTGTCAGGGGATGTCCAGGGTATGTCCGGGGGGGTCTAGGGTCTGTTTTGGGGGTGTCTAGGGTCTGTCTGGGGGTTTCTGGGGTCTGGGGGTGTCTAGGGTTTGTCTGGGGGGGGGGTGGGGGTTCCAGGGTCTGTCAAGGAGGGGGGCTTTGTAGGGGGGAAGTCCAAGGGGAGGGGTTATCCCAGGGGGAGGGGGTTTATGTAGGGTGGGGGTGTCCAGTGTCTAGGAGGGAGGGTTCTGTCCTATGGTGGTGTCCAACAGGGGCTGCAAGGGGTGTCGGCAGGGGGTGCCTATCGTCCGGGTGGGGTAGTACTGGGAGGGCTGTCCAGGGGGCTGTCCAGGGGGGGTGTTGAGGTAGGTGAGTGGGGTCGGTCTAGAGTTTGAAGGGGGCTGTAGAGGGAGGTTTGCATGGGGTCTTTGAGGTGCAGGCGGGGTGCAAGGGGGAGAGTGGGGGGATTTTCAAGGGCGGTGGGGAGGATGCAAGGTGCCAGCACCGGCTGAACGGTGCTGGTTTATTTTACGTAATGTGTAGGCATGTTTCCACAGTTTTAAACCATAGCTATAGGTCTATATCCACGTTCCTAACCATGGCTCTATGTCTACACCCACGGTTGCAACCCTGGATTTGGGGATGAGTTATTTTAGCCTATTCCACAGGTTAAAAAATGTGGAATTAGGGTTCCTTCCATGGTTGGAATCATGGCTAAAGGTTTTACCCTATAGCCATGGCCCATACTAGCCTCATTTGTGGGAACCGTGGTTATAACCTATAGCCATGGTTTTTGGGCCTATAGCCACTGTTTAAAACTGTGTCTATAGCCTGATTTTGTAGTAGTGAATTTTATATGGTGTCTTGGATATTGGTAATGCCTTATGTATAAGATCAATTGAGAATTCAACATCTATTATAGGATGAAGACCAGGAAGTTCCTTGGGAATCACTTCAGCAAATTACCTCACAAGAGGCATGTCTCCATGGATGGTTGCTTCAATAGAATCAATCGTATTAGTAAAATATTCATCCTCATAGGGAAGTAATATATACAATTAAGATGGTGGTGTAAAAGAAGATTCATACTCTTCCTTGTGCCTATACCAAATTGTGGTTTGATTCTCCATATTGAGATTGATTTCCCTCTATTAGGAATTTATGATGGATCTATATTGGGAAATTCATCACAGGTCAATAATTACATCCAATTCCAGAAGAATAATTATGATGAGGTTTATTGGGATGTTCAATCCACAGATTCTTATAGGGGAGGAATTATATTAATGGATTGCAATGATTTCTCCATTTTCCTTTCTCATCGACATATTTACTTCAATTATTTTGGTGGGGTTGGGATTGTTATACTAAGCTTTCGGGATATAAAAGAATGTCTAGAACCCGAATAAAAAAGTATATTCACTATTATTGAATAAATTACTAGCATACCTATCCCCACATATTTGTTAGGGATAACTCATGTGGTAGTGATGGAAAAAGTGTTCCCTAACTACCTTGGAGGTTGCTGGATTCCCCAAAATCCCATGGGTTAGTGAAATGGTTTAAAAATTCCCCTATATCATTGCAGTTGAAACAATGACCAACATGTTGAGGTTCAAATGAAGTGTTCCTCTCCTATATCTAGACCACATGTGTTTCTCATTGGATGTTAATGGCCAGGTTCCCTTTACATCGACAGCTGAATAATTTCCTCATCCCATTTATGGAATTTGTAGGGTTCTTTTTTTCTGCACCTTTTTCATGTAGGGCATTGGATTTTATTAGCTCTATTGGATTTATCCATAGAACCACCAAAAATAAAGTCCCACCTAACACATCATATCCCCATGATATCCCTGAGATTTACTGATCTCCATTTTAACTTTTATATAACATCATACTATTTCCTGATAGCTCTTGAAGTCACGAATCACTAGGGATTTCCATATGCTAGGTTTTAACCGATGAAATAAGAGATCGACCATCAATTCGAGGGAAACTACAAAGCTAATGGTATATCATGAAAGACTTATGAAGGATTCCTCGTCTACTTCAAAGGATTCATCATATTTTTTTCCTGAGTGCATGGAAGTCCATTTCTATCTTATGTTATAGGGTGCAAAAACATATTTGCCAAAAAAACATTTTCTGGAAATCCTTCCATTTCAATGCCATAATCTCTTGCTTGGGATTTGTACTTTTGATCAACATACACCATTGATCAGATTTTCCATCCAAACAACATGCATCTAGAGAAACCTTCTCTTTTATAGATCATTGAAGTTTAGAGAAGAAATTTTCAATAGAGGTGACCCATTGTTCGGAAATTGATGGATTGGATGATCAATTTAATGTATGAGGCCATTGTCTCGTGAATTTACCTGCTGCAACTTTTTCTTTTTATGGGGGTTGAACATTCCACTTGACCCATGTTTTCAACTCAAAACACGGGTTAACTTAGAGTGTATAATGAAAATATTTGTGATTAACTCTCCCATCAAATTGAGAATATCATTACAATATTCATAACATTGATCATCGCATTGATTATTATCCCGAGTCACCCTATTACCATCCATTGGCTGGAATAAAAGAAATTTAATGGGTAACACATAATGGGGAATCCAATGAAAAAAGGTATAACATGTAAATTTAACTTATTTACTTAACTTATCTATGTTATCCATGGTCTACTTCCCACCATATATTTTTAAGAGGAATTATTTTTCCTTAATAATGGTTAATACTAAGACCAAGAATTTACCTAAGAAAATCCCTTAGGAGTATCATTACTAATAGTGTAGTAAGGCCCATTATTGTGTACCAGTTATTATTTGAGTCTATCTCAATGTAGTGTTTTCAGATTTTAACCCTTGATATATATGTGCCATAGCCGCCTCTACCAGCTCATATGCCAACGTGGATGAATTTTCATTATAAACCACTTACTCAATACTCACCAAAATTTAAGGTCCTTTTTATTATAATTATCTTTATCTCTAAGTATTTCACAAGGGTTTTCTAATACTAATTTCAACATTAACTAAACATATCCTATGATACCAACTATAACAACCCTCTTCTTAATTAAACACATAAAACCGATTCATTGTATAAAATTTCAATTAAGAAAATTCCGAGGATTGATAGGTCTAGTTTCTTGTTAAATTTGGAACATTATATAAAAACATATAAAATAAAACAAAAATTGTTTATTGAAAACTTCATTTACAGGAACAGATCATTCTTTTATTCATAGCATTGCATGGAATAATTTGAGGACATACATATGAAATGGGTGAGATATAATTACCAATAAGTGAGTAAACAAGTAATAACCTGAAGGATATAGGTAATGTTAAGAAATAGTCATATCAATGGAGCATATGATAAACATGAACATAATTTCATTATATAGCATGATTATCATAACATGGAAATTTGGAAACAACATATAACTTTATATTATCATGAGCCAAGACTCATTGCACATGGATTATTAGTAAACCATCATTGAACATGAATTATCATTACTAAAACCTAATTTCACTTGATGTATCATGATACTAATCTTTACCTAATGCATTGCAGTGCTATCAGGGCGCACCGTTCTTAATCATTTCATTTCAGGCATAAGTGGGGAATATTGACTATATGCCATGGATTCATTAAAAATGATCATTTATTCCACAGTAAAAGAATGTGGAATTAATAAATTAAAAAAATAATCACAAATAAGATGAGAAAAAATTTAATACCCTTGATAGAGAAATTGGTATGGTATTCACTATACAATGACTGTGGCTTGGAAAATTACATTGCAATTTCAGAAGAATAATAGTGTGACATAAGAATTCATAAAAATTGTGGATGAGAGAGAAAGTGTTGTCTCATAATATTTACATGAAACGTAATTCATGTTCGGTTATAAAGATACATGACCCATCATATGTAATGAAATTGGTATTCATGATACATGTGAATTGCATGAATGTAAATGAGGGGAGAGAAATCCCTTATTGAATTTTAGCATGCTAATGGGTGTACAATGCAGGAATTAATGTTAGGAAAAGGGGACTATCTTAATTTTAACATATGGAGGGAATTATGGGGAAGGTGAAAAATCATACCCAATAAATTTTAATTGAAAATATAATGGTATATCCACATAATAAATATTGGACACAAATGAGAGAAGAAGAAATCACTTACTTGGAAGTATGATCCAATGGCTTGGGAGATGCTTCTTTAGAGATTGGGGTACCATGGGAGGATACTAGTGAGAGGAGGGATTAATAGGGACGTTCTAAAAGGGTTTTTAGTGAAGAGAAGTGGGAGCATGATTGGGTTTATATAGTAAAGGAGATGATATACTTTATTATTTTGGTTTTGGACACCACATATCAAACTAATAAAACCCCAATGCCAACCATTGGTTTTTCCCATGGTTTTTTACAAAGGTTAGTGTGTATTTTTTTAATATGTCCAATGGAAGAACATATTGAAATATTATGATTTATTATGTGGAGGTGATTCACACTCTCAAGGAAATCATTTTAAAAAGATAAAATGTTTATATGTGTTGGAGGGTCCATTATGGAACCATAAAATTAATAAAGAAAATAATAAAAAAACATTTTTTATGTTAAAACATATATTTGACCAAAATAAATTTTATAAAATTTTATTACATCACTATAGGGTCATTATCATGTCACGAAACACATTATAAATTTAAACAGTATTTAATTTTTACCCAAAAATTTGAATGTCTCAGAAAATTATGAAAAATTCATCATTTGATAATTTAGAAGTCCTGATTCCAAAAATAATATTTTTTTATCTAAATATTTTTATAAATACTTAAATTTTTAACTTTTATAATAATAATAATATCTTATCTAAAATTCATTGGACTTGACAAAAATGGTTTTCAATCCTTAATAAAAATTACAATTGTCTTCATAAAAATTATTTATTCATTTATATTTATCGAAAAGTAAATTAGTAATACAAATATTTTATTAAAATATTATTTAATTACAAAAATACATTAATTTCTAAAAATGTATTTCTAAATTGTATATTAACTAAAAATATTATTTGTTATTTTAAAACTATTTACAAAGAAACAATAATAAAATGAGTGCATAATATTTATTCTATAAATAATAGTGCACATTATTATAGTTCGAGAGTCTCATTAAAGAACACATTATATCAGTCGCATACGACTGAAGGGTAAGGTGTGTGAGGGAGACAGTCTCTTGGGGTGGCACAGATAACATCGCTCTGGGGGTAATCTCTGTCAACATCCACTTATACTGTAGGAGGTTATGTTTAAGAATGTGATGTTGAAGCTCCACTTCGGCATGGTCAAGAGCGAAGCCCGGTGACATAACCTCCTTTATGAGCACCAAAAAATGGGTTCATATGGGGAAAATTCTTCTGGATGAGGCCATAACTTCCTTTTCCTTTGTAAAAAATATTTGTTAAAGCACTATATTTATATTAATCATTTGGTCACTATTCAACGACTACATTAGAAATGGTAAAAATTATTAAATTCAATTTAAAATCCCCAAAAATAAAACCAATGAAGTGCATATTTTATATAGCCATTTTACATAATAAGACATTAAATTATATTAAGGAAAATTTTCCTTATTAAATGTTTCGGTCATTACAGTTGGTGAATCTATAACCCACCAGCCTTATTTATCAGAAAAAATTATTTTAAGGAAAAATATGGTTTTCAGAAAGATGATAATTGAACTATATTTCATTTTTTCTATTTGTAATGTTATTTTTGGATTGTGATGATTTCAAAACCCAACCCCACTTTTGTGATTTATGTCTTGTTTATTTATTCTCTTATTGTGTTAAGTGGATGTTTATGTTAATGGTCTTTTTACGAAGGGTTTTGGGAAGCCTTCGTGGTGCTTCCCCTTGTGAGTTCAGTTCTAGATGTGGCATTTTTTGGATATTGGTTCAGATTTATTGGGTTATTATCATTCCTCATTGGCTAGTGTATACCCAAATATAGAGTTAATGCATGATTTATGTTATTCAATAGGTGATTTGCTGATGGGATGTGCTCTAGATGATCAACATAAGATATTTTATCTTTATCTTATTAAATTTAGTCTATGAATCTTCATTTTTGATTAAGAGAATAATATTATATTGGTAGAGTGGTTGTGGAAATTATAATGGTGACATTGGTTCCTTGGTTTTCCAAAGTTATCGAGGTGAAGTGTGAAACTGTTGTGTCTGAAGGTCTTCTATGTATATGGTAAAGGTAATTCGAGTGATGGATAGTGGAAGTAGTTTGGAGTCATTTATGCTGGTTTTTGTTAAAAATTGTTGGGACATCTATTTGATATGTCTATTAAAGTATTCATACTAGGCCTCCAGTGTGGAATGTTTAGTCCTAAGTGGATGATATATCTATCTATAGAAATTGTGTGATGTTTGGGACTTAGTTTAAGGTCCCTCACTATATAATGTTTCTATTAGTCACAATGGTCATGTTTGGTGATGCTTAGAGGTGTCGTGTTTTCAATAATCTGTATGGGGTAATGTTGTTAAATCATCTAAAAAAAATATGTTTTAATATATTTTTATTTCTCATTGGAAAACATATGTTCCCATACACTATATGTTTCTCATTCAATGTAACAATGGGAGATGTGTGTACATCATCTCATCCTTTATCGTGGTGATTCCATCTAGGAGCATGATGTAGTTTGTTAACACATCTAAACAAGTTTATCTATTTATAGGTTTCTTACGACTGAGCACATGGCCGAATATGCTTTAATAATCAACGTCTCCATCCATAGGTCTAGGATTGACCCTGGAATGTATTCAGGAAAAACTTAGGGCAATGAAAGTTTGTGGATTAATTTATATCCTCATTGTATAATAGTTGAATAGTTTAAACCATTGGTTTTAGAGTTTCTATTTCAATTGATACCATTCAGGGGAATGTAGTGGGAGGACAATTTTTCTCATTGAGTACATTTAAAGTGTAAAATTTATCCCTTGGTTTTATGGAGGCTTTGTAATCTCATTTTTGAATACCTTGTAGTTTTGTCTCATCGAGTGTATTCCTTTATTTAGAGACCATCATGGGGTATTTTTGGGTGAAATTATATCGATACTATTTTTGGATATTCGGGGATGTGAATTTATGGATATATTGTTGGTTGTGGTTGTGGAACCCCATTAGTTGGTCTCTTCCCTCCCTGCACCTTGTAGTGGAGTGTTAGGTTAGTTCTAGGAAGTTCTGAATTTTTTTTTAAATTTAATTAGTTAATATTGGGTGGGGACCCATTTCGGGTCTCATTAAATTCAGTTTTCATTCATTTCTTTTGGTGGGGGAGTTTTTTTGGGCCACCCAACATTAATTTATAGACCTTTTTTCTAATTTTATCATTGTAATAGAAAGTACCTTTCAGAGCTATATAACCCCCAACTTCTCTTGTGGTTAAACATTTGGATTGGAGTGCACCTGATAGTTTGGTTGATTCCTGGAACTTATAGCAACGTTTGAATTCATTTTTTGTTTTAGTTATATTGAATCAGTTTCATTTAATAGTGGTTAAGGTGTTTTGTCTTGGGATGTGGGTTGTTTTTTTTCTTATTTCAGGAAAGTCATGTAAGCCTTGTCGGTGACATCTTGGATATTTTATTCCCGAGGTTTGAATACATGTATGGCACAACTTGCGGTGTCTATGTTTTGTGTGTGGATATAAGCTATCAAGGATTCCATTCCAGAGAACATAAATTTAGTTTGAAAATCAATTTCATAAGATATAAAATCCCCCCTTATTTTCATTTGTGGTTAAATTAGAATCAAATTGAAATATGATGATGTATCATTTTTTACATAGCATCATTTCTTGTGGTGTAATTCCAAGGGTGGAAGGTGTTACAGTGGGGAGAATTGTCACACCCCATATTTTTGATTCAGCTTTGTTCAGGTTTGTGTTTGGTACTCGATGATTCATTCAGGAACCAGGTGTGACAGGATTGATGTATTGGAGTATTCTTCCCTTTTATCTTTGTTATATTATTATACCTTGATTTTATTTTGAGTTTTTTGAGAAAAATTTATGATTTTGGGATAGTCATGTTGAATCATGTGGTTTTCACATGGTTAGTAGTAACGATGCACTAACCCAAAAAATTGTATGGTATGAAATAGAACCAACCACATGGACTCTGAAAGGTCGTGAGCCTCGGTCCAGGTAAGTGTGTGGATTGGTATCCATTGGTAGAGGAAACCATACATTCTCCACATGGTTTGGGTGACCATGCTGGCATTCCACCTCATTAAAACATTATTCCCTCTCATGAATTTTAATTCATTTCCCCCTCTCTCAACCCCCAGGACACTTCATCCATTTGTGTGCCTCCCTCCTTCTCCACCCTCCCTTTGGCTTTGATTTTTGGGTGGTTTCAATATGGATTCTTCAAGGAACCCTCATGGAAGTATCTTCACCCTTGTTTTTTCCATTTCTCTTGGGATTTCATCACTCTTCTTTTGGGGTTTCTTTTCTCCAGTGGGTTGGATTGCAATTTATGGTTTTAATAATGGGTATTTGGGTTTGATATTCTCGATTAGGGTTTCCTCTTGCCTCTTTTATGTGAAATTAAGTTGTAGACGGTATTTCCCACCATTGTCTAGATGGTTGTTCACATGAGTTAGGTCATTCTATTCTCCAACACTACTAGATAATTTTAGTATTTTTTATGTTTATAAATGAGTTCTATGGTTTGATTGTGTGGTGTGAATAGTGATCTTTAAATGATTAGTGTCTTTATATGTTATGAATAGATTTTAACCAAGAAATTTTTTATATTTTGCGTGTGTTATAATGTAATGTTTCTAAAAAGGGTGTTTTGTGTAAGATGAAAGGTGATAAATGTATATTCAAACGAATAAGATGTGTGAAAATGTTTAAAAGAGATTTTTAGTTGTCCATGGATCATTTTTGTAATTTTAGAATTGTTATGTATTTTTAATAAGAATTGTGAAATTGTTTGAAATATGAAAATCTTGTTTAAAAATGGTTTTGGAGTATATGTATATTAATGAATGGGATTGGACAATTGACATTGTTGGTTATAATTGTGTGTTTTTATTAGTTTTGGAAAGGAATGTTTGGGAATATTGTAAGTGATGTTAAGGGAATTTTTTGAGGGGTTTTCTGTAGTGTGTGTAAAATGGATAATGGGTTGTTTTATTGAAATAGGTGACTACCATAAAATATGTGAAGTTATATGTGAATGCAGTGGAATTTGTGATATGTTAACATTTACACGAGAACATGGGAACATCAGGTATCTAGGTGGGTGGACTAGAGCTAGTCCACTAGTGATGCAGAAGTTTCTTGTTCCAATTTCACATAGCATAATTGATCATTCCTACACTAACTAAACTATGATGATGATTGATCACCAATTGAATTTTTGATACTTATCCTCTCTTATTGAACGTTCCATAGTATGGTGACAGTTGTGGTTACCATACAAATATCCACATAGACACAAGATTCTATGGTCCCACTCGAGCTAGATGAACCATAGAGATTTACTCATTTTTTACTACTGTGAATGATGTGGTTCCCTCTGTTGGCATACAGGGGACCACTTGATTGTGTGTTCAATTTATGGATTTCTTTTCTCACCTAATCATGGCTTTGAGAAATGGTTTTCCTTCAATGTGTTTTTTAAAATATTTACCAAGTAAATGTTTTCATAGAAATATTACTTTAAAATTGATATTTTAAGTTAACATGTTAGATTATCCTTTTACTGATAATTCATGTAGTCTGTTTATCTCGGAGGCATCCTACTTGGTGTTTTCTCACACCCTACATACACCTTAGGGTGTATATACATCTTGTACCTAGTTTAGTTAAGGTAAGGTATGCTCATTGATCGTGCTTTAAGTTGTTTGTGGCCCTCTCATTCGGGTTTTGGTGATGATGGATTGAGGTAGTGGGTATACAAGTTTCATGAAGGGCCAGAATGATGTTTTAGTTTCCATTTCAACGTAGTCCATTTTAGGACTGAGTTGAATTGTAAAAATTAATTTAGGTTATGTTTTAAAGCATGTATGGTATTGTATTTTTTGATTTTTTTATTTATGTTGTTGGTTGTATTAATTTTTTTTTGTTTCGGGTAAATCATTCCCCAAAATTGTTTAGGATACTATGGCACTAGTGTTAGCCCATGGGGATCGGGAATGCCCGTCGGGCCTTGATGTGGACTAGGTCCATCACTAAGGTTGGATTGTGACCCATCTTGGTTTGTGACATCCCAAATGAATAGTGAATGGAGATATATGAGCTCCCTCTAATAAATCCATCAAATAAATTAGTGATGCAACACATAAATATTGCATGAAACTTATCATTCCATCATGATCATGGTTAAACTGTACAACATTTTTAACCATATTTTTTAACTCAAAATCTTCCCTATGAGAATCTATAATCATTACTTCGATATATGGTTGAATATTAAATTATTTAATATATGATTTGTCCCATTCCTTCAACATTTCATGATACATCCTTTGAAAATCCTGAAATATAGGTTGTTTTCTAATCATCACCATGGAATATCTACCATGATACATTTAGCTCAAATCATTTTCCACCTTGTTAACTTTTAGACTGTGGTAATTTATTGAGAAGTTATAATCATTAATCCTCTCTAACCATCTTCATTATTGCACATTCAAATTTTTTTGTGTGAATATATACTTTAATAATTTATGATTGATTTATATATAACACATTTCTCAAAAAATAATGCCTCTATGTATTTAATTATAAATTTAAACTATCTAACTCCAAATCATGTTTTGGTAATTTTTATCATGAATCATAAATTATCATGAGGCATAAGCTATAACAAGTTAATAAGGCATAGGAACACATCCAAATCCCTTCTTCTATTCCTCAAAATATACTTAACTAATTTTTTTTATGAATTATCTTAATATATATTAAATTTATTTGTACCCACACAATTATAACATAATAACCATCCAACCCAAAATCTAGATTAAATAATAATTACCCTGATTCAAAAAAATCTCACCTAGATTCAGATATCAAATTCTATCTAAAAATTCAAATATGAAAACTCATACATAAATTCCTTCACCACCAGACCTCCTTGGGTCAAATCCCAAAACACCAACCACCATGACCCATGCACCTTCATACTAAAACATTATAGCATCTCTATAAAGATTCAACCAACCATCGTCCCCTAGAAACAGATCATCCCCAAGCCATCACTAATAAAAATCACCAATAAAAATGCATGCCTTTCCTTAAACCATAGAGATCCACCAAACATCAATGTTAAAAGATGAAAACCCTTTTCCCCACCATTGAATTACCCATATCTCCAAAAAACCAAATCACCGTCATTTTATAGATGGAATATAAAACATTCATAATAGATTTATGAAAACATCCATCAAAAAAAATTTCTAGAAAAAAATATTGAAAAACATCTCCAAAATAACCCCATGAAAAAGAATAATCCTCCATTTTTTTCTCCACCTAGAAAATCTTATCGATGTTTAAAAACATAAAAAACCCATCTTGGGATCCATCGACCCTAGATAACCTGTGAGGGAGAAAATGTATTGAAATTAATATCTAAGAACAAGTAATTAACACCAGCACATCATGCCAAGATAGAGAAATCACTGTCATGTCCTCCAGAAAAAAACACCTTCAAGCATTCACTAACATAATAACAATAAAAACTCCAATGAGAAACTAAAATGGAATCACAGGCGTTCAAAGCCACCATATGAAAGGATATCACAATAGATTTATCTAATATTCATTATAAAATTCAAAAAAAGGAAGATACAAGAATACCCTGAGAGGTGACATAATTGAGGAGGGAAGAATGAAACACATATGAAGCGTAACGAGGAGGTGAAAATAAAAAAACTCAGGTCTAAGAATGAGAGACATGTAGTAAGATATTGGATCCTAAGAAGCCAGGATGTGAATAGAGAAGAAAAAGAATGGGTATACATGGTTAAAATCATAGACATGAGACATATTTAGTGGAATTTCTATGTGATATTCTTTGGTCTCAATGTGATAAGGACTTTAAATTGGAACAATATACCCAATGATATTTTCTCTTTCTTCCTGAACACCATGACATTCATCCTTGTGGAATGTTTTAGATTAATCAAGTCACTAACATAAAAATTTTAATCATACATATAATTATTAATATAAATTTTCATTCAAATATGAGCTTCTATGATGTGTTTCTAAATTTATTTAACCTTCCCTTCAATTTCTTCGGCTATTCAGTTTCTAATAACATTCATTCTCCAAAAATATTCTAGCATGTTGTAACCCTAATTTTATATCCATTTATGTATTTATAAGGATCCATATAAATAATTTATTGAACGATATTGTTTTATGAAAACTCATCTATGGGACGGTTTTGATGTAACACTCCAAGCATCCATGGTACACTTCTCTTGGAATAATATAATTGTGTGTGTTGTACGCAAATTCGAGTTTTAACACACCACATCCAATCAAACTAGCTATTATTAACAGTAATACAAACTTATTGAAATTTTATAAATTTTTTCTTCGAAAATGGACATCATTTTTGGATTTGGGATATCAAAATTAGCTTAGGGTGAATTTTTAGCATTTTTCTGAAAACATTCAATTTTTGATGAATAGTGAAAAACACAGAGTTAGAGTTTAAAATCGAATTTTTATTTAAATAATTATTTATTTTATTTTAATATATTTTAGGTCAAAACTGATACATAATACCAATATAATTTCAATGTAATTCATTAGAGTCAATTTATAATAATTTTAGATATATAAAAATTTTATTGTACTGTTTACCGCCTTTTACCCACCACCTAGGAGAAATTGTAAATTTACATAAAACATAATTTTACATCTTTTTTCAGTTGAATTTCAAAAATCTGTGAGACTCTGTTGATATCAGTAAGTAAAATGTGGTACAGTAGGATGAAAATAATTTTTGGTGAATAATAACTTTTTACTTTTTTTTACCAGGGTTTAAAGTAAATATGGTAATTAAGGATACAAATGATATTATTATTTCCATAACACAAGTAATAATTATATTGGATAAGTATAATTAGAAAAAAAAACCTTAGGAAGAAAATATGGACCTCTTTGATCCTCATAGATTAGATAAGGATATTTATTATTATTTAATTCAAAGAAGAGTTAAAAGAGTTAAAATCAATGTTTAATAAGTAAAACATTTTTAATATAGGTTTAAAAATAAGATAAATTCAGCTATAAATATTTATTAAAAATATAAAAATCTATCCTACATAATGGAATTTTATTTATATTTTTTAGACATTATATAATTTAATTTATATATTACAGAATGATGATGCAGTAATTACCTAATTAATGAAATATTAAAATAATTGAAATAATAAATATCCAAATAAATGTAATTTGAGAATTTTTATGAATTAAACTAATTTATAGGTTAAAATGAAATATTAGGGTTGGAAAAAAGAATATTGTTTGAGGTAATAAGGCAGTTATTAATTAAGAAAAAACAAAATACCAAATAGTGACAAAATTGAAAAAAAAGTGTTTTTAAAACAAATATTATATTATTAATTGATATATTCTATTCATAATAATCTAAGGATCATCCAAAAGACTTATATAATTATATTTGTATCATTAATTAACCACTTGATGTTCTCTTGTAAGTATGTAGTAATTTTATTTACCATATAATATAAAAATACCAAGCGACATGGTATATGTCAAACTATTTAACTAAGAGTTAAATATAAATGGTTTGGTTAATATAGTGACTAAAACATATTTAAAACCTATTATTTGAGTTTTTTTAGACCCATAACCACATTTTTCATTAAATAATACATTGATGAGCCACTATAAACTGAAGATAATTTTATTATAATATTATCGTTCTAGATTTTCCTAAGACGCCCCTCACCCCTCTTATAAAAGAGAACTCCCCCTTCTCTATAATTCACACCTTAATAGCAATTTGGCTCATCCAACACCGGCCCAAATACCCTCTCAACTGTTCTCCATTCATCCTAGAGGCCTTAATATAGTCACAAATCCACCCTTAAGAGCCCTTTTGATAAAATCAAATGGAAGAACCCGAAGAAGAGGTAAACATTTCATCATCTCTTTGAAGTTCCTTTCTTCTTCCACATCATCTTTCTTTATTGTTTCCATTATAAACAAATAAATCTTGTATCTTCTATATAATTTGATGTTATTATAAATTTTGTGCAACCATATTCATTAATCTATCCATCCTTTTAATGGCCTGTCACCATACGTGCGTATGTACGGCCAACCGTCTCCACATCGTGGTGTAATTGTTATTCTATACATTATTATTTGGATGGGTATAATAATTATGTTTAATTTATTTAAATAAAAAATATAACATGCTAATGATTATTTATATATGATATAACAAACAATTTAATATTATTTTAATATCAAAATAATGATATTGTCGCTCATGCGTACGTATGAATTACCATCTCCATGAACACGATGAGATTCATTCCACATCGTATCCATTTAAGAATAATTTTCATTTGATGATTAAAAATAATGTTTAAAGACTTTATATAATTATGGAAATAAATATGATACATCCAATTCATAACAAATAGGTCTCATATAACAAAGAATAAAAAGGAAAATGAATCTATTAACACCCAAAACGACGATAATACTAAGATATTATTAACATTGCATTGATAAAAGATCATATATGTTATAATAATAATGTATATTCTTCTCTTATAATTTAATAATAATTATTTATCAATTATACATGAGGTTATCCTACCCTACACCAAGGAAATGTTAAATATAAGGGTAAATTCTACAATCTCTTCATTATCTGAGTTTGTTTATACGTAATTATCTACTGGGACCTCTTTATCATCCACATCCATGTTTCATAAAAATGTATTTCAAAAAATTCTTACTATTTTTTAGAATATGGGATAAAGTCATGTATACCCTTGTTTCACTTTTATAAAATGTTTATAAAGGAATCTTTCCATTGTTTTCCAAACAACGTACTTTTTGAACTTTTCAACAAATTTATGGTAAGATTGTTTTTTGACATATACGGTAGGTGCAGCTATTTTATGCCATTATAACATCGTCGAAGCTTCACATTCAAGATTATAATAATATTATTAAATTAAATGTTTTCTTTTATAATTTTATTACTTTTAAATGATTTCAAAATAGAAAGAGTTATTTATCAACAAATGTATTGGTTTCATCTATGTCCACATCCATTGATGGATTGTAATCTTATTTGATGTTGATATATTATGATATAAAACATCCATATTTTATTGATGGTTTTGTGATATGTTTGACTGTGGATGTGATATTTTTATACCGTTCAATGTTTATGGATAATGTATAGACATTTAGTATGATATTTTTAATAAGAATATTTATGTTATGTTTAAAACATTTCATTAGAGGAATGCATTGGACATAGTAAGGGATGGGTGGATCCCACTAAAGCTCCTTAATTCATCATTCGGTCTCATTAGACAAACAGGTGTCTTGGCATAAGTCCATGAAAAAATCTTATTTGTAGTCTTTGCACAAGGCCATGACTATGGGGTTATGAATGATTGGCATTATGCTTTCCATCATTATGGAAGTTCCTATTGATATTTCATGTGATTATTCTCCTAGTATAATATACATGTGAATATGTAAATGAAATTATTTGATTTTATCGTTTTCATATTATGCTGAATTTAACGTTTAGGAGGCTTTTGTTTTAGTCGTATACATTGCCTTAAATTTTTTTGCATATTTATTAAAGTTTCCGCTATATTGTTATCCTTACTGAGCATCTGAGCTCACTGATTTCTATGATTTATTTTTCTTACAATGTGAAGAAGTATATTATAATTGACGTTCAAGGATAGTCTATGGGATCTTAGTGTGTTTTGTGGAAACAATGTTGTTGTATTTTTCCATTTCATGATGTAATGTAACCCTTATGAATGTATCTAGAACTTCTAACGCTACTAAACTAATCATACATTTGAGACATGATCTTTTGTTATCATGCCAATGATACGTAATAATGCACCGACTCTGGGCTTCTAGTGTTACGGCGTTACAGTTGGTATCAGAGGAAGTTTATCACAAACCTTGGAAACTAGATTTAGAAAACTCTGATTAGAGCACATTACCCTAAGATAGACTATGAGAATTAGTATATAAGAACTTCCTAGAATTTTGGTATTATAAAAGCGTTTTGAGTTTTCCAAAAAATACAACCCTGTCTGGAAACGATTAGGTAGTGGTGGCTCGGGAACATATGCTCCTAGTGGTAAAATCCAAAAACACCACATTGAGCTAGACTAGAACCGGAACTGGTGCACGACAACAAGCCTTGTTGCACTCTTGGTTACGACACCCACAGTGGATATGCATAGGGTAATTCTCATTTTTTACAAACCATTATAAATAATTTATGAGTATATACTTACACAAAGAAAACATTCTTTATGATTATGGATTATATCCATAAACTGTTCAATTTATTTTAAGTTTTTTACAGGTTTAGAATTATGTATTACGATTCAAAAACTAATCTAGTTTTTGACATTGATTAGAAATGGTGTATAGTGGAAGGAATGTAATCCTTAACAATGCACACACTCTATGTTGGGATTTCCCTCCTACTCAAGAAAATTATAGTAGAGCTGGTGATAAAACTGGTGCTGCACAGCTTATCACCATACTGGGACAACATACTCAGGTTAGGAATAATAACCTTACTCGTATGGAGAACCCTGATCCACAACATGGACAATCAATATTAGATCGCTTCATGATGCAACAAACACCAACATTAAATGGGAGTACGAATACATTAGTGGCTGTGAAATGGATAAATTCCTTAGAGAAAATATTCCATGCCTTTGGGAGTAGTGAAAGGGAAAAAGTTTTCATGGTAGTTTACCGCCTCACCGGAGATGCTGATCAATGGTGACCATTGATTCAAAACACAAAGGAAGATGATGAAGTTTCAAATATGGAATTGAGGGAGTTTAAATAGATTTTCATGGAAAAAGACTTTCCAAGTGATCATTGAGCATATATTGAAAGGAAATTTCAGAGTCCGAGGTGAAAGGAGGATGAGAATGTTGCAAAGTATGAGGCTAACTTTACAAGGTTAGCGAGGCATGTTGCAAATTATATATGTAACCTACAAATTAATATTGATAATTTCATTAATGGTTTAAAACCATTTCTATGTCGATAATTAGCCTCATAAACCTTCTTTTCATACGAAGATGTTGTCTCATGTGCTATCAAGACAGAAAAAGAATTCTCTATGTCTTACGAATTTAATGAAAAGAAATAGAATATGAGATCTGTTGAACACTCTAGAAATTGAAATTAGGGGATGAAGGGAATGTTGAATATCCATCCTGTAGTAAATGTGGGAAGAAACAACCTCGTACTTTCTTGAAGGGAATGTGAGTCTGTTACAACTATGGTGAAAGAGGCCACCAAACTCATGATTGTAAGGGGAAGAAATTGGTTGTCACTATTGAATTATACAGTTGTAGAGAAAATGGGAATTATGCGATTGAATTTCTTAAGCATCAAGGGAACATACCTAAAAAAAGTCCAAGGGATCAAGGCCAAACTTATGTTATAACTACTATTGAGTTTGAATCTCCGAAAGACATTGTGGCAGGTAAATTAATAGTTTCCTCAAGTTTAGAAAATGCTTTATTTAATTTTGGATCATCTCATTTTTTCATATCATTCTAGTTTTCTATGAAAATCAGATATTTCCCATTTGATTTAACAAGGGAGTTTTAAGTCAAAACTCTTAAGGGAAGTATCCTTACAAAAATATTTTGTGAATCAGTCCCCATTTGGGAATATAAATGTCCTTTATCTACTGATCTCATCTTCATTACCATGACTGAATTTGATATAATCCTTGGAATGGATTGGATTTCAGACCATGATGAAATAGTTTATTGTAATAAGAAAGAGGTTACTATTTTAGATGATGATGATAAATAACACCTTATCTTTAGAGAAGAATCGACACCACCTAATCCTTATCTTGATCCACCCCCAGTAGCTCAACTAAATTAAATTATTGGGGAGGAAGAGAATAAAATAATTGTGTGTGAGGAAAAGAACTTTCAAATAGAGGAAGTACCTATTTTGAAAGAATATGTTGATGGGTTTCAAGAAGTTTTACCTGGACATCCTCCAGAATGAGGAATTGAGTTGTCCATTGATTTAATTCCTAGATCAAGGCCCATATCGAAGACCCCTTATAGAATGGCCACTGTGGAATTAGTTGAACTAAATAATCAACTAGAGGAATTAATTAATAATGGATTTATTCACCCTAGTGTTTCTCCATGGGGAGCCCCTGCCCTTTTTGCTAAAAAGAAACATGGATCTATGGGGTTGTGCATTTACTATAGAGAGATCAATGCTATAACAATAATGAAAAAAGTATCCCCTACCTCGTATTAATGATTTATTAGACCCACTTCATGGAGCTCAATACTTTTCAAAGATTTTCCTTTGATATGGATATCATCTGTTGCATGTGTAAAAGGAAGACATTCTGAAAATAGCATTTAGAACTAGGTACGGGCATTACATGTTTATCGATATGCCTTTTGGATTGTCTAATGTACCCACTATCTTCATGGAACTAATGAATAGTTTTTTGGGGAATATCTTGATGATTTTTTAGTGGTATTTATTGATGATTTCATGGAATACTCCAAAAGCTATGAAGAGCATAAAAATTAATTGCACATTATCATAAAGACTCTTAGAAGACATGAATTATATGAGAAGTTTAGCACGTGTGAATTCTGTCATCAAGAGATTACTTTTTTGTCAATATTATCTCAAATGACGGAATCACTACTGATCCTTCTAAGTCCCTGGAAATCCAAGAATGGACACACTGACATGTATAACAATGGTACACAGTTTTATTGGTTTAGCAGGTTATTATCGACATTTCATATAGAATTTTTCCCAGTTGGCTAACCCATTCACAAAGATCACATGAAAAGGGGTTAAATTTGATTGGACAAAAGTGTGTGGAAATTGTTTTGAAAAACTGAAGTGAATATTAGGCAATGCTTCTATATTAAATCTACCATCAGGGAATGATGGGTTTGTAATTTAGAATGATGCATCGAAGAAATGACTTGGTTCTGTCCTTGTGAAGAATGATAGTGTTATTGCCTATGCATCACGATAGCTGAACATTAATGAGAAAAACTATCCTACTCATGATCTTGAGTTAGCAGATGTAATATTTTCTTTGAAGATATGGAGACATTATCTCTATGGTGAAAAATTTTAGATATATATCGACCAAAAGAGCTTGAAGTATATTTTCTCATAGAAAGAAATCAAAATTAGGAAAAAGATATGGCTAGAACTACTCAAGGATTATGATTGCATGATACACTATAACCCGAGGAAGAAAAATAAGGTGGAAGATGCTTTGAGAAGAAAAGATCATGGAGTTTTAAACACGATGACAGTTGATATGGATCCTATTTTCATGTATCTAGTGATGATGGATATAGGGATAACCATGGAAGGTGAAACATCAATACTTTTTCAAATTTTTGGAAAAGCATATTTAGTAGAAAGTATAAAGTGTTCTCAGGTAGATGATGGAGAGTTTTAATAGAATCTTAAAGCTGTGAATAATGGGAGATTGAGTGGCTTCTTATATGAAAATTGAATTTTGAGGTTTGGGATGAGAGTTCATCGTCAGGAATATTCTTTGTGGGACAACATGAAGAAAGAGATTATTGATTTTCTGTAAATATATATGGTTTGTCAACAAGTGAATACTGGAGGGAAATAACCTAGAGGAGGCTTGCAACCTCTTCCCACACCTGAGTGCAAATGGGATAATATTACGATGGACATAGTCATAGGATTACCAGAGACTCCTAAAATGAATAATGCAATATCGGTCATTGTTGATTGTCATACCAAGTCAGCACATTTTCATTCTATAAGAGAAGATTCACCACATGAATGATTAGAAAGACTATATATTAATGAACTTGTAAGAATTCATGGAGTACCACTATCGATAATTTCAGATCATGATCCTCATTTTACATCATTATTCTGGAAAAGTCGTCAGAAATCCCTGGATACTAAACTTCGTTTGAGCACTTCCTACCACCCCCAAACTAATTGACAATCAGAATGGACTATTCACACCTTAGAAGAAATGTTGAGATCATTCTCACATGACTTTCAAGGTATGTGGGATCAATATTTACCTATGCTAGAATTTTCATATAACAATATCTTCCATTAAAGTATTCAGTTGGCACCATATGAAGTGTTATACGGAAAGAGATGTCACACACCAACAAGTTGGGATGATGTTGGTGAAAGAAAACTCGTAATCCTAGAACTGGTGGAAGATATTATGGGAACGAGGAAGTTAATCCAAAACCACATCAAATTATCTGAAATTAGGAAAATAATCTATACTGATAACCAAAGGAATGATTTGGAATTTCAGTAGGAGATCATGTTTTATTGAAGGTATCTCTAGGGAAGGGTGTTATACGTTTCGATAAGAAGGGAAAATTGAGTCCCAGGTACATCAGACCTTTCGAAATTCAGGAACTAATTGGGGTTATAACATACCGTTTGAAAATTCCGCCAAGTCTCTCCAATGTTCACAATGTAATCCACATATCACTATTGAGAAAATAAATTTCAGACCCAACGCATGTACTCACCTATGAAGAATTAGAACTCGAACCCGATCGGCCTTATTATGAAGATCCTGTCAAGGCTCTTGATACAAGGGAAAAAGTGTTGAGAAACCAGACCACTCGTCTGGTAAAAGTTCAATGGAGAAACCATAATATGGAAGAGGTAATGTGGGAACCAGAGGAACTTATGATGAAGAACCACCTGAGACTTTTTACTCAGTAATACACTAGAAATTTTGACGAAAAAATAATTTGAAGAAGG
Organism: Viscum album; assembly: GCA_963277665.1. NCBI lineage: Eukaryota > Viridiplantae > Streptophyta > Magnoliopsida > Santalales > Viscaceae > Viscum > Viscum album. The sequence goes on along the minus strand of OY728152.1, from coordinate 2,129,084,904 downwards.
GGAGAATGTAACACCCCAAGCATCTATGGTATTCTTCTCATTGAATAATACTATAGTGTGTGTTGTACAAAACTTTGAGTTCTAACACACCACAAACAATCAAACTAGCCGTCATGAAAATTAATACCCACTTTTGGAATTTTATAAATTTTATCATTTAAAAAGGACTTCGTTTTTGGATTCGGACTATCGATATTATCATTTAAATAATTATTTATTTTGATTAAATTTATTTTAGGTAAAAATATATACATAATACCTATATAAGTTCAATGTAATTCATTGGAGTCAGTTTATCATATTTTTATATATATTAAAATTTTATTGAACTTTTTACTATGTTTTAACAACCTCCTATGAGCATTTGAAAATTTACATAAAACATAATTTTACTGCTTTTGTGAGTTGAATTTCGAAAATCAGAGAGACATGGTTGATATCATTATGTAAATGTGGTTCAATAAGATGAAAATAATATTTGTTAAATAGTATCTTTTTACTTTTATTTACCACGTTTAAAAGTTAATAGGGTAATTAAGTGTAAAAATGATATTATTATTACCCTAAAACATGTCCTAATTATAATTTATAAGTATAATTCTACCAAAAAAACCTTAGGAATAAAATATGAACCCCTTTGGACCAATTAAATTAGATTAGGACATTAATTAATATTTAATTCAAAGAAGAGTTAAAAGAGTTAAAATCCAAGTTTAATAACTAAAACATTTTTAATATAGAGTGACACATAAGATAAATTAGACTATAAATATTATTTAGAAATATAAAATTATTTTCTATGTAATTGTATATGATTTATATTATTCATACAATAAATAATTTAATTTATTTATGATGTAATGATGATGTAGTAATTACCTCATTATTGAAATAATATAATAATTGATATGATATGTATCCAAATAAATTATATTTGATACTTTTATGAATTACACTAATTTTAGAGGTTAATGTGACTTATTAGGGTTGGTTAGAATATATTTTTTATAAGTAAAAATGCTATAACGAATTTAGTAAAAACAAAATGTCAAATAGTGTAAAAATTGACATAAAAGAGTTTTCAAAACAAATATTATATTATTAAATGATATTCTATTACTAAACATCTATGGTTCAGGAAAAAGACTTATATAATTAACGATGAATCATTAATGAATGACTTGGTGTTCTCTTGTATGTATATAGTATCTTTTTAACCATATAATAGAGAAAATTCAATGAGACATGGTATATGTCATACTATTTAAGTAAGAGTTAAATCTCATAGATAAGGTTAATATAGTGAACCAAACCTATCTAAAAATTATTGGTTGAGTGTTTTTTGACTCATCAAAACCTTATCCTATAATCAATCTATTTTGGATCCATTATAAAACGAAAATTATTTTATTATAAAATAATATTTCTAGCTTTTCTTAAGGTGCCTGTCACCCCTCTTATAAAAGGGCACTCCCGCTTCTCTCTAATTCACACCTTCAAAGAAATTTGGCTCGGCCAATCCCAGCACAAATACCATCTCAACGTCCTCATTTCATCCTAGATTCCTTAATTTTGTCTGAAATCCAACCTAAGGAGCCCTCAAATCTAATTGAAGAACCCGAATAAGAGGTAAATATTTTATCACCTCTTTTAAGTTCCTTTCTTCTTCCACTTCCCCTTTCTTTGTTGTTTCCAATATAAAATAATAACTCTATTATCTTCTATATATTGTGTTGTTATTATAAATATGGTATAACCATATTCATTATTCTATCCATCCTTTGAATTACATGTCACTATATGTGCGTATGTATGGCTTACGGTCTCTATGTCGTGGTGTAATTGTTATTCAATACATTATTGTTTGGATGGGTAAAATAATGATGTTAAATTGATGTAAATAATAAATATAACATGATAATGATTCTGTATATATTATATAACATCTAATTATATATTATTTTGATATCAAAACAATGATATTGTCGCTTGTGCATCCATACAGATTACCGACTCCATAAACGCGATGACATCCATTCCCCATCGTATCCATTCAAGAATTATTTTCATTTTATGATTAAAAATAATGTCTAAATAATTGATTTCATTCAGTATATGAATAATTTATATCCCATCCATAACAAATATGAATCACATAATAATGAATATAAATTAAAACGAATCTGTTAACACCCGAAACGACGTTAATACTAAGATATTATTAAAAAACAATGTTAAAAGATCATATATGATATCATATTAAATTATATGATTCCTTTATAATTTATTAACAATTATTTAATCATTATACATGAGTTTAACTTAACCTCGACCAAGGAAAAGTTTAAGGTAATAGTGAATGCTACAATCTCTTCATTATCTGAGGTTGTTTATACGTAATTATCTACTGGGACCTCTTTATCATCCAAATACTTGTTTCATAAAAATGGATTTCAAAACATTATTACTATTTTATATACTCTAGTTTAAAGTCATTTATACCCTTTTTTGAAATTTATAATATGTTTATAATGAAATCATTCTGTCGTTTTCCATTCAACATACTTTTTGACCTTTATCCACAAATTTAAGGTAAGCATATTTTTTTAAAATATACGGTGGGTGTAGCTATTTTATGTCATTATAAAATCATCGAAGCATCCATTACAATATTATAAGAATATCATCAAAATAAATGTTTTATTTTATAATTATATAACTTTTATGTGAATTCAAAAAAAATTCTCAAAACATGTTTTGATTTCATCTATGTCAACATCCATTGATGGATTGTAAGATTATTTGAAGTTGATTTATTCTGATACAAAACATCCATATTGTATTGAAGGTTTTTTGATATTTTTGACTATGTATGTGCTATTTTTATACCATTCATGGTTTATGGATAAAGTATTTACACTTCATATGATAGTTTTAATACGAATTTTTATGTTAAATTTCATCCTTTTCATATGTGGAATGCATTGGACTTAGTAAGTGACGTGTGGAACCCGCTATAGGTCTTTGATGAATCTGTAGGTCTCATGAGACATACTATTGTCTTTGCACAAGGCCTTAAAAAATCTTATTTGTAGTCTTGGCACAAGGCCTTGACCATGTGGTTATGAAAGTCTGACATTATGCAATCCATCGTTATGAAAGTGGCTATTGATATTTCATGTGATTATTCAACTAGTACAATATCAATGTTAATAAGTAAATGGAAATATTTGATTTTTTATGCCATATTATGCTAAATTTCAAGTTCAAAGGCTTTCGTTTTAGTCTTATACATTGAAATAAATTGTTCTGATTATTTAGGAAGGTTTATGCTATATTGATATCCTTACTGAGCATCTGGGCTCACCCCTTTCTATGTTTTATTTTTCCCAGGATGCGAAGAAGAAAATAATGATTGACCTATAGGGATAATCTGTGGGATCTAACGGCTGTCTATGGAAACAATGTTGTTGTAGTTTTCCATTTCATGATGTAATTTAAACCTAATGAATGTATGTAGCAAATTCAAAGCTACTAAACTAATCGGTCTTTTGAGACGTGATATTTTGTGAAAATGACAATGATATGTAATAACTAGTACTCGTCCATGCATACTCACGATATATAAATTTAATTTTGTTTACTAATGAAAATACTATTTTTAACTAGAACATAATAACAATAAATAATATAAATCCCAAGATACAAAGTATTGGGAAAGTTGCAAAGTCTGCAGAAGCATATTCTGGTTTCAATAGGTCTTTAGATTCATTATCATATGGGTAATGCAACCTGTATATGAAAGTAAAATTATGAACACAAATACATAGCAATGAATAGATAAAGATGGCATTTTTTAAATAAAGGTACCTGAGAAAAATGCTAAATCCTTTTAAACAGGATGGGATTTTACTGTACCAAAAAAATGAGGAACATAAAAAGGCCTTTGGAAGGTGCATGATACAGAAACCCAAAATCAAATAGTATAGCAGGGTGGATGTTTTAGTACCTCTAATTTCAATTATGTAAAAATTAAATATTAGACACCATTAAATAAATAACAATCATGTATATTAATTTTTTTGATCACTGAAATAGCTATTAGGAATAGTTGTTACCGTAAGCATTTCTTACATCCTAATAGTTTACCAAAACAATTGGAAAAATACTAAAACATGCTTTAAATGAATGACCAAACTGTGCATATAGAATAACTTATAGGTTTATTAGTCATAGTAATAATGCCACTTGGTATAGGATAAAAAAGAGTAATAAGAAATACAGTTAGGTTTGCAGTCATAAATGTTTTTACCATATGCTAAATTTTAAAAAGAAGACAGTATTGGTTGAAAACATGAAATCCTCATGGTGTCATTGACTCCTCAATGACATACTATATAGTAATCATATAAAAATAGGGAATTAGTAGCAGAAAATATTTCAAATGAACGGTCTCTACAGTTTCAAATATAGTACACATTGTAAAACAATTATTAATTATGAACACAATAATGAGATGAATTTTATAAGTGAATAAGTATGTTTACATTCCATTTCCAGTACGATATTTCAGTATTTTTTTCAGTTTTCATGTTTATATATTCCTTTGGCATGGTCTATAAGTCATTAGATTGACATGCTGTAGGCACGCTGTCTGGAGACGTCTGGACATTAACTTGCATTACATCCTCAATATCATAATATCATGACAGGTTTTTCTAAATAGAGGTTTTTTAGAATAATTTGAACCTATAATGGTCATATGTTGAAATCATTGAAATTCAGAGCATATCTTAAATATTATAGTGTTTCTTATCAGCACATAGATGCAATTTGAAATAAATGTTTTATTTTTAAATATTTATAAATAATAATACATTACATTAACATCATTAATTCCCGTAGTAATGGATATCATTTAGCAGTGAGGAAATATAACATATTTATACCCGAGTAGAAAACGTGTTCAAGGGTGTAGTATCTAATCTTGTGTAAATTTTTAAAGTACCAGGAGAAGTACCAATTGTTTGATGATCTTATGAGGAAATGTGAAAATGAATATATCAGTAAAATGATATCCATATTTAGAAAGACATACTAAATGAATTGATCAATAGTAACCTCTATATATTGAATGGCACTTCTTAGTGTAGAGGACCCACTGCTTTCTTCTTCCATTATATTACTGAAGAAAAACATAAAGTATTACAGGGTTTTGTTTTTATAGGCAATGTGAAAAAATACAGACTGACATGTTTATGTTCTAAGACGTCAGTAAAAAGGTTGATGTAGTTTTCATTATCATTCATATAAACCACATTGTAACTATTTTTCTAAGATGGAAAATGACGATTCATAATATCGTTATCTGTCACCTCAATCACTAATAGAAATTTCCTGGTGTTGAAGTACTTTAATTCCCGAGGGAATCCAAACTCGTCTTCGTCATAATAAAAAATCCATTGGAATTGTTAATTAAAATATTTAAATTTTTTATAATGACAAGATATAAGGACATGGATATACCTATATCAAAGCCACTCTTAGTTGTGCAGCTGTTTTGTGTATGTATTGTATGACTTGTTTCTCAAATAACATGGCTAAAAATGAGTCTGTCTTGTCTGTAACCACTAGCTCAACTCTAAACCTATTGCATTTGTTATTATGACTACACTTTTAGTCTCATTTGGACTGTATAGCTGAACCGAAGGTGTAGGGTAATGATAAAAACAAATTTTAGGAGGCATTGAATACATTCTCATCTCGGAGTAATGCTCCTAGGTTAGGAGTTATAGGATATGCAGCAAATTCTTCCATCTATAATCTGCACTTTCTTCATGGATGACTGGCATGATTTATAGAACTAGTTGTCGGTGCTTTGAATTTTCTGAACTGTAGCCTCAATTAAGCACCTTGTAGATGTCATTGAGGGATTTCCAGTTGATGATGACAATGTTAGTGTGGAAATAGTAGTTTATAAAAACAATGGATGTGTAATGTAACATAAATAAGTCTCAAATGAAGTTAATAGTGAACACATAATTGTGTCGTTCTTTCATTAGCAGTCTTCTCAGATACCCGGCATCTCTAGAGGTTGATGGGAAATGAATGTTTACATCATTCATGATCACTGCCAAAGTGTCAAGGAAATTGTTAGATGATGAGTTGCTCGGTTGTGTGCCGTACTTTGTGGTGTTTTCATATAATTGTCATCATACTTATATAAAGGAATAGGGGATAGTTTGATGGAATCCAATGTTTGCTTTCTCTTGTTTGATTTTGCATGAAATGTTCTCTTTACATCAGATTGTTGATGAACTGCATACAATGTAGTTAAAGAATAATACCTTTAGTTAGTATTTAAAGTATTAAAAAATGTAGGGATTCAGACACTACAAAGTAAATAGAACAGACCATTGATATACAATGGTGTTAGCGGCGTGTGTGTGACTCTATCTACACATCCATTTTTAGAATGAGGTTCACATGATAGAGCTGGAGAGAGATTTGTAGATGTAATTGAGGAATTTATAGTAGATTTTTGACACTGTAAGTGTGACCTCAGTAGCTTATACAAATAATGGATAGAATTTATAACATAAATAAGTTTAAAATGTAGGTAATAGTAAACTCATAATTGTGATGTTTAGTCGGTAGCACTCTTCTTTGCAAAGTCGAATCTTGAGAGGTTTTTGGGGAATGCATTTTTTGGTTGTATATCTTTATATACATATTGTCAAGGCATGCATTGTATTATTTGTAAGAAAAGTGAGCAGTGAAAAAAACATAGTATATTTTGTGAATGAAGACATGGAAATGGATAAAGATGTATGTGCATAGATTTATGTAGTTGTTAAGATGTAACAAATGAAATCTGCATGTAAAATATATTGGAATCTATAGGTAATAATTATAGGAATTAAAGTATTCAATAAAATTTTATAGGAATATGAGACATGTTTTCAATCTTGTTGTGTCTTACAAAACTGATATGTGGTAAATGGAAGTAGTTATGTTACTAATTTTTTTTCATTTCATTAATATTGTTTTACCTAAAGCAGTTTAAATATAGTATTTTTAGTTTGGTAAAACAGATATCCTATAGTTGCAGTTGTTCAAAACATTATTCTCAGAACAGTTCAGTTATAGGTGAAAAAATAAACTATAACATCAGTGCAGGAAGAGGTATGTGTTCCAATATAATCTAATCTATACTCATAGTGTAAATATCAGGAGTAGTATTTATGAAAATTAGTAGATGAATCGTTGTCAGTAGAAATTCCTAGCGCGGATAGAAGGATCTTCAATACCAAAATACGCTGTTGAAAAGAACGATTGAAGTATGGATTTTTCTTTGGCAGAGTAACAGTGCATTCATAAACATCTATACATAGTAATTGTACTCATAGAGTACATCAATTAATCTATCCCATGGGTTCTACATAATGAAGTTTTGGTGAATCATCTGAAATAGGATAATTTATTTGATTCATTAATCTTGTATATTATTGAATATGATTAAAATATATATAAATTTTATTGACTACAAAATAATTTGTATGTTCATAAACCTCTTAAAAAAATTTCATACACTATAAAGTGCATATAATGTGTCTGTTTAGAACATCGTCAAGATATCATCATAATAATATCATCAGACGTTATAATGTGTCTGTTTAGAACATTGTTTAAACTCTCAGTTTAAAAAACATAATCTGTTAATACTATTTTTTGAGACAATATAGTGCGTTATAGTGTATATTTAAATGGAATAATTTGATTATACTTTCTGTTTAAATAGTATAATGTGTTATATTGTTTGTTCATTTTTTATACTACGTGTTCAAACAGTATAATGTGTGTCTTTTGAAACCCTAGAGAATACAACTGATATTATACTCTCTGTTTAAATAGTATAATATGATTAGAACATAAAATTTGATGAAACAGTATAAACTGCATACTGTTTATTAAAAAGTATAATATATCTGTTTAGAAAATTGTCAGAATGACAACAAACTGTAAAATTTTATGAAATAGTATAATCTTCCTATAATTATAGATATATTGACAACTTAATAGTGATATTTCAATTGGAATATATGACGTACCTGTGGTTGAAGAAAAATTTTAGTTTTCAATTGTATAAAAAGGTTAAATGTTGGTTGTATAACTGAAATACATATGAATTAATATTGAAATGGGAGACAGTAAAAGGAAACAACATACTGTTACACGCTTACTGTGATGAGGATGCAATGCTTGAATCTGTAGTATTACAAACATTCTTTGGCAGTCCTTCAAAACATAAAGATTATGAGGTTATTTGTTATTATCAATGATATGATAATAAATGTGATATTATTTATATAAAAAATATTGGATGCTCACAAAATGGAATAGTGTCACAAATGAGGCAATCCATTCTCTATATTATCCTGTTTGATCTAGTAGTCATGGTAGACAGATTAGAGAAATCTTCATAGACTGACAATGTAAGATAAGTTAAATTTTACCAATATATGGTCAGATTTTATGCATTATGAATCTATGTAATTTGTAAGACCATATTAAAAGATAGTTACAATTTATGGATAATAGTGATAGTGAAATGCATCTTCAACTTTTTCCATTATTAATTTGTGTCATAGGTTCAGCTATGGAATAATTTTCAACAATAATTGATCTAGTAAAATCTTAAAAAAGGAAACATGGATCATGTCAGAAAGGGAGATGGTAGATATAGTTATGTATTAAAAATTGGTTTTCATAATGAAAGAAAATTTTAATGCAGTGGACATTGTAAAATAATGATACCATCAATGGGTATAGCTGATGATGGCGTGCATGGTCCTCTTTGTGTGATTCATGTTACTGTTTTTCGATTAGTTGTTTTAATGTTTTCCACATATGTTGATCTTAAAAAGGTGAAGTGGAAGGAAATATGTATAGAGGTGGAATGATATATAAAGGTATATTTGAAGGTGAAGAGAATATGGAGAACATAACCTATTTGTGGATGTTTCCTGAGAAATCTTCTTTGTAACCTTTCCTCTCTACATGTCGACGGGGATTGCATGTTTCTATTCTGTTTCTGATTATTTAGTTCTCAAGGAGTTGAAGATAATAATAGCATGCAGTTATGCGTTCAGAGTTATTGTAGTCTATGTAGTTAACCCAAGTTATTAGTATAATGTTAATGCAGTAAATGTAAATTATACTGAAAGCAATGAAATGTACATTAAATTTACAACACTGATAGTGGAAGAGTTGCATATTCATTGGAATATGGTGCAGTTATCCGACTATGCAACTAATGTGGATGAGATGAAAACAACAATAGAAAATGTGCATTTAATCGAATACAATTGTACAGATATGAAATTTATATATATGGAATTTACATGAATGAAATGTAAAGAAATGAATATTGAATAAAACCAGTTAGCCATACCAAATATGCAGTGAACAATGATATGATAGAGTAAATCAAAATAAACCATGGTAATAATGTATAGTCTGAATGTTTATGTAAATAGTGTTTGACTGCAAATAAAAATTGATAAATGAAAGAGAGGTTAATTCCACAATATTAGGAGAGAATGCCTATAGAGGAGAACTAGATTTGTAGACTATTTGAATAATGTATCAGTGATGGTAAACTGGTTCATGAACAGGATGACTGGTGTCCTCCATAGCATTCAATGGTGAAGCAAAAATGGATTGGCCTATGGAAGAGGAAATGAACGTTAATGCAAGGAAACTCGTGAGCTGGATTGGTAGGAGGAGGTGAAGGAAGTCTAAGCTAAAGGAACTGTCGGATGTGATCACACTAGAATCAATGTTCACCACTAACATGACTGTGTTGGTATACAGATGAGAAGGAGGCCGAGGAATTAACAGCGGTTCAATGCGAGGACATAGGAATCATTTTTCACATGTAACCCGACAATGGTGGTAGATGGAGGAGGTAAAGGAAGTTGAAGCTGAAGCAATAGTCAGAGGCGAGGTTTCTAGTATCAATTGTCACTACTAACTCGACAATAGTAGAAGAAATCCATAACCAATTATCTCTGGAGTAGTGGTAGAAGTCTAAATCCTCTATTCGACGTCGTAGAATAATCGGTTTAGATGATGAGTAGAAGTCTGACCTCAGTATCGGGTGAAACAAATGTAGAATTATATTTAGGTGGGAGGAAGAAAATATAGAGGAGGGAATCCCTATATTCATGAGAGGAAGACAATGGAGAATAGGGAAACCCTAAAGCGGCAGGAGGAAGTCAATGTATACTAATGTAAAGGTGGGAGGACGACGAAGGGGGTGGTGGATGTCGATAGAGACAGTGGATGTCGAAGGATATTTGTCCATGGAAGGCGTCGGATGTGGGAAACCATATGCGGGTAGATGGGTATTGTAAGGTCATCGTCGCAGGGGAGCTGCGGGAGGATTCAGCTGGAAGACGTTAACCCTAACTGCGTAGTCTTCTGGCGGAGATGGTGTCGGTGGTAGTCAAGTTTCAAAGGGCACGTATGGTTTTTTTGGGTGAAGGCAGTGGGTGAAACTGTAATTTGGTATGTGAAAATGGTGACAAGGATTCATGGTGGGGGGACACATAGGAAAGGGAACACCCAAGTTGTGTAGATATAGTAGATGCACACACTCTGGGATTCTGGGGTCGGGGCGTTACATTTGATCACAAACACCACAAAAATCCAATAAATAAGGGGTCAACACATCCTTCACAGTTTACATTTCTCTCTCATCATAGCCATCTATCTAAGGATGACACATAATACTGAGACTCAACTCTGTATCAACAGATTGATGAATAATTCACCATAACATTGAGGAAACACATTGATCATGATCATTCAAAATGGAATGTGGTACTCTTTGAAACCTTACCACATACTTAATATATATCCCAATGGGTTTATCCAAAGATAATTCTTTATTGATTTCAAATAAGTGTATGGACATAGAGAGTTAATCTACTACATAAAATATAGAATTATTCTTTATAAATGTTTTGGAGAGTACAACTAAAAAATAAATTTGATGATTTCCCATTTCATTTCTTGTATGGGAAATGGATGTTATATCCCCTTAGAATTTTTTTCCTTACAACATTAACATGTTTACATAGAGATCAGAATGTTATAACTCTATTTTATATCTCCCCATTCCAATGCACCAAAAATAATCATTCAAATCATAGTACAAAATCATATGTCCAAATAAATTAAAAATGAAGAAATATGAGCTTCCTCCAATAACTCCTTCAAATCATGAATAGATGCAACACATAAATGATTCTAGAGCCATATCATTTTTTCATGATCAATCCTAAAGTCTAGAACATTTCTAACCTTCTTTTTCATATCTAAATCTTATCTTTGTGAATCAATAATCATTACATCGATATATGGTTCAATATTCCATTGATTAATATATGATTTCCCCTTCATTCACAATATCCTGATCCATCCACTGAAAATCAAGAAATATAGGATCTTTTTAATCCTCATCATCGATACAGTATCACAATTTGTTCAACTCGAGTCATGGGCCACCCTATTAGCTTTTAAAATATGGTAACGTATTGAGCAGTCACAATCATTACTCACCTCTAACCATCTACATAAGTTACTATACATCACTTATTGTGTGAATATATAAAATAATCTATTATGATATATATATATATATAACTATTTTCTCCACAAAAATACATCCTTATATTTAATGATGAAATTATAGAAACTATCACCAAATACAGAGTTGGGTAATTTTTCCCATGAATCTTAAAATATATTGAGGCATAAACTATAAAAATTTCTTAATACATAATGACACATTAAATTCCCTTTTGGATGAATCATTGTATATTACAAACAACTCTCCACTGCATTGTAGTTTATTAAAAGGTGTACTGAATAATTTTCACTTAAGTTCCCAGATTTATTTCTCACAATCATCAATTTGAAGGCACTTGGCCACCTTTTTAGTCCAATTAGTCATATGATTAGATAGTCTTGATAAATTATCTAAAAAATATTGATAATATCCTACAAAATTAGTGATCCTAGACCCCAAGGATGGTATGGGCCAACATTTTATAGCCTCTATATTTGGAATATTTTCTAATATACACTCCATTGAGATTATTTGTCCCATAAATGAAATATTTTTCAACCAAAATTCATAATATTTAGTTTTTTCATATAGATTCTTATTATTTTAAATATTTAGTAAATTTATCAAGTGGTCGACGTGAACATAATTTCTCTATTATTAGATAATAATATCACCTATAAAGACAACCACAAACTGATCTGTTTAATCTATATACACTACATTCATTAAAACTGTGATGATAGTAATGAAATTATTAATACATTATGGAATCACTGTATAATAACTGTTTCCATAACATTTATGGTATTATTTTCAGGTATTTAATTCTTCTTGGCCATCAATCAGTGAAATATTTAATAAAGGACACTCATGGAAAAGCATTTAGTTTTTTATTTTTCATAATACATGTAATTAGATTGAGTAATATGATACTTGTTCATAATTTGGATCTTGTTAATCTCCCGTTAGTCAAGGTAGAGTCACATAGATCCATCATTACTTTTAAAAACATGAATAAGTGAACCCTAATGTGACTCAATTTTATGATTGAATCCCCTTTCATGGTTCTCTTTGTTTTTATTCCTCAAACCCACCAACACAATCCAAGCCAATCTATATGTAGTTTTTACATTGGTGTGGCACATGGAATTAGTTGAATCGAGAAAAAAATGTCAGATTATTTTGGAAGGAAATGAATCTCTTTCAGAATGATATCAAAAAATTCCAAAACAGTACATATATCATTGATGTCAAGATTATCCTAAACCATTTTAGAAATAATCCTTTTCGGATTGAATTTATGTCACATACAATGGATGTGATATCCCCAAAAAGATCAAACATATTATCACATTAATAAACAATCCTAAGATTATTTTTTATATAAATCAAGCATATCATTCCCGAAAAAAAGATGATCATAATATGAATAATGTATACTTATATTCCCAATATAACTTCATGTTTAACTAGTTTATGAATGAAAATATTTATTAGAATAAAATTATGATTAATTTTTATCTGAGATGAATCATATAATCTATTTTCAATCATCATACAATTAGGGGGTTTTACTACTATCTCTACATAATATCATATAGGGGGTATCTAGATACCATTATCAAATTAGTAAGATATGAAATAATTTTTATATCCATGGAAAGTTTATTATAAACCTTATTAGATAATATAAATTAATATTGTTCAAGTTATTTAATCAATTTATCAAAATTACATTCATTGAGGTGATAAAAAAATTATTTATAATATCAAAGACAATGATAAAATGTGTTTTTAAAGATTAAATGTTTAAATGATTAAATAGTTTTTGTATTGATATTCAATATAAAAGCTACTTATATAACCTAAATTGGATATATTGATGTATAATTTAACTAAATATACACTGAAAAATATTTAAAATGTAATTTATTCGTAACAACTCTTAAAATTAAAATGAATAAATTAATTAAAATATACTATTTACCACAGTTCATATAAAATTACACTTTTTTTTAGAAAAATCCCTCTAATTAACCCTAAGATTATTTATTACATGATTATTTTAGAAATGATGTTTTTTATCAAATAATTTTTCTAAAATTTTATAAACTACTTTTATTATTGTTCATATAAATAAATAAAAACACTTTTTGAGAAATTAGTATTTTCCTAACATATAAGAATTTCATTAAAAACTAAGTGATTTTTATAAATAATTTAATTAATATGTATCCAATAAGATTAATAATTAGTAATTATTTTTTAATACAAATATCCATAAGTATAAAAGATAGGTTGTAAAGGTAAAACTTAAATTAGTATATTAATAATATATAATGATTTGGTTAAAATTTAGGGTGCCTTGTATAACATAGGACAACCTAGTCATGCATGTAATGCAAGAATAACATGGTTATAAGGGTAATTAATATAATAAATGAAATTTTATTTATTCAAAAATAGTTATATATAACAACCTAGAGTGTTTTGTTTTACTACAATTAAAATGAAATTTGTCCTTTAAATTCATCACGTTGATACAACAAAAGGAGGATACTTATATCTCATTATATCCCCATGTACCCACTTCGATTCTTAAAACTAGTAGTTTCGGCATAGAACATTTACCATGTGAGAGGTGTTATTTCATAAAAATTAAATATATGGCCCAGAATCTCCACCAGTTATTCCTCATAAGAAATATATTTCTCCAATGTTATTAACTAAATGTTAAGTAATTGTTAAGGTTCATGTATTGTTTCCTCATAGGATATATATTTTGAAAATAATATACTTGAAAGATGTTCAGTTTATTTTCCAGGTGATATTATATATTCTCGATACGGTTAATAGTTTCAACGGGATCGGTATACCATTGGGATTGGTTTCTATTTCCTCACAAACCTCATGAAGATCATCCATAGAGAATATTTTAGAAAACCCATGTCACCAACAATATATTGAACATAATGCCATTGATTATCATCATATCATTTCTACCAAATATGAGCAAACATGATGTGTTTCTAAATAGATTTAACCTTCTCATCCAATTCTTCTGAAATCTCAGTTTATACTATATTTCATTCCCTAAATTCAATCTAGATGGCTGAAATTATACTATTCATTCGGTATATGGATTCCTAAGTATCCATAAAAATGATTTATTGAATGATTTCTTTGTATGAAAAGACAACTATATGTAAATGATTATCCTAACCACCAATAAAATCGAACGAACAAGATCACATCAAATCCTATTCTGTTTAAATTTCTCTCTTAACATGAACATCTATATACGTATGACATAAAATTTTGAAAATAAACTCTCTATTAAGGGATTTATGAAGACATCACCAAAACATTGAGGAGAAACATTTATCCTGAGGAAGCACAATGTTATGAGGCACTCCATGAAACAGTATCACTTCCTTCATGCATATACCGATAACCATATTCTGATGAAGTCTTAATTGATAGTGATGAGGTGTACTTACATAGTGGTGTGATATACTACATACCATATAGAATTATACCCACTAAATGTTTCATGGAGTCCAATATAAAAATCCATTTTGAATACTCTTTTGTTCCAGTTTGGGTTTGGTTCTCAGTGCGTCTCTCGTGAATTGGGTCGAACGGGTTTTAATATTTGGATTACTATTCCCTTTTATCATTGGAAGTGAATTCCCCATTGAGTTTTTTTGTTTTTTTTTGAGAAAAATGAGTATTCTACGCGAGTAATATTGGAGGGAATGATATCCCACTATTAATAGTAATTGTGCACGGACACATGAAATCATGCGATCGGAGACAAAACCTATCGCACAGCCTTCGCACGACAATGAGCCTTAGTCCATGTAATTGTGTTTCTTGGTCTCCTTTATTAATGTTGGCTGCATGGCCTCTTCATAGTATGGGAAACCATATGGCCTAACCATGTGGTCGTTCCAACTCATTAAAATTTATTTCCTCTCCATGATATTATCCAATTTAGCTCCTATTATTGACCCCCATAGACTCCCTGACTCTATGCACGCATCAATAATTCTCGTCCCTCCCTTGGGCTTGGATTTTTGGGTTGTTTTCTTAGATATTATTCAATTAACCCACTTGTAAGTCTCTTATCCTTTGTTTACATCCATTATTATTGGGTTTTTTCCCTCTTCTTTGAGTTTTCTCTTCTCTAGTGGGTTGGGATCTGATTTGGTGTTTTAATCATTGGTCTATAGGTTGGGTCCCTTTTATTAGGTCCCCTTATAGGATTATAGGGTTGTGATTGTGGTGTGGATGGGATTCCATACCATTTTCTAGATGTTTCTTCACATGAATTAGTTGGTTCCATACTCTAACATTGCAAGATGAATTTAATATTTTTTCATAAGTTTATAAATGTTTTCTATGATATGATTGTGTTGAGTGAATAGTGTTTTTTAGATATTTGGTGTGTTTATATGTTAGAAATGGATTTTGACATTGTAAACGTTTATTTTTTGTGTGTGTAATAATATAAAGATTTTAAAAATTGTGTTAGGGGTTTGTTGGAAGGTGAAAATTGTATTTTCAGTGGACCAAGAGGTGTATAAATGATTAGTGTATTTTTAGTGTATAATGGATCATTTTTAGAATTTTATCCATGTTTTGTACTTTGAGTAAGAATTGTGAAATGTTTGGAAGGTTTAAAATATTGCATTTCCAATGGTTTGGAGTATAAGTGTATTTATAATAATGCATGGCCCATAGACTTGGTTGGTTTTAAATTTTTTTTCTCTTGTTTGGAAGGAAAAGTTTGAGAATATTGTAATTAAAGATAAAGGAAATTTGGAAGGGGATTTATTTAGGTTGTGAAGAATTGTAAATCTATTGTTATATATAAAAATTTGATTGCCTTGTAATGTTTTTTCATTATTGAGAAAGTGATTGAATGTGTGATACGTGAACATTAACATGAGTATAAGGAAACCAGAGTATCTAGGTGGATGGACTAGAACTAGTGTACTAGTGATACGAATGTGGCTTGTCTTGATTTGACATAGCATAACTGATGATTACAACACTAACTAATCTATGATGATGATTTATCATGACTAGAATTTTGGATGTTTCTCCACTATAGTGACTCATACACATGGAAAATGACAGTTATGGTTACTATACCAAGACATGAGTTTCTTGGGTCCCACTCCAGCTAGATGAACGCAGGTGATTTAACCATATTTCTCTACTATGCCTGATGTGGTGCACTCTGTTGGAATATGGAGGAACACATGAGTGTGTGTGCTACTTAAGAATTTTCATTCAAACATAATCTAGTGTTTGTGAATTTTTTTCTATTAAAGTATCCCTTTATGATGTTTTCCTAATAAATTTATTCTAATAATTATTCCTTTGAAAACTATTAATTTAAATGAACATGTGAGATTATGTTATTAATGTCATGGCTTGAAACCTTCTTATACGGGTGTCATCCGACTGGGAGTTTTATCATACCCAATATAATCCTTTGGGTGTATGCAGATCTTGTACATTGTGTATTCTAGGTAAGGCATGATTCGTTATAGTGGTCTGGGTTGTTAGTGGCCCTTTATTTTAGGTTTTTGATAATGTGTCTTGAGGTTGTGGCTACCCATGTTGCATGATGGTTCGAGTTGATGTTTTAGTTTCTTTTTTCATTGTAGTCCTTTTCCAATTTGAGTTGAATTTTTGACATTAAATCTTGCAATGTTTTAAGGATTGTTTCGTTGTGTTTTTTTGTGTTTGTTTTATTTATGTTGATAGTTTTTGTATTTTTTATAGTATCAGGTAAATTTATCCTGTACATTTTATCATATACCCATGAACATGTGCTAGCCAGTGGGGATTGGGAAAGCCCCACGGGACGGTTCACAGACTGCGCAGGGTGCCGAGTCGAATGGTGTACCATATTGGTTAATGAAAAAATGGTATCAGAATTGGTTCACTCTTGTGGATCATCTTATCTAGGACTGAATCGGGATAGACTAGACCAAGGATTTTTGGGCATAGTGTTTCTCGTAATGAGTAGTGTGATTGTCCGTCATACCTTATGAAAAAACAAAATTTTCCATAGGGAGTTATTATAAAGACCTGGAAATTTCAAGGAAATAGTTTTTTAATTCATTGGAATTTTACAAGTCTGCGGTTCTTGAAGGCACATGAATACGAGGCCCGGTGTGCCCGGAATCAATTTTAGAAGTTTTTATTGGGTAGGTTCAGTGAACGTTTGTGCAGGTATTTCTATCTTTTGAACGGGTTCTCAAAATTGAAATCTGAAGGCACTGATGAACTCGCAACGCTAGTTTTCTCTTATGTGTACCTTTACCGCATTTTATTTTTATTTGGGTTGAGAGTTAATATTTGGGGATTTAGAATATAATAAATAAAATTTTCTATGTTACAATTTTATTTATATTTTTTAGTTACTTCCTCCATGAGGAAGTTAGGGGTGGGGCCCGTATCTCTCATAACCTCCCATGAGAAGATATTAGTGAGGTGGGGCCCACACGTGCACTAAACATTTCATCTCCCCATAACTCCCCTTAACTCCCTTAAACCCCCCATTAACACTCCCCCTCATTTAATAAGAGGAGCCTCTCCACCTTCCTCCCATTAAGACTGCCAACGCATTTTAATTAATTAAATGGGATTCATCAATTCATTAATTAGAGTGTTTGAATTTCGTACATGGTGTGTGAATAAACTAATAGAATTTTCTAATATTTTGGAAGGCATTTGTTGTGTTGGGGAAAACTCGGGAAAGTGATGGATAGTTAGAAAAGAAAAGTGTTCTTCTCCTGACGAAGGACACCTCCATCGAAGAATGTCATTCTCTCCGTCAATGAACGCTCCATGACCCGATGGACGTGAAGCAAGTTCCTCAATATTCTTCTTCCTCCACATCAAGGGAGGAGAGATCTCCGCAGGGAATATCTCCAATGACGACAGAACTTGCACTGACGTTGATGGAGTGACATCGTTCTTCTGCGACGCCCGAAAAACATGACATTCGTCTTCCACGGCTCGAAGAAGTGCGACGTCAATTTCGAGGTAGGGGGATATTGTATATTTTCATATATGTGATTTACATCCTCGAAAATCGACGTTTATTTTTTGGGTGATTATTCGAACCACTAATGTGGTGGGTACACGCTAACAAACACGTTCGGAACCACTGAAAACTTTTTCATGATGCACAAAATGTTTTGCGACAGATGAATGGATGGACGGAAGGGCAACGTTGATTTGAGGTCGTCGTTGTATAAAGCAGCACTCGAGGAGGTCATAGGTGTAGACGATAGCTAAAAATGACCACCAAAATTACTGTGGTGGCCCGCAGAATGACATGGCGGTACCCTTGCGTAATGTCGGCAGGTGTCTACAGTGGCACTAGCCGCAGCGACGTGCAGCGGATCCCGCGCAATTCGGGATCTAGGGAGACAAGGCTGCGCCAGCCTAGCACTGCCATTTCACAAAACTGGGGGGGCCACACCCCCCTAATTGACCAGTTGGGCTGGGCTGCGCCATCCAGGCAGGGCCATGCCCTACCGGGATGGAATCAGACTCGGGTCAGGTCGACCCTGTTCGGGAAGACCCATGATGGGTTGGGCCTAGTTGGATCGGGCCTAGACCCCCCCCCCTTGGGACCTTTTTGTGTTAATCACCCATAACATGAGCTACGGACCTCTGATCAACGCATATTCAGTTGCGTAGGATTCATCTGATCGAGACAGTTGATTCAGTATATTACACTCAAGGTTTCGGTGAAGTTTGGGTATGGCCAGGTTGGTTCGAACCTGAAACCAACCGATCCCTCAGAGAAAAAACGCTTATAACTTAAGGACCGGAAGTTCGATTGGCGTGTCGTAAACTATGTTGGATTCTTTTTTATGATAAAGCTCATTTTGAATACTCCAATTGTGGTTTGGATGTAGTTGGAGTATGGTCAGGTTTGATTAGCATAGAAACCAACTGGGCCCCTAGAACGGAAAGGTCAATAACTCTCAGATCGGACGTCCATTTGACGAACCTTCAGCGAAGTTGGTAATCTCGTTGAGTAATGGTTCCATTGAGTATACCCCATGGGATTTCAGGGTATTTTTGAGATACGGTCGGGTTGGTTCGTACAAGAAACAAAATGGGCCCTCAAGGCAAAAAGGCTAATAACTCACAGAATTGGCGTCTTATTGACGCGCCGTCTATTGTGTTGAGACCCCTATGACGAGGTGGTGATTTGTTATAATTCTACATGAGACTTCATGACACATGGAGTATCGACCTGTAGCTCGTGGAGCGGATCCTTCCAGAGATGAGCAGACAGATTATGAAGACATAGTTGTTGTAGACCTGACGACTGTTTAACCAATTCGACTCGAATTGATTTGACTAGCCCATTGGGCGGAGAGCCCAGTTTGGCGGCATACCCATGGTGGACGGAGCTCCTGGTTTGGAAAAAGACCCGTAGTACTTGATAGAAGGAGTTCCTTTGACGGCTATTAGGGGGAGAACCCAGTTTGGCAGCAGACCCATAGCGGTGGAGCACCCTGTTTGGCAGCAGACCCACGGTACTGGACAGGAGGAGTACCTCAGTAGTATATGTTTAGTGAGTAGCACCTCAGAGTCGCGACAGGGCCACTATACTCGGCAGAGGAGGAGTTCTCCAACAGTTGTGGTTTCGATAATGAAAATCCTTGTTTGATCTGAGTCAATGACCTTTGTCTTTTCCTCATGATTGAGATGGGTTACTTGATAACATCGGTATATTTATGGGCATATACCTATGTAATGGTTATCTGTTGAGATATTTCATTATGGGTTATCCTTGTTGGATTTAGTGAGACCTTGAGGGTCTCGAGGTTCCTACTGAGTATCATTATACTCACCCCTGCACAGGTTATGCCCGCACCACATTGTGTTGGATGTAGACGACGGACAACGTTGACCGAGGCAGAGTGTAAGAGGACTGGACATTACCCAGAGGTGGAAACTCGGTGTGACGACATATGTAGCATACCGATAGATGCGAAGTGCTGAGGAGTACTTTTTTACCTACCCTTAAGGTAGAAACCCGGAGGATGATCTAGGAGTTTCTTCATCATTCAACTGTTTGTATTTTCAATTGTACTTTCATTCAGGTTTAGCTATACCGTTCTATTGGGAATGTATTTCAGGCCCCTTTGTACTTACAGCACACTTGTTATACTTCTGAATTAGTGTTTTCTTCATCTTTTACTCTGGTTGTGTGTGTTGACGTTTTATAAAGGCAATTCCTTCCCATTTTTTAGGGAGTTACGCCTTTGGAGATAGTCGCCAATGCCAGGCCAATGGAAGGCGGGCTTGGGGTAGTCACGATGTCGGCCCTGGGGGACGGGTCGTGACAAATTGGTATAAGAGGAGTTGATTATACCACAGAACTCAGGACTCTGATCATTATTTCTGTGAAGCAATAGTGTTAAGAGTACAGAGTGTGGTTTTCAGTTCAGGGAGTCCAGTGTTGGTGCGGCGGCCGACGTATTCGTACACCAAGACCCTGACTGCTGATTTCCAACTATGTTCATGAAAAAACATATTGCGTTTCTTTTTTAAAAAGTTTTCTTAAGTCATATCTAATAGTTCAGCTCACCGGTTTATATGATTTGACCATGTCGCATCTGTTCAGGATGCCTCAACGCAGACAGCTAGTTGGAGTTCCAAGAGAGTACCTGATGATGGCCCATCGAGCGATGAGGCTCCAGTCCACGGTCCTCATACTATGATGGCACATTCAGGTGGTGTACCAGCAGCACCACCACCTATTGGGTAGCAGATTCCACAAGTAGTAATAGCAGAAGATGCATGCTGAAAGAGTGTGTTTCACGAGTTCTATGAGCAGAGGCCTTCGAGGTTACGAGGCAAGACAGGTTCCCAGGCAGCAGTGGACTATCTGGAGGTGATTTCTGGAGTTATACACCTAGTTTAGACACAAGTAGAGTTGATGGTGATCTTAGCTACTGGTGTTTCCCAATGAGTGGCCATGAGGTTGTTCCGCTTTGAGATGAGGTTTTGGTACGTGGTCTGATTCCTGATATAGTACCTTCAGGTAGTGTACCAGCTATATCACTACCTATTGGTCAGCCGTTTCCACCAGAGGTACTAGTAGATGACACATGTAGGATTAGTACCTTACACATGTTTCAGCATCAGCTACCCCTCAGGTTCTGAGGCTTTCCCAACACACAAGTGGCTGAAGACTGGATTAAGGAGGTTGCTGAGAGTTTTCTAGAGCTTATACAACTTCTATAGGACAACATGTTGGTAGCTGAGTATTCATCGAGGCATACCGATCGTTCCTAGTACTTGATGACTAAGATATGATTACTTCTTTAGAGATCAGACCTCAGAGTGAGGTTTGTTTAATGGACATCTGATCCAACACTTTTCATCTATGCATTCCTACTTATGTTAGGGTGCTAGAGAGAACCTTTGTGGTTGAATGTTCTTTGGCTGAATGGATACAGCAAGAGAATGATAGCAGTGGGAATTCAGGGAACATACACTAGTATCGAAGAATTGGGCATGAAAAATGTCTCAAGAAGAAGAAGTGTTAAGGACAGATGAATCTACAGAGCAGAAGACGTTGAAGCAGACCTAGGAGAGCAGCATGAGGTGGTGTAAATTTTGACATGTTACAACCACCGACCATTGTTGTCCCCACCAGGCTCAGGGAGCTGGAGAGCAGGGGAAGAGAATAGTTTCATGCGGTCAAAAAGTGTTACCTAGGGGATATATAAATGATTTAAGGTACGGTCAATGTCTACTACGAGCTGATGTATCAATAGACATTGGTACCAATCCTTCATACGTTTAATGAACCTTGTCCCAGTCCTAGAGTTTCCAGTTAAAACTATTGAATTCACCCTCACGTCTGGAGATATCTTTGGAAGGAGACTCGATAATCACATTTACACCGACGGAGTGATCTGACCCTTGAGGTGCGAGTTTCAGTTGGAACCTCTTGGTGGCAGTGTCCAGGCTTTACGACATTAGTTTGGGTATGGACTTGGCAACCACAGTTCATACAATGATTGACTGTATTAGGAAATATGGTTGTGGTTTATCCTCAACGTTGGGGGTGGTGTTTTTCCTTGGTTGGAAAAAAGGGAAACCCTGGAAGCACAAGATAAACTCATGCATATGACGGTGCGACTGTTCACTCTTGAGTCGGCCAGCCTTACCCTCGTGGCAGCAAGAGTTTTGAGTATTCAGATCATCCAAGACTATGAATTCGAGATAGTCTATACACCTAGGAAGTGGAATGTTGTTGAGGATGCAATCAGCAGGAGGACTATTTTTCAGCTGCTAGGAGAGGCGACAGAGCAGCTGGATACCTTACACATATCCTTTGTGGATCGAGATGGTGCAGCCTAACTTCAGTCTCTTAGAGTCACTCCTCCACTTCATCATCAGAGTAGGCGAGGTGGCTTACCGTCCGTCCCTTCCACCTTAGTTGCATCGGGTGCACGACGTTATCCACGTATCTCAGCTGAGGAGATGCGTGCATGACATATCCTCCATCATCGATGATGGGGCAACTTTCAAGGTGGTCCTAGTAGAGAATGGGAATCAACTGGAGCAGGTCCTATGTGGAAGGTCGATTCCACTGGTGTGCATTCACTGGCAACATAGGATCCTCCAGGGGAGCACATGGGAAAAAGAGGCTCAGATGCGTGATCAGTACCACTTTAGTTTTCCTAGGGTGTTTTGAAGCTTTATAGAGACGTAAAGTCCTAATGAGGGAGTAATTTAAGACAGTGAAATTTCAAGGAATTTTTTTTAATTCTTTGGAATTTTACGGGTCTACGGTTTCGGACGACACCTAATTCTGAGGCCCAGCGTGCCCAGAATCAATTTCTAATGTTTTGATCAGGTACGTTCAGTGAACGTACGTGCATGTTTTTCTATATTTTGAATTGGTGCTCAGAATTGAAATCGGAAGGCACAGATTAACTCGCAGTGCCAGTTTTTGCTTAAGGGGACCTTTACCGCAGTTGCGTTTTAAGCGGGATGAGAGATAATATTTTAGGATTTAGAATAAAATAAATAAAATTTGTTGTGTTGCAATTTTATTTATATTTTTTACTTATTTCTTCCATGAGGAAGTTAGGGGTGGGTCGTACATCTCACATAAACTCCCATGAGAGGATATTTGTGAGGTGGGGAACACACGTGCCCTAAACCATTAATCTACCCACAACTCCCCATAACTCCCTTGACCCTCCAATTAAAAATCTCCCTAATTTAATAAGAGGAGACTCTCCACCTTCCTCCCATTAACATTCCAACACATTTTAATAAATTATATGCAATTCTCCAATTAATTAATTAGAGTGTTTAAATTTTGTAATTGGTGTGTGAATAAAATAATAGCATTAGATATTATTTTGGGAGGCATTTTTTGTGTTGGGGAAAACTTGGGAAAGCTCAGGAGATTTAGAAAAGAAAAGTGTTCTTCTCCTGATGAAGAACACCACTGTTGAAGAACGTCATACTCTCCATCGAAGAACGCTCCATGACCCGAAGGATGTGAAGCGGCTTCTTCAATCTTCTTCTTCCTCCGCATCAAAGGAGGAGACACCGCCATGGGGAATGTCACCAACGATGATGGCTCTTCCTCCAAAGTTGACGGATCAACACCGTTTTTCTGAGACGCCCGACTACCACGACGTTCGACTTCCACGACTCAGCGATGTGCAACGTCAATTTTGAGGTAGGGGGATATTGTATATTTTCATATATGTAATTTATATCCCCAAACATGGGTGTTTATATGTTGGGTGATTATTTGAACCACTAACGTGGTGGGTATGGGATAAAAAACATGTCCAGGCCCATCGCCAACTTGATCGTGAAGCACAGAATTGTTGGCGATGGATGAATAGAAGGGAAACATTGATTTGAGGTCATCGTAGTATAGAGCGGGACCCGAGGAGGCCATAGGCGCAAATGGGAGCTAAAACAGACAACCGGAATTACTCCGGTGGCCCGTGGAATGATGCGGCGGCACCCTACCGCACCTCCGGGAGGAGTCTTCCATGGAACTGACCGCGATGGCGTGCAGCGGATCCCGCGCCGCGTGGGATCTTGGGAGACAGGGTGGCGCTATCCTTGCACCGCCATTTCACGAAACCGGGGGGCCACAACCCCACCCCCCCACCCCCGCTCGGCCGACCGCAGGACGGGCCACGCCCCGCTAGGTTAGGCCGCACCCTACAAGGCTAGACTCAGACCATGGTCGGGTCACCCAATTCGGGCCGACCCAGGGTGGGTTTGGCCAGCTCGGACCGGGCCCAGACCCCCCCTTTTGGGACCTTTTTCGGTTAATCGCCCATAACATGAACTACATACCTCGGATTGATGCACCGTCAGTTGCGTAGGATTCCTCGGATCGAGACGGTCGTTTCAAAATATTACAGTCATGGTTTTGGTGAAGTTTTGGTACGACCAGGTTGGTTCGAACCTGAAACCAACTCGGCCCTCGGAGCGGAAATGCTTATAACTTAAGGACCGAAAGTCCGATTGATGTGCCTTCAACTACGTTGGATTCCTTTTGATGAGATGGTTCATTTAGAATAATCCAGTTGAGGTTTGGAAATAGTTGGAGTAGTGTTAGGTTGGTTTAGCTTAGAAACCAACCGGGCCACTGGAATGGAAAAGCCAATAACTCTTAGACAGGACGTTCGTTTGACGAACCGTCAGTGGAATTGGTAATCTCGTTGAGAAACAGTTCCATGGAGTATTCCCCATGGGAGTTTTAGGTATTGTTGAGATATGGCTGGGTTGGTTTGTACACAAAACCAACCAGTCCCCCGGGACAAAAAGACTAATATCTTACAGACCAGGCATCTGATTGACGCGTGTATGATGCGTTGAGACCCCTATGATGAGGTGGTACTTTGTGATACTTCTACGTGAGACTTCGTGACACTTGGAGTATCGACCAGTAGCTCATCATGTGGATCCTTCCGGAGATGAGCAGACATAGTGCTGAGACCTAGTAGCTATAGACCTGACGACTGCTTGACCGATTCAACTTGGAGTTATTCGACTAGCCTAGTGGACGGAGCACCCAGTTTTCGTGGTAGCCCCACGGTGGAAGGAGCGCTTGGTTTGGCAGCAGACCCCTGTTAATCGATAGCAGGAGGACCTCTAATGACTATTAGGGGGAGCACCTGGTTTTGTGGTAG
The DNA here is from genome assembly GCA_963277665.1 of Viscum album. Lineage (NCBI taxonomy): Eukaryota > Viridiplantae > Streptophyta > Magnoliopsida > Santalales > Viscaceae > Viscum > Viscum album. Next base: position 2,129,059,026 of record OY728152.1, on the reverse strand, counting down.
ACCCACAGTGGAGGAGCGCATGGTTTGGTAGCAGACCCACAGTACTCGACAGAAGGACTACCTCAGCAGCCTATGTTTAGTGAGTAGCGCCTCAGAGTTGTGATAGGTCCACTGTACTCGACATAGGAGGATTTCTCTAGCAGTTGGGGTATCGATAATGAAAACCCTAGTTTGAGCTAAGTCAATGAACTTTGTGTTTGCCTCATGATTGAGATGGGTTACTTGATAACTTAGGTATATGCATGGGAATATACCTAAGTAAAGGCTATCTTTTGAGATCTATCTTTGTGGGTTATCCTTGTGGGATTTAGTGAGACTTTGAGGGTCATTGTAACATCACAAGTATGTAATGAATGATAGATATTTTTATCTATGCCTATTAATGAATTATATAGTGTTTTAGAGGCTTAAAATGAAAATAAATCCAATCTTAAGCATGGAATACACTAATATTTTTAAAAGATTGTTTTACTGCCTTTTAATGACAAACCATTATTAAATCTATATTTTAACAATTTTATAAGCTATTTTTGTGAAAATAAACTTATTATTTATGATTGGGACATCAAAATTTACTTTGTGTGAATTTTTGGTATTTTTCCGATAAAGTTCATTTTTTAATGAATAGTGAGAAATGTTGTATTTTAATTCAAAACCACTTTTTAATCTAATTTATTAATATGATTAGATAATATTTTGAATTGGTTTTAAAGTGAAATTAGAATTTATTTTTACCATTTAATCCAATGGTGGTCATTGGAATCAATTTCACTTTGAAATTGGACTTAAACTAGTGTCAATCTTTTGATACTTATTATTTCATAAAAACACTTTATTTGTCATGATAGCAGAAATTAATTATTAAATTAATTAATGTCACTTATATGATTTAAATTTTGTAAAATAAAAAACTTTTTTTAATTCAGAATATCAAATATAGATTAGGGTGATGTTTTGGTATTTTTCTGAAAACATCAATTTTTGATGAATAGTGAAACCACTAAGTGGTAGTTAAAGAAACTGATATTTCGTTTAAATGAAACGTTTCCAATTCTGTGATTTGATTTTCAAAAATACGACATACATGGTTGTATTTAAGAAGTAAAATTTGGTTTAATGAGATTAAAATAATTTTTGGTGAATAGAAACTTTTATGTTCTTAATCGCGATTAGAGGTAATTAGTGTAGTTTAAGGTAAAAATAATGTTTTAATAATATGAGAAGAGCCTGACAATTGTCCTACAGTCATTGGATGTGTCATGGCCGACCAAGACAGTCAATGGGTCAACTTGGGGACCCCGTGGAGCCACATTGGTTGGGAAATGACATAAATAACTTTTTATTTAATGTTAAAGTAAAATTGACAGAATCATGAGATGTTTTACTAAAACAATTTATACATGGGGTAATACAAGTCAAATTTTTGACTATAAATATTCATTAGAAATCTAAAAATATTTCCTACATCATGATATTTTTTTATAATTTTTAGACATAAAAGATATTAAATTATTTATGACATCATGATGATGCACCGATTACCTCATTAATAAAGGATTAAAATAAAATGAAATGATAATGTAAAATCTATGACCTAAAAATGTCAAAAACCTATTGTATGGGTATATTTTGAACCCTTATCACCTTATCCTTGAATTATATCAATGTGGTACCTCTTAAATCCGAATCTCATTTTAAAATAAAGTAACTTTTCATTACATTCCAAGAGTGCCCCTCCTCTCCTCTTATAAAAGGCCCTCACCTCTACCTCTTTAGCCACACATCCAAAGCCTTTGGCTCAGCCAAAACCTGCCCATTTTGACTCTCCAAATCCCTGTCTTACTCCTTGAAGCCTCATTTTGGGCAGAAGTCTTCCCAAGGAAGCCTTTCAGCTCAAACCAAAGGGAGTTACCCGATTTTAAGGTAATGTCTTCACTTGAGTCCTTTTGTTTTATTTTTCTTCTCCAACCATCTAATATCTTTTTATTCAATTAATTTGTAACAACTCCATTATCTTAAACATACTAGGATTTTGTTATAAGAAGTATTCTAGGTACACATACACACACCTACATCTAATTGTTAAAGAACATACTGTTTCCGTGGATGGCGAATTTCTGCCTCACGAAATGATGATTGTTCAACACTCATACATCACCTTAAAAGGTGGCCATTAAGATGTCACTATATTTATATATTATATATAATATATTTATGTTTTACATAAGCTCCTGTATTTTACATTTTTGGCATATCCTTTATGGTTACCATTATGAGTAAACATGATATCTTCATTTTAGGAAGTGCGGACTACAACCCCCTCAAAGTGATTTGATTCGTTAATGCCATTTGTGGGACGTATAAATGATGTAATTAATTATTTTAAATGTAATATTATATTTAAATTATAATATACCATTATATCATTATGATTCCATTTCATAAAATACGAAATAGAAATGAAAATAGCATTCATGCGTACGTACGGCTTACCGTCTCCATGAACGGTGCATTTCATTTCTTACCTCTAAATGATTATGTAATATTATAAATGCATGTATATAATGGATATATATGATATATACTTCATGATTATAACTCTGGATATAATGGATACATGAACAACTTGTAATTATAAAGAGCATATTTTTGACTCAAGTACCAATGATCGTTAAAACGACCGTTAATAACTTGAATAATTACATAGTGTTCATGACATGGTAATAAGTTATATAAAAGGAATAATGAACTTGAAAAAGCTTCTTAAGCAAGTAGAAATTAACTCAAGTTTATTATTCAGGAGGTTAAAGAATGATCGAGTCAAGTCGGACCCGAGGTATGGGACTTCGTCTCAATCTCCTTTCATTGAGGCACATTTTGTTTTATACACAACCTTCTTTTATACGGTGTATAAACCCCTTTTACTTTTACGTTTATTCAAAAGGAATATTTTTTATACGAAGCGTTTACTAAAACACAAAAGGGAATGTTTTTGTCGTACGTATGTGGCGACAACGACTTCTCCGCCGCTATGACCAGTATTTGAGTTTTGGCTTCCTCTACAAGCCATACCGTTTTTTAAAGAAAAATAAATACCCTGTTTTACTTTTCCTTTATTTTGGTATTGAAAATGGTTTTCATAATGTTTTTGTTATATTAATGTGTTTAATTGATATCTTGTGATTGAAATGTGGAAATGTTATGTTTCATTTATGTATGTTTTATGTGATACGATTATGTTATGGTTCTTGAGAATTATTATGAAGACGGGTGGTTCCGTGATAAACTAAGGGCGGGTGAGCTCGATATTTCTCTCTAATGCATTGGGTAATGCAAAGAAGTGAAACGTTAAGGTTTCTCCGAAGAGATTTAGGGAATATACTGTGATAGGTATTCCAAACGTAACCAAGAGGGTTACTCCCTACGTAAGAATTTTATGAATGTCTCAAGTTACGTTTATGTCTTATGATTTCTATGATTTATTCATGATTTGATGAGGTATGTTAAAGTGATTATGTTTAATGGGAAATGTATGATTTCATTCTTATGTGTATATGTACTCATGTTTCCATTCCATATTTTTATATCCCTTACTGATATTTTTATGCTCATCCCATGTTTTTTAAATGTTTTCCATAGGTCAAGGGATATTTACATGATATGATGATAGTGTCATGGAAGTGTCAAGAAAGAATCCATGTTTTATTTTAAATAAGTTTCCATTGATGGGTAAAAATGAATACTATCTTTTATGTAACCACTTTGTTTAAATGTGGAATGTAATGCAAGTTTTATGTTCTAATTCTCTAAAACTCTAATCCTGAAAAGATCCTCAAGTTGTAATCTTGTAATAACTCAAGATTAAGTAAGGTTTAAGGATGGGCCTTATAGTTGGTATCAGAGGTCAGTGTAGATAACATTGTGAGTTAGAATTATGTTAAATGATTATCCAAAAATATTTTTTATGGTCAAATTGAAATAATATAGTATTTGAAGATTACCATGTTGTTGTAGTAATGGCACAGTTGACTCAAGTGATAAATGGCGGTGGTATCCATGCATGAGATCAGCCAGATCAACTACAGAGGAACATGTCAGTGGTGGAACATTTCATGAGCCAACATCTCCCATCATTCAGAGGATCATCTGACCTTGTGTTATCTGAAGGGTGGATTAAATCACTAGAGAAGATTTTTGATGTCATGGGGTGTTCATACAATAAAAAGTTTAGTCTTGTTATATACCGTTTGGAGGGTGAAGCAGACCAGTGGTGGTCGATGGTTAAAAATATCAGGGACGCTGATGAGATTCATGCTCTCGACTGGGATGAATTTAATGGTATGTTTCTTGAGAAGTATTTTCCTAAGGCTGTTCGACTTAGGATGGAAAATAAATTCTTGGAATTGAGGCAAGAGGAAGACTCATTGGTTTCCTATGAAGAAAGGTTCACATGATTGGCAAGGTATGCTCCAAATTTTATCCAAGACCTTGATAGTAAAATCAATCATTTTTACTCAGGATTAAATCCAAAATATTGAAGGGCTTTAGCTTCTCGTGAGTTTAAAAGTTATGTAAAGCTTTTTCTATGTGATTAGAAGGTCGAAATGGAATTTTCCAATGATCAATTGTTCTATAACAACTAGTAGAAGAAGAGACCGAGGTGGAAGGAGAAAGGGAAGAATTATTCAAAAAAGTCTTATGGTATGAAAACTAAGTTTCCTGTTTGTGATAAATGTGGTAAAAGGAATGCTGGGGAATGTCTCCTGAATTCTGGAAAGTACTACCAATGTGGCAAGATGGGACATAAGGCTCGTGATTTCACTGAAAAAGATCAAGGTGATGGTAAGTCCAAATTTGATTTATAGTTAGTGAAATGTTTTAAGTGCAATGAGATGGGTCACTATTCAAACGAGTGTCCAACAAAGAGATTGAGTGATGGGAAGCAGTTGGACTACAAGAATAAAGGGGTGGTGAAATCCTTTGCAACTAATTCAGCAGATGTCGGGCCATCAAATAAAATTGTATCAGGTACTCTGTTTGTTTTTTCAGATTATTCTAGTTTGTTGTTTGATTTGGGTTCCACACATTCATTCATCTCTGAAACCTTTTCTAGTCAAATGGGAATACCATATCAAGAAATGACTCATGAACTTATGGAAAAAAAACCTGGGGTAAATTTAGAGGCAAAAATAATTTATAAGAATCTTCCTATCCTTATCTGTGGAAAAGAGAATCTTACAAACCTTATTTTTTTACATCTAGTAGAGTTTGATGTTATCCTGGGTATGGATTGGCTCTCTATTTACCATGCTAAGATTGAATGTAGAGCTAAAGAAGATTCTTTTTAGAAAGACTTTCAGTTTGTGTACAAGAAAAAACCCTTACTGTTCATAACTTATCAAGAGGCCAGGAAACATGTAAAAGATGGAAATGAATGTTACCTTTCACTCATCATTGAAAAAAAATGAACTGTTCAGATTAATGATGTGCCAGTGGTAAATGAGTATCCTGATGTTTTTCCTAATGAGTTTCTTGGAATAAGGCCAGATCGAGAAGTTGAATTTACTGTTGACTTAGTTCCTGATTCTAAGCCTATTTCAAAACCCCCTTATAGAATGGCTCAAATTGAACTTTTAGAGTTGAAGGAGAAATTGCAAGATTTATTAGAGAAAGGTTTCATTCGACCTAGTACATAAACATGGGGTGATCCTGTTTTATTTGTTAAAAAGAAATATGGTTCAATGAGACTTTTCATTGATTATAGAGCCTTGAATAACATTACTATTAAGAAAAAATATCCTTTGACTCATATCGATGATTTGTATGATCAGCTCCAGGGAGCTCAGTATTTTTCAAAGATTGACTTGAGATCTGGGTACCATCAGCTGAAGGTAAAGGAAGCAGAAGTTCCAAATACTGTGTTTTGTACAAGATAAGGCCATTATGAATTTTTAGTAATGCCTTTTGGGCTAACCAATGGACCTGCTATATTGATGGATTTAATTAATAGAATTTTCAATGAGTTCTTGGAACGGTTTGTGGTTGTTTTCATTGATGATATTTTGGTGTTTTCTAAAAGTTAAGAGGAGCATGAAAGACATTTAAGGGTTATCTTACAAACCTTAAAAGAAAAGAAACTGTATGGAAAATTCAGAAACTGTGAGTTATGGTTTCAAAAAATTTCTTTCCTTGGTCACATTGTTTCTAAAGATGGGATAACTGTTGATCCTGCTAAAAAAAAGTTTTGGAAGAATGGCCAAGACCAACAAATTTAACTGAGATTCATTGCTTCCTTGGTTTGGCAGGCTATTACCGAAGGTTTGTTAGAAATTTTTCACAGTTATCTAGTCCAATGACTAAGCTAACTCGGAAGGGTGTTATGTTTATCTTGACAAAACAATGCGATGATTGTTTTCAGGAATTGAAAAGATAATTGGTGAATTCTCCAGTGTTGGCACTTCTTTCCAGGAATGGTGAGTTTGTTGTCTTCAGTGATGCTTCATTGAAAGGACTCAGTTGTTTCCTTATGCAGAATGATCAGGTAATTGCTTATGCTTCACGTTAGTTGAAAACTCATGAGGTAAATTACCCTACACATGATTTGGAATTATCTGCTATTGTTTTTGCTCTAAAAATTTGGAGGCTCATTTGTATGCAGTAAAGTGTGAAATATATACTGATCACAAAAGTTTAAAGTATATATTCACTCAGAAAGAATTTAACATGAGATAGAGGATATGTCTAGAATTAATCAAGTATTATGATGGTACAATTCATTACCATCCGAGAAAAGAAAATAAAGCGGGTGATGATTTGAGCCGAAAAAGTAATGCTTCATTAACAATTTTGCATTTGGAACGTGATCCTTTGGTTAAGGATTTGATGAACTTTGGCATAGAAGTTTTTGGTGCAGGATGTCCTTCTATTTTGTTTCAGGTATTAGTGAAATCTTTTCTATCAGACAGAATCAAGCAAGCACAGAAGTAAGACAGTGAGTTTCAGAAAAAGGTAGAGCTGGTTCAGAAGGGTATGTTGCATGAATTCAACATTGATAGTGATTGTGTTTTGAGATTTGGGAAGAGATTTTGTGTGCCTTGGGATTCACAGTTTAAGAGAGAGTTGTTATGTGAAGCTCATAGTTCTCCGTTTTCAGTTCATCCTGGCAGTACTAAGATGTACAGAGATCTGCGGGAGTATTACTAGTGGGATGTAATGAAAAGAGATATTGCTGATTTTACTATGAAGTGTTTGACTTGTCAGCAGGATAAGGCAGAGCAGAAGTTACCAAAAGGGATGCTTCATCCATTACCAGTACCAGAATGGAAATGGGAGAATATATCCATGTACTTTGTTGCGGGATTACCGAAGACACCTCGAGGTAATAATGCAATCTAGGTTATTGTTGATCGCTTTACTAAATCTGTTCATTTCCTTCCTATACGAGATAATTTTTCCCTAGATAAAATTTCTCGTTTGTACCTTAAAGAGATAGATAGTTTGCATGGAGTTCCTCTCTCCATTGCATCTGATCTTGATCCCAGGTTTACTTCTAACTTTTGGAAAGGCCTTCAGAAGTCATTAGGTACTGAATTAAATTTTAGTACAGCTTTTCATCCTCAGTCAGATGGACATTCAGAACAAAAAATTCATACTTTGGAAGATATGCTACATGCTTGTTCAATGGATTATCAGGGAAGTTGGGACCAACATCTTTCTTTGGTTTAATTTTTATATAATAGCAGTTTTCATTCCATTATACAGATGGCGCCATTTGAGGCATTATATGGGAAGCGGTGTCGAACGCCAGCTTTTTGGGATAATGTGGGTGAAAGAAAGCTGATGGGACCAGAATTGGTAGAAGAGTTGGCAGAAAAAGTTCAGCTGTTACAGAAACAAATGAGAACATCTCAGAGCAGGCAGAAGAGTTATGCAGACAACAGGAGGAAGGATCTATCTTTTCAGGTAGGTGATCATGTTTTTCACAAAGTATCACCATTGAAAAGTGTGATGCGATTTGGTAAGAAAGGAAAGATGAGTCGAAGGTTCATTGGACCATATGAAATTCTGGAGAGAGTTGGATCAGTTGCATAGTGAGTGGATTTACCACCGAGTTCATCTCAGGTACACAATGTTTTTCATGTTTCCATGTTAAGGAAGTACATGCCAGATCCATCTCATGTTTTGAGTCCAGAGGTAGTTCAGCATGAAGAGAACCTATCTTATGAGGAACAACCGGTCCAGATTCTTGACCACATGGAGCAAGTGTTACGAAATAAGGTGATTAATCAGGTAAAGGTTTTGTAAATAAACCACATGATTGAAGAGGCAACATGGGAATCTGAAAATGCAATGACAGATAAATACCCCCACTTATTCGATAAGTAAATAAATTGCGGGGACACTATTTTCTAAAGGGGGGAAGGATGTAACATACCAAGTAAGTAATGAATAATAGATATTTTTATCTATGCCTATTAATGAATTATATAGCGTTTTAGAGGCTGAAAATGAAAATAAATCCAATCTTAAGCATGGAATACACTAATATTTTTAAAAGATTGTTTTATTGTCTTTTAATGGAAAACCATTTTTAAATCTATCTTTTGATAATTTTATAAGCTATGTTTTTTCAAATAAAATTATTCTTTAATATTGGGATATCAAAATTTACATTGTGTGAATTTTTGGTATTCTTCCGATAAAGTTCATTTTTTTTAATGAATAGTAAAAAATGTTGTATTTTAATTCAAAACAACTTTTTCATCTAATTAATTTATATGATTATATTATCTTTAGAATTGGTTTTAAAGTGAAATTAGAATATATTTTTACCATTTAATCCAATGGTGGTCATTGGAATCAATTTCACTTTGAAATTGGACTTAAACTAGTGTCAATCTTTTGATACTTATTGTTTCATAAAAACACGCTATTTGTCTGACAACGGGAATTAATTATTAAATTAATTAATGTCACTTATATTATTTGAATTTTTTAAAAGAGACATAAATTTTGAATTTAGAATATCAAATATAGCTTAGGGTGAAGTTTTGGTATTTTTCTAGAAAACATCAATTTTTGATGAATTGTGAAACCACTAAGTGGTAGTTAAAGAAACTGATTTTTTGTTTCAATGAAACTTTGCCACTTCTGTGATTTGATTTTCAAAAATTCGACATACATGGTTTTCATTAATAATTATAATGTCGTTTAATGATATTAAAATAATTTTTTTGGTGAATAGTAACTTTTAAGTTCTTAATCGCGATTAGAGATAATTAGTGTAGTTTAGGGTAAAAATAATGTTTTAATAATATGAGATGAGCTTGACACATGTCCTACCCTCATTTTATGTGTCATGGCCGACCAAGAAAATCCATGGGTCAACTTGGGGACCCCATGGAGCCACTTTGGTTGGGAAATGACATAAATAGCTTTTTATTTAATGTTAAAGTAAAAATGACACAGACATGAGATATTTTACTAAAACAATTTTTACATGGGGTTATACAAGTCGGATTTTTTACTATATATATTAATTAGAAAGATAAAAATATTTCCTACATCTAGATAATTTTTTATAATTTTTATACATAAAATATATTAAATTATTTATGACATCATGATGATGCAGTGATTATATCATTAATAAAGGATTTAAATAAAATGAAAGGATAATGTAAAATCTATGACCTAAACATGTCCAAAACCTATTGGATGGGTATATTGCGAACCCTTATCACATTATCATCGATTTATATCAATTTGGGACCTCTTAAATCCGAATATCATTTTAAAATAAACTTTTCTTTACTTTCAAAGAGTGCCCCTCCTCTCCTCTTATAAAAGGCCCCCACCTCTAACTCTTTACCCACACTTCCAAAGCATTGGGATCGGCCAACCCCTGCCCATTTTGTCTCTCCACATCCCTCTCTTACTCCTTGAAGCCTCATTTTGGGCACACGTCTTCCCAAGGAAGCCTTTTAGCTCAAACCAAATGGAGTTACCCGATTTTAAGGTAATGTCTTCACTTGAGTCATGTTGTTTTATTTTGCTTCTCCAACCCCCTAAACTCTTTCTATTAATTTCTTTTGTAACAACTCCAGTATCTTAAATATACTTTGATGTTATTATAATAAGTATTCGAGCTACACTTACACACACCTACATCTAATGGTTAAAGAACATGTTGTTTCCGTGGATGGCGAATTTCTGCCTCACGAAACGATGATTGTTCAACACTCATATATCACCTTAAAAGGTGGCAATTAAGATGTCACTATATTTATATATTATATATAATATGTTTATGTTTTACATAAGCTTATGTCTTTTTCAATTTTGGCATATCCTTTATGGTTACCATTATGAGGAAACGTGATATCTACATTTTAGGAAGTGCGGACTATCACCCCCTCAAAGTGATTTGATTCGTTAATGCCATATGTGGGACGTATAAATGATGTAATTAATGATTTTATATATGATATTATACTGGAATTATAATATACCATTATATCATTATGATTTCATTTCATAAAATACGAAATATAAATGAATGTAGCGTTCATGCGTACGTACGGCTTACCGTCTCCATGAACGGTGCATTTCATTTATTACCTCTAAATGATTATTTAATATTATAAATGAATGTATATAATGGATATATATGATATATAATTCATTATTATAACTCTGGATATAATGGATACATGAACAACTTGTAATTATAAAGAGCATATTTTTGACTCAAGTACAAATGATCGTTAAAACGACTGTTAATAACTTGAATAATTACATAGTGTTCATGACATGGTAATAAGTGATATAAAAGGAATAATAAACTTGAAAAAGGTTCTTAAGCAAGCAAAAATTAACTCATGTTTATTATTTAGGAGGTTAAATAATGATCGAGTCATGTCGGAGCGAGGTATGGGACTTCGTCTCAATCTCCTTTCATTGAGGCATATTTTGTTTTATACACAACCTTCTTTTATACAGTGTATAAACCCCTTTGAAATTTAGGTTTATTAAAAAGGAATATTTTTTATACGAAGCATTTACTAAATGACAAAAGGGAATGTTTTTGTCGTACGTATGTGGTGACAATGACTTCTCCACCGCCGTGACCATTATTTGAGTTTAGTCTTCCTCTACAAGCCATACCGTTTTTTTAAGAAAAATAAATACCCTGTTTTACTTTTCATTTATTTAGGTATTGAAAATGTTTTTCATAATGTTATTATATGTATCAATGTGTTTTATTGATATCTTGTGATTGAAATTTGGAAATTTTATGTTTCCTTTATGTCTGTTTTATGTGATACGATTATGTTATGGTTCTTGGGCATTATTATAAAGACGGGTGGTTCCGTGATAAACTGAGGTCCGGTGAGCCCTATATAGCTCTCTAATGCATTGTGTAATGCGAAGGAGTGAAATGTTAAGGTTTCTCCGAAGGGATTTAGGGAATATACTGTGATGGGTATTCCAAACGTAACCAAGAGGGTTACTCCCTACGTAAGAATGTTATGAATGCCTCAAGTTACCTTTATGTCCAATGATTTATTTGATTTATTCACGATTTGATGAGGTATGTTAAAGTGCTTATGTTTTATGGGTAAAGTATGATTTCATTCTTATGAGTATATGTACCCATGTTTCCTTTCCATATTTTTATATCCCTTACTGAGATTTTTATGCTCATCCCAAGTTTTTGAAAAAAAATTCACATGTCAAGGGAAACGTACTTGATATGATGATATTGTCAAGGAAGTGTCAAAAATGAATCAATGTTTTATTTTAAATATGTTTCCATTGACGGGAAAAAATGAATACTAACTTTTATGTAACCACTTTGTTTAAATGTGGAATGTAATGCAATTTTTATGTTCTAATTCTCTAAAACTCTAAACCTGAAAAGATCCTCAAGGTGTAACATTGTAATAACTTAAGATTAAGTAAGGTTTAAGTCTGGGGCCTTATAGTCTCGGGGTCCCTACTCTGTATCATTATACTCACCCCTACACGGGCTATGCTCATACCCCGTTGTGTTGGATGCAGATGAAAGATAGCACTGACTGAGGCAGAGTGTATGGGGACTGAACGGTACACGGAGGAGGACACTCGGTGTGACGTCACACAGAGTGGATCGATAGACGTAGATTTTTGAGGAGGACATCTGCACCTACCCATCAGGTAGGAACCTGGAGGATGATCTAGGAGCTGCTTCACCATTCAGATGTTTGTCTTTTCAGTTGTACTTTCTTTCATTTATAGCTGTACCTTTCTGTCGGGCTTGTATTTCTGGCCACATTTTACTTACAACACACTTGTTATACCGCTTACTTAGTGTTTTCTTCCTCTTATACTCTGGTTGTGTGTGATTACGTTTTATAAAGGCAATTCCTTCCAAGTTTTTAGGGAGTTATGCCTTTGGTGCTAGTCTCTTGCCCCTGGATTATGGAAGGCGGGCTTGGGGTAGTCACGATATGGGCCCCGAGGGACAGGTCGTGATAGTTCAGTTTCTATTAGTTTCCTTGGACCATGTGGTATGTTTGGAAATGGGAAATGAAAAGTGATTTGGCTCAATACTCTTGGAGTGCTTGTGGGTCCTAGAAATCCTTGTCAAGTTGGCGAAATTACCCAAGAACACTCTCTGTTAGGGTGGTGTGACTATCATATTTCCACCAACCATGTGTCTAAGTCACTCATCAACACTATTTTTCCATTGATTTGTCTTATGTTTCTTTTTTTGGAAAATCATTTGAGAAACCTAGTTTGATTAATTTTGAAATTATATTATTTATCAGAAATAGAATGTTTTTCAAAATGGAGTGGAAAATGAATTTTTGAGATGGTTGAAAAGAAGGATTAGATAGATGTATTTTTATCATATTCTGCTTGTGTAAAAACTAAATGATTACAATGAGGGTAAATTTTTACAATTAGAATTAATAGGTTCTCAAAATATAAAAATAGGTTCTGCAGAAAACATATAATTGATTTTCAAATGGGATTCATGAACATGTATTAAATGTGAAGAGCTGTATTTTGTTATTAATGGTTGGGAATGAGGTGTGATTTTTCATGTAGCATAGAATTTTTGTGAAATTGGGTGAAACATTTTCGAATGGATCTGTAGTGTTTGAAAAAATGTTTTCTTTGAATGGTTGGGTTATACATTTTGGTGTTGAAATGTGGATAGATTTTGTATTGATAATTGGAATTCTCATAGGTGACCACATTCATGAGTATATTGGAATGGGTTGATGGTTAGTTGCACGATAGGAAGAGTTCGTGGATATACATGATGTGGGTTCCCTATGTGACACAACAACATTCATGTGTGACACCTTTGGGACACCTTTCATATAACAACCCCTACACATTATTACACACATAAAAATGATTTATTGCATTACCATTCACTTAATAAAACACTCAAAATCAATAGGTCTTGTTTAGTGGGAAATTAGGAACATTACATAAAAACATAGAACATAAAACACCACATATTTATTGAAAACTTATTTTACATGACCACAAAATTCCTTCGTACTTAGCATTGCATGTGATAACCTGAGGACACACATAAGGAAATGGAGAGATATAAATCCCAGTAAGGGAGTAAACCAGGCATAACATGAATAATATTGTACTATTTAAAAAATAGTCATATCAATGGAGGACACGAGAAATATGAACATAAATGCATGATATTGCCTGATTATCATAACATTAAGATGAGGCAACAACATTTAACATGATATTATCAAGATCCAAGGTTCATTGCACATGAAAATTTAATAAAACCTAATTTAACTTGAATTATCATGCATAAAACCACTTTTCACTTGGAAAATCATTAAACTAGTCTTTACCCAATGCATTAGAGTGCTATCAGGGAGAATCCTTCCTAATTATTTCATTTCATGCATAAGTGTTTCACATGGATTATATAACAGGGATTCATTAAACATCATAATTTTTTCCATGATAATGGAATGTATAATTCATATATTAAAAATTATAATAAATAACTAAATTTTTATAAATGTGAATAATAACGATAGAAAAATGGGCAAGGTATTCACTACATAATGACTTTGGATTGGAAAATCATGGTTCAATTTCGACAGCAGTACGATGTTACATAAGAATTCATAATAATAGTTGAAGAGATATAATATGGGGTCTCATAATTTTTACATGAAATGGATAGTATGTGGGTCATATAGATACATTTCGAATCATATGGGATGAAATTTATATTTATGATACAAAAAATTTTCTTTAATGTAAATGGGTAGAGAGAAACCCCTTATGGAATTTCGGCTTGGTTATGGGTGTACATGGAAATAAATTCTGATAGAAAAGGGGTATCCCATCATTAAAATTGATGGATGGAAGTATGGAATAGGTGAGAGATCATACCCCATAATTTTTAATAGAAAATAAAAGGGTATAGCGACATAAAAAAACATGGACAAAAATTATAGAGGAAGAAATCTCGTACATGGAAGTGTGATCCAAAGGGTTTGGAGAGGCTTGAAAGAGTATTATAAGGAGATTGGGGTGCCTTGGTAGGATAATATAGAATGGATTGTAGATTAGAGGTGAGATCAAAATATTTTTAGTGAAGAGAAGTGGGATCTTGGGTGGGTTTATATAGGAAAAGAGGGGTAGTTCTTTATTATTTAGGTATTGGAAACGACACATAAAATGAATCTAAATCACAAACCAAATTCTGGTTTTGTTCCAATAGATTCTTAAAAATATTAGTGGAAAACATTATTTTATAAGTCCAATGGAGTAACTTGTTAATATATTATTCATGATTATGAGGAGGCAAGTCACATTCTCCAAAAAAACATTTTAAAAATATAATATGTTTTATAAGTTTTGGATGGTCCAATAAGGCACCATAAAATTAATAAAAGTAATTTAAAAGCACATTTTTTATGTTAAAACATATATTTTATAAGAATTAATTAAATATAATTTTTTTAAATCATTATTAGGACATTATTATGTCATAAAACACTTTATATATCTAACAGATATTTAATTTTTATTCAAAAAAAATGACTGTCTTGGAAAATTATGAAAAATTATCAACTCGATAATTTCAACATCCCGTTTCCAAAAATAATATTCACACAGTCAAATTAATATTCCAGATATGAGATTTTTTTAAAAATAAAAACTTACATTTATCGAAAACTCATGGGTTTGGAAAAAAACCGTTTTCAAACCATAATAAAAATTACTATTGTATTCATAAAAATTATAAGATCATATATATTTAATAAAATGTAATTTAGTAATAATAATATTTTATTAAAATATTATTTATTTCAAAAAATAAATTAGTTTATCAAAAAATATTTTCAATTAAATATTAACTAATAATACTATTTGTGATTTAAAAACTACATTGAAAGTAAAAATTAAAAAATGAATGTATATTATTTATTCTGTACAAAAATAATTCACACAATAATAATTCTAGGGTATTGGTATATAACCATGTATAACACTATCATAAGACTAATGGGTATGGTATGCAATGTTGAAAACTATTGGGGTATTACGGATAACATCGATTGAGTGGTAATTTCTATAAACATCAACTTCTCAGATAAGAAATTCCTTTTAATATTAATGTGCGGAAGCTCGGCATGGTATTTCTAAAGAGTTAAGCCCCGTGATGCTACATCCATTCCAAGCTCTGAAAAATGGGTTTGGGTGGTGCAATTATACTAAATGAGGACATCACTTCCTTTGACTATGTAAATTTGATTTGTTAAAGCCCTATATTTATACTAATCATGTGATCATTGTTCAATGCATATATTAGCAATGAAAACAATTCATACTAGTATTTTAAAATCCAAAAACCTAAAACCAAGATAGTGCATATGTTTTATAACCATTATAAATAATATGACATTTATTTACATAAAGACTAATTTTAATTAGTTAATGATTGGGTTCTTACAATCTTCTCCCCTTATGAAATTTCAACCTCGAAATTTCCTTTTCCCACACCAAAATAGATGTGGGTAACTATGATTCTTCACTTACTCAGATTACCATGATCGTTTCTCAAACATTTCACTTCAGCAAATCACCTTGACGAGGGGCATTGTCTTGTTTTGTAGAACGTTTTCTCTATGATCTAAGATCAATTTTATCTATTATGATCATCCCAACATATATTATTTTGAGGATTTTTTTACTGAATAATGATTAATACTTTACTAAATAATTTACCAAATAAAATTCCCCAGGAGTGTTGTTACGAAGAGTGAAGCAAGGCCCATTGTTGTGCACCAGCTCCAGTTCGAGTTTAGATCAAAGCAGTGTTTTTGTGTTTTACCTATAGATACATCAGTTCCAAAGTGGCCTCTACCTGCTTATTTCTAGACATTGATGTATTTCCTTATTAACAACATACACAATAATAAGCAAAATTTATTGTTCTTTTTATTGTCATTAAACTTATCCCTAAGGCTATCACAAGGGTTTTCTAATAATAATCTCAAAAATAACATAAGTGATCCTATGATACCAACTATAATAAAACCCCTCTTTATTAATCATAAAAAATTATTTATTACATAAAATTTCACTTAAAAAATGACGAGGAACTAAAGGTATAGTTACATGGGAAATTGATGAAATTATATAACAACTTATAAAATAAAAAAAACGACATATTTATTGAAAACATCTTTTACTAGAGCACAACATTCCTTCGTACATAGCATTGCATGGAAAAAATGAGGTCATATATAAGAAATGGGTGAATATAATGTAAAATAAGTGAGTAAATAAGTTATAAAAAGAATAATATAGTATATTTTAGGAAATAGTCATATCAATGGTGCATAAGATAAACATGAACATAAAGGCATGATATATCAAGATTATCATAACATCGAAATGTGACAACAAACTATAACATGATATTAGCATGAGCCAAGTCTCATTGCACATGGAGCATGAGTAAAATCTAATATCACTTGAATTATCATGAGTAAACCCTCATTTCACTAGATGTGTCATGATACTAGTCTTTTCCCAATGCATTGGAACACTGTTAGGGTGCACCCTTCTGAATCATTTCATTTTATGCATAAGTGCGGCTCATGAATAGTATAACCTGGATTCACTAAACATCATCATTTATTCCGCGATAAAGGAATGTGGAATTCAGAAATGAAAATTTATAATCAATATGTGAATGTGCATATATGTGAATACCTTTTATAGAGAAATGGGCATGGTATTCACTACATAATGAATTTGGCTTGGAAAATCACAGCATAATTTCAGCAGCATAGCATCGTGACATAAGAATTCATAAAAATGGTTGATGTGAGTGAAAGGGGTGTCTCATAATATGTAAATGAAATGGAATTTATGTTGGGTCATATTAATAAATTTTCAAACAAGTGTAATGAAATTTAGATTCTCGAGACAAAACAATTGCTTGAATGTAAATGAGGATAGAGAAATCCCTTATGGAATTTCGACATGGTAACAGGTGTACTTGTTAGGCATTAATGAAAAGAAAGTGGTGTATCATCATTCAATAAAATGTATGGAAGAATGGTGGAGATTCATAATCAAAACAAAAAATTTAATTTAAAAAATTTATCTTAATATAAAGAAACTTTGACTAAAATGAGAGATGAATAAATCTCTTACATGAAGGTTTGATCCAAAGTCTTCGTGGAGGCATCAGAAAGGCTTCTTGGGAGATTTGGGTGACTTGGGAGGATACAAGAGAGATGAAGGAAGATTATGGATGTGATAATAGGGTTTTTAGTGAAGAGTAGTGGGAACATGGGTTTGTATATGTAGGAAAAGAGGGGGAATTCTTTATTATTTATGTTTTTGACACTACACCTTAAACAAATCATAACCTCAAAACGACCCATGGTCTTGGCCCATGGTTTTTTCCCGAAGATTGTGGAAAAATTTATTTTATATGTCAGATGGAAGTAAATATTAGAATTTAGGCTTTATTATATGGAGTTGAGTCACACACTCAATGAAGTCATTTTAAAAAGTTAAAATGTTTTATAAGTCACGGAGGCTCCACTAAGGCAGAAAAACATTTTTAACAAAATTAGAAAATAACACTTTTTAAGGTAAAAAATATATTTTACATACATCCATTTTATATTATTTTATTACTTTATTATTAGGTCATTATGATGTCATAAAAGAAATTATATATTTAAACGGTATTCAATTTTTACCCAAAAATTTTATTGTCTCGGAAAATTATGAAAGATTCACCATAGGATAATTTAGACATCTTGATCCAAAAAATGATATTCATCTTATCTATATAATTTTCTATACAAGTTATTTTTTTATTTTCAAAATATAAACCTATATTTCACACAAATTCATGGGGTTTGAAAATAAATGTTTTCAAACCATAATAAAAATTACAATGGTCTTCATAAGAATTATTTGATCATTTATAATTAACTTATAGTAATTTATTAATAATAATATTTTATTAAAATATTTTTTAATTAAAAAAATCCATGAATTCATCAAAATATATTTCTTAATTAAATATTAACTACAAATTTTAATTGTTTTTTAAAAACTATATACAAAGTAACAATTATAAAATGAGTGTATATTATTTATTCTATCAAAAAATAATTCAAATAAAAATACTGTCAGAGTCTGTTTAAATAACCCCTTATACCACTTGCATGAGATCAAAGGGTATGGTGGGTGATGGTGATAGACTCATGGGGTGTCTCGGATAGCATCACTAGGGAGGTAATCTCTATCAACATCCACTTATACCGTAGGAGGTTCCATTCCAACATAAGGTGTTGAAGCTCTTCTTGGGATTTCACAATGGCAAACCCCAGTAATGCTACTTCCAGTCCGAGCTTTGACAAATGGGATTCATATGGGTAAATTCTACAAGATGATTCCATCAATTCCTTTGTCTATGTATATTGGATTTTTTAAATCACTATATTATATTAATCATATGATCATTGTTCAATGAATATATTAGCAATGCTTAAAATTTTTAACAGTATTTTGAAATACAAAATCGTAAAACCAAGGAAGTGAATGTGTTATATACCCAATTTACAAAAAAATACAATTAATTAGATAATGGTGAATTATCATTAGTAAATGTTTGTGTTGTTAAAATTGGGGAATATACAACGTACCATCCTTATTTATCATCAAAAATAATTTTAAGGGAAAATTTGGTGTTCAGAAAGCTGATGATTGTGCAGTTCTTATTTGTGATTTTGGAAATGTTGTTTTGGGATGTAGTGAGTTCAATACCCCCTATTGTGCGATTTCTGTTTTTTGTGTTTATTTTGTCAATGTGTTGGGTGGAAGTTATAGTTAATGGAATTTAATGAAGTGATTTGGGAAGCCTTCATGGTGCTTCCCATTGTGAGTTCAGTTCAAGATGTGTCATGTTTTGGATAATGGGGCAGCTTGATTTGGTTATTCACTTTCCACATTGGCTAGTATACACACCAATAAAGAGATAATGAATTAGTTATGTCTGGTTATAGGTGATTCATTGATGGGAGGTCCTTCAGTTGATCAGCATATGAAATTTCCTCCTGGTCCTATGAGATTTAGCCTACCCATATACATTTTCGGCTAATAGAATAATATTGTAGTGGGAGAGTGGATGTGGAGATTTTAATGGATACCACAGTTCCATGGGTTTCATGAGAATTTAAGGTGATGTTCGAAAATGATGTGTCTGAAGGTATACTCTATAATTGGTGAAGGGAATTCTCATGATGGAAGGTGGAAGTACTCTGAAAGCATCTATGTAGTTTTTTGTTAAAGGGTCTGGGGTGTTCCTTTGGATACGTCTTAGAAAAATCCATGATAGGTATCCAGTGTACACATTATAGTCATATGAAGATGTTATGGTTATCTGTAAGAATTGTGTGCAGTTTGAGACTTAGTTTACGGTCCTTCTCCATATAAGGTTTCTATGAGTCAAAATGGTCATGTTTGCTAATTCTTTGACACGTCATGTTTTCGATCATCTGTAATGGTGAAGGTTGTGAAATCATCTAAGAACCTATGTTTTTAGAGATGTATATATCTATTTGGATAGAGTATTTGTCATTCCACTAGATTTTCACGTTCAATGTAATAAGGGTATATGCGTGTACATCATCTGAGAAAATATCATGACAATTCCATCTGTGATCATGATGTAGTTTCTTATTGCATCTGAATGGGAAGTTCTGTTTCGAGGTTTCTAATGATTTTTCTTGTGTCCAGATATGCATCAACCATCTTGGTCTTTATCCATTGGTCTAGGAGTGAAGTTGGAATGTAATCAAGAATAACCTAGGGCCGTGAAAGTTTGTGGTTTAATTTCTTTCCTCAATGTGGAATATTTGAATAGTATAAACTTCTGGTGTCAAATATTATATTTCAATTTCATCCATTCAGGAAAATGTGTTGTGAGGACACTGTTTTCACATTGAGTCCCATTTGAGTGTAAAATGTATCCCTTGGATTTATAGAGGCTTAGTATTCCATCTGTTTTAAATCCTTGTTAGTTTATTCCCATCAACTGTAGTCCTTTCTTTAGTGGCCATCGTGGGGTATTGTTTTGTGAAATGTTCTCGATATTGTTTTTTGGAAATTTATGGAAGTCAATTTGTTTTTATGTCATTGTTTGTGATCTTGAAGACCCATTAGTTGGGCTCTTCCATCCCCACACCATGTGGTTGGGATGTTTCATTAGTGCCATGATGTTTTGTGATTGTGAATTTTAATTAGTTATTATGGTGAGGGGACCCAACACAGGTGTCATTGAATTCCGTTTTAGTTCGTTTCTTATGGTGCAAGAGTCTCTTCAGGCCTCCCCACATCATTTGGATGACCTTTTTTCTAGTTTTATCTTTTTTATTGAATGTTTCTTATAGAGATATCTAACCCCCAACATCTCTCACGGGTAAACATTGGGATTAGAGCACCCCCAATTGTTTTGTTGAATCATGGCGCTTGTATCCCCGTTTGAATTCATTGTTTGTTTTAGGTAAATTGAATAAGTTTCATTTATAGATATTAAGGTGTTTTGTCTCTAGATGTGGTTTTTTTGGTTTTCTTTTTTCAAGGAAGTGGTGTAAGCCTAGTTGGTGACATCTAGGGTGTTTGATTCATGAGGTTTGGATTTGTGTATGACACAACAGGTAGTTTCTGTGCTTTGGGGGAGGGTGTAAGATATCAAGGATTTCATTCTGGGACACCTAAATTTAGTTTGTAAATCTATTTATTTGGAAATAATATACTCTCTTCCACAGATTTTTGGTTAACAGGGAATATCCTTGAAATATAAAGATGAATCATTTTTTACATAGTGTCTAGTATTATTGTTTCATTCCAAGGGAGAAAAGTGCTCAGGTGGGGAGAAATTTCACACCCAAGATTTTGAATTCACCTTTGTTCGTGTTTGGGTTTGGTACTCGGTGTGTATTTTTGGAACCGGGTGTGACGCATTTGAATTTTTTGAGTATTCTTCTCTTTTATCTTTGGTCTATCATTATACCTTGTGATTGTTTTATGTTTTTTATAAAAAATTCTGTTTTTGGGCTATTCATATTGAATCTTTTAGTTTGAAAATAGTTAGTAGTAATGATGCACTAACCCATAAAAATGTGTTGTATGAGATAGAACCAACCATATGGCCTCTACATTTTCATGTGCCTCAGTCTATGTAAGTGTGTGGTTTGGTCTCCTTTTGAAGAGGCATTCACATGGTCTCCTCATGGTTTAGTAAACAATTCAGGCATGCCACCTCATAAAAAATATATTCCCTCTCACTAATTTTAATCTCGTGTCCCTTGCTCGACCCCTAGACTCCTCAACTATATGTGTGCCTCCCTCCTCCTACCTCCCTTAGGCTTTGAGTTTTGGGTGATTTCAATCTGTGTTCTTCAAGTAACCCTAATTTATGTCTACTCTCCTTTTATTTTACGATTATTCAAGTCTTTTACCCCTATTCTTTCGGGGATTCTCTTCTCCACCATATTTGGTATCGATTTAGGGTTTTAATCTTGGGTCGTTGGGTATGATCTTCTGGATTAGGGTTCCCTCTTTCCTCCTTGTAGTGAAATTGAGGTTTAGATGGTATTTTAGACAATTATCTATATGGTTGTTCACATGAGATAGGTGGTTCCATGATCTAACAATACTATAATAATTTAATTTTTTTATTTGTGTTTATAAATATGTTGTTTGGTTTGATTGTCTGGTGTGAATAGTTATCTATAAATTTTTGAGTGTGTTTATAAGTTATTATTGGATTTTAACAAGGGAAATGTTAATATTTTGTGTGTGTTATAATGTAATGTTTCTAAAAATGGTGTTACGTATATGTTGAAAGGTGATAAATGTATTTTTAAATGAACTTGATGTGTGAAAATGTTTAAAAGTGATTTTCAATGGACCATGGATCATTTTTGGAATTTTAGAGTAGGTATGTATTTTGAGTAAGAATTGTGAAAATGTTTGAAATATGAAAAGACTATTAAGAAAGTGGTTTTAGAGTATAAGTATATTTATGAATGGGCATTATCAAATTCACATGGTTGGATTGAACAGTGTGTTTTTCTTATTTTTTAAAAGGTGTATTTGGAAATTTTATAAGTTCTGGTAATGGAATTTTAAAATGTGTTTTCTATAGTGTAGGTATAATGGATAATGGGTTGTTTTATTGAAATAAGTGATTCCCATTAAATTTGTGGATTTTTCAATGAATGTGGATTAATGTGATATATGTTAACTTTAACTTGATCATAAGATAACCTCAGGTATCTATGTGGTTGGAATAGAACTAGTGCACTGGTGATACGAAAGTAGATTGTCCCAATTTCCCATAGAAAAATTGATGATTACAAGACTAACTAAACTATGAAATGTTTGATCACCAATTGAATTTTGGATACATCTCATCTCTTTTGGAATGTTCCTTATGACGGTGATTTTTGTGGTTACTACACCACCATACACTAGTACATGGTTTTATAGTCCCAGTAAAGTTATATGAACCCTGTAGAGTTTATCATTGTACTCTATTATGATGGACATGGTGCCCTCTGTTCACATTTGGGGGTCCACTTGAGTGTTTTTTCTATTTAAAAATTTCCTTTCTCACCTAATCTAGTGTTTTGGAGATGGTTTTCCTTCAATGTGTTTTTTTAAACTATGTACCCAAAATAGGTTTTCATAGAAATGTTCCTTTAAAATAAAAAATTTAAGTTAACATGTTAGATTATTGTTTTAATGTTATGTCATGGATTATTTTTATCTGGGAGGCATCCTACATGGAGTTTTCTCACACCTGACATACACCTTGGGGTGTATCTACATCTTGTACCACTTGTATTTAAGGTAATCAATGCTCATTGATCGTGGTTCATGTTGTTTTTGGCCCACCCTTTTGGGTTTTGGTGATGGCGAATTGAGGTTGCATCTTCTCAAGTTGCGTGAAGGTTTGTGTTGATGTTTTAGATTAGTTTACCTTGTAGTCCATTTCTGGTTTCATTTGAATTATAAATATTAAATCAAGTGATGTTTTAAGTCTTGTTGGTTGTGTATTTTAAGATTTGTATTATTTTGATTTTTATTGTAGTATGTTTTATTTTTTTGGGTAAATAAATAACCTGAATTATTTAGGATAACCGGAAACTAGTGCCAGCCTATGGGGATTGGGAGTTCCCCTTGGGCCTTGCTACAGACTAGGTCTGTCACGAGGTTGGATAGTGACCCAGATTGGTTTGTGACGTCCCTAATGAATATAGAATGATGATATTTGAGATCCCTGCAAAAAATCAATCAAATCTAGTTTGGATACAACACATAAATTATTCCTGAACCTTATCATTCCATCATGATCAAGGTTAAACTCTAGATCATTTATAACCATATTTTAACTCAAAATCATCCATATTTAAATCTTTAATCTTTATATAGATAGATGGTTGAATATTAAATTGATTTAGATATGATTTGTCCCCTTTCTTCAATAGTTACTGATACATCCTTTGAAAATCAAGATGTATTGGCTCTTTTTTAATCATCACCAGGGAATAGCTATAATACTATATTTGGCTCCAAGAAATGGCCACGTTGTTAAATTTTCTTTTATGGTAATGTATTGAGAAGTCATAATCATTAATCTGCTATAAACATCTTCATTAGTTCATATTCAAATATTTTTGTGTGAATATATTATTTAATAATATATTATATATATATATATAGCACTTTTCTCAAAAAATAATTCCTCCATTTATTTAATTAAAAATTTAATAAACTAACTCCAAATCATGTGTTGGGTAATTTTTCTCAAGAATCCTAAATTATCATGAGGCATAGGATATAAAAATATAATGTTGCCTATTAACATATCAAAATACCACCTATATTCCTCACAATATATTTATCCAAATATTTTTTTATGAATTTAATAAATAAAAATTAAGCATATGGTTAACAACACTATTATAATATCAAACCCATCACAAAAAAAATCCAGATTAAAAAATAATTACCCTGATTCAAAAAAATATCACCCAGATTCAAATATCAAATTCCATCTTCAAATTCAATCATGAAAAATCATACATTGATTTGTTCACCAACAGACCTCCTTGGGTCGCACGGTCCCAAATCAAGAACCACCATGATCCATGCACACTCACAGAAAAACGTTGTAGCATATCCATATAGTGTCCACCAACTGTCATCCCTTTCAAACTAACCATCTGTCTAGCCATCACCAAGAAATTCCACATATAAGAATACATTCTATTTCTGGAACAATAGAGAACCACTAATCATCGATGTCAAAGGAGTAAATTCCATTGCACCACCGTAGACTTCAACATAACACCAAGAAAAACTAAAACCCCATCGTTTCCAAGATGGAATCCCGAATATACATCATATATGTATGAAAACATACAACCAAAAACCAACTATGGTTTAGAAAAAAATTGAGGTATCAGCACAAAAAGTTCGCCATGAATGGGAAGAATCCTCTATTGTTTACTCCTCCTAGAAAACCCAATCAATGTTTAAAACACATCAGAAACCCATCTTGGGATCCTTCACACCCAACCTACCTAGGAAGGAGAAACATACCTAGAATCCATATCATAGAACAATTGAGCATGACATCCACATAATGCTTTGACTGTTCAAGTACAAACATACCCACCAGAACGAAAAACCGTCAGGCCTACACTAGCATAAAACCAACAACCACTCAAATGACCAACAAAAATGTAATCCCATGGGTATGGAGACACCTCATGAAAGGATATCATAATATTATTATGAAGAAGTGTGGTAAAATTCAAAAATAGGAAGATCCAAGAATACCGTGACAGATGACATCATAGAAGAGGGTTGAAATAATCACAGATGAAGAATAAAGAGGAGGTTAAAAGAAAAAAACTACGGTCATGGAAGGAGGGAGACATATTAAGAGATCAAATCATGAAAAACCTAGATGTGTATTTAAAAGCATGATAGGGGGATACTTTGTAAATATCATAGACATGAGACATATTCAGTGTAATATCCATGCTATATTCTATGTTCTTGACATGCTCAATACTTTCAAATGGAACAATATACCTAATGATATTTTTTGTTTGTCCCTGAACCTCATAACGTTCATCCATGTTGAATGTTCTAGATAAATCATGTCACCAAAATCAAATTTTAAATCATACCTCTGATTATTATTATAATGTTTCTTTCAAATATGAGCTTCTATGATGTGTTTTTGAATGGATTTAACCTTCTCTTCCATTTCTTCAGCATTTTCAGTTCTAAATAGCATTAATTCTCCAACATTATTCGATAATGTTGTAACAATAATTTTCATTAAATTTATGTATTCATAAGGAAACTTCTAAACAATTTATTGAATGATATTGTTGTTTGAAAACTCAACTATAGGAAGGTTTTGATCACACATACTATTGAAACCCAATTAATAAGAGGTCAACAAATCCTTCAGGGTTTACATACCTCTCTCATCATACCATCTATCTAAGGATGATACACAATATTGATACTTATCTATATATCATGGGTTTTATGAATAATTCACCATAACATTGAGGAAATCATTTGATCCTGATAGTACAAAATAGAATTTGGTACTCTTTGATACCTTACCACATATATAATGTATATCCAAATGAGCTTATCCAGAGAGAAGTCTTCTTTGATAGAGATGAAGTGTACTCACATAGGGAGTTGATCTACAACACACAATAATGAATTATAACCTATAAATGTTTTGGAGGATCCAACTAAAAAAATCCATTTTAATGCTTTCCCATTTCTATTATGGTATGGGAAATTAATCTTACATCCACATAGACTTTATTCCCTTTCAACAATAACATTTTTACATATAGATTAGAATGTTATAACACTATGATATATATCTTCATTCCATTACACCAAACATAATTTTTAAAATCACCATACATTATCACTAATAAATAGAGAATGATGAAATATGAGATTCCTCCAATAACACCTTCAAATCCATTATGGATGCTACACATAAACAGTTCATGAACCCTATCATTGCATCATGAGAATTGCTAAACTCTACATCATTTATAACCATATTTTTTATCCCTATATCTTCCTTTTGTACATTACTAATCATTAAATTGTTTTATGATATAATATTCCATGTATTGAGATATTATTTCCCCCTCATTCACTATTTTCTGATCCATTCATTGAAAATCATGAAATATTGGATATTTTTAATCCTCATCATAGATACGCTATCATTATGTGTTCGAATCAAAGAATCACCCACCTTGTTATTTTTTAAAATGATGTATTGTATTGAGTAGTGACAATCATTACTCACCTCTAACCATCTTCTTGGGTGAATATTCATATACTTCTACGTGAATATATAAATTAATATATTATGATATATATTTATATAAATAATGATTTTCCTCCAAAAAATAATATGTCCTTATATTTAATGAAAAAATTAGAGAAACTAACTCCAAATCAGGTGTTGGGTAATTTTTCCCATGAATCGTAAAATATCATGAAGCATAAACTACAAAAATTTCATGTTGCATAATAACACAACTGATTCCCTTGTTGGATGTTTTGGTATATATTATAAACACTTCTTCACTAAAAGGTAATCCATGAAAAAGTGCACTAACTAATCTTCTCTTTAGTTCCGAGAAATGTTTGTCACATTCATCTATTTGAAAGAACATGGCACCCTTCCTTGTCAACATGGTCAAAGGATTACATAGTCTTCAAAAAATTTCTATAAAATGTCGATAATATCCAAAAAATTTAGGGAACTTAGTCTCCAAGGATGGTCAGAGATAATATTTTATAACCTTAATCTTTTTTATATCTATTGATATAAACCCCCTTGATATTATATGTCCCATAAATGAAATATTTTTGAACCAAAATTCATAATATTTAATTATGTCATATAGATTCTCCTTCTATAGTATATATTGTAAAAATCTCAAGTGGTTGACATGATCTTAATATCTCATTGATTAGATAATAATATAACCTATATAGACTACCAAAAACTGATCATATTAATCTACATACACTCTATTTATTAAAAGTCATTAGGATTGTAATGAAATTAGTAATACATTAGGGAATCACTACATAATAATAGTCTCCATATATCATTTGGAATTAATTTTTAGGCATTTCATTCTCCTTGACTCTTAATCAAAGAAATATTTAATAATAGTCACTCTTGGAATGGTATTTAACATTGTATTTTGGATAAAACATGTCATTAGTTTATGGAATAAGATACTTATTATTAATTTTGACCTTGTTCATCTCTCATTAAACAAGCTAGAGTAATACAAATCCATATTTATTTTTAAAAACATGATTAAGTTAACCCTAAAGTGACTCAATTTTCTAATTGAATCCCTTTTCATGGTTCTCCTTGTTTTTCATCTTCATCTCCACCAAAAAAATACATGACAATATATAATTTTTATTTTGAATTGGTGTGGAACTTGGTATGAGTTGTACCAAGAACACAACATCACATTTATGTAGAAGGCCAGGAATCTATTTTAAAAATATTTCTTTGAATTCCAAATCAATAGGTATATCACTGATGCCATGTTTCTCCTAAACCATTTTATAAAAAAACCTTTTTGAAATAGATTTATGTCCCAAAAAATTTATGTGATCTCCGTAAAAAGTTCAAACTTAACATCACTTTGAGAATTGATTATATGATGGTTTATAATTTGAAACAAGGCATTAATTACCCAATAATAGATGATGGGTTTATGTATACAATATAAATATATTCCAAAGCTAACATTATGTTATACTAGTTTATAAATGTGAAGATTTATTAGAATAAAATTCTCATTAATGTTAATCAGAGAGGAATTATATACTTTATTTGAGATCATCATAAAATTAGGGGGTTTCACTAATATCTTTACATAATCTCAATTCGGTGGTATCTAGATACCCTTATAAAATTTGTAAGATATGAAATATTGTGTATATACAGAGTCAAATCTTATATTAATATTTTTATTATTGATGAGATGTTTACCTTTCACAACATAATTATCACACATCTAATCAGACACAGTGATCACATAAGATTTCATTTTGTCTCTCTGTTTAAGAGGTTGATGAAGTAGATCATAATAGTTAATATAATTATTTGGTAATTGCATAGAATAATTTTGGTACTCCTTTTATTTGAATCACTAGAGTGTTCGTGGTGGATTCTATGATGATTTTTCTCAATCTGAATTGTTAAATAACTTCTTCCCATCACTATGGAAATCAACACCCTAGTAAAAATACCTTTAAAATTACAGACTATTTACCAATCCCATTAAGAAAACTTCCTCATTTATTTATATTACACTTCAATGATAAAAGAAATGTAATATTATTCTCTCAATTATTCTAATATATTTCATTGAATTAATTTTTCTCCTCTGATGAAAATAATGTGATGAATATGTAACTTCATGCTCCTTGTAAAACTTTAAATAACATCGAACAATATCATCATAGCTACAAAAGTATATTATTTTTAACTTTATATAAGGACTGTTGTTTTAGTACACTGAAGAATCTATAAAAATTACCATAAGGCTAGATGATAATACGTGAAACATAACTAAAAAGGCTTGTAAACATTTCCTCATTAGTACAAATAGATTCATCATCATTTTATATTATATCAAAAAACCTCATTCTACATATCCGTATAGATAATTTGAGGAATTTAAATAATGTAAAGTAATTTCACTAAATCATCTCAGTCAATGGATCTAACATTATCCTACTCCATCGTATTCGTTATAAGATTACACTATTGGTCCTCTTTACCATCCAATAGAGAGGTATCCAAAAAGAAATTGTAATTGTCCAAAAAATGGAAAATAAAAAACCAAATTTCAGTTCTTCTGATCCATTTTTAAATAAATAGTGTATTGAAAGGTCCACTAAATTCTGGTAGTAATTTTCTCATGAAGGACTCAACAAAATTCTAATCCACCCTTTGTTTGATTTAATGTCTAATAATATATGTGTCATGGTAATTATTTGTGTTCTAAAGAAAAATATTATTCAGTCCAACCCCCATAACATTTGCATTATCAAGATAAAGATATTTACATATCCCTTATAAATCATCATATACATTGTTCCTCAAAGCTACATACATTAACAAAAACAAAAAAGGAATAGGGTCATAAATAGGAATCATGATAGGGATCTACATAATAATAAGAAATAGCTTCTAAGAAGTCTAAGTAAAAACACATTCTTTATTCTATGACACCTTAGGTTTTCAAAGGTCATTCAAAGTCATCAAATATTAATATCCTTTAGGATGGTTTGTAAATAGCTTGTTAATTTTGAAGGAAAATCCCTCATTGGTGTCAAAATAGGTGGGCAGAAATGCCCATTTTCATCTACCTGGTGGCAATCAAGCATAGAAAAATATTCCATTTTTTAATTTATTATATCTAGGTACCTATTTTAAAGATCCACATCCAATATTAGTGTCCGTATGAGAATTTAATTTCTTGGAAACCACTCTCACTAGACATTACAAACATTACATAACATTTTTACAGTACATTGACCCATCCTTATAAATATCTGTAGACATATCTTTATGTATATCACAAAATTTTGAACATCCTATTTTCATCTATCTACAAAAACAATCCTATAATACCAACCATATTTACCAAGGAATATCATAAATGGATATTAAATATTCTTATATAGATATTCATTACATTATAGAAACACATACCTAATGAATTTAATTGATGAATTTCTATAGATTCTTGGAACACTATATTAATAATTCATGATAGATCTTTGATGTCACCCATAATGATCATCCACATTTTGAAAATTCACAGACATACCCTACATAAATTTATTTTTTCATATCCAGGGGAATAGAAACATATGGAAAGGTGAGTTCAAAAGCTGAAAAAATGAAAACAAGGGAGATATGTGATCTTAATTTGAACACAATGGTAAGATAACATGAGATTAAAATATGAAAAATAACCCATGAATGTCCAGGATCATATCCATGCGCCATGGAATTTAGATTTTTATTTCACAAGTCACGAGTAATGATTTAAGAAAAGAACATTATCCATTAGGGAAAAACATTAGAATAAGACAAAGATATATGGAATGAAAATAATAATTAAACCCATTTTGTCAATTATACCAACCAAAGCTTTGATAACATCTTTTTCATGTGCTAACCACATATTTACCATTTCCAAGCTAGAATTAACCACCCATGAATAATGTGTTTTTTGATTTTTCTAACCATTCATGTACCCCAATT
Source organism: Viscum album (assembly GCA_963277665.1). NCBI lineage: Eukaryota > Viridiplantae > Streptophyta > Magnoliopsida > Santalales > Viscaceae > Viscum > Viscum album. The sequence continues at coordinate 2,129,028,053 of OY728152.1, read as the reverse complement.
ATTAGTTCTGGAATAACTCTCTATTTACCCTCTAGTATAATAGTACATTTATCATTTCCCAATGTGTTGAAGGTATATATGCTTCCCACTAATCACATATTTACAACAATATATATGTGTTTTGGAAGATCATCATAAATTCATCATATCATTAAACATGAAATGTAATGGGCTAACCAGTTAAAAAGAGACATCACTCATAATAATTTCATCATTTCAACATTTCATCACAGCCTAACCAATGAAAATACAGGTTTCATAATATTTATATAATGGTTTACCCCATTGAAGAGAAATGAGATTCATAAGTATGGTTTAACAGTAAACCATTCATATAAAGAACTTGAATGGTATAATTGGTTCATATTCCCAGTAAATAATAAATAAAATAAATGGGAGTCATATTAAATGGAGAATAATTTTAATGTTTATTCAAAACATTCCATGGGGAAAATATCCTTTCTGCATAGAATCTAATTTATGATAATTAATTTTTAAGATCATTTTATTTGATAATAACATTCTAATCATATAATGGACTATTCAATCAAATAAATGGACAAGATGACATGATGTTTCTTTCTTGACTTAAATGATAAAAAAATATTACAATCATATTTTTGATGAAATACGTATAGGATCTCTTTGGAAAATGAAAAGAAGGTTGCTTTAAAAACCATTGTACAGATACAAACATTGGTATGAAATATCATTTTAAATTTATATAAGATATCTAAAAAATTGAACATAATTTGGAAGTCATTGTTTTGAAAAAATAAATTTCTAAATGAAGAGTGAAATAATTCATATTTTAATAAAAAATATCAATTATTTTATGATCAAATTTACGGAAAATTTTACTATTAATATTATGAATAAACAAAGGTGTGTAATTTGTATTTATTTAAAATAAATAATACATAAAAAAATTCTACCTTATAGATGAACTCAACTAGTATGATCATTCCCTTTGAAGCCCATTTTTTCAAGCTTCTAAGGGATATAAAGACTCTAGGTTTTTCCCATTAAAAATTTTATGATGAGATTGGACAACTAAATCATAATAGAAACCATTTATGTGTGATATTAGTGCTCCTAGACATCATGATCCAAATCATTTCACTCAAACCAACCCAATAATATTTCACCATCACACACCTTACCCTTAAGGAACTCAGTGATGTAAAAAATGAAATGTATCAAACCCATAAAAATATTTATATTTTTATTTTTATAGTCATAATATTTCAATTTTATTTATTCTTTATAAGGATTAAATAATACGTTTTATAAAAATTTATTTTTAATATGATGAAACATTAATTATATTTCTCGGAAATATATTGTTTTAAGAAGATAATTTTTTGATGAAATCGTGAATTTATAAAATAAAAGATATTTTAACAAAATATAGTAATATAACAATGTTTATTAAATATAAACTATAATATTATTTTATGGGGGTTATAAAACAATTATTGTCTAAAAATAATTATATTTAAATAAATGGGTTTTTAGATTTAATACTGTAAATTTACATATCTGGAGAATTATTTTGATAAAAAAATATTATTTATGAAATAAACCTATTGAAATTAACAAATGGAAACTTTTTTAAAAATATTCATCAAACTGAAATTTTGGGTGAAAATGAAATACATTATAATTATATGATTTCTATTATGAGATCATAAAATTTTTCAAGTTATGTAATAAATAATATAAATATTAATCATGATGAAAATTGTCATTTCCATTAAATTTGTTCACCTATGTGATTATATTAATTTTATAGACCCTTAATAAATCCTCCAAAACCAATATAATATTATAGTTTTTTTAAATAAATTTTTTATAAACGTGACTCACTTCCCCATTCACCAACAATGTTATATTTAGGAGTTCAGTTCGTAACCATATAAATTAATGAATTACCCTCCATATTGTTATAAACCCTAGGAATAATCCTTGGTATAGATTTTTGATTAACATTTCATATATTTCCAAGAACTCTTGTTCAAATTTTAAAAATAATTCACTGTTATTTCACATAAAAACCAACCAACCCTCACATTCATGTTCACCAAAATATCATTAGAGAATTATGTTACTGGAAACATATCTCTTTATAGTCCCCCCCGAGGCTCTAAAAACTATTACAAAGGTCCATCCAAGGATAAAGAAGAACCCTCTTAGGGTTGGGGATCCACTCCTTCTCCTCTTTATTCATGTACCTTCATTATGTTAGGCCTTTTAATTCACAATTTTTCATATTAACCTATATTTTAAAACATAAAAATTAATTTTCATGTGATTTCCATTATCTAGAGACCCAATCATCTATCATTATACAGATTAATGAATATTTATGTACAGACATTATGTTGTGACAATTTCATTACATAATTTCCATTCTAAACATTTGAATTGGGAATACCCATACCCATTTCAAATAAATGATATTCACCTAGATGAATGTTCCTATAATTTATTGGGGAATTCCATGTATATAACCTAAAATAACTAATTTTAGGATTAAATATTATGAGATATCCTATCACAGATGATCAATGAAGAAGAATTATTCATGTGCATGATTTTAATGTGATGGTTGTGAAAAATTATATATTCTTAAAATGCAATGATTTATGTTTCTATTAATGATATTCCATGTTTGGTTCATGTGAGGTTATCCTATGTATATAATGTAATGATTTATTAGTGGTTGGCCTAGAAAAATGTTATCAAAGACATGTTCTTTGTTTTTGAAACATTCAAATATTTCCCATATATTATCATCTTATATCTTTATTTTACGTTCATGTTTAAGATTATCACCAATATCATGTGACCACGATATTCCTCATGTCTCATAGATATCACTTTTCTTTATTCCATTCCTTGATTATACTGTTATTGGTCATTATAGCTCACTCGTGTATCATGTATTTTTCCATGTAATCTAATGATGGTTTAAAAGAAAAACATATGTTTTAGGATTATTTTTAAGGAGAAGTAAATAATGTAATTTTTAATTAAAAAATATTATTTTTTGTGTATAAATAATGAAAAAATGAGGCCTCATAATATTCCAGGGTATCATCAAGTTTATCTTTGAATAACAAATCATTAATTAACATATATTAAAATTTTAATCGTCAAAATGAAGTTATTTAACTTTAGTTAAAATAAAATCTTACACAACCTAAAAAAATAATCTTAGGATTCCCTTTCTTGTCCAAAACACCCTATTCTGTTGAATGATTAGAACCCATTTCTAAAAAACAGTCCCAAATCCTTGGTATCACAAAATATTTATCTTTGAAACATGATATCGCCATCTTTCAACTGTTCTCCTAACATTTGAACATCCACAATTCCATTTAAAATATATAATTGATTAGAACTATCATTCTATATCCAAAATTTTAAATAATCCCCTTTCATAATCAAGTTATTGATTTGTTTCTTCTTAAATTTTCCACTTGAATATGAGTGGGGTGTGACAAACATTTCACCATAATACTTAAAATACATGATAATCCACTATTATAATATCATCCAAATTGGGTCAGTTACTCAGATATATTTCATAGTAAGAACCCATATATCCTAGAATATATTAACATGAAGACGCTGGAATTGTACCAGTGGAACTGGACAACAAAAATGATAACACATGGTTTAATCTACCACTCATATTTTTCATCAGGTGGAAAATGTTCACATATCCATATCAAAGCCATACCACTCAATCATAATTGAAAGCACAAGCTAGTACATAATTAAGCTAACTAACCCCAAAAACATGATAGCTTAGAATTATGAAATTTTATAATTCATATTAATTCAAAAATAATTGTCTAATTCTAATTGTAATAATTATTGTAATATACACCAATGGTATACACCCATGATTCATGTCACTATTTTAATAAAGAAAATCGCTCTATTGGAGAGACACCAAGCACATCTATGATACCCATGTTCTATGATAAAAACCTTATTTCTAGGTCTTGATGTAACTCATAGAGCCTTTATCAAGTACAACAGACATAATACAGCTTAAAAGTACTGATATCCCCTGACTCAGTTCTCCAAATGGTAAATATTTTTATTCCCACTAGCCAATTATCAATGATACTAGATTACTCCATCATCTAAGTAATTTTTATAATATTATATGGTTCCACTAACCGAATACATATATATGTATGTTTCTTATATCCATGATCCAATAATGAACTACTGGCACTACATGTGTAGGTTCTATATACCATTTATTAATAACATTCTCCTTACACCACCCAAAAAATATTGTAATAAAATAATATCAGTACTAGATCCTTGCTATATATTTTTGGACATTGTTGGACCTATATTGTAATGTCCCCATATCACAAAACCATCTGATATGAAATTCATATAAAACACCTCTCACCTCATATGAAGAGTCACACTTAGGAGGCTCATTCATAGGGAAATGAATTCAAGGTTTTTATGCTACCACAATCAAGAAAAAAACAATATAAACAATAACCATATCAGTCTAAAGATACATAACCCTAAACTAGTGAATTTTTCACTACAATGAATCCCTCATGTTCTAAACAGTATCCAATTCCCGCTAATTCCACTAACTAATAAATTATAGCATAAATACCAGTCTTTTAAAAACCTCCATCTAGACCCAACCTAATGTACTACTAATAAAACTGATCTATATCATGAAAAATCCATTGATCACCTTACTGGATCCCATATCACCTAATAATCCATTTTTATATTCAATACATTGGTCTATAATAAATAGATATAAAAGGCAAAACACATTGATGGTGTATGATGTCTCAGTCCTTTCCATTATAATCTAAAACTAGATCAAACCCTAGCATACATTCTCCACAAATCCACCCACATTTAATGACATTTCCCTATATAGCTAAGAAATAAAACGAGTCTTATAACACTCTATAGTACATTGGTAACTCATCATGTCCAACCCTCATATGGGTATCAAGGGACTAAATATGTGTCCATATCATTATAAACAAGTAATACAATTTCATTAATACAAAAAAAATTATAAGTTCATAATTACACAACATCATGAGTCACATGTCCTATGTAACAATTTTCCCTAACCGAGTTATTTTCAAAATAACAATTTATTGATATATATCACAAGTCACATATGGTTGATCACACCTATCCGAATACTAAAATCACCATTCATTGGTTTGGTTATAATAAATACATCACAATATTCTACACAAATCATGTGAAAGACCATCCTATTGAACAATGTTGATGGTGTAATAGTAAAATAATACCTAAAATGAGATACAGATCTACCGTAATAAATGAAAACAATAATTTAATCTAGGTGTATCCTAGAAATTTTTTATCCATAACACAATTTATAATACCAAGACTTGTATACCAATGATCCTAGGGACAAATGAAAAATCATATGTTGAACATGCTTCAAATACACGTTGGTCTTGATTCTATATAGATAATCACAAGTTCTTACATATTTATATATCTCAATGAATTCCACAAGTAGAGAAAAAACCCATTCACAAGTTAGTAGTTTTGAATTAATATCCTTCATATAATATAAGTTTCTACCCATGCAGAATATATATTAGGTATCCATATTCATGTGCCTCAATCATCTCTCGTGGTTCATTCAAATCAATGTAGCTCATACTATGTATTTGGATAAAAAGATCCATGCCACATGGTTAGAGGTCGAAACACTAAAATTATAGTGAAAAATATCCTCAATGGCGTCTTTAACATTTGTTATCAAACTCAACCCATAAAGATGAAAATGAATAAATAAAATTTATGATTTGCTATTAAATATAAAATTCACCCCACATTCCATATATCCATTATATTCATTTATCAAGAATGACATCCATGTTCCAAATCAAGGGAACTCACTCTAGTGTTCAACTATTCACCGAGCACCCACATATGGGACTGCCCCCAGAAGTATTTTTATCAAATCTAAGGGAACAACAATGAAACTTTCTAAAGAAATGTATCACCCTATATCAATATATTATGAAAAATTGGTTGTATAGTGAAATAACCATTGATATACTATATTTAAATGAAAAAAACTATGGTCCTCACACCACATTGGAATATCTCTATCCCGACATAATCAATCTCAACCCATGTCCCAAATACATATATGATTAACATCTTAACATTAAAAATAAAAATAAAATGAACGAAAAATAATTCCCCCCTTATTAGAATCCTTCCCATATTTAAGAATTTAAAATTTTATATAATTTTTTACTATATCATTAATAGATTGCACCCAATATAAAAATTTGGGAGCTCATTCATTGGAAAGCTCTTCAATGTCATGTAAATTGTGTATAAAAATAATAACCATGAATATACACAACTTGAAAACCAAATAAATGATAAAACTCAAAAAATAATTAACCATTTAACAACATACATTTAATAAATCAAGAATCTTATTAGTAATAGTGATGTTTCCACATAAAAATACCTCTCACATTTATAATTTACATTTCAACTAATGTTGGTGAATCATATACAAAATCAACGAAATCATATGATTTTCCAAAAAAATGCATCCATTTTAACATATAAATGAAATTAATAGATAAAAATGGTTTTGATTACACATTATATAAGCATATATCTTGTTCACCTAATCTATGACTGAATCGGGTGCCACATACCTCAATAAAACCTTCTTATTTTCTAAATTATGCTAACCAATGGTGAGGATATTTGTAATAAGTAGGGAGAATATTCACTATTATGTAAATATATCCATGTGTCATATAAAAAATTATAATCAACAATCAATAAAAGATAAACAAAATAAAATCATCCATCACGGCTACATTACATCATTTAAAAAATAATAACTCCCTTGTAATTCTAAAATGCATAGAATAATATCAATTTGAGAACATCAGGACAGTTTACCCATATAAAACAGTGGTTAGAATATAAAATATAATCAAATAAAATAATATTGCTCACTAAAAAATTTGTTCCAATGTCCCTACCAAATCCCTTATCACAACTCTAGCACAAATCCTCTTATTCATCCATCCGACAAATGACCAATTCCATTACCTAGACTTCAAATCAGGAAGCACTCGTGGGTAACATGGGACTGAGATGCATGAGAATATAAATTTTTCGGCCACCATGAATTTATTCAGCAATATGCATAGTATAATAACACCCGTTTATATTATGTTATACACATAATAAAAGTACAAAAAGGTAATAGAATTAATAATGAATATGGTACACCCTTACCATATGTGGAAAATTTCATGTTTGGATGTTTTATAGTGTCATTGAACATATCACAAAACCATATTATAGGAATAATACCTTATTTCATATCAAATGGTAATATCATCCAGGCATAGTATAACAATTAATACATGAGAAATGAAAAATTATAAAAAAACATAAAAAGGGTATAAAATTTCCACAAGAACCTAGTCCTAAATATATTGTATGTATATCCTAAAAATATATTCAAAAAATTGGGAACCATATCCCTAAATCAATACACAATGGAATGAATCTTGTCCCTTCACTAACATTAATAGATGAAATTCTACCCCAAATAGTGTGGAATGTTTCATGAAATAAGAGCATCCCTAGCTCTGTGATACATCATAAGAGGTTTCATCAAATCACACAACAAGAAATTCCCATCTAGGTATCACATTCCCTTATTTGGAATAATCCCACCAATTGAAATGAATATAATTCTTATGGGTATTATCATATTACAGGGTTCATTGTCTCAACAACATCATCATCAAAACCACATAGACAACATAATCAAATTATTGTTGGTAATTATGTCACAACACAATAAGTATAACATCTTTATTTATGAGGTCATCAAATAAAAGGTATTTAATAATCTAAATTTTTATAAAATCCATGTGGAAAATTCAACAAATACAATTTCTAACAAGAGAGAATGGATAGATCATCCCAAGCCATGGACACCATCTATATAACAAAACATGTTTTCCATTGTACCATAAGTGATGGCATGTGTGAATTTCATCTCAAATCGTATGTATATCAATAATATTTAGTAGAATATCCCAATTAAAATATATACTACCTAATGGGAAAAGATCCCTTATCCATTTCATGATATCGTTGGTGTTAAATTCATCCTAAACCACAAATCACAATGTCATGTTGTTCATATCATCCCACATCATAGGCAATGCCAACTAAATGAGATTCTAATCCTACAACTATATATAAAAATCAATGCTGATAAATTTCATCCACTGAATTAAAAAATTAATAAAACTAGCCTCCAATAATATAAAACAACACCAGTTATAATAATAAAATACCCTGAGAAAAGTATTTTAGCAAAATATAACTAGGTAAACATTTCTTATAACTCATTTTTATCATTTTCAAGGTTAATGACTTCATCCCTGACCTAAATTCATGCCCATCATTGAATCCTAAACCACATCATTAAAAAAATATATAACATATAGGAACACAACCCAATACATTAGTCACAAATTTCAATTGGATAACAAGACATCGCTAATGATCAACTTGGCTCAAGCATCACATTGACCTCATATAATCTACATGTATCCATCTCATGTGAGGATATGGGTACATATTTTAGCTCCTTCATGTTTTTTCTAGAAAAATGAAGATTCCCTCTGGGTTCTAATTTCATAATTAAAAATATATTAATTTTCCATCCATTTCCCTTTATGGTCATGTAGTCACTCTACATCTCATCGAAGGTAAACACATATCCCCAATAACACATATCCACTATCTTGCTAAAAGAAAATATATATGTGTAAAAGGATTATTCCCACCTATTTTTGTAAAACACTTCCTATAAATCCATGTATTCAAAATGTCATCTCTATCAATTAGACACCACTATTCATGGATCCCTCACTCAAAGGACTCTGTAATGAAGGGATAAAGATTATGACCCTCGAGTCATATCCCTAATTGGATTTAGGATGTAAATTAGCATTGAGAGTATATAAATATAATTAATTAGAGGAATTACCCTATATAATAAATCATGTTTAGTATATAGGATAAACAATGAAAACAACTCCATATGATAATACAAATGAAACCCAAATACCATACCACAATACATGATACTTGAATAAACCAATAAAAATCAATGTCTTCCAATATATAATAGAAAAAAAAAATTCTATGGAAGTAAATATAAAATTATTCCAAATCTTCACAATCAAAGTCTACCTAGGTCCCAAAATTACTGTTATAAACTTGAAAGAGTGTTTATATATGTGAGGAGAACATAATATCTATGCTAAGTAGGTACATATCTAATATATCAAGTCCTCATTTGAAATGAGCATGATAATGATCTAGTCAGTAGATAGAAGAACAAATAAGCACCTATACATGTCCACTATCCCATCCCAGCCTCACCAAGACATAGTCACCACACCATGCATCCAATATAGTTATACAAAATTGAGATCAAAATAATGAAGTAACCTCACAACCACTTACCTATAGATTTTACACTCTCAAGAACCATTATCAAACGTCATGTTCCCTCGTAACTTATAAAAACATCACATTAGAACCACATCCTATCACTTTATTCCCAAATACACATAGGAAATCATTGGTGTATTTTCAAATGTATCCTTTCCTACCCACACATAAAATTTATACCATATACATCTAACAGTAGTTACCATCACTTCACATCTCTCCTATAGACACCCATGGAACACCTCACATATCATTAATAAAAATCAAAAACATCAACACCCACATCTAATATGAAGACACCAGATTGATAACTGCATATCTCGACCAAAACCACATGGTCAATCACTCCAGAAGGATGAGTGGGGAATACAGGGTTGCAAGACATCCATCTCACATATGACATGTATGTTGGGAAAACACTCTGATCCCATATCCTCTAAGCATTGATATGGTTATCCAACATGGCTGGAGAATGTAAAAAAAATAAACATAAATATACATGATATATAAATTTCACACCATACTAATCTAATGGGATCATAAAAAATTCACTTGAACACAACATACCTCCACCACGGAACCCCATATCAATTATCACTAATGTTTCCACCACTTTTGGAACACATCATGTAACATAAACATAATCCAAACTACTCCAATTTAATTTTTAGGCCACATCAAATATATTAAAAAACCCATTCTATTATTAAATTAATTTAACCAATTTTATGTCACACTAATTTCACAGAAATCTCATTTATTTTCTTACATATTTCAATTGATTTATGATTATAATCTATTCAAACTAAAAATAAGAAACTAAACCAACCACAACATAGAACAATTATACCAAATCAAACAACCATCTCTACTGCACCATACATCCCCCATAAACATAATGCTACACCATCCAAACAAACTCACAACAATAGCCTAACATTGATCACCCATGCCACATCTCAAAACAAAACTATTGTATTAGAAAAACACACAAAAACACCACATGCCACTACAACAAATCATCACTACTGAGCACCAAAACACAATTTCCCCATTTTGAAAAACAAAAATCATCAATATTGTGAACCATAACAGATATTCAACACTACTCACCACAACCACTACACATCACATGGTATAGTTTCCCATGTCGCTTCCAAACTAGCCAACCACAATGCCTCAAACCCACACAACAGAAAGCCAAGCCAGTTACCTCCATCAAATCATAGTATCCCAAACCACATAATTTCACACTAAAATGACAATGTCAGACTACAGATACCACAATATCATTAATAATTACTTTTTACTATTATTACATTACTCCATTTTTTATTCTGGGTATGACCACAAAAACTAGATTCCATGGGAAATAAATTATTAAAAAATTATATGATCATTAACATTTTTTTCAATGTGTAATCACTTAAAATCCAATCAAGGGTCTCAAATAATTTTTTCTAAATCATAAAAAAGGTTATCAATAGATTTTATTTTTAAATGTGGAAATAGGCATTCACAATATAAATTATAAAATAAATAATTGTATTAAAAAAATTCAATATCTCCCCCATACCCATAAATTAAAAATATTATAATTATTACTATTTTCAAAGATAACCCTCAATTTCATAAAAGGGAATAAAACCCATAAAAATATTACAAAAATCATTAAAAATTAATGGAATGAGTATCCACTAACTCAATAAATATTTTGGTCTCAGTGTTCACTATATGGTGAAGATGAAACTACCCATAAATGGTAACTACAAATGTAAACCCCAGATCAACCTATGCCACATCAATTGGTTATCAAAACCACAACCAACACACACATCAAACAACATAAACCTCTCCATAATGGATTTAAAAGAGAAGAATAGTGAAAACAAGGTAATAGTGGGAAGGACTCACTATAGATTTAGAAAAAACCACCAATAGAAGATGATGATCATAGTGATGGAATACAGGATAGAAAGTCTCCCATAATTTTTAAGGGTTCACCAATTAATAAATTATATAGTTGAAAACTAAATGTAAATAGAATAAATGGATTAAAACCATTTTCATTCTCAAAATCATCAACCATAACATTATTAATTACTTGGGGTCCAGAGATAATATGCTTGGAAACCATTAAAAGGCATGAATTTCTCAAATTTTGAGATATAACAAAAATTAATTTTCTGTCATCTAAGTTAATATACTTGATTTCGATTACCCTTTTAGATGGGAATCAGTTTCCCTGAATGATACTTTTTTTGGTATATAAGCTGTGATGTAGCTATCATTACATGTCATAAACCATTGAATCATGAAGTAAGTCTGGTTAATTTAATGAACCGCCTACTACTGTAATCCTATTACTCCATCCTATAAAAAAACCTATATCCTCATTTGAGAACTCTCTGACCATAAAACGTGTAATATAATGGTTTGATAATGAAAAAGACATTAAATTACATACCTATAAAATCGTTGTCACCCTTGAGAATTAAAAAACAATCTCTGAATTGTAAGGTGATGAAAAACTCATCCCCAGAGGTACCCTTAAATGATCTCATCCATCCTCAAACACTACCAACTAACAAGCTTGAAAAATAAAACACCCACAAACATCTCAAGCAACTATAATAGCCATAAAAACCATTCACCACACATATGTGTCACTACATATCATTGAGAACAACATCAGGTTACATGGTACTTTCAAGATTCTTCCATATTCTACACATCCATACACATAAACATCTTAACAACCATACATCCCAAAAAATCCACCACCAATATTAAAACATGTAACTTCTCCAAGGACACAAATCATATAATTCCATATTCTATGTCAAGATATTATCTTTTTTAGGAAACTTTTTCCCCCATAATGTTTTAATCATTTCAATGTAGACGGAATATTTATTAGGTGTTAAGCCCTCAAAATTTTGTTTTTTGGAATCATTATCACAATTCACAAATCAAGATAATAAAACAACTAATAAAACATTCAATATAAAAAATCACTTCATCAAATAATAGGCCAATGAATCACTAAGTAATACTCCTATTACCATGCACACATCTTCATCACTCATTCCCATGTACACTCCCATATTATACCATGCCTAAGAAATCTAAAACCAAGTGGATGGTATGTTTACAAAGTATGTAATATTGATGATCCATTATCATTACACATCCTCCATCAATTTGGTCTCACCAAACGTATCTAGCTCGTCCCATTGGATGTCATGGGAGTCATTGTTAAGAGACTGATGAATATGGGAATCGTGCAATACATCATAGATCGTCTCCAACTATGGAGGAATTAAAAACCAAAATTTCACCTTGACAATACCCCCAACACCTCAATGTTCCCAGAAAACCAAGAGAAATCATACTCATCCAACCAAATCACTATAAACTGTGTCATGGGGATACTACTAATGACACATAGTATACATCCTATAAGAATAGGGACCACTGCATGGAATCAAAAATGGACTTATAATTACCCTACGACACCCTATTTTCTCTTGAAAAAAATTTATCTTCATAGTGATAATCAGTAATGCATTGGGTTCAAGAACTGCTGAATTCTAAACCTCTATCTAGTGCATAAATGAATTAAAAACTCCCCAAAAACACCACAAACATGATCATAAACAAGGTCATGTGAAGTTTGTTATTGTATATAAACATGACCAATGGTAGGTGACTTGCATATTATCCACCAATGACAAAGACACTGTCTCATGACAAAAACTACCACATCTTGATGGTTTACATTGTCACCTATCAGAGGGTGTAAATTAGTGTTATTGTGAAACTGTGTGGTGAAATCAAACTACAATCCCATACATACCAAAATGACTAAATTGGGATCCCATTAAGATAGTATGGTCAATTTGTTAATTGTAAAGACTAACCAAGTCATCCATATACAACCTTGACAAATCATTATCGACTGTTGAGTAAAGGATTTCCTCTAAATTTGATGATATTTTCAGTAATCCCACTACCACATATAATACATCACAACCTCCCTAACAATACTGATTCCTTTTGAAAAAACAGTCAAGGATTCATTAAATTCCCACTATGAAAATTCTATGGACAAAAACAATCTTATAGAAACACGATTCTCTACTATCACCTACTGAGAAAATATACCCTTTCCCACAAACACTACCACTACACACGTCATCCTTATCCATCATATCATTCTCCAAATAAAAATATAAATATTGGTCTCAATTTGATTTTCCTATAAACATGATAAAAAAATACCACAAAGAAGTCCCTCATGCATCAACTATGAGACAAACATACACCCCTAAAACAACAATATATTCTCACCATCCTCTTACAATCCCTCCAGAGCATCACCATGGCCAGCATGGTCACACATCACCTCTACTTGTGAGTATCCACAATAAAAATTCACCCAAAAATGTATCAAATATGACTCTACAGCCATATAATAAAGACAACATTGGACACAAAACTCTCTAAAATCATGATACATCTCTTAAAGTCTATCCAACCATTTCAAAACATCTATATACCCCAAAAGAGATCTCCTAAGTAATTATGATTGAAAAGATGGGAAAAATATTCCCATTTCCTAGGGTATAAATGATATCTAAATCAAACATAAGAACAAAATCCATGCACTTATTCTTTCATTGATTCATATTTCACTATAAAAAATGATATTTCAAGATCTTGTGGAAAATGAAAAACAAAAATATCAAGACAATTATATATTTCCTTCAATAAATTTGAATAAATATGAAATTCACCAACTTCAGTTCATAGAAGAAAGAGTTATTTTTATAAGGTATTATCTATCTAGAATCCAAAGTGATCAACACCTTCTCCATCATCAATAGGCATCCCATGCATTGATGGGATGCATCATAGATAACCTCCAATAACACATCCTTTTATAGAACCTGAAGCACTTGATCCAATAACTACTTCCCTTTCAAATAGTCGATAAAACCTATTGTAGCATATCAATCCACAAAAAATCTAGGCCTTTTCAATTAAACATCACCATCAAGGCATCAAAACAAAATAAATCAGTTATAACCTCTAATAATTTCTTATAAGAATAATGAAACATTGAACCTACAACACATTATTGAATAATTTCCAAGAAGAAACATCCTTATTATATTATGGGTATTCTACAAAATCCTACTATGACACGGTATCTTCATGGAAACATACCCCTCATTTCCATAACTCACACATCCACTACAATTCCTAGGGCTGGTGGTGTTGAAGGACCTACAAAAAAACTCATACATCCATGTAATTTTCCAAATCTATAATCTAATAGATCAACATGTCTTCAATAAATATAATGTATAACTAATCCAATGACTCATGGAAAACATATTTTTTAATACCAATGAACATTCATAGTTAATTTATAAAACATAACAGAATGACCATAAAATCAATGTTCCCATAACAATTCCTAAAAGATGTCTTAGGGAAATCCTAATCATCGAAACTCAACCTTTGGTAAATAGAACATATATTTTACATCTAAAAAACAGTTCTTAACTGTTCAAAAAGATTATTTATCCTCATAAAACGGTAATTGTTCTTGATTTTTACATGATTCATCCTCTGATAGTCAATACATAAACTCTGTCTACAGTCCTCCATCTTAGTGAACTACACTAGAGAATCATATAGTGACACATTATGTCGGAATAAAGCCCTATACAATAGATTATCCACCTACATATTAAACTCTCTTATATCTATAGGTGTCATCCATTCGAGATCAATATAAACCAACAATGTGCTAAACAAAAACTCTATCCCACAATCAACACTACATTGAGGGGATAATTTCGTAACCTCATTTGGGAAAATTTCCATGAAATCATCCATATATCATGAATAATTCCCTATAATAACTCTCACGGATAGCTTCTACAATTGGGAAAATGGAGGCTCCACATTCCTACCACAAATATGATAAACACACTTGCCAATGAATGCTACTCACTAGCCCTCCTAATCAAAAGATGAAACGCTAAATTAGATATACTCAATGAATTACTACATGAAAAATATTGAGTCCATGACACTAATTACATTGTAGAACTTTATCAATAGTAAGAGGATGTCTCCTATATAACGGTTCTTCCCCTTCACTAGTTTATATCCTAGATACACATAAAAAAAGAATCCGTACATCCAAACAATGTATATAATTCGTAGGGAATCACAATCCTATCAATATATATTCCTATATCACAGACCAATGTGGTAGGAAAATGAATATGAGGATCCAAAATCCAAATAACGTACATATAACAATATATGATAAAACGAGTTTTCCTTCAAAAACACCAGGTTCTTCCGGCTCTACAACCTCTAATGTGTGCATCTATCCACATCCATTTCCTCTACCTATTTATTTTAATAAAAAATGTCCACAAATTTTCTTAGATACGTATTGATGGGGACTATCATGTGGATTCTGACTTCCAACAGCACCATCCATTTGTTGATAAATAAGCGGCAGTGGTCCATAATATTGAAACTTCTTTGGAAGGAAACATTGTTGTGGATAAAAATTGACTTGACAATACACATGATACTAGCCTCCATAAGTGGTCAGGAACTAGGCTTGGAAATTCCTATATCCCCAATAGAAAAATCATGAAAATAGAAAGACTTTGGAATGTGAAATGGAGATTCCAACTGTAATGGAATGTAATTCAATCTTCCATAGTCAGTTATCCACTCATCAAACCCCTGACTGCACGAACACGCACGGAACATTGGATAATGCCCAACTCCTTGAGGCAACATATTGGACACTCTCTAAAGAATCAATTCTACAGTAATGTACCAACTCTATAGGTTTATCATTTTTCAATTCCTCCATATACATCAGGATAGTAAAATATGTGATCCATATAAGATCATTAGATACAAATACTTCTCCAAACACCACACTCTGGACTCATCATCCATAAAAATTATTGACAAAAGTGTAAGAGGTACAAGAACATGATCCCAAACTATTTCACACTCAATATCCCTTGTTGGGGGTATAGTATCTCAAACCTCCTTGTTTACCTCATCATTGATGATAGGTACTCTATTCAAAATCTCTTTTAATCTCATGCCACAACACAACATACTCTATATGGGCTCCATTAAATACTATCCACCTCTAATTCATAGATCCCAGTATATGACCCTCTATTAATGGATGTCCTTAACTTATAATTTTGTTTGAGAAGAGTGAAAAAAATATTGAGTTCTTCTAAACAACAAACTTTCTCTGGACCAGAGACACTCCAATGATTTCATCCTAAACTATTCAACTAAAACGGATGCAAGACACTCTACCAATCCTCATTCACCTATATTGGGTAAAAACCTACAGTGATCACCTGTATGTTATTACCTAACCTCAATGAAATATGATCTTCATAGTTGATGATAATGATTCATTTCTAAAAATAATATAGACCATTATAATCATACATTCTTGGATTAAAAAAACACTTATTTGTTTAATTCAATTTATTATCAACAAAACCCACATTTAAGCATGGAAAAAATTAATCATTATTAATGTACCTATCCTAATTATCAACCCATAAAATTGGACCACCTCACATCATCATTAAATTAGATCATATTCTATCTTCCAGATCAGGGGGGGCATTAACTCATTTTTCTTAGGTAATCATCTCGCCCACTGTAATGCACCAAAATCAACTATCACAATTTCTTTACAAACACCAATATCAATTAATCATGATGCATGTACCTATCCTAGGAATCTGGCCTACATGAAGGTATGTCACCCTAGTTCATTCAAAATACTCATACTCTATGAACTGGATCATATAGTGGAAAAAACTCCTTATCCCAACTAGTGTCATTCACCTATGTGACACACCAAGATAAATTCTCACAGTTTCCCTATAATACCAAGGAAAAATAAAAATTCATAACTCAAAAATCCATCCTATCTAATAACCATTAAACTCCAAAAATACTCATTCATGATCCCCTCAATCCATAGACATCACAAAGAAGGAATTGAGATAATGACACACTGTTTTCTACCTCCAGTATGCCTTAGTTAGGAAACATACACTGAGTGTATAAAAACATCATAAAAGGGATGAATTATCCTATAAAATAAAATAATATTGGGAGATAAGATAAATAACCACAATTTATATCCATGATATAATATAATCATAAACCAAAAATCATCCAACAATGCAGGAATAAGTAATAATCCAATACATATTAAAGGATCCAATATAATGTAGCAAAAGACTATTCTATGATAGTAACTCATCTATATATCCAAATATAAGTTATCAATGTATTAATATGTCTCCAACAACCTCTAAGAAACTTGAATCATGATATATATGTATAGGGTAATCATAAAAAGAATAATTATTCGGGACATAAAAAATGTATACAGTACATATGAATAATATAGAATGTTAATTCATAAGTTCAAAATAAATGGAAAAAATAGTCACTTATACAAGTCAACTATCCCATCCTATCATAATCAATATGGTCTCTTAAAATTATACACCCACCATAGTAAAATACATCAATATTATAAAAATTAAATGTATCATGCTACAATTCCCTCCTTAATAGTCCACTCTCATGCCCCAATTTTGAATGTTATATGATCCAATCCCTTCTCTATACATCAAATAATGACCACATTACAACCCAAATCAAGAGAAGTCACCATGTACATATTTGATGTTGGTTGTAACGCATCCCTACCAACCATATTCTCAAAGGGTCCTACATATGGTCTTAGCATCAGGTATCACTGCATAATTTCTCACCCATGGAAACATTGTGTAGACATCACACCTAATCAGAGCAACAAAAAGAATATATTTCCCACAGACACCTAGTCTGTCACAACATATCTTATATAGGCACCTGGTCCATCACTATTAAATGAATAGCGAAGGAGAATAGTAATCAATCATCCATATCACCACTATAATGTAGGGTGAGTAAAATAACATAAAAGTAGAACCACTGGTCATTGGTATGGTAATCTAACGTGGTGGGATATAAAAAATAACATAAATATATATGATAAATACAAAGCCCAAAAAACCAAAATATGGTGTTAGAAAACATCATAAGAGAATACCACATCCATACCACCATACCACACCCTGGTAGTCACTACTACTGCCACAACTATGTGAAACACATCACACAACCACCCCAAAATCAATAAAATTCCACTTTCATTTACTAATATATTTCATTTACATTATTAAACCCTTTCTTTTATTACATTCATATTTCGATATTTTTCCACACATCTATTTCTATCCCATCTAATTTAATTATAGGCATATTTCATTTTATTTTTTCTTGAAAATGTATTATATTTCATTATAGAAATATAACAAAACAACATGATGAAACAATTATCCTTTATCACACAACAATTTCCAAAACATGAGGCATCCATAATCATATCCATGTCACACCGTAAAAACTAACTCACCATTACAATATCAAATAACAAAATCCAACCAAATCTCACTACACAATTTCCACACTATGCAAATACACTTCTCCAACCCACATCATCGTCACTCTTCACCACAACACATCATCAACATTGAAAACCATAACACATCATGACCATTGAAAACTATAAACACTTCATACAAAATTTCACATCATACCACCACATATGTATTCCATCCCACAGCCGCATGTTATCCCCACACATCACTTTTGTTCACCTCCACCATCACACAATAGCCTAAAACATAAAAAGCAGAAAATCTTGAACAAAATCCCACATATAAACACTCATCATCTTCTACAATTATTCAGGTTTTTTATAACATTGCTCCTTTATTTGTTTGGGTTAATATCACATATACTAGATTCCATGGGAAACCAACTTATTATCCAAATATATATTAATTACTCTTTTATTTGGGGTGATATACCATTAAAATATAGAAAGCCTCTCCACATATATCACTTATACAAAAATCCTGGATTCCAAGAAAATTTATTTCTAGTATTGGAAACAAGAATCCACAATATAGAAACAAGATATATCAGATAATTAAATCTTCTTATCTCTCCGTCATACAAATAATTTTATAATATTACAATATATAATATCATTTATGATGACCTTTACAATCTTCCCAAAGATGAAAAACAATGAAAATATCAAACATAACATATAAAATGGGTTAGAATAGGGATCCCCTTCCATGGAGAATATTTTTGACCATGTTGTATAGTGAATATTAATGAGGATCTTCCTAGAAAACACAACCACACATGAATGACCAAGATAATCCTAAAATTCATTAAGCGATTATCCACATCATAGACCACACATTAAATGATCCAATGTAACATCATCATATCTAATCCATGAGAGTTGACTAAGAGAAATTTGTAAATATTGGTGAAGTAGTCACTAATTATATCAAAAATAAAACCACTAGAACATGAGGATCAAGTAGACTGAAGATGAGATTAAAAGGTTCCAAGAATCTTGTTGGGTTAACCACAAAAAAGGTGTAAGTGGAAATGGCCAAGTGGAGGAAGAATTGGCAAAAAATAACTATTTATAACCTAGACTCTTCTCTATTAACATCATGAATTGTAGATTCATGTATCTAATTCCATATGAATATGGTATTATATCTGTAAAACCATTATAATCATGAAGATTTCAATATTTATAGATTCCAAAAAAAAAATCATGTCTCCTCAACTATATATAAACACACGTACTGAATTACCTTTTCCTAACATGAATCAGTTTCTTGGAATTCCCCAAATCCCACATAAAAGAATTGAACCAACTAGGCTTAAAATTCTAAAACTGTATACTCATGATATGAATCAGTTTCACAACATGAACCAGATTCTATAATAATCTTATTTCACTAACCTCCACAGAACCTCCACTATCAATCTCTAAGAAATCTACCACCATAAAACTATAATGTAGTGGTCCCAGAAGGCATAGACTGTTACACCACTTTCAGAACAATTGATTTGTAAGGATATATCCCTCAATTATGCACCGATCACATGCCCCACAATTTTATGGGAACCAAATCAAGGTCTAATTAATAAAAAATTATCTCATGTAAAATCATTATGGGTCCCAATATCAAAAGTATAATAGACATTAATTCAATCACATGATCATTGGAGGACATGGAATAAAGATAAATTTTTGTATGACCTGCTACTTCCCAAAATTTATTTTCCAATTCAATCAATGTAAAACACCAGTGAAGAAATGTGTCACCTATATTATATTTATATATATAGGAAATTAATGACATCAGTTCAAGAAAGGATTTAATTAATTTTTTATACCACTCTTTTTCCTGACATAAAAACAATCGTTCATGTAAGTTATAAAATATACATTTATAGAAAACCCTCATTGAATGTAAAATTGTCGTAATATATTCATTGGTTATAAAATAAATAAGTAAAGGAAATGAATAATTTTAAAAAAATCTGAGTGCTTTTTTCTAAGCCTATAATAAATGAATAAATATCACAAGTAGAAGAAAAAGTGGTTGTAAAAATTTACATAGTATAACTCTAAAAAATTATTTACATCAAAAAATTGTTCAATTTAAAATAAATATTTAATTTGGAAAATATTATTAAAAATATAAAATATATATAATGATAAATTTACTCAAAAAAATTGTGAAATAATTTTTCCAAGGAAATCATTAATTATTTGTCTTTTTTATATTATTATAGTGTTGTTCAGAAATGGTACACATTTAAAAGGTTTTTATTCAACAAATATTCTCAAGAAGACTCTAAAATAAATTAATGGAATGGAGATAAAAAATCATACACTACAAAATTATATATCTCTCCTAGTTGAAACTATTTCATACAGAAATATCATAATATTACATCTATATTCTATTAATCCTTGATGAAGAAAGTTTTGTTTCAATATAATCTATCATTTTGAAAAAAAAATTATGTATCTATTAAATTATACTTCATAAAATTTAACTGGCATATTCCTACAAATATTAAACTTTTTTTAAACACATTCATAATTTGGGTTAGACTGAATCCATGAACTATTTTAATTTAATAATATGAACTAAAATAAAAATTTATTATAATATATATATATATTAAAATAATAAAACATATATCAATAATATTTAAAGATTTTTTTCTCACTTCACTATATATTGAGTATGGTTAGTATGTTTCCTTTTCTAATAGACAAAAAATAATACATCAAATATATTCAAATGTTAAAAAAATAATGTCATTTGTTCTTTAATATGGTCAAATAACACTATAAAAAATATAAGTTTCATTCTCAAATAAATATAAAAATATCCAACACTGAATGGAATCATTTTTGTAATAGTTCAGAAATATATATTTTACTTTTTACGTCCTCCCATATTTTAATTATTAGAGAAATGTGTTATGGGTCTGTAAAAAATACACTATTATCATATAGAAAAAAAACATATTTGATGAAGTTACCTAATAATAAATCATAGATATAATGATAGATAAAATTAAAATAATTTAAATATATATGAAAATTGGATTACATATAAAAGACATACATTACTATGTTTCCTGACTTATTTTCTGTTACAAACACCAAAATATATCTATTACAATTCATCAAAATAATAAGTTTCATTAATATTTTGTGAGTCATTAGTAAAAAATGAACATCTTAAAATATAAGTCAATATATTGATGAGTAAAAAATAATTAAAAAGAAAATAATACAATTTTAACATTGCCTAAAAATTATTTCTCTTTTATTATAACATGTATTTAATATTAATTTATTCTTATAAATATATACTTATATTTATATATTAATAATATTTTAAAAAAATTAACAGTAAAATATAATAAATGGTATAAGCTAGGAAAACCTAAATGGTATGTTATGATACATTATCTTATGGAATGATTTATAAATAACCTATATTTAATCCAACAATATAATCCTCAGCAATATGGAATTTTACTATAGTTGGTGCATCAAAAAAATCATTTATTTTCATTCTATATTAACCCATGATCTTGAAACAATGTTGTGGAGTGTTCCAATTATAATATATGATCTCATACTCCATAATATGTCACTTGGGATCTATTACATATAACTCACAATATATGGGAAAATATAGAGGTGTTTTAGTAGTGGGTTATGATGTATAAGTGGAGGAGTGTAATATGCATGAAAAACTGAATGAGTGGGATGTGATGAATTCGGTGGTGAGGGATATGTATCTAAAAACCATCTATGTATCATTAATGATTCCTATTACTGATCATTTTATCTTATTCTACATCATCATAATATTACACTAGTTTTTTTCTTCTAAATCATTTATTTATCCATTATATAGATACACCCTCAAACTATTTCCAGAATGACCAAAAAATTTAATTGACACACCAACCCCATATCTTCATACAAAACCAGAGCCTTTTTTCTAAACTTACATAGAGTCAAAAATATCTTAATGGACCTTTTGTATGAGGGTACCATGTGTTATTTTATCTTAATGTTATTTTAGTAAATAATATATGATTTATTTACTAAATTAATAAATATGAATAATTTAAAAATAAATGAAATATATTTATACAATATTTTTTGTAAATGGGATTGAATCTTCTAAACAATATTTCCACTTTTTATCTTCTATTAACTTTTATATTTATTATTTCTAGTAAGGTGGAGGTAGGGAAAATATTTACTGATGTAAAAGGATTATATCCAAATGATTAATATTTTTCATCCACTATTTATTCTTCAAATATCAAATAACCTACAAAATATGATGTGTGAGGGTATTGCTTTTAGAATTGGATATCAAGATGTTAAATCCTTGGCTCCTATTAATTATGGAAAAATGTTTAATATTATTATAATGAAAGTATCAATAAAATAACATTACTATTATCATAAATGAAACTTACTCTGTTCAATCAGTTTAATTATAAAATGTATCTTCATATTGAAAATCATATATTTCATGTGTATTTTTTTATTTCTTCAATAAAAATGAAATATAATGTAATTGGATATATAAAATACATCGGTATCCTATAATCAAATGATAAATATAAGATCATTACTTATTTAGTGTATGTTAAATCATTTTTCTGTAAATGATCAATAAAGAAACATATAATAGTAAAAAAATCCTCATTATAAAAAACATAATAATAATATAGAACATAAAAATGGTTTCAAATAACTAACTAAATATCCACTAATTAACACTACTGTTATATGAAATTTTAAACCATAGTTTCTCTAATGCGTGTACAACCACAAAAAAATTAAATTATTTTGAATATAGACCACTAGTGTTACCATTAAAATAATAATTGATAGTTACTATCTGGTTCTTTCTATAAGTAAGATAAAATTTAGTTGAATGTGCACTACCAAATTTATAAATTCTAAAATCCTTATCTTTCCAAATATAAGTAGAATTATTATATACATAAAAATGATAATGTTCATCCATGAAAATATGTTTAGGATCCTCTATTGAAGATTAAGGCCTCACATTTTTATAATCATACATAATCATAAAATTTATATTTATAAAATATACTGATCGATTATAAAAATAAAACTCTTACAAATAATATAAATTGAAAAAAATGAAAAATGATAACATAAAAACTAAAGTAAATAAATATCATAATTAAATATATTTTTTAAAATTAATTGATTTAAATTTTTATAACAATTATGACACATGAAATAACCTAGAAAAAAGGAAACAACAGACAAGTACAATATTTTTAAAATATAACTATTTCATGTCAAATTTTATAATAACTAGGAATTAAAAAAACAAAAAATCAATTTAAAAACAATCTTTTGTCATATACATTATAGTAGTACCAACTAATGATAAAAATATATTGAAAACGTTTCTGAGATATCAATGGATATATATATATAGAAACAAAACATATTTTGAAAACCATTTGATGTCAATATATATATATATATATATTTATTAATGTCATATGGAAAACACTGAACAAAACAGTGATAAATAAATAAATATTCATATTTTTTAAAATATGGGAAGTAAATAAAAGAAAATAAATAAATAACATATCTATCATTTGTAAAAATTTTAAAATATAAATTACGAATAAATATGTGGTTCATGAAATATTATATAGTTACTAAAAGATTGTTCTCCTTAGTAGTTCTCTATTGTAGTTCCATATAGATGTAAACATTTCTACAATGTGGTCATATATATCATCTGATAATATGTACTTACATGTATGTAACACAGCTAATCCAGCACCATCTTGTTGTTTTTATTATCCAAAATACCATTTTTTGGAAAAGAGATAGAGAAAAAAAATGTACATGTAAAATATAGAAAATTTGTTTAACATGCCTTTCCATTAATAAATGGACAACTGGGTCAATGAAGCCAAACAGATTTCAAGAATGATAGGGTATAGAACCTACCATTAGGAAAATATTGTGTATGAAAAAGAAAGCCTATCCGAGCATCCATGTGAAGGTGGAGATCTAGTTACACAATAAAGATGTTGGGGGGACAGTTCCTAGAAGTATGTATGGGTTGTATGTAATGTTTGAATCCTGTGGGAAATGAACTGTTATAAGGCCTATAGGCCAGGTAAAGCATTTGCCTACGGGCCTTGTAAGGGTTCCACCCCACTCCTTAAAAGGTGGATTATCAAAATCAATTAAAAATAAAGGACTTCGAGACATTGGAGTGTCATTGAATCTACTCAAATTTACTAGTATTGTACTAAGTTGATTGTGATTAAAAATATTTTTTCTGATTAAATATTATTAAATAAACATGTTAGATCGAATCTAAATACATTAAATCTCTCATATTTTCTTAATAACTCAACAATATGTAGTACACACATAGATTGTGTTTTTTTCCTTTTCACACTAAAAATGAATTGTTTTATGGAAGTAAAATAAAATATTATTTTAATGATATATTTTTCAATGTCATTATTATGAAATATATAGACATTAATGTATTTCTAATACGACAATAATAAATTTAAATGTGGGCCACCTATTAACAATCCCAATATTATGGATGCATATATTCTACTATGAATGGAATGTTTAAAGTATATAAATTATTTTTATGATCATTAATACATTCATATCATTTTTCATTAGACATATTTCTTAAACACATTAAATTGAAGTGTTATAAATTATTGTGAGTCTTCTATGTCACTGAAGATGAATAAATATTTCTTCTTTATAGGTTAACTTTTAAATAATTTTAATTTCAAGACATGAATCTGATTTCCCAAAAAACTAACTAATTCATTGTGTGATATAAGAAATCCAATTTTATCTACTATCGACAATAATTCTATAAAAACACTTCCACCTCCACATAATTATACATCACAATTATGGAGACTTCTAGTTGATATGGATTCAAAATATACCCCTTCAATATCTTCATATAGCTTTCAAATTGATACATTCAACACACACACACACACATATATATATATATATGAGAGCACAAATCTTTATTTCCTACAATAAATGTACAATTAAATTTATTATGATATAAAAAAAGATGATGTAGTTTAAATTGCTAGTGAAAAAATTTGATGTCATATTTTTCCAAACATTTCAGAAAATTCAAATCCACCACATTCTTCTATAGAGAAATAAAAATATAAATAAATTATTGCAGTCAATGCAAAATCAATGGTTAGAATTATATATAATACACTTCAATTATATTCATTAAAATTTATTCTTATTAATAGATAATATTTAATTTACAAAAAAGAAACATTTGAAAAATTGCATTGATGTAATTTGATACCATTGAGGCACTGAAAAAATATGATTTTCCCTCTTTGATAATATATGAAAACCTAGAGAAAATTATGTCTATTATAATTTAATAATGGGTACTATATCATAATATATTCGTAATAAAATATTTTTATTCATACATTCGATGAATACTTATTAGTTCTTATAATATATAAATGGGTTCCAATGAAACTATATTAAGAATTTTTCCCATTATGTATCACATAATTGTAATTATAAAATACAGGATATATCAAATATTAAAGCTTAATAACTATTCATTTTTTAATATATATTTATTTCATTATAGCATATTTTAATCTTTTCAAATGTTTCAATAATGTTTTCCACTCTATCAAATTACTGATCTATTTACAAAGGATTTACTGATATCGGAAATTCATGTGGGTTGTTAAATAGACATTTATACTTATGTTAAAGGGATATATAGAAAAAACCATTTCTTGACCCAGTTACACTATTATTTTCTCTCTTATTTCAATTGACAACATGATTTCCATTATACAAATATTTAGAAAAATTTAATCCCCTTAGCAATATATCCAAAAAAGTCTATACACAGAGAATAATTCCATAATGAACATAATAATTCAATTCAAATGACAATATTCTATTTTACAATTGTAATACATAATCATTCGTTACTAAAATAAAAGTTTCAAATCAATAAGTAATGGTGGTAGGAAAACATTAATATCATCTTCATGTTACTTTTTTCTAAAAATCATTTATATAATAATGATATGTTTCTACAAATAAAATCCACCAAATAAACATTATAATAAAAATAAAATTACCTTAACTATTTTCTTCTACAAATTATCTGATATACATACATGAAATATCTAAACAGACTAAGTCATGGATTTATATATTTAATTATGAAGGTAAGAATTTGATTATAAATTTTCTTTCATTGTGGAAAATCCAATAGATGTCTTTATTTTCCAACAGATATTTAATTATTTTTATTCCACGTTACCCATTATATGACACTTTAATATCAAATTAAATGTTTCGTGGGAGAAATTAATAGAAGATGCCACATTTCTTTAGTGGGTTCCTCAGTTCTTTTGTGAATAGATATATAAAACTATTATTTTTCTCATAAATTATACCATGATGTACCATATCGAGGAAACTCTGATAGGCACTCTTATTCTATTAAATATACCCCATAGTAAATGGGATATTCATCCATTTTATTCCACCCAATCCTATATGTTTTAATATTTTTTTTCTCAAATATAATGGAATTTTATCATACTGTTATCTACAGGAAGTATTTCATTCCAGTTTTGATGTGAATATTAACAAATATTATCACATAATACATTCCATGACTTCAGATTTACAAATTTTAACATTGTTGAAAATACTGTGTATATAATAAAATATAAATAAAATTGTTTTTATCATCACCATATAAGATATCAATCATTTGTGTTCTCATAATTTCTTCCACTTTAAAGTGATATATCAATTCATTAATTTGATACATAATTATACCTTAATGATTTTAATATTTACTCAATATTTAATTCTATATATTTACATCACTTCTATTCCAAAGACTATAACATGGATTAATACCAATTTAAACATAATTATTATTTCTCTTGTTTGAAATGTACTCATACTAAAAAAAATTACGCATGGAATAAAATTGGTCATTCCATGGAAAATTTCATTTGAAAAATTCCATGAAAATAAAATAACACATTCCTCATATTTATCACATTTTGGAGTGAATTAATCCAACTAATAAAAATTATCAACTATAAAAAATTTATATATTAAATTTTTGTTAATGTATTTAAAAATTAAAAACAAAATATAATTTTATAAACCAAAAAATTGAATACTATTTCACTAAAAAATCAATGCAAACAATTTGTCAAAAAAATTACAAAAAAACAATTTACAAATAACAACATAGAAGAAAACAAATTTTAAAATACCTTCCCTCATAAAATAGATAATTTAAAAAATAAAATCTTAATTAAAAAACCTAAATACACTAAACAATTGAAGAAATATATACATACATTAGTGGTCCATTCCACTTATTCCCATTATATTAATATTCAATTTTTATCTTCATCAAACAAATATAATACATATAATCGTTCATTTAATACTCTTTAATTTCATTTCTTATTATGTAAATATCCTTGAGTGATATCTACATATCACAGAAACCCCCAAAGTATTTTTCTTAGGGGTGAAGGTAATTTTTTTAATGTATATATTGTTCTATAAGGATATAATTTTAACTAATCTCTATGTATGTTTGTTTATTGATGTTTCTTGAAAGTATGATAAAAAATCACATTAAATTATTGATATTTTTATGTTTTGTAAAACTAGGAAAAAATTTGATATTAATTGAATTTTGTGTGGGAAACATGATGTTTTTTCATTAAAATTATAAATTATTTGAATATTTAGGATTTTTAATATTTCATAAAAAATATAATCCCTGTTTTAAATGATTATGAAATGAAATATCAATTATGGATGAATCCAGCTTGTTGTAATGTTCTAGAAAATCTTAATTGGGGTTATGGAATTTTATTTTTAAAATTAAAATCCTTTATTTTTTAACAGGATAAAAAATAATATAAAACTATTAAGCATTAATTAATAAAATTATTTTTACTCTATAATGAAAATTATTTAGTAATGTAAATTTTTTTCCTAATAAGTTTAATATATTATCTGATTAGATTTTAAATTATATTATATAGTTCAGTGTATGAGAATTTTGTTACAATCCATGCCACTTATCTCAATGGAAAAAATATTTCATCCTGGTTAGATAATAATTTTCAAAGTGCATCAAGAAATATTAATTCTTCGCATAATTGTAAAAAATTATGATTCCTTGTAATCTATTAGTGAAATATATATAAGGTATTGTATTTGGTTATTCCTAACTACATACATGATTATTATAAAATATATACTATGTATGAAATATAATGGTCTAGTTTTGATTAAATAAATTTGAGTATGGCCTGTGAAAGAGTAATAAAAACTTTGAAAATGAAAATTTACTTGCACAATATTCATTAATGTGATTTTTGATGACAGAATAAATAAAAGTATTAATATCATCAGGAGATATACTATATCTGGAGTTCATATTGGAGTGTGGATTTTTTTATTAAAACACATGAATATGGGAAAATGTGAAATCAAACACTTTGGTGATTTCCATATTAAAATTTATATTTGATATTTATACCAGTTGATTGAAGTCTTGCTAAAAAGAAGAAAATCATGAAATATGTATGTAAATAAACCAAAAATAAATAATATAAATCCTATAGTACATGTATGATAGAAAATGAAGGGATTAAGGTTGTGAGAGGATGATGGTGGCAGGAGTTCTCGTCGTTGACGTCATACAATAGTTATTAATGTAGATCGAAGGATGGGAATCTTTTGAAAAATTTTGTAGGTTCATATCAAGGGATAAAGTTTATATATAATGAGTTTAACATATAATTTTTATAGGAAGTATGAATAAAATAAATATTTTCTCTATCATTTTTATAATAAATCATATATAAAAATACATTTAGTATTTTTTAAATTAGTTATTATAAAATCTATATATTAATTCTTATAAAATGTTTGTTATCAATAAAATAAACTATATATGAGTTATTATAAATTGTTTATTTAATAGTGAATGGAAAAAAATATGATTAATTATTGTTCATCATATATGGGTGATGAGACTAGGTAATATATGTCACTTGAAATGAAAATAAACCCCAATTAATTAACATTTCCCACCAACCTCAATCCACTAGATGCCTCTTATAAAATATAATTGGTTGATCATCTCCAACTATTAGATTTTAAATAAATTAAAACCCTTAAAATTAAGGAATAATTTATATAACAAACTAATAAATGGGTTAAATAGGATTTAAATTAAATATGAGTTATATACATACCTCTAC
The DNA here is from genome assembly GCA_963277665.1 of Viscum album. Taxonomy (NCBI): domain Eukaryota; kingdom Viridiplantae; phylum Streptophyta; class Magnoliopsida; order Santalales; family Viscaceae; genus Viscum; species Viscum album. The sequence goes on along the minus strand of OY728152.1, from coordinate 2,128,997,516 downwards.
ATATCATAAATAATTAAGGGAACTCAAATATAACTTATTATGGAAAGTATTGAATGACACAGAGAAGAACTTAATGATGAGGGAAGATATGGGTGTGGAATATATAAATTTTTAATAACTCATTTAATATAGATTTATGATCAAAACCATTTAATTAAATTTATAAAAAACTATCTTTATCTTGACTGTATAAACATACTAGACGCGGAATAATTCCATAACCAATTTGGCCTTTAAAATGAACCCCCTCCTGCCTAGGTGGTTCAGTAAACACCTATTAAAGATCAAAAACCCAATCTGTGGTCCCCATTATATGGAAATCTCATTTCCAATAATATTCCTCTGATGTTGGACTACATTTACGGAACAATAAACCTTCACCCAACATGAAATATCTAATGGTAAAAGCCATCATGATGCATCCTGTAGGCTGTGATAGAACTGGCCACCTGTAATGAAAATCAAAATCATATATTTTATTAATGGTTACTAAAACATATAATTTTTCATGATTCAAAACCTTATGTTATGTTATAGTTTCACATAATTATAGTAAAAACTAACATCATGCAAGCCTCACCACGACATACTACCCTAAATACATGGTCTAACAAACTAGCTCTATTACTAATCTTATATATCCTCTAATATGATTAATCCCAGTATGGTTTTAGTGTGGACTTTAATCTCATTAAAATTTAAAACTTTCAAAACACATAAATATTCTTACATATCCCTTTCAAAACTGCAATGCCATATTCTACACTATGGGGAGCCACTTGGAAGAAATAATCAGCTCAATCGTTTGCTCAACCCAAATGTGACCGTGACAGTCAAATTGAACCTCCACCAACAAAATTACCTCCTCAAAACATAAAATTATCCATTTACAGTGATTCTATACTTTCTACATTAAATGATAATAAACAAATTCCAATAATGTAGAGCTCCAAAATCATTGGAACACAATATTCTCATGTACCGCCAACAAAAAATAATGTGTAGTGTTAAAATCACAAGATATAAATATAGCCTAATTAATATATTATAAATTTTTTAATATTTTGAAAACCATATCAATAATAATTTTTGAGAAACTCATAAAAATACCATTTTATGGATAAATTTTGTTATCAAGTAGGAATCACATTTTTAAATGAGATTTTTCCCCATCTGGTGGACCGTATATAAATCTTTATTAGAACATATAATTGAAATGTGAACTCTAACATCCATATAAAAATATAATTTTATACATAACACTATCTAATGTTATCCAAATTTACCTAATAAGTACCAATGTGTTTAACTCATGAAAACAAACACTATATTTCCCTTATATTTCCTCAAATCCATTTAGTCGTCAAATTTAATGTTAGTATATTTAATGTTCCAAAAATCCTTATCAAATTAGGAATTTTGTAAAAATATGTGAAAAATAGACTATTTTCTTTGTCAAAAAAAGATCACCAAATACAAAATAAATATTTTTCAACATTTGGACATAACTGTGGTGAAATGGTAGGAATCTGGGTATTAGGGTTTATGTTTAATATATTCCAAGGGAGTTAGGAGAACAAAGGGCCTTTGTTCCCCAGCAGTTTGTGTCAATTGTTCATCAAGACATACATGCCAATCTTAACCTCTAAATTTCTTGAACATATAGACAACCAATGATTCAATCTCAAAAAAATAACATTATCCCATTCCATAACATAACATATATGTCAATCCATATATATAACTAACTACCACTGATTCTCTCAATTAATTGAAAAATGAACCTCCCACAACCCATTTTAATCAACTGACACATATGAGGCCATAGAAGGCTATATACATTATTTTATAAGTTTTAAACTAATGATTAATTTTTATCATATATAATCATGGACTACACCACTTTTTTGGAAACAATAAAATTGTTCTCTATTGAAATGTGTCTAGAATTCTATTTTTAGAATACCCGGGCTTAGAATTTCCTATATGATTGAAATGGTCTATTTAGAATTTTTGATTCCAAATTGGGAAAAACATTCCAAAAACCTTTTAGTCACAATGTTTAATAGATTATTTTGTTGGAAATAATCAACCATTTTAAAAAATAAAATTAAAATAATATTATTATGTTTTTCATTATTATAAAAAATGTATCAAAAATAAAAGTCTTTAATATATATTAAAAAAATTAAAATGAATCACACATCTTAACTATTGGGGACACTGGTAACTCCTCTTCCTATTGAATCATTTTCAAACAAAATTTACAAGGTAAAATATGTTAAAATGGCGGTGAGTTTACTGTATATAGAATGAATGTCCCCATTTTGGGTCTATAATCTAAAAATACTATGATCTGAATTTTCTTCAATCATATTATCATAGTAAATTATATTATATTTTAATTTTAATATAAGATCCCATTTGAAGGATATTGACAATTTTCACTTGGGGCCCTTATATTTCAAAATATAAATTTATATATTTTATTTAAACAATTAATATTGTGTAAATTAATATTTTCTATGATCTTAATTAAATATCAAAAAGTACCAATGAATCTAGTGGACCAAAATCTTGGTAAAATTAAGATAGAAAACTATGTTATTCTTATAGAAATTTATGGAATTAATGTATATGATCATATTATTCATAAGATAAAATATATTAACATTTTAATTTATATATTTTAAAAAATTAATATTTTGATAAATTTATTTGTGTAATTTTTTGAGTGATATTATATATAAATTTTTTTATCTTTCTTAAGGATCAGTGTATTTTTTGCATTGAAAATTTCTCTCACCACATATGGGTGTAAAATAACTTTTTTTAGAAATATTCAATTATTTTAGTTATATAGGAAAAGAGTTCTTCATTGTGTATTCCTTAATTCTGGGATATACTCAAATCATTTAAACATAACCCTTATATTATTTGGTCTATAAATTAATTATATATTTTTTAACATATTTTTGTATTTATGGGATTGTAAAATATAATATATTAGTATAAATCATTCATGAAGGGAAACAATATGTAAAAAATCAAGATAAGATATTTGAATAAATAAATATTATTATATATGAATATATTACAGATATATTAAAATTAAGCATCATACCATGCATGGGTATTTCTTATATCCTTACAAAATAATTATTTATAATATACATTCAATATTTAATATGGTTTAAGATTTTTTTATCTAATTAAATCTAATAGTTTTTAAATTTTTTATGTACTTGGGATCATAAATTTAACTTAAATGTGATACTTACTATAAATTTTATCTATTGTTATCCATTAAATGCAATAGTGGATATGAAACACCTATGTTTTAATAATTTTTATATTTTTTTAATTGAAATATAAATTATTTGTAATTTTTTATCTTCCAAATAAACATAAATATTATTTTAATTATTATATAGAGGAAATTTTTATTTTTCAACCACTATTCAATTGGTTTTACTATAATTTATATAATATTATTATATTTTTTAAATATATTATTTCATAATAGGTGTTTATTTCTTCAAATTGTCACATGATTTTAAATAATTTAATTTTTACATGGTTCATCTAGATTATGTATCAATTTTACAGAACATGTATTCAAAAATATTTCATGAAATCACATTTATCTATATTTGAAGTTAAATAAATTAAATTTGTACAGAACATGTAGATTCAGAGATTTCATGATTTTCACTAAATTGTATTTTAAATTTCATATTAAAAATTTCATTCAATAATTATAAAATAAATCCCAAAATAAAACATCAAATGTATAAAATAATTCATTCTATGAAGCTAAAATCCAGTACAATTTATTTGAGTAAACTGAATTTAATTTCTTATATGGTAAGTTTTATTTTTCATGTTTATAATTGAACTAATTTTTCTGAAATATTGCACAAAAATATGAAATTTCCATTAAGCACTGAAATATCATGATATATTTATGCCTATAAAATATTGACTAGATAATAATTTATCGTTTCATTTAAATGTATATAAAATATTCCATTTGATAGATTCATGGAAATTTTTTTCATATATTAGATATATTTAATTGAAATTGATATATATGATTAATAATGAGATTTAGATATTCATTAATTTATGTATTATGGTTATTAAAAAAAATAATCATATTTTTATAGGAAATTTAATTATAGATTGTATACAACATAGTTATCAATAATAATAAATCATAAATTATAGTAAACATAACTTTTATATTTCGTTTTATTTTTAGTTGAAATAGATATATGCTTTTACATATATATAATTTTTAAGTCATAAAAATAATATTTTAAAATTTTCAAAATTTTTTTAAAAAATAAAATTATTATAGAAGGAATTATTTTTTACAATATTTATAAAACATTTATTTTACTCTTCCATTTTTTATAAATTATTGAAATATATGATGACTATATATTATATAAAATGAAAAATAAAAGTTAAATAATTTCATTATATGGTAAATAATTTATCAAAGAATAAAAGATTGTTTCTATATAATATGGTTGATATAATAATTAACCAAAACCCTCAGGAAGAGATAGAATTCATTCATTGGATATTTTGGTATTTTTTATTTATTTTTACCATTAGAAATTTGAATCATTAAATCCATACCTAAATTACCCTATACATATATATTTAATGATTTAATGAGATACGCTATCAATATAGATGTAAAAAATGTTATATATATTAAAAAAATATTCATGCAATAATTGATGTCTTACACTCTTCAAAATAATAAAATATTGATCAGATATTTTTTGAGACTATATAAAAACAATATAAAAAGTGTTCCTAAAAGTGTTTTTATTTTTCATCTTATATATCATTTTCTATAGAATGTATTTTATAAATGACATTAATTTATACATTATAAAAAAATTTATTCTTATGTTGATTATTATGATGAATTTTAATAAAAAATTTATTTTCAATAAAAAATTAGAAATCCATAGATAAAGAGATTCACATTAAGATTAAATTTTTGGGTAAATTAATGAATGGATTTATCTTCTATTTCTCCAATAAACCTAAAATAAATCATCATTAATCAATAAGGATAACTAGTCAATGATTTTAATTTCAATGAGTTATGTGTAAAAATTAAAAGTAAACTGATGGATACAATCATTTTAATTGATCATTAATTAAAAATAATATATACATATTTTTAATTATTGTATTTTCAAATATATCTTTTTTTAAATTATACTGTACATATAGCATATATATTGTTCAAATCTATTGGATCCATTCATGTCATTGTTCATTAATTAATGTCCTTAATTCATTTTCTTATGTTCCATAGAAATTATTTATAGAAAATATTGATTTATTAATTTAATGGGTAAAGTTAAATTCATCTCCATAATGAGTAATTGAATTGAGAACCAAAATTCATCACTATATCGGAAAAAAATATGATCTATTTTGGTGACGTTTAGGAAAGTTTTTCACTATTGGTATAACTAGTCTTAGATGTGAATTATGAACCAAAATATATATTAACTAATGAATTTTTGTTTTGAATAGAAAATTCACTCTATATTTAGGGTTTTTTGTTTTCGGAATATAGAACCATACACCTATGAAATATATTGAGAGAATCTACTACCTAATATAATGGGATTCGTCAAAGTGATAATTAGATGAAGAAATGGTATGATTATTTGATTATACTTCTTTTTTATATATTTTTAGATGACCTTCACATCCAATATCCTACCTAATTTTTAATGAATGGAATTCTGAATTAAAATTCATATATAGTATATTTTCACGTTTCAAAAAAAAAAAAAAAATTGGACTGACGTCAGTATGAGAAGAATACTGAACTTATTCATAGATATTAGGGAGATAGTTAAGAACTTATATATAATACATTAGGGGAAAACATAAAATTATTATTAAATAGAATATATATAGTAATTTTTACTATTTAAATGTCCTTAATGGTATCAAATTTCGAAAAAACATTACTAACAATTTTGATATATTTTGGTGAAATGATTTATTTTAATTTTATTATAATAGTGATAATAACATCAAAACCTAGACAAAATTATTGTGAATGATATATAATTATATATATTGAAATGAAATGAATATAATTTGACTGAATATTTTATGAACTAATAGGAATATTGAAATAAATTAATGTTTTTTATATTTGAACTTCACTAAAAAATTTCAATGCCTTATCATTATAATAATCAATCAAAAAATAATTTTCAATAACAAATAGGATGATATAAATATTCTATGGTTGTTTGGATGAAATTAATGTAATCTCCTATATATATTTTTCCATAGGATTGACAAATTGTAATGGTGGTGAATAGTGTTTTGGCCATTAAATACAAAGTCAGTGAAGGTAATATCATTAACATGGTACATAAATTACAAGGTAAGGTCTCATATCTATCTAGTTTTTTTAGATAGTGTTTACAGTTGGTAGGATATAGTCATATGAAATTTCGATCACTCAGTAATGGAACATAGTGATGTGAAAATTTAAGTTTATCACCCACAAAGTTTTTTATATAAGTTCCTTTTATTAAATAATATGTTGAATCGTTTTCATCACACACTAAAATGAACTAAAATGAAACTGTATCACATTCTATAAATTGGATCAATTAAATATTTAAATGTGATAATTATAATGCTTTCATTATATTATTGAATATAAATATAAGTCATTTTACTTTTTAAATATGTATTAATAATTTTTATTTTTATTTTTAATTTGAAATCATTGAAAAAAATCAATTACATAAACTAAAAACCTAATAAGATCATTTAAAGAAAAAAATTATTTGTCTAAATTATGAATTCATAGGAATTATTAAATTTATTTTAATAAACTAAATATATAAGTTTTAAATAAAGATTACAATTTTTTTAGGAATAATATATTTACAATAATTTAATTATTTTTTAGATAATTTGATAATAAGAGTTGTTAATAAATACATTTTAAAAAAATATTCATTCATTATATTTTATATTTAATGTTAAATGAAAAAATATTATATTTATTAATATTAATTTTTGAAAATTAACTTCATTTTGTTATTATAAATAAAAATATTAGCTTTAAATTATATGTAGTGAAATTTCAGAAAATATTTATTTTTAGGTAAGTAGTGAAAAATCTTGTTTTTACCAAATACTTTTACTTTCCTGATATCATTTTTATATAATCCTAAATATTATTTAATTAATTTTTTTAAACAATTGGGATTTTAAAAAGTGATATTAAATATATAAATGTATTATGTTTACATTATAAACCAACAATGCGTTTTTTCAAATTTGACATATATTTTTTCTAAAACAATTCGAACGAATTATACATTAATTATATAAAAAATTTATCGGTTATAAGAATTTAATATTATTTAATTTTATTAATATTATAAAAAATATATATGTATTATATTATATTTTAATTACTTTTTTATTTTAAAAATATCTTTTTTGGGTAAAAAAGTTGAAGTTGTAAAATTAAATTTTTGCAAAAGCTATAAGAAAGGATAAAAAATTTATATTTCCTTTATATTTTCTCAAAAATGAGTGTGTGAGAGGTTTAATATGTATAAAATAATGCCCTCTATTTTATTTCTGTATTTTGGAAGCACGATACGTGTAAAAAAAATTCCACAAAATATAATTAATATGACTTTTTGAAAATATAACCCTCTATATTATAAAAAGTGGCCACTTCTATCTAATAGAAACCACTCTATCCCTTAGAATTTTTCTTGAACACACTCCTATTCTTTATCATCCATCATGGTCCAACATATTAAACCATATAAATATATTTACATTAGTTTCATTAGTATAAAAATGTTATTATATAAATGGTTAAATAAATATTTAATGTCCTCCCATAATATAAAATAATAAATCCATTGTCTCTATGTATGTTTTGACTACTGACTCTATGAAAAATGTGTTTTTTTTAAAACTAATGTAGTTAAAAAAAGAGTATTTAATGAATAAATATAATATTAAAAAAATTATTATTTTCTTAAAAATTTAAATATATATCTACAGACTTTCTATTATTTTGAAATCAAAAAAATTTGTTATCAATATGGAAAAATTTCTACCTCTATTGAGTTAAAGTTTCTATTATTAATCAATATATACAACTGAAGGTTTTAAAAACTAATTATGAATATAAATGATATCACGAGTACTATGTATCATTAATGTGGTTCTAAAGGAAACAATTTTTTTAAGGAATCTATTATTATTGGTGGATTACCTGAAATAAGTTCTCCATTTAATTGATATTCTCAAACCAATCCCATAGTTCTTGTAAAAATCATGGGGACAATAAGTCAGGGAAATAAAATTACTTCATTATAATTTATAGTTTTTTAATTATTATGTTATTATAAATAAATTTTGTTTTACAATTACATTATGAAATTCTTATTAAATAGTCATAATTAAAAAAATCAATAGGAAAAAAGATATTACTATATAATTAATTTATAATAAATTATCATAGAAAAAGAAGAAAAGTAACTATATATATATGAAAATGGTTACGAATTGAGATATTAAGATACACATTTTTATTATATATAATATTAATTTTCATTCTTTAAATACGATAATTATGGATGGGGGTTTCCCATCTCACTTCTATTTATTTGAAAAATATTCTTTATTAACAAACTATTTTATATTATGTGGTGTATATACTGACATATGAAAATTTTCATCATGTCATTAATTAAATTAAATTTATATAAAAAATCATTAATTGTTACAATTTTAAGGGAATGAAATTTAATCTTCACTAAATCCCTAAGGTTATTGAAAACATGATTTTAATAAATTAAATTTTGATCGTTCTTCGAGAACATTATTCATATAATTCAGATTCAATCTAAATTATAATTTAATTTAATTATTTATTCAAAAAAAATTATATTAATATAAAAAATTTCACATGAAATAATTTTGTATGTATTGTTTCATAAATTTATTTCCATATATGGATTTATTTCTACATAAAAAAAATATTTGTTTAGAAAACTTCTCATCCACATCGATTACTATTATCCTTCCGTATCTAAATTTTTTCTCCCCCAAATTTTTTCCTATCATATTTTGAAATGATGATCTTTATTATCTCAATTAATTTAATAAATTTTCATAGTCCCTTCTTAAAAGAATCATTTACCATCCTTTTTAAAATATGGCTTCTAATCATTGTATATTAAATGTGCTATAAAATGTTTTCACATTCAAAATTATATATTTTATCTTCAATTATTAATTCTCTCTAAAAAACCGCAATGTATTTTTAGGGGAATATTATTATTTAAAAATAATTTAAATGTATTTATTTTACAAAATTTCCCCATGAATATTTATAAAAAAGTGTTTTGAATGTGTCTTGTAACTTCATCTTTCACAACAATGTTACAATCATTTTTAAAAAACACTTTTTATTATTTTTTACAATTATCATCATTTTTCATTACAGTGAATCATTTCCATTTTTCATATTTGATTTCCAAATTATATTAATTAGTGATGATTTTTAAGGAATAATATGATTTTTTTTAAATTTTTCAAAACTAAATGATTGTTTGTTACCAAAAAAATTACTAATTTATAAATTGATTTTAAATTTTTCTATTTTTTAAATTGGTTTAATATATCATTATATATAATAACAAAAAAATATAAAAAAATTCGATCAATACATTTTCTTTCTAAAAAACAAATTTTGGTTTTAAATAGTATTTTTAAAAATTGGATTTCAATATCAAACTATTATGTTTTAAGGAATCAACTTTTATAGAGGTTAAACCTATTTTAATAGGGGATATATCCATTTCTTTTTAAAAGAGACTTATCCAATATTATAAAATAGTAGTTTTTATCTATGTAAAAAATAATCTTTTCATTCTTTATATCGCATGTGTTAAATGTTCTCATGACTCCATTCATCTTATTCTTCTAGATGAGTTATGGTGTTAATTGTTTTATGAAATTTTCAAGTAACTAATTTCAATATTTTAGGTTAATTAATATATTGTAAAATCATGAATGTTTCTATGTTGTTGTGGAATATTTTAGAATATTTTGTTATTATGTTACATTCTAGGTCAATTAAAAACATCTAATGTATTGGTTATGGATTTATGTCTTATTGAACAATTATATTATATTGGGGCATGTATCCCTGACACATTGTGTTTTGGGAGATAGGGATGTGAATTATGGACCCAAAATATTATAGGAGAGAGTGATATGAATTCTTATAACACTATGTTATGGAGAGAGGATTTTATTTCTGAATACACTATGCTAGAGGATATAGGTTATAAAATTCGATACTGATTAGGCTATGGGAGAGAGGGAAAAGAATTTTGGGACCCACTGTTTTATGATTTCTATTCAAATGCTTGTTTCCTTTTTATATGCCATGTAATGTTTTTTGTTATGATGATTCATGATATATTTTATTCTAATATCATTAATGTTTTATTTTTAATTGATGATCCTTATTTTTTTATTTTATAATGGTATATTCATTGACCATTACTATGCTCTCAATCCCAAATGATAATCTTATACCACTTTTCAACATTAATTATTATCAATTATATTTACCCTTAATAAGCATTTGAGGCCACCCCTTTTTAATCTATAATTCTCTAGGAAATAATATTTAGTATAATATATGATATGACAACTATGGGATATAGTATAATTAGATTATATAGAAATGTTCACAAAAATATTATTAATAAAGCTAATAAATAAGGAAATAAAACCATTTGATTCTCAGGGTTGTGAGATAATTTGTTATATTTAATGTTTATATTATGAAAAATTGTCAAACATATATATTTTTAGTTAGTGTTATCCCAAAGTGTTTCAAATCCATTGAATAGAAATGTGTTTTCAAATAATAAATCTGTTAATACATGTATATAGAGCCTCAATTTGTAACAAAGTTGGTTGTAGTTATTTTTTGGGATTAGTTAGTTATTTTTAATGATTAGGATGAGTACAATTTATTTAAATCCCAATTGATATTTATATGTATAGAATATCATCCAAACGATTTTGTAAGGTACATTTTTTGTGGTTTACATTAAATGACACCACGGTATAGACATAAAAAAATTTATATAGGTTTTTTAAAACATGTACATGGGTTAAAAATATGAATAAACATTTTAGGTATTAACTAAAAAATTACCTAGTGCAATAAAAAGATGCATTAATTCACTCCACATTTGATTCTCGAAAGAGATAATCTATGTTGACTGATAAGATCAATTAAAAACATTCTGTTTGATTTATTTATAATTGTATTTTAATATATTAATATATATATATATATATATAACTACTTAGGTTAGATAAACTAATAATAATGTTATCATGGAATACATATATTCAAAAATTGAGATTCATATGTTTGATTATCCACATCATTTATTAGTCAATTCATCTATGATTATAGTTAAATTAATACATTTTTTAATTTCTTATTCGCATTACCCGTTTTTCATTCTTTTATGTAATAATTGAATCACAAAGGATCCATCTTAATAATGGGTATCATGGATAATATAGTGATTATATAAATGAAAACATAAATGGGATCTGAGATGTCGTAATAAATATAATCGTGTTTCTTAATTGCTATCTAGAATTATGATTAAACTATTTAAACTATTTTAATTTTCAAATTCACCCACATAACAGATAAATGAAGTTTCATGGAAGATTATCTGTAAAAAATATTGTGGAAATAATATTCATATTTTTATTTGTAAATAATGTTGTAAGAAGCACTAAAGGTAATGTATCGAAATAAACAGAAACATTTTTATGTGTGAAAATATTTTCCATCTCTCTCGTGATTATAGAAGAGAGATAAAGTGAACAAAAATTACAATTGATGTTATAAATTTCTCAAATAATGCTCCATACACACATCTGTAACATCCTAAACTGGGTCTGGCACACCTGTTCCCTGAGCTAGTCTTCTACATGACCTCAAGCACACCTTCCCATACACCTCAGGTGGCCGAATTGCAAATAGGGTATAATATCTATCACGGGGAGACTAAACCCAATTTTAATGTGTGAAACTCCATTAGAATATAAAAAATAAAAAACCAAATATGTATCCATAGCATGAATGATCATGTATCACAAGATGAACGAAACCAGAAATACAATATCAAAACTAAAGCATAGAATATGCTATTCTAATTTATATATCATGGGTCTAAAGTGAAACCTGAGAAAAAAGACAATGTAGACTCCCCTGAGAAGGTCCTGAATCTTTTTAGGTCCCCTCATTAACACTCCATCCCATTTCATCCATCTTACACAGTGCCTTTTCCCTTATCCTATCTAGAATATAAAAAGTATTTTCTAGTACCGATCAGGATGCCTGAGTAGGGTGTGAGTTACACTCTGTAGGCCACCGAAAAGTATGTCTTAAGCAACATTCTATCAATACAAATTATATGATGATATAAAAATATTCAATTACAATACATAGAAATGAATTTTTTGTATTATCAATTAATTATTATTTAACCACATAAAATTTGGGGTTCCCATAGAATCCCATACCATAATCCATACATAGGCTCATAATGGATCCTGAAGTATTTACGAATGATATCATATCTCAAAATTACATTGTCGCTATTTATTAATTCATAGATGAAATTCTATGATACCGTTAATTCATCACACAATAGAATGATCATATTCTCTTTCATTATATCACAACTAAATTACCATGTTTCCTTTCATACCTTACACTTTAGAGTGAACATGTTCATATTCATTATTTCACTACTAAATGACCATGTAACCATTTATACCTTATAGATTAGAGTGAGCAGGTTATAATTAATTATTTCAAAACTAAAAGACCATATTTCTATTCATACATTACGCACATGAATGACCATGTTCTCATTATTTATTTCAAAACTAAATGACAATGTTACTATTCAATCCTTACACAATATAATGAAAAAGTTCTATTTATTTATTTATAAACCTAAAGACCATGTCACTATTCATACCTTACATATTTTAATGACAACATTCCCATTCATTATTTCAAAACTAAATGACTATGTTACAATTAATAACACATGATTAATTTGAAAATTAATTATACCCTTAAATTCCTCAACTAATTAAAAAATTAATTAAACACAAAAATTCCATTACTGAAATGAACAATTAACTAATCATATCAATTTCATTAATTAACGAAATAGTTAATTAACCACATCAATTGCACTAGTAAATTCATCAATTAACTAAAAAATAAATTTAATTACTAATTCAGAAAGTACTTTATCACATAAATCCCCTTCATTAATTCCCCAATTATCTAAGTATTTCAATCCAAATAATTAATTCATGAATTCATTAATTGATATCCAGAAACATTAAATTATGTAATTAATTACACAATTAAGTATATATTCATAAAATATCAATATATCTAAATTATCTCATTAATTTATTATGTCAAATAAAAAACTCAGCACACCATAATTATTATAAAAAACAATTATTTCAACCTATAATTACAAAAATACCCAATTTCACATCACTTACCTTAATTAACCGAACAAAATAATTAACACAATCAAGAAAAAAATTTCTAATTATTTAATAAAAATTAAAAAATTACAGAAATAAAATTTAAATTAGATCTTTTGTATTTTAATTATATACCACCTATATTAATTCATTAACAAGTGAATACCCAAAGGAAATCCCCAAAATTTGACTAGCGGAATGACATAGAATGGGATCATATCTCAAATTCCAAATCAATATTGAGTAAATCATGGTACTTCAAATCTAGATCTAGATCCATCAGAATACATCTATATCTAATCAAAAAAAAAGATAAGCCCTATTTTTAATTGGAGAATGAAGGAAAAGTAAAAGAAAACTAAGTGGAGTGATATCGCTTTACCGGTATGGGTGAAGATATTTAATCTAGGATTAAAATCTACAATAATAGAGGCCAAGATGGATTTGTATCTTTCATGGAGGTCCTTAAATTGTGAATGATCATCTATGGTCAAATATTATTCAACGAGTGTGAGTTTCAGGGGTTCCGGTGACTTAAAGTCTGACATTAGGGTGAATTAAATTATAACACATAGTTATGTAGGAAGCGACACAAGGTTTCCAAAAATAATGAACCAAAACAATAGCCTCTATTATTGTAGTGCATAGGTTATCCTTACAGGAAAAATGGTTTGGAAAACCATACGCCAACCATGAAAACCACCAGTGTCCAGGGTTAGATGGTTTTTTGGGCTATGATGTACAGTTTAGGAAAATCATGCACTAACAGTGAACTACCCTTATCCATTCTAATTTTCTCAAATATTTACTCAATCCCATCCCAATTGAAAACAAAAAAAAAGTACTCAACATAAGGAGAAAGAGTTGCATGAAAATTCCTGATACATCTAAACAAAATTTTTGGGTTTTACAATAAACCCACCTTATAGAAACTCATCCTTAAGATGGTCAATGAATAATCTCTATGTGTACGAGTCAAAAAGATTTTCCCATTGAGCTGTCATTTCTACTCCTATTTACCATTTTTCCTCTTATACATACCTATTTTCCTTAATACATAAACGATCTGTACGGTCATTCCCTACAAGGAATTTTCATTTTAATCCAAAACATGTATCAGATGATCCTCAAAGAACACATCTATATCAATCTATAAATCATCCCCATTGATCACATGATAAGTGTTGGAGTGATACCTCAAATGATATGATGAATGAAAAATGTCATTCATATCATTTTATCATTATGGAATATCCAATTAATATTCCACTGGCCCGATTTTCTCTATAACCTCAAATGGTGCAATAATCTTGGGCACAAACTTTCCATTGAAATGTGTTCTATAATGACCCATCCTTGGAAAAACACAAAGGAATTCCTGATAATACATTTTAATCACTACGTTTTTTTGATGTCTATCATTATACAACTTCTATCCACTCTAATCTCTAGCCATACATTTCAGAAGAAGTTCTACCTACACTGATGTCTCTTACAATGGATTCGGTCCCAAATACTCTAACTCACCTACCTACACCCAACATTGAGGTCATCAATATATCCTTTCAGAAATAGGCTTATACTGTTCTTCCAGAATTGTATCAGGACAACTATTTTTATATAAAAACTCCACATGTTGTAGGTGCTTCTCCCAATACCCAACAATGTCTAGACAAAAATCTCACAACATATACTCAAGAACATGTATAATACACAATGCCTAACCATCTATATTTGGGTGGAAATCCATGATAAAAAATTAATACCAATAAGATTCTTTAATCCATACCATAAGAATAATGTAAAACATGAGTCTTTATCTACAAAAATAGTACGTGTCACCACAAAGAAGAATGAATATCACCTGAATGTTAAATTATCCAATATAATCCACTAAGAAAGTATCTTCTATAGGAAATAAATGTTATACCATTGTCAAATGTCCTATAAACACCCAAAGAAAGTTATTTATCAAAAGATTCCTCGGGATACCAACCAAAACATCCACGGAAATATCATCCCAATTTTATTCTAGAATAGACAACGGTTGTATCAAACCTCAAGGTCATTGACGCTCGTCCATCACTTATTGCAAGGTGTATCATCATTTAATGAACCCAAATATCATTATTTTCATGCCTAGCCAACAAAACCATTATTGTAGGACATGGTACATTTTGGTCACAACTGGATTCACAACCCACTTTGAGGCATGAAACTCATGCATCAACTCCTCTATAATTCACATAGAAACCAAAACAAGATTCCAAACATAGATGAAGTAATCCCCATATATGTTCCAATTAGAAGGTGACTCCGTAAATTTAAGGCATTCACATAAGGTAAAAAAATCTTGGATCCACATACTATCTATTCTTGATAGATCTTAAAAGAGTAGAATCCACTGTTACTAACAACCGTGTCAAATTATCCTAACTCTCACAAACAAAAACATGTGTCTCATTCATAAAAAGTCATTATATTCAATGCAACAAAATAATCCAGATGTACTCGAGTATGATAATTCCTTATCAAAAAATAATAAACAGTGTTCCCCTTTTCGAGCATATATGTATGCTCAAAATCAAAAGACTGCATATACTCAACTGATCTACTCTACTAAAGATTCAAATCTCATTTAGAGAAGATATAATTTAATCAATTGTGATCTTCATACATAGTAAACTTCTCACCCATCATATAATGCCTCCAACAATTCAAAGAATGCACCAGTAGACCCTACTCAGGGTCATGTGAATGGTAGCTCTTTTTGTGTGGCCCCAACCATCGAGACCCATACACCACTACTTGATATCCTTATATCAAACCAACTACTTTTCAAATCCTATAAGTGTCAAAAAAACACCATATACTACTCACCTGACTTAGGTAGGATCAAAATTTGTGCTGATTTTAATCACTTTTTATCTATAGGAAGACATTATCACATTTTTCTAACCATTCGTACTGTGTACCTATTTGTTCAATCCCATAGGTTTTACTCTTAAATGGGGAAATTCATGAATGAACCCTCAATAATTCCATTATAATTCCATAAATCGATGAATATCAAACAAATTCAAGGGATTCTCCCATGAAACCAAATTTTTATGGTTTTATTGACACACATTCATCTAAAATGATCTGACCCATGAATTGTTCCAAAATCAGTCCAAATATGACATGTATATAGATTGTGTATAGTTGAGGCCCCCTTAGTGTACTTAAAACGGTGTCAAGGTGTTTAACAAGATCTTAATATGTATTGGAGTACAACATTATTTCCTCCACAAATAACACTAAAAAAAATGATTCAAATGAGGATGAAATATTCTATTCATCAGTTCCATTGACAATGGAGGTGCATTCATTAACCCAAATGGAATTATAAAAAGAAACTATAGGCCATAACTTCTTCTGAAATTAGTTGTCAATATATCATAAATCTGATCTCCTAATTGATGATACCATGGCCTCAATTAAATATTTTAGAATAAAAGTATCTACTCTCAAATGGTCAAAATCATCATTGGTACATGCGTGAGATTATTGGTTCTTTGTAGTCATTCGGTTTAGGTTTTTTTAATCAACACATATGTACAAATTCCAATAAGAATTATTGGAAAACTGGACTAGTTAACCTCAAGGAGACATACTCTGACAGATAAATCCCATATCCTAACATACCTATAGCTATGTCTTGTCCTCTTAAAGCTCTCTATGTGCAATTAGTTAAGGTTTAATTGAAAGTTGATCAACCCCTAACTAGATAAAAATACTCAATTTTACATATATCTCAACTAGAAGAATGTAATATTCTTCAATAAACACATCCTTAAATCAGCCTAATATAGGAGAAATACATTCCACTTTATACTTCCATAACCAGCAATTCCCTTGAAACCTAGGATGTGAGCTCTACCAATTTTATTGTAATTGGCCCAGCTCGGCCCACCTGGATATCCCACTCTCCATGGTGAACATTTGTTGTCTCCATTAAGAGAAATAATGGTCACTATACTATGATAATAATATATATGAGATGGGTATGCTACTAACCTGTCCATACTGAAAATTAGGTTGAATCCTGAAAAGTATATTGTGTGTATATACCACATAAAATGATACTCACCAACATTGAGAGAACAATCCTTAAATAAATAGATGTATCTAGATCTAATTCCCATCATTTCATATATCATCAATAACCCACTAAAATATTAACTATTAGGCTCAAACCATTAATATAAGGACACGACCTTAAACATTACATAATATAGAATTAAATGAATAATTCACATTGAGGATCTTTTCAGGTTTAGAGTTTTAGAGAATTAGGACATAACTATAACATCTCAAAAGATTATAAAGTAGACATATCTACACAATATTCCTTTTAAAAAAAATAAAAACTATTGAAAAAAAGTCATGTCTAGTTCCATGTTTTAGTCATCATGACTTTTCCTGGATCCCATCCTTGACCCTATTCATCTTTAAGTCCTGTGAAAACATTTCAAAACTTGGAATGAGCATAAAAAGCTCAGTAAGTGTTATAAAACAAAGAATGAAAAAATTTGTTCATAAATACATACAAAACATGAAATCATTTACATACATCATGAAATCATATTATTTATGAAAGACACATAGAAATCCAAAATCCTAAAGGTAACTTGTGGCATCCATATCAAACTTACATTCTAGCTACCATAGATACATAGGGAGTTACTTTGGAATAGCAATCAATGTATATTCCTTGAAATCTCTTAGTAGAAACATTCATGTTTACCTCATTCACGTTACCCAATGCATTGGAGAGCTATCTCGGGCTCACCCGCCCTAGTTTTATCACGGAACCAACGGTATATGTAAATAATGCCTAAGAACCATAACATGATCATAAAACATAACATAAGCATAAAGCAAAGATAAAATTTCCATATTGAAATAATATAATATAATTTCACGATATTGAATGAAATGTCAAACGGGTTTATACACTGTATAAAATAAAGTCGGGTATAAAACTAAAAATGCCTTAATGAAAGGAGATTGAGCTGAAGTCCCATACCTCGCGTCTGACTTGAATTGATCGTTCTTTAATATCTTGAATAATAATCTAAAGATAATTTATACTTTCTTAAGAACAATTTTCAAGTATATTATTCCTTTTATATCACTAATTACTATGTTAGAAACATTATGCAATCATTTAAGTTAATAACGTTCATTTTGTCGATATTTGGTACTTGAGTAAAAATGAACACCTTATATTTACAAGTTGTGCATGTGGTCAAACGTTCATTATATCCAGAATGATATTCATGATTCAGATATCATATATATCATATATATTTAGTATATACATGTTTTTATAATAGTACATAACCTTTAGAGGAAATAATTGAAATGCACAGTTCATGGAGACGGTAAGTCGTACGTACGCATGAAAGCTACTTTCATTTATATTTCTTATTTTAAGGAAATAAAAAAAAATGATAAATAGGTATATTATAATTAGAGTTTAATATCATATATAATATCATATAATCATTCCATTATACATTCCACATAAGTCATTAACAAATCACATCACTTTGAGGGGGCGGTAGTCCGCACTTCCTCAAATGAGATTATCGTATTTATCCACTATGGAAACCATAAAGGCGTGCTATAAATGGAAAATACAGAAGAATAAAGAAAAAATCAACATAATATATATTATATATAAATACAGTGCCATCATAATGGCCACCATGAGAGGCGGTAAGAGGTAATTGAACAATCATTGTTTCGTGAGGCGTTAGTTTTCCATCCACAGAAACATTATGTTCTTCACCCATTAGATAGAGGTGTGTGTAAGTGTAGTTCGAATAATTCTCATAAAAACATCCTAGTATATTTAGGATACTAGTGTTGTTGCAAAATAATTGAATAAAAAATATTTTAGGGGTTGGAGAAGTAATATAATAGAAACCTATTTAAGAGAAACGATTAACTCTAATTTGGGTAAATTCCTTTGGTTTAAACCAAAAAGACTTCTTGAAGTGTCTTCTGCCAAAAGGAAGGCTTCTAGAGGGATTATAGGGATGTTTAGAGATTAATTGGGAAGAGGTTGGACGAGCCAAATGGCTTGAGAGGTGTGAGGAATTTGTTAGAAGTGGTCTCCTTTTATAAGGGAGAGGAGGGGCTCTTTAAGGAAGTGTGAAAGTATTATTTTATAATATAATGATATTCGGTTTCTAATGGTACAAAAATCTTTATAGTCGAAGATAAGATGAGTCATGGTCGAATTAAAATCATCCAATCAGAATTTTACATGTTTTGAATAATATTTTAAGCAGTATAATCTTATTTATTTTAATCATTTATTAATGAGGTAAACACTGCATAATTATTATGTCATAAATAATTTATTTATTTGTTTTTTAAAAATTATAAAAAAATACGATGATGTCGGAAATATTTTTAGATTTCCAATGAATATTAATACTCAAAATTATTCTTTATATAACACCATATAAATGTTAATTACTAAAAGATTTTTGTTTATGTCAATTTTTCTTTTACATTAAATGAATTAGTCTAAAATGTCATTATCACTCCTATGTGTCTCAAAGGGGTCCCAAAATCGACCCAAAGATACCCATGTTCTTTAATGACTCAACCAACAAGGTTTGGACAAGTATTAAGGTTATTTTGAATTATTATAATATTCTTTTAACCTTGAATTACCTTATTTACCTTTAACTGTGGTAAATATAAGTCAAAAGATACAATTCACCAAAATTTATTTTCATTTTAATGAACCAAAATTTACTTCATTATAACAAACATTTATGTCAGATTTTGGAAATTCAATTCACATAAGTGGTAAAATTCATTTAAATGAAAATGTCAGTTTTTTAAACTACCACTAAGTGGTGTCACTATACATAAAAAATTGAGGTTTTTCAGAAAAATATCAAAAATTAAGCCTAAGTATTATTTGATATTCCAAATTCAAAATTGATATATATTTTTCAAATTCAAAAAATAGAAGTGTAATTAATTAATTTAAAAATTAATTCACGTTTTTAAAATAAATAACATGTTTTTAAGAAATAATAACTATCAAAAGATTGATACTTCTTTATGTCAAATTTCAAAGTGAAATTAATTCCAATGACCAAAATTGGATTAAATGGTAAAAATTTATTTTTATTTCAATTTAAAACTAATTAAAAAGATAATATAACTATATAAATAAATTATTTTAAAAGGAACATTTGAAATAAAATACAATATTTTTCACTAATCATTAAAAAATGAACGTTATGGAAAAAATTCAAAAATTAACACAATGTAAATTTTGATGTCCTCATTCTAAATAAGGATGTTATTTTTTCATATAAAACGTATTAAAGTTACCAAAATTATATTTAAAGGGGATTCACCATTAAAAGGTGGTAAATTGGCCTTTTAATTTAAATTATGCTTAAAATTACATTCATTCATATTTTAAGCCTCCAATTTTTTATTAGATAAATTTAAATATATTTAACAAACATGTATAATCATATTGTAGTTATTTTTCTTCATTCCCTCCAATAAAACTACATGGAGTTATCTACCGTTTAAAATAATAATAATATATTATTAGTGTGCAACGTAAGATTCCAAAGAAACTCTTTGTTGCGTATCGGGTACGCTATCGAACATAGCAAACCATTTAAAGAAAAAATTATATTTAATTCACAAATTAAATATGAAATATGTATTATTCTTCATTTACCTGGGATGTTACATCCTTTCCCCCTTTTGGAAATTGTGTCCTCGCAATTTTTATTCACTTATCAAAATAAGTGGGGGTATTTATCCCTCATAGCATTTTTAGATTCCCACGTTGCCTCTTCAACCATATGGTTCTTCCACAAAACCATTACCTTGTGAATTAACTTATTCCACAACACATTCTCTCTTAAGTCACGAATTTTGATTGGTTGTTCTTCATAAGAGAGATTCCCTTCCAACTAAACTACCTCTGGGCTCGAAACATGGGATGGATCTGACATATAATTTCTCAACATCGAAACATGAAAAACATTGTGTACCTGGGATAAATTTGGAGGTATAGCCACTTTGTGTTCAATTGATCCCACTTTCTCCAAAATTTCATAAGTTTCAATAAACCTTGGACTCAAATTTCCCTTCTTACCAAAATGCATCACACTTTACCATGGAGAAACTTTGTGAAAGACATGAACACCAACCTCAAAAGAGAGATCCTTCCTCTAGTTATCTACATAACTTTCCTGTCTGCTCTAAGCTGTTCTCATGTGCTTCTAAATCAATTGAACTTTCTCTGCCATCTCTTCAACCAATTATGGTCCCATCAGCTTCCTTTCACCTACTTCATCCCAAAAAGCTATAGTTCGACAATTCATTATATATAATGCCTCAAATGGCGCCATCTATATACAGGAATGAAAACTGTTATTATATGAAAATTCAACAGAAGAAATATGTTGGTCCCAACATCCTTGGTAATATATTGATCAAGTACGTAACATATCCTCCAATGTCTGAATTGTTCGTTCTAAATGCCCATATGATTGAGGATGAAAAGTTGTACTAAAATTTAATTCAGTGCCCAATGACTTCTGAAGGCCTTTCTAAAAGTTAGAAGTAAAACTAAGATCACGATCAGATACAATGGAGAGGGGAACTCCATGAAACCTGACTATCTCTTTAACATATAACCGAGAAAGTTGATCTAGATATAATGAATCTCGAATAGGAAGAAAATGAGCAGATTTAGTCAATCGATCAACTATAACCCAGATAGCTTTATTACCTCAAGATGTATTTGGTAATCCCAAAAGAAAGTCCATGGATATATTTTCACATTTCCACTCTGGCACCAGTAAAGGCTGAAGCATCTCTTTCGGTAATTTCCACTCTTCTTTGACCTGCTGACAAGTCAACCACTTCACAGTAAAATCAGTAATATCTCTTTTCATTCCATCCCACCCGTAATACTCCTGAAGATCTCTATACATCTTAGTATTGCCAGGATGAACTAAAAACAGATAACCATGAGCTTCAAATATAAACTCATTCTTCAACTATGAATCACAAGGCACACATAATCTCTTTCCAAATCTCAAAACACGATCATTATCAGCGTTAAAATCAGGAAATTTACCCTTATGAACCAACTCTATCTTTTTTTGTAACTCACTGTCTTCTTTCTATGATTGCTTTATTCTGTCTTATAGAGATGATCTCAATGACACAATAAATAAAACAGAAGAATTTCTTGCACCAATAACTTCTATGCCAATGTTTATCAAATCAAAAACCAAAGGATCTCGTCCCAAACGTAGCATGGTTAATGAAGTATTACTTTTTCAACTCAAAGCATCTGCCACTTTATTTTCTTTTCTCGGACAGAATGGATCATGCAATCATAATCCTTAATTAATTCCATTCATGACCTCTATCTCATGTTCAATTCTTTTTGAGTGAATATATACGTTAATCTTTTGTGATCGGTATATATTTCACACTTCACTACATACAAATGATGCCTCTAAATGATTAAATAAAAAAATTGCAGCTAATTCCAAATCATGTGTAGGGTAATATAACTCATGTGGTTTCAACTGACGTGATGCAAAAGCAATTACCTGGTCATTTAGAATTAGGACACAACCAAGTCCTTTCAATGAAGAATCAGTGTAGATAACAAACTCACCATTTCTGGAAGGTAGTGCCAAAACTGGAGCATTCACCAATTTCCTTTTCAATTCATGAAATCAATCATCACATTCTTTTGTCCGAATGAACTTAACACCTTTTCGAGTTAACTTAGTCATTGGACTAGATATCCATGCAAAATTTTCAACAATCCTCTTGTAATAACTTTCCAAACCAAGAAAACTATGAATCTCAGTTGAATTTGTGGGTCTTGGCAATTCTTCAACAACATTCGTTTTAGCAGGATCAACAGTTATGCCATTTTTTGAAAGAATGTGACCAAGGATAGAAATTTGTTGTAACCAAAACTCACACTTGCTGAATTTACCATATATTTTCTTTTCTTTTAAGGTTTTCAAGACAAACCTTAAATGACATTCATGTTCCTCCTTACTTTTGGAATAAACCAAAATTTCATCAATGAACACAACCACAAACTTATCTAATAACTCAATGAAAATTCTATTCATAAGATCCATGAATACAACAGGTGCATTGGTTAAACCAAAATGCATAACTACAATTTCATAATGGCCATATCTAGTACGAAATTAGGTTTTTGGAACATTTCCTTCCTTTACATTCAACTGATGGTACCCCGACCTCAAGTAAATCTTCAAAAAATACTGAGCTCCCTAGAGCTGATCAAACAAATCATTGATACGAGGAAAAGGTTAATTATTCTTAACAGTGATGTTATTAAATGCTCTATAATCAATGCAAAGTCTCATTGAACCATCTTTCTTTTTAACAAACAAGACAGGATCACCACATGGTGATGTACTAGGTCGAATGAAACCTTTATCGAATAAATCTTGCAATCGCATCTTTAACTCTAAAAGATCAATTTGAGCCATTCGATAAGGGGGTTTTGAAATTGGTTTAGCATCAGGAACTATGTCAACAGTAAATTCAACTTCTCGATCAGGTATATTTCCAGGAAACGCAACAGGAAAAACATTAAGGTACTCATTTAACACTGGCACATCATTAATCTGAACAGTTTCTTTGTTTTCAACAATATGTGAAAGGTAACATTCATTACCATCTTTTACTAGTTTCTCAGCTTCCTGATATTTTATCAATATAAAGGGTTCATTTTTGTATACAAACAAAAAATCATTCTAAATAGAAACCACGTTAGCTCTGAAATAAATCTTATCATGATAAACAGAAAGCCAATCCATGCCTAAAATAACATCAAACTCTACTATATGCTAAAAAATAAGGTTTATAGGAAGATTCTTTCCACACACATGGACAAGATTGTTCTTATGTTTTATTTTTGTCTCAACATTTCCTCCAGGTGTTTTTACCATATGCTCTGTATTTATATCCTGATATTGGATTCCCAATTTACTAGGAAACTTCTCAGAAATGAAATAGTGTGCAGACCCCGAATCAAACAACACATTGGAATAATCTGAACAAACAAATAGTGTACCTGATACAACTTCATTTGATGGCCCAACATCTACTGAAGTAGTTGTAAATGATTTCACCACCCCTTTCTGCTTGTTTTCTAGTTGCATTTCGTCAGTTGAGTTCTTTATTGGACACTCATTTTAATAATGACACATTTCATGGCACGTAAATCATTTTACTGGTTGTAAATCAGATTTTGTCTCTCCATTACCCTAATCTTTTTCAGTGCAATTATGAGCCTTATGTCCCATTTTACCACATTGGTATAAATTAACAGAATTCAAAAGACATTCACCAGCATGCTTTTTACCACAATTTTCACAAACTGTAATCTTATGTTTCTTAACATCGGACATTTTTGAAGAGTCATTCCCTTTTGTCAGCCACCTCGTCCTCTTATTCTGTTGTTTGTCAAAGAATACTTGACCATCAGAAAACTCCATTTCTACCTTCTCAGCCCAACAAACAAGTTTTTCATAACATTTGAACTCATGAGAAGTTAAATCCCATTGATACATTGGGTTTAATCCTTTGTAAAAATATTTGATTTTACTATCTAGATCTCATATGAAATTTGGATCATACCTTGCCAGTCGAGTGAATATTTATTCGTAAGTAGCCACTGAGTCAACCTCTTTCCTCAATTCCAGGAATTGTTTCTCTATCCAAAGATGAACCACCTTAGGAAGATATTTCTCTAGAAACATACCTTTGAATTCTTCCCAAACAAGAGAATCAATCTCATCACTATCCCAGATATTTTTCACTATCAAACAGCACTGATCAGCTTCACCTTCAAAATGGTAAACAACAAGACAAAACTTCTGATGTTTTTAAAAACCCATGACATCAAAAATATTTTCCAGTGCCTTAATCCACACTTCTGCTAGTACCGAATAATATGATCCTTTGATGGAAGGGGGATGTTGCCTCATGAAATGCTCCACTACTGACATGTTCCTCTGTGGTTGATCTAGATGATCTCTTACATGGATACCACCACCATTTATAGCCTGAGTCAACTGTTCCATCGCTACAACAAACTGTTCAGTTCTGATTCCGAGCATCTCAGGTTGCTGATTTGGATGGTTGTCTTCCTCTTGATTTCATCCCAACATAGATGCCCTTTTTATTCTATGGAAACCCATTCTAAAAACAGAAATTTCGTAGGGGAAGCAACATGGTAATATGGAAATTCTATATAATGTCAATATTAACATAAACTACTTTATGGATATTAATATAACAATACCCTAACTCCTAAAGTTATCTATACCATCCTCTGATACCAACTATAAGGACCTGGCCTTAAACATTACATAATATTGAATTAAATGAAAAATTCACATTGAGGATCCTTTCAGGTTTAGAATTTTATAGAATTAGGACATAACTATAACATCTCAAAATACTATAAAGTAGAAATATCTAGACAATATCCATTTTTTTTATAAAATATAAAATGTTAAAAAAAAGTCATTTCTACTTCCATGTTTTAGTTAGAATGACTTTTCCTTGATCCCATCCTTGACCCTATTCATCATTGAGTCCTATGAATACTTTTAAAAACTTCGGATGAGCATAAAAATATCAATAAGGATTATAAAACAAAAAATGAAAACATTTGTTCATAAATACATACAAAACATGGAATCATTTACATACCTCATGAAATCCTAAGATTTATGAAAGACACATAGAAATCATAAATCATAAAGGTAACTTGTGGAATCCATATCATACATACATTGTAGCTATCACAGCTACAAAGGGAGTTACTTTGGAATACCCATCATATTATATTCCATAAAATATATTAGGAGAAACATTCATGTTTACCTCCTTCATGTAACCCAATTAATTGGAGAGCTATATCGGGCTCACCCACCCTTGGTTTATCACAGAACCACCCATATACTTAAATAATGCCCAGGAACCATAACATGTTCATGACACATAACATAAGCATAAAGGAAAGATAAAATTTCCACATTATAATAATAAAATATCATTTCAAGATATTGAAATAATAAATCCATTCAAAAAATTATTTGCAATACCAAAATACATGAAAAGAGTATATGGTATTTTTTTCCTTTTAAAAACATTTTGCCTTGTCAAAGAAGCCAAAGATCAAATAATACTCATGGCGGCGGAAAGGCCATTGTCATATCTTTCGTTAAAAAAAATAATCCTTTATGTAGTTTAGTAAAACACTTCATATAAAAAGATTCCTTTTGAATGAAATGTCAAAGGGGTTTATACACAGTATAAAATAAAGTCTTGTATAAAACTAAAAATGCCTCAATGAAAGGAGATTGAGACAAAGTCGCTTACCTCGCGTCCGACATGACTCGATCGTTCTTTAATCTCTTGATTAATATACTAAAGTTAATTTTTACTTGCTTAAGAACCTTTTTCAAGTTTATTATTCCTTTTATATCACTTATTTCCATGTTAGAAACATTATGCAATCATTTAAGTTAATAATGTTTATTTTGTCGATATTTGGTACTTGAGTAAAAATGAACACCTTAAATTTACAATTTGTCCATGTGGTCAAAGTTTCATTATATACAGAATGATATTCATGATTTGGATATCATACATATCATATATATCAAGTATATACAAGTTCTTATAATAGTACATAACATTTAGAGGTAAGTAGTGAACTGCACTGTTCATGGAGATGGTAAGACGTACGTACGCACGAATGCTACTTTCATTTATTTTTATTCTTTTAATGGAAATAAAACATAATGATACATAGTTATATTATAATTCTAGTTTAATATCATATATAATATCGTAAACTCCATCCTTTATACATCCCACATAAGGCATTAACGAATAACATCAATTTGAGGGGGCAGTAGTCCTCACTTCCTCAAATGAGATTATTGTATTTACCCACTATGAAAACCATAAAGTCATGCAATAAATGGAAAATACAGAAGTATAAAGAAAATATAAACATAATATATATCATATATAAATACAGTTCCATCATAATGGCTACCATGAGAGGCGGTAAGAGATAATTGATGTTCCTTCTGCCTAATGTAAGGCTTCTAGAGGGATTAGAGGGATATTTGAAGCTTAATTGGGTAGATTTTGGACGATCCAAATGTTTTGATAGGTGTGAGAAATTGGTTAGAAGTGGTCTCTTTTTATAAGGGGTAGGAGGGGCTCTTTAGGGAAGTGTGAATGTTTTATTTTGTAATATAATGATATTCAGTTTCTAATGGTCCGAAAATCATTATAGTCGAAGATAAGATGATTCATGGTCTAAATAAAATAATCCACTCATAATTGGACATGTTTTGTATAATATTTTAAGCATTATAATCTTGTTTATTTAAATCATTTATTAATGAGGCAAACACTGCAAAATTATTATGTCATAAATAATGTAATTTATTTGTTTCTTAAAATTATAAAAAAAATACCAAGATGTAGTAAATAGTTATAGCTTTACAATGAATATTTATGGTAAAAAATATTCCTTATATAACACCATATAAAAATTTTTTACTAAAAGATTTTTGTTAATGTCTATTTTTCCATTACATTAAAATAATTAGTCTAAATTGTCATTATTACTCCCAAGTGGCTCAAAGGGGTCCCAAAATCGACTCAAAGATTTTCATGGTCGTTAATGACTCAACCAATAATTTTTGGACAAGTGTTAAGATAATTTTGAATTATTATAGTATTCTTTTAACCTTGAATTACCTTATTTACCTGTAACCGCGGTAAATAAATGTCAAAAGTTACTATTGACCAAAATTTATTTTAATCTTAATGAACCACATTTTAATTATTTATAACAACCATGTTTGTTGGATTTTGGAAATTAAATTCACAAATGTGGTAAAATTTCATTTAAATGAAAAATTAAATTTTTTAAACTACCACTAAGTGGTGTAACTATTCATCAAAAATTGAAGTTTTTTCAAAAAATTACCAGAAATTCAGCATAAGCATTATTTGATATTCTGAAATCAAAACTGATGTCTATTTTTCCAAATTCATAACATAGAATTGTAATTAATTAATTTAAAAATTAATTCCTGTTGTTAAAAAAATTACGTGTTCTTAAGAAATAATAACTATCAAAAGATTGATACGTCTTTATGTCCAATTTCAAAGTGAAATTAATTACAATGACCAACATTGGATTTAATGGTAAAAATATATTTTTATTTCAATTTAAAACCAATTAAAAATATAATATAACTATATAAATAAATTATATTAAAACGAACTTTTGAAATAAAATACAATATTTTTCACTATTCATTAAAAATTGAACTTTATGGAAAAAATTCCAAAAAATTACACAAAGTAAATTTTGATGCCCTAATTCTAAAGAAGGATTTTATTTTATCATATAAAATGTGTTAAAGTGACTAAAACTATATTTAAAGAGGGTTCTACCTTAAAAGGTGGTAAATAGGCCTTTTAATGTTATTTATGCTTAAAATTAGATTCATTCATATTTTATGCCTCTAACTTTTTATTGGATAAATGTAAATATATTTAACAAACATGTATAATAATATTGTAGTTATTTTTGTTCATTCTTGCCTATACAATAGCTAGGAGATAACTACCATTTAAAATAATAATATTATATTATTAGTGTGCAGCGTAAGATTCCAAAGAAACCCGTTGTTGTGTATTGGGTATGCTATCAAACATAGAAACCCCTTTAAAGCAGAATTAATATTTAATTCAAAAATTAAAGATGATATATGTCTTATTATTCATTTACCTGGGATGTTAAATCCTTTAACCCTTTTGGAAATTTCATCCTCGCAATTTTTATTCACCTATCAAAATAAGTGGGGGTATTTATCCCACATAGCATTTTCAGATCCCCAGGTTGCCTCTTCAACCATATGGTTCTTCGAAAAAACCATTACCTAGTGAATTACCTTATTCCACAACAATTTCTCTCTACGGACATGAATTTGGACTGCTTGTTCTTCATAACAGAGATTCTCTTCCAACTGAACTACCTCTAGGCTCAAAACATTGGATGGATCTGACATATATTTTCTCAACATCGAAACATGAAAAACATTGTGTACCTGGGATAAAATTTTAGGTATAGCCACTCTGTATGCAACTGATCCAACTTTCTCCAAAATTTCATAAGGTCCAATGAACCTCGGACTCAAATTTCCCTTCATACCAAAACGCATCACACTTTTCCATGGAGAAACATTGAGAAAGACATGATCACCTAACTCAAAAGAAAGATCCTTCCTCCGGTTATCTGCATAAATGTTTTGTCTTCTCTGAGCTATTGTCCTGGGCTTCTGAATCAACTGAACATTCTCTACCATCTCTTCTACCAATTCTGGTCCCATCAGCTTCCTTTCACCTAATTCAACCCAAAAATCTGGAGTTCAACAATTCATTCCATATAATGTCTCAAATGGAGCCATCTGTATACTGGAATGAAAAATGTTATTATAAGAAAATTAAACCAAAGAAAGATGTTGGTCCCAACATCCCTAGTAATCCATCGAGCAAGCATGTAACATATCCTCCAATGTCTGAATTGTTTGTTCTGATTTCCAATTTGATTGAGGATGAATAGTTGTACTACAATTTAATTCAGTTCCAAATGACTTCTGAAGGCCCTTCCAAAAGTTAGAAGTACACCGGGGATCAAGATCAGATACAATGGATAGGGGAACTCCATGCAACCAGAAAATCTCTTTAACATATAACCCAGAAAGTTGATCTAGATATAATGTATCTCGAATAGGAAGGAAATGAGAAGATTTAGTCAATCGATCAACTATAACCCAGATAAAATTATTACCTTGCGATGTCTTTTGTAATCCCACAACAAAGTCCATGGATATATTTTCCCATTTCCACACTAGCACCGGTAAAGGATGAAGACTCCTTTTCAGTAACTTCCGCTATGTTTTCACCTGCTGACAATTCAAACTCTTCACAGTAAAATCAGCAATATCTCTTTTCATTCCATCCCACCAGTAATACTCCTGATGATCTCTGTACATCTTAGTATTTTTAGGATGAACTAAAAATGGAGAACTATGGGTTTCACATAACAACTCATTCTTCAACTATGAATCACAAGGCACACATAATATTTTTCCAAATCTCAAAAAAATACAATCATTATCATCGTTAAAATTAGGCTAGTTACCCTTTTGAACCAACTCTATCGTTTTCTGTAACTCGCTGTCTTCATTCTGCGCTTGCTTTATTCTGTCTGATAGAGATGATCTCAATTACACCTAAAACAAAATAGAATAATTTCATGCACCAAAAACTTCTATGCCAAAGATTATAAAATCAAAAATCAACGGATCTCGTCACAAACTTTGCATGGTTAATAATGTATTACATTTTCGACTCAAAGCATCAGCCACATTATTTGCTTTTCCTGGACAGTAATGGATCATGGAATCATAATCATTCATTAATTCCAGCCATCTCCTCTATATCATGTTCAATTATTTTTGAGTTAATATATACTTCACACTTTTGATATCGGTATATATTTCACACTTCAATCCATACAAATGATGCCTCTAAAATTTTAAATCAAAAACAACAGCAGGTAATTTTAAATCATGTGTAGGGTAATTTAACTCATGTTGTTTCAACTGACATGAAGTATAAGCAATTACCTGATCATTTTGCATTATGAAAAAACCAAGTCCTATCAATGAAGCATACGTTTAGATAAAAAATCACCATTTCTCAAATGCAGTGCCAAAACTGAATCATTCACCAATCTCCTTTTTAATTCTTGAAATAAATCATCAGATTCTTTTGTCCAAATGAACTTAACACCTTTTCAATTTAACTTAGTCATTAGAATAGTTAACCATGCAAAATATTCAAAAAAACCTCCTGTAACAATTTTCCAAACCAAGAAAACTAAGAATCTCAGTTATATTTGTGTGACTTGGCCATTCTTTAACAACATTCCTTTTAGCAGGATCAATAGTGATGCCATTTTTTGAAACAATGTGAGCAGGGAAAGAAATTTTTTGTATGAAAAATTCACACTTTCTAAAATTCCCATAATGTTTCTATTCTTTTATGGTTTTCATGACAACCCTTAAATGACTTTCATGTTCCTCCTTACTTTTGGAATAAATCGAAATATCATCAATGAGCACAAACACAAACTTTTCCATGAACTCATGGAAAATTATAATCATAAGATCCATGAATACAACAGGTGCATTGGTTATACCAAAAGGCATAACTAAAAATTCATATTGGCCTTATCTAGTACAAAATTTTGTCTTTGGAACGTCTTCTTCCTTTACATTCAACAGATGGTACCCTGACCTTAAGTCAATCTTCAAAAAATACTATGATCCATGGAGCTGATCACACAAATCATCGATTTGAGGAAATGGATACATATTCTTAACTGGGATGTTATTCAATGATCTATTATCAATGCAATGTCTCATTTAATCGTCTTTTTTTTAACAAACAAGACAGGAGAACCCCATGGTGATGTTCTAGGTCGAATGAAACCTTTATATAATAACTCCTGCAATTGCTTCTTTAACTTTAAATGTTCATATTGAGCCATTCGATAAGTGGGTTTCCAAATTTTCTAAGCATTAGGAACTAAGTCAACAGTAAATTCAGCATCTCAATCAGGTATATTACTAGGGAACTCATTAGGAAAAACATCATGGTACTCATTTACCACAGGCACATAATTAATCTGAATAGTTTCTTTGTTTTCAACAATATGTGCAAGGTAACATTTATTTCCATCTTTCACTAGTTTCTCAGCATCCTAATATTTATCAATAGAAAGGGTTCATTTTTGTATACATACTAAAAATCATTCTGGAAAGAAACCACTTTAGCTCTAAAATCAAACATAGCATGATAAACAGAAATCCAATCCATGCCTAAAATAACATCAAACTCTACTATAGGAAAAACAATAAGGTTTGCAGGTAGATTCTTTCCACACACAAGGACAGGAATGTTCTTATTTTTTATTTTTGTCTCAACATTTATTCCATGTGTTTTTACTGTAATTTTGGTATTTATATCTTGAGATGGGATTTCCAATTTACTAGAAAACTTCTCAGAAATGAAAGAGTGCGTAGACCCCGAATCAACCAACACATTGTAATAATATGAACAAACAATCATTGTACCTGATAAAACTTCATTTGATGGCCCATCATCTATTGAAGTAGTTGAAAAGGATTTTACCACCCCTTTCTGCTTGTATTCTGGTTGCATTCCTTCGGTTGAGTTCTTTTTTGGACACTCATTTGCAGAATGACCCATTTCATTCCACTTAAAACATTTTACTGATTGTAAATCCGATTTTTTCTTACCATTACTCTGATTTTTTTAGTGCAATTACGAGCCTTATGTCCCATTTTATGACATCAGTATCACTTACTAGAATTCAAAAGATATTCCCAAGCATGATTTTTACCACAATTTACAGAAACTATAAACTTAAGTTTCATACCATCAGACTTTTTTGAAGAGTTCTTCCCTTTCGTCTGCACCTCGTCCTCTTATTCTATTGTTTTTCAAAGAATACCTGATCATCGACAAATACCATTTTCACCTTCTATGCAAAAAGAACAAGTTTTTCATAACTTTTTAACTCACAATAAGCTAAATCCATTCAATACATTAGATTTAATCCTGAGTAAAAACAGTTGATTTTACTATCAAGATATCGTATGAAATTTAGATCATAACTTGCCAGTCTAGTGAGTATTCCTTCGAAAGCAGCCATTGAGTAATCCTCTTTCCTCAATTCTAGGAATTGTTTCTCCATCCAAAGATAAACCACCTGAGGAAAATATTTCTCTAGAAACATACCTTTCAATGATTCACAAACAATTGAATCAATCTCATCACTATCCCTGATATTTTTCACCATCGACCACCACTGATTAGCTTCACCTTCAAAATGGTAAACAGCGCGACTAACCTTTTGATGTTCTGAACAACCCATGACATCAAAAACCATTTCTAGTGCATTAATCCTCCATTCTGCTAGCACCAGATCAGATGATACTCTAAATTAAGGGGGATTTTGCCTCATGAAATGCTCAACTACAGACATGTTCCTCTATGATAGATCTAGATTATCTCATACATAGATACCACCACCGTTTATATCCTGAGTCAACTATTCCATCACTACAAAAAACTGTTCAGTTCTGATTCCGAGCATCTCATGTTGCTGATTTGGAAGGTTGTCTTCCTCTTGAAGTCGTCCCAACATAGTTGCCATGTTTCCTATATGGAAACCCATTCTGAAAACATAAATATCATAGGCGAAGCAACATGGTATTCTTGAAATTCTATATGATGTCAATATTAACATAAATTAATTTATGGATATTAATATAACAATACCCTAACTCCTAATGTTATCTAAATCGACCTCTGATACCAACTATAAGGACCCTGCCTTAAACATTACACATCATTGAATTAAATAAATAATTAACATTGAGGATCTTTTCAGGTTTAGAGTATTAGAGAATTTGGACATAACTATAACATCTCAAAAAATTACAAAGTAGACATATCTACACAGTCTCAATTTTTTTATTAAATAAAAACTCACGAAAAAAAAGTCATGTCTAGTTCCATGTTATTGTCAGCATGACTTTTCCTTGATTCCATCCTTGAACCTATTCATCTTTAAGTCCTGTGAAAACATTTCAAAACTTGGGATGTGCATAAAAATCTCAGTAAGGGTTATAAAACAAAGAATGAAAACATTTTATCATAAATAAATACAAAAAATGAAATCATTTACTTACCTCATGAAATAGTTTGATTTATGTAAGACACATAGAAATCATAAATCATAAAGGTAACATGTGGAATCCATATCATACTTACATTGTAGCTATCACAACAACATAGGGAGTTACTTTGGAATTCCCATCACAGTATATTCCATAAAATATATTTGGAGAAACATTCATGTTAACCTCCATCACGTTACCCAATGCATTGGAGAGCTATCTCGGGCTCACCCAACCTAGGTTTATCACAGAACCACCCGTATACGTAAACAATTCCCAAGAACAATAACATGATCATGACACATAACATAAGCAAAAGGGAATGATAACATTTCACATTACAATAATAAAATATCATTTCAAGATATTGAAATAATAAAGCCATTATCAAGATCATATTCAGTACCAAAATACATTAATAGAGTATATGGTATTTATTTTTCCTTTTAAAAACATTTTGGCTTGTTAAAGAAGCCAAAGATCAAATAATACTCGCAGCGGCAGAAAGGTCGTTGTCATCTATTACGTTAAATAACATACCTATTTGTCGTTCATTAAAATGCTTCGTATAAAAAGATTATCTTTTAATGTAATGTAAAAGGGGTTTATACACCGTATAAAATAAAGTCATGTATAAAACTAAAAATGCCTCAATGAATGGTGATTGAGAGAAAGTCCCTTACCTCGCGTCCGACTTGACTCGATCATTCTTTAATCTCCTGAATAATAAAATAAGGTTAATTTCTTATTTCTTTTGAACCTTTTTCAAGTTTATTATTCCTTTTATATCACGTATTACCATGTTAGAAACATTATGCAATCATTTAAGTTAATAACGTTCATTTTGTCGATATTTGGTACTTCAGTAAAAATAAACACATTATATTTACAAGTAGTCCATGTGGTCAAAGGATCATTATATAAAGAATGATATTCATGATTTGATATCATATGTATATCATATATATCATATATATCATGTATATACATGTTTTTATCATAGTAAATAACATTTAGAGGTAAGAAATTAAATGCACCGTTCATGGAGACGGTAAGCCGTACGTACGCACGAACGCTAATTTCATTTCTATTTCATATTTTAATGGAAATAAAACAAAATTATACATAGTTATAGTATAATTCTAGTTTAATATCATATATAATATCATTAACTCCATCCATTATACATCCCACATAAGGCATTAACGAATCACACCACTTTGATGGGGCGGTAGTCCGCACTTCCTCAAATGAGATTATCGTATTTACCCACTATGGAAACCATAAAGGTGTGCTATAAATGGAAAATACAGAAGAATAAAGAAATCATAAACATAATATATATCATATATAAATAGAGTTCCATCATAATGGCCACCATGAGAGGCGGTAAGAGGTAATTGAAAAATCATCGTTTCGTGAGGCGTTAGTTTTCCATCCACAGAAACATTATGTTCTTCACTCATTAGATGGAGGTGTGTGTAAGTGTAGTTTGAATAATTATCATAAAAACATCCTTGTATATTGAGGATACTATTTTTGTTACAAAATAAAGGAATGAAAAAGAGTTTAGGAGTTGGAAAAATAAAATAAAAGAAAACAATTTAAGACAAACTATTACCATTAATTTGGGTAACTTCCTTTGGTTTAAACCAAAAGAACTTATTCAAGTTCCTTCTGCCTAAAGTAAGGCTTATAGTGGGATTATAGGAATGTTGGGAGCTTAATTGGGCAGATTTTGGAAGAGAAAAATGGCTTGAGAGGTGTGAGGAATTGGTTAGAAGTGGTCTCCTTTTATAAGGGAGAGGAGGGGCAATTTAGGGAACTGTGAATGTATTATTTAATAATATAATGATATTCCATTTCTAATGGCCCAAAAGTCATTATAGTTGAAGATAATATGATTAATGGTAGAAATAAAATCATCCAATCATAATTGGCCACGTTTTGGATAATATTTTATGCATTATTATCTTATTTATTTAAATCATTAATTAATGAGGTAAACACAACATAATTATAATGTCATAAATAATTTAATTTATTTTTTGTCTAAAAATTATAGAAAAAATACCATGATGTAAATGTTTTTGTTCTTTTTCCAATTAATATTTATTGTAAAAAATATTCCTTATATAACACCATATAAAAATTAATTACTAAAAGATTTTTGTTTGTGTCTATCTTGGCTTTACATTAAATTAATTAGTCTAAAATGTCATTATCACTCCCATGTGGCTCAAAGGGGTCCCAAAATATACTGAAAGATTCCAATGGTCTATAGTGACTAAACCAACAAGGTTTGGATAGGTGTTAAGGTAATTTTGAATTAATATAATTTTCGTTTAACCTTGAATTACCTTATTTACCTTTAACCGCGGTAAATAAAAGTCGAATGTTACTATTAGTCAAAAATTATTTTTAATCTTAACGAACCACATTTTACATCTTGATAACAACCATGAATGTCGGATTTTGGAAATTCAATTCACAGAAGTGGTAAATTTTCATTTAAATGAAAAATTTAGTTTTATTAACTACCACTCAGTGGTGTCACCATTCATAAAAAATTGATGTTTTTCAGAAAAATACCAAACATTCAGCCTAAGAAATATTTGATATTCCAAATTCAAAATTGATGCCTATTTTCCCAAATTAAAAACATATAATTGGAATTAATTAATTTAAAAATAAATTCCTGTTGTTAAAACAAATATCATGTTTTTAAGAAACAATTACTATCAAAAGATTGATACTTGTTTATGACCAATTTCAATGTGAAAGTAATTCAAATGACCAAAAATGGATTAAATGGAAAAAATATATTTTAATTTCACTCTAAAACCAACTAAAAAAATAATATAACTTTATAAATAAATTATATTAGAAGTAACTTTGGAAATAATATAAAATATTTTTCACTATTCATTAATTAATGAACTTTATCGAAAAAATTCAAAAAAATTACACAAAGTAAATTTTAATGTCCTCATTCTAAAGAAGGATTCTATTTGGTCATATTAAATGTATTAAAGTTACAAAAACTATATTTAAATACGGTTCTCCATTAAAAGGCGGTAAATAGGCCTTTTAATGTAAATCATGCTTATAATTAGATTCATTCATATTTTAAGCCTCTACCTTTTTATTGGATAAATGTAAATATATTTAACAAACATGTATAATCATATTGTAGTTCATTTTGTTCATTCTTGCCAATAAAACGGCTAGGAGTTAACTACCGTTTAAAATAATAATATTATATTATTAGTGTGCAATGTAAGATTCCAAAGAAACTCGTTGTTGCGTATCGGGTGCGCTATCGAACATAGAAACCCCTTTAAGGAAAAATTAATATTTAATTCACAAATTAAATATGAAATATGTCTTATTCTTCATTTACATAGGATGTTACAATTAATGTTTTTTGTTGAAATAAAGGAATGATGGGAACTAGTATAAAATATTGAAAAATTAAACGTGGAATCTATGATAACTATACCTACAATTGTCGATGCTCCAGCCATTCTATCCACATGTTATGGATACACCACATGAAATGGTCTTCCTCCTCTCTCATTAGAGGTTTTCTAACACTCCTGATCTACACACCCCTACGGATAAAGGATTTCTCAACCCAAAGAACCATGCATATGGCCTCTACCACATCAAATAGTAGAACTCCAACTACAATAATGATATGGTGTGAAAATCTTCTTCCAACA
Source organism: Viscum album (assembly GCA_963277665.1). Lineage (NCBI taxonomy): Eukaryota > Viridiplantae > Streptophyta > Magnoliopsida > Santalales > Viscaceae > Viscum > Viscum album. The sequence continues at coordinate 2,128,959,124 of OY728152.1, read as the reverse complement.
TACTAATTCATCCTCATTGCACCCCACATACCTTCTGTCACTGGGTCATATAGAACTTATGGAGATTTCCAACATTTCCCAATGATCATCACCCTAGTGTTGGTTGGGGGAACATTCATCAGATGTCCTATGAAATACCAAATTTGTTAAAGAACACTCGAGTATGGTACTAAAAAACCGATCCCTCTGTCTAAACAGCTTCCCACTTCCTAGGATGACACTATCAATGTTAAAATTCCTTCTCTCAGAAGTCATACCTCCTGATCATCCACATGGAACCACCAATCCTGCACTGGAAGCCTCTTTCTAGTTCTGATATTCTATGAGTGCCTAATCCACTACCTCAACAAAATTCATGAATTGAAAAAGAATAACATGGGAGTAATATAACATTTAATCCCATCCTGAAAATTCCACTTCATTGTTATCTCAACTACTAACAACACCGAAGAAAATCATTGAAAATCAATTATAGTATCTAGCATTGTTTTTCATAGATATATTACCAAATATCAGCCTCATAAAATAATATTTTCTCTTCTCCCTCAGATCCTCTAGATAGAATTTCTCAAGGATCCTCTCCATGAAGTGCCTTAACAACATACTCTAATGTAATAGATTTTTTGTGTAACTTTTTTAGAAATTATATGGGAATATTTTGAGACTAAAAATTGAGAAAGAGCATAATTTTGAGGCTTAGGGTTCGTAGATAAAATGTTTAATCATTTTTAATTAATTAAAATAGCATGTGTGTGTGGTTTTATAGGAAAGATGGATAACATCTTAACAGAATGTGGATCAGAAATCCAAGGGAACTGTTGCTTTTATATCATCGAGTATCACCTAGGCTGGACCTAACATCATCAAACCCACGTAGAATACAAAAATACATTTTTAGACATTTTAAATAATATTATAATGATTATTTTATTTCGTTAATGAATTTTGCGATGATGAAATGACACTATGCCACCACGATGGGGAAACCCGTTTTTTTCATAAATGAAGGTGTGTGGAAATGCTGCAGTGTAGAGAGGAGGAAACATGCTTTCATTCACCCCCTTTATTTAATAGGAATATAGTGATAAGAGAACAACCTTTGAATTCCTCTAGCGACCAAGAAATGGAACTCTCTCAAAATAAATCGAGTCGTTTGAGAATTGGTGAAAAATGATTAAAGATAAGAATATAGATAAAAGAAAGAGGGATCAACAAGTGAAAACACAACTTCAGACTTCATCATTAATCAATCCAATCTACATATTGGGGTTCAATTATTGTTGATTTTGTTTCCCCATTCTTGAATCAAATGATTAACAGGGACCATCCCATGGACAGGTTGACCCACGATTTGGTTATTCTTGAGGAATGGATAATTTACGGGATTTAAGGGATTAAATAATAATTATTGGTCCATGTTGATACATACACATTTTATAATTGGATGAATAATGGCCAAAGTAAACAAGGCTGGCGTTCTCTCTAATGATGTTCTTACACCTATTCTTTTATCCCTATATTTCATTCTTTGTCAGTGTGTCCAAGGGTCATATCGATCATTACTAGGACATTATAAACATGATCGAATCCTAGGACAATTAACAAGATGAATTGGAGACCATGATATAGATGGTGGAGACCCAATGATTTCAATTGTATTCTTGATTTGAATAATGGGGCCCCATGGTGATTGTGGCTACCCATAGAAGAGGTTCCACCAACGGCAGTGCAGCCACTTGGTAGTAGGCGATCATCAGCTCGATGGCCGGCGAAAGAGGGTCCGACTGTGGAACGGCTGCAGATGCCGACTGGGAGATGTGACCTGGGTGAGAAATGACAGAACACACCCATGAAACACCAAGGTAAAGTATCAGATAAAGAGAATGTGGTCCCACGAAGCATGTGCAGTATGGGTGCCAACACACATTAGGCCGCATTGTCTGAGTGACTGAGTCACTGGACAATGTCTTCTAGGTGGGAAAAGAATGGCCCATGTGGAATGCCCAGATAGACGAACCGGCCCGCATAGGTGGACAGGGAAGGGTGAAACCTGGTCCACAAGGAGGCCCAACAGGTAGGAAAATGAGAACCCATGGTCCTGGCCATTAGGCCAGTCTGAGGTGGGCCAACCTAGGCTTGAATGGGTCAAGTCGGTTCGGCCGAACCGGGTTGGGTTGGGTAGGTCTGTGGACCCAAACAACCCATTTTTACTAAAATTCTAATAAATCTCTAACTTTTTGAGAATTCGTTTGCTAAATTGGGACCCTCTCTATGTGGAGGTACTTTTGAGATATTATACGTGAGTTTTTTTCAAGGTTGGTGTAAAACATATTGGCTTGAGGTGTATGTTCTCCCTAAATGAGTGCACTAAGAGAGAAATCCTATGGTTGAGACCTATATATTGTAAGTATCTTGTGAATTATGACATACACGGAGTACCTCTCTATGGAAGAGGTGAAGTAAGTCTCCTGCAAAGTGGCGGAGTATTTATCCTACACAGACATAAAGTATGTCTCATATGTAGACATAGAGTATGTCTCATAAGAAGAAGCATATTAGTTCTCCAACAAGGACACATAGTTTGACTCTTGCAAAGATGTGGTGTGAGCCTCCTAGAATGACTATATATCTCTTTATATTTGAATAATCCTAGAATTTATTATGTATATTAATGATACAAACATGTACTTGGTGTGAGTATACTATAGTTGAACTATCCACATTACCTTGTTTTGTTTTTTCTATTATGGTTTCATGGTCCTTAATAAGTATTATTTCACTCACCCGTTCACAGGCTTCACCCAAACATGTCATGTCCTATGAAGATAATCGAAAACATTCACAAATTCCTTATTGGGAAAGTGGAAGGTTGTGAATTAGGGTGACCCAACGGACATGGCACGCTTCATCAACATTCAGATATCTTATTGTATGTACCATTTAAGTCGGGTTTTCTACTGATGGACTTCAAAAGATTTCTCATTTTCAGTTTTGTTTGGGCTTGGTCTGGCTTGATTTACTTTTCAGTTTCATATTATTACTCTCGTTGGTTTCCTTACTGGGATGAATTCATTTTTACTCATTATTTTTAGATTCAATACGTTTTCCTGGGGACAGGTGTGTCTCTACAAGTACATAATAAAATGCCGCATCTTTGTGGAATATTTATACATAAATCTAGTCTCAATGCCCTCTTCTATGGGTGTAGAGCATGGGGTAGTCTTCTAAAAATCCCTAGAAGATGATTCATGATATAGGTCTATCAAAGAATGGTGAGTTTTATTTTTATTATGAGGCAACAATGAATTTTGTTTTGAGTTCAGATTTTAGGCCAAGGAGTCAAGTGTTGGTATAAAAACTGAAATATCCATAGACCAAGACCATGAATTCTAATTTTGTAAATTGTACATGAATAGACTTGTTTCAGCATCATATAGGAATTGAGTGTTTCTCCATGTCCTTGAGCTAGAATTAGTTTATGAGGTATGCTCTATTGAATGTGGAACATCTTGTTTTGTTTTCGGATGCTTCCACAAAGTCATCCAGCATGGATTATAGGGTATGACCATGAGGAATGTCCACCGAGTGATGATGCATCAGTAGATGGACCATTTATAGTAATAGGAACTCTTTTTGGTGTACCAGGAATACCACCACCAAGAGAGAAAAAGGTCCTACTAGCATTACTATTAGGGGATGCATGCAGGTTCACTGAATTGTATGAGTTTTAGAGATAGTGACCTCCTAGGTTCTGAGAAGATATATGCCCTTAGGTATATGAGGATTTGATGAAGGCAGTTACATGAGTTATCTACCTAATGACTACCCCTATCGACTAGATGTTATTCCATGTTGTGAGTCTTCTACATTGATCGGCATAGAGATTATGGAGAATGAAAATCATGAAACATAACAAGGAAACCCACACATGGGTAGAATCTGAGTGCCTCTTCAGGGAGGAGTTATTTCCAAAGATGTTACACTCTGTACGTATATAGAAGACTGAGAATAGTACTCAGTGAGATTCATCGATTTGTGTCACTACTCTACAGACATGGTGTGGGACCCATTCTCAAGGCTCAGACCTTCGAGCATAGACTATTCTAGAGGATCAGGGCGTCGATGATATCCCTTAGAATTTCAATGTTGGATGGGGTACCAGAGAATTCTCTATTTGTAGAGATCATTATTTATTAGGAGGCACTATCAATGTGAGCTACCATATATCATTAGGTATGTGCGTCTTCAGCAGTAGGTATCTGATTACAGACGTAGGGTTCCAAGAGGACCAGATAGTATAGTTGACAACCCATGTTTATGGGATCGTTGGTGAGGTGTTTCCATGAAAGATAATTTCATTAGAAGGAAGTATTGTGTTATACATGAAGTGGTCAGTGAAATATGGAAAGGGATTTTTTGACCTACCATTCGACTAACCAAGATATAGTCGAGGGACCGTCGGTGCAGAAAGGAAGGTAGGAATATGAAGTTCTTCTAGTCAGCGTACATGGAAGAGAAGAGGGACAAGATAAAGGTGGTGGATGGAGTTTCGAGTAACTACCACCACCACCTCCTAGTGGTCCACCATAGGATCAGGGAGCTGGTGAATATGTGTGAGGCCTAATCTAGGTGACTGAGGACTATAATACTAAGGATCATAGGTTCATCAGAGGTACAATCAATTTATTTTCCACCCTTCCTATAATTCTGATTGAAATATCTTCCATGAAATCTATTCTCACTGTGACCCCGGTTCAAGACATGGATATTCCTGTGGAACTATTAACACAATCCCAATGCTTAAGGACTCCTATGGGAAGATATTAGACAATTACACACTGGCGATGACAGTTTTCCCTTACACTTGTGGGAAAGAGTTTTAGTTGGGATCTCATGGTGGTAGCATAAAGTTCTTACAACATCATACTTCGTATATACTAGTCATCTATTGTTCATTCTCAAATAAGCTGTTTCAAGAGCACAGTGTAGCATTTCCACAGAGATGAGACCTGGTTTTCCTTTTTCAGTGAAAGAGAAACACAAGTAGTGAAAGAGATAATTTCACATAAGAGGTTTCATCGATTCACACATGTGTTGTCTAGAATGACCATCATTGTAGTGAATGAGATGAGTCCCTTGATTCTTATAGTGTTGTATGAGTATGAGGATGTATTTATGGAATATGATCAAGGATTACCTACTCACAGGGTTGTATAATTCTATATTGACATATACATTAAGATGACACCAATATCAACACTAGAATATCTGATGCCTCCCGTAGTGCTTCATGAGCTTAGGGTACAGTTTAAAGACTTTCGAGGGATGGGATTTGTGAGGCCTGGTGTTTCACTATGGACAACCCCGGTTTTGTTTCCTTTGAAGGAAGATGAGATCTCAAAACGATTTGTGGACATTCGACACATGAACTGGGTGACTGTGGAGAATAAGTACCTACTACTAAGGATTGATGACCTCTTAGATCAATGGAATGGAGTAACATGGTTCTTAGAGAAATACTTTAGACCTGGCTATCACCAACATCGTGAATGGGATGAGGACATTCTGAATATGGATTTCATATTTGATACAACCATTATGAGTACATAGTTATTCCATTTTGAATGATTAAAACCCCCTCATTATTCATGGGATACAGGAATGGGATCTTCCACCCTCACCTATAACAGTTCGTAGTGGTGTTTTTGAGTTACATACTAGTGAATTGACCATCTGAGGAGGATCACACAATATAATTATTGGTGGTTTTAGACATATGTCAAGAGCACAAACATTACTGAATGCTCTCAAAGTTTCATTTATGGATACGAATGGTCATCTTTTTTGGTTATGCAATTTTGGAAGCTAGAGTTAGAGTAGATATGGAGACGATATAGAAAGTTCATGCATGGAGCCATGAAATAGTGTTACCAAGGATAGGAGTTTCCTTAGAATGGCTGGTTTTTATTGGAAGTTTGTCCCCAACATTTCTTGTGAAGCACCATCCTTGGCCGGTTTGACCTGAAAGGGGAAACCTTTCAGGTGAATGTGGTAGTTATTGGAGATCCATCATCAAGTGATGTAAAGAATGAGACGAGCTCCCATCATGGGACTTCCAAATTATGGTGTTTAGTATGTGGTGTTATGTGAAAAATATAAATTGGGCATGGTTTTTTCTTATGGTAGGGGAAATTGGTGGTTTCATAAGGTTCAGGGTTGTTAGGACAACATGGGAAGAACTATGTAAACCACGATATGGATTTGGTTGTGGTATTCTTCGCATTGAGGATTTGGAGACACTACCTTCTGGGTGAGCTGTTTATGATCAATTCAAACCACAAAAGTATAAAGTATATATTCACTCAGAAGGTTCTAAATAAAAGACAGATTCATTGGATATAATTCCTCCATGACTATGACTTTGAGGTAGTATATAAAATATGGAAGGGGAACATGGGGGTGGTTACACTCAGTAAGAGATCATGTTCACCTCTACTGAACGTGGCATCCTAGAATTTAGAGTCATTGCAGATGTCCTATGTGGATGGAGATGAAGCAGCTTATCTCCAATCAATGAAACTTACCCCTCCACTTTTAAATTGATTCAAGGAGGCATTTCTAGAAGATACTATCTCGAAAACTACATGTACCTAGATGTCCATATGGAATTCCCCGAATGGATATTCAAATTGGGGGGGGGAGGGAATGAAATTATTTATAAATGATGGGAATTTGTAATAACGATTTTACAAGAGGTGTAGAGGGAGTTCCATACATCCATATTTGAAGTACATATAGGTGTGGTAAAGATATACCGGGACCTCTGAAGTCAGTTTTGGTGGCCATGGATGAAGAAGGCTGTGGAAGATCTTGTTTGTAGATTCCTCACTGGTCATAAGTCTAGGTAAAACCCCAGGTTCAAGAAGAATTGGCTCAACACCTTGAGGTTCTAGGGTAGAAGTGGGATAAATAATCAATCGACATGATTATGGGTTAAACATGTCCATCTAAGGGGAATGATACCATCTGTGTGATCATTTACTGTCTCACCATGTCGGCCCTCTTCTTATAGTTTAATGAATAAGGTTCATTATAGAGCTTCTGAGGCCTTTACATACTTGAGATAGTTCGACCCCATGCATTACAATTAAATAATTTGTTAGATCATGAGGCTTATTTAAAATCCAGGTTTTGGAATGATTTATTACTGTAATTTAGGACATAGATTCACATCAGTACACATTTCCGCCTAAAGATTTGTGAACACAATGAGTGGGCCATTCATTTCTTAGAGGACATGCTACATGCTTGCATCCTTGATTTTGGCTACATTTTGGAGGATCACCTACATCATGGTGAGTTTTCATACACCAAAAGAAACCACTCATCAATCAGTATGGAATTGTTTGAGACCGAGTACAGGCGACCCTATAGGCAACCACTTTTCCAGATAGTCCACAAGGAGTCATTACTCATGTTTCTCGAGTTGGTCAAGGCTAATACTGAGAAGGTTCATGATATTCAGTAGTGGATGGAGAGTGTATAGAGAAATTACAAGCCCTATTCTGATAATAGAAATATTCCCCTAGAGTTCTAGTAGGGAGTCCATTTTTTCTTTTAGGTCTCACCTTAACATGGGGTATAAAGATTTTCTCAAGGATGCATGTTATCTTTGAGGGTCGTTGGGCCTTTTATGATACTACGTAGAGTTAGTGACTTGGTATACGACATGGATCTTCCTCTACCGTTAGAGAGTGTGCAATAATTTTTCCATGTATCATATTAGAGGATACACAGGAAAGGCACATCCCATGACATCTAAAAGGGAGAGATGGACATCGACAATGTGGTGAATTTTATGGAGTACCTAGTGGAGATCGAGGGGTGACTATAGAAGACCCTTCAGGGGTTGTTTATTCCTCTAGTTTGTGTTTTGTGGTATCATGTGATTATATAGTAGAGTATATAGAAGTGTGAGGATAATATTCTTTCTCATTATCCCCATTTTTATTCCCGATTATGGATTTCGGGGACGTAAAGTGGTAAGGTGGGGTGAATTTAATGTTCTAGATGTTCCATGAATTTTTTTTGAAAATTATATGGGATTAATGAGAGACTAGGCACTGAGACAGTAAGAGATTCTAATGATTGGGGTGCCTGGAATTTATTTTTTATATATTTAATGTAATTAAAATAGTGCGTGTGTGATGTTTTGTTTTGGAAAAGTGAGACATCTTCTAAATGGGTACTTGTATCAAAAATATGATGGCACTATAGCATTAATTAAATTGGGTTTTACCGAGAAGCTCCTAGAATATACCAAAACTCGTATACTATAGAAAATCAATTTCCTACATTTTAAAGAAGAATAAATAGAAACAGAAAATGTTAATTTTATTTATTTTATTTGTTTCCAAGTGACGTAGTGACACTACATCAACATGATAGATCAACATGTTTTCTCTCTTAAGTGAAGCTATGTGGTGATGAAACAATGCTGCAACCCAAAAATGGGGAAATGATCTTTCCTTTCCTAGTTAATTACATAGGAATCGTAGGTTAATATAATTACCCAAGAATTTATCTACCGACCAGCGAAAAAACTATCTCCAAAAAATGTTGGTAGGTTGAGGATCAACAATGACAGATTAGAGATTGGAATCTGGATAAATAATCTACATATCGACAAGTGACGACCGAACATCTCCATTCATCAGTGATCAATCAACACTCCATGTATGGAGTTTACTTATTCGTGTATCTCATTCCCCACCCTTGAATAAAATCATGAATGAAGGCCAACCCAAGAATAAGATGATTCGTAGATGATACATTCTTATGGGATGGTTTACACGATTTATGGGATTAAATCATATAGATTAATCCTTGTAATTTTATCATCTTGTTCTAAAAGGATGAATGAAGGCCAAAACGAACAAGTCTAGAATTCATTATAACGGTATTCTTGTGCCTATTATTTTATCCCTATTATTCTTTCTCCACTGAGTCACCCATGTGGTCTCATGAGGCTCTCTTGGAAGATTCTGAAAAAGACCAGACCCCCAGGGAAAAGACAATAAGAATTGTAGAAAACTTATGTGATGGGGGAAACCCAAGAATCACAAAGTCACTATCAGTTTGAATAATAGACCACTAAGGTGATAATAGAGGCACACAAGAGAAGAATCACTGAAGGTGACACAGCCACCCAGCAACAGGAACCATCACCTTAATGACTAGTGATAGAGGGTCCCACGGTAAAGCATCCTTGAGCAGTGATCATGAGTCATGACCTAGGAAGGTCGCAATAGCTGGGACAGTTGACGTCACTGGGTTCCACGACCAACAATGTTTATTGGGTGACGTGGTTGCTCGACCGTATCTTCCAAGTGGGAGGGGAGTGGAGCATGTGTCACACCAGGCTAGAAGAACTAGCTAGAATAGGTGGATTGGGTGATAGGAAAACAGAACTGCCATTATTGATAGTGAGGCCCAATGGGATAGGCCAGTTCTGGAAAGACCCAAACCAAACCACCACCTTTTTACTAAAATTCCCCTTACTCTGAAACTTTTCATCTATTTGAGGACACAGTTGAAATTTTGGGACCCACGTGATGAGCCATTTTTTATAAGATATTGTACATGAGTTTTCCTGAAGGTTGGCATATAACCTATTGTATAGTGGTGTTGGTTCTCCTAGAATGACCACGCTTCGAGAGGAATCATGTGAATGAGAACTACATAGACTAAGTCTCCTACATACTATGAGATATCTGGAGTACATATTTGATTGAACTCCTAGAGAATGTATTCAGTGAATAGGTGTGAAGATGTGGAGTTGGTCTCCTACAAAAACACATGTTAGGCCTCCTACGATGACGTGGAGTCGTTATCCTAATAAGTGATGAATTAGGTCTATTGAGAAGACATGCAGTAGGTCTCTATTGAAGACTTGGAGTAGGTCTCCTATGACGACTCAGACTAGTTATCCTATGAATATGTTAAGTGATTATCCTATAGAGACTACATGACTCATCAAATTTGAATATATATGTAATTTCAAAACTATATTATTTCTATAGACATGTACCTGGTGTGAGCTTACTGTAGGGTCCATTTTGACATTATATTACTGTAAGGTTTTCATTTGTGGTTTCAAGGTCCCTAACAATTATTGTTTTACTCACCCTTGCACAGACATAGCCAACAAATGTCGTCTCTTGTGTAAGTGATCGACAACATTGATGCAATACTTGGTGGAAAAAACACAGGTGGTGCTTGTGGGTGACCCAACAGACATGGAATGCTTTAGAGACATTTACACAACTTAATGTACCTAACCATAGCTACTATCTTCTACTAACTTACATCAAAATACTACCCAATTTCAGTTTTTGTTTGGATTGTTCTGTTCCCATTTACTTTTCAGTTTTGTTATGTTAATCTTAGTGGTTATTTTTGTATTGTGCATGCATGTTTACTATGTGTTTTTAGTTTTAGTAATTTTCCGTGGAATGGGTGCATGTATAGAGGTACTTTAGCAAATTCCTTCCCTTTGTGGGATATTCCTATTGGGTGCTATTCATCATCCCCTATCCTATAGGAGGCGAACTTGTTGTATTCTATGAACTTTCCCTAGAGGATGGTTCATGATACAAACCATCAGCTAGTATAGTATACACCAGAACATACCACTTACAAAATGAATATCCATGTAGCATGTAAGAAGCTAACTGGACCCTCCTCTCTATAGGTGTCTCAGAATGATCACGTATCATCTTAGTGGACTAAACTCAGAACTAATACCCCTATGTACCCCCTCTCCATGAAAACATAGAGGGTTATACAACTAGAAGTCCCTTGTTGGATTATAGATTCTCTTCTCAACCCTCCCTAGGTCTATTCCCATGAATTACATAAACTGAGAAAATTTATCTCATAAATTCTATCTACTTTATCTCCCCATTCACAATCGATGCCTCAAGACCCACTATTGGTAGAGCATATCCAACCATGACATAATATTATCTTTTCAATAAGCATAATTGTGGAGTAATATCTCTACAATTCCAACAAAAATCCTTAAGAAAAAAATCACAACATTTAAACATGTAAGTAATATGGAAAACAAAACAAGACAAAATTATTCATTTCTCTAATCACAACCATATAGTTAAAATAGAGTCATTATCACTACCCTTACCCATACTACACTTTGGTCATTTTTCACATAGGTAAATCATTCAAATTATTCTTTTTTTGCATTTAGAAACCTAATTATTATCTTGTTGCATCATTTTAAAATTTGAAATTTCTTATTCGACACCTTTTTAATTAAAATTTCAGGATGAAGGAAAACCGTTCTTGTTCAACAACATAAATATAAATTGTTTTACTATGTATGCATTAAATTTATTCATGACACAAAATATTCTTGAGTTACAACAATAAAGGATGAATACAAAACTATCTTGTCATACCAGGACATGAGTCAAATTTCAAAAAATTATATAAACAATAATTACATCACACAATAAGTGAATCAACCCAGGTGAAATAATATTCAACTATAATAGAAAATAGAAATAAAAAAATTCCAACCCTTCGTAATTGGGTTCTCCCCCATACATTGGGTATGTAATCCAATACACGAGCTCATAACCAAGTTCCAAATCCTCTTCTTCTCTATTGTACCTTCCAAAATTATAATAAAAAAGAAAAAAAATAAAACATCTTATAATAGACCATTGTAATGTCCCAACCCTATTACCAAACACTAGAGTCCTAAACCAGTCCACTAAATGACCTCAATCATTCCTCCCCATATGCTAGAGGCATCCCATTAGTATAGATGTTCTAATTTCAGTCATTAAGTGACTATACCCCGTTTTCAGAGTAAAACACTAGTGGAAAATGAATAAAAATAACCAAATATATATCGATACTATAAAAGAACTGGTATGAGTATATGGGTGAAACTCTAAACACAATATCAAAACTAAAATATAAAATATTCCATTCTAATGTATGTGTCAAGTGTATGAAATGAAACCCAAATGAAAAATCTAATGACATCCCCAAGAGAATCCCAAATTTGGTTCAGTTCCCCCACCCACGATCCATCCCATATTATCCATCTAACACATGGCCTTTTCCCTTATCCTGTCCAAAAAAACAATGTCTAATTATGTACCGATCATGTAGCCTGAGAATGGTTTGAGTACAACTAAGTAGGCCACCAACAATGGAGTCTTAATCAATATCCATTAAATATCAAGTGTATGATGTTTTATAAATAAATAATTACAATGCATAAGTAAATAGTTATCACACTGCTAATTAATATTTATTTAACCACATACATCCTCGGGTTACTGTAGACACCCATACCCCAATCCATTCCATGGATCATGCCTAAGAACGAAGGATGTTTAAGGGGTATCATATCTCATAATTCAACTGTTACAATTATTAAATTCAAACTTGAATCCCATGTTTCCATTCATAAATCCTACATGGGAAAAATGATTTAATTATTCGTTAATTCACAAATACATGAAAATATTACCATTAATACCTTACAAATTAGATTGACCATGACCCAATAATTTATTTCAAAACTAAATGACCTTGTTGAAATTCATACATTAGTCATTAGAATCATTGTGTTCACAATTTTTATTTCATGACTAACTAACCATGTTACCATTCATACCTTACACATTAAAATGACCATTTTATAATTATTTATTTCAAAAAAAATGTCAATGTTACCATTAATAACACAAAAATAATTCAATAGTTATTTATCATCATCAATTCCATCACTAATTAATAAAATAGTAAAACTCAACAATTCCAGTAGTTATCTCAACAAGTAACTAATCATATCAATAACACCAATTCATTCAAAATTTAATTAGAAACAACAATTCATGTTTTAAATTAATCAATTATCTAATCACAATGATTTATTTACAAATTCAACAATTATATTATGAAATAAATTAACTTAATTAATTCCCCAATTAAATCATCAATTAATTAATCAATATACATAAACACCAAATACAAAAATTAAATCTATAATTAGTTATATCATCACAAAATCTCAATATCTTATATTCATCTCATCAATTAATTATCTCAAATCAAAATAAAAATCATCACCCCCTAATTAATTTTCTAATAAATTATCTCAATATATAACTCCCAAAATCTACAATTTCATATCTTCCCAATTAATTAATTCACAAAATTAAATAATATAACGAAGTACATAAATTGATTAATATGTAACATTAATTATATAATTAAATAAACAAAATTTGAATAAATAATTTGGTATTTGAATTATAAACCACATACCTCAATTCATTAAAGATAGATCACCCAATGGACGTCCCAAAAATTTGATCATCGCAACATTGTATAACGATATCCAAATCTTAAACCATTAATCACGATTGAATAAACCAATATAATTCAAATAATTATCTAGATATAAAATTCTAGATCTATATCTAATAAAAATGTTTGAAAAAAACATTATTAAATGGAATTGGAACCGAAAAGAAATGAGAAACCAAGCGGGGTAAGGTCCTCTTACCATGAGGGGTGAAGGTCATCGATTCGAGATACAAATCATCAATAAAGGTGGTAAATAAGGCTTCAAATTAGTACATAAGGATCGAAAATCATAATATAATGACTACGATTGAATGAGGCTTGAATAGGGTGAGGTTCAAGGGTTCTGGTGATGTAAAATCTGAATTTTTGGTGAGTTAAAAAGTCTTTCACAGTTAGCATGGTAGGGATTCTCTTTTTCCCATAACTATGCTTCTAACCTTGTGCCTCAATTATAGTGGATCATAGATTCTCAATATAGGGGGAATTGTTTTAGAAAACATGATTCAACCACATATACCCATAATACCATGGGTTGTATGGTTTGTTAGGGTGCACAGTTTGTTAAAGTTGTGCGACAACCGTGCACTTCTCTTTTCCCTTAATTTTTTTTCCAATTTTCTCTGAAACACATGCCAATGTAAATCCCAAAACATTGTACTCAACATGTTGAAAAATAGTACATGTAATGGAGAATAATAAATATCCATAAAAGGTGGGTGTTTTACAATATCGCCACCATATAATAGCTCATCATTAATCTATACCGCCGACAATCTCTATGATTTTGAGTGAGAAAGATAGAGTCATTAAGGGATCATAAATACTTACCATTACAATTTTTACTACTTCACAAATCCATGTTTCCACAATATATGAACTATCAGTATGGTGTTTCCCTACAACACTATCTCCCTATGATCCAAAACACAAATGAGAAGCTTTTCAAAAGATGCATCTATCATAAGGTCAAAATCATCCACATTGATCACATGAGAAGTATAGGGGTGATACCGATGTTGTTGTGACATATTGAAAAAATCATTAATAGAATAGTTCAATTTGATGATCTAATCAGTGTTTCACCAGCCTAATTCTCTCTACAACCTCAAACAGTCAAACAAAAATGGGCTCCAAAACTCCCTATCTCTATATCCTGTGGTGATACAACCTAGTTGTCACCCGAAGGAATACATGATTACCTTCAGTAAACTATAGGGTTAGTCGATATCTATCATCATGGGGCATTTTATACCCAAATCCACAATCATGCATTTCTGAATGTCATGTACCTCTTCTGATGTCTCGTATATGAGATGCAATCCCAAAACATCGACTCACCTACCTACACCCACCATAGAGGTGATCCGTAGGGACTATCATAAAGATCCTCATATGGATCCATATAAATAGTATCCTGATAAGTGTTGATCTTATGGAAGCCCAGTAGTGTGAGTTTCTTCTCGCAAGGTCAACTAATGTTTTGAACACAGGATCAATGAAAATCCTCAAATGCATGTATAGTATGTTTTGACGTCCCACTCTCTATGGGAGAAAATCCTCACTCAAAAAATCAATACACATTGAACCTTCTATAAGACCTTCCATAAGCATATATTATAACATTATTCATGGTCTAAAATAGAAGTGAGTGGAATCTCAAGAAGATAGATTGTCACACAAACATATAGTTATCCAAACCAATCTAATGACAATGTCTTCAATATTGGCCATGAAATGTGCTACCTCTGTCAAATGGTCTACCACCAAACAAATAGTTTCATTATTTCAAGGATTCCTCAAGATACCCTCCACAAAAAAAATTTTAATTTGGTCCCACATCCACTCTTTAATGGTCAATGGTAATAACAATCCTTGGGGTAGTTGATTCTCATCATTTACCTACTGATAGGTCTAGAATCGTGTCATAAACCATTCCATCTCATTGTTCATAACCATCCACCAAAAATATCATTATAGGTTGATGTAATTTTTTTTTTCAAACCATGATGTGCGACCCACTTCAAGGAATGAAACTCCCACATTATCTTATCTCGCATACTTGTAGGCATAAAATCTGAATTCATGAAACAGAAGAACTCATAATCATTTATTATCTAAAATGAATAGGACTCACAACCTTGAGGTCTTTCCTATTTGTTCATAAAATTTATACCCTCATAATATGTGTCCCTAATCAATCTCAGAAGTGAAAAATGCAGAAAAACTGATTCCATAATCATTTGATTCTCAATATTTTTAACCAAACCCTTCATCTCAGCTAGAAAAGTTAATATTGTTCCCTCAACACTAGACTCTAGATCCACATGAGTTTGAGTTTCCATGCCCAAGAATCAGCTACACTGTTCCCCTTTTTGGGCATATATAATACCTAAAAATCAAATGAATTCACATAATCAACCAATATTCAATACCATATTTCAAAACATCAGGGGTAGAAGATATACATTAACCTATTCTGATCTGTATACATAGTCTAATTCTCACCAAAAAGGTAATGCTTCCAACACATCGATGATAAACCACTACAACCAACATGAGGTTGTGCATAGAGTAGTTCCATTTATGTATCCTCTTCTACTGAGGCCCATTCACCACAACATGATCTCCATAAATCAACACAACTCCACTTACAATCCCAAAAGAATCACAATAAATCATGTACTCCTCACCTAACATGGGTAGGATCAAAATTGTTGGTGAGGTCATGCACATCATAATATCCTAGAAGGTATTCTTGCATTTTTATAACTATTTTAACATTACACCCATTTTGGTAAAGCCTGAAAGTGGAATTACCCAATGGGAAGAGTCCTAAATTAACCTTAAATAATATTCATATACCCCAAAAATCTATGGATATTGAACACATTCTCGAGCTACTCCCATGAAAACACTTCCTGAAAATTCTATATATCTACTAACACATCATTCTCTAAAATGGTGTGAAAAAGGAAGTGTTCCTAATAAATCAAAAATTGACACAAGGCTTTTTAAATTGTTGATGCACTATTAGTGTACTCAAGATGATTTCAAGGTGTTGAGAATGCTTTTAATAATTCTTGGAGAACAATAATATTTCATCGACATATACTACAAAAAACATATCCCAGTATAGATAGAAGACATTGTTCATGAAATCCATAAATAGTCCAGTTGAATTATTCAACCTAAATGACATTATATATAATTCATATAGGTTATACCAACATATGAAAGCAGTACTTATTATATCAAAATTCTGAACTATCAATTGATGATAAGAAAATATCTTGTCAATCATTGATAATACATGTGCTCTTCTCGTCTGTTAAAAAATGGCATCAATATAGAGGAGAAGATACCAATTAATTATAGTCATCTAGTTCAACATCTGCTAATAAAAACATATGCACAAACTACTATCATCCAGCAAAGAAAATAGAACCAGTGAACCCCATGGTGGTGTACTCAGATGGACAAGTCCATTATCCTTCATGTCCTCAAGCTGAGTCTTGAGCCCTTCAAGAACTGTAGGTTCCATTCTCTATGGTGTAGTTGAAACGGGATAAGGACCATGCATGATCTTATTGGTGAATTCTGAAAAACTATTAAGTGGTATCCCATAGAATTATTCATAATATAAATCCTAAAATCGATCTAATACAAGTAAAAATATATCATTATTTACACTTCTTTAATCTTGCAACAGACTAGAAACATAGGAAATGCACGATGTCAATTGCTAAGAAAATGGACATGCTCTTCCCACAAAGATATCCCACTCTCCATGATTATAATTTTTGTCACCCTTAGGAGTAATAAAGGACACTCTCATATGGTGACAATCATTATTGTCTCTGGTCGCTACTAACAAATCCATACCCATAATTAATACTAATCCTAACAAGTCTTATATATATTGATCCCAACGATAATGATACTTGCCAACTAGGAGATGACAAGCCTTGAATAAACATATGTATTAAGATATAATTCCCAATGGTGTATCTATTATCAATACCCTACCCATGAAATCCACAACCAGGTTCAAACCATTAACATGTTTTGCAGATATAAAGGAATGAGATGAAGTAGAATGAGGTAAGGAACTATATAATATAAAAGAAACAAGATTAGTACCTCTCACTATGAATAGTCCATCCTTCTTTTCCACAGGTGTAGTTTTCACTACATAATATTGTCCTAAACCTATTCCCAATGATTAAATTTGAATCTCTTAAGATACATTTCCCTTCTAATAAGGGTTATCATTCCCCGAAGCTCCACATACATAACCTGTACCAACTCGACTAGTATAACTCTAGCTACCAGACTAATATGGTATGAAAGATCCCTTCCAACACTCGTATTCTGCCTTGTAACACCATCACTACCTGTCATGTCTCTCGGTCCTGTAGAATATCCATATATGTCCCATCTTAACACAATAATAACACTATACTATTGGTCGGGGGAACAATCCTGGGAAGTGTCCTGACATAGAACACTATGGAAAGATCACTCACGTAAGTTCCAAAGAAACCGATCCATTATTCTGTGCACCCCACATCCCACTACACAAGATAACACTATCATACTGACACTTCCAACTCTCATATGTCGTACCTCTGGATCATCCTGCTGGAACAACATGTCCTGCATTAGAAGCCTCCTCCTAGTTCCCATCCTCTAGGGCATACACACCTACCAACTCAATAAACATCATTAAAAAAACTAGTTTAACCAAGGACATAATCTCACATTTATGACCATCTTAATAATGACTCAAAAAAGATGTCTCGTCCCCTTACAATACTAGAGAATTGTGTTGCAAATCAGTAAAGAGCCCATCATAGTCCATCATAGAAATAGTCCCCTAAAAAAACCTTATAAACTCATCTTCTCTATACTTCCTGAGCATCTCAAGATTTATGTGTTCTAGGTTCTTCAACAAGAAATACCTCAATAATAATGCATCACCCTGCCGAGTCCATGCTTTAATATCCTGCCCTCACTTATTTGATCCTCATTAGATGTAAGAAGGCCACTTGACCCTCTACTCAGTATGAGTCTCTAAATGGTCAGGTTTCATATCAATGGACTCAACCCTGAACTCAGCTATCTCATGTCCACTGACATTAGTAAAAGACAAAGTGTACTCAAACTATACTCCTTCATCAGATCAAATACAATCTTCACAACCCGCCCTCTATCCCTTACATTGAATTTTAGAAACTGAATATTGTTCTCTTGGAAATTCCCTCTACATTAATCACTCATCAAAATTAGTGCCTTGTGGCCGACTACTAGAGTAGAATATCAAACCGTAACCTCATGTATTTCTCTCATCAATAATATTCATAGAGGCATTTCTCTATAAATCAAAACATGCCTCACAAGAATAAATACAATTTTTTTTAATAAGTACATCTAACAAGACACATCAAATGACATCCAAAAACCCTGCCACACGGTCAAAAAACAATCATTATAACATGCCTTAAAATTTCTACACCAGATTCATTGTTCACAAATGGAAAATGTTTCTCAATATTCATGTTTCCCATTTATAAACCCAAGTATTCACATCTTACGTCATTTTAAAAATTTTAATTTCATATTATTCACCGTTTTCATTTCAATTTCACATGTAAGTAAAAGTATCAGAAATATTAATAACATTTCATAAAACGTGTGCCGACTATAATGAATTAATATTCAACTGTAAGCAAAAACAGAAAATAACTACGATCCCACCATGGGTACATGGGTTCTCCGCCTACATGCGGTAGCTACTCTCATGCACGAGATGATAACAAAGGAATGAATCCCCCTAATAATATATATTCCATTAGCAACTAGAAATAAAAACGAAATAAATGAAAACCTCCGTTGATACTACTTTGTAACATCTTCACTCGAATATCACAAACTGGTGCCCCAAACAAGTCCACTACATGACCAAAACTGCACCTCCCCATATTCTAGGGGATGACAACTAAAATAGAGTATCTAATATATATCCTGGTGAGACTATACCCTCTTTCTAGAGTAGAAAACTATAATAATATATATAAACAATAAAAAAAAATATCCATACACTAAAGGAATCAGTATCACATAATAACAATAATTGGTAAGACAATATCAAACTAAATCTGAAAATATTTCAGGAAAATGTACATGCCATTGGTCAAAAATGGAATAAATAATAAAACCAGTAAGGACTCCCCCATGTAGGTCCCAAATTTTTTTCATTCCCTCATCCTCACTCCATCCCAAGTCATTCCTACAACATGGGTGATTTTCCCTCATAATCTTCAGAAAACACAAAGTCTATTCATGTACCGATCATGTATCATGAGTGTAACAGCCCGAGATTTTATGAAAAATATTCTTTTTTATTTCACTAATGTCTTGTGTTGTATGCTACACCAAAAGGAGCTTGCACTACACGCATCCTTGACTTGCCTTGCATTACACGCAATCACGACCTTCCTCGATAGCGTGTGTAATACGCAATACTGAGTTTCACTAAACAACGATATGCTATTAAGATATTATTAAAACTAGCCGATATGAATAGTAATAACCACTTTTTGAAATTTTGTAATTTTTTTTTTCAAAATGGAATTCATTTTTGGATTCGTAATATCGAAATTAGCTTAGGGTAAAATTTTGGTACATTTCGGATAACTTTCATATTCTGATGAATAGTGAAAATTACTAAATTTTAATTCAAAAACAACTTTTTTAATCGAAATAATTAATAGTGATAAATTATTAATTTGAGTGGTTTTATAGTATATTTAGAATATATTTTTACAATTTAATACAATGTTGGTCATTGGATGTAATTTCACATTTAAACCAGACCTAATCAAGTGTCAATCTTTTGATAGATACTGTTTCTTAAAAACACGCTATTTGTTTTAACAGCAGGAATTATTATAAAATTAAATAATGCAATTTCTATGTTATGAATTTGGTAAAATAGACTTCATTTTTGAATTCGGAATATGAAATATAGCTTAGGATGAAATTTTGGCATTTTTCTGAAAACTTTCAATTTTTGATGAATAGTGAAACCACTAAGTGGTAGGTTAAAAACTGAATTTTGCATAAAACGTAATTTTACCGCTTCTGTGAATAGAATTTCGAAAATCCGACAGACACGGTTAATATCAAGGACTATAATGTGGTTCAATGAGATGAAAATAATTTTTTGGTGAATAGTAACTTTTTACTTTTTTTACCGCGGTTAATAGTAAATTGGGTAACTAAGGGTAAATATGATATTAATATTACACTAACACATGTTCTAATTCTATTGGACAAGTGTAATTCGACCAAAAACAAACTTAGGAATAAAATATGACCATTTAGGCCCACTTGGATTAGATTAGGACATTTATTATTAATTTATTTAAAGAAAGGTTAAAATAGTTAAAATCAAAGTTTAATAAGTAAATCATTTTTAATATGGGGTTATACATAAGATAAATTCGATTGTAAATATTCATTATAAAGCTAAAAATATTTCCTACATGATGGTATTTTATTTGTAATTTTTAGACATCAAATAATTTAATTTATTTATGACACAATGATAATGCAGTAATTATCTTATTAATGAAATATTGACATAATTGATGTTATAAACACAAAAATAAATCTAATTTGAGACTTTTTATGAATTCCACTAATTTTATAGGTTACTATGATATATTAATGTTGATTTAATTAACTTGGTTCGAACATTTAATTCTGTTATGACTCTCACAAAAATCATATATCAAATAGTGTCAAAATTGACACAATATAGTTTTTAAATCAAATATTATATTATTAATTGTTATTTTATTCCTAAAAATATAAGGTTCGGCCAAATGACTTAGATAAGGATATATATATTAATAATAAACAATTTGGGGTTCGTTTGGCATGTTATAGTAAGTGTATTAACCATATAGTGAAAGAAAACAAAAAGACACGGTAAAAGTTAAATTATTTAACTTAGAGTTAAATCTAATTGATAAGGTTTAAAATAAGATCCAAACATGTCTAAATTTGATTGGTTGATGATATTACAAGCCTATATCATCTAAGCTTCGAATATGAGTCATTTTTGGAGGTTTTTAAGTGGGGTTAGATTTATTATAAATTAATATTTTTAAGAATTCCTAAGGTGCCCCTCTCCTCCCTTATAAAAGGACACCTCCTCCCCCTCCTCCTCACACCAATTTGAGCACTCAAGCTCGGCCAACCCCTGCCAAAATCTCTTCTCCACTTCCCTAGCAACATCCTAGAAGTTCTGGTCTTCCTCAAAGACCAATTTTAGTGCCCTAAGAGGACGTCTCAAAGAGGCGCTTCAAAGAAGAGGTAATTACCGTTACCAATTCTTTCATCTTTATTTCTTCTTCCACTTCTTCTTGTTAAGTTGTTTCATTATGAAGTAATAACATCAGTATCACTCATATACTGATATGTTATTATAAGTATGAAACAACCCTATTTCACCATCTATCCATCCTACGGAAAAAGAAATCACCGCGCGTGCGTACGTACGGAATACCGTCTCCACGCCGTGGTGTAATCTATTTTCCACCACCACCTTACATGGATGGGTATAATGGTGTAAAGAATAACTATACATAGTTATTACAACATCATATTGATTCTGATATATTGTATAATCCACTCCAATTCCGTTCAATATTTATGGAAATGATATCATCGCTCGTGCGTACGTACGGACTACCGTCTCCACAACGCGATGAGATTCATTCTCCATGTTAACAATTTAAGAATGATTATAAAGTATATATAAGAAATAATAATGAAATATATGACATTATAAAGCTACTGGATTTATTTATATATATATATATATGTATGTCATCTACTCAATTCCATTTCAAGACAATAAGGAAAGTAAAACAGCGTTCATGCGTACGTACGGACTACCGTCTCCATGAACGGTGTTTTTCATTTCATTTATCTATCTATTATATATATATATATACTGAATATATATGATATATAAATCATGTTTTATATTCTGGAAGTAAGTAAATCATGATATAAGTAATAATGATGTCAAGAACAACAAGTCAAAACACCTACGATAAATGAAACGATTTTACCCAAAACGCTTCTTTAACATGGAATTTACAAAAGAACGGGTAATATAATGTCATAAGTGAACCATATATGATATCATAACAATGAATATGATTCTGTAATAAGTCAATGACATTATTTAAATCATTATACAAGAGGTTCGGACACATACGAATCAAATCGGACCTAAGGTAAGGGAAATATCACAATCTCATTTTTATCCGAGATTGTTTATTCGTAAGTATTTACTGGGGTGTATTTTATCATCCACATCCATGTTTCATAAATATGTAATATTATTTCCATCCACCTACAATTGTTTAAACCCATTTTTACCCTTCGGTGAGTTTTTAGTAAAAGAAATGATAGAAATCTTTTGTCGTTTTTCATACGAGGTACTTTTTGACTTTTCCGACAAAAGTACGAAGATTGTTTTTTTAAACTTATACGGCATGAACGGATTTTTACGGTTTTATAAAGCCTTATTTTCATGAACCTTCCTCCAAAATATTTCATGACTATTTTCAATAAAATCTCTTTCTTTTAAAATTGCATGATGTTTTGTGAAAAAGGAATTGATTTTGAAGAAGAAAGGATATTTTCCTCTATAATTCATTTCAAGTGTTTTATCAAAATTATTTTCCATCCAAGATAATAAAGGGTTCTGTTTCTATCCATATGTTTACATTGATTTGACTATGTTGCGATGGAATTATGTTTATGAATTCCTTTATCTTATATGAATGGTTTTATGATGTCATGTTGTTTAAGAATCCCATTTTTATTACATGGGTTATGCTATGATGTATGGTTTATGATTTTGTGGCACACATAAGAAAGGATTCATTATAAGATGGGTGGGACCTATATCTCCCTCCAATGCATTGGGTAAAGATTTTATATCTCATGAGATAGACAGGGCTGGAACGGTAGATTATACTGGTTCAGTGAAACAGGACTGAAACGAGGGTTACTCGATTCAGAAAGGGACTTTGTCCACTAAGATAGTCTTGGCAATGAGTCATGACTAACAAGAAATGATTTTCCATGATTATGTGTGCATGCCACAAAGTTTCAAGTTTCATTTTATGATTATGGTGATCTCATTTTCACTTCTATGATTTATCCCATGTTAAGATATTATGATCTCTTTTGCAGGTTATGATTTTCAAAAAGATATGATATGATTTTTATTTCTTTTGTATACCCTTACTGAGCATTTGAGCTCACCCTTTTATGTTTTCTTTTCCCCAGGATATAAAGAAAGGTTTTAGGTAAAAAAAATGGAAGATCTTTACGGGAGATATTGAAGATCTTTCACCAGGATTAGAAGATTATGTTCCGAGTTTCCAAAGACACTAAACTATTACGATCCTTGTGTGTGTGTTTTTGTTATGTACTAAGTATTCCGCAAATGTAATGTAATGTCCATGTACGTCAAGCTTCGGGTCTCTACAGTTGGTATCAGAGGAAAGGTTTAGTCAACCTTTGGAAACTAGGATGCGAAAACGTTAGTG
Organism: Viscum album; assembly: GCA_963277665.1. NCBI lineage: Eukaryota > Viridiplantae > Streptophyta > Magnoliopsida > Santalales > Viscaceae > Viscum > Viscum album. Next base: position 2,128,935,074 of record OY728152.1, on the reverse strand, counting down.
AGATCCCTAGAGATATTTCTAAGGTATGTCTAGGGATGTCCCTAAGGAAAAGTATACGTATAGGATATAGTCCTAGAACTATGGTAATGATATTAGATTAAACCTAAGATGTTAGATAATGAAGTTACTCCCCCTTTATTATGATTTTTGCCTCTAACACTATTTTTTTTTGGGGTTTTAGAAAATCGTTGGAAACAGGATGATTCACGATAATGGAGGATATGGTGGACAATGGAATGATATTCTTCATAATGAAATGGGATTTGGATGTCCAAACATCATTATTATGCCGAATCAGCAATCTCAAAATATGATCAATAAAGTAAAATTTGGTAAGTTTCCTGACTCGGCTAATAAGAGAAAGATGAAGTTTCATGATGATCATAGAGGAAAGAAAGTTCAATTCCCCCTATGTAAATCATGTGGGAAGTGGCATCAAGGAGAATGTTTCAAAGGAACTGGAAGATGCTTTGGGTGTGGAAAAGAAGGACACAAAGCAAGTAAGTGCAAAGGAAAAGGTTCAGTTAACATCATGGATGAGGATAATGGTATTGCTACGACATCAATAATGGTTAAATGCTTTAAATGTGGAATGTACGGGCATTATGCAAACCAATGCCCTAAGGGAAAGTCTCATGAAGATAATCAGTATGGTTGTATGGGAAGTATTTATGTTGATGATGATGAAGAGACTACAAATGATATGTGAGATGAAAGAATTGTTGAAGCTCGGTCAATGGTTTAAGAATGTAGTGGAATGATTACATGTTTATCATGTGTAATGTTGTATAAGAAATCTCATGGTACTATGGAATAAAGAGACATCTAAGGATTGTTACACTGTTGTCTTTCCTTGAGTTTTGAAAGTGTATGATGAATGGTACCAGTGACCATGAAAGGTTATTCAGATACATTTGGAAAGTAGATGATAAGTGCATAATGAAAGGATAAGAATATAATGAGATGTTTGATTGTATTCATGAGCTCATGATTGATATAAGGACTAAGTGATATCATGGTTTGAGTATAAATAATTTTGAGGATTTTGGTATGTGTAAAGTGTTAACTTTTAACTACATTCAAGTTTTCACTAAGGTTCAATGGGTATTCAAGAGTATACATGATTAAGGACTTTGAATGTTTTGAATGTGACCAACAAAACATATCTTATGATATATGGGGATCAATGATGATATTAAATCTCTGGTAATTATTTTCACTATGTTATGAGAGTGGACTGCAGTATTATGGATAAGCCTAAAGATTGGAGTGGATTGTGTTGGACGTAAGTTAGTATTGTTTAAGGATAGGAATTTTTTTTTCGATATTATTGATGGGATGTTATAGTAATATAGTTTTGGAAAAAGGACAACCTGCAGGACGGGCGACAGCCCATCGCTTCGGACAAGGCTGTGGGAATCGAACCCACAACCGAAGTGCGACTGGCCTTTATCACCTACCACTGGCCTACAGGAAGTCCCCATTTAGTAGAAACTAGTTTTATTTTATTAAGCGGTATGATATATGAAGTATAAGTTCATTTTTGGAACCATATACGATTAATCTCACTATAAGATGGACTTATAACTTTTGCTAACCCTTTGTTTGAAATAGATGGAATGACCCATCCTTCTATCACATGATCTGCTAATGCTTCACGAATAACAAATTCAACTTCATTTCTTTATGATATGAAGTGGAAATTGTTCAATTCACGAACAACAATGAGATTGTAACAAAATCATGTAAGTATTTCTTTTAATTAATCAACTTTAGGGAAATGATCTTGAAGAACAAAAATGTTGTCCTAGTGCCCTTATATCTGATGAATCAAATGGTACCCTAGATCGTCACAAATCTATGGATTTGTGATTACTGGCTTTTCCATAGCCATGTTCTCTACCACTCTCCATCAGAACATGATGGATAGATTTCTCTTCCATATCCATATTTTCACCTATGTGGAAACCCAGTGATTAGTTTATTTGGGTAATCGTTACATTTCATACTTTAGTTTTTAAATCCAAGTTTTGGTACTCCTTTTTACGATGTGGGTTTCTATTAATGAAACTTTCGAATAGTAAACCATTTATAACCCCGACGAATTTCGAGGGCGAAATTCATTTTAAGGGGGGAAGAATGTAACAGCCCGAGATTTTATGAAAAATATTCTTTTTTATTTCACTAATGTCTTGTGTTGTATGCTACACCAATAGGAGCATGCACTACACGCATCCTTGACTTGCCTTGCATTACACGCAATCGCGACCTTCCTCGATAGCGTGTGTAATACGCAATACCGAGTTTCACTAAACAACGATATGCTATTAAGATATTATTAAAACTAGCCGATATGAATAGTAATAACCACTTTTTGAAATTTTGTAATTTTTTTTTCAAAATGGAATTCATTTTTGGATTCTTAATATCGAAATTAGCTTAGGGTGAAATTTTGGTACATTTCGGATAACTTTCATATTCTGATGAATAGTGAAAATTACTAAATTTTAATTCAAAAACAACTTTTTTAATCGAAATAATTAATAGTGATAAATTATTAATTTGAGTGGTTTTATAGTATATTTAGAATATATTTTTACAATTTAATACAATGTTGGTCATTGGATGTAATTTCACATTTAAACCAGACCTAATCAAGTGTCAATCTTTTGATAGATACTATTTCTTAAAAACACGCTATTTGTTTTAACAGCAGGATTTAATTATAAAATTAAATAATGCAATTTCTATGTTATGAATTTGGTAAAATAGACTTCATTTTTGAATTCGGAATATGAAATATAGCTTAGGATGAAATTTTGGCATTTTTCTGAAAACTTTCAATTTTTGATGAATAGTGAAACCACTAAGTGGTAGGTTAAAAACTGAATTTTGCATAAAACGTAATTTTACCGCTTCTGTGAATAGAATTTCGAAAATCCGACAGACACGGTTAATATCAAGGACTAAAATGTGGTTCAATGAGATGAAAATAATTTTTTGGTGAATAGTAACTTTTTACTTTTTTTATCGCGGTTAATAGTAAATTGGGTAACTAAGGGTAAATATGATATTAATATTACCCTAACACATGTCCTATTTCTATTGGACAAGTGTAATTCGACCAAAAACAAACTTAGGAATAAAATATGACCATTTAGGCCCACTTGGATTAGATTAGGACATTTATTATTAATTTATTTAAAGAAAGGTTAAAATAGTTAAAATCAAAGTTTAATAAGTAAATCATTTTTAATATGGGGTTATACAGAAGATAAATTCGATTGTAAATATTCATTAGAAAGATAAAAAGATTTCCTACATGATTGTATTTTATTTCTAATTTTTAGACATCAAATAATTTAATTTATTTATGACACAATGATGATGCAGTAATTATCTTATTAATGAAATATTGACATAATTGATGTTATAAACACCAAAATAAATGTAATTTGAGACTTTTTATGAATTCCACTAATTTTATAGGTTACTATGATATATTAATGTTGATTTAATTAACTTGGTTCGAACATTTAATTCTGTTATGACTCTCACAAAAATCATATATCAAATAGTGTCAAAATTGACACAAAATAGTTTTTAAATCAAATATTATATTATTAATTGTTATTTTATTCCTAAAAATCTAAGGTTCGGCCAAATGACTTAGATAAGGATATATATATTAATAATAAACAATTTGGGGTTCGTTTGGCATGTTATAGTAAGTGTATTAACCATATAGTGAAAGAAAATAAAAAGACACGGTAAAAGTTAAATTATTTAACTTAGAGTTAAATCTAATTGATAAGGTTTAAAATAAGATCCAAACATGTCTAAATTTGATTGGTTGATGAGATTACAACCCTATCTCATCTAATCTTCGAATATGAGTCATTTTTGGAGGTTTTTATGTGGGGTTAGATTTATTATAAATTAATATTTTTAAGAATTCCTAAGGTGCCCCTCTCCTCCCTTATAAAAGGACACCTCCTCCCCCTCCTCCTCACACCAATTTGAGCACTCAAGCTCGGCCAACCCCTGCCAAAATCTCTTCTCCACTTCCCTAGCAACATCCTAGAGGTTCTGGTCTCCCTCAAAGACCAATTTTAGTGCCCTAAGAGGAGGTCTCAAAGAGGCGCTTCAAAGAAGAGGTAATTACCGTTACCAATTCTTTCATCTTTATTTCTTCTTCCACTTCTTCTTATTAGGTTGTTTCATTATGAAGTAATAACATCAGTATCACTCATATACTGATATTTTATTATAAGTATGAAACAACCCTATTTCACCATCTATCCATCCTACGGAAAAAGAAATCACCGCGCGTGCGTACGTACGGAATACCGTCTCCACGCCGTGGTGTAATCTATTTTCCACCACCACCTTACATGGATGGGTATAATGGTGTAAAGAATAACTATAAATAGTTATTACAACATCATATTGATTCTGATATATTGTATAATCCACTCCAATTCCGTTCAATATTTATGGAAATGATATCATCGCTCGTGCGTACGTACGGACTACCGTCTCCACGACGCGATGAGATTCATTCTCCATGTTAACAATTTAAGAATGATTATAAAGTATATATAAGAAATAATAATGAAATATATGACATTATAAAGCTACTGGATTTATTTATATATATATATATATGTATTTCATCTACTCACTTCCATTTCAAGACAATAAGGAAAGTAAAACAGCGTTCATGCGTACGTACGGACTACCGTCTCCATGAACGGTGTTTTTCATTTCATTTATCTATCTATTATATATATATATATACTGAATATATATGATATATAAATCATGTTTTATATTCTGGAAGTAAGTAAATCATGATATAAGTAATAATGATGTCAAGAACAACAAGTCAAAACAGCTATGATAAATGAAACGATTTTACCTAAAACCCTTCTTTAACATGGAATTTACAAAAGAACGGGTAATATAATGTCATAAGTGAACCATATATGATATCATAACAATGAATATGATTCTATAATAAGTCAATGACATTATTTAAATCATTATACAGGAGGTTCGGACACATACGAATCAAATCGGACCTAAGGTAAGGGAAATATCACAATCTCATTTTTATCCGAGATTGTTTATTCGTAAGTATTTACTGGGGTGTATTTTATCATCCACATCCATGTTTCATAAATATGTAATATTATTTCTATCCACCTACAATTGTTTAAACCCATTTTTACCCTTCGATGAGTTTTTAGTAAAAGAAATGAAAGAAATCTTTTGTCGTTTTTCATACGAGGTACTTTTTGACTTTTCCGACAAAAGTACGAAGAATGTTTTTTTAAACTTATACGGCATGAACGGATTTTTACGGTTTTATAAAGCCTTATTTTCATGAACCTTCCTCCAAAATATTTCATGACTATTTTCAATAAAATCTCTTTCTTTTAAAATTGCATGATGTTTTGTGAAAAGGAATTGATTTTGAAGAAGAAAGGATATTTTCCTCTATAATTCATTTCAAGTGTTTTATCAAAATTATTTTCCATCCAAGATAATAAAGGGTTCTGTTTCTATCCATATGTTTACATTGATTTGACTATGTTGTGATGGAATTATGTTTATGAATTCCTTTATCTTATATGAATGGTTTTATGATGTCATGTTGTTTAAGAATCCCATTTTTATTACATGGGTTATGATATGATGTATGGTTTATGATTTTGTGGCACACATAAGAAAGGATTCATTATAAGATGGGTGGGACCTATATCTTCCTCCAATGCATTGGGTAAAGATTTTATATCTCATGAGATAGACAGGGCTGGAACGGTAGGTTATACTGGTTCAGTGAAACAGGACTGAAACGAGGGTTACTCGATTCAGAAAGGGACTTTGTCCACTAAGATAGTCTTGGCAATGAGTCATGACTAACAAGAAATGATTTTCCATGATTATGTGTGCATGCCACAAAGTTTCAAGTTTCATGTTATGATTATGGTGATCTCATTTTCACTTCTATGATTTATCCCATGTTAAGATATTATGAGCTCTTTTGCAGGTTATGATTTTCAAAAAGATATGATATGATTTTTATTTCTTTTGTATACCCTTACTGAGCATTTGAGCTCACCCTTTTATGTTTTCTTTTCCCCAGGATATAAAGAAAGGTTTTAGGTAAAAAAAATGGAAGATCTTTATGGGAGATATTGAAGATCTTTCACCAGGATTAGAAGATTATGTTCCGAGTTTCCAAAGACACTAAACTATTACGATCCTTGTGTGTGTGTTTTTGTTATGTACTAAGTATTCCGCAAATTTAATGTAATGTCCATGTACGTCAAGCTTCGGGTCTCTACAATGAGTAGGGTGTGAGTACATCTCAGTAGGCCACCACCAATGGAATCTAAAAAAATATCTCGTCAATAGAATGTGTAGGCATTTTTATAAAGAAATAATTAAAATGCATAAGTAAACAGTAATAACATATTCAATTAATAATTATTTAACCTCATAAACCACAGGGTTCCCAATGACACTCATACCTAAATCCTTACTTTGGATAATGAAATATCTCAATTTATTTTTTAGGGATATAAATTCACATCATTCTATTATTTCCATTATTTAATTTATACTTTAATTCTCAGGTTACCCTTCATTACTCACATATGCTAATGAACATGTTAACATTTTTTTATTCTCAATGAAATGACCATTCTACCATTCATAACATAAACATTAGCATGAACGTGTTCCCATTAGTTATTTTACAACTAAATAACCATGAAACAATTAAAACCATACTCATTATAATGAACATGTTCCAAATATTTATTTTTTATCTAAATTACCATGTTACTGTTCAAACCTTACATATAAAAAGTACAATGTTCTAATTGTTTAAATGACAAATAACTGACCACGTTACCATTCCTGGAACACAAATAATTACACAATTAATTATCCCAAATAATTACATTACTAATTAAACAATTTTTTAAACATTAAATTTTAATTATTTAACTCAACAATTAACTAATAATATTAATAACATTAATTAATTGAAAATTTGTATAATCACATAAATTTTTATGGTAAATTAATGAATTAAATAGTCACACATATTTCATTACCAAATTAAACAATTATTTTATGAAATTAATCCCTTTAATTAATTCCTAAATTAACTATGTACCTTAATCCTATTAATTAATTCATCACTTAATTAATCAATATTCAAAAAATATAAATACGGTAGTTGATTCCAAAATTTTTACCTATTCTTAAAGTTTCAATATATCATAATTATGACATTAAATTATTTTCTAAAATCTACAAACTCAATTCCCTATAATTAGTTAAATAATTAATTATCTCAATCTATAATACCCAGAATCCCTAATTTCACATCTCCTCAATAAATTAATTCACCAAATTAATTATTTCAATAAACAACAAAATTTATTATTATCTAATATAAATTATATAGTTACATACATATAATTTAAATAAAGGCAGTATTATATTATTTATATACCACATACATTAATTATTTGAGGACCGATCACCTAAAAGAAATCCCTAAAACTTGATTATTGTTATAGCATAGAATGACATCCGAATATAAAACCCCAAATAAAGGTGAATAAATCATTATCATAAAAATATACTTCTTGATTCACTATTGTAGATATATATACACTAAAAAAAAGAATCCATTCCTTTAGTAAGGGTGATAATAAAGAAATTATAATGGGAAAAAAGACGGGATGATATCCTCTAATCTGGAAGAGTGAAGATCTTTGTTCCTGGATTTAATTACCAAGAACAGATATCAGGAAGGCACTGAATCTATATGAATGGATCTGAAATTTTGAAATACTATCTACAGTAAAATTTTTGTTGAATAGGGTGAGATTCTAGGGTTTGAGAGATTTAAAATCTAATTTTCATGTGAATTAAGAAGTCATTCACATCTAGCTGGGCAGGGGCACACAGTTTCCACTAACCATTCACCAAATCAGGACCCTCTATTATTAGGATTCATATTCTCAGATTATTGGTGGAATGATTTTACAAATTTTGTTCCAACAGTGAAAATATCTACTCTCTAAGGGTGCTCGGTATGTTGGAATAAGACATGTGGTTTGGGAATATCGTGTACCATCCTTTCTAATCCCTCATCCCTTCCAATTTTCTCAAATTTTCAGTGAAACAACCCCCAATGTAAAACCCAAACAAGTTGTACTCAACCCAAGGAGATATGAGTAACCATAAATGATCCTAATATGTCTCTAGAATAGGCAGATGTTTTACAACATCAATGCCTCAAATAGAAAGAGCTTGCTTCTTATGCAAATCGATGCTTAAACGAAGTTCCAAAAAAGAAAAAAAGTTCATAAAAAATCATAGGAAACATGGAATAACCAATAAAATTATTATTTATTATTGTTATCATGTTTATTAATATTAACATATACTCCACTATAGGTTTTTGGATATCTTATTAGATTCTAGTTTTAAACACTCCTATATATATATGATGTTTTTAAATTGAATCTAGTCCCAACCCTAATGATTGGATTATTAATGAATCCTGTATAATTTTTTTTAAATCATATCATATTAATTACTTTTGGTAATTTTTCTCATCAACATTATATTATTAGTCATTTAAGAGGATTTTGATTGGAATTTGGATGTTAATCATCTCTCATTAAAATGATCCAATATTAATTGTTAAAAAAATAAAGTCCTATTAAATATAATAAACTAACATAAGATAATTTATTTGTGCCTGTATAGTTTTGAACATCTTATAGATATTTCATCGATTATATGACTCTTAATACAAAAATATAACACAAATATCTTAGTCATACCCAAGTTAGTGTGGTATATATTTCATTAGAAATCATTACTTGAGTCATCTGCATATTATGAATATTATCATCATTGATAAAAATTAAATTTAACTCGTGAAAATATATTTATGGGGTTAGAATTTAATTCGTATTAATATTATTTTACTTTATCTTTTAATCAAATTTTATTTTCAATATATTTCTCCACATACAACATAAAACTGAAACGACGTTGTGGAAAATTTTTATGATAAAATTATAAATTGTAATATGTGATCATTAAAATGTATATGTTATGTTGATGGATTGAAATAATGGTTACTATAATTTTTTATTAATGTATAAGTAAAATATAAATTTTAGTTTTTATTCCAATTTATTGATAAATTTATTTTATTGTAGCTAAATAGCTAATATGATAATTTTATGGATAAAAACAAATTTCCAAACAAAATATTTTTCTGAAATATTCATTATATTTTAAGAAGTAAAATATATTATTTTTAAATAGTGAAAAAATATATTTTTTGATGTGACTAATTTATTTACACTATGTTATGTACTTTTGGCATGAAATAAAAATTATATTTAATAAATTTATTTAATAATAGAAAACATTGTTTCACTACGATTTATATTTCCCTTAAAAAATTAAATTCATGAGGAGTATAATTTTAATATAAAAAATGAATGTAATTATTGTATTGAACATAAAAAAATTATCCAAACATTAATTATTATGTTTTTTCTGAAAATATTTATGTTTAATTCGATTGGAATAAAAACCATTTTTACAAATACTCTTACGCTTCCAACATCAGAACGATATAATATAGAAATTAAATGAGTGAAAGACATTTATTTAGATTATATATATTTTACACATTAAAATTAACATTTATCACTATTAAATTTAATATTGAGACATATATATTATATTTTTAAACATAAGTAATATTTTCTCATAAAGATAATTTAGGCATTATAAATGTATTATTTTAAAATACATTTTTACTTTTTTTGAATTGTAATATAATGAAATGGATTTTATATTTATAATTACAATATCCATATTAAATATAAATATTAATTTATTTATTTATACGAAATTTTACTAACTGTAAAAATAATTATCATGGTAAAATTAGTTTCGATTAAATTTAAATCTACGGAGAAGATTCCTCAAAATTACTCATAAATATCTATCAAATGATTTTTTTGAGGGGTCTATTATGTGAAATCCTCCACGATAACCATTTTTTCTAAATTAGGATTAAATTTCTAGGTAAAAGGAAATTACAAACATATTAACTAATTTGAAGTTATTAAAATTCCACTCTGATAACTTCAAAAGGAATCTCACTTCCTCCCACATGAATCTACTTTTTCCCTTATAATTATTATATAACCCCAATCCATATTTTTTTCCAGGAATAAAATTTCATGTTCATAAGATTATCGGAATAAAAAATTAGAATAATTCTTTTATTTTATTGTATCATTCACGAGAAAATGATTCTCTCATCTTAACCATTATCTACTATCTAACATTATTTTCTATATATTTCTCATCTTCACTATTAAAAACATATTCAATCAATATTATTAGAATTAATTTATCATTATCTGTATAATAAATGTTATTATATATATGGTAAAATCATTTTTTACATTTCCCACTTTTCCATAGAAGATTGAAATTATCTTTAATACATATGTATATAAACTTCCTCCATTAATTATGTCATTTAATTTTCATAATTGTGAAAAAAAATATCTAGTAAAAATAGGGTATTTTTTGAATTAATGTTATATTAATAATATATTATAAAATATAAATCAATTTATTTCTTATTTCTTTCTATTCAAATTGAAAACATCGTATGTTTGTATGTGTGGAAAACCACATCTATACAGCATTATAGTCCATTTTTCAACACATGCATACATGAATGGTTTTGAAAAAATATTACATATATAAATATGTATAAACTAATTCATATATATCATGAATTTAATTCTATAAGTATTAAATAGATATTTACTGTCATTATGTAGTGGTTTTCGGTAATCAATTGATTAACTAAATAAATCATCATGAATATCATTCTGTCAATTTTTTTTATAGTTAAAATAAAATGAACTTGGGGATTTATCAATTATTAAAACACAATTAGTTTTATTCATTTTAAAGTCCAAAACTGATTGATAAGTAATTAAAAAATTAGGTCAACTTTTCTATTAGAAAAAATTGCCGGAAAATAGTATTTAAAACTTCGGTTAATGAAAATAAGAGATAAAAAACAATTTATATAAAATTAATTGAAAAAATGATGAAAATAAGAGTTATATAGAATAATAAATTTCTAAAATGATCTATTAATATAATTATATTTTTTTAAAATAAATTTAAAATATTTTAGTGGAAGCTAATAATTTTTGTATTTGGTTTTTATTCTCACATTTATTTTGTTGAAACACATTCCATATTCACAAATGATTTATAATTTTTTGTTTATTTACTACCATATGTTTTTATTCATCTTAATTGTTTTTAAATCTACAAAATATGAAAATTCATTATATGGTATCTTTTTCATGGCCTATGTATTCAACTGTTACAAAAGTCATATAGGTTTTACTAACTCTACATTAATTCATTGGGTATTGATCGTTCTTCTTGATCATAAAAATTATAAATTGGGTACATTAAACATTATTATTGAATTATATATTTATTATACTATCCATTCAATGGATAACTATATCATTATCATGATGTCCTTTCAGAAAAAATTTTAAATCAGTTTTTTCTATTGGAGTATCTCTTTCCTCCTAAAAATACAATGTTTTTAGAATAATACCCTCCCAATTTAATAAAGTTTTAAACTCCCTATCATAGTTTATTATTTTCAATAAAATCGTGATTTCATATTTTGAATCCAAAATATGTATTATGTCATGGCAATTTATTATTTCTCTTTACCCTATTTTAAATAATAATGTATTGACAATCATTTTACGATGTGGGATTAAATAACAGTATTTTATAAATATTATAGAAGTATTTTCCTTTAATAGTTATATATTTTATATTCCTCTTTAAATTTCCCCTACAAAACCAATATTCATTTTCATGGCCCAAATATTCAATATTCTTATAAAACGTAAAAATTTAAAAATATTCCCTTCACATTTTTCAAAATATATTTCTAATTGAAATATAGATTCTTTTTTTATAAACAAAGTAAAAACTCTATCTAAAAATTCAGGTCAATTAAATATTGTTATAATCTTCAAAAATAAATATTTTATTTTTTAAAATGTATAATTGATTATGATTGATATTTGAGTGATATGTTTCTTAATAAGACATTTAGGTTTTTGTGTACTCTCAATGAAATATTTCTGAAAGGAACATTTATTTATTTATTTTTTCAAAATAATTTTTTATTAAATGATAAATATTAAGATCTATTTTCATGATGATCATATTTTTTTCAAATATAAAAAAATCAAGTGTTTATAAATAATTTTAATAAAAGATATTTCCTCATTTTTACAAAGGTGTTTGTCCAATAATATAATGTGGTTCTTTTTTATATATCTCACTATAATTTTTAATTATTTATGTTATACTTGAATACATTTTTTTGATACTATACACCATGATTGTCTATATGTCTTATAATCATGGTTTTTATGTATTTTTTCACGAAACTAATTTATTTCCCATGTGTTTATTAATCTATATTGAAATTATGCATGTTTTTTTTGAACTTTTAGAACACATATGATGAGTTTATTATTAGATAATGGGTTGGGTATATTAAAGACCTAAAATTCATTGACTATGATATTATATCTTATAAGATATTTATGGGATAGAGTTAAGTGAATTCCAAGCATACTATGTTATGGGATAGGGGTGTTGATTCAAACACAAAACATTATGGGAAATAGGGATATGAATTCTTGTCAGATTATATCATGGGAGATAAAGAAATCAATTCCTGATAAATTATTTTATTGTAGATCTGGATGATAATTCCTAATGCAATATGTCATGGGAGTGGGGGAAGTTAATTGCATACCCTTTTTTCTGATTTTTATGATTAATTTTGTTCCATATTTATATTGCTTCCAATGATCTCATGTTATGAACACAGAATTCATATGTTCTACTAACAATCTTGTGAATTTATTTATAATTCATTGTCCATTTTTATTTGGGATTGATTTCCAAAAATTTTCTTTTTATAATTGAGAATGCACTAATAGCCACATTCATATCATAGGTTAAATTATGATCATCAATATTGATATCTTATAATTCCCCATTCTATGTGTCTATGTTTATCCCATTGTTATTTTTCCATTACCAAGTTTACAATTATGAGACTAAACAATTAAATCTCTACATGGGAGTATAGTATAATGATATCATGGAGAAACATTCTAAATAATGTAATTGATACTCATATTCATAAAAGATACTAACCTATTTTCGCACATTTATGAGATTATTTGTTATATATATCTATTAGATTATTAAAACAATGTAACAAAGAAAAATATTTTTCTTGTATTATCAATTTTTTTATCAATTCCTATGAATAAATAATGGGTTTAGCCCCAAAACATTGAGTACATATATGGGAAGTCTAACAATGTGTGACACTATGTCGGGAGAGGTTTAAATAAAAATGATCCATCCAATTATAGGATCATAAATCTACCTATTGACGGTCTAATTTAGCATGGGAAGCATAATTATAAATGATAAAAACCATTGAATAAATATATTTAATGATCGTAAATCAAATAAGGGTTCGAGTGGATAGAAGTGCATGTTGTGAAACATGGGATTCTATATAAGACCCCTTGACCAAGAAATGTATACAAAGATGTGTGGTGGTGTAATACATGAAATAAATTTTTATTAAAAAATTGAATAACATTTTGACTTTATAGATTGAATTAAACCCTTTTATTGTAATAAATGATTTTGTTTTGGTTCATCAATATGAATCATTTTCATTAAATATCACTCATGAATCAAGATGTTTTTTCAAAAGATTACATTATCATACAAGGGTGTTGAATCTGGATCCTATTATTGATAAAATATTATATTATAATAAATTGATTTATTATAGATGGAAATTATGGAAGCTATTATTAAATTAATAATGGTCTTACTTGGGGATATCTTTATTACTTGAGTCACCTCAATAAATTTTTGATTTTTTACCAAAGGGAATGAATTCCTATGATTATGTGGAATTTTTAGGGATAGAATTATTTAATTTTCTATGATGATAATTATAATAATTTAATAAAAAATATGTCACAATAATAAAAACTATTTATAAGTGATTCCTCCTATACATGAACATCCTTGGTATGTTTATTATAATGACATAAATAAATTATATAAATATATTATGATAAGTTGATGATAATTTTTACTTTTAATATATGAAAGAAACTACTAATTGATAATATAGATACTATATATCATTAATGTATAATTTTTATTAATTTACAACAACCTTATACTTTATGATTTTTTATGTCTGGCTTATATAACATATGATGATGTTTTTGTGGAATTTAAATGATTTTGAAATGTTAAAATAATATCGATATTAATATTAGTGTTATGGTAAGATGGCGAATTTTAATAATCTTGTTAAATTTCAATAAGTATTCACTATATTTTTATAGTATAGTGATATATTAATCCAATTGGATGACCAGATATATCCTATTAATTATATTATAATTTAAATAAAATCAATAGATTGATAATTCATTTGGTGGAAATAATATATTTATCCCTACCATACATTATACATCTTATGTAATACAGTGTTTGATGGATGATAGTGGAGATGATATATTAGTTTCTACCAACATGCTCACCCACTAAATAGGGTTATATAGACACAATGAAATAATTTAATTTGTTATCTTAAATCCCAACCTTATGTCAGAGTCCAATGAAGATACTCCTGATTATTAAATTATATTGGCATCTATTATTATATATTCATTATTGAAAAATATAAACATAAGTATTCACACTTTTTCACTCCCATGGATATAAGATCAAGGTCGATGATGATGTAATATGTAGTAATAAACTTATCACCCACCACTCTATGATTAACGAAAATTAAACATTGAGGTGTTTGAAGGGAATAAAAAAATTCATATAGTTATTACTATAACATAATAAAATAGCACAACATGAGTGAATCATTTGAAATAAAAAATGTGGCTAGGTATTAGATAAATATCAATATTTTGTAATGTGCAATTTAATTTAAATAACTATCATAAGCTTGTGGGATGGTTTAGTTATAGCAGTTATTTCACATGGGTTTATTGATTATCTATACAACTATAGTGTTTGGACGGCTACCCCACTATAAATTTGTTTACCATAATAGATTAATGGGTTGAGGTACGAGGTTTCTTGTGGATTCTAGGAAGATATAGTTTTTTGAGTCCCTATTTTATGTAATAATTTATTTATATAGAGCTATACATGTGTATTTGGTGACTACTGTGGTAGAGAGTTAAATGTATCATTAAATGGAATAAAGCAGGGATGTTATTGAGACCAATAATGATGTTTGTTGGTATGACTATATTTATTTATAAATTATTAATTCAATATTTTAATCGATTTAATTAATTTATGGGAGACATATTACAACATAGTCTGAATATGCCGAGTTATATTACTCATCCATAAATGAAGACTTATTGGTGTTCCTATATTATATTGATGGAAAATGGCTCTATTCTAATTGGCTGATTGTTTCCACTAAGGAATGATGATATATATATAGTATTCAATTACTGACATTATTTCCCCGAGAAAACACACTTGTTTTTCCAACATTAGATTTTTTTTATCTCGTTACATATATTCATGAAAATAAAAATATAAATACAAATTTTTTCTATAATATATGTGAAATCATAAATTATTATATAATATATGAATTATTCCAATTAAATATATATGTATTTAATTATTCCATGGGGTTTGATGTTTCATGTAAGTTAGATACTAGTTTTCTTTATAGGTAATCGCTTCTATATTTTCGGTGGATTCCACAAAACCAATCATTATCCCATGAACTAATGGAGATGAGATTAAGGTGATAATTTATTTTCATAACAATATATTACATATTTTCATTAATTTTTTAGGTTGGATTATGGAGCAAGGAATATGTGTGGTTTGGTTGGGATAAAATAGAATTATATTTATCTAGTAACTCTTGCTTTTATGGGTAAAATAATGTATATCATGATGGATTAACATGGATAATGTATTCTAGTATTAGATCCCCATTAATTAATCAAAAATTATTAACCGTACAATTAGAATCCTTGGGTGTAATGGATTTAATATAGTATAATATAGATTCATTTCATTATTCTTTCTGTTTGATTAATCATATTGACTATTAGATAATTTTCATAGGGAAAATTATTAAGATTCCAATAAATACTTTTAAAATATGAAATATGATAGAGATTCAATGATTTTATAAAATAATTGTTACTAGTGAAAATAATATTGTTTCATTGAGATAGTGGGATGTGTTTCATGGGAATGTCTTGTCATCTTATACATTATTGGAAGTGGTATAGTGATATGTGTAATATCCTAAATTTTCTAATGATAATAAAAAACCACATTATATATATTTTTTTAATTGGTTTTTTGAAAATTTAATTAATCAAGGAAAATATTTTAATAAATATTTTAATACCTCAATATAAGGCTAAAATCCAATTTCCCACCCTAAATTAATCAATGGAATATTTATTTAGTTATGCACAGGGTTAATATGTGATTCAAAGGCTCATAAAGACTCAAATTATATGGAATAAAAATATTTATTTTATAATATTATGTGATATTTATTTATCAATATTAATATAATATCTCTCAAATAATGTGTTATATTATAAAGTATAGACCATCGTTAGGTCCGAGATGCATTGTTCGCTCTAGTTGGGGTATACCATTTGTGAGAATCTGATGTTTGGTTAGGTCACTCTATAGGATAATTTTTTTAATATTATTATTATATTAATTTTCAAAATAATTTAAAATATCCCAAATGGTGAGTCATATAAGAAATATGAGTCCACCATTATGTCTAGATGCAGGGTTTACCATAGGTGGGTATACAATTTTGGTTCATCCTGACTTTATCATAATCCCATGTGACAACACCATTTTTAAATAATATATAACTAATATATCTCATATATTGAAACTATTGTGAATTCTAAGTCCACTGTTATGTTTGTAATGTAGGGTATACCCTCAACAGGTTATGACTCTTAAATGCAATAGGTGTTTGGTCTGGTTTCCAATTAAATTAATTTACATTATATTTAAATTAAAAAACTTCATTTTTAAATTTATTTAATAAAAATTTGTTTTATGTTTCTAATCTTGTCCACATACAATATATGGTAACGATTAATTCTTAGAACCATCAAAATCTTGGATTGGAAGGTGTTTCGACCCAAAAAACATATCAACACATTAATAGGATGATATTAATAACTACATCAAACTTTTATAGGTAGATTGTGGATTATGTCTTGATTTTTTATTTTTAGAACATGTACACATTTTTTGGGGTTTTGAAGTATCCAAATTATCTGTTTTTCATTAGTGGGTGATTCTATTTTATCACGGTGACCATGAATCTCATTTCTCTAAGATCGACGAACACATTGGGTGATGTACTTTTTTCAATACTGGTGTATTTCATTCAATCATTTCATCCTAGTCCTTCATAAATATGTTTTTGTGGGTTTTAATATTTAATTAATTTCATTCCTTATTATTATATGAGTGTTGAAAATACAAGGTTTGAGATTTGTTTAATATTTAATTTATTTCTGTTATTTTTAATATTAAAATTTTATATTTTCTTTAAAAAAAAATTAACCAATAACATAAAAAAAGTAACATGGATTATTTAAAAAAATTGGCATGTATAATCTATTATTAATTGCAAACATATATAATGTTTGATATTAAATTGGAATTTTTTATTTTGGTAAATGAAGTCATTGAAAAATCAAACAAGATAAATGTGTGAAATAATTAAATTTATTTGGAAGGAATAATTTGTATAATTGTGGGATTTTAACATGAAAAAAAATTAAAATTATTTTTCAAATATTAATTTTGTGAAATTATCAAATAATAATTCTAATGAATTATCAAATGATAATATAACAAAAAAAATTAAAGGATGGTTGTAAATAATAATCCAGTAGTATTTATAATAAATTTTCATATGATATTTATATCATTATGAATTGATAAATTTTTAAAATGATTTATCAAATAATAATTATGTTAAATAATCAAATAATTTTTATGAGGAATTAAAAAATGAAAATTTCTCCAAACTATTGAAGGATAATTGTAAACAATTATCAAAATATAATTATAACTATTTATTATGGGATTATTATGGGACTATCGGTTGATAATTTATTAAAAGAAACTATCAATGTATAATATTTAAAATAATTAAATCATAATTTTAATAATTTATCAGTGTATAATTTTTCACAATTATTGAAAAATTAAATATTGAAGTGTCATGGGAAATTAATTAAAATTATCAATAGATAAATGAATCATTATCAATGGATAATTTTTATGAAATAGGAATAATATAAGTATTAGATGAAAATTTATGTGTAACAATAATGAAATAATTATAAATGAATAATCTATGTGAGATTATAAAAAAAATGTTCTTAAAAATAATTTTTTAGTACGCAGGAATTGGCCTATAATTATAATAAAAAAGTTATCTATGCGATAAAAAGTATTATTTCATGTAATAATAGTATTATTTTTGAATCAAATATATAGTTTTCTTAAGAAACACTTGTTGGACCTCAATTATCGATTTTTCATTAATAAGGACATGATTAGGTGTTCTTTAATTGACTATACCCACCTTTTTTCATTGATGAACTTTTTGGTAGGATGTTCCTTAACTTCTTGTTCTTTAATTTAAACACTTTTCGATGATGATTATTTTTTTGTCAGTTTTATTGATCATGATTGATTTTGAAGACATGTCAATATGTTTATATCTCAAATAATGTGTTTTGAATCTGTGAGTTCTATTAGTTTTTCATTTATCCATTTTTTACTATGATCAAATGTTGTTCTGTATGTTTTTATATAATCCTATTGATATACTATGCCTACATGTGTGACCACCCTTAATATGTGTTATAATGGCTAATTGGTTGTTCGAGGGATTCCATAATGGTGGATAATCATAACATATTAATCCCATATTGGGGGATAGTTCATGATTGTGATGTACCTGAGTAGATGGTGGAGGAATGATGTATCCATGGCATCATTTCGATGGTGTTCTTGAGGTAGCCATCATGTTCCATGTTCATTTCATTATATGATATCATGGTCTACATTAGTTCTAATTATTTAAAAATAGAGGATTCCAGTGAGATAGTCCTATTAAGGGATAAATGACACTAGGTATCACCTATACGACATAATGAGTATACCGTACAAGGGATATAATACTATTCCAAATCATCGAGTCATATTTCACCATAGAGATAAAATATGGATTACAAAGTGTTGTGGAATATTGGTTAGTGAACTGCTGCTCAATTTTGGAATATATGTTTATGTGATTCCAATATTTATTGGTATTATGGAATATACTTGTATACATGAACCCATCAGGTTAAGGATGCTTTGGTGGTGTCCAACATAGTCTTCTACCTAAACCATGCCTGAAAATTTTGATTCTAATTTAGATTTCTTGATAGAAACATAGAAGGGAAAGGGCCATGTGATGGAAGTCTGAGAATGCAGATCATATAGGGGGAGAGAAAAAAGGAAAACACCAGAGGACCCATCAGTTATATTATTTATCATATGTTTTATATGAAATTGATAGGATATCCACATTTGGTGTTTCTTTTATTTTCATTACATATATGTCATATACTTTCCACATTATTACCATGATTATTTATTATATTATAATTATCCACTATTTATCATTAGGTGTCATACTAAGATTATAGTATCCCCAATGATGGTGTTATACCCTCACTACTGGTTGACAACCTCTTGTTTCCGGGGATGCATGAATGAGGTGATGTGGTATTCCAGCTCGGAGCAAGTGGGTTTGTTCAGGATGTTACAAAATGGTATCAAATTATTAATAATTTATTACAATTTTAACATCTGGTCTTTTTTGGGACATTGTAGAGAATATATATGAAATTAGAACTATGTCATGGGAACTATGTTAGTTCATGGACTGCATTGCATATTGGACCTCTAGTTTTCCATTAAATGGGGAATTTATGGTTTGTTGTTGTTAGTTAGTTAAATTTACCTTGGGTGATGCATATGATATGTATATGTTATTTATGAGAATTTCGAGAGCATTTATGCATCCTTAATAAAAATGTAAGATATCATTCCACATGAACACATATTATTTTGTTTGATGTTTGTTCATTAATTAAATTCCATTATTTTTTCTATCACTATAGGATGGTTTCACCTTGTGTGATATATTTATTCCCTTCTTTTTTGGATATATTGTTATTATAAGTTATTAGTTGAATTTAGAATTCAATTTTTTTATTATAGATATATATGAAGACTATGAATAATATATAAAGAAGAAAACAAGGGTTAGTTCTAGGAGGAGTATACAGTTGAATATTTGCAGACTCCTAGGAAAACCATCTTTGATCTTATGGTATATTTAGGAGTTGTGATGTTCCTAACCCCTCTCCTATTGTAGAAGATTCCACTTCAAATACCTTTGGTGGGGCCACTAATTGGGAAGGCTACTGCAGAGAATTTCTTCACACTAACACTCAAGTTTCATGATCTGTTTCCTTATCAACTGCAATCAAATTTTTGTTGTTCACTACACCATGGATTTATAGCTTCAACATATTATTGACATCTGGGGAACCTGCGGACCATATGATGCGACATATTTGGCATATATCATAGAGAGTATCATCAACCTGGTTGAGACTCCCTCGTAAAGGATGGAGAATCTATAACACTTCGTGTTATAGGGTCCTTCTAGGCATTGGTGGGGAGTTATGGGGCAGTCTAGAAGATCTGTGGGTCTCACATGGGTGGCCTAAAATGACAGTTTTTAAAGACTTTTTCCTCGATATACTGATGATCAATTGATTACATGAGTTCATAGAACTTCATCTGAGTTCAATAATATCATAATCTTACACTGCATGATTTACCATGCTCCTCCTTTTCACACTAATTCTGGAAGATAATGATACCCATAAAGATTGGAGTATTGAAATTGTAATTTTACCCGACTACAGTTTCATGGTTTAGGGCTTCGACCTAGATTCATACCTAGAGGTTTTGAGGAAGTCCCGTACCATTTTTAGGGTTCTGGATGAATGGAAAATAGTTTTAATTTTCATTCCATTAATGAAAATGACATGTGGAACCCATCCACTACAACAATAATATTTTTTTACGATGGCTTTTTCGGCAGTTTACTAAACCGCCGCTAACTTTTTAATATATGATTTTACAGTGGTTTTTTATAAACAGAAGATAAAACATTTGTTTCCACCCCAAAACATTCCCCCACCCTGGTGACCCCCTTCTCTCCCTGACCCCTACAAGACCCCCCCCCCCTCCCGGAGACCCCTGAAACCCTCACTGCCTCACCACCTCAACCCTCGCCACCTCGCTGCCTCACCACCTCATCCATTTCAGAGGTAGATTATCAAATTGGTTATGAAAAATACAATATTTGACCTTAGGTTGTAT
This sequence comes from Viscum album, assembly GCA_963277665.1. NCBI lineage: Eukaryota > Viridiplantae > Streptophyta > Magnoliopsida > Santalales > Viscaceae > Viscum > Viscum album. The sequence continues at coordinate 2,128,913,315 of OY728152.1, read as the reverse complement.
TTTAATATTGCACAATTTTTACTTCCCATGATAATGCTAAATCCTTATTTGGATATATTTTAATGAACCATGAATTACTCATCCAATAATTTATAACCAGTATTTTTGGAATTTAGAGTAGCATAAAGAGAATGTATCCTTATAACATGATTTATGGTTTTATTGATATTTTTATACATATCTAAATTCAATAATATAATATTCATTATTTATTCATGTTTTTTGTTGTGATCATGTGAGACGTGGAATTATGTTTTATTGATAGTATAATTAATGTATCATATTCAATCATATTTTCCTTTTGTTTTGTTGAGTATTAGATTCATTATAACAGAATTATTTCTTAATACTGACTATAAAATAGATATATTGAGCTTGTTTTTACTTTTTTATATGAATAATGTTGACTAGTATAAATAATAATTCTACCTTGACCATTGATATTATTTTGATAAATACTGAGTATGTTAGAAAGGGTTTTTTTTATTGTATAACATTTGTGTTGGTATGTATTATAAAGATATTGATGAATGGGATGGAATGAAAATGAATTTAATTTTGTATACCCTATTCACGTATCCCCAAATTCAAGTGATGATTGTTCCTTGATTCTTGTAAACACCTTCCTCTTTCAAAAATACAGGGATATTCCCATGAACCAACCATTGTAAGTATTGAAATGATCTTTGTTTGATGGGAATGGCATCATGGATTCCTTGACCTGATGTCTCATATTCAAGTTAAGGATCAAAAAAAATTATGTTAGTTATAGACCCTCCCATTATATGGATTCATTGTTTATAATTGATTCTATTTTATGATGTTTTCCATTATTTGATGCCACCATGTTTTTATTGTTAACCCTTTGTAAATTCATTTTTATATAAATATATATAAATGTTTATATTGATATAAGGAACATATGTAAGTATATTCCATATAATATATAAACTATGTGGTTTATTACTGGGTATTATATGGTCACACCCATCATATACACTTAAGGGGACATTAAATTTCATGTTCTATTTTTTGGGTACCTATAGGTACAAGTACATGTTTGGATGAATTATTTTTTCTATGAATGGTTGATTTTTTTATGACTTGTTTTTCATTTAGTGTTGTAAATTTAGACGGAAGATTAATTTTTTTTCATTTAGCCTTAGGTGTTAGGAAATATTTTATACTATTGAGCTTTATATGATTTGTAAATATTTATCATATGGAATTCACTCTATTTGGATCATTTTAGTTTACTTGTATTTTAGTTTTATAATAAATTTGTGTAAACCAGATCCTTGTAGTCTTCTTAGAACCCTGATGCTATTCTCCAGCCTTTGGTGATCGAGAGGTGATAATGAGGTCATGTAGTGCCCAATCAAGGTACTATTTATTTATCTCGATCACCATCAATAGACCACGCATACTTTTTTTCATACATAATATCTTGAATCATGGAAGTGGTTTTTTCTACATGTACATTTATCTCTTATATCCCTTGGTTTATGATCCTTACCTTTTACTCCATATCAACCATTTATTGTAATTAATTATGGATTTTTAATTTAAATTGTTGATATAAAGTATTTAAATATTGACAGTCCAATTTTTTGTTATTTTCCCATTTAGAATAGTCTATCATGTTTCTCCATCCAAATTAGTTTGTATATAAGATTATATTGAGTAGAGTATGTTTCTAGATTAATTTTTTGAGACCATATAATAGATTCCATGTGAGAGATCTGTTTTGTATTTTCTTTTAACTTTTAAAATGAAAATGTTTATAGTATTCTCCCATTGATGTATGGAATTATCCAAACCACATAAATATTTATTTTCTATATGGTTTTATTTTTTTTCAAGGGTGTTAATAGAGTTTTTTTTGTAGTAATTTGGCGATATCACTTCCTAGTTCTAGTGCATAGACTAGGCGAAGGAAGATATCAGAAAAACCTCTATTCTATAGGATTATAGAGAATTCCACTATACAGGATGAGTTTCATTGTAAAGATTCATATCCATTGTATATCACATATTTTATGGATCATTCCACTCATATAATATGATGTTCTTTTTGGATCATTCAATTTTAATAAAATGGTTACTTTGACATAAAATTTTCCTTAGAACCCCATGATAATATAATTATCATCACTAGTGATGGATCAAAACATTTGGATCTGGTTTCAATATTATATAAATAATATATGGTTCAGTTATAGATATATAATTTTAATTGGGTGATTTGTCAAACATATGAAAAAAATTTCTATATATTTCTCCCTATGTAAATTCCTCAAGATCCACCTTTGACACATTCTTATCATCCCCACATCTATTTCCTGTCCTGCAAGATTCCACCATATGTATCCTTTATCACACATGCATATCATCAAAAATATAATATGCCTCTATTTTCTCAACCTCTTTATTACTTCTTTTTTATGTATCTATACATCCATGAAATCTTTGATCTACATTAGACACACTATAATGTGCCGATTAGGAATTTTATCTAGGTTGGTTTATGACAAATTGGTATCAAAGGCATTCATACAACTTATATGAAGTTTCTATATGGTTTGGGATTTCTTGGTAGACATGAGATAGTTTTTTTTTACTTAATTGGTATATTATGAGAAATTTCTTGGCTATTTGTTATCTTAAAGTGCATTAAGTTACCGTGGGTTGTTACAAAAAACTGTCTTTGAGGATTTATTTGATCTAATCCTATTCTTTTCCTTATCTTTATCATATTTACATCTTTTTTAAATATTATATATATATATATATCAATTTCCCTGTTTATTAATAGGTATTCACTTTATTTTATTTTTTAATATTGTGTAGACACATTTTCATATACATGGATAAAAGTTGGACCGCATTACAAAGGAACACACCATAATATGTTAATGGATTAGGGGTGTTTTTCGATTTTGTAATATTCAATTGATCTGTTGAAGGAATAATAAGATGTTCATGTCCTAAATGTAAATTTAGAATATGGATGAAGATAGATGATGTTTATGAACATTTAATATTGAAGAAATTTCCTGGTCAATATTTGTGTTGGATTTGGCATGGAGAATCAAAATTTGTAGAAATGATGACCACCAATGTCAATCCATAGAATGAGACTCCAACTTCTTCGAAAATGGGGAATAAAATGAAAAAAGTTTTAAATGTTGAATTTGGCACTACAAGACACCACCATCAACATCAATACATATCAGAACAACCAGATGAGGGTGCTACGAATAGCAACAAGACAAGGGATGTTTTAATACATTAGTACAACCAAATGAAGATTGTAACATATATGTGGACCATCCTCTTAGTTATTTAGAGACTAATGTGAGTGAAAACATCACTAAGGGAAATATGTTTCATGATTTAGTTGATGATGCAAATCAAGAGTTGTATAGTGGATGATTGAAATATTCAAAACATTCTTTTTTTTTCTGTAGTTGTACCATATCAAATGTCAATGTGGCCTAACAAATAATTAAATGTCCATGATATTATAATTGTTGCATGATTGAGTTCCTGAATAAAATATCATTGAGCATCATTATGATATGAAAAAAAGTGGTTAAAAGGCTTGGTTTGAATAATAAAAAAATACATTCATTTCCTAATGTTTGTCTACTTTATTGGTGAGAGGATTCAAGTAGACTAGATTGCAAAAAAGGTTATTCTTCTTGATGGCAGTCAATGGGTGATGTATGAAGTTTAAATAGAAATCCTTCCATGAAGAAGAAGAATAAAACGAACACACCTACAAAGATTTTTCATTACATTCCATTAAATCCTTGATTGAAAATATTTTTCATGTCATTTAAAATAGTCAAACACATGAAGTGGAATTATGTAGATAACAAAAATAAGGGGTTAATACGACATCAATGTGAATTCCTAGTTATGGAATAAATTTGATTCATTACATCCAGATTTCATATATGTTCCTAGGAATGTTAGATTGGGATTGGATGCCGATGGACTCAACCCATTTGGGACTTTGAGTACCAGCTATAGCATTTGGATAGTTGTTTGGATCCCTTATAATATGTCTCTATGTATGATCATGAAACAAATGTCATTTATCATTTCGATGATTATTACTAGAAAACAAATGCTTTTAAATGATATTGATGTACACTTTCAGCCTCTAATTGAAGAATTACTAGATTTATGGAGCAAAGGTGTTGATACATTTGATGTTCTTCTAATATAATTATCAAAATTCATGCAGCTTTAATGTGGACCATTTGTGACATCCCAGGGCTTGGGGATTTATCTGTTTGGATCAAAAACCCGAGTTTGTCTTGTCCTGTTAATAACATTGATTTTAATCACAATAATATACCTCACAGTATAAAATGGTTCTCTTTTTCCATCGAATATTTCTCAATGCATCTCATATATTTATACTGAAAATATCAATATTTAATGGTTTCATTGATCGTAGACCACCTCTAAAGTTGTTAACTGGTTATAAAATATTGAAACAACTTGAAAACGTTGAAATGGGATTCAGTAACGTATATAATTTGAATAATAGTGTGAAACTAGTTTTAAGTGAATCATTAAGTGATATTAGAACACAACATTATAAGAAAAAAAGAATATTCCTCAAACTTCCTTATTGGGAATTTAATTTGTTGTGGGACAATATTGATTTGATGCATATTGAGAATAATTTCTAGGAAAACTTGATCTTCTCATTGCTTAATGAGAATGGAATGTTGAAGGATCATCTCAATTCTTGGAAAGAAATACTAGTAATTAACATAAAACGTGATCTATGGCCATATGAGAATGAAATGTGTTCTCTTGAAATTTTTTAAATGAAAAATATTGATGAAGATACATTACATAGAATTTTAAATCATGTGAACGTATATGATGGATATTCAAGTATCATATTGATGTGTGTTCACTTAGTGAATCATATGTTACATGGATTGAAAACTCACGATTCACATATTTTGTTATAGAAGTTAGTACAATTGGCATTGCATAAATTATTACCTGAAAAAATTATTTATGTTGTACTCCAATTATTCACATTTTCTGGAAACTATGTGAGAAATCACTACATCCATTTGAGGTTTAAAATCTTCATGATAGGTTTTTATTGACACTTTTTGTAATAGAGATGATCTTTCCACCATTTTTATAATGTCATGACGCATTTAACTGTGAACTTGGTTAATGAAGAAAAATTTGGAGGCCATATTCATTATCGATTGATATATCCAATTGAGAGGTACATTTTTTTATGTTTTTTAGTTAAGTAAAAAAATCAATTACTTAAATGCATAATTATATTTTTTTATTTCACATATATCTTGGGAATTTGAAATTATATGTTAGAAATAAATCTCAACAAAAGACTCTATTGCTGAAGGCTATTTGGCAGAAGATGGTCTTGCCTTTTCTTCTAGATACTTAGATGTTATTGAGACAAGATTTTATCATGTTTTACGTGTTGACGACACATCGACTCAATCTCAAATACATGGTATATCAAAAAAATCATGCTATTGGAAAATCATTTGGGAGGATCTCAATTATTACAATGATAAAATGGAATTATTACAGGCACATAGATATATGCTGCTGAATAGTGAAATTGCAGATCACTTTATTGAATATTTAAGGGTACAAAAAAAGATAAAAATGAGATTCCAAACACAAAATGAGAAAGGTATAGTGGAAACTATTAATAAAGAGATTGTAGAATGCTTTTCATGAAATGTAGGTTCACAAATATTTTAATATGTATTAATATTATTTTGAAAAATATATTTTGTAATTCTAATAAAGTATATTTCTTTTTTCAGATCATGATTTCTGATACTCAAGAATTGTGGTCATATGATTTAATGTTTCTTCCTTTATTTCCTCTAAAATAAGTTATAAATAATGAAACTTACTACATGAATGTATTTAAATTTTTTACAGTCTATTGAGATGAGGGTTTGAAAACACATAATAGTTGTATATTTACATTTTACGAAGTGAGATTCTATGGAAAGTTGACTGATATCATTTAATTAGACTACCATGGTAATTTTTGAGTTATTTGTTTTTAAATTTAATTGGGATGATATTATCAGAGTTGTTAAAAGTGATTCCTTGCAGTTTACTTTGCTGAACATCTCTCACATGATGGATGTTGGTAATCATGAACTTCCTGATCCATATATCATATCATCATAAGAAAAAAAAAATATTATGTGAATTATGTTGAGGATCAAGTGTGGATTCTAGTTTCTCAGGTAAAACATTGTGATTTTTATGATATGGTTGATGAAGATGAAGAATTTACCTCTTTCCTTGAATCTCATTAACAACAAGAATCCGAATTATTTTCCACCATGATATTAAAAAAATTAGTCTATCATGGATGAATGAAGTCGATGAAGTATTGGAGAAAAAAACCGACATTATTTAAGGATAAAATTATTTTATATACAGTTATATATTCATTTATCAACCACTTATTTTATTTGTGAAATAATTCATTATCATTATTATGTATATTTTTTTGTTATTACTACACATCTGTCATCTTTTAAAAACAATTCTGTTTAAATATTATGAAATATTTGTTTTGAACATAATTTTATTTGATTAAGTGAGAGGAATGCCAAGGAGGAATTGATATGTTGTTTCATCGACTAATATAACAGATGGCGATCCATTTTCCCCCTTCCCTACGATATATGATCCACCATCCACCTTCCCCTACACCATCTCTCACACCCTCTTTGAGCACCCCTTCAGTAGCTCTGTCACCGCCTGCTGCTTCAGGAGCCTCCGTAGTGGGGTAGCAGTCTGCCAGTTCCAATTCTTCACAGTGATACTAGAGGGTGAGTGTGATATGTAAATTTTTTAAATATGAATAAATTTATTTCACATTTTTTATACTAACAAATTGTTCATTAAACATGGAAACAATGAAACTACGGAGAAAAATAAAAAATGTTAAGATGCATGGAATTTGACAAGAGAGAATACATTTTCCCAATTTGAATCATATGGGGTCCCTACGGATGACACCACAGGATTACAAGGCCAGATTTAGGGCCAGGTGGCTGTGAAGCCCATTTCCCATCCTATTTAATATGGTGATTGGAGACATATTATTGAATGTTGAAAAAAATTGATGTTTTTGGTTCCTAAATAAAGGTAATTTTAATACATTATAATGTAATTTAATGTCATGTTATTAATATCTTCAAAATTATTTTTTCTTTACAGATGTTTTTCCACATTACAGTTGCTGGTGTGATTGCATGAATGTGGAAATTGAAAAATATTGGCAACAAATGGAAGGAAATTAAATGGATATTCTTTGGATATGTCAATGATACCTCATTGACCACCCAAAATATGTATGACAAGTTACCCGATAAGGTACCCAATAAGCTATAAAATGTTTTTTCTGATAGACATCGTGATAAGAAGTAGATGGTATTTAAATATATATTACTATAATAATAATCTCATTTTACATTTATAAATTTATATGAAATTAGATGGCATTAAATTAATTACTATTAAATTGAATTTTACTTATTTAAAGTTCATTCATGAAAGAATGCATCAATACGGGATAAGCAAGTCATCCCTCACACTGCGGGGTCGAAGAGTTTTTCTAGAAGTCGTTATGCTCTAGTAAACATTTCATTAGTATGAATATTTATAAGAAAACATTATTTTCTAGTATATTAAACTGTTGATTTAGGTTTGTTTAAAGTAGTTATAGTGTTTAGGTCCCAAATCATCCATATCGGAAGTATGGTTAAATGTTCAACAAAGACCTCATGGAAGATTTATTAATGATCCTGCCAAAGAAGTTGGGGTATGAATTCATTTTTCATTATAAAAACTTGTTATTAATTGTTATTATGTTAATATATATTACTTCTAATATGAATGTTATTTTATTTATAGGTAAAAATTAAAGAACTATGGGATGTCAATCCTGGTCAGTCCAACTCAGTCTCCCAAGATGACCATATTGCTATAGTTCATGGGGAAGAGCATCCTAGAAGAGTTTGAGGGTGGTGATTGGGGTCCGTACCATCTAAGGTCATTTGAAGGACACTGGGGATTGTAGCTGCATCTACACTTAGTTGATGCCAGTCTATACCCTGATATTTTATGAGAGAGACTATTTATCTACTAAACACTGTTCATTATTAGGGGGCTCTGATGTCAGCTTTGTAGAAAGTGTTGATTGATTAATATTAGAAGACGCCTGGTTCTGCCCCGGTGGTATTGCATCGACTGGTTGGGAGCTGGTAAATCACAAAAATTCAAAATAATATAGTTTTCAAACTATAATTCATATTATGATTAAATATAAATATACAATAATATTTAATTTTCAATATAATGTTCTTTTAGGTGGTTGCAGGAAGTAGAGATGGAGGTGGAGAGGGTGAAGAGCGTTGTTCATCATTACATTATGATTAGTTCTTTTTTTTTTGATACGTTGTAAAAATATGGTAAATGTCGGCTTTTGAATATATCATGTGTGGCACATAGTTACCACCAAACATTTTCAGGACATAATATTTTCTTTTTCTTTTTTATGTTTCCTTTTATGTAAATTACTGATTTCTGATGTTTCCTTTAATGTCATGATTTCTCGAGTGTGGTATGAACCATATATGTAGATTATTTTTTGTCATGAATCATGTTTTATGATTCATTTTTTCTAAATTTGTTAGGACTATTACCCAGGGATGAATGATAAAAAGCACGTACTATAGTAACTATAATCAATCTAATCATAATTCATAGAATAATGTCCCCTATAAAAATATGTCTCAAATATTGGAGGAAAGGATGAGATGTATGGGAACCATTATGTGAGAAAGAAATAAACTAATTGATGATAATGAGGAAGGGTCTCTCCTTTAGGTTTTAACAAGTGTCATTATAATTTTCCCCAAGTCTTACTATAGGTGATCCCTACATCATTACATATTTTGAAACACCATGAATCAATCCACATATAGTTTTTATATAATACCCATATGCATATTAGGCTCCTTCCTAGGGTATGATTCATTTTTTCTTAACATAGGTTTACGGATATGGAACCACATATTAATGATCTCTATATAGATTTGGATAATATGTAGTATAATTTAGGTCTTACTAGCTAGACTACTCTACGAAGATTAAAGTATTAAAAGATGGGCCATGAATCAAAAAGATTAAAATCATGTGAAAATGACTATAATAATCTGTAGTTTAAGATCATATGAGAAATACCTTATTATATGAGGTTTAGTGTAGTTTAAACGATTGATTAAAATGAAATGAAATTTTATGGATTCCAATCATATGGATTGAAAACCAATGCGAATGAATAAATCCAGTAACTAAGATAAAGTGGGAGATTTGATATCAGTTTTTTTGGTTGGGTTTGAGAAAGGGGATCTAGGAATCAATATGTATCCCATTAAAATACGAATCTATCCACACATAGTTCTTATAATTTTGGGGAAAATATGATCACCTTGACATAGAATTGGGAAATAATAGGGAAACCAAAATAAATATAATTAGTGTAATGGTAAAATCCCTTTGTGAACTTCCATTTGTGCATTATCAAGTCTTGGGGATGTTTAGGGAGTGTTTTGGGGTGATTTTGGGGTTTGAGGTGGTGTTTTAGCCTTTCTAAGGCCACCACGGCTTGGGCAATGACTTGTCTTGAGATGAAGGAGGTAGTTTTATATTGGGAGTGCTCTTGTGTAAAATGGGATATATAACCATGACTTGTGGATGACATAGAATTATGTGCATTTACCTAGTGTTTTTTCATTGCACCATGATAATGATGAAATTCCCTTGGGTGGGCATGGAATATCGGAGGACTACCTTTAAAAAATAGGAATCCAAAGATCACCACATTGTAGCCTTGGGAATGGTGAGGATAAAATGGATGGGAACTGGGATCTAGGTCCAAGATTACATACATGGAATACTATATAAGAAACACTATGGCTTTGACCACCACAAGTTCTATGATTTTTGGGAGGCCAAATTCTATTATAAAATGGGAAAAAAGAAAAAATGATTACGAGGGTTCTAGGTCACACTTTAACCAAACCCACCACATGAGTTTTTGATATTATCCATGTTTTTGTAGAGTCCAGTGTGATTCACTTTTAAATAGAATTTTTATTACTCCATTATTTTGATTTTTATACATTACGTCAATTCTTGGTTGCCGCTTTATCATCCTCACCTTCCCTAGACACCTCCCTTCGTGTTCCAATCCACTTGGATCAAATTGGAAAATTGAGATTGAATTTATTTGATTCCTGGTAGCCCTCTATTTCCCCATTACTTCTTTATTATATTTCTATCATATTCAAGAATATGTTATGGTGGTAATTATCCTCATTTTTGGGTGGTTTTTTGACGGAGTCATATTAATCATTGGATTCAATAGTGATTCACATGTGATCAGTTGCGGTTTAACCATGGTCGTTGTTCATTTCTCCATGAAGATTAAGTCATGGTGGGGGATCCTTAATCTCCCCTTCTTTATATATACAACTTGAAATATCATGATTTTGTATTTATTTGGTTAAATGGTACATCATCTTAAAAATGATAATAAAAAATCTTTATTTAATTTTAATGGGAAGGTAGAAATCACAGAATTTTTACTTATTCTAGTTATTTATTCTTTTGTGGCCACGATTACTTGCTTGTTCAATTATGACTTAGTTTGATATAGTGTGTATTTTTGGTTTTTATAAAACATTATATGAATGATTTTAGAACCTCACAACATATGAAAATGATAAATAATATATATCGAACTATTAAAATGGTTTCCGAGGGAATATTGAATTTTGGTGTGAATACTATTAATAATAATTTTGTAATTATGATAAAAATCATTATTGACACTAAATTAAGTGTGGTGGTTGTGGTGTGTAGTGGTTATGAAGTGTGGTGCTGATGTGGGGTGGCTATGATGTGGGGTAGTTGTGATGTGTTGTGGTTTTTAGTTTTATATGTTATATATGTTGGAATGGTTTTTTTCATGGCATTGTTAATAGGCCTGAAGTATTAGCTACATTTTTTTGTAAATTTGGTTTTAGCAGAAGTTTTAACCACCCAAAAATAAATAAAATATATTTAGTGGTAGTTTTAACTGCCACTACAATTATGGTATTTTTCATATCCACAATGGTCAAAACCTCCAATACATAAAATAATTTAGTGTCTATTTTCACCGCCGCTAAACAGTTTTCATATTCTTATATTAAATTGTTGTGGTTTTAGTGGTTTTAGTGGCATTTTTATAGGGTGAAACTAATCTGTTTTTAGTGGCAGTTTTAACCACTATGAATAAGATTTCATATTCCTTTTTTATATCACGGAATTTTTAATGTTTTTAACAGTAGTTTCCCCCAGCGAAACTGATTTTTTTGCAGCAATAATAAACACTACTAAAAATAATATCTATTTTTCCAGGGATACACGCTGCTAAAACCATTAGAACCACTGCGAAAGGAATGCACTAAGACTATTACCATAATAAACATCTAAATATAATAAAATGATGCGTATTGTATGCTGACACACATTTTAGTGGCAGTTTCAAAATGCCGCCATAGAACCAGATGGCGTCGAATTAAATATCCATGATTTCTATAGTGATCCTTGTATTTTGAGTACCTCTTCTCATAGCCAAAATAGGAAGTCCAGGAATATGATGTAGATAAGTGGAATGGAAGTGCATTATAGTTTGATATCTTATATACTTTATAGATATAACCTGTAATGCATTAATAGCAAGGAGTTTGGGAACTCTAGTTGGGTTTACACATAACCCTTGAGCTAGTACCGACAATGTTGAAGGACATGACACCACTAGTAGTTTTGTATAATATCATCACATTGGAAATGGATTCCAACACATATAGGCTACCTATGGTCTAGTAAGGGACCTCAGAAGAGGTTTCCAACTTCTCATGCAAAAAAATAATATGACAAGGTTACCGAGCTGATTCATTGAACGATTATGCAGGGGATCATATTACTCCAGTTACTGTGGAGGAACCATTCACAATATTTGGTATGGTTTTATCACATACACTCTATCTACATCATTATTAGAAAACTATTTCTTCCAATTCATCCATACACACACAATTAGTAGCTTTCCATGACCTTCCAGTCAAGTCATCATCTGTGTTAGTCTCTCTTATACACTATTGGACCCAAGAGTTATTATCTTCAATTAAGACTAGGGTTTCTCCTAGTCATTGCAGGATATGGACATCTGTGGGAGTTTATGATTCAATAGAATATTGTTTTTAACATGAATCTTTTCATTGAATTCCTAACTAGTTTTTTGAGCCCATATTGATTGATATCATATATGGGTAACTATTACTGGATAAGGGGAGAGAAATTCAAGATGACTGTAGAGTGTAAACTAGGAGTATGAAAAGATGGACCAGACGCGAGACAACCCATGACTATTACAACATATATGGATGGAATTGACACTTCAGTGGAGTTAGTGGAAACCCCTTAATCTTTTCCAAAATTAATGGATCTATATAAATATGTATTTATAGATTATTTAATATAAGTCAATTTTGATAGAAGAGTTTACATTGGGTTAATGCTTTCAGTAGGTGTGAAACCCATTTCGATACAGTCTTATTGTTTGCCCACATCCAAGCTGATATTGCTCAAGGTACACCTAGAAAACAGTGAGGGAATTATATTTATTAGTACAATTATTTTTTCTAGGGTTCACTATTAATATATAAGAAGGTGTACGATATTCGTCAAATATTCATTGATTAATAGAAGTTGAACTATGAGATGGTGAATAACTGATAACTATTTACTAGGGTATATGATTTTTTGGATCAACTATATTGTATTCATTGTTTCAACATGATTGATTGTTGATCAAGATATCACCAATTATGAGTTAGGAAAGAGTATATTTAGAATAAGGTGTTTCAAAGATGTTTTAGACTGTATGAGTACTTGGCGATTCCATTCTTACTGACCAATGAACCTTAAGTGTTCTTGGACCTTATGATAAAAATAAATAATCCATACATAGACAAATTAATCATAGTGATCATTTATTATATCTTCATGTTCTCATGGACTCCAAAGAAACATTCAAGGTACCTAGACCATGTGGATTCTAAGTAAAATAGATCCCGAAACCTAGATAAACGTGAAGAAATATTGTGCTTGACATGTCCATAGAATGTACCTGAGACTTGGAGAATCAGGAGTTTAATAGGATACTACTGAAGGTTTCTTGAGGACCTCTCCCAACTATCATCACCCATGATATAATTAATAATGAAGGGAGTGAACATTCAATGGTCAGACCATTTTGAAGAGGCCTTCATTGAGGAAAATGGAAGGTTGAAAAATGATTCACTACTAACACTCCTTAATAATGGGATTCACTATACAGTGTAATGTGATGCATCAGGAATTCATATGGGAGATGTGCTTATTCATAAGGATCAGGTAGTAGACTATGGGTGTCATCAACTATGAACAAATGAGAAGAAATAAATTTCACAAGACATGGACCAATATACTCTTGTCCACACTCTGAAATTTTGGAGTCACTATCTCTTTGGTTCGTTATTTATTATTTACACATTCCACTAGATCCTTCTGTATATCTTCATATAGTGGGACCTGAACATGAAATAGAGGGACTAGGTTGAGTATCTTCAGATGTTTGACGTTGAAGTTTCATATTCACCATGTAAGGGTAATGTATAATTGGATTCTATTAGTCATAAGACATTGGAAAAGAATGAGGCTGGTAAGGTTTCCTCAAAGGAGAAATGATGCTTGATGATCTAATTGACATATGGCGGGATGGATGTCTCCTATGACAATGTTTCGAGGACCTTTTCTCCCTTGGAAGATGTTGGTGTCTATTACCACATAGTTTTATAACAACCATCATTAGGTGTAAAGACCCGCAAATTTCAAGGAAATTTTTTTTCTTAATTTTCTTTGGAATTTTACAAGAACGCAGCTTCAGACGGCACCTGATTCCGAGGCCCGGTGTGCCCGGAATCAATTTCCGAAGTTTGGCTCGGGTACGTTCAGTGAACGGACGAGCGGGTTTTTCTATCTTTTGAACCGGTGCCCGGAATCAAATTCTGAGGGCACCGATGAAATCGCAGCGCCGGTATTTGCTTAGAAACGCCTCTTCCGGAGTTGCGTTTGCTCAGACGTGGTTTTTAAATTTTACGGCTTTAAGTCAGAAATAAAATAAAGTTTGTGCGACAACTTTATTTTATTTCACTTAAGCTGCTTGGAAGCCACTTGAAGTCACTTAAAGACGGCTTGAACTGAGTTGAACTGGATAGGATGCTATCCAGAAATATCCTACCCCTTGGTAGGATATTTGTGCGGTGGGACCCGCACGAGCCCCGCCGTTTCATTCGCTAAGTAACGCACCCGCGAAAACCCGTCAAAGTAACTGAAAAGTCAACCGACGCGTTTTCTTTAATTCTTAACAGACCATTTAATTGGGCGGTTTATTTCGTGAATTAAATGGACTGTTTCTTCGTGAATTAAATGGGTCGTTTCTTTCGTTGAATTAATTCAACGAATTGATGGATCGTTTCTTAACCGGTTTCGTGTTGGCATGTTTATAAAATAAGACCAACCCAAAAATCCTTGGAAAGGATTTGAAAGAATCTTCGTTCCTCCACCCTCTCCGCGAAGAACGCGAAGAACGCGAAGAACGCGAAGAACGCGAAGAACGCGAAGAACTCCGGCGAACGGAATTCGACGACGCACACCAAGATCTGCGACGTCGACGAGATCTACCCGCGACGTTCTTCGGCGACGTCTTTCTTCCGCGGCCGATCCTCGTTCGGCAACAAAGGTGAGAATCGGATCTTTTCTTCTCCCTTTTTAATTTCAATATCAACGGATTTAAACTAATTAAATCCGTTTGATCTTGATCCGGAGATTGGCGACGCGACGCCGGATACCGCGACGACGCGACGATCTCCTTCCTCCGCGACGAGCGATTCCGCGACGATCCCTCGTTCGGCAACGACAGCTGCGAGGTAAGGGTTGTTGGAATTCTTTTTAAAATCCCGTGTTTATTCTTTGAAATATGGAACCCGATCACGAAACAATTTTAATTTATTTAAAATTGTTGATTGGTTTCTTTCTTGTTTCTCCCGTTGATTATGACTAACGCGGAGGGTGCGGGTCTAACGAACAAGACCCGGCAACCCTCCGTCGATCTTCCTTTTTGTGCGGATTTGGCGAGCGACGGCAAAAGCGCGACGCAAGGGCCATATGTTGATTCCGCAGTGAAGATCGTCCCCCGGGAGGAGCATCGGCGCAGACGGGAAAGAAAACGGGCCACCGGAGCATCTCCGGCGGCCCGCGGAAGGAGGCGGCGGCGCGGGTCGCCGGCGCGGCGGCGCCGGCGACCGGGGGCGGCGGCGCCCGGCGCGCCGCCGGAGGAACCCGCCGCGGCTCGGCCGCGGCGGCGGCGAACCAGCGGACCCGCGGTCCGCGGGTCCGGTCCACACGGTCGGGACGCGGCAAGGCGCCGCGTCCGCTGACCACCCGCGCGGCCCGCACGCGGGCCGCGGCTCCCTCGACCGCGGGCTGCGCCCGCGGCCTTCCACCCGCGCGGCTGGCCAAGCCGCGCCGGCCGAGCCGGCCGGTCCGGTCGGCCGGGCCGCGCCCAGGCCGGACCGGACCCGGCCGAGCCGGTTCGGGCCGGGTCGGGCCGACCCGGTTCGGGCCGACCCGGTTCGGCCGACCCCAGGGGGGGGTTCGGGCCGGGTCGCCCCGGGCCCAGTACCCCCGTTTCGGGCCCTCTACGGTCTTTCGCCCATATCTTGGGCCTGGGACCTCCGATTGACGAACCGTCAGCGGCTACGCGATCCTTGGATCGAGACGGTCGTTTCGGTATATTATACTCAAGGTTTCGGAAGACTTTGGGTTCGGCCGGGTTGGTTCGTACTCGAAGCCAACCGGGCCCTCGGAGCGGAAACGCTCATAACTTGAGCTACGGACGTCCGAACGACGTACCGTCAGCTGTGGTAGTTTCCTCTAAGTGAGACGGAACTTTTGGCATACTCCGCCCGAGGATCGGATACAGGCGGAGTACGGTCGGGTTGGTTTTGCCCTAAAAACCAACCGGGCCCCTGGGACGAAAATGCCAATAACTCTCAGACCGGGCGTCCGATTGACGCGCCGTCTGTCGCGTTGAGATCCTGTTGTCGATACGGAACTTTTGGATACATCAACTTCGGACTACGTGTCAGTTGATGTATCAGCCCCTCGGCTCGTGGAGCGGACCCTCCTAAACGAGCTCGCTAAGTGCGGGAACCCTAGTGCTGGCTGTGGCTTCGACGACAGAGCAGAGATCCTCCGTGGACTGCGACGACGACAGAGCAGAGATCCTCCGTGGACTGCGACGACGGCAGAGCAGAGATCCTTCGTGGACTGCGGCGACGACTGTGCAGAGATCCTCAGTGGACTGCGTCGACTACTGCACTCAGCGATCCTACGTGGAAGAGTGCTACCGAACCTGTGTGAGCTGAATCTTCTTTTTACCTTGAGCGGTGGAGCGCTTGGGTGTAGCGGCGGACCCGTGGTACTTGACAGTGGTGGTGCGCTTAGATGCAGCAGCAGACCCTTGGCGGTGGAGCGCTTGGTTGTAGCGGCGGACCCGCGATACTCTACGGAGTGTGTGCGCTTGGTTGTAGCGACAGACCCGCGACGGTGGAAACGTGCGTGCGGAGTACGGAGACCGTGTAGATGACTGAGACCTGACGACTGCTTGACCGACTCGACTTGGAGTGAGTCGACTAGCCCAGTGGACGGAGCGCCCAGTAGTTGGCAGCAGACCCACGGCGGACGGAGCGCCTGGTAGTTGGCGGCAGACCCGCGGTACTCGACAGGAGGAGTACCTCAGTAGGCTATCTGGGTGAGCGCCCGGTATTTGGCAGCAGACCCTCAGCGGACGGAGCGCCCGGTAGTTGGCAGCAGACCCGCGGTACTCGACAGGAGGAGTACTTCAGCAGTCTTAGGTTAGTGAGCAGTACCTCGGAGTCGTGACAGGACCACTGTACACTTCAGAGATGGGGCTCTTCAACACTTACGGTTTCGATAATGAAAATCCTGGTTGAGCTGAATCTTATGTTACTCTCCTTTGTGGTTTGTGTTGAACTATCCTATGTGGATTTACTATTTACTCTCCTTTGTGGTTTGTGTTGAACTATCCTATGTGGATTTACTATTTACTCTCCTTTGTGGATTGTGTTGAACTATCCTTTGTGGATTTACTGTTTACTCTCTTGTGGACTTGAGTCTTGCTTTCCTTTGTGGATTGAGTTGTTCTTGAGCTCGTGAGCAGAGCTAGAATTGGGGACTTAGGTATATGTATGGGCATATACCTAAGTCGAGTCAGATGTTACTTCGTGATTGCATCTTTCTTTTGTGCTATATCCTTTGTGGATTTCGAGAGACCTTCGGGGGTCTCGGGGTCCTTACTGAGTAGTTGTACTCACCCCTGCACGGGCTATGCCCGCACTTCGTGGTGTTGGTTGCAGACGACGGACAGCGCTGATCGCGGTTGGGGCGTGGAGCAGGACGGTACCTGGAGGTGGACCACTGGACGGGACGTGCTCAGAGCGGACGTGGGGGCCGAGGAGCTTGGAGGCTATCTGTACCCACCCTTCAGGTGGGATTGCCAGTGGACGACACGAGGCCGCCGTCTTTTCTTCAGTTGCTGTACTTTACTTTACAGTTGGGCTTGTATTTCCGGCCCCTTTACTTTTCTGCACTTTACTTTCCGCTTGCTGACTCTGTGTGGTTGTTACTTATAAAGGCAATGCCTTCCCTGTTTACTGGGATTTTACGCCTTGGTGCTAGTCGCCAGCCCCTGGCCTATGGAAGGCGGGCTTGGGGTAGTCACGGCACGGGCCCCGAGGACGGGTCGTGACATTAGGTAACTCAAAGCACTATTTGAATTAATATAATATTCAAATATGCTTATTTCAGATGTGAGTATGTTTCAATGTGTGCATGAAATATTAAAAAAATGCACTTATGGATTTTATAGGCTCAGTGAAATGCCAAAAAACCCTTTATGTGCACACCCATTGTAGAACGAAGAGAAATTTCCATGTAATCCCTATCATTATCTCAAATATTTGTACACCACCACTGAATATTTTTTCTATATATTTAGGACCACCCCCATATTTAGGGTGTTCCTCCAGATGTTAAAGAATCAATGGGTTGTGTATAAGACACCTCTTCCACAATAGCATGTATGTTGTTGAACCATCAAGTTATATGGTCTTGCACGATAGGTTACGTAGGGGCCCCTTCAAGTGGGCCCATATTTGGTATTCCCTCAATCATTTATTTGTCACCCATTTCAGTTTTGTTAAAAAAAAACCCCTCTTACATAAAACACCTATCCTGGTAGCACCATACTTTTTATCATAGTTTTTTATCTACCACACAAGACTCTATCCTGGTGTGAACCATCTATTTCATGATCTATCATCTGACACTACCTTAACGCACCATTTTTTGAGCCCCTATTATTTGCAACTCCCATGTAGTTCATGAGCCACCTCTATGAATCCCTCTAGGCTTTCATATAGTTATTTCCTAGTTCCATATGACGTGTCACCTATTTTGGTTCCCTAACGCTTTCTCTTTAGCATAATTACACTACATCTCCATGATGTTCATCATTTGGACAGTAACGAGGACCTTGTGAGTGGTAACTCCTCTACATAGTAAAAACCTAGAATTAATGAAGATTTACCCTTACCAAGGGTGTATGATCGACATTTATGTAATCCCAAGGGGTAAGAAGTGAGTCCCCCACATTTAAACTGAATGATATAAACCTTCTTAGCACCAAACATCCTACACATAAGACGTTAACATATGGCATCCCTCTATGCCTAAAATTGTGGATTTCATGTGTATGAATGACATGGAATGAGACCTTCATCACATAGAATGGGATCTTCCACATATATGAGGACATAAACCTCACCCTCAGTAAAGGAATTGATATACTTCTAGAGATCCATCCTATATTAATATCCCATCCTTTATTACCAGAGGAAACAACCTTTCTCCTCCTCACCCCGTCGACCACTTGGTCAATGAAGGGTTTGACATTGAAGCACTTTCTTTTTTCATTACCTGAGGTATTTTTCTCCATTGTTTACTTCCATTCATAATCGATAACCGTATGAAATGACAACCTCCTCACATGGAATGAAATCCTCCAAGGGAAGATTACACGTCTAATCCCCAGACAATCTCTCATCAATGAATATTTCGTGACACAAGTTCCCAAGAAACTTCTTCGTATTTTTATCACTCCAATCATGAATCATGTGGTCCTATAGGTTATAAACATTTATGAAATTCACTGAATAATCATGGGAGTCCTTTTTAGGCGTAATCCCCAATCATCATCATGTTACATGGGAATACCTCCTTGTGTAATACCTAGCCTTCATTTCCCGAGGGGCAGCTTCAACTTATAGTCCCCAACCATTCCATGTCTCTATTCCGGAAGATTCTATGTGTAACCCCCAATCATATCCCTCTCCTCCATTGGGCTACCTCCATAGGTCTAATATCCAACTGTCCATCCATAACTATGTGTACAATGATTCCCACCTAACATGGATACGTAAGAAGCATTCCCAAGGTTCAAGTCCTAAATCACAAATAGTCTATCCTTTTCATCAACTACACCCAACATTTCATCGAAATACTTACTGTTTTTTCTTGGGTTTCCACATACTAGTGAGATCATTTCATCCTCCTAGGTTATTCCTACATATAATCACCAACCACACCATTTCTTCTATTAGAAGAAACCATAAATATCCAATGAATAAAAATAAAAAAATCCAAAAAATCCGACCATGAATAATCCAATTACAATGGGAATATCCCATGCATAATCCCCACACCGTCCATCAGAGTGCATGGTTTTTGTCTGTTTTTTAGTAAATAGGGTATGTTGGACCCCTCAATGAGGGTCAATACTAACCAATGGTAAAACTTGGTGTTCCCATCCCTGGGGTACTTCCACCTGATCTACCTCTAATGGTGTGCTGGTAATCCTTCATGGCGATTCATCTTCTCTTTATGGGACAAAAATCTTGAATCTGACTCTATTGAGTATTCTAATCCATCTAATCATAAACCATGTTATTCCCCTCACTAGGGTGTACCTTTACAATCTACCTTGAGAAGTGATCAAATATTCCATCATGGTGTGATATCATTTATTTGTGGTACTCAACTATATTTGTCCACCTTCATTGGAGTTCTGATCCACCCATCTTGTAGCATTTCATGAACTCACTCTTATGGACGATCATTTTGACCGGCCTCCACCATGCATTTCGATCAGCCTTTCTCCATCTCCGCATGATGATAATCCTATGACCAGTTACAGTACTACCTAATTTTAAACATGGGATACTTGAGGAAAACCAAAAAAAATTTACATTTGGAATCATATACCCCATAATCGACATGGGATTCTTTCTGGATCTGCATCTAAGAGATTTTGTCTTACGAGGATGAATACATGTTACCAGTGCTTCAATTTCCATACATGCTAGTGATTACCAATGCAACTACTTCTCTAAACGAAGGTGTTTATCATATTTATATCCATTAGAATGTCTTAATTAAATAGCTTTATTACCTGACATCCACAAAGAGATGGAACTGATAATGAGTTTCACAAAAAAGTCTTAGTCTATGAGGGATACCCTGACTAAGAGATTTTTTCCAAGAAGAAATTTGTGGAATAAGTGGAAAAATCCCATAATTCCATTTCTATCGATGATGCTAAATCGAAAATGATATGATTCATACCACCTATCTTTGGAAAATGGTAATGTGAGGTACAACGTATGTCCTTACATAATGACATGCAGGTGGCATGCCCTAGAGAAAGTTTCGAATACAGAAATGGTGAACCCGACATGAAACTCTTTTCCAAAACATGAGGACAAGTAATGTTCAATAAATCAATGGATAATAATGTCACCAAATCCATCTATTCATCTTAATGAGTTGCTATGATAATACTAGGCCCATTGTTGATCATACTAGAGATGGGGGGTAGTTGAACATTGGGAATTCTAGTCTAATACATTATCAGAGTGGTTCACTTTCTACATCAATTGAAGATTGGATGATGTTGGAGAAATGGGAATCACTCCCCAACTATCTATACTAATAGTCGAATAATCATTCATTTTTTGGACCCAAGATTTAGGAATCCACTCACCTAATGTCCACTAATGTTGGGGAAGGGGAATGGTCGATGTATCAATCCTTCATGACCACTATTTCTCCATGACATACACTAAGACATCATCAATGTCAAACCCTCTCCCCATATCACAATCAAAAATCATTAAAATTATGGATATGGACATCCATATTTGATATTATGAGCAAGAGGGTGGAATTATCATAAAGGATGCAGATCGCTAGGGCTGGGAGGAGTCTACACCTCACTGGCATCGCCTCCCCCAAGGGCTTAAAATGGAGCCACTACACCCCCCCACTCAATCAAAGAACCACTTCGAGATACTATACCTAAAGAGATCATTCAACTCACTCACTTCTTCAGAGGAAGTAGGGGATTCCCAAATCCGTATAGAAATGACCACCACCCACTAGTCACCTATGAGGGATCCCACTATGCCATGTTAACACCACTTGTGACAGATCTTTTATTCCATGGAAGTGATGGATTGGTCACCTACTCCGCTGACCCCGATCCAACTATGACGATGAAAATATAGAATCTAGGATCATAAGGATTCAGATTAAAGATAATCATATTCAATAGCTCTAGTGGATCATTCTTTCATTAGTTCACTCCCCAAGATCCATGCTAATGAAAACCATGGAAACATTAATGCTCCATCTGAATGGATGTCCCACCTACCTCATTGGCATGATGGATTATCTCTTTTTTCACTAACACCACCTACTATCTTCTTGGGCCGACCTATGTTGATGAGTCTCACTAAATAGGTCCTCCCCAAACAATATACATTCATTGTGGTGGTCATCAACACCCTCCCACTCAACATGTAATCCCACCCACATGTTCCAAGTGTCAATAACTGATGGGGCACTCCCAGCCCTGTTGACATCTAGTATGTGGGTCATCTGCATTCTAAGGTTTTGTAATTTGGAGGTACTTCCCCCTAAAAAATTGATCCAAGTAAAGGTCCCGCCATGGTCATAGAAAACCAGTATAATGGCCCTCCCCGTATAACAACCAGCCAGTACAGAAGTCCTCTACATCCGATAGCCAACCATCAAAGAGTCCATCTCATTATTTTTACACCAATAAACATGTAATTACTGCCATTTTTTGTGGAATAATCCATATTTCCCCATGATACATAAACATTATGAGTGGAGGAACTCCCTCATCTTGCAACATTTTGAGAACATGACCTATGTGATCTGACAACAACGAATATAGAGATCATCCCAATATCCCAGTCACCTCCACTGGTGGTCCTCCACTCTCAAGTTCCAACAAGCACTAATTTAATCATCCTGATGAAAATGTTCCCTACATTGAAGTTCCATTATGTGGAAGAAGGGTTAATTACTACTAATGAAGGAAAAATTCTAGGAAGCCTCATGTCATTGTCAATAATGATCCTTTTTGGATTTTGACGTCGAATGAATGTTGATGATGAATCTTACCCCACTGTATTCTATATCAGAGTCCGAGGAACAAGACTAATGGATGTGATTTTTTATCTCGAAAGGTGAGGTCCACATGATTCCAAAACCCCTTCGTAAGAATTTGAAGTCGGGGAAATATATGGCTCCCTTATAGGTTCTTTTGGTGCAAGATTATATGTAATCTCCAACATCAGTCTCAACCTCTACCCAATATCACATTGATTTATTATTTGATATGATAGATCTCAGTATCCTATTGGACCAACATATGACTATATATGCCCTTTCATATGAGGGTATGGTTAGTACGCTTTTGTATAGAGATGTGATTATGTGTTTAACACCGCCCCGATGGGATAATCCAGTGTGCAGTAGTCTGATAGCTCATGCAGTGGATTATCCTCTGGCCATTCCACTATCATGTCACATCACATTACTATCGAAACTAATCTCTTGGATAGGTATGATTATAGATTGGGATAACATGAAGTTGGGTCCTTCTTTTAAAAGGGAAAATTGTTGGAAACTCTTGTCATTGATCCGCTATTTGATGTGTTTTGGATAAACCTGGATCCCTACATTGACATTCTAGATTCCCTCACTCATGAGAAGGCTGCATTATTTCTTCAGACCATGTGGGAGATGTTATCTCATCTACATAACAAGAATATGGTATACCCCTATAATTAGAAGTACATTTAAGACATTGATCATCAATATCAAATTGTCTAATTGGTAGCACTCATTATGGTTCAGCACCAGGCGTCACCTGACTACCATCAGACCCTTCAATATAGTTGCATCTAGAGCTTCATAGTGCTCCACATAATCATTTAATAAGTATTCCCATAGATTAAATTCATTTTTTGGGATATTATGATGCTCTCCATGTTAACCCCCTCTGTAGGCATCTTGATTCATCTAGCTATATTGAGGATACATTCCATAATATTATCACATTTAATACAACATTCCTCAAATTTCACAATAACGGTGACACCAATGTTCGATTTGTTGTGGAGGATGAGCATATTGGGTAGTAGAGTATCTGGTAGACCCTCACATATATGTACTCAAATTCCAATAATAGAAGTTTATAATCCCTAGAGAACACTCTACATCGATTCCTGTTAGATGGAATCTCAGCAAACAAAAAGGGCATATCGTGCCCTTGAATTCACCTGATTCCACACAGGAGAGAGAGGTTGATCCCGTAATACCCACTATATGAGAGGATATTTCATATAATAATTAGATCATCAATTAGATCCTTACAAAATTAAATTAATAATATGATTCTCCTTAATAGGATGATGTTATTCCTCCACCAGGGCAGGTGGGGAAACCTCAAGTCGATCTTGGATAGCTTCCCCCAGACAAGAACAATCATCACAGACATCCCAAAAGGATAAAGACCACAATTAATGGAAAGATACAGTGGTATACGTCACAGATCCCACCTGAAGAGTGTCAGAATCTACCATTGGATGTACCTATTTAGCCGACCTATCCTATTGATCAACATGTTAATGACCTCATAGAATGAAATACTCACTAATATTTGAATCCCCTATGGTATGATATACTATACTCTACTCACTAATAGTATTGAATTATTTGAAAAAATACAATTTTCAATCCCACCTGACATTAAGACGTTCCCGACATAGCTGTACAACACGCAGGCTCCTTGGATTTTGGGAATCCAACTTATGCCCCATTTAATGAAATGGGTGGATTGCTTCATCATTAAGATCAAATCATATCTAGGTGGAGTCCTATGTTTTTAACACTATACTAGCAGGAAGAAACAAAGCTATGACGTTTCATTAATACATTATAAGGGAAATATTTTACCAGTTACAAATAGTTACCCTTTGAGTCCATCACTAAATAAAAAGAACTCCATAACCTATGTCATTACCAGTTCTTCTCCACTACATTCAAGAAAAGTATTAATAACCACATTATGTGCTAGAAACTACAAGATGATCAAGTTAAAAACTTCCTAACTAGGTGGAATGATATTACATTCTCACTGAAAATGATGCTTACTCATGGGAAACTATTAACATTTTGAATCAGTAATGTCAAGAAGGAACTGGTTTGCACCCCCATCAATCATAATTTACTACATAGATTTCAGGATTTCATTGAACTGGATCATGTTTTGAGGAAAAATTTCAGCCAGACAATAATATTCATCACATTCCACATCCAACTCCTAAATGTAGAGTCTCCAAGGTGGAGACTGTATTTGAAATATTAGTCGGTTCTGCAGACCCTCTAGAGTTGTTACCCATTGAGCCTCCCCAAGTAAAGCCTCATCGAGGATGTAAACCTCAGTAGGATCAACCTCACCATGCTAAAAATTGGTAAAAACATCCTTATATGGATCCTCCACCAAGACGGGAGATTTTAGCTGAACCCCCTCATATGCCAACATCCCCTTGTCAAGGCCCAGCTCTCTGAGTTCCCCTCCCAGAATAAGAGAAACTGGACCTACACAATCACATAGGCCAAGGTTCCAGATTATTTCCAATGTGCCCTAGAAAAAGGGATTCTGAGGACGATAGAATAAATAAAATCACATGATTCCAAGATCACAGATCTTCATGACCACATCCCTTATCACAATATACATGGAAATACCATCATGAAATGATATGTGGTCAATGATTGGATCTAGGACCCTGTGGATAATTGTTTGGTCAGATTGGGTGAAGTTCCAGAACATGTATTACACATATCCATTGTTACCTATAATGAAATTGAGGGTATCAGTGAGTTTAAATAGGTTTCCATCTGTGGGAAAGGGATGTATGAATATTTTTCTTCCCACAAGTATTCTCTTGTTCCCACAAGATCACATGTGCCTTTTGAGGTCAAAAAGAACCTCTAGAGGACATTGTGGAATCTCCAACTACTTCATCTATATCCTCCTATTAGTCTTCCATTTCTTATAAGGGTATGTACAAATAGAACACGGTAATGAAAAGATCTCCCATACCATCATTGACATTATGCTGTCATATATAGGAATCACACCATGAATTCATTCAATATAGGAAGGATCCTCTGATGATGAATGAGAGTATGCCTCTATAAATACCATAAATCTAGATGATCCTTGAATAATCCACAACGATGATGAATATCAGGTGATCCCTCTATATGTCCTTGGAAAACATCATCGAACCAGAAGCCAGGGACAGTAAAACTTCTGGGATTATTAGTCTTCTGTTTTGGGCATGGCTATACATTAGACTGAGAATAGGTAGTAGGTGATGCATGAATCTCAATAAGAACAATCCTTCTATAACTCTCCAAAAGATTAACTTGAACCATTGACTTTTATAATTGATTATTTAGAACTCCCATAGTCGCATCATTATTTTACACATCCGAAAAAGACTCATTTAGCTGATAGTTTTCCAGTGGTAGATTAATGTAGTTTTTTTATGAGAAGTGTGATGTTTCCAGAACCATCCTGAATCCAGGGGTTCATCCAGCAGTTCATATCATCTTTCCAATCATTGAGAAACCTCCTATAGGTAGAAATGTCTGACTATAATGAAATTATGATGTGTTGAAGAACCAATCTAGAATTCATACAAAGGTTTAAATCCATGAGGCCCTCCATAAGTCAAATGAGATGAATGAAATCCTCAATGAAGCCTTGAAACATCCCCATGTATTTTTAAAGAAGGCGGTGACCTCATATAATTTTTATTATGAGGAGGTCAAGTTGTTAATAATATTAATTAATTTTATCTTTCTATGGAGAACGACATGGATCTATCATGCTGGGGAACATCATCACATTTTACATCATTATCTCTTCTATTGGTGTGGTGGTCTGTCACTATCTAGTAGACAAATTTTTCAGTATCAATCTCATCCCAATCCAGATGCCCTTTTGGCTTAGAATTATTGAAGCAGGCATAAGCCCACATGACTTGAAAATTTGGGGTTACAACAAGATCGAGCATAGACATTGTGTCTTGATATATTTAAAGACCCACTTCTGTTGTTTGGTAAAAAAACATTGAATTCATGTCTGTATTAGAGAAAAACTCTTACAATCCATTGAATTCTAATCCCTGACTACATCTTCTAGAAGTAGTTCCTTCCTCATATCACCAATGCCTCACGTACTCCCTCAACAATATATTAGGCATAATATGAGGTGATTCATCTACCTTTGACACTTTTAAGTCTAATTATATATAATTATCCTATTAAAATAGAAAATAAATTCATGTGAAACCTAATGATGTTGATCACACCACTATCTTAGCTTTAACTTCGATATGTTTGGATGATGTATTCTTACTCTCGATTCATTAGGGAAATTCTATAGTTATAGGGATGTCAGTTTTCATTGTTTTCATCATAGGAATGGGTTTCATGTCCCTAGGTACACTTAACGCTTGAATTTTACCTTATACTCATACACCTGTCGTGATCAGGTGATACCAGAACCCCTTACTCTAGTCATGTAATGAGATGTTCTCCCCTTGGATACAAATGAATGATTGAACTACTTGTTACATTGAGATGGGTTTAACAACAACAAAATTGGCCCATAACCATTGATTTGAAAAAAGCATCGACTCTGTAGTTGAAGGAATAATGGAATTGGTGAGACAACATCTATTGTCGTGGTTTCTACAGAGCATGGGTCTCCTAGTGAAAATTCAACCACTACCAAGGCAGGCACCAATGTTCCCATGGAATAAGTCATTTTGGATGACCATATCCTCTAGTTGATCCCACTTTCTAAGATGATGAATAAGATCAGGAATATGCTCTTACATTATTTTAGGAAGGCCTCCCCACCACCATTGATGAGTTGGTTTTGATAAACCATGGCACCAAGGAAAATCAAGGGAAATATTGATGAGTGTATCCATGCATATAGAAGAACAAAATAAATATGTGGATTTCATGAAGTAGCACTGTGATGTATTTTCATGGAGATATAATGAGATACCCATGATACACCCTCATGTAATTTAATGAAATCTTGGTATACTAATGAGTTAGCATGGGTTCATGAAGCATCAAAGAAAAATGCACACATCTCATAGTGAAATGGTTGAGGGAGAATTTGAGAAGATTAATACTACCAGCTTCTTTAAGAAATCTCATTACCCCGAGTGGTAGGAATACATTGCCTCATCTTGGTTTAATAATGGGATAATAAAATTAATGATCATATTCTGGGATCTCAACCACCATTTTCCAAAGTATGATTTTCCCCTTCTAGTTATTATGTTTTCGATTGATGTAATTGATCGGTTCCAAGTTCGCTCCTTCATCGATGGTTACTCCGACGATAATTTGATTTGTATTCCCCCGGAAGATGAGGATTATACTAACTTCAAAGCACCATGGGGTACATTTTTCTATTTGGTGATTCCTTTATGTTTGAGGAATGTAGGGGCTATAAATTATCAATCTATCCACAACACCTTTAGACTGATCATCCAGACACCAGTGGAATGCATCATGGATGATTTGGGTGTAAAATCACACCATAGTTTGGACTATACCACTGAACATGATAATGTATTTGGATTTTCCTTTCATGGAAGTTGAATATGTACCCCCTGAAGTGTGATTTCAAGGATTCCTCTGGAATGTTTATCAGTTTCATCTTCAAACAAAGAGACATAAAGATTGACCTAGATTATATGAATCCATTCTCTGGATTCATCATCTGAGTAGCCGATGGGAGATATGAGGCCTTCGTGGACAGTTGGCCTACATATGCTAATTTATCACGAATCCGAATAGAATGTGTGGGACCTTTTGGATATCATGAAAAATTTTATTGTCTACTAGAATGTAAAACAGTAGAAGACTGCATTTTAGGAGATTAAGAAACATATTTTTGAGCCTCTGGTTCATATTCCACCTTTCATAGGTTTGTCATTGGTCATTTATGTGACCACCTAGAAATAAAACCACGGTCCCCTACTTTCCCATAAGAAAAAATAATGGATAGAGAATAGATTATACTATCTCAATTGAATTACCTTCGAAACAAAGTCTATATATTCCACTATTGAGAAGAGCTACATAACATTGGTATTTCCAGTACAGATGTTACGACACAACCTGTAGCATCAGGAGAAAGAAACAATGTCCTTTATAGATCCCCTAATGTATACCATGAACCACCCAATGTTTACAGGAATACTAGTGCGCTACATAGTGATTATTCAACTTCTATATAGCTGGTTAATTCCACAAAATGCTATCAAGGGTCCTAACCTAAAATAAGTTTTGTCAACTCATCCAAACCCCGAGGATATAACTCTAGATGTTGACTTCCTAGATGTGATCATCCTCTTATTGGATCAAGTCATTATGTGATAGTAGTTTTATTTCAAAGGTAACTCCATGATTCCTACTAGTTGAAGACACAGTGATCCCAAGATCAATATAGTTTGTTTAGTAGTAGTCTCCATCGTGCCAATTAAGGATTTCTTTCCATACTCATTCCAACTACCATTACGATGCAGTAAAAATGAAGATGAGTATTTGGATCTCAGAAATGGTCTCTAACTGGCCCTCGATATTGGTGTTCACCACCTTAAACTGATGGTTGAATCATAGTTATTCATCATGAAAATAAATGGTGATTACATCATTTAAAATTCAGAGCTTTTGCCCTTACAAGAACATGCTCGCTATCTAATGGGAAAATTCCCTTCACAACCAATGGTGACTCATATTCCCTTGTAATTTAATGGATAAGCTAATTCCTTTTCTAGTCTATCCACTTTTATTGTAATTCCAGTCTAGGATTGTCTATTAATTCATGTGGCACAATGAATAGTAATCTATCCTGCCATTTCTAATAACGATGATGATCAAGAGGTAAGCTACCTCACCAGTAGTGGTTTCAGATCACAATATCTGCACCCCCAACAGCTAAATAATCCTCTTATTTGATAAATAAATTCATTGAGTTAATCTATCATGTAACTCTCATACTGGGTGGATTTGAACATGGTGTAATCAGTCCGCGTGAAATGCAGTTCACCGTACAGGGTGGTCCCATATTTGAGAAGACTCTCTACAAAAGAGGGTTTGATGGAATTATTATAAAGTTCTTTCAAGTAGATTATATCCCTTAGGTTATGAAAAATGTTCATTCTGGGCCTTCCAGTTTACAACAGATAGGTTTGAAACTCTCCTACCATACGTAAAGGCTAGACTACTTTTGGCCCACCTTTTTCCATAATTGTATTGAGTTCTCCATGAGGTTCCATGTATTTTAAGTTCATGCCATCATCAAGCCACGAACACTAGAGACCCAATATACAACAATTTATTATTTTCCATTTCTATTTTGGGGACTTGGTGTAGTGGGATTGTATCAACTAGAAATAAATCTCTAGGGTAGGTTCATTCTGACCATGACATATTTCTATCCCATGTAGGAAGAATAGATTCTTATGAAAGAAGTTAAGTCCTGATTGGTTGTTGAATTCATGGTTACCAATATCATCAACCAAATACTAGTCCCTCATTATGTTCTAACAAACTATAACACCAACATCTATTACACTATGATGAAGATGTTCTACACCATGTACATCATTCTATCCAATCATACTTCTTGAAACCATGCACAGGGGAATGAAGAGATCAAGGAATTCAGAAAATACCTCTCTATAATTATACAGAATATGCTGGTCTAGAATAAGAAATGTTCCCTAGAAATCTCCCTAATTCCCACTTATCATTTCATATGGTGACTCAGAATTCCACCCAGGTGACCCCATATTCCATATAGTGTGGGATAGAAGTGGTCATTCCCATCGAGATTTTGATACCTTCCCTCAAGGAAAATATCCATAATCAAAAGAAGTTAGAAAAAATACTTGAATTTCGTCTATCTGATCTAGAATCCCCAAATAAGTGTTCCCTTCAGGCCTTCCCATATCTAGAGAGGCACAAAAACAATGTATCAAAGACATTCAAATAAATGGATTTCCTCCACTCTTTCCATCAAGGTGATACAGTGTTGGATATCTAAATGACAATGATACCGAGTAGGATTCCACCAATGATAGAACCAAAGTGGTAAGGATCATACATCATTCATAAGTTTAATCGTAATAGTTCATATTATTTTTTCCAAAAAATGGGAAGCACATCACTCCACCAACCAATTTAATGGTATTTTACTTATACATTGCACATCACTCCAACTACTAGTGTTGGTCCACAACAATCATTTTATTCATAATTACATATGTATTTATTCCCATCTTCTTGTGAAATTTAGCGGGACCAAAATTGTTTGTCTCTTCTCCCAGCCATATGTTCATCCAAAATATCAGCCCTTCGTCATTGACTTTGGTCCTGACCATATGAAATTAATCTATGCACAAACTATGCGACTATCATCTCAAGTGGTGTAGGACCACATTGGTATCACTCTCATTGGGTCTTTGACTCATTCCCCTCGTGTACGTCTTTGAACACCCCTATTACTCATGGAAGATTCATTATTAACC
Organism: Viscum album; assembly: GCA_963277665.1. Taxonomy (NCBI): domain Eukaryota; kingdom Viridiplantae; phylum Streptophyta; class Magnoliopsida; order Santalales; family Viscaceae; genus Viscum; species Viscum album. The sequence continues at coordinate 2,128,881,954 of OY728152.1, read as the reverse complement.
AAAATAATTTTGACCCCCTATATATTTAGATACATGAATTTAAAAATATTCCTCCTGATCAATTTGATTTTGACACACAGATACCTCTTTTCCAGGATCATGTGTCATGGAGGGATTCCACTTTTAGTGTCACCCCTAATGTGAAGTACCATCTGTCTGGTATACCCGTGTTCCATTATGTGTTTCCTATACTGCTCAACAATCAAGTGGGCATAGGAGTTACTATTGAGTGGATACCATTGTGGTCGATCCACACAACGGATTCTTGGTCAAAACTCTATGGCCATAAATGTAAAGCTTCATTGGGGAATGTGGTGTGGCACTAGGCCCCTGAAGTCCCCATTAACATCACGTTGTCACTCACCACATCCCATATGCCCATTTTTCGAATCCTATATTTCATATGTTCCCTTATATTGGTACGGTGAAAAATCCCTTCTTGGATAATTCCTGTAAGGATTATTTCCTTCATGCCACAAAATTATTCTAGGAGCAAACTTTTCTTTATCCCTTGCAACACAACATTAAACTCCTGGCATGGGTCTAGGCAGTATTCCATTAAACTATGAACAAAATACTAATGACATGGAATTAAATTGTATCATGTATCTTATTTCTCATATGGAATAAAATATTATTACCATCATCAAAAATTAAGTTATGTAAAATGGAAAGGCATCCCATATACTCACTTGGGAGGTTGTCTCCGTCGATGCTGGTCATCTAACACATTGTTAACATCTTCCACTAAAACTCAACATTCGAGATGATTCTCCCCAGGATGATATGTTTGATAATTTTTTACACCAATTCACTTACAACAATGTGTTCTAATCCATGGTGGCATAATCGATCGAGTTATTTAATTCATTCAAACTTTCATTACTCCACTCCTTGCTTCATGTCACCCTCATTTGGATCCTCCTCCTTTTCATGTATGAATGGACACCATAATGGCATAGTCCCATGCCACCTTCATCTCACCTACTATACTATGACTAAATTATTGAATAAATTGGATGAAATTTAGTGATAGGATCCATGTGTCAAGCATGGTTAGTGGTTGAAAATCATCTGTTTTTAGCATTTTAGTTTAGTGGTTTAAATATTGTTTTTAAACATGGTCGTCATGTACCTCCATTATTTCATTCTCATGATCCAAATTTTCTTCATTTTGATTCAAACTCTTCATTAACCATATTTTGGATCGATTCTCACTCCCCTAGAATTATCTTGTTCATACCCTAGTGTATGTTGGGAATATTACGTTTGTTTCTCAGAGTTCCCTATTCTCCAACCATAGTATCTCTCAACCCGAACACTTTGGATTGTTAGTAAATAATATAACACCCCATGTTTTCATTGGATATCCAAAACACTCATAAAATTCCCACATTATCATTGTCATCAGTTTCTTATCACACTAATATTCTCTCATGTGAGGATATAGATATGACATTAGTTGTGTCAAAAATGTGATTGAATTTTGATAATTAAAGGTCACAAAGTAATGTGTCTATGAAAACTAAGTTCCAAAGGAATGAAAACAGACATAATAGGGGTCACCTATAGAAATAGTGGCTTCCACAGACCCATCTATGGGGTACTTTTGATTACCATATCACATATATAGTTAGATATACATGATGATTTCTTATGATTACATTGTAGAAATTTTTGCGTCCATTATTTATTGGTAATCTCTATAGATTAATTGTATTATAAAAAGGTTATAGCGGATCCCTGGATATATTGAGAACCCCATTATACTATGAAATTAATCATAAAAAAGTTTATATGGTTTAGACATATCATACTAACTTGAGACCGGCTATGTCTGACTATTAGGTGATGGGGGATCATAAGTAATGAGGCTTCTTATCAGGATGTTCTCACATGGATTTCATTTGTAGTAAGATCACGAGGAAAAACCTATTAATATGAACAACACAATTTTTTGGAGTCATTGGTTGTTCCTTTATACGAACATATTTATCAGTATCTTGACTTGATATCATTACTACTGTGTGATATTTTTCATGTACTCTGATGTAAGGAAAAAACCATGACAATTAAATCACAGGGAGGTAGATAGTTTTGGGTGCACCATTGGTGGTATATCATTTGTTGAATGGTCAATAAAGGGTTTTTTCACATCCATGCTAAGGAAGTGATATATCTAAGGTCTGGTTGATCATGATAGTGCTACATTTATAAGTCGTTTTCTAGTGAAATTAAAAGATATAGCCATATTGTTAGATCAAAAAATAATAATTCAAGAAATGGGAGGTGACACAAGTGTGAATCCTACTTTATAAGATGTCTAATGGAAAATAGATTATATTACATAGTAGGTGTTCATATATTGGTTGTCGTTGGTAAGTAAATTATTATCAATTTAGGGGCCTTTCTGGGTTGCTACACCATGCTCCTGGTCTATGAATAAAATTCACTACTATCATGAAAATGGACTTGAGGGTTACAACCAATAGATTATTCATGAATCCTCCATATTTAGTTGAATAGGTATTATGGACATGGTAGTCACAACCATGGAGTACAAGTGTTATCCATGTTATAAATCACCAAATAATTAAATAAATTCATTTTTTCACTTTATTAACAATTCATATTAAATTTATTTAATATATTTACAATTTCAATAAATATTAAAAGAAATATTATTTGAAGGAATGTTATTTAAATATTCAAGTTTTATTTTTTATTAACTGGGATTATGGGTCGGGTTATATGACTTAGCTTTGTTATATAGTATATATTTAATATACATTACACGAATTTGACATGAATAATAAGTAATATTGAATCATTTAAGTTCATCATAATTATTTATTTATTAGTTGTTAAACAAATAGGGGTCGGGGAAGCCATCCAGGTATTTTTATCATCCACTCTATATAAATGGGGAGAGGATCAGTATCAGGAAAATACAAGGAGAATTTTTCAAATCCACTCCCTCCTCCCTCTTTTGAGAGAGAGAATTTCTCGATCAAGGTGTATGGACTGAGACATCCTTTTGGATTAGAAGGAACGTAGATTCGGTGATTTTCGGGAATCAAAGGTGTCATCCGTTCTCTACACTACAACCCAAAATTCAACGATAAACAATATGATGGATTTTAGAAGCACATGTGAATGATATAGAGGGATCATGATATTGATAATTCATGAAAATATGGTTGAAGAAATGTATTAGTTATGCTCGACTTCTTATAAAAAAAATTATCTTATTTTCATTAATTTATGTCCTCTTTTAATTTATGTGAGATCCTCATTCCATACTGGAGCTCTAGTCATCGACTATGACAAGATATATCAACCCAAAGATGAAATTTTTTAAAATTCCCATCCTTATTGATTCTACTAAGTTCTCCAATACCTTAAATTAGTATCAAATCGATTGAGTAAATATTCTGAGCAATAAAAAATTTAAATTGCATTAAATATCAATAGAGGGATTAAAGTAGTCCTAATGGATTTGACTACGATTTAATCCAAGATTTGATGATAAAGTTATGACAATGTGAAGATAAATGACAGATTGAAATCGATTGTTATGGATATAAAAATTTCCAGCAATCTATATTATCCTGTTTTCAGATGGAGTTTTTTCCACTAATAATAATAATAATTTTTTTATCATATCGATAATTGAAATAAATATAATTATTTTATAATAATCATATTTGGTGTAATAATAATTGTTATTTTAATTAAATGAAATGCGAAATGATAACCTTTTATTTTTCATTAAGTAGTTATCTAAATCTGAAGAAATCCCATTTCAAAAAAAGTGGAGGGGTGGGGGCGATGACATTCAAAATAAGACCCACGGTTTATTTTTTTAAGCTTGTTAGCCAATTGTGTTCCCACCCGTGATGACCTAGTTTGTCCCCAGGTTTCCCTATAGACCGTTAACCAAACTTGTTCCTTGAAGGATCCTCTATGGGCAATGACCATTTCTCCTCTTCAGCTAACTCAAGAAGGATTGTCTAGATCGTAGCATCGTCTACCTCTCAAGGGACCACCCAGCCAGGCTGGAAGCCCTACTTCCCTTAGGGCCACATCCTTATGCGAAAATAGCACCCCATTATGCCATCCACCTTTTATTTCATGAATCCTCAGCTTTCCAATGCCACCTCATCCTTCTCTAGACACATCAATGCCAGATCTCATTCCATCTATAACGACCCAAAATTTTATCACTGAAAATTATTCATGATCCAATTAAATTCCCTATTATATAAAATAGTTATATAAAATTTGATCTCCCAATGTTTTATTTTTTTATTTAAAATACTGTTATTAATTGTGACCATTTTTATCATAACTATTAAACAGTAATCACGTGATTAGTATAAATATAAGACTTTAACAAATCCAATTTACATAGAAAAAGGATGTGATGGCCTCATCTAGTATAATTGGTCTATACAAAGCCCATTTGTTGGGGCTTGTAAAGGAGGTGGTGTCATTGGGATTCACTATTGACCAAGCCCAAGACAAGCTTTAACATGTACATCTCAAGTGGAACCACCTACGAGAGAAGTGGATGTTGATAGTGATTACCACCCGAGCAATATTATCCAAGCCACCCCAAGAGTCTTTCTCCATCACACAACTTACCCTTCGACCATATACTGGTTTCATAAAGGGTTATATTACAAGGACTAGTGCTATTATTATGTTATTTATTTTGGTATAGAGAATATACTTTCATTTTAGTATCGTTACATTGTAAATTGTTTTTCAAAGAAAAATTATCATTTTTAGTTAATTAAGAAATATATATTGATGAATTAATGTATTTTTATTCAAATAATATTTTTAAAAAATATTATTACTAAATTAAACTTTATATAATATAAATTACAATATAATTATTATGAATACAATTGTGTTTTTTAATAAGGTTTGAAATATATTTTTGTCAAAACCCACGAATTTTTGATAAATGGGGTTTTTTATTTTAAAAATAAAAGTTCACAGATTTAGAAAATTAGTTATAATAAATGAATATAATTTTTGGAATCTAGATGTTGGAATTATCCATCGTTGAATTTTTCATAATTTTAGGAGACAACCAATTTTTTGGGTAATGATTATTATCATGATACGTCAAGTACAATGATGGTTTTCTCATTATAATTCAAGTGAAATGAAGGTTTACTCACGATCCATGTTCAATGTTCCTTGGCTCATGTTAATACCATGTTAAGTGTTTTTTTAACATTTCCATGTTATGATAATCTTGCTTTATCATGCCTTTATGTCCACATTTCATTTATGCTCTGTTGCTATGTCTGTTGTCTAACATGTATTGTATTCTTAATGTTAGCCCATGTTTACACCCTTAATGGGGTTAATAACTGATCCATCTCTTATGCATGTCCTCAGGTTATGCCATGCCATGTTCTGTATGAGACAATGTATTGGTCATGTAATGGATGTTTTCAATAAATATATTGTGTTTCATGTTTTTATTCATTATGTAATGTTCTTAATACCCAAAGACACTAGACCTCTCGATCATCCATGTCATATCTAGTGAAGAGATTATCAAATAAATCATGATTTTTTTTGTAATAATGTGAGGGGTTGTTATAGTTTGTATTAGAGGATTTGTATAGTTATTATTGGGATTAGGATTGAAAAATCCTAGTGAAATCCTTAGATATTAGACAAGGTATAACAAATAAACTAACCTAAATTTTTGTGAGTAATGTGTAAGTGGTTTATCAGAAAAATAAATCCATGTTTGGATGTGACTATGTATAGGCTGCTATGGAACATATGTACCTAGGAGTGAAAACAACAACAATGAGTTTTGGGCTTCACCTGGGGTATCCTAGTACATGAAAACTGGCTTTGCTACACTCTTGGTTACGACACTCTTGCGGAATATGCTTTAGAAAATTAATAATCTTAGTATGAACTATTATTTATGGAAAACAATTCCCCTAATATTATATATAGGGAAGTAGATCATGGTTATCATATATTGAAGCCTAAAAATTCTTACGTTATGAAAATAAAAGTTATTTATAATTCATCCATTTATTTCTTGGATTACAATTTATATGTTACCCCTCACATGCCTTTTGTTCCAACTAGTGGCCAGTAATAGGAGGACTTGGGCTAGCAACCAATGCAAAGATCAATGTGATGACTGTTCTAATGAGATTAAGAATCCAATGGGAAAGGTAATTCCAAAATTTGTCACGATTATCTCTCAGTTAACTCATGCTTTTAAGATAAACATGTGTCAAGAGGAAAATTCAACCCCCCCAATAATGAATATGTTGCAATCAAGATATTCATGATACAAATGAATCCTCCTTTTAATAGATCATATTATCCCTCAATTTCCGAATAGTGGATCATCTTCATTTTAAAGATATTCTACTTCCATCAATGTTTTGAACAATATAATTTTCTCTTTGCTTCTTATCGTCTGAAGGTTGAAGCCGGTCAATGGTGGACATTCAAAAAAAAACAAAGCATGAGGAAAGATCGAGGAATTGGATTGGAAGGATTTCGGGATAATATATTATGATTAATATTTTCCTTGCACCCTATGACTTTAGATTGAAAGGGAAATCTTTGACCTCAAGAAAAAATATGATGAGTCTATTGGATCATATGAGGAAAACATCACAAGGCTTCCACGATATTCATCTGGTTGTTACCTTAGAATTCCTGGTTGACCGCTTCATTGGTGGGACGAAACCAACCCTACGGAAAGCACAGGTGATCCGTGACATTGATAACTATGAAGAAATTTACTAATGTGACCTCAATGTTGAAAAGGAGATCAAATAATCTCAGGGGTATCATGGGGATATGAAGCATTAGGTGGAAGGAATTCAATTTTGGCGGTCAAGTGGATAAATCCAATGGTGATATGAAAATACAACATCCCACTTGACAAAGTTGCGGAAAGAAGTACCCAAAAAATTGCCTGAAGGGGTAGAGGGAATGCTTTAGGAGTGGAAGAGAAGGGATCCTAGATGTTAACTACTGACTAGAAAAACTTATGTCTGCAACAACGGATAACAATTCTCCTTTGTACTCTCAAAGAATTTATCTTTTCATAAACTGTAAAGAACCAAGGCCCTTTATAAACCAGTGCCCCAAGAAAGGGTTATCAGAGGAAACCAACAACCTCCAAGGAAGAAAGGGAGAGATTTTCCATCACTATATCCAAAGTGAACCTCGGTAGTGAAGTGGTGAAATGTACACTAGTTATTCAGTCAAGAATAGCGGATGTAATTTTTGATTCTGGTTCTACGCAGTCTTTCATATCTCGAATGTTTAGTAGAACAATCCAAACACAACCATAAATCATTTATTTAATGATTTTAGTGAGTACAAAAAATGGGGAAATTATTGCAACCCGTGAACATAACTCCATCCCTATAACAATTTTTGGATTTAACCTCCCGGTGAACATCGACATACTCCCTCTAGTGGAATTTGATGCAATTCAGGGCATGGATTGGATTTCCTTATATAGAGCCAAAATAAATTTCCATGGGAGGGAAATCAGTCTCTAAATAGAGAATCAACCCCTGATTCTATACAAGTGAAATTTAGAAAGATGATTCATCTTTATAACCATCATCTCAAGCATTTATATTACTGCCCTATGATCATTCATATCTAGCTCAGATGATTGAGTCTAGAGAAGAAACCATCATTGAGGACATGCCTATTGGGTGGGAATTTTTAGAAGTGCCTGCCATTGAATTTCTAGGTCTTCCTCCTGAAAGAGATGTCAAATTCTCAATTTACCTTATACCAAGGAAATTTCCAATATCCAAGACTCTATATAGAATTTTAGTTGTGGAGATTAAGGAGCTGAATAAAAAACTACAGGTGAATCTAAAAAAAGGTGTTATATGCCCATGTGGTACACCATGGGTTATCTAGTCCACATAGTCTACAATATGGATGGGTAAATGTGCCTTTTAATTGATTATATTGAGCTCAATGACATCAAGATAAAGTGTAAGTATCCTCTTCACCAAGATTATGACTTGTTTGATAAGCTAAATGGAGCACAATACATCTTTACGTTGTATTTCTGGTCAAGATATTACCAAGTATGGGTGAAGAAGGTGGATATCCCGAAGAATTATTTTCATACAAGTTACAAACAAAACAAATTCATATTAATTATTTTGGAATCACTAATTCCCATAAATTTACATAGTCTTGTTGAGTATAGTATTTAGATATTACATCAACGAATTTGTTGTAGTATTTATAGATGATATTCTAATATAGTAAAAAACCAATGAGGATCATCAGGAGCTTCTAAGAATAATACTAGAGACCGTGTGAAATGATAATCTCTATGAAAAGTATAGAATGTATGAGTTTTGGTTGAAGGAGGTCTCATTCATGGGCCACATCATCAGAAGCAATGGGATATCTGTGAAAACCTCCAAGAAAACTGCAATTGTGGGATGGACAAGGCCAACATTGGTACATTATATCTGTATCTTCCTTCAGATAGTTGGATATTATTCTCTATTTATAAGAAATTTATCATGATTTTCCAACCATCCTACCAAGATAACACATAAGAGAGTAATGTAACTTTGGACTGTTGAATGATAAGAGATATTCAAGGAGTTGAAAAGGAGGCTTATCACTACACTCAAGCTCACATTACCCACAAGTGGAGAATTTTTTGTGGTATTTAGTGATGCTATAATGAAGGTCATGGGATGTGTGTTGATGGAGAATAATAAATACATTGCCTATAATTCATGTAAATTGAATGTTCATGTGAAAAAACTATCCAACACATTTTTTGGAGTTAGTTGTAGTAATATTCACTTTATAAATATAGTGGCATTACATCTTTGGGGAGAAGTGAGAAATATATACGGACCAAAAAATACCTAAGAATATATTCACACAAAGAGATTTGAACATGTGCCAATGAAGATGGTTAGATCTGATCAAAGACTATGACTTCTCAATCCATTACCACCCTGGGAACGAGAACATGGTGGTAGATTCTATATGTAGAAAGGACCCAGAGATTCTATCATTGATGAGAATTGAAAAGGATCCAATCTTATTATATTTGATGAAGATGGACATGGGAATCATTGATAAGGGAATATCATCAATAATTTCAAAAATTATTGTCCAAATACATCTATTGGTAAAGATAAAGGTAGCTCAAAATCATGATGTGGGAATTCAAAAGAAATTGGAAACTATCAGGAATGGGAAATCCTAGGAGTTCAATGTTAATGATGAATGAATTGTGAGATTTATGAAAAAGACTATGTGTTCCATAAAATCTGGATTTAAAGAAAAACCATTTTGATGATGCACATATTTCAAATCTTCCAATCATAGAGGAAACACAATGATATATATAGATCCCCGAGAGAATTATTGGTGGGATAACATGAAGAAGGAGATCGCTGATTATAAATCAATGTGCCTTGTATGTCAGTAAGTGAATGTTGAGAGGTAGAAGTCTAAAGGGATGATGAAACCATTACCCATACTAGCATGGAAGTGAGTGAACGTCACCATGGTCATTGTCACCAGAATACTGGAGATATCTAAAGGTTACAATACTATCATGGTTGTTATGGACTTTTATACAAAGACAACACAATTCTTTTCTATTCGAGAGGATTTATAACTTGATCAACTGACGAAGATATACATTTGAGATGTGGTAAGCCTACATGGAGTACCACTATATATGTTATTTGATTGAGATAAAAGATTCACATCTATGTTACTGAAGATACTTCACCATAATATGGATACTGAGTTGTACATCAGTACGACATATCATCCTCAAATTGATAGCAATTCTGATTGGACTATCCAAACACATGAGGACATGTTGAGAGAGTGCTTAATGGACTTCAACAGAGGATTGGATCAACAACTTCCTCTAGTTGACGTCCCTTTCATCAATAGATTCCACTCAAGTATCCAAATGACTCCTTGTGAAGACATTTATAAGAAGAGATGTAGAAGGATGGCATGTTGCGATAACGATGGGGAGGGAAAACTCCTAGGTCTAGAAATGATCGATAAAATGGTGTAGAAGGGACCAAATGACTAGCACTCTCACCGATCCTATCTGAAGTACATGATGTATTCCATGTATCACTCTTCAAGAAGTATATACATTACCCATCACATGTACTCAATCTTTAGATGGTACCATTGGAAAATGACCTATCATATGAAGAGAAGCCAGTGAAGATCATAGATCATATGGAAAAGGTTCTACAAAATAATGTATTTCTCCTTTTCATGGTGTTATGGAGAAACCATTGGTTTGAAGAAGGAACATGGGAATCAGAGGAATTGATGAAGTAGAGTTATGCACATCTGTTTCAGTGTGGGAATAGAAAATTTTGAGGGACAAATTTCGTAATGGGGGAATATTTTAATGACCCAAACTTTTATCAATGAAAATTTTTCTAGAGCCATTTAAATTCATTTTTATGTAAAATAGTTATATAGAGTGTAAAAATCATTGGTTTTATGTTTTTGGATATTAAAATACCATTATTATTTTTGGCCATTTCGAATATAGTCGTTAAATTGTGATCACATGATTAGTATTAATATATGGCTATAACAAATCCAATTTCCATAGAAAAAGGAAGTGATGGCCTCATCTAGTATAATTGATCCATATGAAGCACAAATTTTCTATCTCAAAAAGGATGTGGGCCTCATTGGGATTCGTTCTTGACCAAGACCATGTCAAGCTTAAACACGTTAAGCTTGAATGGAACTGCCTATGGGAGAAGTGGAAGTTGATAGTGGTTACCCTCGAGCGATGTTATCGAAACTAACCCAAAAGTCTGTCACGATACACACCTTAGCATTAGGTCTTATGTGGGAGTTATAAGGGGTTATGTAATGAGACGCTAGTACAATGATTATGTACATTTTTTATATAAAATATACATTCATTTTATTTTTGTTACTTTGTAAATAATTTTTAAAGAAAAAATAACATTTTTAGTTAATTACGAAATCTATTTTTATGAATTCATGGATTTTTTTAATAGATTATTATTTTAATTAAATATTATTAATAAATTAATATTTATATAATATAAATGACCGTATAATTATTATGAATACAATTGTGATTTTTATTAAGGTTTGAAAGCAATTTTTGTTAAAACCCAGGAATTTTTGATAAATGTCAGTTTTTATATTATATGAAAAAATTCAAATATTTAGAAAAATATTTTGATAAAATGAATATTAATTTTGGAATCAGGAAGTCAAAATTATCCAATGTTGTATTTTTTTATAATTTTATGAGATAATCAAATTTTTGGGTAAAGATTATATCATGATATATCAAGTGTAATGAGGGTTTACTCATGTTAATTCACGTGCAAAGAAGGTGTACTCATGCTCCATGATCAATGATCCTTGGATCTGGCTAATACCATTTTAATTGTTTTTTGAAAATTTCCATGTTGTGGTAATCAAGCATTATCATGTTTTTATGTTCATGTTTCTTTCATAATCCGATGACACGCCTTTTTCATAACATTTATTGTATTCCTAATGTTATTCCTTATTTTCTCCACTTATGGTCTTTATATCTCACCCTTTTCTTATGCCTTTTCATATTTTATCCCATTCAATGATAATTATGAGTAAATTTAGTGTTTGTCTAAAAGAAATTTTCCATACATATGTTGTCTTTCATATTTTAAGTGGTTATGTAATGATCCTAAGCCCCAAATACACTAGACCTCTCGATGTTCCATGTTGTATTAAGTGAAGAGTTTATGTAATAAATCATGTTTATGTGTGTAATAAAGAGCAGGGTTATTATATTATCATCCTCACCCAGCCGGACTACTCCACCTCCCTTCATGGAGGTCACCAAATCAGACCACCATTTTCATCCATGTAACGCCCCAACCCCAGCTACCCAGAGTCGGTGCATTCATTCCTAACATTGGAATGATCACAAAAGATCAAGTCTCGAAAGACCGATTAGTTTAGTAGCCTTGGAAACACTAGATACATTTATAAATGTTACATTACATCATAAAGTGAAAATATAAAATAACAAAGTATCCATAGTCCACTCTCATATCCTCTTCTGACTATCCCTGCAGGTCATTCATAAAATACTTCTTCACATCCTGGAAAATATTAAAACATTGAAAGGGGTGAGCTCAGATGATCTGTAAGGATAACAATATTGAAGAAGTTTTCATAAATAAACATTAACATTTAAGGAAATGTATAACTAAAAAAAGCCTTTTAAACATGAACTTCAACATAATATGGCAAAAGCAAAATGAGATAATGTCATTTACGTATTCACATGGATATTCTACTTGTCGAATAATCACATGGAATATCAATAACCACTTTCATAATAATGGAATTCATAATGCCAGACTATCATAACCACGTAGTCAAGGCCTCGTGCCAAGACCACAAATAAGATTTTGTCAAGGCCTCGTGCCAAGACACTAGTTTGTCTCATGAGACCTACCGATGTAATTTTTTTAGAAGATACTTACGTTTAAAATTGCTCAAATATACTCTAGAGTTTTTCTGAAAACATTATGCAAGCTATTGAAAACAAAATAACTAATTCTGAGACTGCTCGACTAATTACAGGCCATGATGGGTCCATGCCCAGTCCCTTCCTGTCTACCACACTCGAGAGTCGGGTTTTCTGAAAACATGTTTAAGCTTGCGTTAAATACGTATACATTTTCACTGGATTTCAATATATTTAAAAGAAATATATATTTTTTGAAATCATTTAAAATTCATATAATTATAAAATTAAAATTTTTTTAATAAATGTAAAAGTCAAAGGAGTTTATACACCGTATAAAAGAAAGTTGTGTATAAAACAAAATATGCCTCAATGAATGGAGATTGAGACGAAGTCCCTTACAAAGATCAGTTTTAAAATAAAATAGATCTATTATGTTTATTCACTATAAGTACACATAAAGAAATTACAAATACAAGATCGGACATAATAATATCATTACATAATTTGAAAGTAGGAGCTTAACCCAAAGAATTGAAATTGGGTTAAGAAATTCCCTTACCTCATGTCCGACTTGACCCGACCATTCTTTAACATCCTGAATAATAAACTAGAGTTAATTTATAATTGATTAAGAACCCTTTTCAAGTTTTTTTATTCCTTTTATATCACTTATTACCATGTTATGAACATTATGTAATTATTTATGTTAATAACGGTCGTTTTATCGATCTTTGGTACTTGAGTCAAAAATAGACTCCATATAATTAAAAGTTGTTCATGTGGTGAAATATCCATTATATCCAGAATTATATTCATGATATAGATATCATATTTCTCGTATATATCCAGTATATACATTCATTCATAATATTACATAACATTTTGAGGTAGGAAATGAAATGCACCGTTCATGGAGACGGTAAGTCGTACGTACGCATGAATGCTACTTTCATTTCTATTTCATATTTAATGGAATGAAATAATAATTATATAAAGGTATTTATAATTCCAGTATAATATCATATATAATATCATTTACTCCATCATTTATACATCCCACATATGTCATTAACGATTCAAATCACTTTGAGGGGGCGGTAGTCCGCACTTCCTAAAATGAAATTATCGCGTTTACCAATAATGGAAATCATAAAGTATTCCATAAATGAGAAATACATAAGCATAAGGAAAACATAAACATAATATATATATCATATATGAGAATAGTTTCATCATTATGTCCACCATTAGAGGTGTTAAAATAATATTGAAAAATCCTCGTTTTGTGAGGCAGTATTTCGCCACCCACAGAAACAGTATGTTCTTTAACCATTAGACGAAGGTGTGTGTAAGTGTAAACCAAATCCTTACCATAAAAACATCCTATTATATTTTATATACTGGTGTTGTTACAAAAGAAAGTAATAAAAAGAGTTCAAGGGGTTAGAGAAGCAAAATAAAAAAACAACATTAGAGAAGACATTACCTTAAAATTGGGTAACTTTTTTTTGATTTGAGCCAAAGGCTTCCTTGGGAAGATTTATGCCCAAAGGGAGGCTATTAGTAGTAAGGGAGGGAAGTTGTGAGAGTATTTGGGCAGAGTTTGGCCGAGCCAAAAGGCTTTGAAAGTGTGAGTATGGTGGTAGTGGTGGGGGCCTTTTATAAGAGGAGATGAGGGGCATTCTTGGAAAGTAATAAAATGTTACTTTATTATACAACGCTTTTCGGATTATAAAGGTCCCACACTTATATAATTCGAGGATAAGGTGAGAATGGTTCTAAATATTCTCATCCAATTGGCATTGGACAAGTTTTATGCTTATATTTTACATTATATTATCATTTTATTTAAATCGTTAATTAATGATGTAATCGCTGCATCAACATGGTGTAATAAATAATTTAATTTATTTAATGTCTAAAAATTATTAAAAAATATCATTATGTAGGAAATATTTTTAGATTTCGAATTAATATTTATAGTCAAAAATATGACTTGTATAACATAATTTAAAATTTGTTTTGGTAAAAAAACTTATGTTTGTGACATTTTTATTTTAACATTAAATAAAAGTTATTTATGTCATTTTCCTACCAAAGTGGCTCCATGGGTCCCCAAGTTGACCCATGGATTTTATTGATCGGCCATGACACATCAAATAGGGGTAGGACAAGTTTAAAGGTATTTTCATATTTTTATAATATCATATTTACCTTAAGTTTCACTAATTACCTTTAATCGCGATTAATTAAACTTAAAAGTTACTATTCACCAAAAAATTATTTTAATCCCATTGAACCACATTTTACATACTAATGACAACAATGTATGTAGGATTTTTAAAAATCAAATCACATAAGTGGTAATATTTCATTTAAATGAAAAAAACAGTTATTTAACTACCACATAGTGGTTTCACTATTCATCAAAAATTGAAGTTTTTCAGAATAGTGCCAAAATTTTACCCTAAGCTATAATTGATATTCTGAATTAAAAAATGATGTCTATTTTGAAAAATTCCAAACATATATGTTTCATTAATTAATTTTCTAATTAATTCCCACTGTCACAACAAATAGCGTGTTTTTTAGAAACAATATATATCAAAGGATTGACAATTGTTTATGTCCAATTTCAAAGTGAAATTAATTCTAATGACCACCATCCGATAAAATGGTAAAAATATATTCTAATTACAATTTAAAACCACTCAATAGTATAATTTGTCACTATAAATTATTTTGATTAAAAATTTGTTTTATGTATTTTTCAGTAATCATAAAAATTTGGAAGTTCTCAGAAAATTAAAAAAAAATTCAACATAGGTTAATTTCGACATTCCGAATCCAAAAATGAAGTCCATTTTGAAATATAAAATATATATAATTTCAAAAAGTGGGTATTACTATTCATAATGGATATTTTGATTAGTCACAGTGTGTTAGAATCTCTAACTTGCGTACAATGCAAGCTATTTCATTATTTAATGAGAAGCGTATTGTGGAAGCTCGGGGTGTTACATTCTCCCCTCCTTAAATAAATTGCATCCTGGCAATTTGAAATTTTTCTTTGAAAATAAAAGGTTGAAAATAGAAAATACCTTTGTGGAAAACCGACATCGGAAATAAGGTTAATAAAAATATAACATTAAAAGAACGAAAGGGAAGTACAAAGGTCACCCGAGATAGCCCATATTAGGTTTCTATGAAAATATGGATATGGAAGAAAAAAACCCATCAAGGTCTGATAAGGAGTTATAGAAAACTGTATTAGGAGAAATTTAACCATAAGAAAATCAAAAACTTGTGATTTATTAAACGGTCATTGAATCCCCAGTTGGAAAATTTAACCGGAAACATTTTTGTTTTAAGTTACCTTTTATAATGTTGAGGAATTTCTTTAGGAGATTTACTAAGAATGTAAGGGAATATACATACTTGTTATGTATACTTTCATTGGTTAATAAATTTTTACCACAAACCCATCTTTTACTCCAAATGGTAACAGAACTCAAAAATATTCTATTTATCCTAATTGTATAAGATTCTAAATATTACCACATTCCATTTAGATTAGGAAAAATATTTTGTAACCAAGGACTTCCTGCAGGCTAGTGGTAGGTAATAAAGGCTTGTCGCACTATGGTTGTGGGTTCGATTCCTACATCTTTGTCCGATGCGATGGGTTATGCCCCACCCTGCAGGTTTTCCTTTTCCTAAAACTATAGTATTATAATATTCAAAAAATAATCTTCATAAATTTTTGAACCTTAAACAATACTTTCGAAAGATCAACTTAATCCATTCCAACCTTTATAGTTATCCAAAATACCTCCATCCAGACTTTCTCTAAAAGGTCTCTAAATTCCAAAATCAATTGTAACCTCAGATTCCCCAAACAAAGTAAAGTTTCTCTTATTTTCACATACTAAAAATATGATTACCTTCATCATATTAAATCCTTTAAGAAAAAAACATGTATTGTAGTACAATCCTTATATATATCACATTATTCTTATAACCATAATCTAGTTCATGAGTCTAAAAACACAAATACAATAATTATTCAACTTCATCTGTAGTAACAGCATAAGCTTGGCCTTGATCCCTTTGCCTTTTCTGAGGTATGTTTTTTTTTGACACTTAGCACATTCATTTGCATAATACCCCATTTCCCTACAATTGTAGCATTCAACATTGATAGCCTTTTTCTTTCCCTTGCAATCACGCACCTAGTGACCTTTTTCTCCACATTTATAAAAAACCCCCATACCTTTTAGGAATGTACCAGGGTGATTCTTCTCACAATTATCACATAATGGAAAATCCTTCTTTCCCTTTTTCCCTTTATCTGTCTCTTATTCCACCGTTCTCTTCTTCTCTTGCTTTACTTTGTTGTCAAAAGACTTAGAGAATTCTTTTTCTGTCTTGATAGAACACCAGACTATATCTTCGTACGTTGAGAGAGATTGTGATACTAAATCTCTAAGGAGAAATGGTTTTAACCCATCAAAGAAACGATCAATCTTACTTCTTGGGTTACGTATAGAATCTGCAGCATGCCTCGCTAACCTTGTAAAGTTGGCCTCATACATTGTGACATTCTCATGCTCCTTTTGTCTCAGACTCAAAAATTGTCTTTCCATATCTACTCTATGGTAATGTGGAAAATTATTTTTCTAGGAAAAGATCTTTGAACTCTCTTAATTCCTTATTTGATACTTATTCATCTTCCTTTCTGTTTTGAATCAGCGACCACCATTGATCGGCATCTCCAGTGAGGAGGTAGACAGCCATAAAAACCTTCTCCCTTTCGCTACTCCCCAAGGCATGGAATATTTTTTCTAAGGAGTTTATCCATTGCTCAGCTACTAATGGATTTGTACCCCTATTAAATGTAGGTGGTTGTTTCCTCATGAAGCGGTCTAACATTGACCCTCCACGTTGCGGATCAGGGTGCCCCATAAGAGTAAGGTTATTATTCATAACCTGAGTGATTTGTCCCAGTCTGGTAATAAGTTGATCAGTACCAATTGTAACTCCAGATCCATATTAATTATCTTGAGAAGGAGGGCAATCCCTACACAGAGTGCGTTCATTGATACGGTTTCCATTCCATCCACTAGGCGCCATTTCTAAACAATGGAATAAACTAGATTAGTTAATGAATCAAAATACATAATTCCATACTTATAAAATACTTAACATAAATTGAACTATTTATGGATATAATCCATAAAAATGTTTTCTTTAAGGAAGTATATACTCATAACCCTTCACAGTGGTTTGTAAAGAAAACGAGAATTATTCTAAGCATATCCCTCGGGAGTGTCGTAACCAAGAGTGCAGCAAGGCCCGTTGTCGTGCACCAGTTCCCGTTCGAGTCTAGCTCAAAGTGGTGTTTTCAATTTTTACCCCTAGGTACATTTGTGCCAGAGCCGCCTCTACCTGCTCGTATCCAAATAGGGATGTATTGCTCAGAAAACTAACAAAATCTCTACAAAAACAAAATTCTAGGAAGTTCTTCTATACTAATCCTCAAAGTCCATCTTTGGGCTATGTGATCTAATCAGAGTTTATCTAAATCTAGATTCCAAGGTTAGTACTAAACTGCCTCTGATACCAACTGTAACGCCCCGACCCCAGCTACCCAGAGTCGGTGCATTACTTCGTAACATTGGCATGATCACAAAAGACCATGTCTCGAAAGGCTGATTAGTTTAGTAGCATTTGAAACACTAGATACATTCATAAATGATACATTACATCATAAAGTGAAAATCTACAATAACAAAGTCTCCATAGTCCACAATCATATCCTCTTCTGACTATCCCTACAGGTCATTAATAAAATACTGCTTCACATCCTGGAAAATATTAAAACATTAAAAGGGGTGAGCTCAGATGCTCAGTAAAGATAACAATATTGCAGAATCTTTCATAAATAAACATTAACATTTAAGTCAATGTATAACTAAAACAAAATCCTTTTAAACATGAACTTCAACATAATATGAAAAATGTAAAATGAGATAATACCATTTACTTATTCACATGGATAATCTACTGGTGGAATAATCACATGAAATATCAATAACCACTTTCATAATGATGGAATGCATAATGCCAGACTATCATAACCACGTAGTCAAGGCCTCGTTCCAAGACCACAAATACGATTTTGTCAAGGCCTCGTGCCAAGACACTAGTTTGTCTCGTGAGACATACCGATGCAATTTTTTTAGAAGATACTTACGTTTAAAATTTCTCAAATATACTCTAGTGTTTTACTAAAAACATTATGCAAGCATTTGAAAACAAAATAACTAATTCTGAGACTACTCGACTAATTACAGGCCATGATGGGTCCATGGCCAATCCCTTCCTGTCTACCACACTCGAGAGTCGGGTTTTCTGAAAACATGATTAAGATTCCGTTAAATAAATATACATTTGCACTGGATTTCCATATATTTAAGAGAATTATCACTTTTTTGAAATCATTTAAAAATTACATAATTATAAAATAAAACCTTTTGAATAAATGTAAAAGTCAAAGGAGTTTATACAACGTATAAAAGAAAGTTGTTTATAAAACAAAATATGCCTCAATGAATGGAGATTGAGATGAAGTTCCTTACAAAGATAATTTTTAAAATAAAATAGATCTATTATCTATTTTCACTATAAGTACACATAATGGAAGTACAAATACAAGATAGGACATAATAATATCATGACATAATTTGAAAGTAGGAGATTAACCCAAAGAATGGAAATTGGGTTAAGAAATTCCCTTACCTTGTGTCCGACTTGACTCGACCGTTCTTTAACCTCATGAATAATAAACTAGAGTTAATTTATAATTGATTAAGAACCTTTTTCAAGTTTTTTATTCCTTTTATATCACTTATTACCATGTTATTAACATTATTTAATTATTTAAGTTAATAATGGTCGTTTTATCGATCTGTGGTACTTGAGTCAAAAATAGACTTCTTATAATTAAAAGTTGTTCATGTGGTGAAATATCCATTATATATAGAATTACATTCATGATATAGATATCATATATCTCATATATATCCAGTATATACATTCATTCATAAAATTACATAACATTTTGAGGTATGAAATGAAATGCACCGTTCATGGAGACGGTAAGCCGTACGTACGCATGAACGCTACTTTCATTTCTATTTCATATTTAATGGAATTAAATCATAATTATATAAAGGTATTTATAATTCCATTATAATATCAAATATAATATCATTTACTCCATCCTTTATACATCCCACATATGTCATTAACGATTCAAATCACTTTGAGCTGGCGGTAGTCCACACTTCCTAAAATGAAATTATAGCGTTTACCCATAATGGAAATCATAAATTATGCCATAAATGAGATATAAAGAAGAATAAGGAAAACATAAACATAATACATATATCATATATGAAAATAGTGTCATCAATATGGCCACCATTAGAGGTGTTAAAACAATATTGAACAATCATCGATTCGTGAGGCAGTATTTCGCCACCCACAGGAACAGTATATTATTTAACCATTACAGGAAGTTTTGTGTATGTTTATAACAAATAATTATCATAACAACATACTAGTATATTTTAGATACTGGTTTTGTTACAAAATAAAGGAATAAAAAGAGTTCAAGGGGTTGGAGAAGCAAAATAAAAAAACAACATTAGAGAAGACATTACCTTAAAATTGGGTAACTCTTTTTTTGATTTGAGCCAAAGGCTTCCTTGGGAAGAATTCTGCCCAAAGGGAGGCTTCTAGTAGTAAGGGAGGGAAGTTGGGAGAGTATTTGGGCAGAGTTTGGCTGATCCAAAAGGCTTTGAACGTGTGAGTAATGTGGTAGTGGTGGGGGCCTTTTATAAGAGGAGATGAGGGGCACTCTTGGAAAGTAATAAAATGTTACTTCATTATACAATGCTTTTCAGATTCTAAAGGTCCCACACATATATAATTCGAGGATAATGTGATGAGGTTTCGAAAAATTCTCATCCAATTGGCTTTGGACAAGTGTGATGCTTAGATTTTACATTATCTTTTCATTTTATTTAAATCGTTAATTAATGAGGTAATCATTGCATCATCATGGTGTCATAAATAATTTAATTTATTTATTGTCTAAAAATTATAAAAAAAATATAATTATGTATAAACTCTTTTTATATTTCTAATGAATATTTATAGTAAAAAATATGACTTGTATAACCCCATTTAAAATTTTTTTTAGTAAAACAACTTATGTTTGTGACATTTTTATTTAACTTTAAATAAAAGTTATTTATGTCATTTTCCTACCAAAGTGGCTCCCTGGGGTCCCCAAGTTGACCCATGGATTGTCTTGGTCGGCCATGACACATCCAATAGGGGTATGACAAGTGTAAAGGTATTTTCATGTTTTTATAATATCATTTTTACCTTAAGTTTCACTAATTACCTTTAATCGCGATTAATTAAACTTAAAAGTTAGTATTCACCAAAAAATTATTTTAATCCCATTGAACCACATTTCACTTCATAATGACAACCATTTATGTCGGATTTTTTAAAATAAAATCACATATGTGGTAATATTTTTTTAAATGAAAACATAAGTTATTTAACTACCACTAAGTGGTTTCACTATTCATCAAAAATTGACGTTTTTCAGAATAGTGCCAAAATTTTACCCTAAGCTATAAATGATATTTTGAATTCAAAAATGATTTCTAATTTTCAAAATTATAAACATATAAGTTTCATTAATTAATTTTCTAATTAAATCCCACTGTCACAACAAATAGCGTGTTTTTTAGAAACAATATATATAAAAAGATTGACAATTATTTATATCCAATTTCAAAGTGAAATTAATTATAATGACCACCATTGGATAAAATGGTAAAAATATATTCTAATTACACTTTAAAACCACTCAATAGTATAAAATATCACTATAAATTATTTTTATTAAAAATGTTGTTTTAAGTATTTTTCACTATTCATAAAAATTTGGAAGTTCTTAGAAAATTACAAAAAATTCAACATAGGCTAATTTCGACATTCCGAATCCAAAAAAGAAGTCCATTTTAAAATATATAATATATCTAATTTCAAAAAGTGGGTATTACTATTCATAATGGCTATTTTGATTAGTCGCAGTGTGTTAGATTCTCAAACTTGCGTACAATGCAGGCTATTGCATTATTGAATGAAAAGCGTATCGTGGAAGCTCAGGGTGTTACAATCCAGCTAGCGGTATTCCATAGATTTCCTCTATATGTTGACCCACAATCTATTTTGTAAGCCACACTTCATTATCTCTGCCTCATTCGATGAATATATTGAGTCATACACCACAGTTACTCGGGCCTCCATCGAGCCAAATATTTCCTCTAAGATCCAACCTCATTGGGATCACCACTATGTCCTAGACCCCACAATATTTGCTGCCCATACTGGGTTACAACAGAAAATTCATGACTTTTCCCAATGGGTGTTCCTACTCCAGCGGACATGTGCTGCGAAACACACCTAGATCACCCTCCAATAGGTTTCAATGGCCAAATCCAGATGACCAGTACCCACTCACTAAGTTTCAACTTTCTTTTAGACCTAAATATGTCCCTAGATGATCTTCCCAAGGATTAATGGGTTTGTGTGGACCTTCCTAGCCTAGATGATCCTCGGATGGGATTTTCTCAAACCACATTGGGTTTTTATAGTGTTACGGTCTTCAATTTGTTGAAACATAATATATTTAATTAATTTAATTTTAGGAATTAAATTAAATTAAATTAAATAAAAATTTTGGATTTAAAATATGTAAATTTCGTACTTAAGATAAAAAATATTTTAATTATGGTATTAAGATAAATTAATCACTTAATTAAAATTCTGGGAATAAAATTAAATTAATAATATACCAAATATAATTAAATTATTCGAACTGAATTAATTATTTAATATAATTAAATAACCATCATACATAAATTAATGAAATTTTATTTTTATCGAACTTAATTTTACTAGTTTACTAGTCCTAATCAATAACCTGTATATGTATGATTAACGTTATTTAATTAATTATTGTAAAGGCTTATGATGACTGTAAATAATTAAGACTTTATGTGGATCATCATTATTTTTTGGGTGAAAATTTATATAGGCCTTCCTCTCTATTTTATCTGATGTAGATTGCACCTCGTATCCCCCCTCGCATGGGCGTCAGTGTTTATGTACCATTAGAAGAAGAAGCTGCTTGGTGTGGATCCTATAAATCTGGGGATTTACCCCTTGACAATGAAGATTCATGATGTGGACCATCCATGACAAGGTGATACTCTAGAAGTGTAGCTAAAAAGTTGGACTGGGTGAGTTATATCACACGCTGAGTAATGACTCAGGTATGATTCCCCTAAGTCATTTTTGTTGCTTAAAACCATTCGTGTAGTAGTTTACATTTATTAATTTATTTGTTGCTTTTTTCATTTTATGTCATTAATAATATACATAAAATCATAAATAATAAAATTCATAAATTATAAATGTATGTTATTTAATTAATTTTATTTTTTGATTGTGAGAAAAAAGTTTAATAATATTAAATCAAATGGATTATATTCATCAATTGAAAAACAAAAAAACTCTCAAATAAATATTCTGTCATAACCACCATCGATTATTCAAATTTTATCAAAACTATGTGTTCTATGTTCTTGTCATGCCAATGATGAGGGAGCTTCTTACCATCATGGTGTTCTTATGAAATTAATGGGTTGACTATCCTATTATGGTAGTAAGGATTTCCAATAGAAAACCTGAATCCATCTTATTGGCAAGAATTGAGTAAATCATGTTATGATTTTAGAATCTGGGACTTTACTCGAGGGATCGAGGAGACATGACTTAATGTAGTTGTCCAGTCAACAACCAACCTATAACTATTGGAGTAGTTACATAGACATATCTTGTTGCCTATGAGTGGAGGATTAGGGGTATTTCTACCAGAATACTCAAGCTGTTGAGTATTCTTATTCTAGCATAGTGGGTTCTTAAAACATGAGTAAATTGTTGTATAAATTTTATTATATAATAAATAATATCTATACCAAAAATCAATATAAGAAGTACTATATTATATAATTTTACTTTTTGTAGGAAATTGAATGATAAACTATAGGAAATACACTATGATAATCATGGACAATGTAAATGTCCAAACTAGACCGAATTTTCATTTATTTAATATGCACATGTGCATATTACAATGATTTAAGAAATTCTCGTTGATGGTGTTTTAATAGATATTAAATTACCTTAGTATGAAATATAGTAAAAAAATTTGTTAGAGACTCATGTATATAGAATATAATGGTTATGTAATTATGATATTATCAAGGTTTGATGTTAGTTTTTTCATTATATAAGGACATGGATAATATAGTATGTAATCTAATCTACTAGAAAAATATGAGGAGAAAGAGAAGTTAAATTTTAATGGGTGATAAATTAAACCTTCTCTGTGTTAATATGAACTATGTTTCACAATATTTTAAGGCATCCAGTTCTTACACCCAATTACTCATGTTTTGTTTTAGAGTAGACAATAAATGTGATGTAGTTAACACATCAATTCCATTAAAGTATGTTTTTCCAGGTAAATAAGAATATTAGTGAAAGTTTATTATTTAGTTCTTATTGTGAATGTAATGAAAGGAAAATAAAAATGTTTAATGGAAAGTGTAACACCAAAGAAAAATTCACAAATAGATACAATGAAATTTGGTTTGTTATTAAATATTTTGTTATTTATTCACATTAAATGAAATTAATTTTGTAAAATTAAACTGTAATTTACTTAATAAAAGAAGTATGTAGCCACTTATTCTACATTTTATATTCATCAATTAATGTTTCTAACATAATTCATGTTTATAAATTAAAATAGTCCAATCATATATGTTTATTTGAATATAAAATCCATGTCTTTATAGTATAATTATAACCTGATAGTGATATTCCCAAAGCATCTAAGAAAGGATGATTCCTATTCTAGTGGGGAGAAACCATAAATTATTTTTTCTATGTTATTGATTAATCTATAATTTTTTTTGAGTATAACCAAAAACATCAGTATCATGTGACTTATGGATAGAAGGAGACAATATTCCACATTCAATATTCTATATTGTTTGTGGTGTGTAATGATAAATAAATAGTTATGTGATTCTTTATTTATATTAAATAATAATGAATATACTATTTGATACTTACATACCCAGTTTTGGAATGATAATAATTTTTTATGTAAATATAAAAATAGACATCAAGGATATCCTTATATTAATATTTAAACTTGGTACAGGTAAATATTTTGGTATTATTGACCTTTTTCAGTTTGGAAAATGAAACCAATAAAAATAATGTTTTTTCGCAAGGCGTTTGGAATTAGTTCAACAAGTGACCATGAACTATTCCTGAAATTATCTAGAGAAAAACATAATTCATCAAATTCCTTTATTTATTTTAAGGATGAGAAAGTTACGTATATGAATGTTCAATAGAGAAGAGTTTCTTTGGGATGATGTGTCAATGAATATCTATTCAATACCATTATCAATAAATATATTGTTGCCTAGAAAAATTCCTAAATGTACATCTCCTTATCTGCATCATGATATTGATGATAATAATAAGAATACAATAATTGTCTTTCATATTAACATTGACCAATATAGTTTATCTTGATGAAATTCCTAAATGGAAATTTTATATGTCAGATTCATGATGCATGTTCTATCAATGTTGCAACTAGCAGGAACTTCCATCATATTTCATGATGTTATTTAAAAATAATAGAAAAAAACCATAACCAAATTCCAAATATATTTGAAAAATTGATATCATACGAGTCAAAGTATAACAGAAATCCATTCCATCATAAAATGTGTGTTTGGATTTTAAGAGTTTGTTAGGATAAAAAAAATTACACGGTGATAAAAACAATTTGCATCTTTGTTAATATCCTAAAGGTTTCTTATGATATTACATAAATCCATAACATATAAAATGTGTAGTCTATTGATAGTAAAAATTTATATATAATGGTGCACATATCTATTAGAGATAGTTGGAGCAAGATTGACATGGTTTTAGTTAATGCTAAAGATGCATTAGTAGTTGTCATGGGAAATAGTTTCATAAGAGAATGAGGAATATGAATGCACTATAGAAATAGATTTTGTACGAATGTTAAAACCATAGGTATTGTTTTATATTCAATATTATGGGGATACTTTATTCTATGATAATAAAAATTTATTATAGTAATTAGTATATTTATATAATATATAATTGACAAGACAAATATAAAAGTTGTAATGGATTACATGTATCATAGTGAAAATGGGATTCGATACTAATTATTACAGTGGGTACAAATTTGAGGTGATACATGTTTTTTATAATTAGGGTATCAATAAGTCACAATCCTCAATATAAATTTTTTATTTCTAAATCCATTAGATTTTTAATTATTAAATCTAAACTCTATAATCGTTTTATTTGTAATTGGATTTCATGAACAACTTCCATGGAAGGTTTCTATTGGACACAACAAGAATTGGATGATGAAACCATATGATGGAAATAAGGGTTTTATGTTATAGAAATCCAGTCTGGGATTAACGTATGCAATAAGATCATAGAACATTTTTTGTAATTAATCATTTCCACATGTCTATCAGAGGGTAGTGGAAGCACAATTGTTTTCCATGTTAAATATCTTCTGTAATATATGGAATAAAAATACTGGTATTATTCATAGTTAACAAAATGATTAATGTATTTATCTAATTATTGACATAATGTAGCAACCTATGTTTCATGGAATAGGATCTACTAAGATATATCAAAAGGTTTTTGGACCTTTGTAATCATACATATGTTGAAATTTTATTTAGAAATAGATGTTATAATTTTTAAGGGACGTCTTGATTCTACATTAACATATAATAAATCCCTACATGTAGACATGAAATGGAGGAGATTATGTGATGAGTTGAGTTCTATAATCATTAGCGATGGATTAATCACTTATTCCCTGACAAATAAAAATTTATATTTCCAGGATATACTTTGTAGTCAAAAAAAATCTGTTATTTCCAAGATAATTTCATGTTATGAAATCATAAATATCTAATTATATTTCTAAATGTACAAAAACTATGTACTTGGTATGTGGATAAGAAACTATACTATTTTTGGTGGGAGAAAATCTAGTCTCCCATTCGGTCAATTCACGCTAATAGTGAAGTTAGGCTAAGGGTTATGGGTGAGACAAGATCATATAAGCCAGTGGTAGTCATAGCTACAAAACCGAGTACATTGTGGCTCTTAATTAAACTAATAAGGAGTTAAATGAAACCATTTATTCTAGTTCTTGGAATCACACATTCCAATAACAGTTTTATCGACATGATAATTATGTTACAGGTACTAATATAGATGTAATCTTATGATAGTGTAAAAAAGTGATATACTCCAGGATACCATATCTTGAGAAGTATTAATCAAGGAGATGTGGTCTCATATGAAAAAATATCCATATAGTCAAACATGGAAGACCCACCAGCCCAGGATGTTATTTTAGAAAAAAATGATCTTATTCATGTGAGTAGCCAATATGTAAATTTAGAAGGATGGATCAAGTGCAAGTGGGAGTGTTGAAATAGGTGGTGCCTAAGACACAACTATGCTGTACATTTTATTATCATATCACATATACAGTTAGATATACAAGATCTATCCTTACCATTATAGCGTGATATTTATTCATACACTACTTAATGGTAATGTCTATATATTATTTTTCTTATCAAATGGTCATGGTGTATTCAAGGATATGATGAGAACATCATTACACTATGAAATTAATCTTGGAAAAAGTTATATGGTCTAGAAACATCATTCTAACAAGACACTATTGATGTCTGACTATTAGGGGCTGGGGGAACAAAAGCATTGAGAAATCATCACATGAGGTTCACACATGGTGATGTGTGTTAGTGAGATCATTAGGTTAAACCCACAAATATAGACACGAAATTACTTTTGGGCCATTGGTTGTTCTTATATAACGACTTATGAATTGATATTATAGCTTGAGATCTTTACCAGTGTTTTCCATTTGATCATGTACATTGATGAAAGTTGAAACAGTGAAAATTAAATTGTAAAAAGGTAGTTTATTTTGGGAACTTCATTGGTGGGATGTCTTAGGTAGAATGATCAAGAACAGATTTATCAATTACATTTTAAGGAAGTAATATATCACAATTATTGTTGATCTAGATGGCGATACCATCATATGAATTTAGAAAAATAATTCTAATAGAAAATCCATCCAGTTTGATCCATATATAATAAACAAAGAAAAGAGAACTGCCACAATTTTACATCCTTCTTTCTATGATATGTAAATACAAATAGATTATATTAAAATGTAACTAGACATTTGTTGGTTTTCATTACTATAAAAATCCTCATCTCTTCAGTGGACTTGATGGGTGGCTATACCCAACTCGTGTTCTATGATTACTATTCACTTCTATCGAGAAAATGGCCCAGATCGTCACGTAAAATAGAGTATTCATGAATCTTCCATATTATTGTGAATATGATTTTTGTAAATTGTGGGCCCCGCTATGGGGAACAACTATTGTCCATGTAATTGATCACCAAATAATTAAATATCTTTATTTTATTTTTATTATGAATAATTGTGATTGAATTTACATAATATATATATATGTTAAGAAAATTGAAGAAAAATATTATTCGAATGAATATAATTTTTATATTACAAGGTTATTTAGTATTATGTTGGATTAAAAGTTTAGTTAAATTATGTAGGTTTATCATGTAATATATATTTAATATATATTAAAAGTATGTAATGAAAATTATAAATAAAATTGATGTATTTTAGTTCATCATAATTATGTATATTTTGGATGTTAAATAAATGGTGGTAGGGTATCTCATCTCTGTATTGTTATATTCCACTATAAATAAATTAGCAGAGGATCAAGCTCAAAACTATTAATGTATAATTTCTTAGAGCCTCTCTGTCCTACCACATCCTCGAGAGATAATCCCTCCATCTAGTTGTTCAGATCGAGATCTCCCTCAAGCATCTATGGAACATCAATGTGGTGATCATCCAAGCATCGAAGTTGTCACTAGATCAATGTTCTATCACCAAGAATTGGATTATCGATTATCCAAATGATTTTTGATGTGTGTCTGGGTGATGTAGAGGAATCCTTATATTAATTCTTCATGAAATGTTTTCTGAAAACTAATTATTGTTGAGCACAGCTTCATATCCAAATAGTTATGTTTATATTTTTTATTTATATAAATTTTTAATTTCCATTAGGTACTCAGACCATAACAAAGATGGTATCATCATAGGAAAAAAGTTATATTTTTTGGAAGATGAATATTTTTTAAATCCCTAACCCACCAGCATCTTCTGATCACCTTATTACTTTCATCACATATATATTGGATCCTTGCGTGAGTTCTTGAAAAATTTCTCATGTAGCTCTATACTATTGATTGAGAGAATCAAATATGTTTGCCTTTGGTGTGTGGCCCCTTGGATTTTATTCCCCCTACTAAGCTCTGCTTCTTCATCTATAGCTACTAGAGAAAGCTAATCAACTCTTGTTTGTGCTCAGATCGTCCAATTTAGAAGATCATAAATTTGAGTAATCACATATATCACATGGTTCTTATAATTCTCTAGTTGATCCCTCAAAGCCTATTCATGATTTTCTACATAGTTCTAAGGAAAAAAGTTCGCATTCATTCTTGATCCTCCATGTGTTCAATATTTTGGGAGGCTTATCAATGTTTTTTTATTCTATATGACTTCTCATCAAACTAAAAAACATCTAGATATTGGCTCCCTCCCGTATATTTTCAGCACGATAATCACAAACCAGTTACTGAAGGCATCTAGAATATATCCCTATAGTAGAGATATTTTGTAGTAATTGGTGGAGTGACCCCATGAGACCAACTAGTTATTATTCAAGGGTACGACCAATGAGGTGATGAATGGATCTCCCTACCCTTCACAAGATGATAAGATTTTTTTCATCAACATAAGGATCATGATCGTCTAGATCATCGGGATTTTCACGCTCATATTCTAGGAAAACAATAAGAATTCATGTAGTAGGTTTTTCCTATGGTATCTTCTCCTGGGTACTAGAATCCATATAATGGGGGATGTCATTTTCTTTTTATCCTTCATCAAGGGCCTTGACAATGTCATCCTTTTGTTTTTTTCCCACCAATGGCATCATTCTCATATGAAACTTCTTGTTCACCCCGTACCCCAAAGGACTGATCATTTTGGGAAAATATTTCTTCATGAAAATAAAAAACCATCATAAGTGAACCCATAGATTCCATATCCCCTTCAACATGTCGGGTTCAAACTCAATCGAGGACTACGTGGAAAAATCAACATCAGTCATTTCTCTCTACCGATGATGTGTATAAATTTGTGAATACAAATACTTAGAGAGGATAAGTGCCATTGGGTCGAGCTCCCGAGTCACCGTAGAGTCTTCAAACATAGGAGATCCCTCGCCAATTATTATTTCAATGATTATAATTGGACTTCCATGAATTTTTTGTGAAATATATGCATAATACTAGTACATGTTGATGCCAAAGCTCCATGGAAACCTGATTATGACTGCCTATTTCTTAATTTTCTATTACCTATAGGATGATTAATATCAATGATAATATATTTCATATATTCCTTTTTAGTATATATTTCATTAGGGATACATGGATGTGGTCACCCATATATTATTGGATGTACCTAGTGTTTTATTCGTACCACCCCGACCACGTTGTCTCGCCCACTACAAGCTGCCTCAACCCAGATCGAATTTCCACTAACCTTAGCCCAAAAAATTGGACATGGATAATGCTTCTATTCCTCATCATTAACATATGTTGTCCATATATTTTTTTCTCCTAACTGTACCATGTTTATATTGTTCTAGATGAGTTATGGTTCATAAATCTTTCATCCCGATAGTGTTCTTCTTCATAATATTATTATACATCATCCCCTTATACTTCCTCTTCATTTTCTTCCTTAGGTGGAATATCCTCTCGATCTTCCTCAGAATCGAGATTATCTTTCACCAAGTAGGGAGTCTCCTCATACTTCCCCATATGGAATGTGTAGGTATTTATGGTTGTAGGTACTAATGCTTCAAATGAAATATCATGTTGTCCGCCACCTGAATGCACTCCAATTTTGGAAACTCAAACCTGACATGTTTCATCATCTTCCATAGGTCTTCGAGTGATAGTGATTATCGTAATGTTCTCCAATAGTATCAAAGAGCCAGAAAAATCGCATCCAAGACTTGTAAAAAATTACCTTTTTAAATTCTAAGATATTCCTGGCTGTTCATTAATGAAACTTTCAGTACCACACATCTTTTTTATGTGGATGTGTGGATGTGCCCTATGAATTCGCTACCACTATGGTTTCATCTCATGCAACCATAATTTCTTGGCCTCTCTCTTGGTTGGAAACCCTCCTGCCTTCCAATCGCTTATCCTTTTCAGTCACTGGTTCTATCATAGGAATTTTACTTTGAAATAATTCTTTTGGATATGTCACCACCCTATTTTTTGAATGTTATATTAATAGGATAATTTTGATGTACGTAGGTGGAATCAGGATAGTTTTTTTTCAAATCCAACAGTATTCATCATGCACCACATTTGGAGGTGGATATAGAGGTTCCAATATATGTGAACCACCATATACAATTTATTTTCCACCTTTTGAGGTAATATAAACTACCAGGTTAATAAGGACGACACGATTGATTCATAGAAGAACATTTCATCGATCATTGACACTGTCACACCACTCTCGAATATTTTTTAGAACACTCTCCCCTCATAGTAACCAAATCAGTTATCCATAAAATAGAATACTAGAGTTAAGAATGTGTGTAAGTTTATATTTAAGTGGGTTCAGATGTGGAGGAAGAATGCTTGTGTAGAGGGTCGGTGGTGAAACCTCGACAATGTTTAGCAGGGATAGACATAGACTAGTCCCATGAAAATAAATAGCATTGAAAAATTCATATCCCCCGATATGAGCTGCATTCCAGCTATGTAGAATATTTAACATCTTGAATATTCCCTTGGGTTTTATTATCCTTGAGTTTAGTCAAAAAATACTGTAGAGATATTCCAAAATAGGCACTCCCATGATGACAAAGTTTTGAGATGTTAGGATTACTGCCATCAACATGTTCATCCGAAATAGCCCTATACATGTTTTTCTCATAGGGAATATTCATATCCTCATGAAAGTGTAAAAAACATCGCACACTCGGTCAGGAGGACAAATCTATCATCCATGTTGTACCACCACCGTTGATATTATACTACCTACAGGGTCAACCAATATGATATCTCATTTCCCCATTATGATGCATCGGGACATTGATTCCATCATCTAAGAATTACTACCCATGAATACTTCATAATAAATAGTTAAAACATTCCTGGAATATGATGTGATTTTTAACGTATTTGATCTTATGCTTCTCTTTCACTACCTCTAAAAGATTCCGTGTTAATTCTAGGGTCCTCCCATGATTCACCAAGGTATTCTGCAATGGGATAAACTCATCGTACTGGAACCCATCCATATGAATGTAACTGATGAAATGAATTCCCACAAGCTGGTGCTTACCTTTCCATGAAGGAGGTACAACGTTCTTCTATCTGGAGGCCATCTGTTGAGCAGCTCTTACACAATCCCCTATAGACAATAGATGTGAAATAGTTATGTCCATAAGACATCCCATAACCAAATGTTGTTCAACCCTTCTCTAAAATCATCACAGTTGTTGTGTACCCAGTGCTCCAATTCCCATTCAGATGTGAATTTACCCCCAAACCTCAATTCACTCTCCATCTTCCATCCCACAATATCATTCCACGGCTTCTTTCGAATGAACTAGCATCGTGGATGGGGCACTCCTCTTCCACTTCCACATATCATTTGATTATCATAGTCTTGTCATTTCAGGAATAGATGAATATTTACTAGTGGTCTCTAGAGGTGTGGTCATGGACGTTGGTGTTGTATTGATGAAGGTAGTCATCATAGGTAAACCATCATCCCAATGAATCTGTTACAATGCATAGGGTGGAAAATTCATCAAGTATGACAATGTTCCAAAACGGGGGGATTTCAATTAGATGATAATCCTTTTGTAACTATGTTTAAATTCCCATGTTCATCTGATTGAAAAATATGACCCTCATGGTGTTCTATATTTGAGGGTTCCTAGTCATATCTACCCATCGAGAATCAATGGAGGCTTCTATCTAAGAAACATTATATTTACCAATAATATTGGTATTTTTTGGAAATCAAGATGTTGATGCGCATAAGGCTATAGGGTTGGTGTGTAAATCAAAATTATGATTTAATGATTGGTAGGTGATCAGAACAATTTTTTTTAACTCTATAAAAGTATACAGCATCTAAAATTTCCTCTAATACGTGTATGAAAGAGACCATGATTTTGTGTTTCACATAGAAATCTCTGAATTTTGTTCTTGATATTGTCTTTATATCATTAGGAATTTCAAGGTAATGTACCTAGGGTCCCTGCACATATTTATAATCATGGACCATTCTCTATGGGTGATAAAAATAAATCATCCATGCTAATTTTTTTTTTGTGTGCAACTTCATTTATGCATCCCTATATTAGGAGCTTCCCTTGAAAACCGAACTTATGGTCCCCTTTTAGATATGATTCAAAGGGGAATTTTTTTGAACCAATTTATACTTAAAGACATAAGATATATATTCGGTTAAACAAAAAAACCCTTATACTCAACAGAATATTCCTAGAAGCCTATTTTAGGTGAACATATGTTTCAAAGTGTCAAAGAAAGAAGGAAATACATGTGAAAGAATCTTTTTAGCCCAATGAAATTCCAATAGGTCAATTTGTAAATGAGACCATCATTGATAAAAGAGAATGTTTCGTGGAATCCCTCTTCCACCCCCAAAATCTTTTCTGTCATTGGTAATCAATTTTCCTATATATTGAGGAGGGCAACCCATCTTTAGGGTGATCCTCCAGAAGTCGAAGTATTCTCTACTACATGTCAGCCCCAACACAACCATTATAGTTCCTAACAACGCCCATACAACTCCCATGAATAAGCCCCAAACAATCCTTATTATTAAACCAATAGTAATCCACTTTTTAATGGAAGATCCATTACATAATCCCCACACCATCCATTAATCTATATTGGTTTTGACCCTATTCCTCTAAAAAGTGTGTATGTGAATCCTTCTTGAGGTCAAATCCTAACATGTGGTTAACATTGTTGTTCTTATCCATGTGGGAAACATCTATGATTCACGTCCGCTGGTGTTCTGGTCAGCCATCATGGTGTGTCATCTTCCCATTACGAGACACACCTCCTAGATCTACATTTATAGGGTTTTATGATCCAAAAATGGAATACCATGATATTCCACTCCTAGTGGTTCCCCTCTCTAATACACCTCCATTTGTGTTCATATTTTCCTTAAAGATTTCACATATTTTCATTATAGGGAACACCTCCTTATTCCGCCTTTATAAGCATTCAGATCAACCCATCCAGTAAACATATAAGGCCCTCTACACTATAGATGCACCTTCTTGTCCACCTCCACCAGGAATTTTTATCCACCTACCTCCATCTCTTAATGATGTTAAACTCGTGTCTAGTTGCATGGTAGCCTCATTTTAAACATGGTATGCCTAACGAAGTCCATGTAAAATATTCCATTGGCATCAGATACACTGTAATCGACTTGGTATGCATAAATATGTGATCTTATGAGAAGAAAGACAATGGGGAATAAAACAATTTAATGATGTTCTAGATTCAGTACATTCCATTAATTCCCAACGTGACTACTCCCTTCACCCATAGTTTCTTCCCTGTCGAAACCCCTTGAATTTCCATACAGAAGAAACATGCTTAATTGGTTTCCAAAAAGGGTTGGCATAGGGAATGAGTTTCATGAACCAATATTAATCTATGTTGGAGACATGAATTAGGATATGATTTCTCGTGGATAAATATTTTGAAGGGGGAATCAACAACCCATCATCTAATTTCAATCAAGTAGTAGACATTACAAAGAACATGATGAATGTATCCCACCATTGGAATGCAGGAATGCGAGATACAATGTGCATCATAAAAGAATAACATTAAAGGAAACACACCCTGATGATAGCATTGAAAATATTAGTTACATCAAAACTATTAGAATTGAAAATGGATTAATAGAAGTCATACATAGAGTGTGGTGTAATGATGGAACAACTACATAGCGATGAATCAATTCATCGATGGTCAAAGGATGATGATGATATGATTTCGGTATATAAAATATTAGTAGTCCCTATGTATATAAGTGAATAGGTGATGAAGGATTTACATAACTCTATATGGTAAGTACAACATAGTATGATCAATATGTATAAATAAATCAAGAGATAGTTCAGGTGGTTTAGGATGAAGAGAGGCATTGTTGGTGTTGTCTCTCGATGCCTCTCTTATTAAAGGGTGAACACCGAGCACCATCATCGTGGTGGGTTGTCTCATTAATTTCAGATCCCTATGTAAAAGTGGGTGGAAATAGTGATGGAAATTGTGATGGGGATATTCAGGTCCCTGAGGATTCATGATGCAGTCTCGATGATTATTGATCCATAAACATAGATTGACCACATCATACTGATCCTATAATATCAGTCAATGGAGGAGTTTAGAAAGATCTATGTCTGAGATATTATTCACCTATATGGTGTCCCATTTAAATTGTTCCATATAGAGTTTTATATTTACATAATACATTGGGTTGGTCTTGATTAAATAACTAGAGACTCTAATGTGACTTAGCATAGTGTACTATCCTTAGACTGATGTGATGTCGCAGTTTCAGAAGCCACCCGGAGGCACCCCATACCCGGTTGGTCACATGGCCTCAAGTGCATTTCCCCGAACACTAGAGGTTTCCGACTAGCATCGAGGGCCTTGGGTGTGATAGTGGGGAAACTATACCCTCATTGTCAGAATACACAGTTGAAGTAAATAGAGACATTCAATAGTTGAAGCAGTAAATATCCGACAATAGTAAGCAGTGGAAGACTGGAATAATAAACCAACTAGAGCACACACACACACACACATATATATATAATGGTGCATAATACTTATGTCTAGGAAAGCATCAAAACTAGTCACAATGTTTGAAATACAAATAGCGCTAAACCAAATTGCAAAAGAAAATAGATAAACTCCTCAACATCGCAAGCCATGGCATGCTTCCATGCTCCCCCACTCCATAGTAAGTCATGTACCTAAAGTAGAAGGGGACTTCCCTTATCTATACATACGGCAATATAATCTGTTTGGGCCCAAAAACATTTCCCAAACAGGGTGTGAGACTAAATCCCAGTAGGAAACCACCTAATGATCTATGCCTAATATTCATTGAATATATTGCAGTTAAAGTACAGAAAAAAACAAACATGTAAGTTCTCAGCTCTATGTAATCCACAGTTTCAATATCAAGAAACAGCTAAACAAGCATCTAAACACAAACAGGTAACCCTCTGGAACGTACTCACGACCATCCACTCTAGTCCAACCTAATATGTACAAGAAACCCTCTGGGAAACACACTTAGTCTAACCCCTCTGGTTCTATATATGAAGACTCTCTGACGATGCACTCACAGTCAATTACCCTTATAGTATATGGTAGTCAGGAACTCTCTGAGAAAGCTCATGTGGTCATTTCCTCTCATAAACCCAACGTCAAGGACAGTCTGAGGAAGCTCACACGTTCAATTACCCTTATAGACCAGGTCGTTCATAGAATCTCTAAGGAAGCACTCACCATCAATTCCCCTTATAATATAAACAGTTCATGAATAAAATCAAATACTCTATGAGGAAGATCACTCAGTTAATTCCACTTATAGTCTAAAGTAGACAAGAACTCTCTGAGGAAACTCACATGGTTTATTCCCCTTATAGTCTACTACACTTTGTTCTCACGGCCCTATGTAGGTCAACGAGAATTGCAGTGTAATATGTCCAAGTAAAACTACATAACTACATGACTAAACAGTCTATAGTATAACAAGCATGTAAAAATACAAACTCTCTATCCTACAACAACAGGCATGGAAAGCATGTAAGGTAGCCAAACAGGCTAAACAGGACCAAACGATAGTAAACAGAACTTTCATGCACAATAAATCCAAGGCATAGAAATCAACCCTATTCATATCCAATTTACCTCTACAATAGAATACAAGCATGGGAGGAAAACAACAGGGTTAAAACGGTAAACACGCTCTACCCTGTTCTAGGGTATTGGTGGAATTTTCACATAATACTAAATGACATTGAACAGAAAGGCACAAAACACCTACCTCAGGGTTTGGAGATTTCTATATGTGAACCTCAAATATTTAATCTCTTTATAACATCGTAGATCTACAAAAACATCTAAAACGTTCAACCCAAGATATCTCATGGGAGATGAGAAATCATAATATGATTCTCTAGGAGAAGAAAGAACTCAAAGATGTGATTCTAATGCAACCAACGGTGTTCGATTACAAAGATGGACTCATTGGTGGAGGTTCATCAATGATCCACGGTCGTACGATGCTCCTAGAGGAGACTTATAATTAAGGGGGTGTTTCTATCGATTAGATGCGGCCCCGGTGCATTTAATCGAAAAAAAGAAAGTATATGGCATGGCGTGTACCCGATTTTTTCATACTATGCTTTAAGCGGAATCCATGAAACTCTCACATGGCTGTGTGTGTGGCTAATACACGGCCAGCACACGGCCTCCTATTGTAAGGATGTACACTGCGTGTATTGAAAAAGTACATGGCGTGTAATTAGAAAATTTTCTAGAATTTCCTTTTCCTCAAAAAATGACCTGAAAAGGAAAACATACATGAATAGAATATCCGTGTTCTTACAAACATCCCACTTAAAGAAATTTTTCCCCAAATACCCCTAGAAATGGTGTAGAAGAAGAATCCTCGAACAACTCTGGCCATTGTGATTGAACATCAGCCTCCCTCTCCCAAGTCTTATCTTGTACTCGCTCGTGTTGTCAAAGCACCCATATCAGAATAACAGACCAACCATAGAGAACCTTCGTACTGTGATCGACTATCCAGATAGGATGCTCCCTGAATGATGCATCCACTTCCAACTCAGCCTCATCGGGTTGTAGGATGTGATATGAGTCGAAGAAGTAAAGTCAAAGCTGAGAAACGTGGAAGAGGTCATGCACATCTCGGTACCTATGAGGAAACTACAACCGATAGGATACCATCCCAACCTTGTTCAACACCTCCAACAACCTGACATACATTGGTGAATGCTTACCCTATCTCCTAATCATCATGTTTCCTAACCACAGTGTGACATGAAGGAAAACAGGATCCCTGACCTTGAACTCCATAGGACATCTCCTCTGATCAGCATAAGACTTATATCGAGACTGTGCAGTAGACATCCTCTTCTGAATCAACTCAATCTGCTGTGTGGTCTCTTGAAGAAGACGAGGTACCAGCAAATCTGCCTCTCCTTCCTGAAGCAAAAAAAATGGTGATCAGAATGGCTTACCATATAAATCCTCATAAGGTTCCATCTGAATAGTTTCTTCAAAACTATTGTTGTAGGAAAACTCCACAAGCGGTATATGCTTCTCCCAAGAACCTCCAAAATCCAAAATGCATGCTCGGAGCATATCCTAAAGCACCTGAATAATACGTTTGGACTGTCAATCTGTCTGGTGGCGGTAAGATGCACTCAAAAGTACCTATGTACCCAAGGCCATCTACATCCCCTGCCAGAAACTAGAAGTAAATCGTGCATACCTATCTGAAACAATGTAGTGTGGAACTCCATGAATATGAAAGATCTCTCAGATGTACAACCAACCTAGCTCATCAACACTAATAGTATCCTTGATCAGCAAGAAGTGAGAAACCAACATGAGTTTTTCAATGACAACACAAACAACATCATTCCCTCAAGGTGACATCATAAAACTGGTTACAAAGTCTCTCGCGATGTCATTACACTTCCACTCGGGAATTGGTAACTACTGTAAAAGCCATGCTGGTTACTGATACTCT
Organism: Viscum album; assembly: GCA_963277665.1. Lineage (NCBI taxonomy): Eukaryota > Viridiplantae > Streptophyta > Magnoliopsida > Santalales > Viscaceae > Viscum > Viscum album. The sequence goes on along the minus strand of OY728152.1, from coordinate 2,128,843,024 downwards.
GGCTTCACCTGCTGACAAGTGGAACATCTACTGATAAAACCAACAATGTCCCACTTCATACCCGGCCACCAATAATAATGGTGTAGATCACTATACATCTTGGTGAAGCTAGGATGAACTACCCAAACTGAGGAATGAAAGTCCTGCATCAGCTCCTCGTGCATGTCTGCTGGCACCAATAGGTGCCCCTAGAAATGCAAGATCTCATCCTTGCCTATGGTCCATCCAGGAATTGGGTCCTCTCTTGATACACTATCCCTTAGGACTAGGCCTTCAGAATCAGATAGCTGCATCATTCGAACGATATCAAGAAGAGTAGAGGTAACAACTACAGGAGATAGAAAAGTCTACCCCTGACTGACGTGCACCTTCAAATGCTACTTAGAGGACATATCCCTAAACTTCATCTCATTGATGGCCTCCAAAACTGCTTGTATCTGAGACCTACTTCTCAATGCATCAGCCAATGCATTCCCTTTCACAGGCATATAAGCATGCTCAATGTCAAAGGACTAATGGTACTCAACCCACCTTTGTTGTCTCGAATTTGGATCTAGCTGACTAAATATGTACTTGAGACTTTTGTGGTAAGTGAAAGAAAATAAATTCTTACCTAGAAGATACAGTCTCCAATAGCATAGGGCATGAGTAAATTCTACCAACTCCAGATCACGTGTCGGTTAATTCCTCTCAGGTGGCCTCAACTTCCGAGACCCATATGTAATGACACCATCTCTCTGCATAAGCAATTCTCCCAGCACGATACATGACACATTATAGTAAACAGTATAGCTCTTTCCTGACTCTAAAAAGTCTTGTATCGGTGGCCGATTCAACCTCCATTTCAGCTCATGAAAGGATAACTCACATTAATATTTACATAAAAACTTTTCAACCTTCTTAGTCAAACCTATCAGCGGTGCTGCTAAGCGTGAAAAGTATTATATTAAATGTCTGAAGTATCCAGCCAGCCCTAGAAAGATCTACACATCAAATATGTTCTTTGGCCACTCCTAGGAGACTACAGCTCTCACTTTCTCTAGGTTTACTGATACAACTTCCTCTGAGATAATATGACCCAAGAAGTGAATATGATCCATCCAAAAGTGGCACTTTTAGAGATTATCATATAAATGATGCTTTCTTAGTGTACTAAAAACGATCTCAAGATGGATAGCATGGTCGTGTCGAGTGTGAGTGTACACCAAGATATCTTCTAGATAAAAAATCACGATAGAATCCAAGTATGGATGGAACACTCGGATCATCAATTCCATGAAAACTTCATGCACATTCATGAGACCAAACAACATAACCATATACTCATATTGACTATAACTACTCTGGAAGGATGTAAGAGGTATATCAAATAGTCTAACACACAAATGATGATAACCGAAACTCAAGTCAATCATCAAGAACACCCGGGATCCTCAAATCTGATCAAAGAGATCAACAATCCTAGGCAAGGGATATCAGTTCTTGACCGTCAACTGGTTCAACTTCTGATAATCCACACAAAGCCTAAGGGTACCATCTTTCTTCTTCACAATCAGCATAGGAAAACCCCACGGAGAAGTACTAGGTTAGATGAAACCCTTGGCCTAAAACTCCTCCAACTATTTCTTGAGAGCCTTCAACTCGGTTGTAGACATCCTATAAGGAGGAATGGACACTAGTTCCGCTAATGGAACAATCTCAATAGAAAATTATACCTCATGCTGTGGTGGCAAACCTGAAAATCCTCTAAAAAGACATATCTAAAATGATCCACCACTAGATGAATGTCTAATTGTGAAGTGCCCTGGTCATCCAGATATAGACTAGAAATCTCAGATGTAACTCCTCCCAACACATGATGCTTTGGACCAACTCTGCATGCCTGGACATCCCATTCGCCATTACAAAGAAATGATCCACCCTCTGGCGAAACGAAACTCACCCTACGACGATTACAATCGACGTGTTCCTAGAATGGAATGAGCCAGTCCATTCTGAGAATGACATCATATCATGTCATCTCTAGGACACAGAGGTCCCTTAGAAAGTGACATCCACCAACCTCTAGTGGGAACTCCTTTCACTGTCATACACTATCAGTTGTAATCCCCAACGGTGTGTCTAGCATCAAGATATTAGAAGATGAAATTATACAGATCCCAATGCTCTCCACAATAGAAACATTTATAAAGTTATGGGAAGCCCCTATGTCGAAAAGATCGGAAGATAAAATTGGGGCTACAAAGATCGTACCTCAAACTGTGGAGGGTTCGGGATCCTACCACTTCTTGGTCTGCTCCACTACAAAAGTTTGGCCTATGTCACGGCCCTGTGACCTTGGCTAACCACTCTAAGCTATTCCACCCTATTTTCTCTGAAGATCCAATGACTGAATACCAAAACTATGACCTCCGACTCGTCCCAAACTGTTGGAAGAATTCCAGTTCCTAGACTGGTGAGAAACTGGTGTCACTGATCCTGAACGCGTGGTCATAGAAGAACCCCTATCACCAGTAGCTGGTGAATAGAATTGAAAAAAGCGCGGAAGATGGCCCATCTGGCAGCAAGACCAGCACTCCACTGGGTCTCACGATCATAGTTTCCTCGTATTCCTACATTATCCACAATGGTATCACACCACCTGGCTTCCGGAAGATGTGTCATGCCTCCTCTGATCTATTTGTGCATCCTTCCAGCAGCACTTCCTGTTATCAGCTGGTGGAGCACTAACTCTGGAAGTCGAACTTCCCTAGAACATAGCTCCAGAATCCCTTAGATTGTGCTCTGTGATCAGTTCCAGGTTGACGATAGATGATTTTGAATTCAACCTAAATATATTCACCTGAGATTGGATGTCGTGCCTCAGACCATCCTCAAACATCCATGCGAGGATGAACTCATCACCTCCTAGAATAGGCATTAACTGCTACAGCTCTGTGAAGCAAGAAGAATACTACATAAATGTAAGAGTTCCCTGCTCTAGACTCATGAACTCTCGGGCTCGATTGTCCCTCAAGGTATCCGAATAGAGTTAATCATATAAGATACACTGAAACTCTTCCCAATCCATATTATACTGGTGGACCTCCTATGAGATCACATCCCACCACCTCTTGGTGGTGTCTCAGGGAATGCAGGTAGTAAGATTCATCTGCTTCTCTATAGGTATCTCTAGAATCTAAAAAATCATATGTGTGGCTTCTAGCCATGACTCTGCAGCCTGAGGTCCTCCATCCCCTGAGAAAGTAAATGGATGTTACTGCTGGAAGACCCGCATCAAATCAACCATCGATAGGACAGGAGGTAGAGCTCCCTAAAATCTATGTATCATCCTCAGAAAGACCTCCCGAAACATTGCATCTGCACCATTGATAGGGAAAACGGGTGGTGCCAGGTCTGGGACAACTTGAGGATCTCCAGGTAGTCCTTGATCTGCCATGTCCAGTGTCTGATCACCATCTGGAAACTGGCAGACAACCAGAGGACGTCTCGATGCCATAACTCTGTAAGGTCAATCACACACCTTAGACCAAGATTATCAAGGACTGAAAACAAGGAGTGAAAGAATAAAATAATAGAAATAAAGCACTCAAGATTTATAGAACATGACTACATGGCGTATACATTCCCTACACAGTGTGTTCCATTAAGTCATTAACATGGGCGTGTACTCCTATGTAAACTGGTCAGGTAACACCCTAGACACATGGAGTGTACTTGAGTCCCCTTTCCCAGCCCGATCCCTTCAACACGGTTATGGAACACAGCTCTCTATAGACAATACTACACGGTGTGTGCTAGGTAGAATCATTGTGTACTAGACAAGCTTCACCTGGCCTGTGTTGTTAGTGACACAGCCTGACAAATGGCTTACACTCCACAACATTTTCTGAATGGACACGGCATTTTCGTGAAGGGAAAACAGCGAACCGTGTTTTTTGTGACATGGCTAAGTACATGGGTAAGACTACCCGACATGATCAATGCGGACACGGTGCTTGTAGCTTAAGTTATTATCCGTCCATGTTGTTGGTTACACGGGCAGACATAGTGTCAACACTACACGGTGAGTTCTTCTAGTACATGGTGTGTTCCTACCGGACTTTTGTCATCCCGTGTCTCTGCCCACATGGCCGACGACACGGTCAGAGACTACACGACATGTACATGAAGTACACAACATCTATATAAAAAACATGTAGTGTACATAATAAAACTAGTTTCATCCCGAATAGAAGAACATATGGTGTGTACTTAACACTACACAACATGTATTCTGTGTTATGTTTGTGACAGTAAGCCTCATAAACTAGTCTGGAACCCATATAAAAATAAAACGAACACTGAAGGATCCAAATTATGATCTGTGAGGGCCCATACTCCCAACGAATCAAAGTCTATCAGTTTATACATGTTATAACTAGGCAAACAGATCAATGATCCACCAAATTCTGGTCCATGAGGGCCCATAACACCTAAAGAACTAAATACTTGCATCCATTCAAGAAAAACATTACACAAGACAATACCCTATCAAACATTAGGTATTTTATAAAGGAAAATATCACAACATCATGCATATTTTACTCAACATCGATCACAACAACATGCGATCACTAATGCGTCCTATGTGGCATGGAAAAAATGCCTGACATGTTATTTATAGCGTGTTCCTATATGAGGCATGAGATGGAATACCCTCATATCATTGGGTTGCAACCGAAATAGAACCTCAATAATACAAACAACAATAGCACCAATCATGTGAATCACTCAAGTTTAAATGAAATCAACTATAATAATTGACAAAGTATGAAAAATTTAATTTAACGAGGTAGATTGGATTTTCCCTGTAGACAAGCTAGATACTTTGAGGTAGATCATATTACCAAGTACATATTCCTTCTTATCACTTGCTAAAGGCTCAAACCAATAAATCATGAGAAAAGAATTACTCTAATACCACTTTGTAACATCCCAGTTCCAGAATCCACCTAGAGGTTCCCCGTACCCAATTGTTCACATGGCCTCAAGCGCATTTCCTAAAATGCCAGAGGCTAACAACTAGCAGCGAGGGTCTTGGGTGTGGTAGTGGGGAAACTATGCCCTCATTGGCCGAGTACACTATGAAAGTAAACAAATACATTAAGTAGGAGAAGAATTAAATATAAAACAATAGTAAACAAAGGAAGAATGGAATAATAAACCAACTGGAGAACATATATATATATAAAATTTTGAATAATACATATGTCTACGAAAGCATCCAAACATGTCACAATGATGGAAATACAAACAGTGCTAAATCAATGTGAAAAGGAAAACAGATAATCTCCTCAGCATCGCAAGCCATGGCTTGGTCCCATGGTCCACATATCCACAGCATTCCAAATACCTGAAGTAGAAGGGAATTTTCCATTATCTATACCTGCAGGAATGTAATCTGTTTGGGCCTAAAAACATGGCCCAAAAAGGGAGTGTGACAAAATCCTAGTAGGAAGCCACCCGAAGATCTGTGCCTAACAGTCAGTGAATATATGGAAGGTAAAGTACAGAAAATAGTAAACATGTAAGTGCTCAATAGTATGCTACCCAAATATTAAATATCATGAAACATCTGAACAAGTAGCTAAACCCAAACAGGTAACCCTCTACGAAGTAATCACGGCCATCCCCTCGGTTCCTACCTAACATGTACATGCAACCCTCTTGGAAACACACTTGGTCTAACCCCTCTAGTTCAGTATATGATGTCTCTCTGAGGAATCACTCATAGTCAATTCCCCTTATAGTCTAAGGTGGCCAGGAACTCTCTGAGAAAGCTCATGTGGTCATTTTCCCTTATAGTCCCATGTTCAAGGACTCTCAACAGAAGATAACTCAGTCAATTACCCTTATAGCCTCAGTCGTTCATAGCCTTTATGAGGAAGCACTCATAGTCAATTACCCTTATAGTCTAAACAATTAAGAAATAAAATCAAAGTCTTTCTGAGGAAGCACATTCAGTCAACTCCCCTTATAGTCTAATACAGACAAGGACTCTCTAAGGAAGCATGCTTAGCCAATTACCCTTATAGTCTACTACACTAGGTTCTCAAGTCCCTATGTAGGTCAATGAGCATAGTAGTGTAATATGGCCATGTAAACCTACAGAACTACTTGGAAAAATATTCGGCATCATAACAAGAATGTCAGAATACAAACTCTCCATTCCACAGCAACAAGCATGGAGAGCAGGCAAGGCAGCCGAACTGGCTAAACAGGACCAAACAGTCATAAACTGAACATTAATGGAAAATACATCCAAGGAATAGAAGTCAACCCTATTCATATCCAATTTACCTCTACACAATAATACAATCCTGGAAAGAAAACTAGAGGGGTAAAATAGTTAACACCCACTACCTCGTTCATGGGTATTGGTGGAATTTGCATATAATATTCAAAGACATAGAACAGAAAGACACAAAACACCTACCTCAAGGTTAGGAGATCACTGTATGTGAACCAATAAGTCTTAATGTCCATAAAACATCAAATATCTACAAAAAAATCTAAAATGTTCAAACCACGATATCTCACGAGATAGGAGAAATCAGAAGATGATTCTCTAGGAGAAGAGAGAACTCACCAATATGATTCTAATGCAACCAACGGTGTTTGATTTAGAGGATGGATGAACACTCGGAGGTTCCTCGATGATACATGGTCGTACACGCTCCTGGAAAAGACAAACGAAAATGGGGGTGTTTCTGGTTATTAGACGCGGCCCTGGTGTGTTGAATGAAAAAAAAAGTACACGACATGTACTTTTGAAGTACACGGAGTGTACTTTACTTTTTCGTACTTCACTTTAAGAGGCCTCCAAGTCACTCCCAAATGGCCGTGTGTGGGTCTACTATACGGCCAGCACCCGACCTCCTACAGAAAGGAAGTACATAGCGCGTACTCATAATGTACATGAAACGTACTTAGAAAAATTACCAGAATTTACATTTTCCTAAAAAACAACCAGAAAAGGAAAACATACCTGAAAAGAAGATACATGTTTATACAACTGAAAACCATCTAAATGAACTATATCTATCTTGAAGGATATGATTCTATTTTTAATGCTCGGCTTCGGTGGACTATGGGATGATCACCTGGAATTTATTGAGATCGCATAAAATTATAGTTACTAGTATTCTATTTATATGGAACCTTTTGAGGAACATTATTGGATTCCATGTCTCTCACATATTTTTAATGGAATGGGGAAGGTGAGGTTGAAATTTATTATCTCTGGTATGGTTCTGGAGACCTGGGAGACAATGGAGCTGATACATGATAGATTTATAATTTTCTCATTGTATATAGAGACCATATTCCAACCATAGGAGGTGACACATAGAGTTTTCTATAGGAGATATGGTTTTCTTGAGAGTGACTACTCGGTTGGGAAAAATACATCTGGGGAAGCGTGTAATCCTTGAACATTTTTTTGAACCATTGTGATCAATAATCATGTATGGGAAGTGTCATATCATCTAGAACTCCCTTGTCAGTATAGAGGTATGCTTCAAGTGTTCCATGTGTCACAAAAGCTTAGGTGTATACCCGACCCTACACATATTATTTATTGTGATAATGATTCCTAGGTGACAAAATCATCTTAGAAGGAGCATATAATATAGATATAGATTGAAGGAAGAATCTATTGTGAGGAAGGAGGGTACCACTATTGTAGATCCATTGGAATCTGGGAAGGATATATAAAGAGATGTGAGGGAATGATTCTAATGTTCAAGCTCAATGGAATATGTTGTAAACTATATATGGATATAGAGACTTATTTGGGATGATAAGTATATAGAGGTAGAGAATTATAATATCCCTAATTTTTTAGAGATTGTAAAACAAAATAATACAAATTTATAATTTTTTTGTGTTAAAATTTAATTTATCAATACAAATAACTTGTGAAGTTTTTTAATAATTTTTGTAATTCTAAAAGAACATTTTTCACCTTGTAATATTATATAGAATATTTTAATAGTTAGGAAATAAGTTAGTGGGAGATTTTGAGTCTCATAATATCTCAGCATAGATGGAAAAAATATTAAATATGCTATATTATTTTCTTGATATTTACACAAAATTAATTAATATATCGTTAACGGTGTTTCATTAGAAAAATATGAGACCACTAATAAGACTAACATATTGTGTTTACATTAGGCAGGGTACAACATTTGTGTGCATCATACATTTGGTCTGGTCACTCACATAGAGAATTCATTTAATATATTTATTATATTACATTATAAAATAACATAACATATCTGAAATAGTGTGTCATATGAAAATTTATATATTATTGCTAAGTCAATGAAATGGGGGTTCCCTAGGAGGCGTATAATTTTTATGTTCATTAGTGGATTGGAAACATTACATGTGATAAGACTCTTATTGTATTTAATTATTTTATATTTCCATTTATTGAATAATAAATAATTCATATATTTCAAACAAGGAATTTTCTGAGAATTTCGAGATAGTAGTTTTGTCCAGAATATGGGGTTTACACTAGGTGGGGTAAATCATATTTACTTAAAGGGAATTTGGTTAGGTATTTAATTAAATAAATAAATTTTTTATTTGTGTTAAATAATAAAATATAATTAATTAATTAATTGTTGTTTCACATCTGTCATCTCCACCATGTGCAAGAAATACCATTGATGCATGTAAGACACCTTCAAAACCTCGTACTTGAAGGCGTTTTGACCCGAAAATATTATCATCCCCTTAATGGTGTTAAATTAATGTCTCCATATATAATTTTTTTGGTAGTTAATTGGATTAGATTACCTTTTTCAAATTTGTGAAACATATAAATGTTTTGGGGTTATCAAATATCTAAACTATCCTTTTTCATCCGTGGATGACTCTATATTATCAAAGTGACCATGAAACACATTTATTGATCATTGGTGGAGCCTCTATGTGAAGGTATTCTTTCTATATTGTTGTGTACAAGGTAATTTGGTATTCCAGATCAGACCGGGTTTCTTTGGTTAGGATGTTATAATATGATATTGAGTAATTAGACGATATGTTGTGACATAGAAGACATGTGATTTCAGATTGATATTCGAATAAAAATGATTAATAAGCAAACATTAGTCATGTTAGATTGATATTAGTGATTTATTTTTTATAATGATAAAATAATACATTATCACATAATAATTTCTCTTATAAATACTCTTGATTGATTTGAATTTCCATTAATTAATTATTTGATATTTTCAAATTTCATATTATTTTGGGATTCCTAGATTTTCCACTATCATGTTTATACAAATTAGTGTGAAACATATTTTGGATCATAATAGGATGAGAATATTAGAATATGAGTATTACTATAGCACAATTATCTATAATAAAAAACATTAATTCCTTTCTATGGTTAATATATATAAATTCAATAAGATTTTGTGATAGATTTAGTATTTCAAAATACCTGGATGATTGAGTTTTTTAAATTAAATGTCATTAATACAAATGGATGGTATTTTGTAGAATATTTTTATGGAGATAATGGATGTCTATCTATAGAACAAAATGTCACCTTACACATTAGTGGTTTATACATAGTGAGATGAAATAGTAGTAGCACACAAAAAATGATGACAATGGCCACATGTGGTTTTAGAATTTGAATCCTACAAAAACTACCAAAATACATGAAAATAATTTATGTTACGTAGTGGTAAATGATTATTGTTTATAATAGAAAAATTATTTTATTTCAAAAAAGCATTCATCTTCCAATTATTACTGATTGATTGTAATTTTGAATTTATAATTTATAAGATATTTTAAAATTTTGACTTACATGTGATGTCTATTATTGAGACTACAATGTCTATAAAAATTAGAGTTTGACATATGTTGGATCAGAACATGATGAGTGTATTAAAATTATAGTATGTATGGTCCAAAAATATAACCATTTCAATATATCAATTCTTTACGAGGGTTGATATAGTTCATTATAAATGGATTATAAAGAATATTATTATTTCATATTACCCGGCTAACTGAGTTAGTATTATGAGAATTCATGAAATTTACATGATGAGTGTTAGAAGGATTCATTCCCTATAATTATATATACACTTACAATAATTCATTCTAATATGATATTCCTTTGATGTTGAAAAACTGGTGAAATATTTTTAGGATAACTAAACTAGTGCACATATTTTAAATTTTCATATTGATAGGATCCCACATAGGGTGGGATGTAATTATTTTTGTTCTCCCCATTACCATTTTCTAATGTGGAATTTTGAATTTTTTTTGTTATATAATAAATAGTGTGCATCTAGTGACAAATTCAGTGATAATTTTTTTATTGACACAATTATATAGATAAAAATTTACTATATGGGAATTTTCTTATTTTAAATTCGTATTTTACTTTGAAGTATTATTATGTGACATATAAAAAATATTTTTTTCATTAATGCTTTGATTAACAACAATGTACGGATAATTTTGTGAGAATTTTTGTTAGAATTTCAATGATTAATATAAAACATTACTTAATTGACAGGGAACAAGACTTGTGCTATATAGGTGACTACATTATGATTTCTATGGATAATATTATACATTCTTCTTTGTTTGGTTTAATATTGTTAATCTGTCTCGGTTTGGGTATTATGGGTCCATTGAAACAATAAAACCAATTTAACAAAAATTTTAGTAGGAATCTATATTATTATCATATATCATACTCCATTATTAGTATTTTCCATAATAGAATTACAATTAAACAAATGATACATAATCCCATTTTTTATTTAATCGTTATTAAATATTGTTAGTGATAATGTATTTTCTAGAGGTATTAAAATTGTTTAAATAGATGTGGTATCAGAATTTTTCAATGACTATGTGACTAATAATTGTAGAAAAAGAAATAATGTGTTTTAATTTTTGTGAAGAAGTTGGTGATGTTCGTATAATAATTTATTCTAAATAATCTACATGATTTTAATGAGATTATAGAATTGTATCATGTATAATGTGATATTAATTTTTTAATGACCTAGTCCCATTGTAGGATAATGGTGATAATTACAAGATTGGTTAAACCACAAGTATTATGGTGATTTACTACATGATTTGATAATAGATATACTGATATATGTGAATTTTATATAGGTGTTACTAATTGGATGGTCCGATGATCCATTCTACAATAATTTTTTTATTTGATATAATGAGTGAGAAAATATTATATGTTCTTATTTATAAAAAATTAAATAATAATCACCAAATGGAATTGAGGTACTCTATAATCGTACCAGACATAAATATAGGTAATATAACTCACAATATATACATTCTTATAATTATTTGTGCATTGGATCTATTATTATTAAATATTTTTTCTTTTTTCCCTTCAGGGACTATTCTTCAAAAGAGTGAACTATATAATTAGAAATTGGTTTTAAGTGATGTTCCAAAAATAATTGACGTAATCGAACACAATTTTTTCTTACTATATTTAATTTATGATTATATTATAAGGATAAAATGATGTGTAATTATTTATGAAGTTTTCCTGGGAGGGTATTCATTTTTGGGGGAATGGTGGAAAATTCAAAGTGTTGTCGAGAAAACTTTTATTCATTTTTTCATCGGGTTTTGATTTATTATGATGTATTTTCTATTAATGTTTATCATTACTAGGTGAAAAAAATTGTTTCTTATTCTTATATTATGAGAATGTAATACATTATCAGATATATACATTGATTAATTTTAAGGTTATGGATAAAATAATTGATATAGTGTTAATTTTTTTAATATTAATGTTTATAATATTTTAAAAATATATTCTTAATTTTAATGATTTCTTTCTGTTCTGTGAATGGTATATGGGTATATTAGTTGTTGTTTCCTATATTTATTAGAATACATTAGGTAAGGGGTACTTTAGGACTGGTAAATTAATATAAGTCTTTTTAAGGATGAATGAGTTATTTTTTGTGATTGATTTATGTACATCCATTTGTATAGCCATGGTGATTATTTTTGTAATTGATGATTGACTAATTAACCTATATAATTATATATTTTGTAAGATATTGTTCTATTTAATGTAAAATATTTTATATTTAGTATCTAAATATATCCTCAATAATGAATGAATTTTTTGTTGCTTAAAAAGTGTAGATGATAACAGGTTGATGTTTATGATTATAAAAATAAATTTTACATGTATTCTTACTATTTTACCCCTAAACATTGGAATTGAATGATATCAAATTTGTGGTTATATTTTGTTGAATTACAAGAATTAAATATGAAAATAAACTATTAATATTATAGTGATTCTATTTATTGCAGTACCAACATGGATTTTACTTACAGTAAACATGAAAAATATAAACTAATTTATCCACGGAAAAATGTTAATATATATCCCATCCATATTAAGAAGTTTAAAGTTAAATAAGTATAAAATCTATATGATTTTTTATTACGATTAATATCATAAAATTATATATTTATCTCCTGTAGAATTGTAATTTTTATAGTTATAGTTGACTTTACGTTATTATTTTTATAATTTAATTTTCATTTTTTGTTTGAGAAGTGGAAATAGGGTCTAAGTTTTCTAAAAATTATTATTTGTATGGTAAATGGTAGATAATTATTTGGTTATTAATTTAATTATTTTTAAGAATAAATTATTTTAATGGTTTCGCGAATGTAGAATTTTTAATTCCCTTTAACAATAATTTACCATATACATGGAAAGTCTAAATGGACAATTACATGGACAGACAAGGTGGACTTGCATCTAGATTTATTCCCCATCTAGCTCAATAAGGGACATCAATAAATTTTCTACATCATAATGTGTTGAAATATGAGTATAAATTGATATGGTGTTACGAGGGGTTGTTTCTGTGTATTTTGGTAAACTAAAAATTTATAAATTTCACTATGCCTATAGGCCTTCCAGCCATGAAATCAAGGACTCTAGTACTAGTAATGCATCCTAGTTAAAATTTTTAAAAATAGGATTGTCTAAAAAAATATTCAACAACATTCAGCCTAAGTAGATCACAAAATCAGGAACATGATGATATAATTTAATGATTTAAATATACAAAATACAATGATTATAATAATTAAAAATTATCAGTTTACTTTTAGTGAAGTTTATTTTTATTAATGGATTTAGAAATTTATTTCCATAATCATATTAATGAAATTAATATTCTTTATATGTCTATAAAAATTAATGACATTATCTATTTATTTTTAATCTATCGCTCATATTAGAAAACAACAAGGATGAATCTAATACACCTGAGGGAGATATAGGTTCTACGGGTTCTTAGTTAAAATATCACAACCATTATTGGTTATAATGTTACCACAATAATTTTAATACCAATTTTACATTAACATAATAAAAAACAGACATATTAGGGACTCATGATCAAAAAACCTTCTTCATATAATAACATATGAAAAGAAATGGATCTAATAAACATTTCATCATTATATGACTCATGTAAAAGAAAGAGGTTTAATAAACATATTGTGATCATGACTATAATCCCTTCAGAGGAAGATTACAGATGTCTTCATTTGATACAATTACACATAAATGTAATTTAATGTCAAATTATTTAATATTATATAGAAAATTATTTTTAAATATCACTTGAAACATTTCTTGAGTAAAATATAATTTCTTTAATATTCAAAATTTTAAGCAAAATATGTATAAAACATTATCAAAATAAACTCAATTGAAAAGAAAATTAAAATGAATAAATAGTAATTCATATATTTATTGTTCATAATGGTGTATCGTTTCATTCATTCAATACACAATAAAACAATAATTCATATAACATTTTTGATTAAATCAAAATATTTTTTTAAAAGACCTAAAGATTCCATTTAAATAATTTTTTTAAATCGATCATGCATAAAAATTAATTTAAAATTTATTTGGAGAATATTATCACTTTATCAAATTCATTTTTATAAAAATGTTAATGTAATGAAAAATAAATTTTGACTGAAGAGAGAAATAAGGCCAATTTTCATTAAATTTTTTTTTTGAACTTTGGGTTTATAAAGGGGTAAAATGTTTAGAAACTTGTATTATTAATAAATAAACATATGTTAATAAATGTGATGTTTTTATTGATAAATATATCATAAAAATTCACCATCCAAATCATAATCATAACCAGTCCTGATAAACATTGAGATTACAAAATCGAACCCCTACCACTTCTGTAACACATAAATCTCATCATTTATTAAAAAATAACACAAATAAACATTTAATTTCATTAATATAAGTAGATTAAAGATATTAAATGTTACATGGTCAGAATACACACCTCTTACACTTGATCCTCTTGGGGGAGCCGATGAGCCTGTAAGGGGTGTCGTCTTGCTAGGGTTTCCCCTGTCGCCGCCATTCTTGATCTGCTTCTGGTTGACATCGAACTTCTTCATTTCTCCTCCTCAGTTCTCTCGCGATGATGTATCCAATCAAGGGTGTCTTCTCTTCATGGGAATGACCGGCCTGAATACTTTTTTTGCTAGCCTCTTTTTGCACTACCCCCTCTCTGTTGGGTAGGGTTTCATCTTGTAGTGTGGTGGAGCCTGCAGTCGTCTCTCAGCTTCTCCTGTTATTCATATACGTGCGGGTCTGTGCTAGATAAGAGTGTGTGTGGTGGTTCAAGGTTGGCTCTAGATGAGTGTGTGAAGGCGGTGATGGGATCTGGCCTGGTTTACGACAATTCTGAAGAATGGCTTTGGGATTTTGGTTTGTTTCTTCTTGATTTTCGATAATATTATGTTGTTTATGATTATCCTTGGGGATTTCTAGATTTTATGGATTTTGTTTTGCAGTGTGCGGTTGATCCGGGTTGCTAGGCTACAGATTTTGGCTTGATGCATTTCATAGATGAAGGATTTTTTTGAAGTGTTATTGCAGAGGAATATTGTCCTAGTTTGGGGGCTCCTCATGTGGTCTGTATACAATTTTGCAGCAAGTAAAGATGTGATGATCTACTGTCTGTGGGGATGAAACATTGATTTTTTAAGAATTGGTGAAGGTTTATGTGTTGTTGTGCATTGATGTGGTTCTTGTGGTTTGATTTTGTGAATTTTCTTACGGAATTGTGGCCTTGTTCCCTAAGATACTGCATCCAGTTTACTTGCAAGGGAGTGTCTCAGATGAGGTTCAGATCAGAGAGTGTTCTCTTCTCCATCGCTACCCGTATTTGGATGATTTGAGAAGGTATGGTGTTTGTCATCGGTATTGGGCCTTTGCATCCTTGAACAAGACAACTAGACAATCTGCGATGGGAAGGTGGATGCTAATCGTATTGATTTTCTTTTCTAGGGTAGGGCTTCATATTACTTTTTAATTGGATTGTCTTTTTTCTTGAGGAACTTGGCCCATGGCGGAATGGTTATGTTTTAAGTCTTGATGTCAATCTGGTTTCCAACTTTTGCCTCAAAAGTGATTTTGAAATAAAAAAATTAATTTTCAGTCCATCAAAATATACACCTCATAAAAGAAGATATATTTAGAAGACAACAGATGTGATACAAATATCCAAATAAAGTATAATATACCATGACATAAATATCAAATTTTATTATCCACATTCTACCCAACAATATAATAAATATGTTTTTTATAGTAAATATATTAAAAAAATAATAATCATATTTATAATAACATAAATTAACTACTTATTATCTATTATTATCTATTTATTAACAATTCCTTGTTAAAATCATGTTTTGGGTAATAACTATTTTGTTCGTCATGTTTTTTTAGGTTTAAGTCTCCAGTAATTTCATATTGATCATTATTACATCATATCCATATTTGTATCCATGATATATATATATATATATTATCTATTCCTTATATAATTATTTATAGAAATCAATTAAATTTATATATAGAAAATGAATTAGACCGTTTATGTAGACAGTCGGATATAAGTACAAATAAACAGTTCATCCATTTTCAAGATGTATGAATTTAATAAATGGTAAATTATTTATTAAATATACAGAATCATTTTATATTATACATATAAAATATAGTCACTATATTTATTAAATTTAGTATTTTTGACGACCTCTATTACACATAACAGAAAATTTAAAAGAACAAAAAATTACTATTTGTATTATTTTTTATTTATATTTATAAAAAACCATTTTTAACAAGATTTTAAACATAGAACAATGGATTGTAATAATTATATTATTCAAATTAATTATAATGGATTAAAAAATGAAATTATATTGAAATGAATTACAAAATGTAGTATTTAAATGATTGGAAAAAATTCAATTCATTCCAAAAAAATTATTTTCATTACATTTTGTGAAAAAATAATAAAACTAATGGTTGAATAGTTTTTAGAATTTATTTCCCATAATTAATATTTTTATTATTTTTGAAATAGTATATTTGGTCGATTTTTCTATTTTTCAAAAATTATTAATTTTAAAATGGATAATAATAAATATTATATATTATTGAAAACTACCATTTAGATTAAATAATTTATAATGTTCTTTATTTTAAAAAAATTATTAAAAATTATAAATATTTCAATTATTTTATAAGTAAAAGAATTTAAATTATTATAATAAACATCATGTTGGATTTTCAAATAAAAACCTTTTAAATTTTTGATGATTTTCTCTTTTGAAAACCATTTTTCTTCATGTCTGTGGGTTTATGTTAAAATTTAAATTTTCCAAATATATGTGATTATTTTAAAAAATATTAATAGATATATGGAATCATAATAATTAATATTATTTTATATCTTCAACTTATTTTTTATACTAAATTACAGTAAAAAATATAAATTTATTTCTGCATTTATGGTTAAAACCAGTTTGCCAGGGGAAAATTAAGAAGATATGTGGTAAAATGGCGTATAAAATTTTAAAAAAACCCATTTTCTGGATTTAATTATATCTCATAACATATACTTATTGGAATTAACAATTTTTTATCCTTTTTTATTTTAAAACCCTGGATCACTTTATTCATTTCTAATATTTCATGTGTGTTCTCTCTGCCACTTGTAAAATGCCAAGACCTCTCATATCCTTTTCACACTCACAATTGTTTTTTTGATAAAAAAAATAACATATCCTCAATGATTTCTTATAATCATATTATATTTCATGTTATGATTATGAAACCCTCCAATGAAGGATTCAGGTATAATCCTAAAAAGGAAAACCAAATAAGAGGTAAAATTATTACTTCTTGTTTGGTTTTATTTCTGCAGCCTAATAATTAAAATATTCTTCAATTATGTTTATATAATAAAAAAATATAACATATATATTAATATTTTAGTTTTTTAATGGAATAACTTATATCCATCTCCAATTCCATTAAATGGGAAACAGTTCGGCAGTTTGTATGTACAGTGGACTACCGCCTCACGAGCTATTAATATTTGTTTTCCAACAACACACATCTTAGATAGAAATAATGATTAATATAATTTTCATATATCATATTTATTTTATTTTTATAATTATTTAATTACTAATAAAAATATACCTTCTTATCTCACCATTTAGAGAACAATAACATCGCTACTGTGTAAGATAGACTACCACCTCTAAATGGTGAGATAAGAAGGTATATTTTTATTAGTAATTAAATAATTATAAAAATATCATATATATGATATATGAAAATTATATTAATCATTATTTCTATCTAAGATGTGTGTTGTTGGAAAACAAATATTAACAGCTCGTGAGGCGGTAGTCCACTGTACATACAAACTGCCGAACTGTTTCCCATTTAATGGAATTGGAGATGGATATAAGTTATTCCATTAAAAAACTAAAATATTAATATATATGTTATATATTTTTATTATATAAACATAATTGAAGAATATTTTAATTATTAGGCTGCAGAAATAAAAACAAACAAGAATTAATAATTTTACCTCTTATTTGGTATTCCTTTTTAGGATTATACCTGAATCCTTCATTGGAGGGTTTCATAATCATAACATGAAATATAATATGATTATAAGAAATCATTGAGGATATGTTAATTTTTTATCAAAAAAAAAATTTGTGAGTGTGAAAAGGATATGAGAGGTCTTGGCATTTTACAAGTGGTTGAGAGAACACACATGAAATATTAGAAATGAATAAAGTGATCCAGGGTTTTAAAATAAAAAAGGATAAAAAATTGTTAATTCCAATAAGTATATGTTATGAGAAATAAATAAATCCATAAAATGGGTTTTTTTTAAAATTTTATAGGCCATTTAACCACATATCTTCTTAATTTTCCCCTGGAAAACTGGTTTTAACCATAAATGCAGAAATAAATTTATATTTTTTACTGTAAATTAGTATAAAAAATAAGTTGAAAATATAAAATAATATTAATTATTATGATTCCATATATCTATTAATATTTTTTAAAATAATCACATATATTTGGAAAATTTAAATTTTAACATAAACCCACAGACATGAAGAAAAATGGATTTCAAAAGAGAAAATCATCAAAAATTTAAAAGGTTTTTATTTGAAAATCCAACATGATGTTTATTATAATAATTTAAATTCTTTTACTTATAAAATAATTGAAATATTTATAATTTTTAATAATTTTTTTAAAATACAGAACATTATAAATTATTTAATCTAAATGGTAGTTTTCAATAATATATAATATTTATTATTATCCAATTTAAAATTAATATTTTTTGAAAAATAGAAAAATCAACCAAATATACTATTTCAAAACTAATAAAAAAATTAATTATGGGAAATAAATTCTAAAAAATATTCAACCATTAGTTTTATTATTTTTTCACAAAATGTAATGAAAATAATTTTTTTGGAATGAATTGAATTTTTTCCAATCATTTAAATACTACATTTTGTAATTCATTTCAATATAATTTCTTTTTTTAAACCATTATAATTAATTTGAATAATATAATTATTACAATCCATGCTTATATGTTTAAAATCTTGTTAAAAATGGTTTTTTATAAATATAAATAAAAAATAATACAAATAGTAATTTTTTGTTCTTTTAAATTTTCTGTTATGTGTAATAGAGGCCGTCAAAAATACTAAATTTAATAAAAAAAACATTACATATCATTGTGTTACATTCTAAATACATTAAAATTAATTTATCTCTAAAATTATAAAAATATTATACCCACAAATGAGGATACTTATGCTATAATATATCCTCTGGGTCACACTTAGCTTCTTCAAACTGGTGTTTTTCCATTCAAATTTGACTATATATGTGTCCTTGTTTCCTAGAACATTATCTATGTGAAATATAATCTATATTGGTTGATACTTAGAATAAATATCCTGATCTATTGGTATGGCCTCTATTTTCATTACATGTGATGGATTTGGTATCCACATTATCAGGATAGATATAAGGAACACATCATGAACCATAGAGACGTTTGATGGAAGGTTCAATGAATATGAAATGGTCCCGATACAACATTGAATTTCAAAATACCTAAGGACATTGGTTTCAACATTACATTATAAATAATTGGAAATTAATTTATTTGGTATTTATTTTATCAATTTCTCATCCATAAAATAAATATTCATGATGAATTTTTTCATTCCTAAGAACTAATATCATCAAGAGATCTATAAGTAATTCCAATGAACTCTAAATATTTTCCAAAAACAAATGCTTTGCATGTGTTTATAAATAAAAAAAAATTAATTAATTAATTTCATTTTTATTTTAACTTAAGGATCATCCATGTATTAAGTAGAATTGAAATAAAAAAACCTATATAGATGGTCACTAAATGTGAAAATTAAACTTATTGTTAATACCCCAAACAATATAAAGAAGATCATAATGGCACATACCAATTATGTGAATACATTGATCATATACACTCCTGAACCATGGTGGTATCAATAATTACAAGAAAGATAGAATAAAATAAAACATCCTTTATAAAATTTGCACTTTCCTAATGCATAAATAAAATAATTTTTTTTATTGTATTATACAAGTTCAAAAAAAATTTGAACACCATAAATGATAACATAAATAAAATTTTTATTAAATCATTAATCATTTCCAATGTAGAAAATAATATCTAAATTATTTTGTCTATATCAATAATATCATTATCCCTACTAAAAATTGTTTTCTAAAAATTAAGAACATATGAGTGGTTATCTTCCCTTAGTCGAAATATCTCATTGATATCAATATCTCTTCTAGTATATTATTACCATTTAATATTATCTTTATAATACATATTAAAAAACATTGAAATAGTAATCCTCATATATATTTCATGATTTTTATAATTATTAAATTATAATATATAATCATTTTGAACATTAAACTTATTTATTAAATAATTAACTATACTTCATCATATTATTGCATAATACCTCCTACCTTTCATTTGTCATTTGTAGTGTATTTATCATCAAATAAACATTTATCACAAAAACATGTTTATATTATTCCTGTAAATTTCCCCTAGGATTCCAATTTTCACAATACCAATACATTACAGAATTAAAACATTCAATCATTAATGATGAATTTGGAAATCATTATTCTCTTCAGATTCCCGAACAAAACATTTCATTTTCCTCAATTATTGATATCATATTCCCACATTTTCAACACATATATCATTTTATTATTACATTAAGTCATTCCCTTTAATGATTATTCCCATATTATTTACATATATGAAGAAAAATATTATTGCACCTATATTATCTACCATATGAACTCTTGGGAATCCTTATCCTTATCTTCCTTGGTGAATCCAAGAGTTTGTTAATGTATATTATTGTAATCATATATTATGATAATTGATAAGGAATATTCAATCCAATCATCATAAAATGGGGTTCTCATAAAAATATTTCTATCATATTTAATATTTACCATGTTCCATCAGGTTCTCACAAGTCACTAAAACTAAAAAGTATTGTATGAGCATAAAAAATCATCATGGGATACCACATATTCTTAAAAATCATTTATAATAAGTCTAAATAATTTATGAATATTTTAAATCATTGAAGCCTTATATTTAACCAATTAAATACAAGTTCATCATCTATTCAAATCAATTATTATGTTTTATAATATGTTTGTAAATTTAAAAAGATTATCCCACAAGAGTTTCAAAATATAAATGAAATTTTTCATAAACCAGGGATGAAAAAGCTAATATAAATATTCCCTTTTCATAGTTATCACCCCTTGTTTCAAATACAAAACATCAACGACCACTTATAGAATCCATTCATTCATGTACTTTATTAGAATCCACTAACTATATCCTTAATAAAAATTCCATGATATTTTCTAATATAGAGACATATCCTTAGAAATATTCATATATATATATATATATCCCTTGATATTTAATTAGGTACCTAAATAAAGCTTTCACATTAACGTTTTTAACGGTTACCTAATCCTTTCAGTGATAGCCACTATAAATTCCAAACTTCTAATACCTAAATATTATTTCATAATAAGAAAATATTCATTACATAACATTATGATTCAATCCATAACAATTTTTTTATTGTGTCATTGGAAACATATAACCATAAAAAATTTATTCATAATTGAAATACATCTTATCCCAAATCTTCTCCATATTTATTACCCTTAATAGAATTATTATACATTAAAATATTATTCATAAAGCTCAAAATAGTACTTAAGAAATGATGAGATGAGATGCTTAGTATGGGTAAAATATTGGAGATATAAATAATAATATAATCCTATAATGTGAATTCGATTATAAGAACATGACCATAACTTTTTAAGAACCTACCCCGCATATCAGAGATCATAAATATGAGTCCTGAAATTAATCATGGGAATTCATAAGACATGAATAATGAAATGAAAAAAAATAAAAAGCCAAGATATGATATCATAGTCATAAGTCATAGTCCTATGAAATACACATAAGCATGAAAAATTATTTCATTTTTATTAAAGGATCTTATTGTGTCTTAAAATAGTGGAATGTATTCACTCTAAAAACCAGTATAGTAGTCATAGTTTACTCCCTAGGCTATTATATAGGAAAACTATTCTCAGTGATTTGGGTTCACTCCCCATTCCAGTACTATTTATCTAATTATATATCAATCATTACCCAAGGCATTGGAAAGTGATATTGACCCCACTGAACCTGGTATATAATGTGACCACTATTGTAAAACCCTAATTTTATATGTTTTATTTCTTCGATAAATTATTGTTCTTTGATAGACTTATTTACGTACAACACCATGATATTAATAGGCTATAAAAAATAACGTGTTTTCCGACATTATACATGATTATAGACATTAAAAACACCATAATATATTATTAACATAGTTATATAAACACATCCATTATTAACTATCCATTATAAGTATCTTCATTGATATATATATATAATTTTTAATAATTAAATTCAATATTTTTATATAAATGAAATATACTTATAAAATTTACATAATTTTCGGTAATGTATGTAAATATTTTTAATATTCAATTTTCTCATGGGAATGTTTTTATTTAATTTGGTGCCCATTAAAAACATTAATGTTCAATAATTTTACAAAATATACATTCTTTTATAAATCCATAATCTATTGTTATCGTATGGTCAATTTTTCTAAATTTTTCATCTTTTTTTATTTTATATAAATAGTGAAATATACTAAAT
The DNA here is from genome assembly GCA_963277665.1 of Viscum album. Classification (NCBI taxonomy): domain Eukaryota; kingdom Viridiplantae; phylum Streptophyta; class Magnoliopsida; order Santalales; family Viscaceae; genus Viscum; species Viscum album. The sequence continues at coordinate 2,128,820,171 of OY728152.1, read as the reverse complement.
TTAAATTGAAAACTACATATTAATTTTATTCATTTATTGTGTGATATCATATTTAAAATATTTTATAAAGGATAATTTTTTTTATTATAAATTCATTAAAACAATTTAGGACATTTGAATCAATTTGGGATTGATTTTTTATATAAAAACATTGAAATTTTTTTAACTCATTCCCTTCAAAACCTCCATTTTCCCTCATATATGTAGGATAAATTATAAAATAAAATTTAACACTTATTTGAATGGAATCTGGGAAATTGAATAAAATTTTAGGTCATATTAGTTTATTTTATTAATTAAGGTCAACCTAATTTTTGTACACAAGTGTATAGTAAAAACTGTTAAAATTATTTACCACATTTAAGGTAAAAATTAGTTTACTCGGGGGTTAAAATAAAAGGATAAAGGTTAAATAAAATTAAAAAAATATTTTTCATAAAACCTACCATTATTTATATCTTATTTGAAAAATATAATTTCTTCAAAAACTATGTTTTATTTAATGAAAATAACAAATATTTTATTATTATTACATGTCTTTTACTAGTATATTTTATCCTTGTTTTAAATTTTTACATTTTTTTCAATTTAATATTCATCTAATTTTTGAAATAGTTTACATTTTCATTTTCTCAAAAATGTTAAACGAATCATTCAAATTTACCTACATCCTGACCAAACATGGATTCGAATATTCATTTATGTGTTTCCAAGGTTATTTTTAAATTATATAATATTAAAAATGTTTTATACTTTAATGAATTTTTTTTTCTCTTTATAAAAGATAATTTCTTCCTCAAATGTGTTAAATGGTCTTTCAAACTCATTTTCCACTTATGATGACATATATTTTTGTTATCTTTACTATGATTTTTATCCAAGGATACCATTAATATTATTTCATTTTATGGTTTATGATTTATTAAAATCATGCTTGTGAAAGTCATTTACCATTCCTGGGTTCTGGAATGATTAATTTCTTATGAAACCCACATCCGTTCATGGGTAATACTATGAGGAAACTGTCAAATGATTATGAAACCTACATATTTTCATTAGGTCATGATATCCGGAAATTTTTATTAAATTCATATCATTTCAGGGTTGATGATATGATAAATATTTTATGATCTTTCACAACATATATATGCAAAATTACATTCTGTTATGGGTGTAAAATATGTTTCCCTATAATTCATGGGGAAAATATTTTTATCTCATGATATAGATATGATAAGAATATTGAATGAACCAATTTCATTGAGGGAATTCTACCACTATGATGGTATTGTGAGTGATCCTTGACTAAAATAATGGTTTGGGGAGTGAAATGATTCTTCATTTATATCATTATATGTAATATTGTAATGATATGGAATTTGTTTTCTATGTTTACGTGTAGGTCTAAAATCTATGTATTATGCCCATGTTATTCTCTCAAAGATCATGATCTTTGATTACCTTATGAATCATGTCTTACGAAATTCCAACCATTTTGCAGTGATTAAATAATATAATCTTTGATATGTAGGGTATGGATTTTAAATGTATTTCTCATGTACACAAACACTTATGATCATGTTATGCTTACTTATTTCTCTTGATTGACATCATGGAACATTTCAGATCACTCATTCTAATGTTTCCTTCCACAACTTTATGAATAAATTTACTATGTAAGTAATGTATAATAAGGGAGATGGTGATGAAGATCATAGTTAGAGATGATGTAGTATAACTATGTACTTGTTGTTTGTGTTTCTATGATTCCAAATACACTAAACTATTAAGTTCCTTAGGTCTGTGTGTTTCTAATGTAATTAACATTCCTAAAAATGATCTAATATCCATGTATGAAAATCCCAATTCAGTAGATATGGTATAAAAAGATAGGTTTAGTCAAAATTGGTAATCCAGGATGATAAAACCTTAGTGATAACCCTAAGGAAAGGTATAAAGTAAAATATAAGGATGAGTTAATGTGTAGGAAAATGTCCTTTAATTTTTTTAAATTATATAGTGAGTTGTTTCCATGAAATTACAAAATCATTCAGAAAAAACATGTTTATATGGATTTAACACATGTAACAAGAGGTTATAAATTTGAATAGGGCGTATTGAGATAGACTCAATCATGGCCTTCTTCATGAAAATGGGTCATAATTCACACTTGATTTGGAACTATTAAGGGACAAGATTTTTTAATTCTCAATATTTTTGTGAACCACCATGATGGTTTTAAATATATGGTGACTATAAGGTACCTAAAAACATTAGGGGTCTTATATTAAAGACGGTTTCATGATTTAGACATATGATATTTTCTTTTTTATGATTATCTAGTTCCCCACTTTTATTATTATTTCTTACACTATACATTTTGGTTTTAGACAACGGTTAGATCAAGAATTAACCATGTTAATTATAAGTGTGATTGAGATTGAAAAGATTATCCTACTACGATTCCAAATGATGAGGGAGATGCAATGAAAAATCTAATTGTTAAAATCATGAAAATTTATCAGCCTATGAATCATAATGGATTTATAAATGAACAAATGATGGAAAAAAGTCAGTCAATCCATTCATGAGGAAATTTCCTACATAATCTAGTGGGTCCTATGATCCACTAGTTCATAAAAAATTGATAAGTAACATTTAAAAAATATTTTTCATTATACAATGTTCAGAACATTGAAAATTCCTTTTGGTTGCCTATTATTTGGAATGTGATGTATATAAATGATGGAATCTTCTCAAGAATGTGATAAAATAAAATGAAGTTGACTCCATGGATTGGTAAGAGTTCAATAATTTATTATCAAGATGTATGTTCCCCATAATCTTTTTATGAAGATAGATATTGAGTTATATGATGTAAATCAAAATTATCAAGAATTGGGTTGTATCTAAGAGACATATTTCAGATGATATGTGAGGTACACATTCGGTATCATCATCCAAAATGATATCATTGGTGATAAATTCATTAGTATAATAAAACCAGGTCCCCAAAGGTCGTTATTAATTAGAGACTTTAACAGATATGATGAGATTTAGTAATTTCCTATCAAGTAGTAAATATATGTTATATCTATATAACAATATCATTGATTTTTTATGAAGATAAAGGTCTAATAGGAAATAAAATGTAACAAAAATTCATAGAAGACATTGAGATTTACTTTATTCTCAAAATGTGGATAAAATCATGCAGGGGATATCCTTAATGGGAAAAGTAATTTTTTTAAGCATGGAAGGGAAGGTCATCATGTTATTGAATATCATTGTGATTGGAACATGATAAATAACAATGAGAATAGAGATAAATCTTCCCATAATGCAACACCCACACTCAAATTCATCAAGTGAAAGGAGTCCAAGCATTATTCTAACAAATTACCAAATATAATGGTTAATGATGATGATCTATGTCAGTAACCTCATAATCCATGTGAAAAAGTGAGATCTCATGTAACCACAATTTTTAATGACAGATGTGATAATGATTTTGTAAAATGTACACTTACAATCCACTGTAGAGTTGAAAATGTCTTTTTTGACTCAAGATCTACCCATTTATTCAAAAATGAAATTATTTTAAGGGAATCTAGATTCCAACCAAATGCTTATTTATATAATTAGTTGTGACAACAACTTATGGAATGATGATCACATCTGAAGTGCATGATTCCTCTATGGTTTATGTTTGTGGGGATGTTCATCCTATAATATTTCCCATCTTATACTAGTACAATTTTATTTTATGATGGGAAATTATTTGATTTATATATATATGCACCACATCAATTTACAAGGAATGAAAGTAATGTTTGATATTACAATCCATAATATCATATTACATCTATGTGATGATATGTGCAAACATCTAATGGATATCCCATATATTTTATGTGTCTTAATTCTAATTTAGAAGGGTTTGTATCTCAATAGGTTTTGGAGAAAAATTACATCAATGATATGACTATTATACTAGAATTTATTTATGTGTTTCCATGTGATTGTCATATCTTTCCACCCAGATGTAATGTTGAGTTCTCTATATAAGTTATTCCATAATAAATTCAAATTTAAAATAATATTTATATGATTAACCTTATTGAATTGTATAAATTAAAGGAGAAACTCCAGGAGAACCTTAACAGGGGTCTCGTTGAGGCATTTGTGCCACCATGGGGTACTCCTGATTTTTTTAAAAAATTAATGATGGATAGATGAGACTTTGTATTAATTATCCAGATATAAACAAGAAAATATTTTAATAACACGTACCATTTTCTCCATATTAATGAACATTTGATCAACTGTGTGTAGCTAAATACATCTCTGTGATTTGATTTCATTTTGGATATAATCAATTAAGGTAAAAAAAATAGTATATACCCAAGACAACATTATTTACAAGGAATGGAAACAATAAATATATATTTATGCCCTTGAATATTACTAATTACCCATTATATTCTTGGAATTTTAAATATAGTCTTTATAGATTACATTGATCAGTTTCTGGTATCCCTTATAGATGACGTTCTTATCAACTAAATGGGAATGGAAGAGCATGAAGACAACATGAGAATTGTAATAAAGTCCCCAAATAGGGGAAAACTATTTGAAAAATTTAAAAAGTGAGAAATTTCACTACAAAATGATTTATTTTTTTCATATAATGTAACGAGAGATTATATCTATTGATTCATCAAAGAAGAAGTATATGGAATATTGGCCATGACCAATCAAAGTGAATGAGATCCATAATTTCCTTAGATTATACAAATATTAATAAATTATATAGATTATTTCTAAGGAATATATTACACTCTCAATAAGTTAACTAGGAATGGATCCATGATCTTCATGATAGATGATTTTTTGGGAAATTTAATAGAATTAAAGGGGAGATTATTCAGTACATCTATTAATATAATAAAAAATAGTATAGAATGGTTTTTTATCAATATTGATGTATCCATATACGGATTAGTATGTGTTCTTATACAAATAACATGGTTATATCATATGTCTTATGAAATAGAATATTCATGAGTAGAATTACCCAAAATTATATTTTGAGTCAGCTATATAATTTTTAGCATTAAAGATATAGTGGAATTATATATATGGCGAAATTTTGATTTATGTACTGATAAAAAAATATAATTTATATTATCACATAGAAGGAGTTAAATATGCACCAGATAATATTGTTAATGATGATTAGCGATTAGGACTACTCATTTAATTACCGTCTAATTGAATAGACTAAGGAGGATGATGATTTTAGTCAAAAGGATCATTATAAATTATCCATGATGAGGATTACAATAGATCATATATATAGATATTTCTAAAGGATGGTTCTAGATATCACAAATTAAGGGGAAAATGTATCTATCCAAAATGAATTTTTAGACATCAATCCGTGTTCAGATTAAATATATCTAGATGGAATCTGTAGAGTTGAGAAGGAAGGACAGAAATGTTCATATGTTTGGCCTTGAATTTGATAGAATGATACGGTAAAATAACCATTTATGAATTCCCTCAATACTATATTTGAAATTGGATTTGATTGATTAATCTCAAAGTTCATCCTTATTTATATATTTTGGGTGTAAGAATATAGTTTGGGATTTGAAAGAGTATTTTTTGTATGATTTAATGTACAATGATTTCACCACCTTTGTATATAAGATCTTGGTATGTCTGAAGGTTATGAATGAAGTACCAAATTCAATGGGGTTGTTTCAATCATTACCCACACTAGGGTGAAAATAGGGAAACATCACCATGGATTTTAATGTTAGACTCCCAAAAAATTTTAATGGGCCTAATTATATATTGGTTTTAGTCGATCACCTTCCTATTTCAGTAAACATAATAAATATTAAAGAATAATTTTATCTAGATTAGAATGATATTATATGTATTAAAAATGTGGTAAGGTTTCATGGAGCCTCACATTATAATTTTTCTGATATGGATATAATGTTTACCTCAAATTTCTAGTGAAGTCTCTAGAAATATATTAACACAATGTTCATTTTTATCACTACATATCATCCTCACATATATAGACTTTATAAGATAATAATTAAAATCCTATATGATATTTTGATATCTAACCCTTTGGATATCAAAGGTGTTCAACATCACCACCGTTATCTTGTTTAGTTTTCATAAAAAAGAATCAATCCCTAAAGAATTTAGATGGATCATTGTGAAACTATCTAGGGAATTAAATGTAGTTCATCGATGTGTTGGAATGAAGTTATTGAAAGAATGAAATTAGGGTATGAGATATATGATGAAATGGAATAAAATGTTATATACATTCAACAAAACTTCAATGTAGCTTATATTTTGTAGAAATATCATAAATATAATCATTAGTGTGATCGAGAATATGAAGTTGGTGACAAGGTGTTTCTATGAATTTCCATGTGGAAGAGTGTTATGATATTTGGGAAGAACAGGAAACTTGTCCCTAGGTATATAGGTCCCTTTGAAATTCCGTATATAATTTGGACTATACCATATCACTTGGTGCTTCCAAAAAACTTCTCTGTAGTTGATGATGTGTTCTATGTATTTATCCTAATTAAATACATACCTATCCCTTCACATATTTTGAACTCAAAGGTCATGTCAATGGATAATGATCTCTCATATGTGGAACAACTAAGGAAGATTCTGGATCATACAGAGAATATTATATAAAACATGACTACTCATGGAGTCAATGTGTTTCTATAAAATCACCAATTTGAGGAAGATACGTTGGAATATAAGGAAATGAAGAGGAAACATAATCATAATTTGATTGTATCAGATTGATTAATTTTTAGTGAAAATTCATTTATGGTGGGTTATAATCTAACACCCATAGTTTTTATATATTACTTAGTTTCAATAAGTTATGTTTTTGTGATATCATTCATTACACACCATTCCATGTTATGTCTGAGTTATGTGCAACATTATCTTACCTTGTATTATACAATACACTAAATATTTACCAAACAGTGATGTGGTTTTAATATAGTTATTTAAACCCAACTATTATAACATATAATTTATACTTAGAGATATGTATTGTAATAAATAATTTTTAAACATTAATTTTAATGGTTTTATATAGAAGAACCATATTTGAAAAATGTACTTAATATTTTTTAAAGTCATTATTTGTTTCAAAATTAAAATTTTCTAAAAAAATATATATTTATTTGAGTATTAATTTGATTTATTTTAACAAATTTTAGACCATTAATGGGAAAATATTGTATTTATTTGTTATTTAATGATGTTATTATTACCTTATTGCAATTTTTGGGATTTTAATTAAAATCTTAATTTTTTGATGAATAGGGAAAAACATTACATTTGAATTAAAACAACCATTTCATTTAATCTATTTCTAATGTTAAATTATATTTTAAATTTGTTTCATAGTAATATTAAATAAATTATACTTCCATAAATATTATTAATTCATTTTAATCAATTTCATATTGAATTATGATATAAAAAAATGATATTTGTTGATCATTTCCCTTTAAAAATCATCATTCTCATCATGTTTATATGATTAATATTAAATTACAATTATAAAAATTTCGAAATATGGTGTTCTTAAATGTTTTGATTAATTTTTTGTATATGTGGTTAGACAATATTATTTATCACAAACTACACTTGATACTAAATTATTGTATAGTGGTAGTCTATGGACAGTCACACATGTATTGAACATGATGATGAGAACCAAGACTTGAGAATTATGTGTAGGATTCTTAAAAAATTTGTTGAGTATGGGAGTAAAATAATTATAAGGAATTTGATATTAATACCATCAAGGTAAAATAGATTAGGATCAATTTTTTGTTTCAGAAAAATGGATCATCTTAACTCGAACATGGTATGGGCCTATGGTTTAGGTTGTGAAGAAAACATAGGTTCCAAGTTAAGTATGGTAAAACATACAACATCTATCCAATTGGTAACTATTACTTGTATTGGATATATATAACAACCTAGCAGCATTATTCCTAGCTTCTAATGAATAATGAGTAATATTTTATTGGTCCTATCTTGTTCTACTCCAATTTGGCCAGGGCTGTTTATTCAAAAATCACATGGTCAGTGTTGCATAAAATAATGAGATATTTTAAACCAGATTACTAAGAATATGGATACCATGTTAACAATTATTTATTTATCATGTTTACACACTACTACTTTTGAACCCTACCAAATGTGGTTTACACACTCATGAAAGAATCAATCATAAGTTGGTAATGGATTGAAAACATGTTTATTTTATCGATATCAATTTAAAGAAAGTAGTTATGGATAATTAATAAAATAAAAACCAGTTTAAAAATATATTCCATCACAACTACAGCCAAAAAATATCTTTCATCATGGTACAATAAAGAGGAATCACGATTTCATCATCAAATGGTGATTGAACTATAGAACACATGAAAATTGATATTGGTAATACATAGAGTAGGAAGCATGAGAAATGATCCACGATTAGAAAATGTATGTGAAACTTTTTATAAAATTCATAAAATTTGAGTTGAGAGAGAAATAAAAAATGAGTAAGATGAAATAATATGGTAGAAAATGAAAATCCAAAAGTTTAATTTATTTATCTGTTTTTGTGCATGTCTGAGATGTAAATACTTGGGGTTTTACATTATGTGTAAACAATTCATGTCATTTAAGAATGATCCATTATTTTCGACATGATTTTTGAATAAGGTGTGAATCTCCTTAAAATAGCATCCATATTTTTCGTTATGTGGGAGATTGACTCTTCTCACGATGTGTAACTAGTCTTCATGTTGTGTTTTATCATTAGGTTGGATTTTCATAGTGGAAATTTAATTTCAAATATTATAAGATATTTGTTGGATATTAAAATAATATAATCATTTCATGTTGTGTAATTATATTATGAATATCTTCATGACTTGTGATACACAATGGATGATGCATACGTGTCATATAATTGGATTCCACAATGTGAAATGATCATATTTGGCCATATTTATAAAAATATCTTTTTGTATTTGGAATATCAATTTCTAGAAATAATCAACACATACATGGTGCATAATTGGGTAAAATAAAAATATTTCTTAATTTTATGATACAAAATTTATGTGATTTTTCAGATAATTCAATTCCTTCACACTTAAACAATTGTTTTTCCTCACATAAAATGAATCTAAAATTATGGCCTAAGGTGCAAAATTTCTGTAATGAAGAAACATACATTGTAACTAGAAAAACAATACAAAGTGTTACTATAAAATTTCAGTCTATATATTAAATAATACATATAATGTTAGTAATTCTTTATAGATTAGATCATTATTCAAATTCTCAATATTTCTGTTAAAATTTCATATTAGTTCCTTAAATTCTATACACATTTTACAATTTAACTCAGAATGAATTTTCCCTTATCATGTAGGAAGAAATTTAACTAGATTTATGATTATAACATGAATACATGTTCCTTACCATAGTCTTTCATTTGTCCTATAATATTTAATTCATAATGAAAAATAAAAAAGTAATCATGATGGTATCAGCAAAAAAAATCATCAAACATCTATGAGGCATTCAACAGCTGGGTATAATGTGAATGAAAAACAAAAAAATGAGTGTAATATTTAGAATGTAATGAATTAATTTTTGAAAAATTCAATGAAAAATCTCCCCCCATAACAAATGAAGTTAATGATCCCAATATATCAAGTTGGATCCATGAATATATCAAGTGTGTCCAAAAGTTACGATATTCAATTCTTTTTATTTTCTTGATATTTATATTTAGAAATACATGTTTATCCACAACTCACATCAATCCCCTAAACACATATTATATTTTAGAGGATTAATCTGTCTAAAATTTTAATTTTTACGCTCTAAATACAATACCCAATCATATTTTTCTATTTTTTTATTTTTTAAAAGTAATAGTATGGTCATAAAATACCATAAATTACCCAAGTATTATAATAAAATATTCTGGTATAAACCACATATACATAACCTTTGTGATAGTATCATGTGTTTTCTAGCTGGAAAATAACCCACACACTTTTTTAATGTAATGTCATGACAAATAAAAATGGAAGGGTATGAAGAGTAAATAATATTGGAATAGACGAATCCTATTATTGTAATTTTTATAAACTATGAAATTATTAATGAAAAATGTATGGTGTATCTAATGATAATTTTTCTTAAAATACTTCTTTAATCATATAAAAGATATAATTGTTCTGTAATAGCTTTATTAAGATCACAATGAATGTTTTTATTGGTCTACACGCTTGAGGTATCACACTTGAAATATGTTCATTAAAGAATATGAAATCGTAGGCTTACAATCCTCTTAGGAATTGTAGTAAATATATTAAATGTTCCATTACATAGGGAAAAAATTATATAATAAGTCAACGATAAGTAATTTCATATGTTTTTAGTTGTAAATAATATATAAAGTAAAAAATAAATAATAATATCTAAATAATATAAAAACTTGGATTTCAAAAAATGTCCAACCTAAAATTTATTTTATTTCAATGGGTTCAATGAGTCGTAGTTTTCAAGCATACTTCTATAGAAAAATGGCTCCATGAAAAATGAATAAAAATAAATAATACAACTGTCTCAATATAGAAACTAAATAATTAATCCATCACACATATAATGTGATACTTTCCACACTTTCTGTGAATGTACCATTGGAGATATATTACAAATAAAGTGTGGATTAATGAAATGGAAATTTTGAGAAGTGATACCATGGAATCATGAGCTCTTTGTAATAAGTTGCATGTCATGGGTAACCATGAATCATATTGTTGTTTGAATTATTTTACATGTAAGATTAGTTATAAAAGAAACTCATGTATTAGATAAAACATTATTTGATAGGGCTTAAAATTTTGGAAAATAGTTTGATAGGCTCTTCCACACAATGAATAATAATAAATAAAATTTTATTAAAATGAGTAAATGTTTTGTACAATAATGTTCCAGTTTACCTATGAAAAAAATCTAATTAAAAAAACCAAAATACTATCACAGGAATAAGATTATAGAAAAATAATGAAAAATGTGTATCCCCTCATTTAGATCAAACAATAATGCTATCCACCCAATGGATCAACTAGTGTTTATTTCAGTACCATCCATCAAATCAAAATTTTAAAGTATTCTACATCTACCTGTGGGTGTATCCTCTATATCTCATGGTTATTTGGTAGGATTTATCTCCACAATAGCATAAAAATAATGAATTTGGTGTGGGAGATTGGGAATACATTCTTGATGTTGTGCATTGACGGTATTGATCAATTCATTAGCATACTAAGAATTTTGTCTCTGTGGGAGGAATGATATTCGTGCATATTGTGGTAGTGATAGCTTCTAAAAACCACTCTATAGTGATATCTCTTGATGTCTGTTCTAGACATCAGCCAGATGTTGAGCCATCTGTAGAAGAGGGGAAGATAGTGATTGAATAGGCACAACTATATCCACTAAAAAAGAACATGAAATAGACATGCATAATATAATAGTGTACTATATTGAAAATACACAAGTAAAATAAATAATAAATATTTTCCCACAAACATATATATATATATGAATGGAAATGATACAACAATTAAAGGGAATATATATAATATAAAAATGTACTCCCCATAATAATACAAAAATTGGGTAGTATAATGGGTTAGAGTAAGTGTAGTTAACATCATCATGTAGCTAATCTATAAACAGCTTCCTAATAGTGGGTGGATTCACCATGCTCACCTATTCAATAACAATAATGGATGATAGGGACGAAGGATACCCTAATGATGGAGGTTCTATGTTGATAGTGGCTATCTCACTATGGGTGTTGGGGTGATACAATACATAGTGGGGCCATGGATCTGGATGAAAAATCAATGAATGAAACCTCAGTGGATGGTGTGCCTATTGGAACACTTCATCTCTATGTCAAATCTTCCAAAAACACTAAATGGGAGGTGGGGTTTATAAGCATGGATGGAATTTCATTCATGTTGTTGGTTGGTGATAGAGTGTTAGATGATGAATCACAAGTAGATGCCAGTGGAGGCTATGTGGCTACCTGGTATGATGGTGGTGTACTTATAGTGAAATAAGATAACTCTACAAAATGGATGTGAAGGTGTTGGGTATTTTGATGGAGATTCTCCAGAATGAGAAGCTACATAGCCCATGGATCTTCTGGATGTGATGGGGTTGGTAGAGTAGTAAGATAGGTTGTGGTGGGATAGATAGGAATGTGTGTGGGGTCATGGGATGGTATGGATGTAGTAGGGGCTAGTTTAGATGTGGTGACTGGAGTTGTTGTGGAAGTATCTAGTATCGAGTTGACAACATAGTCATCAGGTGCCTTTTCAATAGCCTGAAAGAATCTTGGTGCCAACTAGTATGTGTTTCTATCCATATTCAGTATCTAGATATTATGTAGTAAGAGAAAGTAGATGTATCCATTGGATCGGGGGAGGTGAGTGGAAGGGTAATGTAAACAACTCTTATATGATATGAAAAATGGGAGATGAATGGTCCACCCATCAATGTTCCTCATGTCATATATTCATGTGGTTTATATTAGAATGTGATCTGAAAGGATAGGTTGACAGCTATAATACAAATAGAAAAAAAATTAAGATGAAATCCATCTGTATAATTTTTCACAAAGACTCCACCTGACCATACTAGTAATGTGTCAATTCCTTAAGAAGAACGCATAGTTATAGTCCCTTGAGATTTCTGTATTTAGTAATCCAGGGATCATGGTAATTGTGAGAATCCCATGAAATCATTTTTCACAGCCTCTTGTGATATTACATGGATGGTTTAAAATTCATTTTCAATATACCTATGATGCCTGAAAGTCATTGGTATAAATCCCAATCCCCATACCGAACTCATTGAAACAAATATCATTAGGTCTTCCACATAACATTAAGCGGAGGTTTTGAATTGTGACCACAAAAGTGGTAATAAACTGAAGCGACAACACATGGAATGTCTCATCACGCACAATGATAATAGAGGATATATACAGGTGAATATTAATTTTAGTACCTCTTGGATGATATTCATGTGTATGAGGATGTTTACGTAGAGATTTTTTTTTGTCATCATTAGTTTCACTTACAGATGGTTGAGTTGCACCTCCTGCTAGGATCTTAAAAATGCTTGACAGATTAAAGGATGGGGTGAGATTCCATATAAGACCCAATGAAGTAGTAAAGATAATCGTCAAGAATATCTATCTTTTTAGGGACTACAATGAATGTGGGGGATGAAGATGTGTGAGGTGTTGGAGGTGCAGAACTATTCCTACACTTCACTAGTGGAAGATCATCACAATGAGTAATGAGACCATTTGGAGGAGTTTTCATGGGACTACCACATTCCATTTCATGGGTATATTTAGTTGTGGAGATGTTTTAATAGGTGCATTTGAAAGAGGAGGTGTGAGGGGTTTTTTGGAGAAGGGAGTTGGGTGTGAGCGGTGAGTGGCGAGGGAGGGGGAGGGGGTTGGGTGTGTCACGAATCCCAAGATCATGACTTGAAAATATCAGGACATTACACATCACGTATTGAGATACACAACATGAATTTTATTATTTTTTTAAATTTTTTGAGTGATTGGTTTGCTTTTTGAATCATTATGATATGATGTGTGGGTGCTAATATATTGTGAAATATTATTTTTTCAATTTAATTTAATATTTTTGATAAGTTTCCACTAAAAATAGTTTATTTTTTATCGAAGAACTATGATGGGATTTTTTTTATATGTAAATTCATTTTAATCATGAATGATAAAAATTATATACTAGTTTTTTCTCAAAACGAAACAGTAAGGTTATCTTGCATGGCACGCAACAATGACATTCCTCACAGGCATTTGTTACACACATTAGAGATTTTTATCAAAAAATAGTATATCAGTAAAATGTGACTATTGAATATAATTTGATATAACATAGTCATTAAATATCATGTTATGGATATTCATATCTAATTTATGAAAATATATGTCTAACATAAATATAATTTTAATTCATATGTTGCCAATTAATTATAACTAAATATGAAAATCGACTCAATATAAAGGAAAATATTATTATTTTTATTATCATAATGATATTTTAACATAATAAATTAAATAAATTATAATTTTTAAGTGATATTAGTTTAATTTATAAGTTAAATACTCAATAAAATATTTTTTATATTGATTCAATAGATTCGATAGATGTATGATAAGAACAACAGTAATTTCATGTATAAAAGCATAATTTATTTATAAAGGTAGTTTTACCAAATTTTAATGGTGAACCAATTTTAAATACTCTTTTTAGATGTTTCAAAGATTTAATATTTTAAAATACTCTTTATCATTGGTACAGGAACAAAAAAATTAGCTTGGGATAAATTGTAGGTATTTTTCTGTATGGATTAATTCTTTACTGAATATTTTAAAATATTAGAGTTTTATTCAAAAATAATTTTTCATTTAATTTATTTGTATTTTTAAATTATATATTAAATTGGCCTAAAAATTTATTTAGATATAATTTAATCAATTAATCCAATTTAGTTCATTTGACATAATTATACATTGAAACCAGATTTGAAAACATATACAAATTTTGGTCATTTTTACATTAAACACATGCAATGTCATCCCATAAATGTGATTAATATTGAATTTATTTCTACTAGTTATGAGATTATTATTTGAAAATCTTGATTTCATATTTGAAATAATCATAATTTATAATTTGTAACATGTTAAATTTTGTTTTTTTTTTCAAACAATATTAGTGAAAGTCATTCAAATTATTTACATTTATTAAGGTTAAATAATGATTTATATGGGGACAAATGATAACATTAATGCCCAATTTGACCAATAAATTTGTAAAAAACAAATTTTTTAGACATATTTAGACCATAATATATCTTGCATCTAATTGTTATGAGTTTTTTATTGTCTTTCAACCTGAATAATGTGGGTGAAATTCTACCTTAAAATTTTACACGAGTACCACTCCTCATTACTATTAAAAGCCACAACCTCTCACTATTCTTAAAAATTATCAATCCAATTAGAATCGACCAATATCTGACCAATAAAATTATAAACATTCATACTTTCTTTCAAGCCCTATTATTTTATTTTCGTTCTTCTCCCTATCAACACCCTTTAGTCCATGAATGTATAAAAAAGGTACTATAAATATTACATGTTTTTCTATGCTATGGTTTTTTCTAATACTTACAGACACCTCCTTCAAATGGGTAATAAACATATTGTTTACGTGTTCAACGAACTATAGTTTCACTAAATGATGATTTATCATTTTTCTGTTATCTCTTCTCAAGTTGGACATTATGATGGAAAATATTTTTATATATGGTTAAATATTATATTTATTATTTCATTAAAATTATTTATTTCTTTGAAAAAACACATCTTTTGTACTTTCCATTGGTTTTAAATATGATAATTTCTTTTCCAGAAGTGTGGACTCCCGACCCTGAAAAGTGATTAGATTCATTCACACACTACATTATATGTATGAAAGATGGGTTTAGTGAATATAAATTATATATATTTAATTATATACTTTAATGATATCATATACATATAGGTCATTTTTTTAATTCAGTATGAAAATGAAAATGGAGTCATCGTTCACAGTAACATACGGCTTACCCACTTAATGAATGGTGTGTTCCATTTCATACTTATATATTCTATAGATTATTTTAATACACATATTCAAAATATAAATGATATTTATAATATTTTTAAAAACTAGAATAACGGAATATGTGTAAAGGGAAAATATATAACAAATTAAGACACATACAAAGAATAAATCAAATATAATCTGAAGTGATACATAATATAAGATTATTAATAAGAGGGTAATGCAATGTCATGATAAAAACATATATGGTATTATATATAAGAATATGATTCAATAAAATATATATTGTAAAATTATATTTAGTATATATGTGGTTTGAATGAGTACGGAGAGAGTCCGGATACAAGTTAAGGGGATTTCATCTCAATTTTTTTGACCGTGAGATATATACTTTATTCACCACCCATTCCATTTGGGTGGTGTTTATAATTGATATGAATGTAATAAAATTTTCTTATAGTTATATTTATGTTTATATACATACCCATTATATGACTAATATTACTTGTTATTTATGTTTCATAATGTACCAAATTGGTAAAGTAGTTTTTCCTTATTTTTCCTTCTTTTATACCCATTTTTTTGTTATGCGACTAAATTCTTTTTGAGGTTTATATAATTACATTTTACATGATATATAATGAATTTAATTGTTTTTTGATATAATAAGAATCATTTAATTTGATTTTATTACATGGAAAGTATGATACCAATATACTAAGAAATAATATTTTATAGGAACAATCTAATATTTTTAATAGTTTGTTTATGTTTATTAATCTTTGGATGAAATATTATGATCCATATCTCAAGAACACTATTTAATTTTATTTTCCTATTTTTATTCATAATTTATTAAATAATTGGTAAATTATTAACTAATCATTGGTACATAATATATAAAATAATGTGTTTTTTTAAAAACCCAACAGTACCATATCTTCGGTTGGAAATCTGTGTTCCCTAAAAACCATTTTTTCTAAATAGGGTTCCCAAGAATATTATAATAATATCTTATAATCATTAAAATTAATTTTTATCCTTCTCTCCTTTAACTATTCTATCAAGGGAATCTTCTTTTTTTAATATTTAATGATGCATTATTTCAACCACTTTTTCCGTATGAAAGGAATTTTCTTTTTACCTCTTATGACATGTACCGATTTATTGATTATCAATCCTTTGAAGATTTATTTACATGTTTAAAGGTTAATTTTTCTGATTTTTTTTAAATATATTTTCAAATAAATTTATTTAAAATATTTTAAAGATGATTTAATATAGTTTTAAGGAAAATGTTTTTCAAAACATTTTCAGGGTCTCTTTATATGGTTCCAAAAAAAGGATTTCAAATGGTTTTAAAAGAATTAGTTAAAATCATTCACGTTTATTTACCTTAAAATTAATTCAAATGGATTTTTATAATGGAAATTTCAAATAATAAAGGATATTTACCTCCAGAAATTTTTACAAAATATCTTTTCATGGTAGTTTCCATCTAAGACAATATCTACTGATTCTACACATTCCCTTCTAGGAAATAATAAAAATGTTCCATTCATATTATATGATGAATTTCCTGTATTTTTATGTAACTATTATTATGAAACCCATTCACCATCAATGATTTATATTATTTTGAAACTCATTTCTTTTTAGAGGTTCTTTGTTGTTGAAATTATGTTTAACCATCTATCTTTTCTACAGGTTTTGATGCGATGAAATGTTAATGATACCCATTTCATTTGAATGGTTTAGATTTAAGATTTATAAAACCCATATATTATTATTATTGATGATATGTTCAATGATTTATTATCTTTTGGAACATGTATGAATGATTTTATTATGAGAATAGTGGGACCTACATCTCCCTCCAATGCATTGGGGAAAAATTGATTGCTCTTGAGTATAAATATAATTCGTGAGATTGATTACATGTTCATAATGTTATTCATGGACTTGTTTTCAAGTCCATCAGTTTATGTTTGGACATCATTACATATTCACTATGTTATGTGTTAACCTTATTTGATGTTCAAACTGATAAGCACAGTCCTAGTTCCATGTCCATAAGTTTATTCATGAACATGATTACATGTTCACAATGTTGTGTTTTAAAATGATTACATGTTAACGAGGTTATGAATATACCTGGTATCATGTCCATATGGTTATGGGTGAACTTGATTACACACCCAAACTGTTATGCATGGACCCTGGTTACATGTCCATAAGTTGATATGGGGGAATGACTTCATGTTTTTAACATGAAGAGTGAAAATATATCTTTTTATTCGTTCAAATATTTATAAACCAATTTGAATGATACATGTTAGTTATCATTTTCCTATGTTATGCTTTAATGACTTATGCTCTTAATTCACTAATGATTGATGGCTTATAAAATTCCAATCTTTGTTACGGTATCTAATAAGTAGGGTATGATCTTAAATTGTTATTCTCATGTTCCATAAACATTTTTTTCATGTTATTCTTATGAATTTCCGTTTTTTACCCTTATTTAGTATCTATGATATCCTATTACATATGATTTATTTCCCTAATGCATGAAGAAATGTTTTTGGTAGATGTACCAAAGGTGGCGGTCTTCATGGGTGATGTTGATGTTCTTTCCCCAAGATAGAATTTTTTTCTACGATACCAAAGACACTAAACTATTATAGTATTCATGAATATTTTTTTAATATACATAATATTAATATAAAAATATATAATATCCATGTAGGTTAATCCTGGGTCACTATAATTAATATCAATGGAGTTTTTTTCATCCTTTTGAAACTAGGATGAGAAAACTTTAGAGAGATCCATAGCAATATTTCATTCTATATTTATAAGGATGTATGTATGTATAAGTATAAGGACGAGTTAACATTTAGGAAAATGATATAGAATGTTTATATAGGATTGATTGAGTGGTTTCCTTGGAAGAAATCCCCATCTAGATACTAAAAGTGGATGTGGATCTGGATCAGATGTATATAGGGTTAACAAATACAAAATGATGTCCTGATCTCGACTTATGGAATATGGTATATCACAATATTCACTACACCACACATAGTTTGAAACTCCTGGGGGGGGGGGGTATTTTTGTGAACACACAAACTCTTCACATTCAATCATGAAGAATTTAAATTTATGTTGGCTATGAAAAACCTAGTATAAACCTAAGGTGTCACAAATTAATGAGGGTGTCAAATTCAGACATCCTATAATTTAATTTTGATGAATATGTTTTTCATTATTATGATTACTATTTCAAACACTTTTTTGGGGTTTAGCCATTGGATGGAACCCGATGGAATTGTGTTAATGGTGATTACGGTAGACAATTAAATGAATGCCCTCTAAATGGATTGAATGCTTTGGGGGATGGAATATGAAACCTCACTATTATACTCTCATATATTTATCAAGATTTGAATCATGTTGATATTAAAAACAAACAAAGGAGGGAACAATATTCTATTGATTACATTATGAGGCATCATCCACCATCATTCCATGTGTAATCTAATCCACCTTTTACTACAAACTGGATCAGTGCCACTAAAAATATATTATCCATCCAAAATTGTTCAGATCATGAGAAAGTCAATCTGGCTATTTATCAGTTAGATGGAGAAGAAAACCTGTGGTGGAATCTAATTATAAATAGAAGGTAGAAATATAAAATTCAATTCATGTATTGGTTTGTGTTCATGTACATATTCTTAAAGATGTACACTACCACAAAACAGGGCAAAGGAAGTTCTTCCTTTTATCAGGGATTACTAGATAGCGATGATAAAGGGGTGTACCTTTATCAATGCTAGATAAATGTGCTAATATTGTGTACATTTATCCACATTTATATTAGAACTGATAAATGATTTTATTATTAATTTATATAAAATTATTATATTTATATTTCAAATCCATAAAAAGTACTGATATAACTATTATTTATCATTACTATAATTTTAGCACTGATAAATATGTGTATCCTGAACACCTTCTGAGCGATGATAAATATATTACTTTATTAGCACTAAAAACAAAGTGATAAAGGCTTGTTTTGAATAATCATTTATTTTATAACTGATAAAACATATCTTTATCAGCTCTTTTAACTAGAAATGATAAAGGTTGTCGTGGTTTTTATAAAATAACCCTAACATGAAACACCTCTATCGCACCTGTTCAAGCCTTCATCGAAGTTGAACCCGGGGCAAAGCCCCCTACTCCACCATGACCCCTCCTCCTCCCCCCCCTCCTCCTCCTCCTCCTCCACCACCGGTACCATTTCCTCCTCCACCGCTATAACTGTCCCCCTCCTCCTCCACCGCTGCTGCCTTCTCCTCCTCCTCCACAGTGATCCCTCCTCTATCGTGACCTTGTTTTTGCTCCTCCCCCACCTCCACTGCTTCGTCCTCCTCCTCCTACTATGGTCGTGGAATCAACCTCTTATATTGTAACCACCTCCTCATGTGTTTCGAAAATGGATGACAAATCTGGATTAAGCCTTGATGATCATAGGATATGGTGGATAAACATTATGAATGGGCCAACTCCACTTTGAGGTTGGTGGTTTCAAACCATTACTAATTTGTTATGGATTGTTTCATGCATTTTGTGATATGTAGTATCTCCACTCTTGTGTAGTTAGTATTAAATCAACTCAAATTGTTTTTCCTGACCATATATAGTGGAAACACATTTAGGGATTTTCTGGACCCTCAGGGTATTAATCCTTAATTCGACAACCATAAGGGGTTGTTGTAATAATTTAAAATATGTTGAACAATAAATTAAAGAGACCATGGGGGATTCCCTTATGTTAATATATGATTTATATGACATGGGATATATTTATTATTTTACCCTTGATATGGGATAAGTGTATAATTGAGAGATTCCATTTTGAGTTTTTTACTTGTATGTTTTTAATTCACCACCTTAGAGTAGGTAAGTTATTTTTGGGCTATGTTCTATCCATACATGTGATGTAGAGTGATTCAATGTACCATATGATCCATGTTTGAAAATTAAATTAATTGTAATTATGTTATATATAACATATTGTTATTCCTCTTTGGTAGAAAATTACATAGAGGGAACAAAATAGGTTCCCTTAGCCTCCCTTAACTAAGAGATGTGTGGGTTATGTGAGGTCATTTTGAGACTTTACATAAATGGAACATAGTGTTTCCTCAAAGAATTTTTGATATATGTGATCACTTATGGGGTGGGTGTTCCTTTCCCTTCTAACATGTAATATCTGAGTGGGTTATATTATTTTTTTGGATTTGGATATTGGTTTATCTGTGTAGATTAACTAATCATAAACATTGAGTGAGTCATATGTTAGGAAGACATGGTTATGGTTTATTTATTATTTTCTAAGATGTTTGTTATGACATTTTAGGTTGTTTATAAAATATAAGACATTATTCCCATTGGTAATTCTATTTTTATGTGGTAGAAGTGCTTCCCCTTGAATAATATCATTATTTGGGTGTAGGAAGACCTGCCTAATTACTCAGACATGGCCTATGGAGTGGGATGATATGAAAATTTATGATCAAGATTCATAAATAATGAGATGATATACATGATGTGAGACTGTGATGTGTTCAAGGCGTTTTATTTTCCACTTAAAATTAAATAATGTGATTCAAGATGCTATAACAATTATTAAATATTCAAATGGTTTGAGATGCACTGCCCAATAATATTGATATCTTAATAGAATGAATTTTAGTGATGATATACCCATTATATGGTAAGAACATGACTAGGGCAATTATAACCTAGTTTTGGGAAATGATGCTTAATCCTTCTCCATTGTTGTTGCTTCCTTTTCCTCCTCCTTTGCCGCTACTGTCCTCCTCTTCCTTCGATGTCAATGAATTATTCTCCTCATCCATAGGGATCCTTCTTCTGCTGTTAACCTTCTTCTCCCCCTCCACAACCGCCGCTACCTCCTCTTCCTCCTCCTTTGGCCGACGACTCATCCTCCTCCACCGCATCCGCCTCCTCCTCCGCAAACACATCCTTCTCCTCTTCTTCCTTGCATGGTCCCCTTGTCCACGCGACCTACTCCGAATCTACCTCCTCATTTGAAGACCATACAACCAACCTCCTCTATATCGCATGAATTCCCCTCGTTCATGTGACCTCATCCTCCTCCTCTTCATGATTGAATTCTGGTATAAATTATTAGGAACACATACTTCCATGTATTAGTGATTTAGATTATGTTTAAAGTTATATTGGTTATTCGGCTTAGGTCAACAATTATGAATGTGAATTTATCCATGGGTCCCACCTTATGTCAATTGTATGGATCATGTGGGAGGTTTTCTATGTTATGCCCCCAATACTATTTTTTAGGGGGTGGATGTTATTCCATGAGGCATATAGCCACATAACAATTTATGGTCATGATTTAATGGTTATGCCTAGGGTATGAGTGTTACAGTGTATACCTTGTGGTAATTATATAACGTGACATCATAGGGTGGACTATGAAATATACCATTAGGCTATAACATAATGTACCCTATTCTTGATTTGAAAAAAGATTTTTTAGTCGTTTTAATGAGGTTCCCCTATTGCTTATTATTTACTCGACCCCAACACGCAAACCCCTCTTCTCTATAAATTTCCCCTCTCATAATTTACTCTTTATGATACCTAATGTTTGTTTCATAGTGGATAGCCCACCCCTCCCTGGAAAACCCACACCCCCTCCCCCACACCACTATAGCCCCACCCCCACCGGGACACCCCCCTCCCTGGACTGCCCACAACCCCCTCCCCCACACCCCTACCCCCCAGACAGCCCACCCCCTTCCCATTTGAACCTTTATTCTTTTACTAAAATTTCCCCTTTTCTCATATAGAACCCCTCTGCGGTAATCCAATACCCCCTCCTCTCCTATTTGGTGGTTCTCCCTCACCAGGTGAATGTTTCACCCTCAAACACTTGTATTAGGGAGCCTGGGATAATTTTTACCTCTCTTATTGATTTAATATATTAGTGTCTGACACCCCCAATCCTATATTTAAATGGATGTGGGTCAATTACAATTGGAAATGTAATGATAAGGCCCATTCTGGAATTATAACCAACAACTGACCTTACATTTTACAATCCTAATATAAATTCATGTTTCCTACAGGATATCAATGATCCCTTCAAAAAAAAATTAATGTGGAATATTTTATCCCGAAATTTGTGTACATTATAAATGATATTTCCCTTGAAAAGCAGGCTTGTCCTATTCATAAGTTGAACATCTAATAAAATAGTAGATAATATAAAAAATAAACCGGCATCAGATATCATAGATGGAAAATAAAATCCCACTATTTACCAATAAAATTGTTTTACATGTGAGCTCTCATTAGAAGTTTTATTTTCAGTTGGAAATATAATCTACTACATGCCTCTCATATTTCATGAATGGACCTCTTCTGTGCATTGAATGAAATTTTCATGATGAGTTTTCTCCTCTTTATCATTGGTTTCATTTTGTTCACATGTTATTACCGTTTGATATTGAGGGTTATGTGGCGAAATGTTACAGGATAAACACCCTACATAATATTGTTTTTGTTGGTGGTCCTTATTTTATTGCATTAAATTAATTCCATATTGGTTGGTTCTTGTTGAACATTTGAATTTAAAAATTTGTAATTTATGTATAGTAACTAATCAATTAATTCCCTAGGATGATAAAACTTCTAAGATAACCCTTGAATTAACAAATGGAATTGAATAAGGGATTCTTTGTAAAATCTAAAATTGTGATTGTTTGGTTTCTATGGTGTTGTGATTGTGATAAAGAGTGTGTGTTTTTATGGTTTTTCAATAGTGGAATGATTGGTATTCCATTTTATTCCTTGTTTTCATACTTCCACAATTTAATATCAATTCAAACTCCACCCATTTCAATAGGACCAACACTTTTTCACTAAATCAATTCCATTAAATCTTATGAAACCACTTCGCTAGAGGACTCTATGAGACAATTTATGCACACCATTGTGAGATAGCCATTACAAAACATTTAATGAATCATTCTACCCACAAAAACACTTTTGAAAATAATACCATCATTTATTTTAGTATAATAGTTCTTGACTAGGGACATTATGTTTCTAGAGAAACACTAAACAACCGGTTCAAAATAATGAATATATATCACATGTGGGAAACTAAAACATTCTAGTGTAATGGGTTTTCATATCTAGTTCCATTTATCAGATTGCTTGGAATATGGGTGTGATGTACTTTGGTCCTAAGTAATGCTTGGAAAGGTAAGGGTATTGTTTACCATAGATAGTTCCATTTATTTTTGTTGGATGATGTCCCTAGTTGAACTTATTTGGTTTAATTATTTTGTTAAATTTTAATATTACTATATCAAATAGGATGAATATGAATAAAGAATGGATGAATTCCAATCGGTTGGAAAAAGAGTATGAATATGGCATTAAAGAGTTTATCAAGTGTAAAAAAGATCATGCATTTGACCCTTCTCAAATCCTCTGTCGGTGGTTACACTATTGTTATTCAAAACAATGTTGTCAACAGGAGTCAGATGAAA
The DNA here is from genome assembly GCA_963277665.1 of Viscum album. Lineage (NCBI taxonomy): Eukaryota > Viridiplantae > Streptophyta > Magnoliopsida > Santalales > Viscaceae > Viscum > Viscum album. Next base: position 2,128,795,720 of record OY728152.1, on the reverse strand, counting down.
ACCTGATATGTCATGGAACAGATCGAAGATATTCATGTAGGAATAAACACAGGGAAAACAAGTGTAGGCAGTGCCTGGGATTGCACTTCATTTTATGGATCATATTATATGATTAAATGTGTGAATAATGAAGATGATCTTATGAAGGATGCGATTATAGATGTGAGTGATGAAGAAGGTTGTTTTGAGGAAATGACCATGGCAGTTGAATATGAACTTTTTGATTGCCCAAAATTGTTTTAGATGTTAAAGATTTGTGAAAAGATGACACTATATACTGGTTGTACTAAATATACAGATTTTTTATCTGTATTTAAGCTTTATAATTTTAAATTAAGCAATAGGTGGAGTGGCGCCATTTTTACGGAACTACTTTCTCTCCTTACTGACATTCTCCCACGAGATAATGAGCTCACAATCTAAAAATATGATTCCCCGCAAATGCTACACTCGATGGGTATGATCTCTTAAAGAATACACACCTTCTTGAATAACTGTATATTATTTAATAAGGACCACAAATCACTTTAAGAATTCCCAGAATGTGTTGCATACCAATACAAGAAAGATGAATCCAGTCCTATGAAGGTTTTATAGTACATTCCAATCATTTAATTGTTTAAGCGTCTATATAGAAGTGAGGAGACGGGAAGACAATTTATATAGAATGCTGATACAATAATGAAGCATGGGAAACCACCTCACCCAGCAGACTCTCCTTAGTGGAATAAAATTGTTCATGAGTATCAGGAATATGAAAATAAGGTGAGAAACACTCACCTTACATTATCTACAGATTGATTGGATCCTTTTGGTTTTCAAATCAATTGTCATAGTACATGGCCGGTTATGATGGTAAATCATAACATACCACCATGGTTATGCATGAAAAGAAAATCCATCATGTTATCTATTCTTATATCATCCCCAAAATAATGGGGTATTGATATAGATGTTTATTTTTCTCCATTTATTGATGATGTGAAAATATTATGGTATTCAGCGGTTACGTTGTATGATGTTTAAAAAATGAATATTTTACTTTGAGTACCATGTTGCACGGGACGATAAAAGACATTCCTTCTTATTGAAATTTTTCAAGATATAGCATTAATGTAACTCAAGGGTGTCCAATTTTCAAACAAGGTACACATTGAAGTAGGTTGTAACATTCATAAAAATAGTGTTTTTAGGACATCACTGATTTCTACCCCGATATCATAAGTACTGATCATGGAAGACATCATCCGATGGATGTTCAGAATAACGTAAATCACCATCTCTACTGACAAGTGATCAATTGTTTATGAAATTAAAAGATATGGAAAGTACAGTTGGTGAGCTGTTTTTAAAATACATTATGAAAGCTGATTGTAAAAAGAGATCATTTCTTTTTTGTATTGCCATGCTGGAATTATTGGTATGGTAGACATTTTTTTTGTAATACATGTTGAAAAATATTTATGTGATAGTGTCATCATCACATTGCTAAATTCACCCTAAAAAACAAAGTATGGAATTAATGATATATTGATAATGGTTGATATGGGAATAGGATAATATTTGGCACCAATGAAGGGTGAAAACAATCATTGTTTCCTCCTGCTATTTTCACTCTTTCCAGGAAGGAGATATATCATTTTTTCAGCTTCTTGAATAACGTAAAGGTTGTAGAGGGGTATTCATCAAATATCAAGAACATCATGTCAATGAATGATTAAAAGTTAAAGGGTCTTGAATCAAATAACTTCCTTGTTTTGATGAAAGATATAATTATTTTAGATTTACGTTTCATTTTTTCTAAGAATGTCTGCCATACATTAATGAAGCTCGGTTTCTTCTTCAAATAATTATGCAACAAAGTTTTAGACCCATATAATTTCTAACTATGGAAAGAAAAAATATTGTCATATTATGTGAATTAGAAATGTTCATCCTACCATCATTCATTGATATGACAGTTCATTTGGTGAGAGAGATTTGACTTTGTGGTCCTGTACATTATAGATGGATGTACCCCATTGAAAGGTGCATAAATATTTTGAAAAGTTATATCAAAAATTGAAGCTGATTAGAGGGTTGTATTGTGGAGAAATATATTGGTGATGAAGTCATTGAATTCTGCAATGAATACCTATTTGGGGTGGAAATCATTGGCCTACCTATATTTCGTCACATTGGGCAGCTTGAGGGTGATTGAATTTCTAGAATAGAGGTTGTAACAAATCAATATTACAGATCAGGAGCATGCCCACCTTGACATTTTTCATAATAGTTTCAATTTTGACTCGTATCTTCAAACCCACAAAGAAATTGGTAGTCATTTGAATCCATCTAGGGATGAAAAATGGATATCAGATGCACATTATTGATAGTTTTCATGATAGTTTTGGGACCATATTTTTAAGAAGTTAGATTAAAATTCGGTCCCAATTTCAGAATGACATCATTGGCTAGCTGGTGGAGAAACTGTATATTTACTGTTATACCATGATTATTTAGTTACTAGTTATACATTATATACTAATTAAAATGACGAAAACCGTACCATGAAGAATAGTGGGGTTACACTTATCGCTGAAGTGGAGAATTTTTCAGTGCTAAGGACAGAAATCTAATTTATGTGAACATGTTATACTTTGGCATCATCCAAAAAAATATGGCAGTTAGATTTAAAAAAATTCCAAGTGCCAATATTTCAATTCATGGGGGTGGATAACAAGTTTTCAGTTAAAATAGATGAATTGGGTTCATGAATGTTGATTTCAGTAATGAAGGAGAGATGGTGAACCATTTATAATGGCATCACAGGCAGTACATGTATTTTATGTTCTAGATCCTGCAAACTGAATCTGGTCAATTGTTCTGTTATCGACCAAAACAACTGAAGGGTCAGATAAAAGATCAACGGAGGATGACACATTAATTGGGAATTCTCATCCATTTCATAGTGTTCACAAAAGAAGATAGAATTTTGTGAGTCATATGATACAACGATGAAAGGATTTACAAAGTTGATGGAGGCGTCAAATGTCTTCAGCCTTAAAAACTATTCAATAATCCGATTAATTTTTTATTGAAACATACATTATATTACATTATGTTATTATCTATTTACTGATACTTTATGTAATATAAATTTAAAGTTATACCACTTATTTATATAATGACTTTTTCACCTCTTAATGCGCCCAATCCCAAGGCAAAAAAGGTCTCTCAAACTATTTTTGTTGATCCCATTCTAGAGAAACAATAGGTTTTCTCAACCTGTTGTTGCTGGTCCCAGTGCTAAGGTTTAACAGGTTATTCAACCTGTTATTGCTGGTCCTAGAGTCGATGCAAGTGATCTAATGGAACATAAGGATCATTCTTTTGAGGATATGGAAGGTAATGAAACTCTGATGGTGCAAAAAAAGAGCATCATAATTTGCAGTGTTAGCCAAAATCATTTAGGAAAAAAACAAAATGCATCAATTTCAAGGTGGGATGGAATAATAGAGGACAACATGATAACCCAAAAACCCATATTTAGTAGCTACCTTGGAATCTTCACTCCGAAATGCATTTCTATTGATATACATTCAAAGGACTATGTTTTCACCAAACTTAAGACACTAATGTTGGAAGAGATTATGGTAACATTAATATATCTTTTATTTATGTTATTTAAATAAAATAAAATACTCGATCATTTACTAACACTTCATCATCCATTACAGAGTGCATTTATGATATATACCTCACACAAGGAATATGTATTGAGATATAGAGGAAGGATTCATAGATATTTCAAACAAATTTAATAAAATATCATCTAAAATATGTTGAAGCAAAAATCAACGTGCACCCACTTCCTCTTTATGAACACATGATATCCCAAGGAGAGTGGGATGCATTTAGAAACCATCGTGGGGAGTATAATTTTTAGGTACATTGTGTTTGGTAATACTTTGTTTTATGTTTCTTGTATTCATCACATTGATTGAAAGGTATATATTTATAAAACAGCAACTGAGTGCTGAAAATAAATAATGGGCAGAAAAATCAGTGTACCCCAATAATAAAGCATGGATGAAGTATGCTTCACTTGGGAAAAAATAGGTATGTACTTTAAATCTACCACAATACTTTTATGTGACATAAAAAAACATAATAACTATCTTCCTCTATTTATATACAGATTGATCAATCAAAATCAAAATCCACTGGCATCCCCCGCCAAGTTCTATAGAAGGAGGCGTGTGTATATAAAGAGTGGATAATGATAGATTAAAACACACAAAAAGTGTGGGAAACCTATGTAAGTATGAGATAAAATAAATTTTATTTTATTTAAATCACTATTACATAAAAATGACTACATAATTTCATATATTTTCTATTTGACATAGTAACAGGAAACAAAAAACACCCGTACCTGGTGTAGACATTCATTTAGTGGCCATGATGCAGGAACAATAGTATGGCCATGTCAGAGGTGTGGGTTTTGGGGGGACACCCCGAACATGTTTTCAGAAATAAAAACAAGTGGAGGATCAAACTAAGGAAATAAAAAACATGAGAGAAACAATAGATATGATTCAATAAGAATTAAAATTCTATATGGAGATGATATCTTGTTTTACGGGGCAGTAAAAGATAATAAACAACTAAAAAACAACCTTTTTGTAAAGTTCCCGACCCAACCCCACGATCTTTGAGGAAATCCATTCCCCTCATAAACCCGACTTAGCTGATGTGATTAATGTTATAATAATTTTTTCCATAAAATTTGAATCAAATAGAAACTAATACCATACCTATACTGATATTCAAAATCGTAAAAATGATGGTGATTTTTATATCAAGTACAACCTACCAACCTGTTGCAGGGGCTATAGTTTTTAATATGTAGAATGATGTGCAACACAATAGATAACTTCCAATAGATCATGTTAATGTTTTGATTAATGTACTGAATGAGCCATGTGCTAAGATACTTATTCCAAATGATGATGACGACATTCATACATTCGAACAAGCTATTGAAACATTCATCACATGGTAGTAAATTAATTTAAAAAATCATGTCAAAAAGGAGGTATCCATTTCAAATATATTTTTCATGTTGAAGCATTAAAATTTAATTAAAAACGGTATGAATCGATGATAGTTTTTACAAAATGAAAAGTAGGAGAGGGTGAAATGAAATATCAGCTCAAAACTATCTCAAGTATCAAACAACTGATGGAAACGATCTACTAAGTGAACCTTCACCCCACCCGTTTAGTATCCACATTTAATATCATTTTAGGCTCCTGTGGATACTATTTTTATTGATCGAAATGCTCAGATAGTTGATTTTGAAAAAAATATTTATGAGGAGGAAAAATCAGATTTCATTATTGCTGAAATGTAAATGAAATACTCATGTATTAATGGCTACGTGCCTTAGTGGTAATTGTATACATGAGGTATTTTTTAATGATTTTATTTTTCAAAATAAGTTATACTAAGATAGTTATTACTAAAAACATTTCATATTTTTTTCATGTGTATATATGAAAAACAATTAAAGTAATTTCCCCATGAACCAAATTTTTTACTTGTTAGTCCTCACATCACCTCTTCAAATGATGAAATATATTTTAATAAAGAGGATTAAATAATTTCATCCCTGATAAAATATTTTTTTAAAAAATATTACGGATGATAGAATATTTTTAATACCAATGATGCAAGGATAAAAAACTAAACTTTAATCATATCAACCATATATTAATTTCATTCATTATATATTCCATTTTCTGTTTTTGGAAGTATTGGATGCTGATTGCAATAAATTTGTATACTCAAAAGATTTATTTTCTAGACTCAATGCATGGATATGCATCAATCCGACCACATATGATGGAATTTTATAATTTTTAATACACTAGATACAAAATTTTCGAAATAAATATCTAGTTATAAAATTTCTATTTTCATTTAATGAGGATCATGTTATTATAGAGAAGAGCATAAATATCATCTACTTCATGGAATGAATTTAGGGCATAAGGACAATAACTCCTATAAGATAAACATATGGTCAAATATTCAGGTATATATATAATAATATTTCACTATCCAAAAACATATAAAAAAATTACTTATTTTTTTCGATGATTCAGAAGTGTCCAAAACAAACAAATAGAATGGACTGTGGTTATTATGTTGGTAAATATATGAAATAGATAGTATTTCATAAAAAAACTAGAATCTTGGAAGAGGTAGTTTAGAAAATAATTTCAAGTTTATTTAAAAAATTTATTAATCCTTTTTGTATTTATATATTTTTAGCACTACCATGACTGTCACAAAAACTCATATTTAATAGATGATATAGATATTTTTAGAAACGAAAGGGAAGCATACCTGATGGAAGATTGTACAAAAATAGGAAGAAATTGAATTCCTACTACTTATGTTATTCTCATATGATCATTGATATCTCACTTTTTTCCACTTATTGAGCATTTATGATCACCCTTTATTATCTTATATATACTTAGGTTATGATGAATGATTTTGAAATGATTTTTCATTATAGTATAGAATAACTTAATGACAGACTATTATGAACTAGTTCTTATTGTTTACATGTTTCCAAAAGCACTAGACCTATACCATTATAGAATGGATCATTTATATTCTGTATTTTTGTCATTTATGTAGTTGTTTCTACTAATGAAGTGTGTTGGAATATTATTGGTTGTGCACCATTCAAAAATTTAATAACAAAACTAAGGATTCTTTACTATTTTTTTTTTAACTACTTCTTATCATAGAATATGATTTGATTTTCCAATCCAGCTACCCCATGATGCTCCCATATGACACCATCTATATGATATCAAAATTCAACTTTAACTTTTAATTATCTTCTTTCACCCATTTAATAGGTAAATTGGTGCATTAATAGATGGGAATGTGAATGCTAAATGGTGATATCATAGACACGGTGTCGGATGAGAGCATCACGAGGATGCCAGATAGAAAGATCACGTCAGATTCTATTCTTAGCGGTAGTTAACCAATAGTAGTGTAGTCCCCAAAGAATCATTAGTTTAATTATTAACTTTTATTTGGACAAAAGAAACTATTTGGAAATATTTAAAGGTAGTGTTACGATATTATATCTCTATTTTAACAAAAAAAAATTATATAATGAAATGTTGATTTGATTTTCATTATTCCTTTCAGGGTTCTTTTATTTTTGAATATTTTTGTCCATGTGACATGACTTTGTCGGAAGAGCAATGACTCTGTGTCCACTCAATCACAAAGTTAATCTTGATGTTTTCACAGTAAAATCATTGTTCATAGATATTTTATCTCATTAATTTCTAAAATAAACCCTCACATATATACAAATGCATGCCCATCAAAATATGGGTTCCTACGCACCTCATATAGAACATGCATCAGATCAATACCCACATTCATACACACCTCACATAAAAATTCAGAAGAAGAAAATATACAAATTTATTAGGAAGTGAATACCTAACTGATTCCCTTTAGATTCTATTTTTCTTTTTGTATTCGAAGACACTCTTGGTATTCTGGAAAATTTTATTACAGATAAGAGAATAATGGGAAATCTATTTCACTAATGAAAAAAATATTGTATCGCTCTATGAGAACTCTTAGGTTTATCTCCACTTTATATAAGCATCTTCATGTGATCATGTCATATACGCTCTTTTTTAGAAATTATTCATTTGAACTGATTGTGTGATCTCATCATGCGATCAAATCAAATAATCAATGTAATTCCCATGAACAATGATTCATGTAATCTTGTCTTAGATTCATGATCACATTAAGCTTCCTGGTTCATGTAATCATATAAATTTACCAAGTTCATTTGATCACATGATCCTATTATGGTCATGTTGTTACATGAAATTGAACAATTCATGCACTTAATATGATATTTCTAATAATTCATGTGCACCTTTCTTACTCAAGTCCATTTTTTACCCAAAATCCTCCATTTTCATAATTAATATATATTTTCTGTTTATTGTGACACAAATTAATTCATGAATTGAATGTGAGAAGGCTATAGTTTATTAGACTAAAATGGTCAAAACTGTGTATGTCAACCAGTTTATAGTCATTAAGTCCACTCATGCACATCTTAAATGCTTGACGGGAACCAATATCATCGATTTTAAATTTTATAATTAGTTTCCATTATATGGATTTGTTATTTTAAATGATACAATGATCTCTCCACCTCATTAAGGGAACATTCCTCCCTCATATATCCTTTTGACTAATATTATGTCCAAGGAGGACATCAGACATGTTGGTAATTTTATCTCCGAAGAAGACATCTTATACTACTAATTTTGGAGCCAATTTGGATTTATTTTAAAGGGTTATAACATCATTTGGAGTTTGAAACCCATATTTACATATCCAAAACTTATAATTAAAAATAAAATTATATGTTTGGGTGTATATTTTTCTTTGTTATTCAATTAGGTGGAAGCTTTGGGGTGATCCGAGGTTGTACCTTCTTGATTCAGTGTACTGCCACAGAGTTTTTGGTTGAGTTGAGAAAGATAAGATTTTACAAATCTATTTAGGATTACAATACCTGTAATTATTTCAGAAAAATTATAATGGTAGTCTTGTTCAGTTTATACATTCAATACATGAACACATTTCATTTTATTTATGGTGAATTTGATATTCGGATATGGGACATCAATATGATCTATGGTGCGATAATTTTTGGAAACCAGTATGATGAGTAAATTAATCCCCCATATACATAGTATTAAATTAATATATAATCCTCACATTTTGAAGGATCACATCAATCTGGCTAGAACAATCCTTGGGAAGGACCCATATCCATGGGCTGGTAACCCATTCATGAAGTGGGCTGACTTGTTCATCAAGAAGGCTTGTCATGAGTGTCTGAATAAGAATCCTAAGGTTTGGACATCATGAGAATACTATGGGTAGATGTTTCGTCGCATTAAAATAATTTTAGAGTGTCAATTCAATGACTAGGGATAGTCAATCACCTCCCAGGACAATAACCTTATTCATCTAGTAAGCTTCTTAGCAATGTACCATAGAGTTTACTTATTCACAATGCATAAAAAGGTGGTGTTATAGACTCCATATTAATGATTTTAGAGGTGATTTCATGTGATATGATTATCCTCGTGTTTGTTCTCGGGTTGGCTAATTTACATTTCCAAATTCGCCACATATATAGGCATATTCCATATTCAGAATATTCATCCCCTTCCAAATACGTTGGGGTTGGACGGGGGCCCACATTGGTGGATAAGAGTTACATAATACTCACATCATTTCAAGTTACAAGTTCATGAAATTTATATAAATTATTTGTGTGGTTTGTCTAGTCACACTAAAGAAATAGGAGATCAAGAGAAATGTGAACTTCTATGATCAGTTTTTAATACCATATGGGGTACCAACCTCTGGAATTTCTAATAATGTAAAGGGTGAATTTGTAGCCTAAGCCTATATTTTAACCATATGTGAGGGTGTTTTATCCACATGGATTGACTAAAAGATATTCTATGATTGGTATGAATCAAACCACTTTGAGAGACAGTTCAGTGCATTCAGATGAAATTTCCCACTCCACCCCACATCCATTTATAAATGCATCCCATGGTGGCTCAAAAATTGTAGATAATGGTCACAATATATGAAACATAGGTTCATGTGATCTTTCCTCATGATAGTGTGGATATTGTACACTCCAAGGCTTATGTCGATACCTAGGACTGATCGTACCCGAATGGTCAGTTGTCTCCATTGGTGATAAAGCACATAGATAATCTAATAGTGGATTATTAGGAGGACCCAAGGGCTTTGGAATCATCAAAATGTTAGATTCCATACTAAAAATCATCTTCCAGATGACCCATAGCTCTCTCTATGTCTTAGAAGAAAATGCGGAACCCAGATCTAACCCTATCAATATGGAGGGTGACAATATGTTTAGTAACAATAAATGGGGTTCCCGTGAAAGATGTTCTAGTCGGTGGGTGATCTACTCTAATTATGGTGTGGTTTCCTATCACATAACAATACTAGGACATCTTTAAGAGGAATACATTGACCATAGATGTCTGGAGTGTGTTGTGTCAAGTGGAAATAGAGGTAGAGGAATTTGGGAGTGTGATCAATCCCAAAGGAATCTTCTATGAACTACATCCCATTGAAGTAAAATCACATCTCTAAGAACATATTGTGGTGATTCTTTCTGTCAGAGGCCAATTCAATTACACATCCCTAGCATAATGACTGAAAATTCCTAGATCAGTGGTAACTATCGTAGTTAAAAGACAATGGGATGGATCTAGAGAAGAGGTAAGATAATTTCTATCCTCACCTTTTCTATATTAGTTGATATTGTTAGGACTATGGTGATCCATTTTTTCTCTTGGATATTTCAAGATGCTGGTAAAATCTAGTCACCTCCCACCACATTAGTTTACTTTACTAGGGACACGGTGGCCAAAGTTGGTTAAAAAAAGTGAATGAGAGGCTGATGATCAGGGTTGTTGAAGTCCAATGGAGCTCATGAATGTGGTTTTTTCTGATCCAAAGGATACACCATTTGTGCCTCCATCAGTAGAAACATAGGTGCCTCAAGGTATCTTTTGATTTCATTCCTCTAAGAGAACTATGAAGATAAAGGTTGTATGTCTATACAATAATAAACCTCTCAAAATAATTAATTGTTTTACTTTGTTTCCATTTTTCATTTCCATTACTCTAGTTGCTTATCATTGCCGCTTACCTATCCATATCAAGGTTATGTGTCAATTATCATATACTATTATGTACCCATACCTACCCAAATGTTTCTTTTTTATTAAAAAATGACATTATATTAATTTATTATTTTGTATATTGGTTATTTTATTTCATTATTGCATTACTAACATAATATTGTTTTTCTTATATATGTGGTTTTTTTTCTTTAGTTACGATGCTTTGTTCGACAACTAATACTGTGGATGAAAATTTTTGATAGGGGATCACAGATAAAAAATGATGAAACATTACTGTTTTTAACAGTTTGTTGGATAATTATAATTTTCACCATAGAAAACATTGTTTCAAATTGATATTTCAGTGTGTTTTTTTGTATTCATAATTTCTAGTAAATATATATCATTTATTGTGAAACTCTTGTGTGCACTGTTTTGTTCTTCTATGCTTTGTTTGTGTGATGGTGTTGTTTTGTGAAGTTATTTTTTGTGTAGGTTATGTTTTGTGCTATGTCTGTAGGTGTTGTCTCAGGTGTGCAGGGGTTTTTCAGAAGTTGGGTTTGCTTAGGAAACATGGCCTTTAACAGCGCTGATAAAGCACTGATGAATTGGGACTTTATTAGTTCTCACAATATCATGGATAAAGGGGGAATTTATCAGCACTTAAAATAGTGATGATAATGGTGTCCCTTTATCATAACTTTTTAGAATTGTTAAAGGAGACCCCCTAATTATTGTAGTGGTACATTCCAAATGTTACTCTTACAAATATGGAAAAAAGTTCCTTGAATTTAGGAGAAAGGATGATGAATATTTTGGGACCTATAAGGATAACTTCACAAGACATTCAAGGAATGCTTCAATTTTTATCTTCCAACCCAGTTGTAGTGTTGATAGGTTTGTCATTAGCTTTAATACACCAATCAGAAGGGGATTGCCCATAAGTTAATTTAATTGTTAAGATGTGATTGTATGTTGTTCAATCAAATTTGATTTGGAAGTTTGAATTAGCTATGATTCTAATGGCTTTAACGAGAATATGATGACAGAGTTTAAATGGGTACCTAAAAACCATGGAGAGAAGAAAATGATTCAATCGTAAACTTTCTGAAACAATGGGAAAGGGTACTTGGAGAGTTACTGAAAATGAAGAAAGAAGGTTTTTAAAATGTGGGATGCTTGGTCACTAAGAAAAAAAATGTAGAAGTGTTGGGATGAGTAAACTCATTTAAAAGAGTGGAGAAAATGATAAAAAGAATGAACCACCCACACATCATTGTTTTAGGTTAATGGATTTTGGGCATTATGAGAAACAATTCCCCAATTCAAGGGATAATTTGGATGATAAGATACAAAAAACTCTGAGGAAAAACAGAAAATTGTAAAGCTTATGAAATCACAATGGATGAAGTAAATAATTAAAATTGGGTGAAATATTATTCATTTCCCCCTCAGTTGGGAGATCCATATTTTAATTTGTATAAATAATCCCTATGATAATATCATTATTCACCCTTTATTGATGTTTCATGTTTTTGTTTCACAATCGATTGATTTTTTAATAATAAAATGCAATATAATGTTTTATCGATGCATGGATGAAACAACATATTAAATAAAAATGTTACTGTAATAATATAAGATCCTATTTTTGAAATAAGGGGTGAATTTTATTTTGGATGGTTTATAAGGATAATCATGTTTGGAACATTTATGTCAATTTTCAAAAAAAATTGAGATTATTGTATTATATTACAACATGAGTACTTATTCATAATAATAAATCTAATTATTTTGATGGCATCTTATGATATATGTGTTGACTTATCAAGGATTTTTTAATCTATTAGGGATTCATGAATATAAATAAATTTTCATTCGTTTCATACTGTATGAAATTAAGTGTAAATCTATCAAGTCATAACCAAAGGTTGGGATTGTGCATAATAAAGGGAATAACATAATGTACGTATATTTCCTTGTATTATTGGTCAATAAAAATGATTACTCAATGATAGGATAATGATTAAAAAAATGGGATGTCCCAGTAACTTAATTGTTTTTGAAACAATAGTATTTTAAATCATCATAGATTTTTGACTTTGTGGCTATCAATTATTCATTGATAATTAACGTGTTTTTTATTTAAGAATTCAAGAATCTACTATAAATAATTATTCTTTTCTTTTATGTCCAATATTCACTCCCAACCTATGTTATCCTAAGAGAAACCTAATTATATGTTACTTTGGGTAACTATTATTGTAACACCCCAAGATTTCATAGTATGTTTCTCATTACTGTAATTCAATTTCTTGCGCTACCCTTGACACTGAGTTCGAGAGCACCACAACTTTCAAAACTAGCCGTTCAAAAAATGGTTATGAATAGTATTAACTCCATTTTGAATCTTATACACTCTATATAATTTTAACATCTGTATTATGTGTTTTTTATACATAAAATAATTACAAATTCATATTTTTATAAAAAGGATTTATATTTAAAAAAATCCAGTTTTATCGCCTTTTAATGGTGAACCATTTTTAAAACAAATAATTGAAACTTTAATATATTCAACATAAGGAAATTAAATTATTCTATAGAGGATAGACATAAATATATAGTTTAGATAAATTTTTGGTACTTTTCTAAACACTTTAATATTTTTATTAATAGAGAAAAATATTAGGTTTTAATTGAAAATAACTGTTTTAATCGAAATAATTTATAGTGTTAAATTAGGAATTTGAATTTTTTTGATGTATAATTAGATAATTTTTTACCATTTAATTAATATAGATCATTATAGGTAATTTCAAATTTACATTTGAAATAAATACAGGTCAATATTTTGATAGTTTTTAACTTTTAAAAACATGATTTTTTGCTTTGACAATGAGAATTAATTTTAACTTAATTAATGAAAATTATATGTTTTTAGTTTTGTAAAATGGAATTCTAATATTGAAATAGAATATCATAACTATATTAGGGTGAATTTTGTAATTTTTCTAAAAACATTCAATTATTGATGAATAGTGAAAACAACGCGTTATTATTTAAAACAGACTTTGTATTTAATTATTTATTTATTTTGTTTATATTTATTTAAAATAAAAATTTATTTAATATACCTATATAATTTTAATGTAATTCATTGAGGTCATTTTATAATAAAACTAGATATATACATTTTTATTGAAATTTTTACCGTCTTTTACCCACTATCTAGAAGAATTTATAAATATGAATAAACTTAAATTTACCTCTTTTGTGAGATGAATTTCAAAATTCCTAGTGAAATGGATGATATCAATATGTAAAATGTGGTTCAATAAGATGAAAATAATTTTTTTTGATTAGTAACTTATGTCTTTTATTTACCACGGCTAAAATTAAATATGGTAATTAATGGGAAAATGATATTATAATTACCCAAATGCATCTTCTAATTCTACCAGATGTGTGTTATTCGTCCAAAAACAACCTTACTAAAAAATATCATCCTCTTTAGTCCACATGGATTAGATTAGAACATTTAATATGGTTTTATTTAAAGAAGAGCTAAAATTGTTAAATACAAAGATTAATAACAAAACCATTTTTAATATAAGGTTACGAACAATATAGATTTGACAATTAATTTTCATTATAAATCTAGAACAATTTCTTACAAAAGGGTATTTTATTTAAAAAATTATACATTAAATAATTTAGTTGATATATGAAATAATGATGATGTAGTAATTACATTGTTAATGAAATATTAAAATAATTGATATTATAAATATCCAAATAAATGTATATTCAGAATTCTGATGAATTACCCTAATTTTATAGGTTAATATTAAATGTTATTGTTGATTAGATAAATTATGAATCAAGTGACAAGGTTGTTATGACTTTCACAAAAAAATACCAAATACTGTCAAAATTTACATAAATTAATTATAAAACTAATACTATATTATTGGTTGATATAATATTCTTAAAAATCTATGGTTCAGAAAAAGGGAATAAAAAATATTATATATGTCCTTAATGATTCAATTGAGTTTCTATTGGAAGTTTATTTTATGTTAATTAACTTTATATCGTAATAATTCCAGAAGACACGGTAAACGTTAAACTATTTAACTAAGAGTAAAATCTAAAAGATAAGGTTTAAATGGTTACATAAAATTATATAAAACCTATTGGTTGAGTGTTTTCGACCCATAACCACCTTATCCTAGAATTTAATCATTTTTAATCCATTAGAAACAAAAAATTATTTTATTATAAATTAATATTTCATTCTTTTCTTAAAGTGACCCTCACCTATATTATAAAAGGGCACTTCCCCTTCTCTAAAACTCAAACCTCCAAAGCCATTACGATCAGCCAACCCCCACCACAATATCCTCCAAAAATTACCCCCGTATACATAGAGGCATTACATTGATCATAAACACAACCTAAGGACCCCTTTTTATCAACTCAAAAGGAAACACCCGAAGAAGAGGTAATAATTTCCCCACCCTCTTCCATGTTCTTTTCTTCTTACCCTTCCAATTTACTTGTTATTTACACACAAAAATAATAACTAAAGTACCTTATACATTCTATGATGTTATTATAAATATGGTAAAACCATATTCATTATTATATCCATCCTATAAATGACAATGTCACCATATATGTGTATATATGGCATACCGTCTCCACATTGTGGTGTAGTTTGTTATTCAAACACTTCATTGTTTGGATGTGTATAATATTGAGGATAAATGATGTAAATAACAAATATAACCTCTTAATGATTCTGTATATATTATAACCATCCAATTACATACAATTTCACCATCAATATAATAATATTTTCACTCATGCATAAGTACGGATTACAGTCTCCACAACACGGTGAGATTCATTTCCACGTTCACCATTCAACGATGATTATAAAAATATATATTATTAATAAGTATATAATATATGACATAATAATGCTACTTGTGATATATATATATATATATATATATTGTTACATATATCTTATTCACTTACATCTGTTCAATGCAATATGAAAACAGAAATAGTGTTTATGTGTACGTACAGCCTACCGTGTCCTTAAACGGTGGCTTCTATTTCATATATATATCTATTATAAATATTTATATTATAATATATATGACATATAAATAATGTTTTTTATTATGGATGTATTTTAATTGTGATCTAAATGATATTATCAAGAATAACAAGTAAAAACACGTATGATAAAGAAAGTGACACTTACCGAAAAGGATAATTTAACATGGAAACCATTATTAAATTGGTAGTAAAAGTAATAAATGAATAATTTATGATATATTTATTATGAATATGGTTTTTGAATAATTTAATAATATGCTATTCTCAATATACAGGAGGTTAAACGTACCCTTGACCAAAGGAATGTGCAAGGTAAGGGTTAATTCCTCAATCTCATTATCATCTGAGATTTTTTATGTGTAAGTTTTTACTGGGACTTACTTATTATCCAATTCTTTGTTTCATAAAAGAGTTTTCAAAAAGGTTATTTTTAAGGTACACTTTAACTAAATAATCATTTTAATTTTTTTAATGATTTATTCTTCTGAACCTTTCTCATTAATTACAATGTTTTGAAAATGATTTTAAGGATTTATATATATAGAAATTAAAGTTTTTAAATGTTAATTCCTTTTATAATTTTCAAAGTGTTATGGAACACTTTGATTCAAAAATATATGTTAAATGATCTCCTTTATAAATTGTGTGACTTTTAAAATGAATTCATGAAAAAAGGGATATTTATCTGAAAGAGTTTTACTGATCATTTTCAACAATGTCAACATCCAATACTGGATATTATTCTTGACCGGGGTTGATTTATTATGATAAAAATTGTCTGTATTGTATTGAAGGTTTGGTGATATTTTTTACTATGGATGTGTTATTTTTTATGCCAATAATGGTTTATTTATAATGTGTTGACATTTTGTATGCTAGTTTTAGTACAAATGATTATGTTATGTTTAAACCTTTTCGAATAAGAAATGAATTTGACTTAATATATGACGAGTGGAGCCCACTATAGCTCATCGATGTATCAGTAAGTTTCTTGAGATAGACTAGTGTCTTGGCACAAGTCCTTGACAAAATCTTGTTTGTAGTCTTCGCACAAGGCCTCAAATATGTGGTTATGAAGTCTGTAATTATGCATTCAATCATTATGAAATTGGCTATTAATATTACCAGTTATTATTCAACATGTAGAATATTCATGGGAATAAGTAAATAGAATTATTTGATTTATCTTTATAAAATTATTCATAAGTTTAATTTTAAATGGCTTTTATTTTATTTTTAAACGTTGCATTAAATTTTTAGGTTTATTTTTGAATGTTTCCTCTATATTTTTATCCTTATTGAGCATTTGAGCTCACCCCTTTCTTATGTTTTATTTTCCTAGGATTCCAATAAGTTTTTTATGATTGATATAGAGTGATAAGATAAGTGATTAATGGAAATCTCTAAGGATCAATAATATTGTGTTTTATTTTCTAATGTGTAGTGTAACAGTCGTGTATGTGATCTACTTTTTAGGACTGCTAAACTGAACGGCCTTTCGGGACATGATTACATGCAATCATGCCAATGTATTAAAATAATGCACCGACTCTGGGATTCTGGAATCGGGAGTTACAGTTGGTATCAGAGGATGTTTAGAAACAACCTTGGAAATAGATTTAGAGAAAATCTGATTAGATAACATTAACGTACGATAGAACATGAGGATTAGTATAGAATAAATTCCTATAATTTTGGTAATTTAAGGATTTTGTGTATTTTCTAAGCAATACATCCTTCTCTGAATACGACCAGGTAGATGCATATCAAGAACAGATGTACGTAGGAGTGAAAAATCTGACAAGGAGTATCGGGTTTGACCAGGGGAATCTTGGTACACGATAATGGGCCTCGCTACACTCTTGGTTATGACATTCCTAGGGGATATGATTAGGATAATTCACATTTTCAATAGAATCCATTATAAAGGATTTTGGAGTAAAATATTCTTCAAAGAAAACATTTTATGATTATATATTATATAAATAATCTTTTAAATTTACATTAGGTATTTTACATGTTTGGAATTATGCATTGTGGTTCATAAACAAACCTAGGGTATGCCATTGTATAGAAATAAAACCTAGTACATGGAATGAAAATTTCAGCAATACGCATGATTGAAAGATTTAGAAGGATCATATCATTCATGGTATTAAGAGAACATTTAAAAGGGAAATAGTCTCCCACGTATTCTAATCATATGATGAAATAACATCATGTGTTGATAAGATAAGTAAATAATTATCTGAGACCTATGGATTTGATGGGATGTAAGAGACTAAAAGAATGGAAGAGGGGAAATAAGGAGTTTCCCAAATGTGTAACCATGGAAAGAATCACCTTGGAATTTTTTTAATAGAATGGGAGTTTATTATAATTATGTAGAAAAAGGACACCAAGTACGTGATTGCGAGGGTAAGAAAAATGTTTCAAATGTAAAATGCTTCATCTGCAAGGTGTTTTGAAAGTACGTGAATCCATCATTAGAGTATACCACAAATGTTGATGTTGGAAAATAATCATGTTATGATATTACCGTAGATTAAGATTAATGACTAGTGTTCTTATGTTGATGTTAAATAATTATGTCATTTGAGCATTTTATCAATGATGTATTAGTTATAATAATAATAGGGTATATAAGGAGTATACTGTAGTACTATATGATTATGGACTTAAGATTGTGTGGAACCAAGAAATGTGACAGAATTGCATGTTCTTTTGGAAAATATATGTTTGAGAGAAAGATAAACCATAATATTGTTCTAATAATGAGGTAGTTATTTTTGAATAATATATGATTGATTTGGATAAATTATATTGGATATTCTTGAATACCTTGAAAATGGTTAATGATTTCTATATTCCATCATTGTTGGAGTTTACAACATTTTCGGATAGAAAGTTGATATATAGTATTCTATAAAGAATAAGGGAGAATGAATGTAATCATTAATGTATTATGATAATTCAAGATGTTACAGTCTTTTAAAAGCATACATCATGAAGGTATTCAAATGTTATTACGTTGAAAAAAAGATCTTCATTGTGTTAATCATACATATAAATTTTGGACTGTGAGTTTGGACTGAAGAATTTTTGATAAGCCTAAAGGTTTGAATCGATTATATTTTAATTTGTATACTATTTTTATTGTTAAAATATTTCTTGAGATTATTTTTGGATTGTCATAAAAGGGACAACCCGGAGGTTGGGCAGCAATCGGTTGTGTCCGGCAAGGCTGCGATACATGAACCTGCAACCGAAGGGCGACAAAGGTGGATCACCTACCACTAGCATACGTAATATCCTGGTATATATAATGTAGTTTTTCTTAGTCTAAAAAATGAATTATAAATTCATCAATCTTGGAACCCGAAATGATTAGGATAAACATAATATTTATGAATTGTATTATCTTTTGGTGTGAAAGATGATTTTTTGGTTGGAATTAGTTGAATGATTAAACTCTATATGTTTATTATATTTTTCCCTCTTATTATACAAATAAATTAATTCTTGATCATTACGGAATGGATCTTAAAACCAACAATGTTTCATCGTAATACATTATGTTTTTTTGAACAGATGATATTTTAAATCATCAGATTGATGGCTTTGAGGCCCTCAATTTTACTATTGTTTGTGATTGATAACCTCAATCACTCCCAATAAATATTTAGGTTTCCCATCCAATTATGTGTCTATAGTTTCCCCCAGTGTTCCCCTAATCGATATCATAATTTGGTCGTGACTTTTTCATTTTCATTTCCCTCTTTTTTTAACTAAATTTTATTTACCCAATTTCCGATGTGGGTTTTTAAAAAAGGTATCTTTCTATTTTTAAACATTTATTTCCAAAGAACAATTTCAAATTGAGAGGGAACCATTTATTTAAGGAGGGGACAATGTTACACCCCAACATTTCATAGTACATCATCTCATTAAAATAATTCAATAGGCTGCGCTACAGGCGACACTATGTTTGAGCACACCACAATTAACCAAACAAGCCCGTTCAAAATACAATTATGAATACTATTTACTTATTTTTGAATCTTATTTATGATATATAATTTTAGAATCCATATTAAGTGTTTATTAGACATAACATAAGAGTAAATTCATATTTTCAGATAAAATAAGTATTTTTCTTAAAAATGTAATTTTACCACCTTTTAATGGAAAACCATTTTTAAACCAGTAATGTACTCTTTTATATGTTCAACTAAATGAAATTAAATTCTTCATTTGAAGTGGGACATAAAAATTTTGTTTGGATAAAATTTTGGTACTTTTCTGATAACTTTAATATTTTGATGAATAATGAAAAATACTATGTTTTAATTGAAAACAAATTTTTTATTCGAAATAATATATAGTGTTAAATTATGAATTATAATTATTTTGAAGTATAAATAGATTATATTTTTATCATTTAATACAATTTATGTCATTATAAGTAATTTCACATTTACATATGAGATAAACAAATGTCGATCTTTTGATAGTTTTTTCTTTTTAAAAACCAGCCTTTTGGTTTTGATAACATGAATTAATTTTAAAATAATTAATGAAACATATATGTTTTGAATTTGGTAATATAGAATTTATTTTTTTAATTTGGAATATCAATATTAGCTTGGAGTGAATTTTTCATATTTTTCTGAAAAAATTTAATTTTTTATAAATAGTGAAAAACATTGCGTTATTGTTTAAAACTAACATTATATTTAAATAATTTATTATATTATTTAAATTTATTTTAAGCCAAAAAAGATATATAATACCTATATAAGTTAAATTTTATTCATTAGAGTCATTTTATGGTAAAATTAGAGGTATTGATTTTTATTGAACATTTTACCATCTTTTACCCACCTTCTAGAAGAATTTGTAAATTTGTATAAAACATAATTTTACTAGTTCTGTTAGTTTAATTAAAAATATCCAAGAGAAATAGTTGATATTATTATGTAAAATGTGGTTCAATACGATTATAATAATATTTTTTAATAGTAACTTTTGACATTTATTTACCATTGTTAATAGTAAATAGGTTAATTAAGGGAAAAATGATATTATAATTACCCTAACAGATGTCTTAATTCTAATAGATAAGTGTAATTAGGCCAAAACCAACCATAGGAATAAAATATGATCCTCTATGGTCCACTTGTATTAGATTAGGACATTTATTATTATTTTATTTAAACAATAATTAAAAGTGTTAAATTCAAAGTGTAATAACAGAACCACTTTTAATATAAATGTAAAACAATATAAATTCATCTATAAATATTCATTAGAAAGATAAAACGATTTATGAAATACTGGGTTTTTTTATAAATTTTAGACTTTAAATAATTTAATTTATTTATGACACAATGATGATGCAGTGATTACCTTATTAATGAAATATTAAAATAACTGATGTTATAAATATTGAAATAACTTTAAATTGAGACTTATAAAGAATTACACTAATTTTATATGTTAATATGAAATTTTAGTGTTTATTATATAAATTTTATTTGAAGTGATAATGTTGTTATGACTTTTACAAAAACAAAATACCAAATAGTGTCAAAATTGACATAAATTAATTTTTAAAACTAATACTCTATTATTGGTTGATATAATATTATTAAAAATATACAGTTTGGCCAAAGTGCCTAAAAAATATTATATATGTCATTAATGAACCACTTTATTATTTCATTAATGTTTAGGGAAATTTTATCAACCATATAGATTAAGAATACAAGAAGACACGGTAAAAGTCAAACTATTTAACTTAGAGTTAAATCTAAAATACAAGGTTAAAATGGTATCCTAAACATGTATAAAACCTATTTTTTAGAGGTTCTAGACCCATCTCCACGATATCCTAGATATAAATAATTTATGAGAAATTAGAAACTAAAAAATATTTTTTTATAAAATAATATTTCATGCTTTTCTTAAAGTTCTCATCACCTCTCTTATAAAAAGGTACTCCCCCTTCTCTCAAAATCACACCTCCAAAGCCATTTGGCTCCGCCAAACCCTTAAAAAATATCCTCCAAAATTTCCCCCCTTTTACCAAGAGGCCATTAATTTATCTGAAAGCCTACCTAAGGAGACCTTTTGACCAACTCAAAAGGAAACACCCGAAGAAGAGATAATAATTTCACCACCCTCTTTCACGTTCTTTTCTTCTTACACTTCCTATTTCTTTATAGTTTCCATATCAAAATAATAACTCTAGTACCTTATAAAAAATATTATGTTATAATAAACATGGTACAACTGTATTTTTTATTCTATCAATCCTATAAAAGACAAAGTCATCATACATGCGTACGTACGGTTTACCATCACCACGTCGTGGTGTAGTTTGTTATTAAAACACATCATTATTTGAATGGGTATAATAATGAGTATAAATGAGGTTAATAATAAATATAACATGTTAATGATTCTATATATATTATATACCATCCAATTACATACAATTTTACTATCAATATAGTGATATTTTTTCTCGTGTGTACGTACGGATTATCGTCTCCATGATACGATGAGATTCATTTCTACGTTCACCTTTCAACAATGATTATAAAAATATATATTCATAATAAGTATGTAATACATTAAATAATAATTCTAATGGATATTTATATTTTTATATGTTTGTGTATATTTATATGTAAATACTTACATATATCTTATTCACTTACTTCCATTCAATACGATATGAAAATGGAAACAACGTTTATGCTTACTTACGGCCTACCATCTCCATAATTGGTGACTTCCATATCTTATATCTATATAATATAAATATTTATATTCGAATTATATATGATGTATAAATCAAGGTTTATATAAAAGAAGTAGTTAAAAATGATCCAAATGATACGGTCAAAATAGAAAGTTAAAACACATAGAATAAATAATGCGATTATTACCTGAAATATTATTTTAACATGGAAATCATTGTTAAATATGTTGTATAATGTCATAAATGAATCATTTATTATATAATAAATATTAATATGGTTCTTTTATAATTTAATATCATACTATTTTCACTATAAATGGGGATAAACATACCCTCGACCAAAGGAAATTGCAAGGTAATGGTTAATTTCTCAGTTTCATTATTATCCGATATTGTTTATGTGCAAGTTTTTATTGGGACATATTTATTATCCATGTCCATGTTTGAAAAATAAGTTTTCCAACAGATTCTTTTTAAGGGACTCATTAACTAAAAAATATTATTATACGTTTTAATGGTTTATTCTTATAAACCATTCTCATTAATGTTGATATTTTTGAAATGATTTTACGGACTTATTTATATAGACATGAAGGTTTTAAAATGTTAATTCCCTTAAAAACATTCAAAGTGGTATGGGATAATTTGATAAATAAAAATTTTTAAATGACTTTCATTATAAATTGTGTGGATTTTGAAATGATTTCATGAAAAAGGGATATTCCTCTCAATGAATTTTACGGATCATTTTCAACTATGTCAACATCCCTTACTAGATATTATTCTGGATTGATATAGTTTACTTATGATAAAAATATTCCATATTGTATTGAATCTTTTGTGATTTTTTTTTACTGTGGATGTTTTATATTTATACCATTCATGGTTTATGGATAACGTATTGACATTTTTATGCTAGTTTTAATGTGAATGTTTATGTTTTGTTTAATCCTTTTCATATGAGGAATACATTGGACTCAGTAAGTGATAGGTGGAGCCCCCTATAGCTATTAGATGCATCGGTAGGTCTCCTAAGACAAACTAGTGTCTAGGCATAAGGCCTTATCAAAATATTATTTTTAGTCTTGGCGCATGGCCTTGACTATGTCATTATGAACTCTGGAATTATGCATTCTATCATTATGAAATTAGCTATTGATATTACATGTGATTATTCAACTAGTAGATATCTATGTGAATAATTAAATGGAATTATTTGATTTATATTTGTCATATTATGCTGAAATTTAAGTTTAAAGGTCTTTTTTATAGTTTTATACATTGTATTAAATGTTTATACTTATTTTTGAAAGTGCCTACAATATTTTCATCCTTTCTGAGCTATTCAGCTCACCCCTTTCTTATGTTTTATTTTCCCAAGATTCTAAGAAGTGTTTAATTATTTTTATGCAGGGTTATGTTAAAGGATTAATGGAGTTATAAAAGGATCATTTATTTTGTATTTTTTTTCTTATGTGTAATGTAACATTCAGGTATGTGATCTATTTTCCAAGACTGCAAAACTGATCAGTCATTCAGGACTTGATTCCTTGTAATAATGCCAATGTATTAAAATAATGCACCGACTCTCAGATTCTGCGGTTGCGGCATTACAGTTATGGTTCCAATATTCCATTTCTAATGGAAGATTTAGTATTAAATTTTAAGATGAGGGGTTCTATGAATAAAAAATTACATTTTTAAAACCTTCGTATACTAGACTAATTTTGAGGGAAAAAATAATTTTAGGATGGTATAATGTAACACATCATGATTTTTTGGGTAGTATTTTATTCAATTTAATCTAATCATTTGGATATTTCTCATTTAATGTAACACTAATAATATTTTATTTTATTTTAAAACACTACGTTTTCCTTGTGTTATACACAAAACCAAATTAATAATGTTAAAAATTCTACATAAATTATATCTTTATATTCAAATACAACCTGGTATAGCTTTCATTACATGTAACAAATACATTCTTTGATGGCCTGTATAACATACATGATCTATTTTTATAGAAAAATTGTATATCATTAAAGTTTTTTTATTTAAAATATTAATCCATCACATTTTCATTAAAATTTATTTTTTGAATATTATAAAATAATTTAAGAAAATATATGACTTAAAAATTAATATTTTTATAGTCAAAAAGATGTTTTAACCAAGTAAATTAAATTATAAAAAATTATTAATTGATAATAATTTATTAAATATTTTATATTTTTAATAAAATATTTTTTATATCATTCAATATATTCCATATACATAATATAAGAATAAAGAAAATTGTATGCCTAGTTTTTTTTATAATGTCAGTTTGACTGCCTTTTAATGTAGAACCAATTATAAATAAATTCTTTTAAAAAATTATAGATTAAATATGTGAATAAAAACATCATAATTGGATGAGAAAAATAAAAAATGAAGTTCTGATTTTTTTTGTATTTTTCTCTAAGGTTTCATTTTAAAATGACTACTTAAAAATACTGGGTTTTATATCAAAATATTTTTTACATTTAATAAAATTTTAAATAAAAATTATATTACAAATTTGTTTAATAGTTTAAATAAATAATGAATTTATCAATTAATCCAATTTGGTACTTTGGAACAAATTTCACGTTGAAATTTGATATGAAAACTAAGAAAATGTTTTTATCATTTTTACTTTACAAAATCTTCGTGTCATCTCGTCAATGAGATTTATTTTAAATTAATTTCTGCTAATTATGTGATTATAATTTAAAAAAATGGATTTCATATTAGGGATAAATATAATTTATTATGTCTAATAAGGTATTTTTAAAAAATTATAAGTGAAATTGATTAAAATTGGTTACATTGGTTGAGGATAGATTAATCATAATAAGGGATTAAAAAAACATTAATGCCCCGAACGACCTATGTACTTTTCAATGTACCATTATATGACCATATATCTACCCTATACTCCCTTGTATTGAATGTTTATTATTATTCGATCAAATTTCAATATGAAAATCGTGGGTAAAATTCTCTCTTCAAATATTTGCAAAACTGTCACACCTCCATTCCAATAAAAGGCCACCACCTCCCCCAGTTCTTAAAACCTCACAAAACACATAAGATCAGACAATATAAGACCAATTAACTTCCAATGATCTCTAAATTACTCATTTAAGTCTCCATTTTTGTAATAATGTCTTCCATGGAAGCATTTTTGTAGAATCTAAAGGGAGTTTCTCAATTATGAGCTAATACCTTCTCTGAACCTCCATTCATTTATTTTCCTTCTATACCCTCCACAAAATTTAATCCATGTTTATCTAATAATACCAGTATAAAAAATATAAAATGTTTTTAGGCAAATGGTTCAACCTACACACACACATCCATTTAACGAGTATCAAATAGACAGTTTATGTGTACGACGAACTACTGCCTCACTAAACAATGCTTGTTCATTTTTCAATTACCAAATCTTGTGTTGGTAATTATGATGGAAAAAATGTTTATATATTTTATAATTTATATTTATTATTTATTTAATAATATTTTCTCCTTTTAAAATATATATGTTTTTGCTGTCCATTTTGACAAAATAGGATAATTTCGTTCGAGGAAGGGTGGACTATCGCCCCCTCAAAGCGATGTGATTCATTCGCACAATACATGGAATGTATTAATGATCGGTTTAGGGAACATATATGATATTTATATAAATATAATGATATTTTAATTATAATATATTCATATAAACATATAGTTTACATTATGTATTTATTTCAACAACACAATAAAAAAATCGTTCAAATGTACATACGACTTATATTATCCATGAATGATGTATTCCATTTCATACATAAATATTATATAAATTATTATAATAAACATATAAATCATAATATATATATATATATGTCATTATTTATATTCTAAAGTCCTTATATATGTATACGGATCAAATATATAACAAATTAATACACATGTGAAGAACATTGTGAATATTACCCAAAGTGATACATTAACAGAGGATGGTTAACAAGAGGGTAATATAATGTCATGATCAAAACAAATATGGTATTATTTATAATAATATTTTTATGTGAAATATTTATAATCAATTTAAATTTATTATATAGGTGTTTTGAAGGAGTATTATGAGAGTCATAACATAAGGTGAAGGGATTTCTTCTTACTTTTTATTTCCATGAGATACCTAATTTATTCACCACCCATTCATTTTGAGTGGTGTGTATAATACCCATAGATTTATTAATTGTATCATATTTTTAAATATATGAGTATTTATATATCCTTTATATGACCTTTATTTCAAGGGGATTATGTTTAAAAATTTACAATGTGGGTAAAATAGTTTTTTCTCAGTTTGACTTCTTTGAGACTGATGTTTTATTGTGAGACAAAATTAATTTTTAGGTCTTTATACTTCCATTTTAAATGATATATAATGAATCTAATTATTTTCAAGATACTCTAGTATTTATTTAAGTTTATTTTCTTGCATGGAATGTATGACCCCGAGTTACCATGTGATAATATTTTGTTGAATCAATCTCATTGGTTTTCATGATTATTGATTCTTATGATTACATTGATGAAATATTATGATAATACTATTATGAAAAATATATAATTTTCTTCACCTCTTTTTATTCATGATATATTTGTGTACATGTACCATTTTTTCAATCATTTGTATATAAGATAGTTAAGAAAGTGTTTTTAAGATAGTATAACATTACCCTCTCTTCGATGGAAAATCATTAATCTATAATAATAATGTTTTTGAATGTAGTTTTTCTAAGAATAATATAGTATTTTCCTATGATAATTACAATAAACAGTTACAAATTTTTTATTTTACCAATTCTTTCAATGCAATCATTTTTTTCATTCTTAATGAGGCATTGTTTCTATCATTTCTACAGTGAAAAAGGAATGTACTTTATATATTGTACAATATATACAAATTCATCCACCATAAATCATTTTAATATTTATTTTTATGATTAATGGTTAGTTATTAAGAATATTTTTTAAAATATATTTTCAAATAAATGTTTTTCATCATCTTTCAAACTCATTTTATATGTTTTAAAGATAATGGCCTTCAAAACGTTTTTAGTATCTCTTTGTATGTTTTCAATGAAAAAGGATTACAAAATATTTTCAAAAAATTATATTGATGATTACAAATTTATATTAGAAAAAATGAAATTTAAATTTTTTATGTTTTAACGATCATTTTCAAATATGAATGGATAATTACCTCATGAAATTTTATCAATAGATCCTTCCAATTATTTTCAATCTAAGATAATATTTTCTGATGTTACTCATTCCCTTCTAGAAAATAATCCCATGGATCCATTAATTTTATATCTTGAATGGTTTGTGTTTTTATGGAATTATGATTATGACCCCCTTTTCTCACCATGGGAAATATTATTTTAAAACCGACTTATTTTTATGGGGTATAATTTGATGAAATGATTATATGACCTATATATTTTATGTAGGTTATGATGCGATGTAATGTTAATGATAGCCATTTCATATCTAGGGTTATGATTTCAGGTTTATTGAAACCATATAATTTTATGGGTCAATATGTGGTCAATGTTTTATTATCTAGTGGAAATGTATGAATGATTTTATTATGAGATAGTTGAGACCTATATCTCCATCCAATTCATTTGGTAACAATGGATGACTCATGAGTATATATTTTTTTTGTGAGCCTAATTAAATGTTTGAAATGTAAATCATAGACCTTGTTTAATGTCAAAAATTTTATTCATGAACCTGATTACATGTTAACAATGTTATGAGTGAAACTTATTTTGTTTTCCCAATATATTGAATAGACCTATTTTCATGTCCATATGTTTATGATTGAACCGAATTACATGTTCAAAATGTTATTTACAAACTTCCTCAGATGTGCAAAATGTTATTCATGAAACTGCTTTCATGTCCACAAGTTTATGTGTGAAATTGATTACACGTTCACATATTTCAGCATAGACGAGGTTGCATGTCCATATGTTGATGCAGGAGCCTTATTTCATGTCTTTAACGAAATTAATTATACCTTCCCTACTTACACATGTTCACCAAATTTTAAACTAATGTACATACCACATGTTCCAGGTATAATTCTTATGTAATTATTTTACATCCTATGACCTTAATTATCTTTTAATCCATGTATTATGATCTTGAAATATTTACTATGATCTCTAATATATAGGTTATGATCTTCAAGTACTATTCTCAAGTTCCATAAAATTTTGTTATGGTTATGCTTATGAATTTAATTTATTTACCTTTACTATGAATATTTTCCCACCTTAATATTATGTTTCCTTTCCACATGTTATGATGATTTTTGTAGGTCAAAGTACTGATGGTGGAGAACTTCATTTTAGACGTTGAAGAAATTTTACTAGGATAGAATATTTTGTTTCCAAGTAACCAAAAAAACTAATCTTTTATCATCCTTCAGAATTTATTTCTATAATATACACAATATTCATCTTAAATGATGTTTTATTCATTTGTTTTAAGATTTATTTTCTATATGATGTGTATTTGGTGATTTTCATATATTTTGGAATCAAAGCATGGTCCATTTCTGTTTGCAGGCCTTAATAGATCCTAAAGATTATAATAACCAAATCTCTCTTAGGGGGAACTAACCTAAGTTTCTACATGGTGAATGATTCTATTTACTTTGAAATCTTGCGTCTTTAGTTATTAGATTAATTTCAAGATGATGACACACTGCACATGGAAGGATTCTTTGTATATTTATAACCTTTGACCGTTGACCTTGAATGGTGGTCAAACTTATTTATGAATCTTTTTTCTCCATTAAGTAAATACTCAAGTTACCACCAAGAATCATGGAAATATCTATTTTATATTTTCAGTTAACATATTTAATCGTGAGTTGAACAATACTAAAATATTCCATGGCATGAAATTTCATCAAGTGATGCATTGATCAGGCCATTTCACGGTTTTTTCTTTATAGATATTATCATTTTCATATGAATCATTTATCTTTCCTTCAAATTAATCCAATTTTTAAATCCTAGCTTGCCCAATTATTTTTGAGAACAGAGTATGACTATCCTAATTATCCACATTGAGTTATGTTATTATTATACAATATAATGACATGGATTATTGTATAGTAATCAGAAGGGGCTTGTACCAATGGGTGTCTTATATGCATTGTGGTACACCCATAATGGATTATATAACTTCCTAGTAGAATCCTTTTCAAAATTTTATGCAACTTTCAATTATTTGATTGAATTCACAATTTGACAATTCAACTTGTCCGCTTCTTTGTGGGTAATTGGGAGTTCCTATATTATACTTAATTCTATTTTTATACAATAGTCAGTTAACATTATTATTAGTAAAATTCATTTCCAAATCACTAATGCATTTTCAGGGAAATATGAATCATGAAAATATGTTTTTCGTTAAGTAATTCATAAGCACCCTTATTTTTTTATGAGATGTACCTTCAGATTTTACCCATTTGTAAATGTAGCCTATGAAAACAAGGATATAAAACAATCCATGTTAATTATAAAATAGGGCCATGAATTATTTTGACCATATGATGAATATTTCTACCTCTCATATTGGGTTATGGGGAATTTCGTTCAATTTGACAATGTTTATGTTTCATAGGAACTTATAACATCTTTTCAAATAATCTCTTTCATCTTCGTTTTTTGTGGGATAGAAATTTCTACTATGCATAATTTTTTCTACTATGATTTTATGTCCATGATATCCTCTGATTGTTGTTTTTTGACTCATATCTTACACACTTTGGATCCCATTATCTGTGATACATTATCACAATAATCCCTCCACACAACACTTAAAAAGGAATAGTTCATCCCATTAGTAGTTTGAATCTTGGGAAAAAAATCTCCTTTATTGTTTATATGTCTGGTTTGGAAAGAGATAACCCATAGATAGGTAATTTTCAATGTCTTAAAACCATGGGTGTGCCATCATATTTATGTTGAAGATAGTTTCATAAGAAATGTTGACTTTGATGTACATATCATCACCATCAATATAACAGGCATTGGAAGTTGGTAAAAAAGGTCCATGACAGCATTTGACCGAAACAGGGAAAGGGAAATGATCATTATGACATGGAACATTTAGGTTTGTGAATTCGAAGAATACTCTCCATCCAGTGACTACATATGCTGAGAACAATTAATCTTCACTTTCTGAACATTATAACAAAATTTATTTGCAAGTACCTATATATTACTCAACCACGTGCTACTAGAGACTAAAAAAATAATTCCATCATCCATAAGTTTATGTACTTTTTTCATAATAACATCCCCCATCGGTGGTGTAAGTCACCTTTTCGGAGTTTCTTTGGGTTTTTCATTTTATTTTTAAGAAAATTTATTAGTTCATCATGTAGGACTGATTTCTTTTGATGTTATCTACCCCCATGAAATGGATTTATTTTGTTGTTGTAGGATATTAATAAATTTTTCTTCTTTTGACTATGTCAGTTTATATTAAACAATAACTAGTTGTGCAATATTAGACTCTGGAAAATAATAATCTAGTGTACTGGGGAGAATTTTTAGTATATTAATGACCACTTGTATGAATGGTGGGATATTAATAATTATAATCCTCAATGTATTTTTATTCCAAAATATCATATCCCTCTTCCCCGGTAGGGGGATCTTCTTCACTCCCTTTTTATATGATTGAGTAGACGTCACATTCAATGGAAATAATTATAGATTAGTAGTAAAAAGAATTATCTAGTGTTTGTGTCTATTTTTTCTATTCCAAACAAAACTAGTTTTTCACCTACTTGGAGTATCAGTCTCCATTTATTATCTTGAATTAGTTCCTTCCAAGGGGCTAGGATTGTCTTGCCTAAGATGATTGAAGCATCTCTGTAACACCCTGAGATATTATGAGAAATATTTTTTTATGTATTATGTTATATGCAACACCAATGGAATCTTTCACTACACACATCACTGTCTTGGCTTGCATTACACAGAAGAGCAACCTTCCTCGATATCTTGTGTTGTATGCAATACCGAGTTTCACTAAACGAAAATATGTTATTAAAATATTATATAAACTATCCATTATGAATAGTAATACCCACATTATGAAATTTTATAAATTTTATCATTCAAAATGGACTTCATTTTTGGATTCAGAATATTGAAATTTTCTTAGGTTAAATTTTTGTTATTTTTCTGAAAACTTTCAATTTTTGATTAATAGTGAAAAACACTGAGTTATAGATTAAAACCAAATTTTTATTTAAATAATTATTTATTTTATTTAAATTTATTATAGGTAAAAATAGATATATAATCCCTATATATTTTTAATTTAATTCATTAGACTCATTTTATAATAATTTTAGATATATAAAAATTTCATCGAACTTTTTACCGTCTTTTACCCACCTCCTAGAAAAATTTAAAAATTTACATAAAACATAATTTTACTGCTTCTGTGAGAGGAATTTCAAAAATATGAGAGACATGGTTGAGATTTGTATGTAAAATGTGGTTCAATAAGATAAAAATAATTTTTGGTGAATAGTTTCTTTTTACTATTATTTAGCGCGGTTAAAATTAAATAGGGTAATTAAGGGTAAAAATGATATTATTATTACCCTAAAACCTATCCTAATTCTTGTTTATAAGTGTAATTCGACCAAAAAAAACCTTAGTAATAAAATAATACCAATAAGGTCCACTTGGATTAGATATGGACTTTTATTTTTATTTAATTCAAAGAAGAGTTAATAGAGTTAAAAATAAAAGTTTAATAACTAAAACATTTTTAATATAGGGTTATAAATAAGATAAATTCAACTATAAATATTAATTATATATATAAAAATATTCCCTACAAAATGGTTTATTATTTATAATTTTTAGACATTAAAAAAGTTAATTTATTCATGACACAATGATGATGCAGTAATTACTTTATTAATGAAATATTAACATAACTAATATTATAAATATCCAAATAAATGTAATTTAAGACTTTTTATGAATTTCACTAATTTTTTAGGTTAATATAACATATTAGGGTTTTTATATAAATTTTTTCGAAGTAATAATTCTGTTATAAATTAAGAAAAAAAACCAAATAGTGTCAAAATTGACATAGAAGAGTTTTCAAAACAGACATTATATTATTAATTGATATTATATTCCTAAAAATCTATTGTTCATCCAAAAGACATATATAATTATAGGTTTATAATTAATGAACCACTTTGGTTCTCTTTGATGTATATAGTATGTTTATTAACCATATAATATAAAAATACAAAAAGATATGGTAAATGTTAAACTATTTAACTAAGAGTTAAATATAAAGGATAAAGTTAATATAGTGACCCAAACCTGTCTAAAACGTATTGTTTGAGTGTATTTTGGGAAATTATTACACTATAATAGAAATAAATCAATTTTGAGGCATTATAAACCAAATATGAATTTATTATAAAATAATATTTTGTGTTTTTTCAAAGGTGCCCCTCACCTCTCTTATAAAAGGTCACTCCCCCTTCATTCTAATTCACACCACCAAAGAAATTTGGATCAGCCAAACCCTTCCCAAATACCCTCTAATATATCATAACTTTATCCTAGAGGCATTACTTTACTCATAAAGCCATCCTATTGAGCCCTTTTTATCAAATCAAAAGGAAGAACCCGAAAAAGAGTTAAATATCTCCCCAACTATTTCAAGTTCCTTTCTTATTCCACTTCCTCCTCTTTTGTTGTTTCCATTATAAAATAACAACTAGAGTATATTATATATTATTTTATGTCATTAGAAAAAATTTAGAACCATTATAGTTACATTATCCATCCTATGAATGAAAAAGTCACCACACGTGCGTACATACGGCTTACAGTCTCCACGCCGTGGTGTAGTTTGTTATTCTAACATTTCATCATTTGGATGGGTATAATAACGAGTATAAATGATATATATAATAAATATAACATTATAATGATTATATATATGATATATCGTTCAATTAAATGCTATTATAAAATCAAAATAATGACATCGTCGCTCGTGTGTGCGTACGACAAACCGTCTCCACAATGTGATGTGACTCGTTCTACATGATCTTAATTGAATAATGATTATATAAATGAATTTAATGAATTAATATGACATATATTATACAAATACCATTCTGAAAATGAGGTATCTATAAACTAAAAATAGTAATAAGAATTTACTCGACAAAACATACATACGAACATAAAGCAATAAACACCTGAATGACAAGTAGCAATGAAATATTACTAATATGAAGATAAGAATATGACCATATATGATATAATAACAATTAATATGATTCCATAGTAAGCAAATGACATTATTTAAATCATTATACAGGTGTTTGAGAAACGTCTGATGCATATCGAACATAAGTTAAGGGAGAATCTCGCAATATCATTATTATCCGCAAATTGTTATACTTCAAAATTTACTGGGGAATATTTATCATCCACATACATGTTTCCTCTATATGTAATATTATTTCTATCCTCCTACAAATGTTTAAATCCAGTTTTACCTTTTGGTTAATTTTTATTAATAGTTATGAACGGAATCTTTTGTCGTTTTCAGTACGAGATACTTTTTGACTTTTCCAGCCAAAGTATGAGAGAAATTATTTTTTAACTTATTAGGAATGAATGGATTTTTATGAACAATATTTCCATGAATCTTACTTTATATTTTTAATGTTTATTTTCAATTAACTTCTTTTAGTTTAAAATTTTATGACATGTTATGAAAGGAAAAATGTTTTTGAAGTAGAAAGGATATTTTCCCCAAGAATGGAGTTCAACTGTTTTATCAAAATTATTTTCCATCTAAGATAAAATAGGGTTCTATTTCTATCCCTATTTTTACATTGATTGGATTATGATATGATGAAATTATTTTTATAAAGTCCTTTTATCTTATATGTATTATGTTATACTAGCATGATGTTTAAGAATCCCATTTTTTATGGGTTATGCTATAATGTATGATTTATGCTTTTCTGGCACACATAAGAATGGTTTCATTATGAGATGGGTTGGACCTATATCTCCCTAAAATTCATTGGTTAATGATTTATATATAATGAGATAGACATGGATGTAATGGAAAGTTAATCCGGTTCAGTGATACAGGACTGTAAAGAGGAGTGAATTTGGTTCAGAAATGGATGTTGTCCGCTATGATAGTCCTGGAAATGAGTCTTGACTAATATGAAATGAAATTATATGATTATGTATGTATGCCACAAAGTTTCATGTTTTATGATATGATTATTTCTATTACATTTCACTACTATGATTTGTCCCATGTTATGATGTTATTATCTCTTTTTCAGACTAATATTTTCAAAATGTTATGTTCTTATGAATTTGATATGATTGATATTTCCTTTGTATATCCTTACTAATATTTCGAGCTCACACTTTTTTATGTTTTATTTTCCCCAGGTCAGGATAAAGGATATTAAGTAGTATACGCCAAAAGGGACTCTGGATATGATTAAATAAATGGGAGAAAATGTAGATGCTTTAGGAACCATTTTTTATGTTTCCCAGTTTCTAAAGACACTATACCAATACGGTCATATCATGGTTTTGTTATATGTTGAAATAAGTATGATTAAATTTTTATGTAATAAAAATGTATTGAATGTATGGGTCATTATAGTTGGTATCAGAGGAAAGGTAGAGTCATCCTTTAGAAACTAGGATGTGAAAGCCTTAGTAAGAACCCTAAGAATATGTCTAAGCAAAGAACACAATATTAGTGTTTTAGAAATGTCAATGAATAACCTATGATAAGATCTAAAGTGTGAAATTTTATTCTTGATTATGTGGTTTTCCTATTATGACTGGTGCTTCTCACACTATGCTTTTTGGTTTTAGTTAATGCATTGAACCTGAAAGAACCGTGTTAATGCTGAATGCGACGGGAAATGCAATTATTTTCTCCCTAAACAACCAAACGTTATGGGAGAAGAAATGAAAAATCTAGTAGCCATGCTCACACAACATTCTCAAGATATGAATCATGCAGGACTTCCAATTGAGAAAATAAAGGACCAACATTCTATTGAATCTTTCATGAGGTAGCGTCCAACCTCATTCAGCCGGTCTACTAATCCATTAGTGGATGAACAATGGATCAGTACTAATGAAAATATATTATCAGTTCTATAATGTTCTGAATATGATAATGTCATATTAGCAGTATATTGTTTAGATGGTGAAGCTGATCAATGGTGGAATCTTATCAAGAATATGAGGAAAAGGGATCAAATTATTTCCATGTAATGGGACAGGTTCAAGAACATATTTTTCAATAAGTACTACCCTTGTATTCTTCAAACAAAAATGGAGATGGAGTTTCTTGAACTAAAGAAAATGAATGATTAATTTGTTGGTACCTATGAAGTAAATTTTACAAGATGTTCAAGGTATTCTTCTGGAATTATTATCCAACCTGAGAGTAAGATCGATCGATTCTTTATTGGCTTAAAACGAAGTCTTCAAAGGGCGTTAGCCATAAGGGACTCCAATAGCTACATGGAAATTGTTCAATGTGCTCTCAAGGATGAGATGGATATTGGAGTAACCCATCAGTCATATAGGTTTGATAAGAAGAGCAAAATGGAATTCAAAGGGAAATTTAAAGAACACACTAAAAAGAAGATGAGTTTTACCTTATGCTCTAAGTTTGGAATGAGACATGGAGGGAATTGTCTTAAAGGTATATTTAAATTTTACAAATGTAGAAAAAAGGTCATCGGGAATTTGAATGTTGTAGTGATAGGACAAATATGTCTTGTGATGTGAACAAAGAAAAGGCTACACAGAATGAACCTCCTATACTTCAATGTTACAAGTGGAATTAAATGGATCATTATGCTAATCAATTCCCTAATACAAGGGTTGTTGATGATGACCGAAGTCAACAAACTCTTAAGGACAAAGACAATGGAAAGTCACACTCAATTTCTATGGGAGATATGGATTATAATAATGAAGTGGTGAAAGGTACACTTACCATCCACTCTAATGTGGAAAATGTTTTTTTTTTGATTCTGGATCCACCCACTCATTTATTTCAGAAGAATTTTCTAAGGGTATCGTCGTACTACCTCAACAATTACCTATTGAGTTAGGTGGGACAACTCATAATGGTACAACGGTTGCATCCAAAGTTTATAATTCTTCTCCAATTGATGTTTGTCAGAAAGTACTTCCTGCAAATCTTGTGATCATTCCTATAGTGGAATTTTATGTGATTCTTTGGATGGATTGGCTTTCCTTATATGGATCTCATATCTATTTCCAAAGAAGGGATGTCACATTTCATATTCCTAATAAATCTATGATCATCTATCGATGCAAGGATGAATATAACCTTCCAGTGGACCATTCTTCCATCTTATTGGTCTTGATTCCAATAAATGAATGTTATGTATCTCAAATGGTTGGAGATAAACTCACGATTAAGAATATGCCCATTGTACAAGTGTTTGATGATATCTTTCCAACAGAATTTCCAGGTCTTCCACCAAATCGTGAAGTTGAGTTTTCAATAGAACTCAGACCAGGTGCTATGGCCATGTCAAATACACCTTATATAATGGCCCCAATTATGTTGCAGGAATTGAAGAAGAAACTCCAATAGAATCTTGATAAGAAATTCATTCGCCCTAGTGCATCACCATGGGGAGAACATGTTATATTTGTTATGAAGAAATATGTGTCAATTAGACTCTGCATTGATTATAGATAACATAACGAAATCACTATCAAGAACAAATATCCTCTCCCATGCATTGATGACTTATTTGACTGACTACGCGGAGCTCAATACATTTCCAAGATTTATCTCTGTTCATGTTATCATCAATTAATGGTCAAAAGGGAGGATATACCAAAAAACGGCTTTCCGTACAAGTTATGGACAGTTGGAATTTATAATGATGCCATTTGGTCTTACTAATGACCCTGCTATCATCATGGATCTAATGAATAGAGTATTTAGAGACTATCTCGATTAGTTTGTGGTAGACTTTATCAATGATATTCTTTTATGTTCAAAGTCCAAGGAAGAACATGAAGATCACATGAGAATTGTATTAAAGACCCTAATAAAGGAGAAGATATATTCCAAATTTACCAAGTGTGAATTTTGGCTTCAAAAAGTTTTATTTTTGGGTCACATAATCACAAAAGAGTGGATATCCTTGGATCTAGAAAAAATAGAGGTTATCAAATGATGGTCGAGACCAACAACTGTAACTGAGATCCGAATTTTTTTTGGTTTGGATGGATATTATCGACGTTTTGTGAAAGGGATTCCATGATTATCTATTCCAATCACCGGGTAGACTCGAAAAAGAGTTAAGTTCGTTTGGACAGAGGATCGTGAATAGAATTTCAAGGAGTTAAAAAGAAGGTTATCCAGTGCACCTTTTCTCACACTGCCTTATAGTGGAGAAAAAATTGTGATCTACAATGATGCATCCAAGAAGGGATTGGGGTGTGTTCTCATGAAAAATGGTATGGTGATAGATTATGCCCCACAACATTTGAAAATCCATGAGAATAATTACCCAATTAATGATTTGGAATTAGCTTCGGTAATATTTTCATTAAAGATTTGGAGGAATTGACTTTATGGGGAAATGTGTGATATTTATACTAATCGTAATTTTTTAAACTATATTTTCACACAAAAGGAGATGAATATGCACTAAAGAAGTTGGTTAGAGCTGATTAAGGATTACGAATGCTCAATTCATTACCACCATGGTAAAAGAAACTAGGTGGCAGACACATTAAGTCGACAAGACAATGCTAGCTTATCCATGAAGAGGATCACAAAAGATCTAATATTTATGAATTTACAAAGGATGGATCTTGGAATTATAATGGAAGGTGAACATGTTATATTTCTCAATGGAATTTTCAACCATCTATACATGTGAAAATTAAAGAGGAATATAAAGAAGGTGTAAAGTTACAAAAGAAGGGGAGAAATATTCTTGAATTAAACAATGGTTGTGATGAAATAATATGGTTTAGGAATAGGGTTTGTGTTCCTCCCATCCCAGAATTAAAGATGTAAATATTGGATGTAGCTCATAGTTATACATTCTCTATTCACCCTGGAAGCACAAATATGTATAAGGAATTGAAGGAGTACTTTTGTTTGGAGGACAAGAAATGAGATGTTGCTGAATATGTCTCTTGATGCTTGGTTTGTCATCAAGCTAAAGCTGAGAGACAGAAGTTTAAAGGGATGTTACAACCATTACCCATACCAGAATGGAAATGGGAAAACATCACTATGGACTTTGTCACTAGACATCTTAAAACATCCTAAGGAAATAATGATATTTGGGTTATAGTTGATCTTCTTACAAATTCATCATACATCATTGCTATTAGAGAAGATTTCACTCTTAATCAGCTTCCCAGGATATATGTGTAGGAAGTGCTACTATTTCCTGGAGTACCACTTTCCATTATATTTGATCGGGATTTAAGGTTTACCTCAATGTTTTGGTGAAGTCTTCAGCATACTCAAGATACAGAGTTGAGTTTCAACACTTTTTATCATCTTCAGATAGACGGTCAATCTGAGAGGACAATTCAAACTCTAGAAGACATGTTGTCAGCTTGCTCTATTGATTTAAAAGGTGGTTGGGGTCAACAACTACCTTTGGTGAAATATTCCTATAATAATAGCCTTCACTCCAGTATTCATATGGCTTCTTATGAAGCTCTCTATGGAAATAAATTTAGAACTCCAACTTTCTTGGATGAAGTTGGGGAAAGAAAAATATTAGGACCTGATCTTATTGATGAGATGGCAGAAAAGTTAAGATCTATTAAACAACACATATAAGCAGCTCAGAGTTGACAATAATGTTATGACAATTGAAGAAAAAGACCTAGAGATTGAAGTGGGTGATAAATTTTTCTTACGAATATCTCCTTGGAAGAGAGTAATGAGATTTGGAAACAAGGGCTGGTTGAGCCCTAGGTATATTGGCCCTTTTGAAATATTGGATCATGTTGGGAAGGTAGCTTACCGATTGACGCTTCCACCGATTCTCTCTCAAGTTCAGGATGTGTTCCATGTATCTCTCATGAGAAAGTACATACCCAATCCTTGACATTTACAAAGATCAGAAGTTGTACCGCTGGACCAAGATCTTTCTTATGAAGAATAGCCAATAGAGATTATGGATCATAGACGAAAAGTTCTACGAAACAAGACTGCTCACTTGGTTAATGTTTTATGGAGGAACCAACAATTAGAATAAGCTACCTGGGAACTTGAGGATATGATGAGGGAGAGGTATCCTCATCTGTTTGTTACGAAGTGACGGATTTATAGGGCAAAATTCTTTTTAATGGGGGTAGAATGTAACAACCTGAGATTTTATGAGAAATATTTTTTTATGTATTATGTTATATGCAACAAAAAAGGAATCATTCACTACACAAAAAACCATCTTGGCTAGCGTTACATGCAAAGACAACCTTCCTCAATATCTTGTGTTGTACACGATACCGAGTATCACTAAACAACGATATGTTATTAAAATATTATATAAACTAGCAGTTATGTATATTAATACCCACGTTTTGAAATTTTATAAATATAATCATTCAAAATGGACTTTATTTTTGGATTCTATATATCAAAATTATCTTAGAGTAAATTTTTTGTATTTTTCTAAAAACATTCAATTTTGGATGAATAGTGAAAAACACTGAGTTATAGTTTAAAACCAAGTTTATATTTAAATAATTATTTATCTTATATAAATGTATTTTAGGTCAAAATAGATACATAATACTTATATAAGTTTAATTTAATTCATTTTAATCATTTTATAATAATTTTAGATATATAAAAATTTTATTTCACTTTTTATCGTCTGTTACTTTTCTCCTACGAGAATTTGAAAATTTACATAAAACTAAATTTTACCACTTTTGTGAGTGGAATTTAAAAAATATGAGAGACACAGTTTACATCGGTATGTAAAATGTGGTTCAATAAGATAAAATTAATTTTTGGTGATTAGTAACTTTTTACTTTTATTTTCCATGAGTAAAAGTAAATAGTGTAATTAAGGGTAAAAATGATATTATTATTTCCCTAACACGTGTCATAATTATATTGGATAATTATAATTTGACCAAAAACAACTATAGGAATAAAATATGACGAATTATATCCACTTGGATTAGATTATGACTTTTATTATTATTTAATTCAAAGAAGAGTTAAAAGAGATAAAAATTAAAGTTTAATAACTAAAACATTTTTAATATTGGGTTATACATATGATAAATTCGACTATTAATATTCATTAGAAAGGTAAAATGATTTAATACATCATGTTATTTTATTTATAATTTTTAGACATTAAATAATGTAATTTATTTATGACACAATGATAATGCAGTAATTACCCTATTAATGATATATTAACAGAATTGATATTATAAATACCCAAATAAATGTAATTTGAGGATTTTTATGAATAACACTAATATTATATGTTATTATAACATATTAGGGTTGGTTAGATAATTTTTTTTGAAGTAATAATTCTGTAATGAATTTAGAGAACACAAAATACCAAATAGTGTCAAAATTGACATAAAGAGTTTTTATTACAAATATTATATTATTAATTGATATTCTATTCCTAAAAATATATTTTTTAGCCAAAAGACTTATATAATGATAGGTGTGTCATTATTGAACCACTTGGGATTTATTGGTTGTATATAGTTTGTTTATTAACCATATAATATAAAAATACAAAGAGACATTGGAAAAGTGAAACTATTTAGTGATGAGTAAAATATAAATGATAATGTTAATATAGTGACCCAAACCTGTCTCAAACCTATTGGATGATTGAAGTTCAACCCATTCCAATTTTTGAATAAAAATAAATCAATTTGGAGCCATTATAAACCGAATATGAATTTGTTATAAAATAATATTTTAAGTTTTTTCTAAGGTTCCCCTCACCTCTCTTATAAACGGGCACTCCCCCTTCTCTCTAATTCACACATCCAAAGCCATTTGGCTTGGCCAAAGCCTACGTAAACACCCGATAAACATTCATACCTTTATCCTAGAGTAATTCCATTAGTTATAAATCCATCCTATGGTGCACTTTTGATCAAATTAGAAGGAAGAACCCGAAGAAGATGTAAATATCTTACAACCTATTTCATGTTTCTTTCTTCTTCCACTTCCTCATTCTTTGTTGTTTAAATTCTAAAATTATAACTCCAGTATCATCTGTATAATGTGATGTTATTATATTAATTTTATAACCATATACATTATTTATCCATCCTATGAATGAAAAAGTCATCACTCGTGTGTACATATGTCTTATCATCTCCACGTCATGGTGTAATTTGTTATTATAACATTTCATCATTTGGATGTGTATAATTATGAGTATAAATGATATAAATAATAAATATAACATTATTATGATTTTTTATATATGATATACCATCCAATTATATACGATTTTAATATCAATAGAATGATATCATCACTGGTGCGTACGTACGGCCTACTATCTCCACGATGAGATGGGACTCGTTCTACATTATCTTCTTTGGTTAATGATTATATAAATTAATTTAATGAATAAATATGATATTAATTACACTAATACAATTATGTAAATGAGGTATCTATAACATAAAATGTATAATAATAATTTATTTGACAAAACACGCATAAAAACATAAAGCAATGAACACCCGAATAACAAGTAGCAATGAAATGTTACTAATAAGAAGATAAGAATATCACCATATATGATATCATAATTATGAATTTTATTTTGTAATAATTAAACGAAATTATTTAAATCAGTATATAAGATGTTTAGATACGTACAAATCATATCAGACCTAAGGTATGGGAAAATATAGCAATCTCAATTTTATTCGAGTTTGTTTATACTTCAGAATTTTCTAGGGAATATTTATCATCCACATCCATGGTTCCTCAATATGTAATATTATTTCTATCATATTAAAAATGTTTAAATCAAATTTTACCTATTTTTTAATTTTTAGTAATAGTTCTGAAAGGAATCCTTTTTCGTTTTCAGTACGATATACTTTTTGATTTTTCTGGCCAAAGTACGAGAAAAATGTTTTTTAACATATACAGCATGAATGAATTTTATGAACATTATTTCCATGAATCATCCTTCAAATGTTTTAAACATTTTTCTCAATGAACTTCTTTTATTTTAAAATTTTATGACATGGTATGAAAGAAAAAAAAATTTGAAGTAGAAATTATATTTTCCCCAAGAATGGAGTTCAAGTGTTTTATCAAAATTATTTTCCATCTAAGATAATATAGGGTTTTGTTTCTATCCTTAGTATTACATTGATTGGATTATGTTATGATGAAATTATTTTTATTAAGTCCTTTTATCTTATATATATTATGTTATGATGGCATGATGTTTAAGAATCTCATTTTTATGGGTTATGCTATAATGTATGATTTATGATTTTGTGGCACACATAAGAATGGGTTAATTATGAGATGGTTGGGGCCTATATCTCCCTCCAATGAATTAGGTAAAGATTTATATCTCATGAGATAGACATTGTAAGAACTGAAATTTATATCGGTTCAGTGATACAGGACTCGAACAAGGGGTGAACTCAGATCAGAAATGGACTTTTTCCACTATGATAGTCTTGGGAATGAGTCTTGACTAATATGAAATGATTTTCTATGATTAATTGTGTATTCCAAAAAGTTTCATGTTTTATGTTATGATTATTGGGATTAAAATTCACTACTATGATTTATCCCATGTTATGTTATTATGATCTCTTTTTCAGGCTATGATTTTTAAAATGTTATGTTCTTATGAATATGATATGATTGATATTTCCTTTTTTTACTCTGACTGTGCATTTAAGGACACCATTTTGTATGTTTTCTTTTTCCCAGGTCAGTAATAGGGGTATTAAGTTTGATATTCCAAGAGGGACTCTATATATGATGAAATAAATAGGAGACAACGTAGATGGTTTATGAACCAGTTGTTTATGTTTCCCAGTTTCTATAGACACTATACATATACCCTCCTATAATGGTTTTTTTATATATTGTAATAAGTATGCTTCAATTATGATTTAATAAAAATGTATGTAATGTATTGGTCGTTATAATCTCTTTCCACATCCAAGTCATAAATAAGGAAAAATGAATATGTTGATTTTGACAAAGACATCCTTGAAAAGTCCAGGGGTATATGTTGCTAATATTTTATCTAATTGGTGTTCCACTCTAGTTGGGATGTGTATCTCGAGTCCCAGTTTGTAGAATACACTCATATGCATGAGTTTAATGATAGATCCTAATCCAAACAAGCTCTTTTGATGTTACATTTTCCAGTGGTGCATGGAATTCAAATTCTTCCAAGATCTCTCATTTTTTCTCTAATTTTATACTAAAAAACAATAGGAAATTATTAATTTAGGAATATATTTTATAAGAATTCCATTTATCTTTTATAGGATAGAAGTTACATGAGAAATATTATATAATCATTCATTTGGGTAATTACACCAGCAAATTGAATGTGGATGTGAAATT
This sequence comes from Viscum album, assembly GCA_963277665.1. Taxonomy (NCBI): domain Eukaryota; kingdom Viridiplantae; phylum Streptophyta; class Magnoliopsida; order Santalales; family Viscaceae; genus Viscum; species Viscum album. The sequence continues at coordinate 2,128,751,203 of OY728152.1, read as the reverse complement.
GTTATAACATTTTGAAAATTTTCTTGTGTTTCCCTTGAATCATTCATTGTCTATTTATTTCTGGGAATTAGATATATGGTTTATACGGTGTTCGAGATAATTATACTTCATCTTTGGGTTGATATTTCTTCTAGGTTTTTTAGAAGGTGTAACATCATGAAGTATCTCTTTTGTAGAATAATTTTCTTTTCCAAAGACATTTTCTTTGTTTATTGTTGTATTATTTTTTGTATCCTCACCTTGTTTTATTTATCCTCTGTGTGGATGTAGAATTTCAAACACTTTCCCACTCCACAGAACAAGTATAATTTCTTCCTCCATGGGAATTTTAATTTATTACTAGGTATAATACATGGTAAAATTTATGAATCCATCAATCAAATATAACACTTTTTTTTTCAATGTTATAAAAAGATTCTATTTGATTTTTAATTTCAATATATTATGTGTTCATCCATCGATATTCCTTTTGATCAACTATTGGGAGTATACTTTTAAAATTTTATTGAAGAGAAACAAATTGTTGTAGTGGGATTGGTAGATATGGTTGAAATAATTGTTGTGATCTAGGAGTTATGGATTGTTGCATTATTTTTTGTGGTAGAATATTTACATTATATCTTGTAGGATATCCTTGGGGTCTTGGGTTCCAAAGTTTTGCCTGAGAAATTCTTTCATGGTAGTACCCTTGAATATTTTTTAATATTTTATGAACACGACTATGAAGATATTACTAATTTGGTTCCTAAAATGGTCGATTCATTTGATATTTATTAATATAACTACAACAAGGGTTTTTTATTTCATAATAATTGTTTGGTAGCTATGATTTAGGTGCATGAAACTGCACATTTCTATGGATTGGATCTCCATTATAGAATTACGAGGGGGAGGTAGTGCAATAAGTAGATTTAATGATTCCGACTTGTTGGTTTAAGGATCAACCTATGAAAGTAGTCATGTATTTTATTCAGAATGTTGTATTACATGATGGGATAGTATATAGACGCTATAAAACACACTATAATTGAAATATATTTCATCCAAAATTGATCATATTCTCAACTGGCTTCAGATATTTTTAACAGCAGCCCTCCATTAGTGCTAGAATCAACAACTATACAAGTAGCTGGTTAGAGGAATTGATATAATGTTTAGAGTTATATCCACATATCAAGCCCATTTTTTGGTGACATCCAGGCGAGTTCCTTGAAATGATTTCGTACTTTCCATGATTAATCTTAATTATTTTGAGAAAAATTATGAATGACTTTATTGAGTTTCCATGTTCATATAGAAAGAAAGTATTTTTAAAATATTTCATATCTAAATCATCCCAAGTCATGATGGACTCAAAATAATATCTTTTGAGACATTCCAGGGCCTAGTTTTATAGGTAGAATGGAAATACTCTTAGTGTTATAGAATCAAATGATACTACAATGTTGCGAAAGATATTGAAAACTTCCTAAAAGTTAGATATATTTTCATGGGAATCATAGAATTGATGTCCACTACACTGAACCATATTTTAGATCATATATACAAGCCCATTATTAATCTCAAAGGTATGATCAGGAATAGGATGTAGTACAATGGTAGGAATAGCATCATTTATTTATAGAAATTCGTAATACATAATGGTGATATCTTATTTCAATAGTTTTTCTCCATGTAATGTGGATTCCACATTTTCGTGTTTGGTGGGTTGGGACCTACAAGATTGTTGTGGTCTACCATTTTTGAATAATGACTTGAAGAAATGGACATTTCAATTTCCTGTTAAAAGGAAATTAGTTCTTATGCAACAAGGCTCATTTAATGTTTCAGAGGGACCTCATACATGCAATAATCAACAAAGAGGACACAATGGATTCCAGAAAGTACACAATGATGAGTGAAAAGAGAAAAGGGGGGAGGAGTGAGTAAATCATATGTTCTGGAAGTATGTTTCCTTATTGAACCACATGATTTTTATCCCGAGAAACGATACCAAAATTTGACGTGCTAAAACACATGATTTAATTTTCAAAGGATAGGGTAATTTTAGAATAACATTTCCCAAAATACACTTTCATCTAAAGAGTAAAATATTCATAGTCTGGGTCGGTCCGATCGGGAGTAAACTGGTGAATGGGATCTAATACCTAAACCCTATATATAGGAGTCCTCACTAATTTGTTGGGGTTGGGAGTAAAATAATGATAAGTTATTTATGATTGAAATCTGAGAGTGAAAATTATTAAAATCAATTTCATGGTTCGGGTAAAATGATAATCTTAATCATAACTTTATATGGTCCTATGGTTGATGATGCAAAGTATGCATAAGTATCTAGTTGACTATTGGGAAACCAAATAGATCTATACAAGAGGTAACTATTTATTTATCTGAAGATATCTAACAACATATATGCAATAATCCATGATTATAAGGTACATACTATAATATTCTACTGGTCATAAACTATTCTACTCTTATCAGATCAGGGGCATTCAATAAAACTAACATAGGCCACGGGTGACTAAAATAATTAGATATTATTTATTAATTACATTATTCCTGACATTTTTGTTAGCAAGTGTATAAATAATGATTTATTAGTCTAGAAACCCCAAATATTGACCCTATCCAAAGAGGTTTATCCACTCATGATAGAATTTATAATAAGTAGGTAAATAATTGTAAACATGTTTATTTTATTGATACAAATTGAAATCATGTAGTTGAGGATTATCTATTAAAGAACATGAATATTTAATAATCTAATAAATAAGAACTGAGACCAAACACACACCAAAAAAAGGAATAGGAAAGAACACAATAATGGATTATCATAGAATAGTGATTGAAATAAAGGACACATGAAAATTGGTATTGGAGATTAAAAAGGGTAGAAAATTTTTGAATCATTTTTCACATACCATGAAAATATATAAAATAATAAAAATAATTTATTAAATATGAGTTGAGATAGAAGTAAAAATAGAATAATAAGAAATAATGGGAGAGAAAATGAGAATACCAGGTATTCTATGCATTCTGCCACTATTGTGTGCATCAGATATGTAAATAATTTGGGTTTTACATGATGTGTAAACACATCACATCATGTATTTATGATCAATGATTTTCTCTATGAATTTTCAATCATGCATGAATATCATTTGAATATAATCCTAATTGTTATAGACTGAGATGATTGAATCTTCTCATGATTCATAACTAGTCTTCATGATGTGTTCCCATTCACTATATTTTCAATGTAGAAATTAAAATTAAGAATTCACATGGTTTTTATGGGAGACTCATGTCATGGGATTATTTTATGGATTGAAATTACTTTATGACTTCGTTCAGAATTTGTTATACAATTTTATTGATGCAAGCACTTCAAGTTAGTGGAATTCGTAATGTGCAATGATCATTTTTCTAGTTTCCATAGTATTTCCAATAGGGTATTTCAAACCTATACCCTGAAATATTTAACACATACCTGGTGAATTATCAAGTAAAACATGAGTGATACTTATATAAATGATTGAAAAACATCTATAATATTTTAAATTATCAGAAACAAATTAATAAATATGGATTATATATTTTGAATCATATTAATTTTTGTTATCTAATTTGATAAAATAATTTTTTTACAAAAATAATTATTATTAATAATGAAATTTGTTACCCCATTTAAAGTAAATTTTTTTACCAATGGGGTATAACATAAAAAGATATCGGTTAAATATAATGTAAACCTAATTGGGAACCCATTTTTTGGAAAAACATTATACCATTTCCCTCATATTCTGGATAATTAAACATTATTCAATACTTTTGAGATGAAAAAGAGATGTTTGTATTCATTCATTTAAATAAATACAAGTGTTCTACTCACCTAACGTATAAAATTCTACCCATTATTCTCTATTCTTCAAAACATTATGTCGTTTTGGGTTTGGAAATCCCCACCGTAATCAGATCCCAACATCCATCCTTTCATATTTTAAGCCTTATTTGGGAAATATATCTTATTTAATTAGGATTTTGGTTAAAACCTACAGAAGATACCTTATGAAGAGTTAAAATTCATCGATGAAAATTCATGTCTTATTTAATCCTATAATTTCTAAAATTGTTATTATTCCCTGGATATATATAACCATTAGTATCATCTATATTCAGATACTTTTTATGTTAATTTCATTACCCACACATATCTACACTTCCATCAAATGTATAACTAAAACATCATTCACATGATGAGAAGACTATAACTTCAGAAACTGATTTCATTTTATTTTCAGTTACCTCATCTCATGGAAGAAAATATTTATTGATTTATTTTATATTTACAATATTTATTAGATTATTATACATATGTAATTATTATATCACCCATACCTTAAAACATTCCAGGTCATGGAATACAATAGTGTCACCCATGTGTATGGTAGATTACCACGTGATGAAGCAATGTGATTCATTCATGATTTGAACTGAAGGTAATAAGGATTGGTTTAATGAAAATATGTGATATGTATATATATAAAATAATAATTATACAATAATTATAAAATATAATATCATTTGAATTCCTTTAATTTAAAAATAAATTGGATGGAGTGTTCTTTTGTACCTACGACCTACTATCTCCTTGAAATGTGTTTTTCATTTTATCTCACTAAATTTTATAGATTAATATTAATAAATATATACAAAAAATATATGATATTTATATCATTGTAAATTTATTTATGATAATAAATCTTGATGAAATTATGCAGACCAAAAATGAAAAAATAAAAAATAAAAACAAAGCGGTTATCAACCGAAACATAACAATAACATTGAATTATTAATCGATGTGCAATAATAGGTCACAATAAAATAATATATTATTCTATATATATATATAATATATTTATAATAGATTTATTATAATTTTATATTTATTATATAGGTGGAAAAAAATGTGTGATAGGAGTCAAGACCTGCTATAATAGATTTCTGTATAATTTTTCACTTCAATGAAACACATTAAATAGTGTCCAAATATTTTTTAATATGGAATATATACTAACCATGAATTAATTTTATAATTTTTCAATTAAATTTATAGGAATTAAAATACCAATTTTATGATCACCCATTAATGGGTTTATGTTATAATAGTTTTAAACATATTAAGGGATTTATTTCTCTTAATTTCACTTATTTGAGACTTATGCACCTATATTCATTTATAAAGATTAAATTAATCCAATTTGATATCTAATATCATGAATTTATTTATCGTAATGAAATTTTATGATTCAATTTTTTTCCTTCCTTCATGTGGAATATGATTAAAATTTTCCATATCATTAATAACCTTATGTCATAATTTCATATTTTATCAGGATTCGTTATTATTATATTTCGAAGGAAAAAATAATATAACCCATCAATCAAAAAATTATAAATTATTATCACCTATAGATATTCATGATATTTAAAAGTTATAATACTATTTTCCACTTATTGGCATTTAAAATTATTGAAAAAATATTTTTAGGACAATTTGAACTTATTTATCTCTTATGTTAGGAATCCATTTTCTTCCAGAACCATTTTATCTACAAATATTTAAATTTATTTTATAATAATCGTATAATTTTTAAGATTCACCTTTTCAATTTTTATATGGTTTTAAAAAAATTTAACGAAAATTTCATGTCATTTTCCAAAGAATTCATGTTTAGATTTTACTGAAATTTTTTAAGGAATCGTCATAATTTTAAAACATCATGAATATTTCTTCCATCAAATAAACCTTTATAATTTTTCAAGGTTATTAAAAAACAAAATAATCTATTAAATGAATAATTTTATTACTAAAAGTGATCATAAAATTATAAATTAAATTTTCATCAAGAAATGTAATAAATGGTCAGTAAAAATTATTTCTCTCCAATATGGAGTCATTTAATGATACTTATGACTTAGTGGGGATATGATCTAAGTATTCATTCATATTATTTCTAATAATTGTTTATATTTATTAAGGAATGATGTATATGAAACCAATTTTCACCTCCATGAGTTATACTATTATTAAATTCCTATCAGACAAACTTCTTTTCATGACTTATGTTATGATGAAATAATGAAATAATTATGAAACCTATCCTTTTCCAATAGTTAATTATATGACGATGTGTTTATGAAACTTGTTTAATTTCATGGGATGTGATAAGGAGAGTGTTTTATATAATTATGGAATGCATATTTATGGTATTAATTATGTGACAGTTGGGACCAATATCTCTATTAAGTTAATTGTGTAATGATTTATTTCTCAGGATATTGATAGGAATACAATGGGGAATGATCATGATTTAATAAGTGACTTTTTTACTTTTATGGTATATAAGGGTATACATTATAAGTGGGATACTTTGGGGATTGAACCCATTCCACTATGATGGCCTTGATAGTAAACCTTTACTAATATGGAAATGATCTTCTATGATTATGTGTATGAAAAAAATTTGTTCCTTCTGCCATTGTTAGGCTCCCATGGATCATGTTCATTGAATACCTTATGACACAATACTTATGAACTAAAAATATTTATTTTGTGATACTAGAATGAGATATTTTATATGGAGGGATTTGTTTTAAAATGTTATGCACATGTTTTGATACCCTTAAGTTAATATTATTTTTATATATATCCCTTTTTATCCTTAAAAATAATCTAATATCACCATTTGTTTTTTTCCTTCCATATGTTATAATGATATGATTAAAGCCTGATATTTTATAGAGGGGTTATATATATATATATATATATATATATATCATAATATTAGATGATTTAGTTTAAATATGTATCAATTTTACATGTTTACAAGATTCCAAATATAGTAATATATTACAGTCCTCGATAATTTGTTTGTGTTAGAAAAATAATATTAAAAAAATGATATAATATCTATGTATTATATGACATGGTCATTATAGCCATCCATATATATAACTTTACAATCATCCATATATATATTCTAGGCACCATAACATAATTAAATTCTTATATATGTGTTTTTCAAGATCATAAGAAATAGGAAATATCATAACCCAAGAAAATAAATTTGTTTCATAAACATTTCATCATGGTATATACCATGGAAAATGAAAATTTTTTATACAAATAATGTTATCATAAACCTAAACCATCCATAAAAATAATAAAATCAGTATTATTGGATAATATCCTTAGTAAAACATAAGTAACCTCAATGAATGTCATCATATATAGATAATGGTTTTGAAATACCACACGACGCATATAATGAGGAATAGAAACATTCTATGAAAGTAACTTTTTAAAACACAAAATTGATAAAAATATTTCTAAAAACTTTTATCTAAAAATAAATGATATTCTTATAAAGGATGAATTAAAATGTATTGGTTTGGAAACAAAGATAATTCCCCCAAATAAAATTTTTAAAATTAAAATAATTTGTAAAAATTGAAATTAAAAATATTTTTTATAATTAAATTTTTGTTTAACTCATTTTTATAAAATTTTGACACGGAAGGAAAAAGTTTTCTCAACTTAAGGGAGAATTAATGTCTATTTTCTTTAAAAATATTCTTCCAAAATTACAATTATATTAACAGAGTAAAATTGGGTGAAAATTAATTTTCATTAAATAACTTTTTGATGATAAAATTCAATATGTTCATGAAAAATAGTATATAATTTTTCATATTTAATAGAATTATCATAAAATATCTGTGTATAAGATGAGGTTGTACCATCATACTCGTAGCACTTTGGTAACTTTGGAAACATAGTCCCCATTAAATCATAACAAGAAATTAAACATCCTATATCATTATTTCAAGGATACTCATGATATATTAGAACAATGTGATATTATAAACATATTAATAAATAAGTTGGTTAATAACACAATTTATGGCTTAAGAAAGGAAAATTAAGATAAAAACTCATACATTAAGAATCAAATTTATGTATAAATTAGAACCTGTCATATATATAAATATAGATTTATTAGAAACCTATTATAGGAAAATAATCATATCTATCATACTATATATGATCTAATTATGGTCTTTTATTTCCTATTTATTAATAATTCATTGTGAAAATATCAATTCAGAAAATAACTACATCTTTTTCCGGTATGTTTTGGTTTTGTATCGTCAAAATGTTAACATTGATCATGGTTCAAAAACCTAAATAATTTTAACCACGTTTTTAATATCATATATATTCATTATATATGTATTTATAGTAATCCATTGATGTTAGATAGGGAAAATTAATTTCACCATTCGTGGAGATGGTAGCCCTTACATACGCATGAACATTCTTTCCATTTTCTCAATTGATAAAATTAATGAATGTTAAATAATATATTATATTTATAGATTAATATTTATTTCATAAATAATCCATATATTAATTAAATTTACCCCTATTTACTTCCTTGTAGAGCATTAGTGAAAGACAAATCACATCACTTCACAAGGAGGTAGTCCACTACACATAGAAACTATGTTATTGTATGACCCCTGGAATAAAAATTAAGAATCTATATAGGATATTATATTTTTAGAAATATAATTATTTTATAAAGATCATATATTTTAATTCAAACTATCCTTAATATGTATGATGTAAAACAAAAATGAAAAACAAATCGGTTTGTGCGTTATTGTTGTTTTACAATGGGTTAAGAGTTAAGATCTTAGATATTTTATTTTAATTATATAGGTATATAATATCCTAAAATAATATAAAATAATTATAACCATCATTATTTCGATCTATGAAATGTGGGGTTGTAAAAAAGAATAATATCATTTTGCGAGGTATTACTCCACCTTACACACGATCTATGGATTCATTTCCCATTAGATGGTAATGGATAAGGTTATAGTTTCATACATCAACACAATGAAAATATATATTTGAGTAAAAAATTATTATGTAATACTAATTTAATATTATTATAAAGAGTTGTATAAATAAATAATACAACACACAAGGTTAAATATTTTACCTCTTCTTAAGAATACATCTAAAGGTTTATAACTACATCCTTCATAATTTGGTTTCCAATTCAATATTGCGACAAAATGAGGTGTATAATGAAATATATGGGATTTTTTGTTATGAATTTTACAACACAAATGGTTTTATAAATGTCAACAGGTTTTTATTGTGGTGGCATTTTATATATAGGAGATATGACACACCTGGATGTTTTTAAAAGAATAAAGTTTACCCCCTTTTCCAGGAATCCTTAATGCTAAAAAATGGGACATTATCGACCCGTATATGAGATATGGTTTAAATATTCCAATAAAACGGTTTTTAACATGTTTATATATTAATTTACCATTTATGTTTTTAGTTTAACCCCAACGTAACGATGTTTATCCTTAACCACAATAATTAATTTTTAGAATTTCCCTATTCAATATTGTCAAAAATAGATTTAAACTTTTTTTTTTCAGATTAATTATTAATATTCCATTGTGGAATATATTTTTATAAATACCATTGATATAAATAGATAATTTTAATCTAAATTAAATTTCATAGACCTACTAAAAAAGTGAGTTTCTATAGAGAAAATATTCATAAGATTGTAACTTTTTTATAAAAACATACAAAATAAAACTGATTATAATAAAATAAATTGAATTCATTATAACATAAATAATATATATTTACTTATAATACTATTTTAAATCATAAGTTAACCATATAAACTCTTTAAATGAATTTTTTTAATAAAAACAAGTATTTTTCACTATTAAAAAATATACTTTTTTGAAAATAGAAATAAATTACTTTAAGAAAATTTTCAAATTCTGATTCAAATAATGAATTTAATAATTAAACTATATTTTCTTATATATTCAAAAATTAGTTTCATTGTTTCATCAAAAAAGTAATACAATTCCATTATTAGATCGGAAAATAATTTTCTCCAAAGTATAGAATGACTTTATTAGATGCTTCTTTCTCAAAATAAGCTCATTAAATAATAAAAAATAATTTAATTTTAAAATATTGTTTTTTCTAATTGATGAAAAAATATTTAAAATCATTGAATAAAAATGTTGTTTGAATTAAAAAATTTATAGGTTTCCAGGGTTTATTAAAAATAAATGTTTTGTTTTACAAAACCTATCAATGAAATTCAATTTAACCGAAATATTATTTTATAAAATATATGTTTATTAAAAGTATTTATTAATTATATTTTATGACGTTATAAGGAATTTCAATTCACCATTCAAAAATTTAATATATTAAGAGGAATAGTACACTGAGTGACCAAAATGATTCATTCTTGAAGATGATTATGAAAAATTTTGTTAGTGGAATGTGTAATGGTATGGTTTGAAAAATATATTTCCAGGCATGGTATTAAAATAATTTCTAATGATTTATGGTGTGGATCTTTATGAGTGGGAAATTTTATGGAATCATCTATATCAAAGATTAATTTTTTTGGACTTCAAATTTCATAACAAAAAGGTCATATATTTCATTCTTATGAGAAATATACCGTTGAACTATTGAAGATGTTCATAATAGAGGATGGAAAGGCAGTTTATATTAATTTACTATTGGAAAAACCCATTCAATTATTTATTGAGGTAATGAGTTAAATAAGAGTTATTCTAAAAACAATTTACATTTTAATGTTATATGATCTATTATAGTTTATAAAAATATATATTGTGACATTATCTGTGAATTACAAAAAAAAAGAATCCTATATTTCTTGAATCAATGTAAATTCTATGGTGTATAAAATGTTCCTTTAATTTTTAGCTAACTTATTTTATAAAATTTACATTATATAGTTTTTTATTTATTGAATTGGATTTAGTTTGATGTATTGATAAAAAACATACATCATAGGAGAAAAAAGTTGGTGTCATGGAAAAAAAGATGATAAATTTTGTTACATTGTGTGTAATTGATGTATAGTACATATTTTTAATCATAAAAGAACTATTTTTTGATTATATAAACATTTGGAGATCATAATTTGGAAGTAAAATTAGCACTACATGTGATTTGAGATAATGAATGTGATAATAACCACATATATAAACCCAGTAAAAATATCCAGATCAAATCATACAGATACCAAATTACAATTTATAATGTAAATTTTGCAATGAAATTTTTTATATTGTTTTTTATTCCTATAGAGTATTAAGTGGAATATTTATATAAAAAACTATTTTCAAATAAATTATTTCAAATGTGGAGTTCTATTGTGGGAGTTTAACCTCAATATTCTAAAGGCTATGGTATAGTGTCCAATCACATATGTTCTTTTATTTTTTTATTAAAGGGATATATAGAAATATAATTTAATTGAATATACTTTTAATAATGAACATAATGTATTATGGGGGAGATTTTAAAAGGATAAATATATGAATTAATCTTGTGATCATGTGTGTCGGTTATTTTGTAGGTGCATGTGAGAACTATTATAACAATTTTTATAGATAATGTTTTTAGATTTTTTAAAATGTTGAATAATAGTTATGAGAAAATGATATTTTTTGGAAGAATTTTTTATACATAAAATTTATTTTAATTAATTCATACGGAAATAATTTATTCTTTTATTCATTATTCTTATCCCCTATACTAGTTTGACTATGGTAGCAACCAAATATTTTAATGGAGATTTATATATAAGGTTGAAAGATAAATATATTAAATTAATGACAATAATATCCAAAAAGTAGATATTGTAATGTTATAGAAGATGATTGAGGATATATTTTCCTCACATGGAAACGTTTTTCCAAAAGGATATTTTCAATTGAAAACAATTGAAGTGGATTTGACGTGCGATTTCTATGTTTTGTATTATTTTTAATAATTCTATTTTAAATTTAAAAAACTGATTCATACTTAAAATAAAAAAAATGATGCTTCATTTCAGGGGAATTACATTTTTATATCATAATGTTTTGGAGAATTATTATAGTTGTAGAGTAATGTTTAAAGGTGTTTTTAGAGTTCATGGTAAAATAAAATTTCAATTAATTTTGTTACAATATCATGCTATTTCTATTGTGAAAAAAATTCATGCACTAGATAAATAATTCCACAATGGTTTATAACACAATGTGATTTTATTCATAATTGAGATGTTGCATGATTTTTTCATCAATGAGATAAATTAATTACTATAACAGTAATTTCATGAATTTCTATTCATTCAATTCAATGTGAGAAATATAATTTTACTGTGAAGGATTTGGTTATATCATAAAACATTATACGATGCCAAAGGGATGATATTTGTGATAAATTTTGATGACTCTATAATGTGTGTTCATATGAAAAAATGTGTTCCACACTAAAATTTTGCTAAAAGGGTCTTAATTGGGGATAACTATTTGGTAACAACACATGTTACACCATGCAACACAATTTCATGAAATTATTTTCATATATATGAAAAAATATGCATTTCCATTCCATGTTTGTTATTTTTATTTTGATATGATTCTTCACATATAAATTAAATTATACTCATATTCTATCCCTTTTATCCCTAAAAAATATAGAGATACAGAGGGGCCATGATTGATCTAATGACTCCTATTACAGTATGATAAGTGGAATAGAAAATTAATTTTGTGGCTGAATTTAATTTTCCAATTTATAATGAAACATGAATGATGGATGTAATGAAATATATAGAGTTTTGGAAACCCTACTGAATGGTGTTTCCTGAACCGTGTAATCAGGGGAAAATAATGAGTAATATTAAGACACCCAAAAATAAAAGTTTCTATTTATCGACTATTTTCCTGAATATGAACTACATGGATATAAAGATATAGAATGATATTTATGAGTATAAAAACTATACTCATAATTTTGATGATGTTCTCAGAAGTATAATTTTGATTAATGTTTAGATATTTCTTATTCATCGAGATTTTATTAGAAATGAAGTGGATAGTGTGTTCGGTTATCAACGAGATGAATCAGTTGATATTTGATTAAAAATATTTTATTCGTAATATATAATTTATGTTTGATTTCATTCATTTACAATTTTTGTCACAATTTGATGAAGAAGAATAAATTTTTTAAAATTTTTTAGATAATCAATTTGACTAGTTTTTATTAAATTACAAAGGTAGGATGGTATTTCTATATTGCAAAAAGTTTAAGGATAAACCCTACTAAATTATATCGATTAGAATTGTTAGATTTTTATTCATCGGATTTACAAATCATTCTAAGGATACATCTATTCATAATAAAAAGTAAATATTTTTAATTCATTATAGAAACAATATTTTTTATTCTTAAATTTTTAGTAATGTGATAAAGTAATACTAACTAATCACTTTAAAATGTGTTTAAGGTTTTTCAACTTTGGAATATATAAGGAAAGTTTCGTTTCTTCACTCCCACCCCATAGTGAGTCTGTATAGTTCCCAATACCTATTACAATCTATGTGTCGAATAAAATATAATAGATAATTACTAGGGAATTAAAAATTTATTCCATGAAATATATTCATATTTCCCTTACTATTTTACTATTTTTATTCTAGGAATAATGTGAATTAAATGTATGAAGTGAGTTTTATGGTGTATAACTAGTAATAAAATTTCTATTAAATTATTTATAGAGTTTAATTTTCATTAATATTTTAAACTAAGTTTAGAGTAAATAAATATGTGTAAAAAACATCATCCATTAAAAATATCCATCATTTTTTTACCAATGTGCAATATTTTTATTTACTTTTTGCAGAATTATACAAATACCAATGATATAAAAACCTAAAAACTATATCCACAACCCCAAATAGTTTCAGTATAAAGTTCAACATTTCTAATGTTATTTATAAGAGTTGGGGATATTATAAATTAATTTAAATTTATTCCTTATTAATCAATATAGTACAAATATAAAAATTCATAGATCTTTTATGAAAAATCATTGATCTTTTCAATAAATAATTGAGTATATCTTAGGATAGAATACCAAAAAAATTGAAAAGCATAATTGAAACGTTACTTTGAAATTATGATGTTAAATGTAATGAAGATAAGGTTGTGAAAAAAGTGTATTAGAAGTGAAAACATAGAATAGGAATCTAACAAGGATAAAGAGATTGAAAAAAGATAGTAAATTAGAAGAAGTTAGTAGGGAAAAATCACCATATGTAGTTAGAATAAAGATAAACCAGAAGTAATAAAGACTAAAAAAGAAACATTAATGTTTTCTAATTTGAATCTTTACCATTAACCCCATGTGAAAGCCAATTACCATCCATCATTTATACATTGACTCCTTTTTGGTTTCCTTTTTTTGTTGGGCGCATTATCGGTTTATCAGGGATTAAAATCCTTTATTGGGAAAATGGCCTAATTTTTAGGGATGTTTTTTTTGAATTAATGGATTATGTGTATAATTTTGAAATTTTACTAAGATTTCTCTCCATTTGTTTCAATATCATTAAGAATTGGTTTGGGGATTTATTTTAATAAAATAGACCACCCACTACCTTTTGGACATAATTATTCCATGAATAGGTTATGTGATGTGAACATATTGCATGGTATATTTCATTTATCTTGTATAGACAATGAAACATTACTATTAATTAAATTATTTCACATAATAAATGGATTTATGATTATTTAATTTTACCTGAGGAGATTTATATTCCAACATTCATGGAATTCATGTAATTCACATTGTGAAATGGGTTCACAACAGGAATTCTTCATGTTTAGCAGTTTTAACAACACTACAAGTATAACCCTTTTTTATAATTTTTTTTGACTTTAATTATAGATATAGGGAGATTTAGAATATTTAGGGTGATCTCCCTCCTTCAAGATTCCACTGTTTGGCATATGACACCCATAGAGGTTGCATCCAAATCCATGGTAAGCGATATTATTTCTTCTTTATTTCCATTGGTCATCGTGGCATTGTTGGTTGTGTGTTTTGTTTAGATTATTATCTATTTGTTTTTTCTACTAATCCTCAATATTTTGTTCATTACTACTCTTTTGGAATTTCTAATATGTTGTTTCCTAGTCCTCTATGTCAATGGTTTCTAGGTTCCCATCATTATCTAGGTAGGTGTATCTATGATTTTTTTTAATTCTTGATTGTCTATATGTTCTAGTAAATTTCATTGGGATATTTAATAATAATGATGGTTTAAAATTTGAAATAGTTTTTTTGAATGTATCATGTTTTAATGGGATTTCGATTTAAACTGGATTTTCTTCCATATGAAAAGGATTTATCTTATGTAAAAATATGTTTTCAATGTTTTTTAATAACATATCATGTTTGAAACATTATATGTGTAAAGAAATATATATGAAACTCTAGTTTGTGTGTTACATGACAAAAGGATATGTGATATCAAAATACTATAGTAGGAAGCGATAACATTTTGAACCAATATATTATTTGTTTAGGGTTCATTTATGTCTACTACATGTTTTCATAGGATATATCCAAAATGGAGAGACTTTTAATTTATTCCATTTTTATCGCATGATGGATTAATTCATTGAAAATAGATTATAAGTGTATCTTACAGTTTATCCATGGTGGGTTTTCTTGTTTTTACCTGCACTATTTTATAAATGACATATCCTATCGTTGGGGTATATGTATTGTATTTATTAGAAAACAGTTAAATTTTTTTAAAAAAAAATTGTTTATGAAGAATTATTTATAAATAGTAATTATATTATATCTAGGAATCATGGACTCTTAATAAAAGATTTTTTATAAATTATTTTATGGTATCCTACTAGTAAATGTACCCATATAAAAAAATTTTCTTAGGCTTATTGTAGATCATGTTATTCTAGACTCGAGTCAAGGTAAGGGAATCAGTTAGCATGTCGGGTTATCCGATCTTCATTCTCCATTGTAGTGGGATGGTTTTGTAGAGAATAAAGTCACATGTAGACTTTTTTAGTCTATTCTACATTATCATTATTGTGTTCCACGTTTTGTTTGACATTGTATGTCCCATGGATTTGTATTCATATCTTCTGCATTGTATATTGATATTTCGTCTACAATATATGATACTTGTGTTTCTTTTTTATATCTTACCATGTGGTTTTCTATCTTGGATGAATTTTCTATCTAGACACTGAGGTTTCATTACAAATTGTTATCCCAAAAAATATATTTTATGATGTTTTTTAATGCCACATGGTATTGGTCTGGTGTTTTGGTAGAACAATGTTATTACCATCATATTTGGGGAATTAATTTTAAGAAGTAGTCAAACTATTTCCCGTTCATGTTCGAATCTGTGTTACCATATGTGGTCATGGAATTTTGGGAAGTATGAGACATGGTGATAGAAATTGTATAAAAAATTAGACATCATTTATATTTAATTAGAACTATTCAAACTTTTTATTCATCCATTGTTCAAAAAAATCATAACTGCATTTAATATATGTCATTTTGATGAATTAATATGGATACCATAATTTTGACCTATGAATTTGAAATCTTATCAGGATTGATTGTTTTTTATCTAGTGATTATAATAAAATTCATCTAATAAGAGACCTATAAAATCCATGTGAAATATATGTGATACAATTTCATTAGAGCTATTTTTTAGTAGGACCTTCCTTTGTACAAGCTCTAATCCACGTTAATCAGAATCAAAGTGATGCATGTGTCAGAAATCAGAGATGTCCAGTGGATCACAACCCATAATTTTTCTAAGATGAATCCACCACTCTATCAGGGTGATAATTGACCCTATGAATATAATGAATAGATTAATTATATTTAGTGGACATTTAAATTTTTAAAGACTTCTTAGGAATCTGAAGTGGGATTTTCGATGTATATTCTTTATTCACTAGGATAGTGATGGTGATACTCTATAATGAAGTCTATATTTAAGGAGGATATTGTCATGGAATATTTTGTTGAAAATCATCAACTAGTTGTTCTATCAGCAGACATTATGAGGTGAAATAATCCATGATTTTTAAATAATAGTGAAATTAGAATGAAAATATCTACAGTCTTCCAAAATTTTTGATGTGTGGGTGCACATTTCAATTTGTATAATTTTTGGAGAAAATAGGTTTATGAGGATCTATATAAGGTATTTTTGTTATTAATGGTGTATATTTTGGCAAAAAATGAAGCATAAATGTATTCAATTTTCATCAGATCATGCTATTGGTGGTTCATTAGGATATTAGTAGGTTATCTTATATCATTTTCAATAGCCTGGTCATACTAATCCGAATTAAATTGTCACTACTAATACTTCTCATTATTATGGAAAATATTCTCGTATAATGTGTTTTTGTAAAAATTTGTACCATGTCAATAAGACAGATCCACACTCACCAAGGTTTCATATGTCTATATTGATGCTTGAATGGATGGTAGGTCTTATCCTCAAAATATTTTTTATGTCAATGTTGCTATGAAGTCTCACAGAGGATGGGTTATCGAATGTATTTATTTGGTGGAGTATTTACAAGAGTAATCTAAAGAAGGGAATGATATAACTTGTTATATAGTTTTTACTTATCCTTTTATGCTAATAGCATTTTTTGATTTATGTTCTACTCATTCTGTTATATTTTCAATGTTATTTAAAGTGTAATAATTTCAATCATAGTTTTATAATTCTTATTGGATCCTTTCATTCATGCGAGGAAAAGTTATGAACAAGGTATCAAGTGTCTTTCTTATTGAGTTATGATTTAAGACCATTATGTGGAATGCGACTTCATAATTGTAAATCTCAATATCATCAACAAGATTATAGTCATGGATTGGATGCTTATCATTAAGGACCATGTTTATTTTTTTCATTGTTGATTTGAGTTTCTCCCTCTATATTGAGTCACTTATGTCATTTTTTTAATGGAATTCCAATTTGGTGAGGGGGTGAATTTGGTTCATCTTTCTTTGTGATCCAATTTTAGTTTTCAATATTTTCCCCAAATGTATTTGATAATTGAATGAACTTTTTGGTTCCTTCAGTGGAGTGTTTTTACCATGAGGTCATTCCAGGATATTATTCTTATCTATCATCATAAATTGAGGTTGAGTTTTCAAAATAATTATTGCCTCTTATGACCCCCATTTCAATTCAATCATATCAATTGCAACCTAGAATGTTGGAAGAATTTATGACCCAAACTATGGATCTTTAAGATATGGTATTAATTAATCCTAGATTATCACTATGGGATATTTATATCCAAGATTATTTTAATGAAGACAATGGTCTCGGACATTTTATTGATTATCGGATTTTAAACAATGTTATCATTAAATAGTACATTATCCAAGATTATTGATCAATTTTATCCACATATAAGGGATTTGTGGTTTATGGGTACCAACATTTTAGAGTTTTTGAATATTATATACCTATTGCATAGTCTGGGATCTGGTATGGGTATCTGTAGTTTCTATTTATGTCATTCAAATATCACTAATTCTCTTACAAGGTTTATGGTGTTGATGAACTAGGTCTTCTATTATTTCTAAACACTTTTTTGTGTTTTGGGATGATATTTTCGTTTTCTCCAAGCCTAAGGTGGAAAAAAATTGAGCATTTAGATAAAATTTATATAAATATATGGGAAAAATATTCATTAAGTTTTGTTTTGGAAATGTGAGTTTTGGATTCAATAATTATTCTTTTTTTTTGAATGATATATATAATAGGGATTTTTTTTGTGGATCTTTAATACGTAGATGAAATTATTACCTAGTTGAAGCCCTAAAAAATTAGATACAAATATTCATATTGTTAGATTGTTATTAAAGAAATTTTTTGGAACTTCATTAAGTATTCATCTCCACTGACCGGTATAACCAATAAAGGTGTCACATTTGAGTGAAATGAAAATGTCATAAATCATGTAAGGAAAATTTGTTAAGATTGAATTCTTCTCAATTTTTTATTTGTTCAACACTTTTTGGGTTAAAATATTCTATACGATGTATATGGTATGGGGTTAGTGTGTCTTTTAGAAAAGAAGATATAAATTGAAGCGGATGACCCTAGTTATTTATTCCCACATTATATGAACTACCCTACACATGATCCTATGATAGAAGCTGTTAGGATTAAATGCAAAACATAGATTCACTACCAATTCAAGGAGTGGTTTTGTATATTTTATGATCTTAATATGTTGAGTTTTATTTTCCCTCAGACAGATCAGAACAGGTGATCAAGTCATTTTTGGGTGTATCTCAAGACATTTGATTTTGATAATGCATACACACCTAGAAAACGAAATGTGGTTGCAGATGTACTAATTAGGAAATTACTGACACGTGAAGTTGTGGAATCAGTAGAGTTGTGGTATTTGATGATTTTTTTTGCTGATATGATTTGGGGGATGGAATATTCCAGATGGTAGGTATACTTTTATTTGATTAAGGCCGACTAATCTTTTGATGAGTGGGATTGGATCGATATGATATTTAACATTTAGTTGTAGAGCCTTATTAATATCATTTTGGGTTGGGATACCATATATGAGTGGCCTCGTTAACCTATTAGTGATTCATGTTTTAAAAATAGGATGGTTGTTACTTTTCTATGAGGAAAGACTTGATTGATAGATGATACAGTTCTCATTAGACATTACATATAGGTACCACCAAGATGTATCATGATTTGAGATGTCAATATTTGTTGTCAAGAATGATGTAACACCCTGAGTTTTCATGAAATTTTTATACAAAAATTTAATATTATTTATAGCTTGACTAAAACAACACCCCATGTTGTGTTTCCAATATACAAGACACTTGGATTTCTTGTGTTATACAGACCATAACATTTTAACCAATCCATGATATAATATTAATATAATTAAATGAAACTTTTACAACCAATCCATTAAACATAGTGATATGTATTGTAATAAATAATTTATATATATCAATTAATTTTTATATATCAATGGAACATATATATATATAATTTTATTTTCTTAAAATATTTATTTGTTTCAAAAATATTAATTTCAATTAATAAATTATTTTAATTTTGTTTTTGAATATTAATAAAATGAATTTATCTTAATTTTATAAATTAAATTTGATTAAAGAAATCATTATTTTCTAATTGATCTTGTTAATTCTATCAGAGGATGATGTTTTTGGATTTTGTTGAAGAGTCTGAGTTTCTGATGAACACTAAAAAATAATGAATTTTAATTGTAAAATTAATTTTAATTTAATTTTATTATAAAGTTAAAATATATTTTAAATCATGTTTAATGTATATTTTGACCTTTTGAACATCTATTAATCCAATTTATTTCATTAGAATAAATTCAATATTTAATTTCAATAAAAAATATTTTTATTCATTTTGTTATTTTCTCTTTAAAACCCCACAATCTCATCGTGTTTGTTGTACTAATTTTAATTAAATTTATTCCACATATGTGAAAGTTATTTAGACATTTGGATTAAATATTTGGAATAAGAATAGTTTATATTATTTTTCCAATCCAACTAAATTTTTTAACAAAATAAATAGTTAAAAAAGTAAACAATTATTTACAATGGTTAAGGTAATGATGGGGTTTCCATAGATTAAACTAAAATAACATGGTTATGAAATAATTAAAAATTGATGAAAACCCATTTAATGTCCAATTATGTACAGTATTCTTTCTATTATTAACAATTTACCATTATTGGAACATTGTGACATGAAAAAACTTGTTTTTCAATTCCTTCTATTTAAAAAATTACATGTGTTCCACTAACCTCACTTATAAAAGATCACCCATATTATCCCAAATCCACTCATTAAAAAGAATTTATATTCGACATTAATATACCAAATTCTAAAATTACCTCCTGCCATTCTAGAATCCTTTTTTGTTACAAAAATCCTACTTAGTGTGGATTTCGGTGTAACCCTGTGAAAGATGCCTAAAGAAGATATATCATTCATCAACTAATTAGTTTTTATTTATTTCATCATCCACATAATTCAATTCATATTATCCCATTATTATATAATAACATTTGTGTATTCCATATTATTATATTTATTTTTTATTTAATAAGATAACAATATATCCACTTCTATCAAATGGGTTTCAATATCACCATTCATGGGTAAGGTGGACTACCACCTCGTGAACTGATATGATTTATTTTCTATTACCACAAATAATGTTTGGAAATAATTATGGATTTATTATTTATATATGATATTTATGTTATTATTATGATTATGTAATTATCATATCACAAATACTATTATACTCTCTATTTTGTGGGAATATTATAACACTATTCATCTGTATAAAAGACAACCACCTCATGAAGTTATGAAATCCATTCATGATTTCCAAATGAAATTAATAAGGAAGTGTTTTAAAAGAATATATTATTAAATTATATTCAAATTATTCTATAATAATAATATCTCATGTACTTATCTTTCATTCAATCTGATAATAAAATGAAAATGATGTTTATGCATACATACAACCCATAGTCTCCATGAATGGTGTATTTCATTTTTTTTCAATATATTTTACGGGTTAATCAAAATAAATATATAATAAATATATAAATTATTTATATCTTGTAAAAAATTATTGAGATTATAAAATCATGATCAATATATGGGGACCAAAAATAATATATAAAAATATGTATGAACAACATAATGATTATAACACGAAACATAACTTTGACATAGAATTGTTAAAAAATGGGTGATAAAATGTCACATGAAAATAATATAAGTGATACCATATATATATATAGATACAATTATATAACATATTTAAAATAATTTTATATTTATTATAATTGTGCTTTTAATGTATACAATGAATTTTAAACTTTAAGGTAATGGATTATTTATCTTAATTGGACATCTTTGAGACTTATATTACATAATGAACCTATATACATTTACAATGTGTATTTAAAACCATTTTTAAATGTAATATCTTGAATTTATTTATTCTCATTATATTTTTAGTTTAATTTTATGTTATTACTTTATGTGGACTGTGATTCAATGTTACTAAACCTATAAATATTTTATATTATAATATCATCATTGATAAGGATTGTTTATGGTTTTGTTTTTATGAAAAAATATATTTTTCCATATATCTAAAAACACATGAATTATTGGTATCCTATGTTTATTCCTAATATTTTCATGTAAATGTAATATTGTAAACTCTATTTTTCATAATATTTATCTAATATTTTTTCTGTCTTCAGTTAGGAATTTCATTTCCAAAACAATATTTTCTAAAAATATTTTCAATTTTTTTATCATTATCCAAATTATTTATTAAGTAAATTATTAAAAAAATTACTTTTTTAGAATTTTTTTTAAATAAAACCTCATTTTAATTTCAAAAAATTCATGTGTAGATTTTATAGAGAATGTGAGATGAATATTCAGAATTTTTTGACATCCCAACCAATAATTTCTTAAAATCATCCTTTATAATTTTCAATGATATTTCAAAAGAAAACAAATTAAAATATTTTTAATGTCGTAAATCAAATTATTCTTCAATCTGGAATGGATATTTTTTTCAATAAATGTTTTAAATGATCTTTTAAATTCATTTTCCATCTATGTTGACTTCTTTTGCTGTGACATATTCTTTACTGTGAAAATCATCGAAGGATACCATTCATATTCTATCATCGAAAGGATTATGTTTATAATGGGAAGATTGTTATTGTACAGATTTCTCTTACACTTGTTATACCATGATGGAATATTTATGAAAACCTCTTCTTCTTGGGGGTTATGCAATGTCAAAATGAAAATATGATAGTGAACAATATTTCTTTTCCATATGTGATTATATGATAGAACTTTTGGGAAATATATTTATTTTATGGGTTATTATACGATTAATGTTATATGTTATTGGGGAATACAAATGTATGATTTTTATTATGTGATTGTTGGGACCTATATCTCTCTCTAATTCATTGGGTAGTGATCTAATTCCACTATGATAGGCTTGGATGTAATATTTTAAAAATATGAACATTATGTTAAATTCTTATATGTATGCCCAAATTATATGTTGTTTTAAATTTTATTCTATCAGGGATCATGTTCTTTGAATATCTTATGATTCTTGACTTATGAACAATGATTATTTTTTGAATTACTCATTATTATAATATATTATATAAAGTGTATTGTTTTTAATTATTATTATCATATTCCCATACCATTTATATGAATACTCTGCATACATATCCCCTATTATCACCCTTACTAATGAACTGAGCTCACACTTTCTTATGATTACATTCCCCAGGTTATGAAGAAATATATTACAAATAACATTTGTATAAGGGTTTATAGTTCTGAATGTCATTGGGGAAGATTATTTTTTTACCTATGAAGATTCATTTGTGTTTTATAGTATCTAAAGATGCTAAACAATTACGGTATTCTGGTGAGTCCTTTTGTATTGTAAAAAAAATTCAAAAAAATGGGCTATTTTATAATTTTCAAAATAATTTTCCACATCATATGATATTGATGATTGAAATTGTATTGTTGTAGTGTCTTACATTCCAAATAATTATGGTGGAGAACCAGAGACCTTCTTGTTTGTTAAATCCCTTGCACATTATAATATGGAAATGAGATGATATTTATATATACATCATCATTGGTTTACAATGGAATCATATTTGGAAGGATAAGATTTAGCTTATGATTGATTGACTCATGAAATTGGAACATTCTATCTCTATCAAGGAGATGATAATAGGGTAACAACTTATATTCTTATATGGATATTTGAGACTTCATTGGTTTCCCCATGATTTTATTTCTAATATTGATCTATGGTTCACATCTCATTTCTAGATAGGTGTGTAAGAGGTGATGATGTCCCAATTGAAATTGAACATATGATATCTTCTAGTTGTGAATAGAAAAAAAAGAGGGTTATCCAGGTTTGTGAGGATATACTATGGGAATGGGTTCTTGATATCAGTGGTTCATGGAAAATCATCTTCCTTTAATATATTTTTTCTATAAAAATTGAAATCAGGTATTGACAAAAATAGTTACCTTTTAATGATTTTTTTGGCATACATTTAGAGAACTCATGTGTAGGTAAGAGTTGATAGGGCATTCATTGGGTTGACCATGTCTTGTTCAGGAGATGAAAAAAGGAGTTGTTGATCCATAATAGATTTATCAAAGCACAAAGCCATCAAGAATCTTATATGGACTATTAATTATAGCCACTAGTGTGCGAGTCTGGTGATAGAGTATTTCAAAGTGTTTCAGCATCAATGTGGAATTTTTTTTGATTTATATGTTGGGTGTGTTGGAACTGGGGGTTATATGACACTTGGTGATCATTCGATAACTTGAATCGATGGTAAATTAGTTATACCTACCGTCTAATTTCACTTCCACCCATGGTAGGTTTCTTATTCCCAAGTTAAGGATTTATTGACCAAATACATACCATTTGATTGAATGGGAGGATGTTGATCTTCAGTCTGATGCCACAATGGATGATATACGTGTTTAGATTATGGATTACTAATAGAAGACGATCTATCGTAAAATGGTTCAATTGTAATGTGTAGCATGGAATGATGGATTAGAAATCCATTACATTTGGGAGTGGTAATTGTTGATATGGAATTAGGGAAAATCAATTTTTGTGAGTCTATGTTCTTGCGGAATTTTGGGAAGCATAAATAATTTTTGATGTATATATTGTAACATGTCATTACCTTACATCAAAAATTATTTTCTTCTTTCTTGGTATCACATTTTTTAGTGAATTTTCAAGATTCAAGTGATATATATACTTTTATTGGAAAAATAATCTTATGTTAGAGGAGTGATGCTTTTTTTAAATAATGGGTTTTGGGTATAATTGAGTAAATGGAATTAAATAGTGATACTTTGGTTAAAAGAGCCAATAGAATTGGATCAATTATTTTATATAGGAATATGGAATACGTAATGCCTTATGGGTATATTCAAATCATGGATTAGTTACATGACATGAATCTGTTGTAGGGAAGATGACAAGAACCTTGTATAGAGAATAAAAACTTATATGTCGTGAAATAATTTCATTTCATTGAATGATCAAGAATAATTATTTATATACTAAGATGTTTCCACTTTCAGAATACTTGATATTTCTAGAATTCACATCATGAAATTGCTTCATGGATTGAATCACTTGGTTTTAGCTTCTTAAACCACACTGCACATATAACCCTTTTCGTAATCTTGGGAGAACACCACCTACTTAATATTTATGGATATTTTGGGTGATTTCTCTCCTTCTGGGAGAATCTATTAGTCATTTGACTACTATGGTGGTTGTGTCACATATTTCATGTATGGTATCTTTCAGAATCATCATTATCATTGGTCATGGAATCAGTTCCTATTTGGTTTGTGATTTATATTGTGATCATGTAGTGTTTTCTATCAATCATTGGAATTACTTTATTTTCTTCGATTTTAAATTTTAATATTGTATTTTACAATATTATTTATTGATGTTATTTTGGTTTACATCATTCATGAGATTGGTTTGACTATAAATTTTTTCTAATTATTGATCTGATATATGTTATTCTTAATTCCCTTAGGTTATAGAATCAAAATATATGTTCAAATTTTAATGACATTTTTGGAAAGTATTCCCATTTTTAAATGGATATGGAAATAAAAATTGATTTTTCATTGATAGTAAATGATTTTATTAAACGTGGGCATAGTTTTTGTAATGTCTTTGAAAAACATAACACATTAGGAACCTTAGTTGTGTATGTGAATAGACAAGTCACTCATGTGTGTTTCTAAATCCACTAGAGGTTTTGTTATTTTGAAAAATAATTGATGGAATCGATATTGATTAGAATGAATATATAAATTTTTTATGATACTTTTATTTACAACCTATGGGAATATGTACTAGTGACTTTAAATTTAAATTATGAATCACAATGTAACAATTAATTCTCAATCCATTGTAATTTCTAAGAATATTTACAATTTCACTATAAGATTTTAATGAATACTTGCAATGATTGTAAGGAAAATTATCGAAGTGACATTAAATTTTATGGTGTGATAATACCCAAGATGTAATTTATAACGATATAAAAAATTAAAAAAGGGTTAAAAAACAAAAGACTGCGTAATAAAATGAAATGGTTATTCCAAAAAATTTCAAAAAAAAAATTATATCATATATATATATATATATTGGGGTAACTAAAAAATATATTATCATGATTCCTATCCTAGGGAAATTTTCAGAAATTTTTTTTATTTTAGATGAAAATTCATATCACAATCTGTTGAGGTTATAACCCAACACCTATAATAACCTAAAATTCTGGGTGGAATCCTTGTATTTGAATTAACACACAAATTAATCATTCCATTAAATTTAAAAATATTAAGCCATATAATCCCTATATAAATTACAAAAAATTAAATAGATTAGAAATTTGACTTTTAGAAATGAACTAAAACACTATCAAATTAAGGGAATATTAAAAAATCAACATTATAAAAATACTTTGGAAGAATGTCATAATTAATAAAATAATAATTTTTTTTCTTCCCTAATGTTCTATTAATTTATTTCCAACATTCACCGAAATTATAGGGACTCTTTTCAATCATGGTTTATCAATGTGGGGATGTTTTATATAATTTTTGGAGAGGGAATTTTTGACCCACCGAATTTTTCCCCTTGTAGATCTGGGATACAAATTTTTTTTAAGAGATATATTTTATGTTAATGGAATATTTTAATTATTAATGAATGAAAATAATGAAGAAATAGATGTAAATTATTGAATGTTGAATGTTAATTGAACATTTCAGATCCTTTTGTAAGATTAATTAGTATAATTCCATTTCATAATTTAAATTATAGAATATTTTTATTACATAAATAGATTATTTTTATTTTTAATTCTCTAAAATTATTTCCCAATATTTACATCACATTCAAAAGAGGTATTATAAAACCATGTATATTTTTAAAAGAGTAACCATTTCATGAGAGATTAGTGATTTATACATCACTTCTATAAGGTTATTTTTTAATATTTTACTTCAAATGTGGTTTCTAACTACATTAAAATAAATAAAAATATATTTTGTTACTTTTAATCCTTATAACATTAGATATAACATATGTTTTAAATTAATGAATATCCTTTTTAAACTATTGTTATCTTAACAAGATATAAAAATTATAATAGTTTAGTCATTTATACTTTAATATTATTATTCTTTCACGGATATAATAAATTATGTTTTAGAAAGATCAAACTTCCAAAAAATTATTGGTCTAAAATAATTACAAGCAGTAAATTAAAAGAATTATCATCAGTAATGGAAAAATAGATTTTATAACTAAATTACAATATAATTTTATGAATACACTATTAATAACAAGTAAAATAGAGAATTATAATGAGAAGATATAAAATATTTTATTGATTTCCCTATTTTACTTATTTATAAATAGCTTGAAAATGTGGTGGAAGAGAATCTGATATGGAAAATTTCATTTGAAAAAAAATCAATGATTGTGTTATTTTAGTAAAATTTTATTATATATCATACATAGAGCTTAAAAGAAATATTCAGTTTTCCTACAAGTTTATGATTATAATGGATATACTTGAGTCTTTTCATAACTCCAATTAGTTTTTTTAGAGTGTTAAAATAATTTATTTTTTGATAATTTATATCCCAAATGTATAAAATACTTATAAAAGACTTAATTATTTTTTTTAAAAATGAGAATAATTTTGAATTATAGTAATTTGGGTGTATCATTTGAGTACCCTTGACAGGACTAGTTTTTCACTTTTGAATTTTCTAATTATAAATTTCATATTTGTGAGTATATTAGTGGGAAATTTTAGTTACTAAATTACATTGTTTTTTAATTTGATATCAATTTTTTTATAAACCATTAAACTTTATTGTGTGGGGGTATTTGATAACATAAAATATTCATATTTTGGGAATTTTATTTTAAAATTTGATTTGGAATTTCTTAACTATTCATATTTTTTATGATTTTTAATAAAAAAGATATTGTGGAAGAAATTATAAGTTCTTATAATATTATGAAGCTAATAAGAAAAAAATATAGTGTAATCCATTAAATTAAGTCACGATATTTGAAAATATTTTAATCATGAAATGAACATAAAATCATTGCACAACAGATTTCATCATGTGATAGTGTTCATGTATGATTAATTTGTTTATTTCTTATGTAGGACACATTAAACCACGAATCACCATCATTATGAAATTTTATTGGCATGTTATTAAAAGTGAACCTTTTGGTAATGTTTTATTCAAATATTTTATAAAAATAATACTCCACAATGTGATGGGTAGAAGGGACCGAGGGAACCCATGTTTGTTGCGTCGTAATGTTAAAAGTGTTATATTGTAACCATTATATACAGTATATATGAAAATAAAAAAATGAACAAAATAAAAAGTGTATTACATTGTGAATTAAGGATATTTTATAAGGAATCAATATAGAAATGTAGACTATAACATATTATTTACCATTGCATCATGAAATTTGACGACACGGACATTGAATAAAGATAAAAATGAAGACATTTTAAGATATATATTAGAAACTTAAATAAATCAGGAATCATGTTATATTTAATAATTTTATATTATAATTTCAAAAAAAATATGAATTTCTAGTATTTTCAAATTAGGGAATGATTTGAGACACTTTTTATATTAAATAGATAACTTTAAAAGGGGGAAGTGTTCAATATAAGACTAAAATAAAGGTTTTTATATAACTGAATTTCATAGATTACCTTGTATAGATTCATCCATAATTTATTATACTATCATGTTTTATAAATACATTGCGATATATTAACAAATTTTAATAATTTTTATAACAATCAAGAGTGAGTATTTATTCAAGAGATGGGGAACAAAGAATATAATGATGGATATTTATTCTTAATGATTGAAATGCTCTTGTTAATTAAATATTTTAATCATGTATTATATTCTTGTTAATATCTATCTCACTATTTACGTATTATATGATAAAAATAATTCATATGGAAGGAACCCAACACTATTTTTGATTCATGTGATATGGAAATTCTTGGTAAAATGTGTATTAATGTGTTTTTAACAAACTAAATAGATATATTGAAATAAAAAACAAAGATTAATATTGATCTTGTTTTTTAAAAGATTATAAAAAATACACATAATGGCATTAAAAATCACCCTGAATACATGCTGAGATTGTTGTAGTTTATGCATATCAATTTAGAAATTATAAAAATTGATAAAGGGATATGTAAGGTATAAATGATATAGAATTTGAAACAATATGGAGGTATCACTATGATATATAGAATCAATTTTTTAATAATTTTTTTTGATAAGTAATAATTAAGGTTTCTAAAATCAAATAAAACATCTCACCATGAGGAATTAGAGTAGTCTTGAGGTCTCACTATGAAACATAACATCAATCCGATGATATATAACATATCTATAATGATATGTATGACATTTAAGTTATTCAAGGTGATAAATAAGATATTATTTTATATGTGTAAGATATTATGATTATTCAAGGATATACACAATATATTAAGTTTCATAGTATTATATTCATTTGGTTTGAGGTGATTTATAAGATTTAGTATTTCTTTTATTAGATGAAAATATATAAAAATGTACAATTTTATGGGCTTAGAATCAATTGAACAATGTGTTGTACTAGAAAATATGAATCATTATTATCCCAGGAATTTATTACTATAATTTTATTGAAGCATTATTATTAGTGGAAAATATTGAAATGAATTGATCTCAAATTTAAAAATGTAAATGTGTAGATTTTTTACTAGTGTTAAGTTTAGAAATTTATATTAAATTATTCAATTTATTAACTCCATAGATTATCAAAAAAATGTCATGAAAATGTAATGCAGATATTATTTTACTATATGATAATAATTAAAACTAAATAAAGGATCGTATAAATATGAAGTAGTAGTGGTGTCAGTTTGTAAACAGCCCAGTATGAATTCCATATTTTGGTATACTTATAGAAATGTTGAAGAAGGATATCTAAGAATCTATCACTTTAGATGTTAAAGAATTCATTTAATGACGATGAAAATGGATATGGATAGTAAAATCTAACTTGTTTAATTTTTTCTTAGTTTTTTTAAGGAATAGAAAATTTATTATAGGATCATTGAATTCGTCCTTTAAGGGAGATTAGTTAGTTATCAATTTTTTTTTAATTTTTCAATCCTATAGGGTATTTATGTAATCACTAATTAAAAAAATAGTTCACATAATAATTTTTTAGTTATCACATTATAAATGTAAACTAACTATGTTATCCTAGTGCAGGAGATCCAATTGAAAACATGTGTGTCCCTCTTTATTACATTATAAATTAAATATTATATTGATTAAGAGAAGTGAGTCCATACATGTATTGGATCATGATTATTGAAAATGGTCTATTAAAAATAGAAATACCATAATACATCCCCCATTATCTCCCATGGTATCATCCTTGTTTGGGCCTTACATAGTTCACATGATATTTGATCGAAATTGTAAATATAATTATAGAATTGAATTATAAAATAACACCATGTTATCAATAATTACATAAGGAGATTTTATTTTACATGCATAAAAAAATAAATATGAGTATATTATGGAGTAATGTTTATAATTAACTAGTTTTAATCATAACATAAATATCACTAAGTGTTACTTAATTCATACAAGGAAGGAGAGAAATTTATTTTTACTGTTTAGTAATTGTATTATAAACTAAATTTATAGAAATAAACACCTATGAACTATACTCTATACACATGTTTCAACACATACGGTCATCAATATTTTAAATAGAATGATCCTTACCATGTCGAACACACAAAATTTTTCTTTCTTTTAGTAAATGTCTAAGTGGAAACAAAAACTTATGATAAATATTCTATAGTAACATGTAGTGGATAATATTGAAAATAATAAATCAGTACTTGTGGTATTTTATACATTCAAATCCAGACCCATCATTAAACCACAGGTGATCAAATAGATCTATACATAAATGAAAAATCTCAAAACAACACATTTTTATGGGTTGAACCAAAAATCAACTTAAAATTTCCATTTATTTCTGTGTTTTATTTATCCTTATATTCATAATCATCTTTTGATACTTTTATGTGAATTTTTGAAGTAGTAAAATGCCACACATTCTCCCAAAAATATAAAACTATCTAGCACTAAAATAAATCTTCTAGGTGTACATTTTTATTTATTTTCAATAGTTGAATATTTTTTTATTGATTTGTATAATAACATCCTGTTGTAAGAATCCATGAACTAAAATAATAACTCAATATGTCAATGTAAATTGTTATCCAACGATAAAATTATTGATAAT
Source organism: Viscum album (assembly GCA_963277665.1). Taxonomy (NCBI): domain Eukaryota; kingdom Viridiplantae; phylum Streptophyta; class Magnoliopsida; order Santalales; family Viscaceae; genus Viscum; species Viscum album. The sequence goes on along the minus strand of OY728152.1, from coordinate 2,128,719,567 downwards.
ATATATTACTATTTTATATCATATTAAATATATAATTTTTTAATCATTCCTATTTATAAGTATATTATGTATTCAAATGTGAAATTATTTTAAATTTTCATTTGATGTTACCTCCTGTCATTGAAATAATGTGTCATTATATATTTTCATTCTAATTATTTGTACTTTTAAATTCTTTATTTATGTTTTAATCTTTAGTTCTAGAGAATAAATGATGGTCACTGCCTCATTAATTAACTAAGGATATAGTAAGAAATAATATTCAACCAAGAATACATTATTAATATGAATATAAATTTTCAATTTCCCTTGTAGGAAATTTCTAGTATAGATTCCATTATCTTTTGGAAAACTAACAATTTTCATAAAATCCTAGTGAAAATATTTCGTACCCAATATATTTCTAATACTTTTAATTGAATATTATAATTTATCCATTATTGAGGGATATTATTTAATACATGTTTATTATAAAATTATTTTATTCTATTTCAAAGCATATAGAGAAAAGTCAGAATCAATATCAAAATGTTTGAGAAATTTTTGATGGAATACAATATCATAAAATCTATTATGTAGGTCCTGACCAAATTTATTAAAATAATTTAATCCCCTAAGAAGATACAGATATACATATAAGTTATTATTATGTATTTTTAAACCCATATTCACACTAAACATTAGAATTATTTTGTGATTTTAATGGATAATTAGTGTGAGGGGAAATAATATTTCATGTGTTTTATAGTTGAAAAAATTGTGCATGAAAATCATATAAATGAGGTATTTTTTTTATAATACTAAAACATTATAGATGTTTTGACAAGATAAATTCATTATTTTCCTTTATACTGCCATTTGTTATATTTTAATTCACCATATATCATTTAAATATTAAACTAATTAGAGTTCATGAAATGACTTTATAATAAGCCATGAAATAAAATAAAATATCATCCCACTTTTTACTGATTAAAATAAAATGTATATTGTGATATCCTAATTGGGGGGGAAACACATTATGTGGTTTTTTTAGAATTTATAGATTCCTTAGTAGATTGATTTTTTCATTCTTTATTGGGTAGTGTTGTCCAAAATACCAATTAAAATGATGGGTCCATCAATAAAAAAAACCATAATAAATTTTTTAAAATTCATGAAAATTATCAAAATGTGAGAATTTCTTGTGACGTTCATTATTTTACAATTATAATATTATTATATTGTAATTGTGTATTACATGTTGTGATAAGTACTAATATTTATGTGTTGTTTGAGGAGGTTAATTTCACTATCCTTAATATAAATACATTTTCATTATACTCAGTAGATCAAGCCCCATATTTTATGTATTTTGTAAAAATAAATCTAAAATACCACAAATGAAGATCATAAATCAAATTCCTTTTAATTAGTACCTTCTTATTTTAGTTAAAATTGAGTACCTACAAGAATCGAAAATTTGAGTCTTTCCCTTATGTTTATGTATGGGAAATTTTATCCATGTAACATTCATGTGTTTCCTTTAAAAAATATAAGACACATATGAAAATTAAATGTAAATGGAAAAAGAGGAAGAATCACATATTTCATTCATCCTTTTTTGATCGCATATGACAAAACAAGAAGTCTGACGATGGAAAATCATTTTAGCTGAATTTTGATCAATAATTTATGATCCACACATGTAATAATTAATTGGAAATTATGATATTATTTTTATATTCATTTTCGTATTTTTGGATTTAAAACCCTAAATAATTCACTTATTTAATTTAATTGATATTTTGAAGATAACACTAAAATCATTTCTATGGTTTTATTAATTTATTTATTTGACATAATTAAGTGAATGTGATTATGATGATTATTCCAAGAGAGTAAATTGTTTGTATAGAGGGTCAAAATGCTGGGAATGATTTTTTTTGTAATGGAGATCTATATATTTAATATTCAGGTATGTTTCTCATTGTTGTGAAACAATGAAATTAGAGGGTAAACAAAATTAAATAATTCATCATGTTGGTAACTATAATCGATCAAGGTAGGGTTCTTTGTTCAATTTATATATTTATAGTATGTGGTTGGTTTACTACTCAATTTCCATGAAGATTGAAGTCCAATAATGGTTTTCTGGTCATACTGAACCTCTACCACTAATGGTTAATGCGAAAGGAGACACCCGATTTAATAGGCCATCAGGGGGTTCACAGGTAAGAATTTTATATTATGTTTGGATTGATCATTTTTATTGCATCAAAACTGCAATTTACATGAGGATGAATGTTATTGGATTATAATAACAATTTGGGAAATGAGTGTGGTGGATGGTTAAATTCTCCTTTAAATATTTTTTATATTTTCAAAAACTATATAATATTTGTTTAGTAGAGTTATTTTTAGAAATATTATTTTGAAAGTCGGGAGGATTGAGTCCTCTTTAATAGAATTAATTTTATCATTATTCCAAATTATATTAGAAAATGTGAATAATAATATGGATTATGTTTCACCACATCATCCACTTTTGTGCGATGGATCAGTCGGTTGTACAATTTCAAGACCATGCATTAATGGCTACGTCAGGTGGATCAACCTAGTTCACTAAACGGGTATTATTTAGACTATCAATTACATCAGGTTTAATCTACTATGAATAATTATTTTCTAGTAATTTTAATCCATCAAACTTGTTTGGTCATGTTTGACTTATCATTATTGATTAAATATATGAAAAAAATTCAATTCCACAACATCATGAATTTCCAGAAAAGGATTCCTAGCAATTCTGATCGGAATAATGACTAATATGAATTTGTTCTTGATTCCTATAAATTAGTGTCTCCAATGGATGAAAAAATATATTTGAGGTAATGTATTTCATCAATAAAATTCCATTGAACTTTAAGATTCTAACCAGTTTCTTTTATAATAATAAAAAATTAATTTGAGTGTGAAACTAAAAAATCAATTTCAAACCGTTATTTATTCCAAATATCCCTCAGTTTATAATCTCTACTATACACTTCTATTGAATATCAATGAAATGTTTTCATCCAAAAAAGATATTCAACAAAAACCTATAGTTCAACTCATTTGGTTGTTGTGAGTCTACTCTTAATGATATTTACAACATAAAATTACATGACAAGATATATTAGCACTATAAAAAAATATCTATCATCAATAAATATCCCCAAAAATATTAAGATTTTTTTTATTTAAAATATGGATATTAATTGGACAAAAAAATAAATGAAGATGGGGAAATATTTTGAAATCAATTTCAAGAGGATAGAAAATAGAATACATCTTTATTTTTCAAAACTCGATGTGATTTGTGTTCCTAGAACTATATATAACACCATGTAACTTAAAAACCACTAATTACATGATTTATTACAATGGTATTACATTATATAATTTCCAAGATAATTTCATATTATATTTTTATTGAATTTTTAATAAAACATCCATATCAACCATTTACAATAGAATATGGAAACTTACACTTAAAATCCATTTTCAACACAATAATTGGGAACTTATGTTTAAATTCATATTTTCATTAAAAACATGATCACTCCATTTAATTTAAATCCCCATAGAGGAATAATATTCGAAGTTACACTTAAAACTCATCCTTAATTTCTTTTAAAAACATTTAAAAAACTGGATTAAAACAAAAAGATCATAATGAGGTACAACATGAAAGAAAAATATTAGTCAATTTTGAAAATTATATAACCCCATCAAGTGATTTTCATTTCTTATGTAAAAAAGTTTATGATCAAGTACTCATTTTTTACACATAAAATAATATTCAATTCCCATATATTTTCAAAAAATATCACATAATTGAGAAATAAAAAACATAATGGTTTTTTGTAAAACATTGGAACTCATGAAAATATTTTCTTGAAAAAACATTTTGTTTCACCCTTAAAAGGAATATTAACATTCTTGTAAACATAAAATCATAATATTTTATGCAGAACTCAAAATAAAACCATTAAAAAAAATTTAAACATTGAAATATCATGTTGGAACCTTTGGAAATAATCTTCATATCACTCTTATAATCACTCTTACATGAAATATTATAAAGGGAATAATATACTATAATAATTGTATCATAATTCATCAAAGAAAATAATCATTATCCAATCCATTAAATAGTTATATTAAACTCACCCAAAAGCATGAACAATGTTCAAGAAAGATAATATAAAATAAAAATTATTATTTAATTTCCAAAATAAAAACTAACAATATATTTTAATTCATGAATATGGAAAAAAGTTATATTTAAATAGAAAAAAGGATAAAAATCATCTTTCACTTAATATTATTTAATAAAAAATACAATAAAAATGGAAAATTTAAAGATTTTTGAAATACCAAGAATCATATAAAATGAATCTTCATGATTAATTATGGTAATTTTGAAATGATATTCCACTCATTTCAGTTACATAAAAAATTATTCTTCTTGATCATTTTGGAAAATGTCAAAAAACCAAATTTATAAATTTTTAGAAAGAATAAATTCAAAAAAAAAGGAAAATACTAAAAAAATAATCAAGATAACTTTTAAAATAAATTTATATAAAATAATATCATTTGTGAAACATTTTAATGAATATTTATTTAATGTAAAATTGAATAAAAGCATTAAATTTTATAAAAAATAATTTATAAAAAAATATCATACCTCGAGTATGACTGTGCACAAATGTACATTACAACATATATAATAAAATTATATTAATTTTATATATTTATGATGATATTTCAGCTGTATGTCCTTACTAATATTCAATTTATTATTTATATTACCTTGAATTATATAGTTATTAAATAAGTTAAATTCATATTGGAGGGTTTGAAGACATCAAGTTCATAATTCCAAAACTTCATTGGTAGCATGACCATGTAATAAGGGATCACTATTCCATAATATCTATAATTTTAATCATTAAATAAATATCTTATTTTTAAATTAAATAACAATTTATAACCACTCAAAAACTCATACCTATAGATAATTCACACCACTTTATGGAGGTGATAATCCACAGATACACATGCAAGTCATTACCATTTTCTAAACAGACTGATAAGTAAGAAAAAATATAAAATATTGAAAAAAAATTAATATTATTTATAATATATATATATATATATTAATTATATCATTATAAATATCCATTATCATTCATTACTGAATAATGAAACTTGTTGCTTCACAGAGGTGGTAGTGCACACATATGCAAAAATGATGTTTGTTCCACTACGATTGAAAATAATATGAATAAATTTTATATAAATAATATATTAAAATAATGTATAGTGATGATAACTATATTATTTCATCATCATTATATAAGAATATTTGAAGAAGTTATATGAATAAATAAAAACAACCTCCTCGATTAATATTTATATTATTTTATTAAAAATACAGCATTATCTTACACCTTACGCCTTATATGTACAATTCCTGTAAGGATAAATCCTCTCGGTTGGGGGTAAGATGTTTTGGAAGGAATTTGAGAATGTATTGGTTAATATAACCGAAAAAATATGTGTGATGTAGATATCAAATGTGAACCCCTCTATTAATCAAGGTAGTGGATCTCTTGTAATTATTCAATATGTTTAATTAATAAAATGTCTATACATCATACAATGGAAATAATAAACACTATAAAATATTGTATATAGTATAAATAATCTCAATCAATCACATTTAGACATATTTTGGAGTTTTATTAATTCTTATCTCCTTTTTAATCACACTTTATACCAATTATACCTTAACCTAGAAAATTTAACTTCTTACCATGAAATTGTAATTTCATGAAAAAATAAAACAAAAATTCTATAAAATTTTACATGAATGTTTAGAATTAGGAATCTTATTTTCCACATTATAAATATATATATTTCATAAATTATATTTCCTATCTCTATGAAAAATACATGAAAAGTATTTTTTAGGAAAATTATCAATCTAGAAGTAGAAATAATTTCTCCTTGAATTCATGTATAAAGCCTATTTTTATATTTATTATAGTTAAATAATATATATTAAAAGGATTAAACCTGTTTTATAAATACGAAATGGAATTTCACCTTTTAACCATACCATTAAACGTAAATTCCAAAAAAAATTATTTTGTATTTTAATAAAATAAATGTTATGTTTAAAAAATAAATGTTTCAATATACAAAATAATATCAAACTATAGTATAGGAAAAATTAACATTTTAAGAAGAAAATATCAGATATTTAGTAATATGATGATTATAGAAAAACCTTTTTACCTCAACTCTTTAACTATGTGTTTTTATAAAATGTTCCTTCTCCATTTCTTATTATAATATCTAAATTTTACCTGAAAATTATTTATAAATCAAAAAATTATTATACTATAAATTAAAACAATTTGTTGAATCATCATGGAAAAAATGAATTATAGCTTCCACCACATCATTTCATGGTACTTTATCTTCTGAGGGAGCCTCAAATGACTTTTCGAAAACCATCTACTTAAGATTATTGTTATTTAAATACTTTAAGATATTCTTTAGAAATAAATCTATTTAATGGACCATCTCATTAAATTAAAATTATTTCACATTCAAAAAATCATAATTTTTCAATCCATTACACAAATGTTTTTCATTGTAATCATTAGCCAAATGTCTTTATATACCACCTTGATAAAAAATTCAATATTTCATGAAACACTTGCTAGAATTATTCTCACCACTAATACCATAAGATGGAACAGTATGCCTCTTACCATTGGAGTAGATTTATTGATAATTTACTACTAATTTACAATAGAACAATTTCTTGTAATTATTTTTATAAAACTAAAAAAACTTATCACAACCTACTTATCACTTCTTATAACATTATCACATCATTTAGAATTATGTGCGGCTACATTTAATTAAAATATTTAATTAAATAAATTTTAAAGTGTATAAATTTTTATATAATTGTGACAAGTATTTTTTCATATTTGGTTAATTATGTAAAATTAAATTTATAGTTGGAATGATATTCCTAGTCCTTTTTTCTGTTCTAAAAACTTCATTTCTATCCAATGTCAGAAAACCATAGGAATATACATATAATGTAAAATATCATTAAATACTATCCACACTATGGAATTAATTTTGTTACACAAATTGGAATTATTAATCAGATACCACCATTAATCGTCTTAACCAAAAAAATGTTAAATGTTATAATTAATATTTGATTCTCAATACAATCAAAAACCATGAATATCATTTCTATAGAGTTGATCCATTTGTTAGGTAAAAATATATTTTATGTTTCACTAAAATCATAAGGGTTTTTATTCATGAAATTATTCACTATACAAATATTCTTTTATAGGGTTTTCAATGTCAATCTTGTAGTAATACCAAAATTAGAAGAATTATTATACTGGTTAAACACATCTACAAATAGATTTGTTCAAACTCCAACAACTCAGTTTTGTAGTTTTATAATGATTTTATATTCCTGATCCCTTTACACATCATTCAACCTATATAATATACACCAACCCAATATGAAATAGACACAAATTAGGCGAATCATCATGGAAATCCTAAAACATTCCACATAATTATTAAATCCATATATTAATATCAAATAATTATTAATTATTTAAAAATCATAATAAGTTATTTTTTCTAAATCTATCCTTTGTAACCAAATATAACACCCATGAGGTGAAAAAATAATTTAATTAATATATATTACATTAATTAAGATGAATATACAATACATCTCATAACAATAAATTCCCATGTATTGCAATGTTTTAGTGTTCTTGGAGGCTAGATACATAATAAATAAATTCCATGAATGACCTTAAACAAATCTTAGAATGATGAAAAAACATTGTATACTTATTAGACAAAACCTATATGAAACCATTCATCATAACCTGGGGATAGGAAACATAATTACTTGTGATCCTAGATTATCAATAAGTGTAGACAAAGGATATGTCAATCAATGATCATAATTCTAAATTATATAATTATAATTGTTTTAAAATATGGTCTAAAAATTAAAAATACATACCCAATCATTCAATGATCATAAATATGAAATCATGTAGTATGAATTTATCATAATGAATATTTATTCAAAAAAATTGTGATCATTGATAATAAATTGTGTGCCATGAGAAAATATCATAATCATGTGAGAAATGTTTTTTACATACACATATGGATTTAAAATCATTTATGTATCCAGGGATCACAAAAAATATTATCATAGTGCATTGTGTTTACTCCACATTACATCATTTCATTATTCAAGGTTCACTCTCGTGACTATTATTTTGTATAAAGTATAAATTGTGTTCACACCCAAATTTCTCTACAGATTAATTCATGATATATCAAACTTTTCCTAATGCATAGGTAGGAGATATAATTTCATTATAAAATTTTAGATAATAAAACCATATATATGTGTTCTATAATGACATTTAACATAAAAATTATTATAAATGTTTCATCATGATATAATTAAATCATGGGATTTATTTTTGATAATAAACCTCAAATCATGTTTATAATAATCTGTCATAATATATAAATTTTATGGTATCTTAAGAGAATTTCTTAGGTTAGTCATAATAATATTTAATTGATGTTTACATATATTATAAACCCATTTAAATAATATTCATACCTTTTTAAAAAAAACATGAGAAAAATATCAATTCCAATTGATATTATATTATCTGAAAATCTAAAAAAATATTAAAAAACTATTTATCACTAAAAATAACCATGGGATACAGTATACTAATCATTAATCAAAAAAGTGTTTTAATGATAGTAAATTCCATTTATTTTAAATAAATTAAAATATAAAATTCAACTCCCTCAATTAAAAAAACTAAAAAATTAATAGTAGAAAAATCCTTTCATTGAAATGATTATTTTTCACTATTGAAAATGAATTAAAAAAGAATTAAAATTAACCATATAATACATTTCATGTATAGGTAAAAACATATATAAAATAATTTTGAAGATAATTGACATGGAAGAAAAATTTTGATGACCAAGGAAGAAAGGAGGGTACCTTTTCATTAAAAGCATTTTCCCAATTATTTTAATTACAAAAGAAATGAAAATGGTAATAATACCTATCAAATTAAAGAATAACCAAATTAAATAAAATATATTGGAATTAATTAATATGATGAATATAATTTAACTCGTAGAAAATTTTGCATATACATTCCTAAAAAGAAATGAAATCACACCATAAACCCCCACCACATGTATTATATTCTTTTGTACATGTTAAAATATCATATATAGTAATTAATTATTAATTATATATGTTTATATATATATTCTAGAACCATATTTATAATAAATATTCAATGTAAATTTTTTTTTAAAATATCTAATTATCAATTTGTTGACAATTTCTCCATTAAAATGAACATTCATATAAAAATATGTATATATTTAAATCCCCTTTCGGTTGAACTATTTATATTATTACACATTGTACAAATTTTCATAATCTAAAATATATTAATTATGGGATAATAACCATCTATTTTAATAATATAAACTTTTGTAATGATTCATATTAATTAGTTGTGAAAAATTAATCGCATTGATGTGTAGTGGTGGTTGTCAACATGTAGACACGGCCGACATTATCATTTTACAAAGCATGGAAAGGTGAGAAGGTAGATAACATTTTATAATTAATTAATAATAATTATTATATATTTATAATGTTTCTATATTAAATCCATTATAGTAACCAACCATGTTTTTTGGGGAAGGAAAAACAATAATATCCCTAAGTAGAAGGAGTTGTCCACATTGAGAAAGCTGTTTTGATTAGACCTTATTCCATGATATGATTTCATTATGATCCAATGAAGAATTTTATTAAATTATTAATGATGTTAAGAAATTATTTTGGTTGCTATTATTTAATATAAGAGGTTATTTATGTGTGAAAATGTGAGGATATGTGATGTCTTTTAATAAAGAGGGCATATGAAACACATTTAATTGTTAAAAATATTAAAATATATTATTGTTGTACTCTTTCTAAATAGATCCAAAAATACAAATCCAAATAAAATTATCCTATATATGGCACAAATATAACCATCAAATAAGATTTATACAATGTCTTAGGTCACATTTATCTTTAAGATTTTATTTTTTTTCATTTTAATAGGTTTTAACTCTAATAATTATAATAAACTTTTTTCCAATGTAACAATTTATATTATTCAATAATCATGTTTAAAATATATTATAATTATAAATATTATGATCAAAAATTATTCATTCTATAATATTAAAATTAAATAAGTTTGATAAATTAATTTAAAAAAAGTGAGTAAAACGTAGTAAAACCGTTTTTAGGGAAATACATTTTAAGCATAAAATTGAGTTTACATTCATCACATTCCTTGTAAAAAAATATTATTATAAAAAAATTATTTATTATAAAATATGAAAATTTATTTAAGATACATTCTCGATAGAGAATAAATATATTTTGTCAAAATAAAAAAATGTTTCTCATATAAAAACAACTTTTTATTAAAGTATCTCCATTAAATTTTAAATAGAATATTTTTAATTTCTAAAAAATTAATAAACAAGAAATTGAATTTATAGATACATATATTTTTTTGCTAATTTATATTTCAATATTCATATACACCAACAAAACATCTAGGAAAAAAATAACATATTAAAAATTTGTATAATACATTATGGTTTGTTTTCATGTAAACAAATCTATATAAGAAATAAAATTTATTTACAGATAAATGAATCACAATATCATAAGGTGTTTCACACAATAAAATATTAAACAAATAATTATGATTTTCATAAAATGGATTTTATTTTATTACATTCCCTTAATATTTTAGATTTATTATTTTTATCAGTTATGCAAAACACTTATATATTATACCCTTGAAATATAAGGAATAATATTCCACAAAAAATTAAATATTTTCACAAATTAATACATACATTCTAACCTCTATTTCACTAAAGACATCGTTACATGATTAAAATTTAATCTCTTGAGTAGAATTTTCGACCTTACTATAATTTTAAATCATCTTTAGCTCCTTTAAAAAACATTGAGAATGTGGAATAATTAAAAAACACATTAAGGTTTCTAAAACAGTTAACCCCGTAGTTGATCTGAATGTCATGTAATCATTGAGGCAAATTTTTAGTTTTTTTTACTTTGAAAAAATATCATTTTTTACATTATTTAAACATGTTTCGACCCACAAATATTTTAAATATATCAAATGATTTATGAAAGGAAAAAACAACATCATGATAATTTCATGTAAAATATGTGTACTTATGAAATAAAGTTCTCGAAAAATACTCTTCACCCTCAAAATGTTAACTTATTATAATATAAACATAATATCCTTAACATACATTGTGAAATTAATTGACATCAATGAAAACTCATTTTTTATGAAAATAAACGTCATCCAGTTTACATAGGACTTAATATTAACCTCACTTTAACAATAAAACATACAAGTAATCTTAAAAATGAAATTACATACTTAGTTAATTCCTTTATAATACCCCAGAGAACATATTCATTACCAAATGCATTTGAGATCTATATCGTGCTCACCCAACAAAAGAACAACTTATACAGAAAATAAGATAAAAAATACACCTAGAATCATTCATTTATGTAATAAGGTGTCATAAAAACTTATTATTAATATTTATGATGAAACACCTTTGGGATTAATGTATAAAAATATAATAATCATTTCACAATGAAAACTCTTTAAAAAATTCCTAGAAAAAATGGAAATAAAATAACTGATTGAAAAATGAAGAAACAAATAATAGGAATATTCTATGAGAATAATTTTCTCGATGTTTGAATTTTATATAAATTTAACATGTTATTTAAAATATTCATTTCACACTTTTTCAATAATGAAAAAAAACTACAAATTTATACAATGTTTAAAATCCACATTTCAAATCAGTTTAAAAAATAAAAACATAGTTTCAAATGACATAATATATAAATTTATTTATATTAATTATTTATCTAAAAATTTTTAAGGAATTCGATTATGGATGACAAATAGTAGAAAAATTGTAAGTGTTTTATAATAATGATTTAATGAAAAATCACTTACCAGATATCTAAAACTCTATATGTATACATTAACTTACGAATAATACAAATTTATTAATTTTATACCTTTTTGGATAACATTTTTATGTGCAATACATTATTGTTATCCGTTTTCATTCATTTATTTCCTTGACTTATATAGCTATGAAATACTTTATGTTGTATTATTATATTTTGAGGACCTTTTTTTATTATCCCAATAAAAATTTTGTAGGTTTATAATAATTAAAATTGGTATAGTTTCAATAAAACACACAATAATTTTTATGAAATATTTTTCATCCATGGTAGCTTCTATTGCATACAAAATCGAATCCCAAAAAACCATTATATATTATAGAAATATTATTATTATAACATAATGTTTATAACATAGACATCGTATTGGTGGTTACGAATCAGAATAAAAATTCAATAAAATAAATTTATTTTTAAAAATAATATCTAATTTCTTAGTAAATATTGTAAATTCTTCCAAAATATTTTTTCTTCAAAAAATAATTATTTTATTACATTTTTAAAGAAAATTAATATAATAAAATTTTTATGGTTTTATTAAATTCATTTTACAAAATATAATTTCTTCAATTCGTCATGTGAATACTATATTAGGTTGATGTTATTAAAAATTTCTTAAAAATATTGAATTTTTAATGAATAATTAAAAATAATGATTTATATTGAAAAAATAATTTTCATTTAATGATTTTTTAAAGTTAATTTATATTTTTGGCTAGTTATATAATTTTAATTAGTACCTTTTTATTATAAATAATTTAATTTTCATATTATAAATAATTTTACTATTGAACCAATTTATATTAAAATGAAAATTTTTTGATTTTTTTTCATTATGTTTTTTCAATTTAGTATTAAATTAAATTCTACCCATATAATATTTTGAATTTTTTAAAAATTCATTTCACATATTTAATAAGACGATCAAAATTTAGTAAATAAAAAAAATTTATTTTGTTCAATATTAATAGTAACATTAGATGGTTTTGGTTATCACTTTAAAGGTTATATCGGGTAATTATGAGTAAAAATAATATCATAAGAACTACAGAATCACTCTGATTAAAAATCTAGTTCTATTGATAGATCAATAATCGACCATTATCATTCAAGGTTCTATTTTATGACTACTGGGGGCCACATGTATCAGATTAGGACCTTTATAGTATTTTTTTAAGAATAGTCTATGATTCCCCACTTTCATTTTTAATAAGTGTAATATTTTTAATATGGTCTTATACATAAGAAATGTTCATCAAAAAATTGTATTTCGGATTATAATATACATTTACTAATAAAGTTAATTTATTTTTAATTTTTACTAAATAACTAATAAACGTAAACGTTTACACAACGATGATGCAGTAATTAATAAATTAATTGAAAAATCAAATAAATGATATCAAAAATATAGAAATAAATGTAATTTGTGATATTTATGGTGATATAATAATTCTAAATATTATATTGACAATTTAGGATATAATAAAATAGATATTTATAATATAAGAAGTTGTCGTGATGGTTTTAAGGTCAATGTAATGAATAATATCAAATATAACAATATTGATATTTTATGGGATTAATATTTTAAATTTTTTTAAAAATCATCAGAGTATTGAATAATCCATAACGGGATATAATAAGTTTGATAATTTTATATCATATTATTTTATAGGGAATTTTTAAAAATGAATCTCAGAAAATAGTCTTATTATATTTTAATATTTTGATAAATTTCAAATACACCCTCTCCACCCCTTAAAAATACCACCCTCACCACTCCTCCCCACTGCATAAAAGCCTTGAATATTTTCAAATATCTACTATAAAATATCCATCCCACAATCCCCATGTCATAGTTCTTTCAGTCACACCTAAATTCCAATTTCAAGTTCCTCAAGGGGTCCTTCTAGGAGGTGATATTCAAGAGTAAACATTATCAATCTACATCTTTTAATTTGTTTTATTCTTATACCATATCTCCACCTATTTCATTAATCAAATAATAATGAATCTAGACTCATTTATATACTATAATTTTATATTTATTATGTAATATCATCTCAATTAACCATTTTGTAATTTCAACTTATTAATATAATGGAATCCGTTGTCCAAATTATGGTGGTAAAACATCTCTATGGATAATGAGTATTCGTTTTTGATTTCCACCATTAGGGATGAACATAATAATTATATTACAGTTAAATAATATTACAATTAGTATATAATAACACATTTAATTTTTTATAACTCAAATATAGATATAATATTAAATAAAATGAAACTACTTCATGATAATAGGGAAATATTCCAATATAAACAAAACCTTTATTGTTAATATTTTATCAAATGAATCATCCCAATATAATGAACATAAATAATATATGAGACCATTTAATTTTTTTTTTAGATGAATACCAATTCATTTCATATCCTGATCAGTATTCCCATTCGTCAATAACATCTATTTCTACACATAAGCGATCTAACGATGATACCATTAAATAGACACATTTGAAATGACAAAATTGAACCTCATAACTCATTGAAATGGTCGTAATTTAAACTAATAAGATTATGATAAATAAATTTTTTTGTGTAATAAGTTGTTAATTAATTAAATAAAGAAAATAATATAATTATCTATGATAATAAGTGAAAGTGCAGAATGTATTCATACATAATGTCACAGATCTCGTCGAACCTCCACATTTCCATTATGTTACAATTTCTATCTCTTTTCCTGAATTTATCTCTTAACTAATATTATATTATTCACCTATATTATATATATATATATATCAAACATATTTTTGAATGCCATTTCACTATTCTTTTATGTACAATTATATGTTTTAAAAGGATCCCTTCGGAATTAATCTTGATAAGAAAACCTTATTGAAGGGGATATATCCATTTCTTACACATATTCAAGTTCACTAAATAAAACAAATATTGACGTGGATATTTTTTAAAATTAAATAAATTTATCATGAGAATATATTTTAGTTCATTTATAATTTTTTGAAAATAGTAATTCCTTTTTCTTCTTTAAATATTCATTAATCTTTTCATTAAAACTGCACATAATTGGAACATTTATAATTTTACATAACCACAAATTTTCATGTTTTCAGTTAAGTTGTGACCCATTATTATTTATATATAATTATTATAAATTTATGAAATTCCATGAATGATTTAAATCCCTTATTTTATGGATACCAATATCATAGGATCATGGTTTATTCTTTATGACCTGATTACGAATTCCATTTCATTACATGGGTAACACTTATGTGTATTCCTGAAGTTTGATTCTTTATTTGAAAAACATATGCATGAACATGTTGTGAGGGTGTTCCCATATAGTGATTCTGTGTATTGGTTAATTTTTTAGTCTCATGGGTTTTTATTTATGGTATTAGAGAGTAAATGTAATAAATTTTGTGACTTTGTTCCCCATTTGATATATTAATGGGAATTAGCCTTGATTAATGTTTTTGTAATGCTATATTTTGTAGCTAATTTCATATGATTTCATGATCATATGATTCCATGGTATATATATAATGATTCGATATGTTTACACATGATACATTCCTTTTGTTTTATTATTTTTTTCCTTTTAAATTATGTGAAATGGGTCATTCACATGTTTATTCCCTTAGAAAGAATTTTAACACGTACAATATATCTATGTATTCCACAGGTTATCCCATCTGATTGTAAGATCTCAAAGGTATCTTGCAGATAATTATTTATATTAACAAAAATAGTTTTTATTGTTTTTTAATGTATTCTAGTTACATAAATATTCTTCCATGCACAGTAGAATTTTCTATCCACTATTTTTTATTTAATGGATACATTTCTGTAAAATCACATAATAATATGTTTAAAATGCATGGGTAATTATAGTTTGTATCAGAGTATGGTCTAGTTATTTTTTGGGACTAGGAATGGAAAACATTATTAGGAACACAATGATTAATTATTTCACCATTGATAATGTAGATTAAATCATATAGAATCAAAAGTTAATATATATGTATAATTTATAAGTCTATCCTATTATGTTCATATTTTACATTGTATATTCTCATTAGATATGAATTCAAGCCCCCTCATTTAATTTATCTTTTCAATTTAATGGGGAGAAATTTGGTAACATCTTCAAAAATCCAATGTGATATGAAATGTGAAGATCAGACTAATGTGATGCCAAACATGATTAGAATGGAGAAATTATCTTAATGGCAGTACTGGCTCAATAAGATCATGTTATGATTAATAACATAAATCTTGTATAACAATCATGTTCTCCTATGAAATAACATGTTGTGGTGGAATACATTATGTTAAGAACTCCTCCATCCTTTAGTGGATCTTCTCATCCTCTCATCATAGAACAATAGGTTAACTCTGTTGAGAATATAATCTTCATCATCGAAAGCTCCGAATAAGAAATTATAATGACGATGGTATATCATCTTGATATGGAATATGATGAATGGTGGATAATGATCACAACAACACCACCTAATAGAATATTTATTCCATGTAATGAGCGGTAGTCAAGGACTTTTTTAGTGCTTATTTCCATTATACTCTATATATTTTTAAGGAGAGGGATATCCTCTAAAAAAGAAAGATTATTTTTTCAAGGAAAATGAGGAAAACATTTTTTGGAATGAATGATACACATTCATCTTTATAATAAACACGGGAATAAATGTGGATCCCTTATTTAGTGGATTAAATACAGGTCTATGAGAATCCATTGAGTTTCTGGACATTGATATCTATTAGTGGAATGTTTATTTCACCAATATAGTTTAAATAGATTTTTAAGACTCACAATGTCCTCTTTTAATATCAAAGAATTAGAAAAAATGGAGTATAATATGGGAAGATAAATAGATAAATGCCATGTAAGAAATAAAACTCAACATCCCATGTGTTAAAATTACTGGAAGAGGTGTCCTAAGAACTATCTAAAGAAAACCTTGATATTATTCTTATGTGGAAAAGATTAAAATGAATGTTATAATTAATGAAGAGAAATAAATAATCACACAAATTTTGAGGTAGAAAAGAATGTTGATATCAACACTTGACCAGAAATATATTGTTTCAACTGTAATCAAAATTGTATTATAGGATCTAATTCCATAAAAAGAGGGTATTCATTGGTATTCAATTACAAAAACCTCCAAAGAAGAATGAAAAATCTATACTCTATGACAACTAATGAGGTGGATTCCAAAAATTATGTAGTGATAGATACACTAGATATTCATTCAAGAATAGAAAATTTACTGTATCAGTATATTTAAATCCATTCATTCATATATTTCATGTTTTCTAGAACAATTATAATACAACCTCAAAATATAGAAGTTTAGTAATCTATGAGAATATAAAATGGGGAGGAAAATTTCAAATGAAGTATATTACTCTTCCTCAGTCATTGTTTTTTGGTTGAACCTCCCATCATAAATCAGCTTAAATCAATTAGTGTATTTTTATACTATCCTGGTCATGTAATGGCTATAATTATATAAAATCATTCACAATTCATGGGAAAAGGGATTTGAATCTACACTTCTAGATACATCCTCCAGTTTTATACAAATTTGAGGAGGAGGATGGATATAATATGAAATATTCCAATCATGCATGGATATTATTGACTTATGAGAAACAGCGTCTAACTCAAATGATTGATAAAATGAAGAAGATCTTTCCTATTGACATACCCATAGTGAGGGACTACATTAATGTGTTCAATTTATAATTCTCCATTTATACTTCTAACTATGAGGTTGACATGTCAAGTGAACTCATACCTGGATGTCTATCAATATCAATTACACCTTACAAGATGACTATGATTTAATTCGATAAAAAAATATATAGTTACAAGAGAATATTAAAAATGGTTTTATAAACTGATTTCTTCACTGTGGGGTTCCATGTTCATCTTCATCAAGAATAATTATGGACATATGGACATGTATGTTGATTATATTTAGATTTAAAAAACCTCTATAATGAACATGTTTCCACTTTTATGGACTAATGACTTTTTTTATCAATTGTGTGTAGTTAGGTCTTTCTCTAATGTGGACCATTTTCCTGGATATAAAAAATATATGGTGAAGAAGGAATATATTCCCAATACATCCTTTTGAATGAGTTATGAAATGTATGATTTCATAGTTATACCCTTCGGTCTCACTAATTCTCTAGTAATTTTCATGGACATAATGAATACAGTATTTTGATATTACATTATTAAATTTGTTTCCATTTTGATTGAAGATATTATGATATAATCTAATATATAGGAAATTGAAAAGGATAATTTCAATATAAGGCTAAAGAAATTTTGAAAGGTCAAACTATATGAAAATTATATTAAATTTGAGTTATAGATGGAGGAAGTATCATTCATATGGCATATAAGAAAAAGAACATTTTTGGACCCCTCTAAAATTTAAAAAAAATGGGGAGATTCCCAAAAAAATCTTTAGTAATGTAGATTTGTAGTTTCCTTAGTCTAGCTATTTATTACCAATGACAGTGAGGAATTTATCCGGGTTATCAAACCCTCTGACCAATATGAATCAAAATGTTTTAATGTTTAACTCGACTAGAGAATGTGATTATTGAATCAAATAGTTCCAAAAGAGTCATATATCTACAGTAGTTCATACACTACTAACAATTGGATTTCTCTTCATGCTATACAGGGTTGAAAAAAATTCATAAGATGTGTTCGGATAAAAAATTATAATGTAATAACTTCTGGATCAAAGAATTTGAAATTTCTGGAAAAAATATGTCACACGCATGATCTACATTTAGTTTATGTAATATTTTCATAGAAAATATTTTGGCAGTATCTCTATATGGAGAGTTTTGATATATATACTTACCACATAAGCCATAAATATATATTCACTGAAATGGGACATCTTATTCACCAATGAAGATGGTCAGAGATCATCATTGATTATGTATTCTAAATTCACTACCGTACTACTAAGGAAAATAAAGTCCAAGATTATCTACGTATATAGGATCCTAGAATATTTTCCGAAATTTGAATTAAGAAGGATCGAATCACTTTATACATTTAATGTATGTATATGGACATCATAATGGAATGAACATAATCTATCCATTATTAAATTATTTATTAACCATCCCTCATCGTGAAGTGAATGGATTCTTAATTAGATAATGACCAAATTCCAAAGAAGGTAGAATCTATCAAAAATGTGAAATCCTTGGAGTTCAAAATTTTGAAGAAGGATTCATAATATTATGTCATGACTATTTGGGCCATAAATTCCAATGTTAAATTGGGATATTTTGAATGACACACAATGATCTCCTTATTCATTAACCAATGGAAAAAAATGTATCATGATATATGATCGAACTATTAGTGGGTCAATATCTAGAAAGATATCTATGATTACACATAGAGTTTCTTGTTATATTAATATGTAATGTGTAAATGGAAAAATAATAAAGGGATGATGATGCCATTTTCTATACCAACATGGAAATTAGAACACATCACTTTGGAAAATGTCACTGGACATCCAATGTTATCAATCGAAAAAAATGAAATATGGGTTTTTATTGATCTTAATACAATGGAAGGTAAAATTATTAAAATTTTAGATGAATTCTCACTCGATCAACTTTAACTGATATACGTCTGTGATGTGGTGAGGATGTATAGTGTACCATTCTCAATTTTATTTGATTATGATCTGAGATTTACATCTATATTCTGGAAAAGTCTTCAATTTTCATAAAAACTTATCAGAAATTTGGTTTTTCATATCACCCTAAAAATGATGGAATTTGTGAATAGAGAATTTAGGAACTAGATGATCTGATGAGATCATGTTCAGGGGCCTTGAAAGGAGGATGGGATCATCATCTTCCACTGGTGGAGTTATCATGAAACATAATTTACACAGAATCATCTAAATGGATCAATATTAATCCATTTATGAGAAGATATATATAACACTAGATTTATAAGATGAATATGGGGAAAATATTCTTATAAGACAAAACACGGTTGAAGAAATTGTAGAAATTGTAATTACCATTCAGCAATAGATCATGGATGTTGAAAGTCGACTGAAGAACTATATTGATATTAATCAATTAGAAATTGAGTTTAAGGTTATAGATAATGTATTCTTTCATATATCTCCATGGTATAGATATGTGAGGTTTGTAATGAAGGGAAATTTATGCCCTAGGTACATAATCCCCTTTGATATTATTGATCACAAAAGGGTTGTGTCATGTCGACTAGCACATCCAACAACTCTCTCTCCTATACATGATGTATTCCATGTATCTATCCTAAGTAAATACAAGATAACAAAAATGGAATGAGGTCATAGGTGGTAAATCTAAAAAATGATCACATTTATAAGGATTAGCCGATAACTATATTAGTCTGTAGGTATAATTCTCTAAACAACAAGACCAATCACCTAGTTAAGGTACTATGGAGGAACCACAAATACAAAGAGGCAACATGGGAACTGGAAGAAGCAATGAATGAGAAGTACCCTATAATATTTTTACTATACATCGTAAGAAAATATTTAAATAGATATTTTACATAAGACGGAGGAATATAACACCTGATTTTTTATTGAAATATTTCTCTTTTATGGTTTCTTTTGTTGGATGAAACACTGAGGTAAAACAAACCTTGATATTCTGATAAAATATTTTTATTTTAATACAACCATCATAACCTTACCATTTAATTTTTTGTTATGAATAGGAATACCAATATTATTAAATACATTTACACATAGAAAATAAAAACATTGTTTTTTGTAAAGTCATTTTATTCTTCAAAAATATGTTTTCATCACAATTTCATTTTCTTTAAAAAAAATTAATTACCTTGTCTGATAAAATAAACAAAATCAATTGTGAAACTTTTAGAAATAATATTTGTAAAATAAATTTCATTTGTTAATTAATCATATCATAATAATCCTACAATGAATTTTTGGGAAATATCTAAAATGTTTAAAATATAAATAAATAGTTAAAAATAATGATTTATGTTGAAAATTGTACATTCCTTAAAATAATATACCAATTTAATTTCATTATAATGATTAGTTATAAATTTCATTAGATAATTATTTTCTATGAATAATTTAAATTTGGTGAAGGTAAGGAATTTTACACATGATATTAGTATAAAATCAATTTATACTTAATAGGGAATTATTTAGAATTTTTTTTCCATTGTGTATTTCCAATTCAATATTTAATTAATTTCTTCAATGTTTTTGTTAATTATTTTTAAATACGGGTTAAATATTTTGAATTTTGAGGTCTAAATTTACAAAATATGCCCATTTTATCATTGGTGAATATTAATTGCAACTATAGTAATTTATATTAAAATAGTAAACGATAAATCAGGTGATTGAGTGTTAAAATAATTTGATGTGGATAGTAAAACTAACCTAACACATTGTATAATTTTAATTTATTAGAATCATTTGACTATAGGGATCCACATGTGGAATCTATGACAAGGTGAGTCCAATTGTATAATATTATGACCTTTATAGTACATTATTTAATGAAAAGTCATACTTTTCAAACTTATGATATTAACAACATTAATATTTTTAATATGGTGTTATCCATTGAATATGTTAAACAAAATATAGTATTTTGATATTTAAAGGATTTATCTTCTTCATGGTAATGTAATTATAATTTTTTGTGAATAAATATTTAATATAAATTCATTCAAAATGATTATATTATAAGTATTCAATTTTTGGGAAAATATAAAAAATGAATTTAAAAATTTTAAAATAAATATAATTTGAGATATCTAAGGTGATGAAAAAATTATATAGATCATAAGCAAATTTTTACGGAATAATAAATATTTTCTTGAATCTTATTTTTTGTCTTGACTATTTCAATGTCAATGTAATGAATAGAAACATATTTGACAACAAGGATATTTTATGAGACTAATAATTTATTAAATTAGTTAAAAATAAAAAAATTGTTAAATTGGACAAAATTGGATAATATATAATAAAATATTTCATCCAATATGTGTCACGACCCACCCCTATGGGCCCTTACCATGACTAGCCCATGCCCACCATCCAGAGGCCTGGTGTTGTTGACTTGCACGGGAAAGGTATATCCCTAAAATGGAAAATAATCTCCATAAAAACTTATACACACACAGACGAGGCACACTTTTCATAAGTAAACACAACAGAAAAGAAAGCTACGACCACAACTAATAACACATACTGAGGGTAAAAGTGAGTACTGAAAGTAAAGGGTTCTAGAATACAAGCCCAACTAAAATGGAAGTACATCAAAAAATGAAAACGGCTTCTGAGGTAGTCATCCATGGTTCCTACTTGAAGGGTAGGTACAGCTCATCATCGCAACTCTCCACATCTAGAAATACCTTCTGCACACCGTATGTCAATCACCTCTGAGCATAGTCAGGCCTTGACTCCTCAAAACTCAGTCTAGCTATCCAGCATCTGCACAAAACACAACAAGGTGTGGGAGAATCCCGTTTAGGGGTTAGTATAAAAATACACAGTAGGGATCTTGAGACCATTGAAGATGTATCAGAATTCCACAAAGGAAAAACAAAAAATCATGATCTCCATCACAAATCAAAAGAAAAAGATAGCTCAAAATAGGTATATTATAGGGTAGTAATAGTAGCATTATCTATCACATCATCGAACACCTCGGCTGCTAAAAAACTCCTCCTAAATCGAGTATAGTGGGCCTAGAAAGTCAAACAGAGGTGCTTCCCACTAACCTTGAATTTCATAGGTACTCCTCCCCATCGTGTACTGTGGGTTTTCTCGGTCACAGTTAGTCACTCCCCACCATGGCCTGGTGAGGTACTCCATTTATCTAGTACAATGGGTCTGTCGGGTCACACAGAGCCACTCCCCACTGTGGTCTTGCATTGTCACACAGAGGTGCTTCCCACTGGTTCGTTGAGTCAGACAGAGTCAAATGTTAGCCGTCTTCAGGTCTCGGCTAGTCGTAGTGTTCTGCACGAAGTGATTGGGAGAACCACACCTCGTGCCCTCAATCATATTTCCACCAATACGAAGTCCCTCAATGAATTAACATGATTATATTCCATGTCATAAGAGTTCTATCGAAATAGAAGATAAGTCAACCAGATGCATGATCTGTATGTTATAGGAATTTTTGTGTCGAGGGCCCTCTTGGAATCTAGTATGATCAAACCTGTCCAATATACAACTTTCTCTGAGCCACTATTGGAGTATCTCAGTAGGACCACATTTTCCTAAGGGCTCTGACACTGTATATTGTTCATCAAACTTGCATTCGGTTTAGGAGATACACATGTTTAAGCTAAACTTGGAGAAAATGGGTCTGGGTACCGTCTAACCCAGTCGGACAGACCCGACACATCCCAACCTGCCGAGCCCAACCCAGTACGACTGGGCCTGGTCTAGCCTGCTAGATCATGGGTGCAGTCTGACCATCCTGTCTGGGTGCAGCCCTCCAAGCCTTAGAGCCGTTTGGCCTAATGGCTGAGTGCTGGGGTTCTACTCCCCTCATGAATAGCTTCGGTTGTTCCTGTCATCATGTCGCGATGCTAATTTGCACTCGACCTCTTAGATGGGCCATGTGGACTATCCTATTACGAACCCATGGGTGTGGTTCATCCCTCTACCACATCTCAAATCCATGACCCTCCTCTATTTGGTTCCGCTGCAATGTGCCACCCAACTCAGCAGCATCTACCAATGGCACTGCAGCACTTAGCCGGTCATTCTGGACTGGTCACCTGTGGAACCCGAGGACCAAAGGTCCTCCCTCCACTGCAGCTCAAAGCTACATCCTTCCTCCGCGGCGTCTCGCCACAACACACTTCCCTTCTCTAATGTAGCCGGTATATGCCTTCTTCCCCATTTTCCGTTGTGGCGCCTTTGGGGACTGCCACCTTCTAGCGGTCGGTGACAGTTGGCTGCCTCCTACCCATGTTGTCAGCGCCTCCGAACTGGCGAAGCATCCTCCGGCCACCAGTGAAGCTCTGGTGGCCTGATTACTTTTATGTTTTTGCCTACTGCTAACCAGGATGGTGCCTACACTACATCTTCCAATGTTTTTCAATGCCACAATATTTCTTGTTCGACCCTGAAGAACTCTACCAACCAAAGATAGGCAGAGGGACTGGGACTTTTTTGGCTTGACCCTCACTCTCTATGGTAGAGTTGTAACAAATTAAGGGTTACATAATTATAAAATCTCCCATAAACCCTTCATTATCTTCCAACATTAAATAAAAAAACTTGTATCTAATCGTTGGTCAGTTGATCCATGTTTTTTATAATATTCAATAATGGGGAAAAGGAAAAATTAAGCTCATAACCCCTTATCTCGAGATTGTTGGATGTCACTAAGGATGAGGTAAGATTATCCATGTTAGAGGGTGTTTCGAATGAAGGAGAAGGTTCATGTCCACTAGTTCTCATCATTTTCCATCAATTAATCCTCCAACGGTCGTTGAAGATACGCTCGGCGTTGGCTGATGATATCATTGACACTTTGTCATAGGTCCCTCTCCTTCATCTAAAAACTCATGCCAATGCTTTGTTCAAATAGAAGAAAAGAGGAGATGAATCCACCACATAATTAATGAAGTTCATTATTGAACCAATTAATGATCCCAATAGTATGGTTACACAACCAAGTTTAATCGTCCAATAAATCTTCTGAATACCCACCAGTCCCACCACCACTGCTCAACAGTTACAAGAAATCTAATAAAAAAACTTGCTGAGTTATTTTATTATTCTTTTTGTAAAGTCCAAAAATCAAAATTCTTATCCCACCTTTGTCAAAGGAATTTAAGCTTCCCTAATGAGAATCTCGTCACTGCAGATTCAACAGTGTCATCATATTTTTAATCCGATCTTCGATTCAACACATAGAATTTTCTACCCGCATGTTTACTGAATGTACCTTAAAATTTTTTAAAATTCATGTTTTCGGCTCTCTGGGCCTCATAATCATGTGTTGTTAAAATTTTCATACTCATAAAAATTCCATTTAATTAAAGAAATTACATTTAATTTTCGTTTCTTTACATTCTCCCCATGTAATGGATTTTCATCTTCGCAAGCTAAAAAAAGCTTGGAAAAAAGGGGTTAATAAGAATGTATCTTAGCCTCCCACTCGAATGTGCCCTCTTGGAGATTCCCGTTATCCCACTGAACTCACAGTAGAGGGATCGACCATCAAAGAAGGGCTACCCCCTATTGATCCTCTATATCCACCAGGAACTCTGTGAACATCGCCCTATTTTCAATGCATATCTCTCCCTAGTCAATAACGTGGGATGGATTATACACATACCTCCTCAGATATGACACATGGATTACATTATGCACCAGTTTCATCTATGGCTGATTATCTATGAGATAATCCACCTCTTCAACTCTACTAAAGATCACGAAGGATTCAATAAATCTTTTAGATAACATGTCACCCTGATCAAATCTTTGCAATCCTCATCGGGGTGAGACACGTAAGAAGACATAGTCTCCCTCGTTGAACTCCAAGGGCCTCCATATCTTGTAGGAATATAAATTTTTTCATCTCTATAAAGTACTCATATGCTCCTAGATGATCTGCACCTTCTCAGTGGTAGCCAGTACCATCTCTGGACACATAAGTGCGGACTCCCCTGGGTTTGTCCAGTATAGAGGTGATCTGCACAGTCGTGTTTACAAGGCCTCAAATGGTTCCATTCCAATGTAGGAGTGATTACTATTATGGTATTTGAACTCCCCAAGTGGCAGGTGGCCCTCCAACCTATGGCCAAAATCATGGACCCAAACATGAAGCATGTCCTCAAGTGAATGTATGGTCCGCTCTGTCTGACCATCTGTCAGATGGTGAAAGGCGGTTCTCAAGCATAACTGAGTCTTGAATTCCTCCAACAATCCCTTTCACATGTCGTATGTAAAATGAGCTTCGTGATCTGATATTATTGTTGATGGGACCTTGTGAAGCCATACAATCTCTTATACATAGAGACATCTCAAGTCGTCTTCTGATCCCTACACTCAGATGGGTTGGTAGTCGGCTGACTTGGTGAGTCTGTCAATGATCACCCAGATGAAATCATGGACCCTGGACATACATGGTATTCCTATCACGAATTCCATGGATACACCATCCGACTTCCATTCTAGCACCTCAAGTGGATGAGTTAAGCCTGCCGGCACCTGATGCTCAGCCTTAACTTGTTGACAAGTGAGGCTTTGTGATACAAACTCTTCCATGACTTTCATCATCCATGTCCACCAGTAATGATTCTAGAGGTCCTAGAACATATTTTCCACACTTGAATTTTCCTCCCTAGGGGATGTGTGTATTTCCTTCAACACCTCCTCTCATGTTGTAATTGGTACCATAGTGTATCCTCTAAAGAGGATGATGTTATCCCCACCTTCAAAAAATCATTTAAGAGACTTCCATGAGGATATCTGATCACATCACTCTTCACAGTCAATGTCCCCAAGATAATCCTCTTGAACTCACAGAAGGGTTAGGGAGTGCCAGTCCTATACTAGAGGTTATCTACTCCATCTCTATACATGAATAAATCTACAACGTAGCTATTCTGTCACCTCACTCATCAACTGTCGTCCAGACATCCTTCTGAGTGCATCTGTTACTATGTTCCCCTTACCAAGAGTGTATACTATCACAAAATCGTATTCCTAGAAGAACATAATCCATCTTTGATGCCTCATGGGATATAATAGTTCCTCTTGTGTTGTCCCATATACTATGAGTCGTAGGTGATCATCGCTCGCACCTGCATCAGGACAGAACCTATTCATGTCCCTAATGCATCGTAGTAGAATACACACCCAACACCCACTTCTTATCGACTCAAGATGGGGGCACTCGTCATTATCTGCCTCAGCTCTTGGAAACTCAGCTGGCACATTTCCGTCCAAATGAAAGGATTCCCTTTCTTCATCAAAGATAAAAATGGTACCGCTACCCTGGAGAAGTCAGGTAAAAATATATTGTAGCACCCAGCCAATCCTAGGAATCTCCGCACCTCAGTCACACTCCTGGGTGCCTACCAAGTAGGCACTACCTCAATCTTTGTCTGATCTTCTGAAACTCCATCCTCTGAGATAACATGACCCCAAAAGTGGACTTCTCATATATAGAATTGGCACGTCGATAGATCTCCAAAAGTTAGTGATCTCATAGTGTTTCCAGAACTATCTGAAGTTGTGTGGCGTGCTCATCCTCTGTCTTCGAGCCCACCAAGGTGTCGTCAATGAAAACTACCCTGAAGCCATCGAGGTATGGCAGGAAGATAGTGTTCATGAGCACCATTAACAATTATTGAGCATTGGTCATGCCGAGGGGCAACACCGTGAACTTTGAATGGCCATACTAACATCTATAGTTTGTCTTCGGTACATACTCTTCTGATACCCTAAGCTGATTATAGTTTTGTATAAGGTCAATCATTGAATCCCACCATGCTCCCTTTAGCTGGTCGAAAATATTAGAGATCCTTAGTAGATGATAATTGTTCTTCATGGTCACCTGGTTCAAGCATCAATAGTCCACACCAAGCCCCGGACTCCCACTTATCTTCTTGGAAAACAACATTGGGTCTTCTCTAAGAGAAACATTGGTCCTTCTAAACCCCATCCTTTGAAATTCTTCCAACTGTACCCTCATTATCATGGAATTAATCAACATACTGGTCCACAACTACAAGATATACCGAACTCCTTTAATCCACTACACCAATGGTGAGGCTAGCAAACTGATTAGTAATTGGTTGCACCCTCCTCTGAGAAATTCCATCCTATGCTGCAACGGTTTCCTACTAACCAGCGAAGGAATACCTGATCCCATCAACATCGATACACCATACATTGCACCAAAAATAGTTGATCTGAGCATGGAATGGTGATAGCCAGTCCATACACAGGATAGCGGTGTAAGGCTTCGACACTGATACTAGAAGATCCATGCCAAATCCCTCACCCCCAAGAGTGAGATCACAATATCTGCACCAATATGTTTTTGTTGGAACCTCTACCTTATGAGTCTTTAATCATAAGGATTGAGTCAATAGATCCATCAAAATACCCAATATCTGAATGTGTGCCGTAGAAATGAAAGATTAACTAGAACCTGTGTCTATAAAAACTGAATCTATGGTGGAATTGACACATATCATATCTCTAATCATCTATGGAGAATCGTGTTCATAAGCCTATGCTACCTGGAGCTAAGCCTAGCCTTTGCTGCCTACTCCCTGTGGTCGGGGTGGTGGCGGTAACACTTCGAACCATCACACACGTCTTGCCACTCATCCAGATCCCATTCCACCTCTTCCACCCTTCGTACCTCCTTGCTTGAACAATTGTATTTTTCTTGATGACCACTAAATCGTGTTCCTTTCATTTGTATAGGGGTCTGGGTAGTCACACGCCATGTGTCCTTGACCGCTGCACAAAAAGCATAGCCTAGACCCCACCAGACTCCCTCTATCCTAGGAGCCTCGCACTGCTGACCCTTACTCCTAGGGTCAGCCTGTGAAATACCTAACCCGCTTGGGACCCTGTGTATGCTATCTGCTTCCGACCGAAAAATCTACCGCATGGGGTCTGCTAGAATCTCTAAATGTGTGTGTCTTCTTCCATGAAGCTCTTGAATAAAAGGTCTCACTCTATCACCCAAGTTTGGGTACAGATTTTTAGTAACACCATCGAAGCCTTGATCTCCAACCTAAGTCCCTGGTTGAAGGATTTAACTCTAATGAAAGGGTCTCACACTATGTTTGTGGAGTAGCAGGAAAGCATTGTGAACCTCGCCGAGTACTTTTCCATTGATATGAGCTCCTGTTGTAGGTGGAGCATCTCTTGGATGCGTACAGAGAACATCGTCATGGGGTAAAACTCCTCCTGGAAAAGACTCGATGTCTGCCCAAAATCAGAAGAGGGTCACCTAAATGTGAGTCTAGTTGGTCAAACACTACCATATCTCTATTGACCTCTACATAAGGCTCGCTGCCATGATCACCATTGGGTCAGGTGTATTCCTAACTAAGTGTAAGACCTATGTCAGAGCCTCCAGCCAGTCCTCAACAACCTGAGGATCCATCTCACCCCTGAAACTGGGAGATCTCTATATATGAAACTCATATAGGGAACTAATTCTATGAACCTCTTCATCCAGAACCCCCGGTAGAAGATTCCAACCATCGAGTTGTAGTAGGACTGGTGTGCCACCCAGTGGGGTCATCTCAGGCACTGGCCCCAGAACAGATGCATATTCCCTAGCTCGGTTGTCTTTACGACCTCGTATCAAGATCCTGGCTAGTCGTCCACATGGAGGCATCCTGATATAGATCAAGATTTACCATAGATATAAGGTTATACCTGGAGATCAAACAATTATTCAGAAAAGGAGGTACTTATGCAACCTTAGTTTTCTGGTATTGAGCATAAAACAAAATTCACGGTCCTGGTGTATGGATATGTTGGCCGCCACACCAATACCGGAATCCCTGAATTTGGAACTCAGACTCGCAACACTTAACAATATTTCCCCAAAACAAAACATCAGACCCTTGTCTTTGAGGGGAACCGACCACCCTCTGATACCACTTTTTCATGACCCATCCCCCGGGGTTCGTGTCGTGACTCCCCAAAGACTGCCTTCCATAGGCCCTGGGTTGGAGACTAGAACCGGAAAATGATATCCCTAAAATGGGAAGGAATTTCCTCAAAAACCTATACACACAGAAACAAGGCACACTGGACACTAGTAAACAAAATGGAAATGAAAGGTACACAAACAACTAGAAACCCCTACTATGAGTAAAAGTTATCACTATAACGACCCATCCCGAGTAGACCCTGAACCGGTCACCCAGGCCAGCCCGTGACATGTCCCGAGAGGCATTCTTGATCCTCATCGGATAGAATCAAGCATCGAGTGAATTAATAGATAAAACTATAGAATGATTTCTCCCAAATGTAATCAATCCAACAAACAGTGAAAAAAAAACTGAAATACTGTTAACTAATAATTGAACTAAACATAAATTGTACAGAAAACTAAAATACAACTAAACCAACAAATAAAGTGACCAAACCTGATAAAAAACTAAGTACGTGTGACCCCATTGTCACTCTCCAAGACAAGGAACACCTATCACCCATGGTGATCAATCTGATGATAAAACCTGTATAAGGTCTAAAATGAGAAGAGGACTATAGGCATGAGTATTAAAACTTAGTAGGTCAGCCGATATTTTATTACTAATTCAATTCTATATAAATAAAAGAAACATAAATTCCATGTTTTAGAAACAAGATGTAATGGTTTGTTTTCTATATGAGGTCTCATGCTATAAAAAATTAATAGTCAAAATAATGCATGTTTTATGAAAAAGTATACAACTAACAAATTTTAAAGAGGTGGAACCTCAAAATAAAAATAGTTTTCAAGAGGGATGAGTTAAATATTGTACACATTTAAATAAATCACACACAAATCTAGATTTACCAACAAAACAGAGCGTATGTCGATGGTGAGTTCAAAATATACAATGTGCACAATTCACTGGAACACCCAAAGGCACTAGTTCGTTGTGAGCCCTAGGTATGTCGTATCTCAATGAAGGTAACCAAAATATATATCTATTCTCGTGAAATTTACCCACTTGTTGGGAGAATGCTTATAACCTAGTGGTCCTAGATCAACATCCTCATCATTGTTTAGTTATTTTTTCATCATCAAACTTTTTACATGAAACATGGGCCAAACCCCACAGGATCACTAGTATACTAGTACATTTCCACCCACCTATATACCTGGGATTTCCATTTGTTCTCAATCAAGTTACACATATTATCAAATACACTCTCCACATGAAAATCAAATTCCCAAAACATAAAAAGACAGATATCGGAAAAACATGCTTCACATTTTTTTCACATATTCAAACACCACATAAAATTTTCATAAAACAATTTCAAAAGGTTTAATGAGGTGTTTCACATAAAATTCATTCAAAAACTCTTTTTAAGGATAAATACACAACAAAACCATACCCACCCTTATATAGAAGCATTAGATACATTTAATAAAATTATTTCATGGACAATAAAACAATCCCAAATAACAAAAAATGTTATATACATGTAAAACACTCATTCTTCATTTATAGGAAAAAAATGGGCTTTAATCATTTCTAACAAAAAGAAAATTTTCAAAGCCACAAATTACTAATTTAATAATGATGTTAGAATCCAACATTTTATGATTAAAAACATTTTTAACCACCTCGAATATATTAAATTGTTTTTACATTACACAACCCTTTTTATAAAAGTTCCAAATGGACCTTCCATTAGAAACACATGTCAAAATACCTTAAAACCAATACAACTTCTTTATGAAAACCAAAAAATGTTTGGAATCCACATAAAGAAACCAAACAAAATTCTTTCTTGACATCAAATGTGACTTTAAACCCAAACCAATCATTTTAATCCACAATCAACACATAAAATACAATGGGGAAACTTACTGAACACATGGCATGAAGTTTTCTTAACAAAAAGATTCATTTTAAGCACTCAAAAAGGAAAAAACATCAATTTAAGGACATAAATTTATTTGATCTACTGAACCACGTTAAAAATACCACAATATAGTTATGGAACCTAAGATATCATTTGAAAAACACGTGGTGTGCACCATTTAAACAAAATTACACCACATTACCAAAAACTAGGTTTTAACCGCTACATAGCACTCCATTAAAAATTATTAAAAGTGTAGATTACAATTTTAGTGTATGAGGAAGATTAAAACAACATAAAATAGATGGATCTTAAATAAAATATTCATGTGCAATGGGAAACCTACCTCAACTCCTTGTTGGAATGGGAGAAAACAACCAAAATCATTCGCCGCAGGTTTATAAACTCTAAAACAATGAAGAATATCAATTAGAAATGGGATAACAATGAGTATTACCTTATATATACACATATATAGGTAATGAAATGACTTGAAACTTCTTGGACAGTCTTTTATGGTCTTTGGAAAATATCAAAAATTTGAGAAACATTGATAAGTTTTCACTAATCCATGACTAATTTGAGCTCCAAAGAGATAAAATGGAACATAATGGGGATCCTAGGTTTCATGGTCTCTATGGGAGGTAGAATCGCCAAAAAAATTTAAAAAATGGAAAAGATATAAATGAAATGATTTATTTTTTTAAAATAGGAAAGGGGCCCATGGCCTGGCCCAATCTCTAAATATGTAACCCGTATTCACCATTATAATGAATTCATAAGGTGTCTAAAATGGTATGGTAGATTTAATATGATTGGGTAGGAAATGTAGGATTTCTAATGCAGAATTTTTTTTTAAAAAAGTAATTATAAATGAATCAAATTTGGTTTGTAAATCTGTAAATTTTCTCATAGTTGGCCCAAATGATGAAGTAACCACCCTTTCTCTAAATACTCTCAAAAAAAATGAGGTGCCCAAAGTTAGATGATTAAGAAAATATGGAAGTTTAAAACATCAACTTAATCTCACCCAACACCCAAGAAAAAGGATTGGAGTTTTCAATGAACCAGATCATAACCAAGACATGAAAAGAAAAAAACCGGGTGTGAAAATTCTCCCCACCATTGATGTTTTCCTCCCCCGGGAAGCCACAACACATACCAACTGAGTGATCAACACCAAATGTTTTTTTATCAATTTGTTCTCGAAATAGAATCCAATGACACACCATCCACAATTAATGGAACTTAAGCCTCTTACATCATCCAAGACACCATCTCTCAACCACTTCCGGTGTAACATCCCAAGTAAGTAATGAATAATATATATTTTTATATATGCCTATTAATGAATTACACAGTGTTTTAGAGGCTTCAAATGAAAATAAATCCAATCTTATGCATGGAATACACTAATATTTTTAAAAGATTGTTTTACAGCCTTTTAATGGGAAAACATTTTTAAATCTATCTTTTGACAATTTTATAAGATATGTTTGTCAAAATAAACTTATTCTTTATTATTGGGACATCAAAATTTACTTTGTGGGAATTTTTGGTATTTTTCCGATAAAGTTCATTTTTTAATCAATACTGATAATTATTGTATTTTAATTTAAAACCACTTTTAATCTAATTTATTTATATGATTAGATTATATTTTTAATTGGTTTTAATGTGAAATTATAATATATTTTTACAATTTAATCCAATTTTTGTCATTAGAATCAATTTCACTTTGAAATTGGACTTAAACTAGTGTCAATCTTTTGATATTTATTGTTTCATAAAAACACGCTATTTATCATGATAGCGGGAATTAATTATTAAATTAATTAATGTCACTTATATGATTTTAATATTGTAAAATATACATCATTTTTTAATTCATAATATCAAATATAGCTTAGGGTGAATTTTTGGTATTTTTCTGAAAAACTTCAATTTTTGATGAATAGTGAAACCACTATGTGGTCGTTAAAGAAACTGACTTTTCGTTTAAATGAAACATTGCCACTTCTGTGATTTGATTTTCAAAAATCCGACATACATGGTTGTCATTAAGAAGTAAAATATGGTTTAATGAGATTAAAATAATTTTTTGGTGAATAGTAGCTTTTAAGTTCTTAATCGCCATTAGAGGTAATAAGTGTAGTTTAAGGTAAAAATAATGTTTTAATAATATGAGAAGAGCTTGACACATGTCCTACCCTCATTGGATATGTCATGGCCGACCAAGAAAATCCATGGGTCAACTTGAGGACCCCATGGAGCCACTTTGGTTAGAAAATTACATAAATAACTTTTTATTTAATGTTAAAGTAAAAATGACACAAACATGAGATGTTTTACTAAAACAATTTTTAAATGGGTATATACAAGTCATATTTTTGACTATAAAAATTCATTAGAAAGATAAAAATATTTCCTACATCATGATATTTTTTTTATAATTTTTAGACATAAAATATATAAAATTATTTATGACATCATGATGATGAAGCGACTAACTCATTAATAAAGGATTTAAAAAAAGAAAATATAATGTAAAATATATGACCTAAACATGTCCAAAACCTATTGGATGGGTATATTTCGAACCCTTATCACCTAATCCTCGAATTATATCAATGTGGGGCCTCTTAAATCCGAATCTAATTTTAAAATAAAGTAACTTTTCCTTACTTTCCAAGAGTGCCCCTCCTCTCCTCTTATAAAAGGCCCCCACCTCTACCTCTTTACCCACACATCCAAAGCCTTTGTCTTGGACAAACCTTACCCATTTTGTATCTCCACATCCCTCTATTACTTATTGAGCCTATCTTTGGGTAGATGTCTTCCCAAGGAAGCCTTTGAGCTCAAACCAAAGGGAGTTACCCGATTTTAAGGTAATATCTCCACTTGTGTTCTTTTGTTTTATTTTGTTTCTCCAACCCCCTAAACTCTTTATATTCATTTGTTTTGTAACAACTCCATTATCTTCAATATACTAGGATGTTGTTATAAGTAGTATTCGAGCTACACATACACACACATTCAACTAATGGTTGAAGAACATACTGTTTCTGTGGATGGCGAATTTCTGCCTCACGAAACGATGATTGTTCAACACTCATATATCACCTTCAAATGTGGCCATTAAGATGACACTATATTTATATATGATATATAATATGATTATGTTTTCCTTAAGCTTCTTTATTTTTCATTTTGGTCATACCTTTATGGTTTTCATTATGGGTAAACGTGATATCTTCATTTAAGGAAGTGCGGACTACCGCCCCCTCAATGTGATTTGATTCCTTAATTCCATATGTGGGATGTATAAAGGATGTAATTAATGGTATTATATATGATATTATAATGTAATTATAATATACCGTTATATCATTATGATTCCATTCTATAAAATACGAAATAGAAATGAATGTAGTGCTCATGCGTACGTACGACTTACCGTCTCCATGAATGGTGATTTTCATTTCTTACCTATAAATGATTATGTAATATTATAAATTCATGTATATACTGGATATATATGATATATACGTCATGATTATATCTCTAGATTTAATGGATACATGAACAACTTGTAATTATAAAGAGAATATTTGTGACTCAAGTACTAATGATCGTTAAAACGACAGTTGATAACATGAATAATTACATAGTGTTCATGAAATGGTAATAAGTGATATAAAAGGAATAATGAACTTGAAAAAGGTTCTTAAGCAAGTGGAAAATAACTCAAGTTTATTATTTAGGAGGTTCAAGAATAATCGAGTCAAGTCAGACCTGAGGTATGGGACTTCGTCTCAATCTCCTTTCAATGAGGCATATTTTGTTTTATACACAACCTTCTTTTATATGGTGTATAAACCCCTTTGACTTTAACGTTTATTCAAAAGGAATATTTTTTATACAAAGCATTTACTAAAAAACAAAAGGGAATGTTTTTGTCGTACGTATGCGGCGATAACGACTTCTCCGCCGCCGTGACCATTATTTGAGTTTCGGCTTCCTCTTCAAGCCATACCGTTTTTTTAAAGAAAAATAAATACCCTGGTTTACTTTTCTTTTATTTTGGTATTGAAAATGGTTTTCATAATGTTTTTATTATATCAATGTGTTTTATTGATATCTTGTGATTGAAATGTGGAAATGTTATGTTTCATTTATGTATGTTTTATGTGATACGATTATGTTATGGTTCTTCGGCATTATTATGAAGACGGGTGGTTCCGTGATAAAATAAAGGCGGGTGAGCCCGATATAGCTCTCCAATTCATTGGGTAACGTGAAGGAGTGAAACGTTAAGGTTTCTCCAACGAGATTTAGGGAATATACTGTGATGGGTATTCCAAACGTAACCAAGAGGGTTACTCCCTACGTAAGAATGTTATGAATGCCTCATGTTACCTTTATGTCTTATGATTTCTATGATTTATTCATGATTTGATGAGGTATGTTAATGTTCTTATGTTTTATGGGTAATGTATGATTTCATTATTATGTGTTTATGTACCCATGTTTCCTTTCCATATTTTTATATCCCTTAGTGATCTTTTTATGCTCATCCCATGTTTTTGAAATGTTTTTCACAGGTCAAGGGAAAGGTACATGATATGATGATAGTGTTAAGGAAGTCTCAAGAAAGAATCCATGTTTTCTTTTAAATATGTTTCCATTGATGGGAAAAAATGAATACTATCTTTTATGTAACCACTTTGTTTAAATGTGGAATGTAATGCAAGTTTTATGTTCTAATTCTCTAAAACTCTAAACCTGAAAAGATCCTCAAGGTGTAGTCTTGTAATAACTCAAGATTATGTAAGGTTTAAAGCTAGGGCCTTATAGTTGGTATCAGAGGTCAGTTTAGATAACTTTAGGAGTTAGAATTATATTAAATGATTATCCAAAAATATTTTTTTATGGTCAAATTGAAATGATAAAGCATTTGCAGATTACCATGTTGCTTCATCTAAGACATGTTTGTTCAGAATGGTTTTCCGTAGAGGAAACAGGGAAGCAGTTCTAGGAAGGCATACAAAAGGAAATAACCTTCCGAATCAGCATCCTGAGGTGGTCAGAATTGGAACTGAATATTTTTTTGCTGTAATGGCGCAGTTGACTCAAACGATAAATGGTGGTGGTATCCATGCACGAGATCAGCGGGATCAACCGCAGAGGAACATGTTAGTGGTGGAACATTTCATAAGGAAACATCCCCCATCATTCAGAGGATCATCTGACCCTGTGCTAGTTGAAGGGTGGATTAAAGCACTGGAGATGATTTTCAATGTCATGGGGTGTTCAGACAATCAAAAGGTTAGTCTTTCTATTTACCGTTTGGAGGGTGAAGCAGATCAGTGGTGGTCGATAGTTGAAAATATCAGGGTCGCTGATGAGATTGATGCTCTCGAATGGGATGAATTTAAAGGTATGTTTCTTGAGAAATATTTTCCTACTGCTGTTCGACTTTGGATGAAAAGAAATTCTTGGAATTGAGGCAAGAGGAAGACTCAATGGCTGCCTATGAAGAAGGGTTCACTCGATTGGCAAGGTATGCTCCAAATTTTATCTGAGACCTTGATAGTAAAATCAATCATTTTTACTCATGATTAAAACCAAAATATCGAACAACATTAGCTTATCATGAGTTTAAATGTTATGAAAATCTTGTTCGATGAGCTTGAAGGTGGAAATGGAGTTTGCTGATGATCAAGTGTTCTATAACAACCATCTGAAAAAGAGATCGAGGTGGCATGATAAAGGGAATAATTCTTCAAAAAAGTCGGACGGTAAGAAAACTATGTTTCCAGTTTTTGATAAATGTGGTAAAAGGCATGATGGGGAATGTCTTCTGAATTCTGGAAAGTGTAACCGATGTGGTAAGACGGGACATAAGGCTTGTGATTTCACTGAAAAAGATCAAGGTGATGGTATGTCCAAATTTGATTTACAGTTAGTGAAATGTTTTAAGTGCAATGAGATGGGTCACTTTGAAAACGAGTGTCCGACAAAGATCTTGAGTGATGGGAAGCAGTTA
Source organism: Viscum album (assembly GCA_963277665.1). Classification (NCBI taxonomy): domain Eukaryota; kingdom Viridiplantae; phylum Streptophyta; class Magnoliopsida; order Santalales; family Viscaceae; genus Viscum; species Viscum album. Next base: position 2,128,681,544 of record OY728152.1, on the reverse strand, counting down.
GACTACAAGCAGAAAGGGGTGGGGAAATCCTTTACAACTACTTCAGCAGATGTCGGGCCATCAAATGAAGTTTTATCAGGAACTTTGTTTGTTTTTTGAAATTATGTCAATGTGTTGTTTGATTCGGGGTCCACACATTCTTTCCTCTATGAAACCTTTTCTAGTAAAATGGGAATACCATCTCAAGAAATGACTCCTGAAATTGTGGTAAAAACACCTGGGAGAAATGTTGTGGCAAAATGAATTTATAAGAATCTTCCTATCCTTATCTGGGGAAAGAACCTACTTGAAAACCTTATTGTTCTACCTCTAGTAGAGTTTGATGTTATCCTGGGTATGGATTGGATCTCTATTTACCATGCTAAGATTGGCTGTAGATCTAAAGAAGTTTCTTTTCAGAAAGACTTTCAATTTGTGTACAAGAATGAACCCTTACTCTTGATAACTTATAAAGAGGCTAAGAAACTTGTAAAAGATGGAAGTGATTGTTACCTTGCACACATCGTTGAAAACAAAGGAACTGTTCAGATTAATGACGTGCAAGTGGTAAATGAGTATCCTGATGTTTGTCTTGATGAGTTGTCTGGAATAATACTAGTTCGCGAAGTTGAATTTACTATTGACTTAGTTCCTGATGCAAAGCCAATTTCAAAACCCCCTTATCGAATTTCTCAAATTGAACTTTTAGAGTTGAAGGAGCAATTGGAAGATTTATTAGAGAATGGATTCATTTGACCTAGCACATCACCATATGGGGTGATCCTATTTTATTTGTTAAAAAGAAAGACGGTTCAATGAGACTTTGAATTGATTATAATGCCTTGAATAACATCATTGTTAAGAACAAATATCATTTTCCTCATATCGATGATTTGTTTGATCAGCTCCAGGGAGCTCAGTATTTTTCAAAGATTGACTTGAGATCGGTGTACTATCAGCTGAAGGTAAAGGAAGCATACGTTCCGAAGACTGTGTTTCGTACAAGATATGTCCATTTTGAATTTGTAGTAATGCCTTTTGGGCTAACCAATGTACCTACTATATTCATGGACTTAATGAATATAATTTTCCATGCTTTCTTGGATAAGTTTGTGGTTTTTTTCATTGATGATATTTTGGTGTTTTCTAAAAGTAATGAGGAGCATGAAAGACATTTAAGGGTTATCTTGCAAACATTAAAAGAAAAGAAACTATATGGAAAATTCATCAAGTGTGAGTTTTGGTTGCAACAAATTTCTTTCCTTGGTCACATTGTTTCTAAAGATGGGATAATTGTTGATCCTGCTAAAAAAAGTTGTGGATGAATTGCCAAGACCCACAAATGTAACTGAGATTTGTAGCTTCCTTGGTTTTTCAGGATATTACCGAAGGTTTGTTAGAAATTTTTCACGGTTATCTAGTACAATGACTATGATAACTTGGAAGGGTGTTATGTTTATCTGGACAAAAGAATGTGATGATTGTTTTCAGGAATTGAAATGAAGATTGGTGAATGCTCCAGTTTTGGCACTTCCTTCCAGGAATGGTGAGTTTGTTATCTACAGTGACGCTTCATTGAAAGGAATTGGTTGTGTACATATGAAAAATGATCAGGTATTTGCTTATGCTTCACTTCAGTTGAAAACTTATGAGGTAAATTACCATACCCATGATTTGGAAATAGTTGCTGTTGTTTTTGCTTTAAAAATTTGGAGACATCATTTTTATGCAGTAAAGTGTGAAATATATACTGATCACAAATGTTTCATGTATTTATTCACTCAGAAAGAATTGAACATGAGACAGAGGAGATGGCTAGAATTAATCAAGGATTATGATTGTACAATTCATTACCATCCGGGTATAACAAATAAAGTGGCTCATGCTTTGAGTCGAAAAAGTAATGCTTAATTAACAATGTTGGGTTTGGAACGTGATCCTTCTGTTAATGATTTGATGAAATTTGGCATAGAAGTTGTTGGTGCAAGATGTCCTTCTGTTTTATTTCAGGTATCAGTGAAATCTTCTCTATCAGACAGAATCAAGAAAGCACAGAAGGAAGACAGTGAGTTGCAGAAAAAGGTAGAGATGGTTTAGAAAGGTATGTTGAATGAATTCAACATTGATAGTGATTGTGTGTTGAGATTTCAGGAGAGATTGTGTGTGCCTTGTGATTCACAGTTGAAGAGAGAGTTGTTATGTGAAGCTCATAGTTCTCCGTTTTCAGTTCATCCTGGCAGTACTATGATGTACATAGATCCGCAGGAGTATTACTGGTGGGATGGAATGAAAAAAGATATTGCTGATTTTACTGTGAAGTGTTTGACTTGTCAGTAGGTTAAGGCAGAGTGGCAGTTACCGAAAGGGATGCTTCAGCCATTACCATTACCAGAATGGAAATGGGAGAATATATCCATGGACTTCATTGTGGGATTACCGAAGACACCTCGAGGTAATAATGCAATCTGGGTTATTGTTGATCGCTTGACTAAATCTGCTCATTTCCTTGCTATACGAGATATGTTTTCCCTAGATCAACATTCTCGTTCCTACCTTAATGAGATAGTCAGGTTGCATGGAGTTCCTCTCTCAATTGTATCTGATCGTGATCCCAGGTTTACTTCTAACTTTTGGAAAGGCCTTTATAAGTCGTTGGGTACTGAATTAAATTTTAGTACAGCTTTTCATCCTAAGTCAGATGGATAGTCAGAATGAAGAATTCAGAATTTGGAAGATATGCTATGTGCTTGTTCGATGGATTACCAGGGAAGTTGGGACCAATATCTTTCTTTGGTTGATTTTTCATCTAATAATAGTTTTCATTTCAGTATACAGATGGCACCATTTTAGGCGTCATATGGGAAGTGGTGTCGAACTCCAGATTTTTGGGATGAAGTGGGTGAAAGAATGATGATGGGACCAGAAATGGTAGAAGAGTTGGTAGAAAAAGTTCAGCTGATACAGAAACACATGAAAACAGCTCAGAGCAGGCAGAAGAGTTATGCGGACAACAGGAGTAAGGATCTATCTTTTGAGGTAGGTGATCATGTTTTTCTCAAAGTATCACCATGGAAAAGTGTGATGCGATTTGGTAAGAAAGGAAAGCTGAGTCCAATGTTCATTGGACCATATGAAATTTTGGAGAGAGTTGGATCAGTTGCATACCGAGTGGCATTACCTCTGAGTTTATCTCAGGTACACAATGTTTTTCATGTTTCCATGTTAAGGAATTACATGAGAGATCCATCTCATGTTTTGAGTCCAGAGGTAGTTCAGCTGGAAGAGAACCTATCTTACGAGGAACAACTGGTCCAGATTTTTGACAATAGGGAGCAATTATTACTGAATAAGGTGATCTATTAGGTAATGGTTTTGTGGAAAAAACCACATGATTGAAGAGGCAACATGGGAATCTGAAAATGCAATGAGGGATAAATACCCCCACTTATTCGATAAGTATATAAATTGCAGAGATGCATTTTTATAAAGAGGGGAAGGATTTAACATCCCAAGTAAGTAATGAATAATATATATTTTTATCTATTCCTATTAATTAATTAGATAGTGTTTTAAAGGCTTAAAATGAAAATAAATCTAATCATAAGCATAGAATACACTACTATTTTTAAAAGATTGTTTTACTACCTTTTAAGGGCATACCATTTTTAAATCTATCTTTTGAAAATTTTATAAGCTATGTTTTTCAAAATAAACTTATTAATTATGACTGGGACATCAAAATTTAATATGTGTGAATTTTTGGTATTTTTCCGATAAAGTTCATTTTTTAATGAATAGTGAAAAATGTTGTATTCTAATTCAAAACCAATTTTTAATATAATTTATTTATAATATTATATTATCTTTTGAATTGGTTTTAAAGTGAAATTAGAATATATTTTTACCATTTAATTCAATGGTGGTAATTGGAATCAATTTCACTTTGAAATTGGACTTAAACTAGTGTCAATATTTTGATACTTATTGTTTCATAAAAACACGCTATTTGTCATGACAGCGGGAATTAACTATTAAATTAATTAATGTCACTTATATGATTTGAATTTTTTTAAATTGAAATCATTTTTGAATTCAGAATATCAAATATATCTTAGGGTGATGTTTTGGTAATTTTCTGAAAACATCAATTTTTGATGAATAGTGAAACCGCTAAGTGGTAGTTAAAGAAACTGCTTTTTCGTTTAAATGAAACTTTGAAACATCTATGATTTGATTTTAAAAAATCCTACATACATGGTTATCATTAATAATTAAAATGTTGTTTAATGAGATTAAAGTAATTTTTTGTTGAATAGTAACTTTTAAGTTCTTAATCGTGTTTACAGGTAATTAGTGTAGTTTAAGGTAAAAATAATGTTTTAATAATATGAGATGAGCTTGAAACATGTCCTACCCTCATTGGATGTGTCATGGCCGAACAAGACAATCCATGGGTCAACTTGGGTACCCCATGGAGCCACTTTGGTTGGGAAATGACATAAATAACTTTTTATTTAATGTTAAAGTAAAAATGACGCAAACATGAGATGTTTTACTAAAACAATTTTTACATGGGTTTATACAAGATAGATTTTTGACTATAAATATTCATTATAAAGCTAAAAAGTTTTCCTAAATCATGATATATTTATTTGTAATTTTTATATAGAAAATATATTAAATTATTTATGACATCATGATGATGTAGCGATTACCTCATTAATAATGGATTTAAATAAAATGAAAAGGTAATGTAAAATATATGACTTATACATGTCCAAAACCTATTGTATGGGTATATATCTAACCCTTATCACCTTATCCTCGAATTATATCAATGTGGGACCTCTTAAATCCGAATCTCATTTTAAAATAAAGTAACCTTTCTTTACTTTCCAAGAGTGCCCCTCCTCTCATCTTATAAAAGGCCCCCACCTTTACCTCTTTACCCACACTTCCAAAGCCTTTGGCTCAGCCAAAACCTTCCCATTTTGTCTCTCCACATCACTATCTCACCCCTTGAAGCCTCAATTTTGGCAGAAGTCTTCCCAAGGAAGCCTTTGAGCTCAAACCAAAGGGAGTTACCTGATTTTAAGGTAGTATCTTCACTTGTGTTCTTTTCTTTTATTTTGTTTCTCCAACCACCTAAAATATTTTTATTCATTTTTTTGTAACAAATCCAATATCTTATATATACTAGGATTTTGTTTTAAGAATTATTCGAGCTAAACTTACACACACCTACATCTAATGGTTAAAGAACATACTATTTCCGTGGATGGCGAATTTCTGCCTCACGAAACGATGATTGTTCAACACTCATATATTACATTCAAAGGTGGCCATTAAGATGAAACTATATTTATATATGATATATAATATTTTTATGTTTTCCTTAAGCTTATTTATTTTTAATTTTGGGCATACCTTTATGGTTTCCATTATGGGTAAACGTGATATCTTCATTTAAGGAAGTGCGGACTACTGCCCCCTCAAAGTGATTTTATTTGTTAATGCCATATGTGGGATGTATAAAGGATGTAAATAATGGTATTATATATGATATTATACTGGAATTATAATAAACCTTTATATCATTATGATTCCTTTCTATAAAATACGAAATAAAAATGAATGTAGCGTTCATGCGTACGTACGGCTTACCGTCTCCATGAACGGTGCATTTCATTTCTTACCTCTAAATGATTATGTAATATTGTAAATGCATGTATATACTGGATATATATGATATATAATTCATGATTATAAATCTGGATATAATGGATACATGAACAAATTGTAATTATAAGGAGAATATTTTTTACTCAAGTACCAATGATCGTTAAAATGACTGTTAATAACTTGAATAATTACATAGTGTTCATGACATGGTAATAAGTGATATAAAAGGAATTATGAACTTGAAAAGGGTTCTTAAGAAAGTAGAAATTAACTCAAGTTTATTATTCAGGAGGTTAAAAAATGATCGAGTCAAGTCGGACCTGAGGTATGGGACTTCGTCTCAATCTCTTTTCATTGAGGCATATTTTGTTTTATACACAACCTTCTTTTATACGGTGTATAAACCCCTTTGACTTTTATGTTTATTCAAAAGGAATATTTTTTATCCGAATCATTTACTAAACAACAAAAGGGAATGTTTTTGTCGTACGTATGCAGTGAGAATGACTTCTCCACCGCCGTGACCATTATCTGAGTTTCAGCTTCCTCTACAAGCCATACCGTTTTTTAAATAAAAGTAAATACCATGTTTCACTTTTCTATTATTTTGGTATTGAAAATGGTTTTCATAATGTTTTTATTATATCAATGTGGTTTATTGATATCTTGTGATTGAAATGTGGAAATTTTATGTTTCCTTTATGTATGTTTTATGTGATACGATTATGTTATGGTTCTTAGGCATTATTATGAAGATGGTGGTTCCGTGATAATACAAGGGCGGGTGATCCCGATATAGCTCTCCAATGCATTGGGTAACACGAAGCAGTGAAACATTAAGGTTTCTCCGAAGAGATTTAGGGAATATACTATGATGGGTATTCCAAACGTAACCAAGAGGGTTACTCCCTATGTAAGAATGTTATGAATGCCTCAACTTACCTTTATGTCTTATGATTTATATTATTTATTCATGATTTGATGAGGTATGTTAAAGTGCTTATGTTTTATGGGTAAAGTATGATTTCATACTTCTCTATATATGTACCCATGTTTCCTTTCCATATTTTTATATCCCTTACTGAGCTTTTTTTCTCATCCCAAGTTTATGAAATTTTTTTCACAAGTCAAGGGAAAGGTACATGATATGATGATACTATGAAGGAAGTGTCAAGAAATAATCCATGTTTTATTTTAAATATGTTTTCATTGATGGGAAAAAATGAATACTATCTTTTATGTAACCACTTTATTTAAATGTGGAATGTAATTCAAGTTTTATGTTCTAATTCTCTAAAACTCTAAACCTGAAAAGATCCTCATGGTGTAATCTTCTAATAACTCAAGAATAAGTAAGGTTTAAGACTGGGGCCTTATATAGGGAGAATCAACTGAACGATCAAGTTACTACCTCCACAAACAAACCAAGAAGCCGATTATTGAGACTTTTCCCAATGAACCCAAATATCACCCAAACTAAATATCACTCACAAAATTCAATGATTCCAATGGTGTCTAGAAAGGAATATCAACCCTTAAGAAATATTTACCACTTGACAAGTTCTTAAGAGGAAGAATCAACGAGACATGTGGTTGGAATCCCCACCATCAGAACCCAACTAGCTACGAACAAACAAGAATTCAACATTAACTATAATTGGGCCTCAATTTCACAAGTCCTCCAAAATTATCACACAATGACATACCAACCCAAGTTAATAAGGTTATAACATGAAAATTTAAACCACCCACACCCAAACAGAGGGTAGGAGAATTGGGTCAACACTTTCAGCATGGATCAAAACCTCTACCACTCAGGGAGTGCAGGGTAAGGGACCCAATCATTGGGCCACTGAAGCCAAAAAAGAAATAAATGAACCACTGAACACCATCCATCTACTAATAGGTAATACCATGACCACATGTGATTTACATTGGTAGTCCACATAAGCTCATTGATCAAAAACCAGTATCTGAGAAGGAATAACCATTGACACTATGTGAGGGGAATTCCCACCATGCCCATTGCGACAATATGAAATTCAATGTGAGAAGAAACCAAAATAGAGACATAGAAACTACATTACCATAATGATGGATGCAAGATCCTAATCATGCACCCCACCTCTAGTGATTTCCAGACTATGTGAAAAGCTTCACTCCAAGGCCTATGGTTGGGGCCCAGATACTTGAAGCATCTACTGCACTGCAGTCCAGTGCTAAGGATCACAACCCCCCACAGAACTCACATGCTCAACAAAAAAACATTAACTAATTAAGAACTCATAGATACATAGCATCATTCTCTCTCACTCCGAACAAGGAGTTGAATGGACAAGGAATATATCAAACTACATCAACGTCAGCAAACAAAACTGCTATGTCTAAAAGAATTATCACTACCTGTAATAAATTCAAATAAAAAATATCTATATTCAATCAAATGGGCTAAGACATCATCTGAATAGGTGGATTTAATATTTTAAATGAATCCTTAGGATGATAAAAAAGAAACATTTATAATGGATAATGATCAATGGCCTTATCATAACAACCATCACATCTTTAGAATCCCATTGAACATTACTCCAAAACTAAGCCACCAACAAGATATCATCTCAACACACAACAAGAGTATGAAATCCATGTAACAAGGGAGCATACAGAATATACCTCTCTTTTATGACATGAAAAAAACTAGCCACCTAACCATCAGTTTATAAACAAATGCCACAATTTTCCAGCTCAACACACTTTTGAATAAAAAACATACTTGATAGGTTTCTACATTCACCAATGGTTCTTCATAAGTTATCACTCATATGTATATTTCCATGCCACCCTAGGAACCCGAAAACGAGTCCATATATTCCATCCTTCTAGAAATCAATAAATCCATGCATGGGAGCCCCCATAAAAAAACCAAAGGCTAAACCAAAACAACATCATTCCAAAAATCATGTAACTTCTAAAGGAACACTAACCACCAAGTCAAAAACCCTTTTCAGATTACATAAAACAAACCACATATCATCGACAACCTTTTACATAAAAAAAATACCCCTTTTAATCTTTAACAACATTCAAAACCACCTAGATAATACAAACAAAACCTTCCCATTTTCTAAAATTTATAATGGTATATTTTCATAATCCAATGTCCATTGAGAACAATACCCATTCTTGGAATACACCAACCACTCAAAACAAATTTCCAAAATTAATTTATCAGATTCATTCACTTTTTAACTTCCCCACCCCCACCCATTTAAATATAATATTAAAAACCACCTTAAAATGAATCACACTTTCAAATAAATTTATTTCAACAAACCACAAGTTTAGATTAGGAAAAATCCATTCCGGTTATATCATTTCCACTTCCTCCCTAAAATTTGTTTCACAAAAACACAACCTTCCCAAACCATTCTTTTAATGAATTTTTGAAAACCCTTTTTATACTTTTCAAAATCCAATCATTCATTTATATCCTATTTTCAAAAATCTCACACAATGAATTTCAAAACAAAAGAATAGGATTAAAGAAAGATCCAAAAGACCCACAATAGGGAACTAGTGTTTGGGGGTGACATGACCATATGGTTGGCGGCCATTTTTTAAACAGAAGACCAAAATAGAGAATCTTATTTGGACCTTGCCTAGTCTCCACATGGCTTGTCAGGCCTTGAACGCTCACAATGGCCATTATTCAGACTCCCCTTCTCATATCCCAACAACAAATAATAAACAAGAACAAATGACACTAATAAAACTAGACTTCCCATAGAAACATCGGGATCAGAACGAGCAAGATTTCACAATGCTCTTCCCACACTTAACCCTCAATTACAAATAATAATAATCCATCTTCCTTGAAATCCCCCAAATAAAAAGGCCACTCTAAAATGCATGTTCTTCTTATTGTTTACCCCCTTTGATTACATTTTGTCACAAACCTGCCTGAGTTGTCCTTCAAACAGTCACCCAGGACAGCCCGCAAAAAGTCACGAGAGGCATTCTTGATCCTCTAGTGATGGCGACAAGAACTGAGGGCCTTAATAGAGTACACAAGGGAATCATTTTTCCCAATTATAAACAATCAAACAAATAGTGGAAACAAATAGATAGCCCAAAATACATTAACATAAATATTGAACTAAACATTATTTGTACAAGAAACTGAATGAACATCTAAACCAACAGCTCAACTGACCAAACCTGATGACCAACTAACTCCATGTGACCCCACTGGTCACTCTCCAACACAATGATCAAACATTTCCCAAGGAGATCAAACTCAATATGAAACCTGCAAAAGGGATAAAAACAGGAGAACACTATGGGTGTGAGTATTAAAACTCAATATGTTATCCCGATATTCTATTCCCAATTCTCATACATTAAAATAAAATAAACATCAATTTCTAGTATTAAATACTAGATATAAAGGTGTGTATTATAAATGAGGTCTAATGCTATAAAAATTTACCAGACAAAGACATGCATGTTTTGTAAAAAATAATGATAGTAAAAATTTTAAAAGAGGTGCAACTACAAAATGAGAATAGTTTTCAAAAGGGGTGATTTTAGGAATTTAAAATTCTAAACAAATCACAAAAAAAAAGAATTTACCAACCAAACACACCATATGCCGATAGTGAGTACAAAATATCCAATGGGAATAAGTCACAGGAACACCCCTAGGCATTAGTTTGTTGTGATCCCTAAGTTCCTCGTATCTCAGTAAAGATAACCATAATAAATTTCCATTATCGTGCACACGAGCCACTGGTAGTAAGCATACCCATAACCTTGTGGTCCTCCAAAAATATCATAATCATTTTTTTTATATTGTTGTCATCGTCATACTTCCTACGTGAAACAGGGTCCAAACACCATGGGATCACTAGCATACTAGTACATGTCCAACCAACAAGATACCTAGGATTTCTGTTAGTGCTAAATCATATTACACAAATAATAAAATAAAATTTACCCATGAAAATTCAATTCCAAAACCATAAACACAAACACATCCCACAAACATTCATCATATTTCTTTCACAGATCTATAAACCACTTAAAATTTTCCTAAAATAATTTCAAAGCGTGTAATGAGGCATTGCACATAAAACTCATTAAAAAACTTAAATTTAAGGATAAAAGAAATACAAAATCATTCCCCAAAAAAAATTTCAGCCCAAAAAATAATTAATAAAATCATTTCATGGACCATTAAATAATTCCAACTGATTCAACATTATATATACATGTAAAACAATCATTCTATATTTTTTACAAAGGCCAAACGGGCCTCTAGACATTCTTACCAACCCAGCAATTTTTCAAAGCCATATATAAAATTTATAATAAGGATGTGAGAACCCACAATTTTAAGATTCAAATCATTGGTATCCGCCTTGAAAATTTTCAAATTGCTCATCCATTACACAATCGTTTTTTAAAAGCGCCAATCAGGCCTTCCATTAGCAACAAATGTAAACATACCTTAAAACTAATAAAAATTCATTATAAAAACCAAAAACTACTTGAAATAACCCTAAGAAACACAAAAATATTTTCATTTCCTACTTCCAATAAGATTATAAATCCAAAACATTCATTTTAAACCACACTCAACACATTAAAGAAAATTGGGAAACTTACAGAACACATGGCATGTAATTTATTAATAAAACAATTCATTTTAAGAACTCTAAAAGGAATAAACCATCAATGTAATGCCATAAATATAATCAAGATACTGAACTATGTTCAATATAGCACAAACTAGGTGCGGAATCTATGAAATCATTTGAAAAAACACACGGTGTGCACCATTTTAAAAAACACTACACCACATTAAGAAAAAAAGGTTTTAAGCACAACTTGGCACACCATAAAAATTATCAAATGATTAAATTAAAATTTTAAGTGTATGGATAATATGAAAATATCATAAAATAGAAAGCTATTAAATATAAAGTATATGTTCCATGAGAAACAAACCTCAAATCCTAGGAGGAATTGAAATACACAACTGAAATCACCCGTTGAAGGTTTATAAACAATAAAACAATGATGAAAACCCATTGGAAACTATAAAACTCTCAATATTTTTACAGTTATTCACACATAGGTGAAAGTGAATATCTTTAAACTTCATAGAGTGTCTCCTATGGTGTTGGGAAAATCTGGATGATTTGAGAAAAATTGTGATGTTTTTCCCTAATCTGAGACAAATATGAGCTCCTAAAAGGGAAAATAGGACACGGGGGAGTTCCTTATTTACTTGGTCTGGGGTCGGATGTGGAATCATGAAAAAAGTATTAAAAAATGAAAAATATATTACAGAAACAAATTATTTTTTTAAAACTGGAAATGGGCCCACGGGCTGGCCCTATAAGTAAATAAGTAACAAAAATTCACCGTGATTATGAATTCTTATGGGGTCAAAAAAGATATGGTCGATTAAATATGTTAGGGAAGGAAAATTAGGATGTATAATGAGTGAAAAATGTTGAAAAACAAATTAATTATGAAAAACCCAATTAGGTTTTTTAAACTGGTAATGGGATCATGGTTGGCCCAAATCAAGATGTAACCAATAATTCTCCAAAAAGCTCCCAAACCCAAAATGGGGAACAGAATGTATGAATATTAGACATGTATTGACGTTCAAAACTCGAAATAAATATCACCCAACACCCAGGAAAAGGATCATTATTTTCAATGAACTGGATCAAATCCATTACATGAAAAGAAAAAAAACACGGGTGTGATAGGTACTGAAAGTAAAGGGGGCCATAAAACAAGCCCTGCTAAAATGGATGTACAGAAAAAGGGGAAAATGTCAAAAATACATCTTCCAAGGTTCCTACTTGATGGGTAGGTACTTCTCATCACCACAACTCTCCATGACTATCGATCACCTCCATACACCGTCTGTCAATCACCTCCGAGCACCGTCATGCCCAGCATCCTCAAGAGTCAGTCTAGTTGACTATCTTCATCCCAATATACAACAAGGTGTGGGAAAATCTAGTGCATGGGTGGGTATAAAAATACTCATTAAAGACCCTGAGACCCCTGATGAACTCTCATAATTCCACAATGAAAAAAAAACAAAGCATGATCTCAATCACAAAGTAGAAGAAAAAGAAAGCTCACACTAGGTATATTCCTGAGTAGTAACTATAGCATCATTAGTCACATCATCAAACACCTTAGTTTATGGAGAAACATTCCACTATTGGGTATGATGGGCCTACCAAGTCACACAGAGGTGCTTCCCACTAACCTTGAACTGCTTAGTTACTCCTCCCCATTGCGTACCGTGGGTCTGTCGGGTAACACAGAGCTGATCCCCACTCTGGCCTAATGAGGTACAAATTATGTTGAGTATCGTGGGTCTTCTGGGTAACCCAGAGCTGCTACCCACAATGGTCTTAAAAAGCCACATGTGGTTCTTCACACTAGGCCGTTGAGTCACACAATGTAGAAAGTCAGTAATATTTCGTTCTTAGAAAGTTGTAGGGTTCCACATGTAGTGTTCTTCGGAGAACCACTATTCAATCCATTATTTGTATGTTAACCTCTATAAAGTACCTAAAATAAGTAATCCAATGAAAAGAAATTTCATAGGAATTCTATCTCAACAGACTTCACATCAACTTGAGGATCAGTCTATAAGTTATAGGCATTTTAGTGCCAAGGGCCCTATTGGATTCTAGTACGGTCCAACTCATACAATATCCAACTTTCTCGGATTCTCTCGTGGAGTATATCAAAAGGAACACATCGTATAATGTTTTCGGCAACACCAAAAGTTCATCAAATGGACATCCAGTTTATGAAATATGCATGTTTAAGCGTAACTGTGTAAAAGGGGATATGGGTACGGTCCGACCCGGTCAGACCGACCCGACCGGCCCGAAGGGGGCTATTCCCATTGGACCGTGGGTCTAGAAAAACCTACCAACTAGGCATGGTCCACTGGATGAGCATTTGGGTTCATCTCCCCTATCGAACAGGTTCATTCATTTGGGTCTTCAAGTAATTGCACCCATTAACAATACGCCTCTTAGCCAGTCTGCATGGACTGGCCTGTAATGGACTCGCGGGTTCCAGCCCACCCTCTGTCGTGGCTCGAAGTGGCACCCCTCCTCTATGGCATGCCTCCTGGATCAGAAGAAACACTAGATGGTGCCAGACCACCTGGTTTTCCCACTGGACAGGTCACTTGCAGAAACCGCAGACCGTAGGTCTGCCCTCCACCGCAACTCAATGTCACAGTCTTACTCTGCAGCATGTGGGCATTGTGCGCCACACATCTCTTACTTGGCCAACAAAGGTCGGACGTCCCTTTGTGTGTCATAGTTCCTTCCATTGCTACCATATTATCGAGGCTGCTGGTAGCCGGCCGCCGCATCCTATGGTTTTCAACACCACCACGCCGACAATGCTTTCATGGGCTACCGGTGAAGCACTAGTGGTCCGATTCCTTTTTTTACTATGCCTACGGCCTCCCTAAATAGTACCTACCCCAAGAGTCCCAACGTTTCCCCTTCTCAAAGTATTTCTCAATCACCCTTGAAGAACGCCACTAACTCAAAATCGGTGGAGGGTCTATGCCCCGTTCAGATTGGCCCGTACCCCCAGCATTAGCACTATAACATAGGGATTATTATTTAATTATAAAAACATCCATAAAGAAACCCTACGTTTTCATCCCATATTAATGAATGAAACATAGAGAAAAAAATTGGTTGGTTGGTCCATGTTTTTCGTAATATTCAGGAATGGGGAAAAGAGGGGAATTAAGCACATAACCCCCTACCTCGAGCTCATTGGATGTCACTACATATGAGGAAGGAGTGTCCATGTTCGAGGGTGTTGCTGATGAAGGAGAATGTTCATGTCATCTGGCTCTCATCATTTCCCAACATCGAATCCTCAAATATTCATCGAATCTCCACTCTAAATTAGTGGAAGACATCACCAGAACATCATCATAGGTTCCACTCATTCATAAAAAAGTTCATGCATGATATTTATTTAAATAAAATAAAAGAGGAGATCAACCTGTCAAATAATTAATGGGGTTCATTAATGAATTTTATTAATGAACCTATTATATTTCCAAATAGTGCAGTTATGAAACCACATGTAACTATCCATTAAATTGTATGACAACCCAGTGGTTCCACCACCTCCACTCAACAATTACATGAAAATAAATAAAATAACTCTTTGAGTAATATTTTTTTCAAAAGTCCAAGCATTAACATTTTAATCTGAACCTAGTTGGTCGAAGTTATGCTTACCTTATGCGAATCCTGGTGAAGCGTATTCAACGGTAGACTCAAATATTATATCTATGAATCAGTTCAAAAGGTAGAATTCATCACCAGCACATTTACAGTGTGTACCTTTAAAAAATTCAAAATTCAGTTTCGGGCTCTCGAGGCCATGGAATCACGTGTCGTCAAATTTCACAGACTCGTAATAATTCCATTTAATTAAAAATATTACAAGGAATTTCTAGGTCATTACACTATGATTTTATATTTCATTTGAAATCATTTTTCTCTATAATAGTTTTAATATATTTTAATGTTTTGTATACTTTTTATAAAACACCCTCTCATCCACATATAAATTCTATCCCTCACGTTCTATGCCCTGAATCATGTAAAATATCATCTGAACACTATCCTACCAACTCTTACCATATACTTGTTCTTATGGTCTCATCAATGGACCAGTTGAATTTTCCTCCGGGGGGGGTGGGGTCCCACAAGGAGGTGATATTTTGGAGGTAACATTCTAAAAATTACTCTTTTAATTTCTTTTATAAATCTAGCTTCTCCTCACCTATTTCATAAATAAATTTATAATAAATCAATTATAAACTAATTATTGTAATGTTAAATTTATTATTTAATATATTATATCTATAAATTTTCCTCATTCCTCTTTTTCAACGAAATGTAACCATTCTCCAAATTTGGATGGTTAACCGTCTATGTGGACAACAAATTTTTATAATCTATTATCACTTTCAAAGATGAAAATAATTTGAAAATAACACTAGAATGATATTTTAAATCATATATTATAAAATATTTCATGTTATGAAACTAATATATAGATGTAATATGAAATAAAATAAAACTAATTGGTGATAGTTGAACAACCTTCCAAAATAAACAAAATAATTATCATTATTGTTTTTTCTATTTAATCATCCACGTGTTTAAAAAAATGATAAATGATACCATTAAAAATAATTATGTTTATTTATTCATTTTTATTTCATCTAATGTACAAATTTATTATTCAAAAATGATTTCTATAATTATACACAGGTTAACTGACCATGTAGTGATGAAAAAAATTATCCCATAATGATTAAACAAAATAATACAACTCATCAAAATGGACATAAATGAAAATAATACAATTATAATAAATGAAATATATGATGAATATTTTAATAGTTATTAAATTTATGAATATTGTTTTATTATACAAGAAATTATGTTCAATTTTAGAACACATTTAGTCAAAAAGCATGGGATCTCTTCGAACCATTATATTTCCTTTAAGATATGTTTTCTCTTTATTTTACACAATTTAAATCATAATTATTCGTTAAATATTATACTGAATTACATGTATCTATAGAAAATATGTTTTTTAGATCAATTCATATTTTTTGATGGATAATAACATGTTTTAATGGGATCCTTTCACAATTCTTCTCAATAATTGCACTCGATTATGAAAAGTTCTTCACTTCTTATAGTTCATTAAGTACACTACATAAATTATTTAATTTTTTTTTTAAATCCCAAAATTTATCATGAAAATATATTTTAGTGATTTTTTTTGAATAAAATTATGCCTTCAACTTTATTAAGGACACTTTATTCATTCCCTACAGCATATAATTGTCACATTTCTATTGTTACCTAACATATATTTTCATGTTTTTAGTTTTTATGGAAAATGTTATTCTTGATCTATTATTATTTTTTAATTTATGAATGAACATGAATTATTTATGAAAATTATTTAATAGATTCCACTATGATACACTTTATGGTTATTCCTTATGATATAATTGTGAAAACTATTTCATTCCCTAGGTAATTGTTATGTTTATTCCCTATTTTCATTTCTTTATGCGGAACCAATATGAATTCACATGTTATTATTACTATTACTAGATATCTCTCCAATGAATTAGTTAATTTTAAGTCTCATGAGATGTTTTGTATGGGATTAAGGGGTAACCTTATCCCATATCGGTCGATATCAACTGAATGATGTAGTATTAGTAGTTAGGGCTGACTCATGATTGGTCCATGTTATCTATTTTTACCACATTACAATGTTTCCATCATCATATGATTCCTTGTTCTATATTTCATGCTTCCATATGTTTATTCATGATTTATTCATTTTATTTAATCATGTTTTTTCTTCTAACCCAAGTTTTCTTCTTTATTCCCTTATTTATTCCCTTACTCGTTATTCTAACACATCACTTTTATCAATATATTACTAAGGTTATCCTATGAATTTGTATTAGATTAATTGGAATTATAATCTTGTTATGATGATTAATAAAAATAATTTTTATCCTAGAGCCATGTTTTTGAATTATGTACCAACTCTTATAAAAATGGTAGAAGATTAAATTATTAGTTTCTATTTAATGGATAATTATACCTAAAATCAAATAACAATATGTGTTAAATTATTGAATAATCATATAGAAAATATTTAAAATATTTTAAATTAAATTATTATTATCATTTTACATAAAATTAGATTTTATAACAAAAATTTAAGGCGTTCTTAAAAAATTCAATTGTTTCAAAGAGCTAGTAATCCTCATGTAAGCAAGAATGAAAGAATATTTTAACAAACAGATATAAATGTAATAAAAATGAGATATATTTTCTTCTCAAAATAATAATTTTTTTATTAAAATGAATACATAAATATATATATTAAAAATATTATTATAATCATCCATTAGATGCGGTGATGGAAAATGAAACACATCATTTTATTGAGGTTGTAGTCTACAGAAATGCATGAATGGTGTTTTTAATATTAATATGAAAGAAAATATGATGAATAATGATTGTAATGTAAACATAATATAAATTCAATTTAGTGTATATGTTGATGTTATTATATCATAATATATTAATTATATTTTATGTATTTTGAAGAAAATTAAAAAATAGCACCCTAATTTAGTAGTTAAAGGTATTCATTGGAAACAAATAATAGATTACTCAAAAAGTATTATATGTCAGTATTTTTAGATTAATTCCTATAAGGAATGTGGATTATGTTTTAAATGGTATTTGGTTAGATATTGGTCATTCAATGTTGATCAAGTGGTGTGGTGAAGAGAGTAGACGTTGTTCTCATTTTTTAATGATGGGAGTGGCCATCTTATATTCATGAAATGCTTTAAATTAATATAATGTCTTATTTAGGTTTATGTAGAACCAAAAAACCCTGATCATAGATAATATGTGTTAGTGTTGATATAAAATCATCTAATCATATTTATCCAACTACATGATACATTTTAATCTTTATCTCCTAGTTAAACCTCCATTAAATGCAATTTTACCTTAATTGTAATAAGATAATTATATGTACAATTATAAAAATAGATAGTTTTTGGAAATTTGGATCAACAGAATACCTAATAAATCTTTCCAACAATACCATAAAATACAATGACCTAATAATAGGTTTTAACTCATATAAAATATAACTTATGTTTCAAAAGGTGATGTTTGGTTTCCCAAATTTAAAAAAATAATTTAAACTATGTTGTTTTTCTACATTAAATTATCATTGGTTGAAATAATGTTTTCTTAATTTATTATTTAATTTTAACAATATAATAATGTTATAAAATTCAATGTATTTGAGAAAACAATATTTTCACTTTTCACTGAAAAATCATCGATATCATAAAAATATGAAAACATCACCTTATGATTTGTTAAATTTGACGAATCCAAAAAATATTATCTAATATAATTTATAATATATAAAATATTAATTTTTATATAAAACAATAAAATGCACAAAAAACATTTTCATGATTATAAAATTATATCTTTTTTTATTTTGAAAATTATGTAAAATTATTATACTGTAAATTACTACATAAAACATAAAAAAAGAACTAATATGATATGAAATTGAATTATTGTTAATATTATCTAGTTTTTCACACTCAAAATACCACTACATAAAAGGATTGAATGCGTCAATACAAGTCAAAAAATGAGAATGATGATCTCTTGTTTTGAGAACACATATTCAATGAATTTTTAGATGATCTCCTCCCTACATATCAACATCTTCATTCCTTAAAGAATATGTGATATTTTTTATTATACAATTGAATCCCCATATATGTAAGATGAAAAAAATGCATCCCATGAAATTTTATTTCATTTGAAATTTAATATGGTAGGCACATTATAGAGAGATTGTACAAAATAAAAGGCCTCATACCGCACTTAATTAAAAAAATATACATGTGTAATTATATGATTATCAAATCCATCATACCTAAAATCTCCTCTTCTTTAAATAATTTAATAAATTATCAAAATCATAATAAGGAAGATATTTCATTCAATTAATTACAAAAATATTTAAAACATTTTGTGGAATTTAAAGAGAACATGGTGCTAGACGATACTATGGATGAAAAATCCAAGCTCTTCCTAGGGGAGGGACTAGGATCATTATGGTACTAAAAGGGTACTTTTTTAAAAGATATATAGTATAAAAGTATGTTGTAAGAATTAAAAAAATATTAATGTATGTTATTTATATACTACACACACCTTAGGAAATAAAAAATACATTATTAATTTTGTTTTTGATTATTGTGTATTTTTTCATGTTTATATTCTACATGATAAATATAATGTTATAGATTAGTTTATCATCCATAAAATATATTTGAAAACAAAGTGGGATTACAATTAAATTACCCATGTTTGTTAAGGGAGCAGTTTATTGCATTCCTACACTATTCGAATCATTGTTGATTATACATGAAATTATTTATGCATACACACTTTAAGAAACTAGTGTAGCTAATAGAAAAACTAGACCATTTATGTAAATGGTTAACTCCATGATATCTATTTTAGATCTAAAAACATGATTTTAGAAGGAAAAAATTATTAAATTAATTTGATATTATAAATGTAATTCCAAAAAATATAAGGATATAACATAATGTTAATTTTGGAAACATAAGAAAGAAAAAATAAATTATTTAAAGTATCGGGATTGTCACAAAATTGTAATATCACCAGAACCTAAAATGAGCATATTAGGTTATAGAGTTATTAATAATTGATTTCATGGATATCTAAAGTAGTCAAAAGCATAATGATTCATAGTTGAAGGATAAGAATATTTAGTTTTCAATTATGACGGTTTCAAATAAATATTTTTTACCTTTGAAGAATTTAGATTTCCCTCTTTATCAAACCATGGTCAAATATTGAATCTTTACAAAAATAATAATGTATCTATAGAAAATACTATTGAGGAGGATCATCAATGAAAATTGACATGAATATTAAAGCATTGTGGATCAAATGTCTATATTTTCTTATTTAAAGGATCTAAGGTTTGTATTTTTATACATATTATTTTACTGAAAAAAGAGTCTAATAAAAAGGAATTCAATAAATATATATCACATTCTAATTCATCACATTGTACAGAATCTATAAATTTAGGCCTGTAAATAATAATGAGGAATAATAGTTGGATATTGTTATATATTTATTATTGTCTATCCCTTATAATAACAAAAAAAATTTATGTTATAGTTGAAAAAATGTAAATCTAGATTGGTAGACGAAGGAGTTACACAAAATGATGGAATAGATTATTTTAATTCGTCCACTCATGTGTCTAGGATGGCTTTAATTCAAATCATTTTCACTCTAGATTCCATATATAGTTATTAAATTGACTAAATATATGTTCAAAAATAATTATTGGATTAATATTTTGACGAAAAAGTTACATATACGTATGTAAAACTTATACAATTTCTAGTACATGGTAATGAAAATAATTTTTACAAATTATTATGGTCCTCGTATAGTTTAAACCATATTATAAAATAATTCCCTAAAAAATTTACAAAGTTATTTAATCTAGTGATTATTTGATAACCATTATATCATATGCATTTATTTTATGTTCAATTACAGTAATGGTGTGTTTATTGGTTTATATACTAACGACATTCTTATATTTGGATAAAAAATAAATCATTTAAATGATATAATGTAAATATTACCAAAAAATATATATTAAAGGGTTATGTGGTGATACAATTATTTTGTAATTTAAAATTGGAAATATATAAAAATATTATTACACACTGACAATTCGATTATTTTGAAAACATATTTAATAGGTACAAATAATATGAATGTTCAATGGTTTCTTCCTCATATGCTTCTAGTAACTTTATATTCTAAATTCCTGGTAAGGATGTTTCTCTATTGTAATATGAAATGGTTATCAGATGTATCACGTACTAAATCAATAGTACATGACCTGAGATAACATATAATTTAGGAATTTTGAGTAAGAATATAAATAATATTATATATTCACATTGGGATATAACTCAAAGACTGCATAGATATCTTAAGGTAATGTGGATTACTATTCATATTATTACAGAAATCCTAGGTTATTGTATTTTTTTCACATTTGAGATATATTACTAATATATGTGTTTCATATTTTATTAGTGGTTGCGTTTTTACACCTGGATGTAGAAGTATCTTATCAAGATAAAAAATAGTTCTTTTATAATGGACTCCATAATGGTTTCTATGTTTTCGTCTTTAACAGCTACTGGTAATGAAGTAGAATCGATTATATCTCTATATTCATATCTACCACTATGGAATATGAAAATGTCCGTAATTTATATACATTCGGATAGATATTCTATATTATATATGAAGTATAACAATATATATAATATGAAATCAAGACCTATATACTTTATACATATAATTGTGAGAATTTTCATACAAGATGGTACTAATATAATGGATTTTTTTAGGAAAGATGTTATTTGTATAATATAGTAACAAAAAATAATTTGAGGGAGTTGTTATATAAATATTCTCTAGAGGTGTGTTTAATGTACCTGATAAAAATACAAAAATGATTTGAACTCAACAAAACCATTTATAAATTCATTTGTATAAGTTCAATGTAATAAATTTAATCAAATGATTGAATGAAAAAAATATAGTAAATTCAAAGAAAATGTGAGTGGTTCCCCGTATAAAAGGTGATTGAGTTTAAAAATAAAAATGAATGACTAAAACAAACATCATCTTAATCATGGGAATTCCACAAGGAATTTTTGGATGAGTGGGGTCTCTATTTTTATGGGGATTACATTTATCACTATTAAAAATTATATGAACAAAGAAGAATAATCCTAGAGTGGATAGTGAAATTCACATTTTTCACATCTGTGTGTGTGTGTGTGAAAATAAAAAATGCAGTGCTTTGATAGTGAAATTTTCACCCTACACACCACATCAGTGTTATATTCTTGAATGTGACCCAATTTTTTTTAAATAATATTAGGTTGTGGTTGTTTATACCTTGGATCAAATATATTTTCCTAGTGTCAAAATCTAATTTACTTAAAAAGTATTATTTAGACCATCAATCGGATGAGGTGTGATCTAACTAGCATACTTATTCTATAGCAGGTTTGATTTGGGCCACTTATTAAACTAATTGGGAACTAGTATACTAGATTAAATAAAACTAAATTTGATATTTTAATGTTAAACCATATACCTACTTCTATGATATTGGATGACTAATAACAATTGTATCATCATGCCTATGATTTTGGGCCTTTGATGGATGGAAACACCACATCTATTTAATCTATTTTCTAACTACAATTCCATGGAAGATTATGATTCTATCAAAATCTTTTTACAACAATCAAAGTCACATTTTTGGGCCATAAAAAAGTATTTAAGTATCTCTGGATTATAAATATTATTTAATGGATACTCTCCACTATGTACATTTTTATAGCATTGACAAAACAATATATCCAAAAGTGGATTCTTAGATAGCCCATAAAACTATAGATTTGTTATGGGTTAATCAAATTATGTTGACAAGGAAAATGAAATGTTCCTTAGTAGAATCCATCTCATTTAATCCAAATATATCCATTGTCCTCTAATTTTCCCGAAAATCTTATATTTAGATTATGTCAAAAGGGATATGGGAATGATAATTATTGTGATTAAGGTAGAGAAATTATATGGAAATAACTTGAAGATGTGAAAAAATGTGATATGTGTGTTCCATGGAATAATCAATGTGCTTTATATTCTCTCGAATCATTAGACCCATATATCTTAAGATATGATTCTTCATGTTTCAGATAAAATGAAAATATGGGATGAAAGGATCACTTTTAATAGAATTTTTTTTTATTTCATATTTATTTGGATCACATAAATTGTAAGCAAATTTTTTCCTAATAAAAAATTGAATTATATCCTCGCATTGATAAATTGATCATAACTGTGTGGCATTCCTAAAAAATAAAATATTTAGGAAACAATTTCCAAATAATGAAGGTAAATTTAACGTGTCAAAATTAAAAAGTAGTAATGTAAGTAATTTTATTGATTCATCTATTATATTAAAAAAAATATATTTATAAATATTATTCCTGGTTATTCAAAAAATGTCTATGTTAATCTTTATCATGGTAAATATGATGTTGTCGAAAAATTTATAATATATTAAAATGAGCATGAAAACTCATCTAAATTTATAATTAAATGAAAAAGATATTATATGGGTGTTGAATATTATACCCTCTAATTTTTATAATCAATATGAATAATAAAATAAGTAATTGCCCCTATACACCACATAAATAGTATAGTCGAGATAAATTTTAGAATATTAATTGAAAAAAGTGACACCAATTAGTCTATATAATTTCATCCAAGATGATATTTGGGAAAAAAAATTAATATCTACATTTATTTTTCTAAATAGGTTTACCAGAAAGTGGGTGTTTATGACTCCATATGAATTATGTATGATTAGTAAATCAAAACTGATTTATTTAATGGCATAGGGTTATCTTGAAATTTTAGAAGTACTTAAACATAAATGGGAAAACTTTGGTAAAGGATGTATTAATATAATTATTACTTATTATATTCAATAGTAAAAATATTTTATATTCAGGGTTATATAATCAAATTATTTAATTTCTTATTATAGTCTTCCATTCCAAGGATTAAATATTTTATGAATCTAGGTTTCAACATTACATAATCAAGTAAAATTAGTGGAAGTTTTATAAAATAAAAATGTATATAAAGAAGATACGATAGAATTGGTTTATAAAATTATACATCCTTGGATACCCATAACATATGATTATGATTTTATATGTTATATTTCGAAGAAACTTTTTACAATATTGTTACAAAAGGTATGGTTTTTCTGAACATAGTGTCTGATCCAAAAACGTTAAAAGAATTTGTATCATATTCTAATGCATCACTTTGGATATTAAACCTAAATGAAAAAATAGACATTATATCTAAAAAACATACATGAATATTGGTTGATCAATATCAAGGATCACTACATAAAATTTATAACTAGGTATTTAGATGAAAACAAAAACATCATTGTACAATTGAAAAATATAAATCCATATTTTCATCCATGGAGTTTACAGAAAAGGAATAAATTGATTATTTTTATACATTTACTCCAATCTCGAGGATTAGCTTAGAAAAATTTATTCCCCATTTATATTCAATATATAAATTTTAAATTCCCCAAATTCATGATAAAATTGATTACATAAATGGTGAATTAGAAAATAACAATATTTTAAACAAACTAAAGGATTCATAATATATTGTAGGGAAAGTATTATTTTTCAAATATTTAAAACCACTAAATGGTTTAAAACATGATCCAAAATAATGAAATTAAATAATTTTATCTAATTTATTATTATTTATTTATGTTATTTAATTTTTTCATAGTATTTTATATAATAATGATTTTTTTGGTAATTTGATAATATATATTTTTTCTAATATTTAGAACTGGTATGAATAATGTAATTGATACAAAATAAAACTAATCTAGAAAAATTGATATTAAATAATTAAGTGAAGTAATTTTCATTTTTTTAATTTTATCTATAACACCCCAAGCTTCAAAGGTATTCTTCTCTTTGAATAATACAGTAGCATGTGTTGTACGCAACATCGATTTCTAAGACACCACAACCAAGAAAAATAGCCATTAAGAATATTAAAATCCACTTTTTGAAATTTTAAAAAATTTATCTTTCAAAATGGTATTAATTTTTGGATTTGGAATATCTAAATTAGCCTAGGGTGATTTTTTGGTATTTTTCTGAAAACATTCAATTATGATGAATAGTGGAAAACAATGAGATATAGGTTAAAACCGAATTTTTATTTAAATAATTACTAATTTTATTTATGTTTATTTTATCTCCAAATAGATACATAATACCTATATAAGTTCAATATAATTCATTTGAGCCAGTTTATAATAATTTTAGATATATAAAAAATATATTGAACTTTTTACCGTCTTTTACCCGCCTCCTATAAGCATTTTCAAATTTAAATAAAACATAAATTTACCAATTCTATGAGTTGAATATAAAAAATCAGAGAGACACGGTTGATATCAGTAAGTAAAATGTGGTTCAATAAGATGAAAGTAATTGTTGCTGAATAGTAACATTTTTACTTTTATTAACATGATTAAAAGTAAGTAGGTAATTAAGGGTAAAATGATATTATTATTACCCTAAAACGTGTCATAATTATATTAGATAAGATTAATTGGATCAAAAACAACCTTAGGATTAAAATATGATCCTTTAGGTCGACATGTGTTACATTAGGAACTTTATTATTATTTAATTCAAAGAAGAGTTTAAAGTATTAAATTCAAGGTTTAATAATTAAACCATTTTTAATATAGGGCTACATATAATATAAATTAGACTATAAATATTCATTATAAAGATAAAAATATTTCCTACATAATTTCATTTAATTAATATTTTTATACATTAAATAATTTAATTTATTTATGACACAATGATGACACAATAATTACCTAAATATTAAAATATTAAAATAATTGATATGATAAGTATCCAAATAAATGTAATTTGAGACATTTTATGAATTACACTATTTTATTAGGTCAATATTACATGTTAGGTTTGGTTATATGAATTCTTTTCTAAGTAATAATGTTATTATAAATGTAGAAAAAACAAAATACCAACTAGTGTCAAAATTCACATAAAAGAGTTTTTGAATCAAATATTATATTATTTATGGATATTGTATTCTTAAAAATATATGGTTCAGCCAAAACACTTATATAATTATAGGTGTGAAATTATTGAATCACTTGGGGTTCTCTTGGAATTATTTAGTACGTTTATTAACTATATTATATAAAAAGACCAAGAGACATGGTAAATGTCAAACTATTTAACTAAGAGATAAATGTAAATAATAATTCTAATATAGTTATCCAAACATGTATAAAACGTATAGGTAGAGTGGTTTTAGACCCATCCCCACCTTATCCTTTGAATAATTTATTTTGGAGTCATTAGAAATAGAAAATTATTTTGTTATAAAATAATATTTCTAGCTTTTCCTAAGGTACCCCTCACCCCTCTTATAAAAGGGCACTCCCCCTTCTTCCTATTTCAAACCTTCAAAGCCATTTGGATTTGCCAGACCCTGCACAAATACCTTCCCAACTTTCTTACCTAAATCCTAGAGGCCTTCCTTTAGTCATAAATCCTACTTAAGGATCCCTTTTTATCAAATCAAAAGGAATAACCCGAAAAAGAGGTAAATATTTCATCACCTCTTTCAAGTTCTTTTCTTCTTCCACTTCCTCTTTCATTATTGTTTACATTATAAAATAATAACTCCAGAATCTTCAATATTTTGTGATGTAATTATAAATATGGTACAACAATATTCATTATTCTATCCATCCTTTGAATGAAAAGTCACTATATGTGTGTACATACGACTTACTGTGTCCACGTCGTGGTGTAATTGTTATTCAATAAAATATTATTTGGAAAGGTATAATAATGATGTGTAATTCATGTATATAATAAATATAACATGATAATTATTCTATATATATATTATATAACATCCAATTATATATTTTTTTAATATCAAAAGAATGATATTGTCGCTCGTGCGTATGTACAAATTACCATCTCCCCGAACGTGATTAGATTCATTCCCCATCATATCCATTCAAGGATAATTTTCATTATATGATTAAAAATAATGTTTAAATACATAATATCATTCTGAATATAAATAAGATACATCTTATCCATAACAAACATTGCATACGTAACAATGAATTTAAAGTAAAATGAATTAGCTAATAGCTGAAATGACAATAATATTAAGATATTATTAACAGAGCAATGTTAATAGATCATATATATGATATCATATTAATGTATATGATTATTTTATAATTTAATAAAAATAATTTCACCATTATACAAGAGTTTTTCCTACCCTCGACCAATGAAAAGTCCAAGGTAAGCGTTAATTTCACAATCTCTTTATTATCCGAGGTTGTTTATATGTAATTATCTACTAAGATTTCATTACCATACACATCCATGTTTCTTAAAATTGTATTTCAAAACATTTTTACGATTTATTAGACAATGGGGTAAAGACATTTATACCCTTATTTGACCATATATGTTTTGAAATGAATCATTCTGTCGTTTTCCAAACATGTTACTTTATGACCTTTTCAACAAAATTAAGGTAATAATGTTTTTTGAACTTATATGGCTGGTGCGGCTATTTTCTGCCATTATAACATTGGTGAAGAATCCCTTACAATACTATAAGAATATATAAAAAATAACTGTTTTCTTAAATTATTTCAAAATAGAAAGAGATATTTCTCTAATTTTTTTTTTGATTTCATCCATGTCAATATCCTTCGACGTGTTTTAAGCTTATTTGAAGTCGATTTATTATGATACAAAACCTTCATACTGTATAGAAGGTTTTGTGATATGTTAGACTATAGATGTGTTATTTTTACACCATTCATGGTTTATGGATAATGTATTGACATTTTGTATGCTAGTTTTAATACTAATTATTATGTTATGTTTAAACCAATTCATATGAAGAATACATTGGACTTAATATGTGATGGGTAGAGCCCGCTATTGCTCCTCGAAGCATCAGTAGGTCTCATGAGACAAACTAGTGTCTTGGAACAAGGTCTTAACAAAATATTATTTATATCACCGGTACAAGGCCTTGACTATGTGGTTATGAAATTCTGGCATTATGCATTCCATCATTATGAAAGTGGCTATTGATATTGCATGGGATTATTCGACTAGTAAAATATCCATGTGAGTAAGTAAATGAAATTATTTGGATTTATATATCCCATATAATGATTAATTTTATATTGAAAATCATTTTGTTTTATTTTTTATACATTGCCTTAAATTGTTTATGGTTATTTATGAAAGATCCCGCTATATTATTATCCTTACTAATAATATAAGCTCATCCCTTTCTATGTTTTGTTTTTTCCAGGATGAAAATAAGTATATTATGAATGACCTACTGGGATAGTATATGGGATATCATTTTTGTCTATGGAAACAATGTTTTTTTAGTTTTCCATTTTATAATGTAATATAAACCTAATGAATGTATCGTGCACTTACAAGGCTACTAAACTAATTGGTCTTTCGAGACATGATCTTTTGTGGTCATTCCAATGATACGTGATAATGCAATGAGTCTGGGATTCTGGGGTTGGGGTAGTACTGTTGGTATCAGATCAAGTTTAGTAGAAACCTTGGAAACTAGATTTAGATAAACTCTGATTATAGCACATAGCCCTAAGATAGACTTTGATGATTAGTATATAAGAACTACCTAGATTATTGGTATTGTAGATATTTTTTGAGTTTTTTCCATGAAAAACATCCTTATATAGATACGAGCAGGTAAAGGTGGCTCTAGCAGATATGCACCTAGGGGTAAAACCTGAAAACACCATTTTTAGCTAGACTCGAATGGGAACTGGTGCACGACAATGGGTCTTGCGGTGCTCTTGGTTATGACACTCCTGGGAGATATGCTTAAGATAATTCCCATTTTATTTACAAACCATTGTGAAGGTTTTATGAGTATATACTTCTTCAAAGAAAACATGTTTAGGATTATGTATTATATCCATAAACTATTCAGTATATGTTAAGTGTTTTACAAGTTTGGATTTATGTATTGTGATTCATAAACTAATCTAGTTTGTGCCTTTTTTTAAAAGTGGAACCTAGTGGAAGGAATGTAAACTGTATCAATACACATACACCATGTAGGGATTTCCCCCCTACTCAAAATAATTATAATGGATCTGGTGATGCAACTCGTGCTGATCAGCTAATCACCATACTGGGAAAACTTTCTCAGGTTATGAATAATATCCTTACCCATATGGAGAACCCTGATCCATAGCGTGGAGGATCAATGTTACATATCTTCATGAAGAAAAAACCACAAAAATTCAATGGTGGTACAAATCTATTAGTGGTTGAGAAATGAATGAATTCTTTATTGAAAACATTCCACACCTTGGGGGTAGCGAAAGGGAAAAAGTAGTCATGGAAGTTTAATGCCTCACCAGAGATATTGATCAATGGTGTTCATTGATTCAAACCCCAAAGGAAGATGATGAAGTATTAAATATGGAATGGAGGGAGTTTAAAGTACATTTCTTAGATAAATACTTTCCTCATGACCATCGAGCGGATATGGAAAGAAAATTTCTGAGTCTATGGAAAAAGGAGGATAGGATGTCGCAATGTATGAAGCTATATTTACAAGGTTAGTGAGGTATACTACAGATTATATACATAACCCAATAAGTAAGATTGATTGTCTATTTGATGGGTTAAAACCATTTCTCAATTGAGCATTAGTCTCAAAATCATTCTCATCAAATGAAGATATTGCCTCATGTGATTTCAATATAGAAAAATAATTATTTAAGTCTTACTACTTTAATATAAATCAAGATAAGAATATATATACTAAAAACTATGGGAATGGAAGTAAGGGGAAGAAAGGAAAAGTTGAATATAAATATTTTAGTAAATGTGGAAAGAAACACCTTGGTATTTTCTTTAAGGGAATGGGATTCTGTTACAAGTGTAGTGAAAAAGGCCACCAGGATCGTGATTGAAAGGGGAAGAAAGTGGCTGTCGAAGTTGAATGGTAAAATTGAAGAGAAAGGGTGCATTATGTGAATGAATGTCTTAAGCATCAGGGGAACTTACCTCAGTAAAGTCCAAGGGATCAAGGCCAAGGTTATGCTATCACTAATACCGAGGTTGAAGCTCCGAAAGATGTAGTGGCAGGTAATTTAATGGTTTCTTCAAGTTTAGAAAATGCTTTATTTGATTATAGATCATCGCATTGTTTCATATCTTCCCAGTTTTATAAGAAAATCAGATATTTTAAATTTTATTTAAAAAGGGAGTTGTTAATAAAAACTCTTAATGGAAGTATCATTGAAACAATTTTTTGTGAATCAGTCCCCGTTATGGAATATAAATGATCATTATCTGTTGATCTCATCATCATACCCATGATTGAATTTGATATAATCTTTGGTATGGATTGGATTTCAAACCATGATGAAAAAATATATTGTGAGAAGTTGGAGGTTTCTATTTTTGATGTATATGATAAAGAGTACCATATCATTAGAGAAGAAATGTCGCCACCTAATTCTTATCTAGATCCACCCCGAGCAGCTCAACTAAATTCAGTTTTTTTGGGAGGAAGATAATGAAATAACTGTGGGTGAGGAAAGGAATGTTCAAATATAGGATGTTACTATTTTGAAAGAATATGTTGATATGTTTCTAGGAGATTTACAAGGACATCTTCCAGAACTAGAAATTTAATTTTCCATTAATTTAATTCCAGGTTCAAAGCCCATATCAAAGACCCCTTATAGAGTGGCCACTGTGGAATTAGTGGAACAAAAGAAACAACAAGATAAATTCAGTAATAAGGGATTTATTCACCCTAGTTTTTCTCCATGTGGATCCCCTATCCTTTTTGTTAAGAAGAATGATGGATCTATGAGGTTGTTCATTGACTACAAGGAGATCAATGTTATAACAATAAAGAACAAGTATCCCCTACGTCAAATTGATGATTTAGTTTACCAACTTCTTGGAGCTCAATACTTTTCAAAGAAGGAACATCGATCTGGATATCATCATTTGTGTGTGAATAAGGAATACAATATGAAAACAGCATTTCAAACCATGTACGTGCATTAAGAGTTTACAGTAATGCCTTTTGAATTGACTAATCCACCCTATGCCTTTATGGATCTAATGAACCAAGTTTTCAGTGACTATCTCGATGAATTTTTAGAGGTATTTATTGATGATATCTTGGTATCCTCCAAAATCAACGAAGATCATGAAAAACACTTGCGCATTATCTTGAAGAATTTTAGAATATATGAATTACATGGGAAGTTTAGTGTGTGTGAGTTATTTCTTCATGAGATATCTTTTCTTGGACATAATGTCTCTAAGGATGGAATCTATGCTGATACATCTAAGACCAAGGCAATCCAAGAATGGTCAACACCAATGAGTATAACCGAGGTACATAGTTTTATTGGTTTAGCAGGTTATTATCGGCGTTTCGTCCAGGATTTTTCCCAATTGGAAAACATTTTAACCAAGCTCACATGTAAAGGGGTTAAAATTTTTTGGACAAAATAGTGTGAAGGATGTATTAAAGAACTGAAGAGAATATTATTCAATACTGTTATATTGACTCTACCATCTAGGAATGATGGGTTTTTTATTTATAGTGATGCTTCAAATAAAGGACATGGTTTTTTCCTTATGAAGAATGATAGGGTTATTGCCTATGCATCAAGACCACTAATAATTCATGAGAAAAACTATCATACTCATGATCTTGAGTTAACATCTATAATATTTACCTTAAAGATATATAGACATTATCTCTATGGTGCAAAATGTGAGATATATACTGATTACAAGAGTTTTAAGTATATTTTCTCACAGAAATAACTCAACATGAGGCAAAGGAGATGGATTCAATAACTTAAGGATTACGATTGCACGATACACTACCACCCGGGGAAGGAAAATAAGGTTTTAGATGACTTGAGAAGAATAGATCATGGAGATTTGAACAAGATGAGAGTTGAAAAGGATCCTATTTTCAAGGATATAGTAAAGATAGATATGGGAATAACCATGGATGGTGAAACACCAATGATTTTTCAAATGGTTTCCAAACTATCTTTACTATAAAGGATATAAATTTCTTCGGCTGATGATGAGGATTTTCAAAAGATGATTAAACTTGTGAATGATGGGAGATTGACTGACTTCGTATATGAAGATGGTATTAAGAAATTTTGGAAGAGGCTTTGTATTCCTAATATACCTAATCTGAAAATTGAATTGTTAGATGATGATCATATCTCCAATTTCTCTATACACCCTGGTAGCAACAAAATATATAGATAATTGAAGGAACATTTTTTGTGGGACAACATGAAGGGGGAGATTACTATTTTTGTGTCAAGATGTATGGTTTTACAACATATGATAGGTGGAAGGAAAAAGCCTGGAGGAGTCTTTCATCCTCTTCCCATAAATGACTATAAATGGGATAATATTAAGATGGAAATTGTCATGGGACTACCAAATACTCCAAGAAAGAATGATGAAATATGGGTCATACATGATTGTCTTACAAAGTCAGCACATATTCTTGCTATAAGAGAGGATTTACAACTTCTAAGTTTAGAAAGACTATATATTAATGAATTTTTAAGACTTCATGGAGTACGACTATCAATTGATTCTGATCATGATCCCAATCATTCATCATGATTCTGTAAAAGTCTTCAGAAATCCATGGATATTGAACTTCATTTGAGCACTGCATACCACCGCCAAACTGATGGACAATCATAAAAAACCATTCTAACCTTATAAGACATGTTGAGATCATGATCACTTATGTTTCAAGATATGTGGGATCAATATTTACCTCTGGTAGACTTTTATTACAACAATAGCTTCCATTCAAGTATTCATATGGCACTATATAAACCGTTATATGGAATGAGATGTCGCACACCAACCTGTTGGGATGATGTTGGTGAATGAAAACTCGTAGGGCCAAAACATCTGGAGGAAACGTTGGAAATGTTTAACGTAATCCAAACCCACATCAAAGCATCTCAAAGTAGGAAGAAGAGATATGCCGATAACCCAAGTAAGGATTTCAAATTTCAGGTAGGAGATCATGTTTTATTGATGGTTTCTCCATGGAAGGGTGTTATACATTTCAGTTAGAAGGGGAAATTAATTCCGAGGTACATCAGACCAATTGAAATTCTTGAACGAATTGGGGTTGTAGATTACCATTTGGTAATGCCGCCAACTCTCTCCAAAGTTCATGATGTATTCCACGTATCACTATTAAGAAAATACACGCCTCAACAAATGCATGTACTCATATATGATGAATTAGAACTGGGACCCGATCTATCTTATTGCAAAGATCCTATCAAGGCTCTTGATACAAGAGAACAATTGCAGAGAAACCAGACAACTCATCTGGTAAAATTTCTATATAGAAACCATAAGATGGAAGAGGCAACGAGGGAGTCTAAGGAACTTATGATGAAGAACCACTTAAGTATTTTTAGGTGGAAATATTCTAGAAATTTCAAGGATGAAATTATTTTAAGGAGTGGATAATGTAACACCCCAAGCTTCCACAGTATGCTTCTATTTGAATAATACAATAGCGTGTGTTGTACGCAACTTCGAGTTCTAACACACCAAATCCAATCAAACTAGATGTTATGAATAGTAATACCCACTTTTTGAAATTTTTGAAATTTTTTCATTCAAAATGGACTTTATTTTTTGGATTCAGAATATCGAAATTAGCCTAGGGTGAATTTTTGGTATTTTTCTGAAAACATTAAATTTTTTATGAATAGTGAAAAACAATGTGTTATAGGTTAAAATAAAATTTCTATTTAAATAATTATTTATTTTTTTTAAATTTATTTTAGGTAAAATAGATACATAATACTAATATAAGTTCAATATAATTCATTGGAGTTAATTTATAATAATTTTAGATATATAAAAATTTTATTGAACATTTTACCGTCTTTTACCCACTTCCTAAGAGCATTTACAAATTTATATAAAAATTAATTTTACCACTTTTGTGAGTTTAATTCCAAAAATCCGAGAGACATGGTTGATATCATTAAGTAATATGTTGCTCAATATGTTTAAATTAATTTATGGTGAATAGTAACTATTTACTTTTATTTACCACTGTTAAAAGAAAATCGGTTAATTAATAGTAAAAATGATATTTTTATTACCCTAACACATGTCCTAATTATATTGGATATGTAGAATTCGACCTAAAAAACCGAAGGAATAAAATATTATCCTTTATATCCACTTGGATTAGATTAGGACATTCATTATTATTTAATTCAAAGAGAGATAAAAGTGTTAAATTCAATGTTTAATAACTAAACCATTTTTAATATAGGGTTACACATAAGATCAATTAGATGTTAAAAATTCATTATAAATATAAAAATATTTTCTACATTATGGTATTTTATTTATATTTTTTAGACATTATATAATTTAATTTATTAATAACACAATGATGATGTAGTAATTACTTAATTAATGAACTATTAAAATAATTGATATTATAAATATCTATATAATTGTAATTAAAGACATTTTTCGTATCCCATTAATTTTTTAGGTTAATATGACATGTTAGGGTTGGTTAGAGTAATTTATTTAGAAGTAATAATTCTATTATAAATTTAGAAAAAACAAAATACTAAATAGTGTCAAAATTGACATAAAAGAGTTTTTTAAAACAATATTATATTATTAATTCTTATTCTATTATAAAAAATATAAGGTTCTTCCAAAGGACTTATATAATGATAGGTATATCATTAATGTACCACTTGGGGATCTCTGGGAATTATATAGTATGTTTATTAACCATATAATATAAAAATACAAAGAGATATGGTAAATGTCAGACTATTTAACTAAGAGTTAAATCTAACATTTAAAGTTAAAATAGTTACCCAAACCATTATAAAACATATTGGTTGAGTGTTTGTCTGCCCATCCCCACCTTTTCATTTATATAATTTATTTTTGAGTCATTAGAAACCGAAAATGATTTTATTATAAAATATTCTTTCTAGCTTTTCTTAAGGTGCCCCTCACCCCTCTTATAAAAAGGCACTCCCACTTCACTCTAATTCACAACATCATATCCATTTGGCTCGGCCTAAACCTACTCAAATACCATCTCAACTATCCTAAATTCATCCTAGAGGACTTACTTTAGTCATAAAGACAACCTATGGATTCCTTTTTATCAAATCAAAAAGAATAACCCGGAGAAGAGTTAAATATTTCATCACCTCTTTCATGTTTTTTTCTTCTTCCACTTCCTCTTTATTTGTTATTCCCATACTAAAATAATAAATCCAGTATCTTCTATATACTTTTATGTTATTATAAATATGGTACATACATATTCATTATTATATCCATCTTTTGAATGACATGTCACCATACGTGCGCACGTACGGCTTACCGCCTCCACGTCGTGGTGTAATTGTTATTCAATACATTATTATTTGGATGGTTATAATAATGATCTTTAATTGATATAAATAATAAATATAACATGATAATTATTCTGTATATATGATATACCATCCAATTATATATTATTCTAAAATCGAAATAATGATATTGTCGCTCGTGTATACATACAGATTACCGTCTCCAGGAACGCGATGAGATTCATCCTCCATCGTATCCATTCAAGACTAATTTTCATTATATGATTAAAAATAAAGTTTAAATACATAAGTTCATTATTAATATTAATGTGATATATCCTATCCATAACAAATATTACTTACTTAAAATTCATATAAAGGAAAATGAATCGGTTAACACCCGAAACGACGATAATACTAAGATATTATTAACAATGCAATGTTAAAAGATCTTATATGATATCATATTAATGTATATGATTATTGAATAATTTAATAATGATTATTTCAAAATTATATAGGAGTTTAACCTCCCCTCGACCAAGGAAAAATACAAGGTAAGGGTTAATTTCACAATCTATTTATTATCCGAGGTTGTCTATACGTAATTATCTATGGGACATATTTATCATCCACATCCATGTTTCTTAAAAATGTATTTAAAAACATTCATTCTATTTACTAGAAAATGGGGGAAATTCATTTATACCCTTATTTGACCTTATATGTTTTGAAAATAATCATTCCATTGTTTTCCAAACAATGTTCTTTATGACCTTTTCGACAAAATTACGGTAAAAATGATTTTTTAACTTATATGGTGGGTGCGGATATTTTCAACCATTATAAAATCATCCATGCTTCCCTTAAAAGCATATAATAATATTGTAAAAATAAATTTTTGAATAAATGACTTCCAAATAGAAAGAGATATTTCTCTAAAAAGGATTTTATTTCATATATGTCAACATCCATTGATGGATTTTAAGCTTATTTGAAGTTTATTTATTATGATACAAATCTTCCATGTGGTATTAATGGTTCTGAAATATGTATGACTATGGATGTGTTATTTTTACACCATTCATGGTTTATGTAAAATTTATTGACATTTTTTATGCTAGTTTTAATATGAATGATTATGTTATGTTTAAACCTTTTCATATGAGGAATGCATTAGACATAATATGTGATGGGTGGAGCCTGCTATAACTCCTCGATTAATCGGTAGGTCTCATGAGACAAACTAGTGTCTTGACACAAGTCCTTGAAAAAATCATATTTGTAGTCTTGTCACAAGGCCTTGACTATGTGGTTATGAAAGTATGGCATTATGCATTATATCATTATAAAAGTTTCTTTTGATATTGCATGTGATTATTCGACTAGTAGGATATCAATGTGTGTTTGTAAATGGAATTATTTTGATTTATATTTTCCATATTATGATGATGTTTATGTTCAAAAGACTTTTTCTTTTAATTTTATACATTTCCATAAATTATTATGCTAATTTATGAAAGTTTCTACAATATTGTTATCCTTTTAGAGCATCTGAGCTCACTCGTTTCTATGTTTTATTTTTTACAGGATGTGAAGAAGTATATTATGACAAACCTGCAGTGATAGTATATGGGATCTCAATGTTTCCTATGGAAACAATGTTGTTGTATTTTTTCATTTTATGAGGTAATGTAAACCTTATGAATGTACTATTACTTACAAGGCTACTAAAATAATCGGTCTTTCCAGACTTGATCTTTTGTGATCACGCTACTGATATGTAATAATGCACAGACTCTGGGAATCTGGGGTCAGGGCATTACAATATATCATTATGACTAAAAAATTATCATGGTTTCTAAATATCGTTAAATAGAAAATGCATTAAATAGGTTGGAATATTTTGAGTGTTCACTAGTTTTTATCCCAAAAGTTTCTACGATTAGGATGTTATCATGTCCTTGTAAGAATGTTTCTCCAATATAATATTAAATGGTTATCAATTTTTCATAAACACACCATGATTTTTGATTTCATAAAATAAAAATTATTTCTCATAGCATGCACTACATGTTACCCTAATAATAAATGACCCACAAAATAATATTACAAAAAGTATAAAATTTCTAACCTAGTCATTGGGTT
The DNA here is from genome assembly GCA_963277665.1 of Viscum album. Lineage (NCBI taxonomy): Eukaryota > Viridiplantae > Streptophyta > Magnoliopsida > Santalales > Viscaceae > Viscum > Viscum album. The sequence continues at coordinate 2,128,643,783 of OY728152.1, read as the reverse complement.
GGATGGTATGAATGGGAAATAAAATGTTATGAAATATAATTTTAAAATATTCATTTTATAATAAGAATTAATTCAATCCAAAAAAATATATTCAATACGGTGATAATTTCATTTATATTATAGAATTTCTAAATTAAATAAGATGATATTGTGTAATTTCTCTTAAAAGGTTGATTTTTGGTTAAATAGTCACAATTGAAAATTTTGAAAATAATATCAATTTTATGAATTTTTTATGATATTAGAATGAATTGAAATAATTTGAAATATTTTAATATATAAAATTTATGAATAAATTATATTGAAATGTGTTTATAAATATTATTTCGAACAAACTAGTATTGTCATAAAATTTTGAAAATATATGTAACGTTTCTATTAAAACAAAAACCATTTTTGGTATTCTATCATAATCATTTATTCATAAGGAGTGTTATATTTTTTAATAATAAATATGTAAAATTTGGTTTAAAATAATAAAATAATTAATATGGAATCAAAATAATACACGATTTTTTTTGTAAAATTGATATTATTCCTAAAACAATTATTTGTCTAAAATGATTTTCATTGTGATTTAACAATATATATTAGAAATAATGTTTATCCCTTATAGAAATTGAATCTTCTAAAACTAATTCAAAACTATCATTTATATTAATTAATATTATGAACGGGTTTATCTTAATTGTTTACATAATAAACAATAATCGAGGAAAAATATTAATAAAGAAAATGTAAAAATTGGATAAAAGGGGGTTAAACTAAAAATATGATATTTCAAATAATGAAAAAATTAAATTATTAATTTAGACCATAATTATTCCATAAATCTATAATATTTTCAATTTTTACAATTTCGAGTCACATTTTTAGAATAAAAAATATAATATATAATAATACTTCATGTAATCACATGTTTTCCACCTAACACAGAAATAAAAGGGCACCCCTACTCACTATTATTCACATATTTTGAGACACCTAACTCATAAAATCACCACACGAATAAAATTATAGTTACCATATTTATTAATTATTGTTTCTTTTATTCCCCTTAGACAACCCGAATAAGGATTTAGGTGTTATCCAGAGGAAATATTGCTAATTATATATATAAATCTCAACCGACTTGTGTCATTTTTCTTTTCTTATACATAAATAAATTATATTTAATTCATTATAGTATAATAATAATTGTATTTTAAATATACTAATATTTTACTATATTCATTTCACAAATTACATCATCGTACATTTTATCAATTGGGAAATTAAAGCATCTCATGAGTGTACATGTGGACTAATGCCACCATAAGGTGATGTGTTTCATTTTTTATGGCCACCATTCATGGTTTGAAATTTTGATGGATAAAATATTTTTTTATAAAATTTAAAATTTAATAATGTTTCAATCATTGTAATATATAATGTAACATCTTATACTTTCATTTATCGAAATATGAGAACATCAATCTTACATGCGTGTGGACAAACGCTCAATAAAGATATGTGATATGTTTATCAATTTTGAGTTAACTATATGGTAAAAGCTATATATTTTACGAATAAATATAAAATTTATAATAATATTACAATTATTTAAAATTAAACCTCAATCGATTTCATTTCTTTTTCATCCACTAAGGAAATTAAAATTTCATTAATGTGTACATATAGATTACCATCTACATCAATAGATTTGTTTTGTTTTTCATAAAGACCACTGATAGTTGTTTGTAAATTATATTTAATGTATTAACCCGATAAATATTTAATCACTAATATTATAATTTTGTTGCTAAATGAACCCTTTAACCATGTTCAACATACAAAATATATTATGGTATTATAAATAGAATATCAAAAAAACATCAGATATGAACATAACCTATGTGGTAAATATAAAAGAAATGGTAAAAAATGAAATAAATTTAATTATAATAAAGTGATAAACATATAAATTTTTATTTATATGATAAATAGTAAATTCAAGTTTATTATTCATGTGGTTTGAATGTGTTCTACCAATAAGAAATCAAATGAATGAGTTTACTCTAGAATTTTTTTATTTAGGATTTAATATCATTAAATTTCAATTAAAAAAAATTATACACGCTTTATATTTCAAACAACACCAATTATAAATACATATATTTATCTATGGATTTAACATGTTTTAATTTTATTTTACACTATTTAGTATTAAATATGTGATTGGAAAAGTTTTTTATGAAATGTCAGTCATATATTTTCTTTGGTTGATGAACATTTTCTTATATGTCGATGTTTCATAAAATGATTTCAATGATTTAATTTTCTTTAATAAGATGATTATTTTATGTAATTTTTAACTATATTTGAATTTAATTTCATGGTTTTAAAATGAATCCTTTTGTCATTTTTCCAAAGGTGTAGTTTGGATATTTTACCATCGGTCTTAATGAAATAATTGTTTTTTAATTTAAAAAATGTAATAATTTTCATTCAATAAAAAATATTATTTTGTTAAAGGATTATTTATCTAATTTTCATGGTTATTTTTAAATAAAATCGTTTTATTGTTATTGTAAACTCCTTTATTTTTACTATTATTGTAATAAAATAATTTTTTTCTCATGTTTTCAAACAATGAATAAAACATTATTTTGTAATTATTTTTTTATATATAAACACTTTGATTATTATTATTATTTTATGGGGATATAGTACAATGTTTTTATCCCCCTTATTTCTCATGAAGGAATGTTATCATGTTTTTTCTGTTTAATGACTGGGGAATATATTAACATTTAGTATGCATGTATTTTAGAATATGAATGTTTTTATGTAGTATGTGTTGAAATTAAATATCATTTTATTCATATTTTTAATGAATGGGACATAGAGAGTGATTGGTGGGGCCTTTAATATCCCCTTGATGCATTAGTGGGTCTCATGATATAACGTAGTTTGTTTGTTTTTTGTATTCCTTTTGTATTTATATATGATTACTTGGAATGATTCCTTGATTAGAAGATAATGAAAAATGACATTATGTGATATATTATAATAAAACTAGTTTCTGTTACCCATGTGACTTTTCATTCCAATCATGTTTATATTCCCCGTTAATGGTATTATTTATATATAATATTTCATTACTTTTTATTTATAATTTATAAATCATTTTTGATTTATTCTATTATAGATTCTAATTTACGCTTTTAGATAATAAGAATATTTTCTCACCGTTTATTATTTATTACAATTTATAAGGTACTAATAAGTGATCTATGAATGTTTTTATATATATTCTAAAATAAATAATAATGTTATCACTGAAATTTTATGTTTTATTTAATGATTTCAAATTAAATGTAAGAATAATATATTTATCTACTCACTAAATATTTGTAAACTATTAAACATTATCTATTGTGATATAATGCATCTTAAATCAATCTAGTTATATAAAAACTGGTTCTAAATTACTATAGATTATGTTTTAAAACTTTTTAACATAGCATTTTTTTATAATCCTTGGCACCATGTTTTCGAAAAAACATATATTAAAGAACAAAACCTTATGGATGAATTTTGGGATAAGTCTAAAAATATAATAATTTAATTATTAATTTATATGGTAAATACTGTTTTGTTTCATATAAATAGAATCCCAATCTAGATATTCAAATGTGGATGTATCTATGGCACATATTAACCTTCGAAAACATCCAAAAAAGGCTAGTTTCGTATCAAATCAATATTTACTCGATGCATGATGAGTGAGAATAAAATTTCATACCTGGATAGACACCCCTAGGGTATATGATTTGGTTTATTTGTGTGATATTTAAAACCCATTATTAATGATTTTAAACTATTTTTTTGATGTCATTATGTTACCATAAAAAATCAACGTATAATTATAATATTTAATATCCATAAATTTTTAATTTATGTTACTTATTTCATAAAAGTTTTACTTAAAAAGTCTGAATAATAATTTTATTCACTAATCTAGTGCATTTTATTATTCATAATTGATTTCTAAATGATTTAATAGAAAATATTTAAATACATATAATTAATAAATGTACATACCTCTTGATAATGTCTACATGTATGATGTTGTAGATCAAAAAATTATGATTATATTATGAAATATGACTCATTTTTTTACCCACAACCATGATTTTATAGTACAACTTATTTTTTTGATTCCTGTTTGATTCCTGATTCATTAATGTTTGACCACTTCATGTGGTAGACCCCACTTCATATGATGGTAATAGTCGTCCACTGATAGTGGGATAATGGAACAATTTTCATGAATATATATTTATGGGTTTTGAGATGTAATGATCAGTATAATTTAATTCTTGAAATGTATTGTTTAAATGATGATGAGGATAAATTTTGGTCATTGACTGAAAATTAAAATTTGGAAGAGAATATAGTGGGAATGGAATGGATTATTTGTAATATTATATTAATTGAAAAATACATTCATTATGAGAGAAGAACTAATATGTAAAGACAGTTAATTATTTTGAAATAAATTGAAGGGTAAGATTTATTGAGTAAGAGAAATGTATTTCAAGTGAGGCACCGAATTTTATGGAATAAATATGCAATTAAAAAATAATGATTGATAATTTCTATAATGGTCTTATGACATGAAATTGAAGAGTACTATCATACTTATAATTTTCTTCATATAATGATATAAAATCAATTATGATTAGGATGGAAACAAAATTATACATGTGATACATTGTAAATGGAAACCATGAAATAGAACTAATCAGTGAGCACTAAAAAATGAAAAGGAATTAAGGAAAATAATGGAAGGATGGAACTTATTATATGTTTTAACCAAGGAAATTCTATGTTAATTGAATGAAAGTAATGTTAATTTTCATCACATGTAGGGAGAATGTCCTTTTTGAGCACGTGAATGAAATGGTTAGAAAAATGCATCCATTGTCTTGTGATTTAACAATAAGAAGATGGGGGACAACAAAAATTAATCCTCTATTTTCAATGGAATTTCAATTAGAAAATGAAAAGGGGTAAGAGGAAAGAAAATTTCCCCCCATATTACGTTCAAATTCCTTATGTTGTGATAGTAGGATCTTAAAAGGAAGTAATATCCATTATTTTGTTATGGATCTACACACTATTTTATATTCTCCATGAATATTGAATAATTTTTAGTCACTCCATGAAATGATATATCAATCAAGAACCATATGGATAATATGGTTATAATGATAATATATAATTGTTTTTCTGTTAAGATGAAATATTATTCTCTTCGTTCAAAAATGGTTTGTGTAAAAATATGTGGCATTGAAATGATCCTAATTATTGAGATTTATTTAGTTTTGATGATTTATTTATTTTTACACAATGAATAAAATAATTTATTTTGAATAGTGGTATTATAATTTAAAAATTACATTATTTTATAATTTTAATGGGTTTTATTGTTAATATTTTGAGATATAATGTATTACATCTTCATATGAAGGTTTATTCATATTGAGTATTTTCAAAATATTCTATAATAATTTTATTTAAATAAGAGGGGAAAATTTTAATTATTTTATAGAACTTCTAATCCATTAATATTAAATGTTCATTTTTCATACGTTAAAAAATTACATTTATTCAGTCATCATTACAATGAAAAGTTGAAACTGATTAAAACACTCAACCAATGGTAAAATAACTTAAAAATATGAAATCAATAAATTAATTATATTTTATGACAATTTCCAAAAAATAGAAAATGAATTTATAATGTTTTATGTCAAATTCATCAACTAAATATTAAGGTACTTTTCTAGATACATATTCACAAAAGGATGTATTTTATTACGATTCATTTTGTTTATATGTTAAATAATATGTTCCAGCATTTTATCAAAGAAAATAAAATTCATGACCAAATCTACTAAAATTATATGAAATGATCAAAATGAATTAAAAATTTTATGATAAAATTTTGTTATGGAGGGGATATTTTAACACCACAACATTTAGTTTTCTAAAAATTAATACTTCATTAAATATTATACACAAAAATAAACCTTGACAAAAGGATAACATATAATATTATTTTTTTAAATATACATGTTATAAATTAAATTTGCGACTGCGGGTGTGCAGGTGTTTGTTGGAATCAAAAAAACAAAAAAATTATTTTTAAAATATTAACATAATAAGTAAAATTAATTCAATTTAAAGAAAAACCAATCAACCAATTTTGATTTATATATAAAGTACATAAATAAATTAATTTTTTGCTGTATGTATAAAATATTAATGAAAATGGTTGTAAAGTGATTTATGGGTGAAAAATTAGAATAAATTTATTATAATTTTGGAAATTATATTTGAAAAAAATAATTTCATTTTTTAAATAAGTATCTAAAATTTGTTCTTCTGGTGTAATTTCGAGATTTTTATGAAAATGTTGATTTTGGATTCATAACAAATTTTGTTTTGAAAATACTATCACTTATAAATCATTTCAAGATATATGAATAAAATGAAATATAAGGATATCTTGTAACAATATTGTGTTTATTTTTATTAAATTTAAAAATATTATTATGAATTTATAAATTTATTCATTATATTTGCAGAAACTAAGTATAATTTTAATTCATTCATTTTTTTTGTTTATCTCTATTAGTTAAATATACACAAGGTTCCCTATTGATTTTCTTTCATTTAAAAAATAAGTTTCATTTTAATTTTCCTATTCCAATTATTTCCGTTGGATTAAAATTTATTCTTTATTTTTTTCAAATAATTTTCATTCATTCAAAAAAATTTATTTTTTTTTGTTTTTCAAACATATATTAAAAGTAATTTTCATCACATAAAGAAATTGAATCTTGTGAAATGTTTTCAATATTTTAAATTAGAATTATTAATTTTAGTCAATCATATGAGATTTTTTATTTCATACAAAATAGTAAATTTGGTAAAAATTCATTACTAATATTAGTGTTTCAATGGGTTAAAATTAGATTATACAAAATGAGGTAAGGATTAAAATGACATAAAATTATGTCTAAATTTTTTTGGTTGATCATATATCAACATTATAAATATAATAATATCAGTTTGGGAATTCTAGATTGACATTACTTTAGTAAATCATTTAATATATTATAATATTTTGTGTATATTATGGATTCTCACAAAAATAACTTATAAAAGGGAACACCTTATGCACTATTATTCACACATTTTGAGCTACAAGAATCAAAACAGAATATATAAAATACAATCCAATATTGATAACAAATGTAATAGATCATTTATTCAGCTATCATCATCCTTTGAAGGCATATTTTGTAAGGAAAGTGATGATTTCCAAAGAAGAAATATGAATATTTAATGTGGTAATTCATTGTATTTCTTGTTATACCTCATTATTTTTTGTTCTAATTTTTTTAAGAATACAAGTTTTTTAAATATATTGAAACATTATATTATATATTTAACATCCTTTTTCTATATTATTTCAATCAAAGTCAATTTCCATTAAAACGTTTGGGTATGTTTGAACTACAACCTCCATGGACCAATGTATTTCATTTTTCATCACCAAAAATCATATTTTCTTATAAATATTTATATAATTTATATGTGTGATATTTATTATATAATTATATTTGTTTAATTATAACATATAATATATGATCTGACCATTCCATCTATTGTAAATTAATATCATCAATTTTGTCAACTTCTAATCAAATACCTTCACAAAGTTATGTAAATAATTTTATATTTTTTATATAAATGGATGTAATAAGGATTAATTTTATGAATAAATATGATATTTATAATATTACTATAGTATTTTAATGTAATTATATTTCAATTTCATTTTCATTTCATCTATTAGAAAAAATAAAATTCCATTCATCAGTACATATGTATTACCATCTCTATAAAGCGACATATTTCATTTTTAAGGCCCCCATTCATGGTCGGTAATAAAATTTTATTTAATGTATAATATTTATAAATAATAATGAATAATATTATAGATGTTATGTATAAACTAACACTTTCACCATTGTCAACCTACCAAATTAGTTTTGGGGTAAATAACTAAACACCAATAAAACATGTGACATGTTCTTAACTAAAATAGTAAATATATCTGGATTCGAAATAAATGAAATAAAATAGATTATTATAATGTATTAATCTTATAAATTTTAATTAATAAAGATAATAATTATCATAAATTAATTATAAAGTAGGATGGAATGTGTTCGACAAAGAAAAAATCCAAGGTAATATTTCACTCTCTGATCTCATTTTTATTATCTATTCATTTTGGTTTAAATTAACATAAAATGAAATTATAATCACTTTATATTATAAAATACATATACTTTATTCTAATATTGTTATATATGTGTTTTACTAGATTTAATTTCATGTTACTATCTTTGGTACTTCACATGATCGAGAAAACATAAGGTAAACATTTTCTTATTTGGTCAATTAAATTTTACTTCAATGTACATGTTTCATAAAATACATTCAATAATGTTACTTTATTTAATAAAAACTACTATTTTAATTCATTTTCTACCAAATATGATGTTTTTTTAATTTAATATAATCAATCATTCAATCATTTTCTAAATTAGGTACTTCTGGCTTTTTACCAATAATGTGAATGAAATATTTGTTTTTACATTTACAAAATGAATGAATTTTCACAAAATTAGGACTATTATACTCTTTTAAAGACAAAAATTATGTTTTCTGTTATTATTTTCAATGTTGAAAATTTTATCAATATTATGGATATTTTTAAATATTTTATAAATTGAAAACGATATTTCTCTCATGTTTTTTAAGAAAGGTGAAAATTTTAATTTCAAAGTATTTTAATGTACCACAATATAATCTAATGATTTTTTTTTGATTTTTAGGGATATAATTTTATTATACCATCCAATGTATTTATTTTAAAGTATTCGGTTCAAGATATTTTATTTATTTACAGGGAAAAAATTAATATATATTATTCGTCTTTAATCAATAAAAATTTTTATATTGATTATTTGTTGATTTTCTATTAATTTATTTTATATCATGAATTAAATAGAAGTTTTATATCATTATCAAGGACCTTTATATCATTTCAATGCATTTTATGTTCTTATGAGGAAAATTAGTTTTCATATTTTTCATGTGCCCACCTATTTATGTATAATGTCTTGGAATTAGGACTTGAAGAAAACATTATAATTTCTAATATTATTCATTATATCATTATTTATATAGACATTATTATATATGAAATTATTTACGTTTTTATTTCGCCCATGTTTATATTCACCTATCTAGGTTTTAGTTATATGTAATACATTTTTTCCAGAATTGTACTCAGGTATTAAATATTCTATGACCACTTCCTATCTAAACATTTTCTTTCTAATACACTAAGATATCCCTTTATTTTGATTTCCTTTCCCTCGGTTACCAAGAAGTGAACATTGAAATATTTTGAGAATATAATATAATACATAATAAAGATACCCCAAACAAATTTATATTTAATAATTATAATTTAATAAAATAATATTGTATATATTTAGCCTCCTAATAAATCTAATCAAATCCAACATGATGGATGTTATATCTTGTATCTTATCAAAATTTATTAAGATAATAACCCACTATGAGCTACTAGATATTGGGTTATTACATAACCCATTTATTCCATTTTTTTTTAAAAGTCGTGATATAGATTAAGATGGTGGGATGTTAGTTAAGTGTACAATTAATAGAAATTATTAATAATGGGATGAAATTAAAATATTACTATGACCTGATAAGTGTTTATGGATTACTATATATTTTATATTGAAAAAAAGAGTGTTGAATGGATTTTATGACGAATGATGGAGAACTAATATCTACGATCGCTATTCTATAACTGGTTAGGATTTTACACTTATTTGTGGAGTGATCTATTGGGATTCAATAGAATAAAATTTTATAATAGACACCATGATGGCTTCAATGATTATTTTTTAAGAAGATATTGAAAAATAATAAGAATGGATTAGATAACTTACAATAAATCTATAATTGAGTAATATGAAAGTGTCTCTGCTTTGTATACATTGTGATAGTAATGTAAAGTTTTCTAGAGTATATAGCATAAATTATAATAAAAAATCATTATACATTATTATCATACATAGATATATAAATAAAGTGATATATTATGGTATCATAATAATATAAATCATTTAATGATCCCAATATTTTTTTGGACACTCTAACCAATTAATATTTGAGGGAGTTTGGATGCATAAATTCCTTATGGATGTGTTTAATGTCCATGTATAAAATTCTCCAGATATTGGAAATAACATCTCTTTTGAAAACATCACATACACAAGGTCAAAGTAGGAATTTATATCATTTTCGTGAAGAAAAAATAATGGTAAATAATAAACTCGGAAAATGGGGTATAGTTCCCATTAAAAATGTAGGGAGAGATTGAAACTCCTAATGAACTAAGGAAAATATAAAATTGTTGAAACATATGAACAGTTTTTCATTTATCTATTTGAATATGGGACTGGTTCTACTCGAAAAAGACTGTTACTTTAACTCTAATGATTTCAGGAAAGGAAAAGTGTCACATGACCATAATAGTATCTATGAGTACATGATGAACTAATAAATTAAATAATTATAAAGGATGAATTTTATTGATAAATGATTTATATGTTCAATGTAGTGTACACTTGTTTCTATATTCATTTTTTATCTACTATATAAATGGTCAGATCAAGAGATTCCTATATTTTGGATTGTTATTTACATGGGAATATGATGGTTCATATTTAGATATTTAATTTAAGTATTATAACATTATGGCCATCTGTAACACCCCAAGATTTCATAGTACATTATTTTTTTCAAAGTATTTCAACAACTTGCACTATAGAAAACACCAAGTTCAAGCGTACCATTACATACCAAACATTCCGTTATAAATAGAAATAGCCACTTTTTTAAATTTTATAAATTTAATATTTCAAAATGGAATTCATTTTTTTTATTTTTAATATCGAAATTTTCTTAGGATGAATTTTTGGTATTTTTCTGAAAACATTCAATTTTTGATGAATACTAAAAAACACTAAGTTATATTTTAAAACCAAATATTTATTTTAATAAATATTTATTTTATTTAAACTTATTTTAGGTCGAAATAGATAATTAATACCTATATAATTTCAATTTAATTTATTGGAGTTAGTTTATAATAATTTTAGATATATAAAAATTTTATTGAACTTTTCACCTTCTTTTACCCTTCTCATAGGAGAATTTGAAAATTCACCTAAAACAAAATTTTACCGCTTCTATGAGTGGAATATTTAAAATCCAAGAGATGTGGATAATATAAAGGTGTAAAATGTGGTTCAATAAGAAAAAAAAAATTTTGGTGAATAATAAATTTTTACATTTGTTTACCACGGTTAAAAGTAAATAGGATAATTAATCTTAAAAATGATATTACTATTACCCAAAACATGTTATAATTCTATTTGAAAAGTTTATATAGACAGAAAAATCCTTAGGAATAAAATATTATCATTTATGTCCACTTGGATTAGATTAGGACATTTTTTATTATTTAATTTAAAGAAGAGTTAAAAGAGTTAAAATCAAAGTTTAATAACTAATCTTTTTTAATATAGGGTTATACATAAGATAAATTCGATTATAAATATCAATTAGAAAGATAAAAATATTTCTACATAATGGTATTTTATTTATATTTTTTATAAATTAAATAATTTAATTTATTTATGACAAAATAATGATGTAGTAATTAACGTATTAATGAAACATTAAGATAATTGATATTATAAATACCCAAATAAATGTAATTTGAGACTTTTTATGAATTAAAATAATTTTATAGGTTACTATGAAATATTAGGATTGGTTATATGAATTTTTTTCTAAGTAATAATGCTTTTATTAATTTATCAAAAACAAAATACCCAATAGTGTCAAAATTGACATTAAATTGTTTTTAAAACAAATATTATATTAATAATTGATATTCTATTTCTAAAAATCTATGGTTCGGTCCAAGGTCTTATGTCATGATATTATTATAATTAATGTACCCCCTTGGGTACTATTGAATGTTTATAGTATGTTTATTAACCATAAAATATAAAAATTCAAAGAGGCATGGTAAATGTCAAACTAATTAACTAAGGGTTAAAACTAATAGATAAGGCTAATAAGGTGACCCAAACCTATCTAAAACATATTGGTTTAGTGTATTTCGACCCATCCCCACCTTATCCTAGAAATAAATCAATTTCAAGCCACTATATACCGAATAGAAATTTATTATTAAATAATATTTTATGTTTTTCCTAAGGTTCCCCTCACCCCTCTTATAAAAGGGCACTCACCCTTCACTCTAATTCACAACATATAAGCCATTTGGCTAGGCCAAACCCTACCCAAATACAATCTCCACAATCCACCCTTCAACATAGATTCCTTAGTTTGATCATAAATCCTACATAAATATCCCTTTTTGATCATATCAAAACGAAGAACCCGAAGAAGAGGTATTGGTTTCACCACCCTCTTTCAAGTTCCTTTCTACATCCACTTCCTTTTTCGTTGTTGTTTCCATTATAATACAATAACTCCAGTATCGTATATATAAAATTATGTTATTATAAATATTTTACAACCAAATTCATTATTCTATCAACCCTTTGAATGACATGTCACCATACGTGCGTATGTACGGCATACCGTCTCCGCGACGTGGTGTAATTGTTATTTGATGCATTATTATTTAGATGGGTATAATAATGATGTGTATTTGATGTAAAAAATAAATATAACATGATAAGGATTCTGTATATATGATATAACATCCAATTATATATTATTTTAATATTAAAAGAATGATGTTTTCGCTCGTACGTACCTACAGATTACCGTCTCTATGACACGATGAGATTCATTTAAAAGTTCACCATTCATCGATGATTATAAAAATATATTTTACTAATAAGTATGTAATATATGACATAATAATGCTACTGATGATATATCTATTTATATATATAAGTATCAATGTACTCTTATATATCTTATTCACTTACTTCCATTCAATACTATTTGAAGACGGAAACAGCGTGTATGCGTACGTACGGACTACTGTCTCCATATACGGTGTTTTCCATTTCATATATATGTCTATTATAAATATTTATATTCTAATAAAATATGATTTATAAGTCCTGTTTTATATTCTGGATGTATTTAAATCATGATCTATGTGGTACAATCATGAGTAACAAGTTAAAACACGTAAGATAAAGAAGGAGATTATTACTCGAAATATTAGTAAAAAATGGATATTATTATTAAATGTGTAGTATTAAGTCATAAATGATTAATGTATGATATCATAAATATTAATATGGTTCGGTTATAATTTAATAACATAATATAGTCTTCATATAAGAGTTTAAACGTACCTTCGACTAAAGGAAAGTGCAAGGTCAGGGGTTTTCATCTCACTCCGTATTCAAATGAGATTCGTTCCATATTTCCACTATTACCTTTTGTGTGGTCTATTTACTACCCATAATTGTATTCTTTGTCTAATACACTTTAATTTATGTGTATTTACATATTCATTGTGTGATACCTCTTTCATGGAGTGTATGTTTCGTAAGTTTCCGAATTGGTAAGGGTTAATTTCAAAATCTCTTTATTATCTGAGGTTATTTTTACGTAAATATCTAATGGGATATATTCATAATCTATGTCCATGTTTCAGGAAAGAGTTTTCAAATGGATTCTTTTAAGGCACTTTTTTACAAAAACATTATTTCAAATGTTTTAAATATTTACTCTTCTAAATCTTTCTCATTAATGTCCATGTCTTCAAAATGGTTTTTAAGGATTTATTTATATGTACATAAATGTTTTTAAAATGTTATTTACATTCAAAAGCTTCAATGTGGTATGGGAAAAATTTATGCAATAATTTATTTAAATGTGTTCTTTTCTAAATTGTGTGACTTTTAAATGTTTTCATGAAAGATGGATATTTCTCTCGAAGAGTTTTACAAACCAATTTCATTTATGTCAGCATCCTTTGATGGATTTTAAACATGTTTGAAGACGATTTATTATGATACATATCATCCATATAGTATTGAAGGTTTTTTGATATGCTTGAATATGGATGTGTTATTTTTATACCATTCATGGTTTAGGGATAAAGTATTGACATTTCATATGCTAGTTATAATACGAATGTTTATGTTATGTTTAAACCTTTTCATGTGAGGAATTCATTGGACTTTGTAAGTGACGGGTGGAGCCTGCTATAGTTCCTTGATGCATCGGTAGGTCTCATTAGACAAACTAGTGTCTTTACAGAAGGCCTTGACAAAATCTTATTTGTAGTCTTGGAATAAGGCCTTGACTATGTGGTTATGATAGTCTGGCATTATGCATTCCATCATTATGAAAGTGGTAGGTGATTTTTCATGTGATTATTCAACTAGTAGAATATCCATGTGAATAAGTAAATGGAATTACATCGTTTTTTACATATTATGCTGAATTTTAAGCTTAAAATTCTTTTGTTTTATTTATATATTGCATAAATTTTTATACTTATTTATGAAATTTTCCACTATATTGTTATCATTACTGAGCATTTTAGCTCACCCCTTTCTATGTATTATTTTTCCCAGGTTCCCAAGAACTGTATTATGATTGATATGAAGGGTTAGGACAAGGGAATAATATCATTCATGAAGGATTATTTATGTTTTTTTGCATATTATAATGTGTAATGTAACATTCATGTATATAATATATTTTCCAAGACTGTTAAACCGACCGGTCCTTCAAGAATTTATTCCTTGTAATCAGGACAATGTATTGAAATAATGCACCGACTCTGGGTAACAAGGGTCAGGGCGTTACAGTTGGTATTAGAGGAAGTTTAGAAATAACCATGGAAAATATATTTAGATAAACTCTAATCAGAGCACATATCCCTAAGATAGACTTTTATAATTAGTATAGAAGAACTTCCGAGAATTTTGGTATTGTAGAGATTTTGTGAGTTTTCCAAGCAGTACATCCCTGTCTGGATACGAGCAGGTAGAGGAAGCTCTGGCACAGATGTACATAGGGGTAAAACCCGAAAACATAGCTTTGAGCTAGACTTGAATGGGAACTGGTGCATGATAACGGGCCTTGATGCACTCTTTGTTATGAAACTCCCGGGGGATATGCTTAGGAAAATTCACATTTTCTTTACAAACCATTAAGAAGGGCTTATGAGTATATACTTTCTTAAAGAAAACATCTCTATGATTATGGATTATATCTATAAACTGTTAAATTTATGTTAAGTGTTTTTGAAGTTTGGATTTACGTATTTTGATTCATAAACTAATCTAGTGTATTCCATTGTGTGGAAATGGAGCCTAGTAGAAAGAATATGAACTCCAGCAATACGTATGATCCATGGAGTAAGAAGGATCATATCTTTCACAGTATTAATCCAACATTTAGAAGGGAAATTCTCTCCCATGTATTCTCAACATATGAAGAAATAGTATCATGTGTTAATAATATAAGTAATGGATTCTATGAATCCTATGGCTTTGAAGGGAAGCAAGAAAAGAAAAGGATGCACAAGAGAAAGATTGATAAAGGGAAGAGGGAAAAGATGAAATTTTTCGTATGTGATAACTGTGGTAAGAAACATTCTGGAACCTTCCTGAAGGGAATGGGAGTTTAATATAAGTGTGGAGAAAAAGGACACCAAGTACATGACTGCAAGGGTCAGAAAAAGGATTCAAATGTACAATGCTTCTTCTATAAAGAGTAGGGACAATACGTGAACCAATGTGAAAATCATTAGACTATGAACCAAATGATGCTATTGGTAAATAATCAAGTTATGATACTACAACAGATGAAGGGGGAATGATTAGAATTCTTATGTCTTTATTAGATAATTATGTCATTTGAGTGATGTATCAACAATGTACTATTTATAATAATTATGGAGTATATAAAGATTGTATTGCAGTACTATTTCATTAAGGACTTGATATTGTGTGGATCCATGAAAAGTGTCTCAATAGAAGGATAATTTTTTGGAAAATATACGGTTGAGAGAATGATAAACCATAATATGGTTCTGATACCTATGTAGTGATTTTGAAATAATACATGATTGATTTGGATAAATTATATTGTAAATTCTTTACTACCTTGAAACTGATTAATGATTTTTATATTCCATCATTTATGGAGTTTACAACATTTTTTATAGAAGGAGTATATCCAGTATTCTATAACAAAATAGGGGATCATGAATGTAATCAATAAGGTTTTGTGATAATTCAGGATTTTGCGGTGTTTTAAAAGAATACATGATGAAGGTGTTCACATGTTATTATGTGGGAAAAAGGATCTTCATTGTGTTTACCTTCCTTATAAATTATGGACTATGAGTTTAGAAAAAATGTATTTTGGATAATTCTAGTTTGAGATTATTTTGGGATTGCCATAAAAGGACAACCTGGAGGTTGGGCGGCAACCCGTCGTGTCCAACAGGGTCGTGAGACTTAAACCTGCAACCGAAGGGAGACCACCATGTATCACCTATTACTAACCCACGTGATGTATATGATTGAATAATGTAGTTTTTTTAAAGGTTTTGGTGGATTAATTATAAATTTATTTTCTTTTGTAACCCTATACGAATAGGATAAATAGTATATTTTTTATGTTCTATTATCTTTTAGAGTGAAATATGAGTTTGTGGTAGAAATTAGTTAAAGGATGGGAATCTACTTGAAAAGTATACATTTTTTTCATCACTTATTCTATGAAGAAATAAATTCTTAAACTTTTGGTAAGGAATATTAAAACCAAAAATGTGTTATCCTAATACGTTATGTTTTGTTGAATCGATGGTATTTTAAATCATCATAGATTGGTGGCTTTGAGGGCCACAATTCTACAAATGTTTTTGATTGATGACCTCGATCACTCCCTATAAATATTTATGTTTTTCCTCTAATTATGTGTCTCTAATTGAGACCAATGTTTTCATAATTGAGATCATAATTTTTTGGTGACTTTTTCATTCCCCTTTTCCTCTTATTAAGACTAAATTTTATTAACTCAATTTGTAATTTGGGATTTCCCACATTGGTATTTTCAATTTTCACCCTTTTATATTTGAAGAACCATTTGAAATTGCATGGATGAAATTTATTGAAAAGGGAAGAATGAAAACCCTCAAGATTTCATAGTACATTATTTTTTTCAAAGTAATTCAATAACGTTCACTATATGAAACACCGAGTTCAAGCGCACCATAACTTACCAAACTTGCCGTTATTAATAGTAACACCCACATTTTGATGTTTTATATATTTTATCATTAAAAAATGGACTTCATTTTTGGATTCTAAGTATCAAAATTAGATTAGGGTTAATTTTTGGTATTTTTCTGTAAACATTCAATTTTTTATAAATAGTGAAAAACACTAAGTTATAGTTTAAAACCGAATTTTTAATTAAATAATTATTTATTTTATTTAAATTTATTTTAGTTCAAAATATATACATAATAACTATATAAGTTCCATATAATTCATTGGAGTTAGTTTATAATAATTTTAGATATATAATTATTTTATTGAACTTTCACCATCTTTTACACATCCTCAAGGAGAATTTGCAAATTCACATAAAACATAATTTTACTTCTTCTGTGAGTGGAAATTTGAAAAACTGAGTTACACAGTTAATATCAAGGAGTAAAATATGGATCAATAAGATGAAAATAATTTTTTGTGAATAGTAACTTTTACTTTTATTTACCACGCTTAAAAGTAAATATGGTAATTAATGGTAAAAATGGTATTAATATTACCCAAACCCATGTCCTAATTCTATTGGACAAGTGTATATCGACCCAAAACAACCCTAGGAATAAAATAGTTTCATTTAGGTCCACTTGGATAGATTAAGACATTTATTATTATTTAATGCAATGAATATTTAAAAGAGTCATAATCAATGTTTAATAAATAAACATTTTTAATATGAGGTTATACATTAGATAAATTCTATTATAATTATTCCCTAGAAAGATGAAAATATTTCCATCATAATGGTATTTTATTTATAATTTTAATACATTAAATAATTTAATTTATTTATGACACAATGATGATGTAGTAATTACCGTATTAATGAAGGATAAGGAGAATTGATATTATAAATTCCCAAATAAATATAATTTTAGACTCTTTATGAATTAAAAAGATTTTATAGGTCAATATGACATATTAATATTGGTTATATGAATTTTTTTCTATGTAATAATGCTTTTATAAATTTATCAAAAACAAAATACCCAATAGTGTCAAAATTGACATAAAAAGTTTTTAAAACAAATATTATATTATTAATTGATATTCAATTATTAAAAATATAATGTTCAGAAAAGGGACATATATAATGATATTTGTATAATTAAGGGACCAGTTGGGGGGCTATTAGAAGTTTATAGTATCTTTATTAACCATATAATATAAAAATACAAAGAGGCATGGTAAATGTAAACCAAATTAACTAAGAGTTAAAACTAAAAGATAAGGTTAATAAAGTGACCCAAAACTATCTAACACCAATTAGTTTAGTGGATTTAGACCCATCCCCACCTTATCCTAGAAATACATTAATTTTGATCAATTATAAACTGAATATGGATTTATTATAAAACAATATTTTATGTTTTTCCTACGGTGCCCCTTGACCCTCCTATAAATGGGCACTCCCCCTTCACTCTTGTTCACACCTTCTATGCCATTTTTCTCGAACAACCCATGTCCAAATACCCTCTAAACTATCCTCAACTCATCCAAGAGGCCTTATTTTGATCATAATGAAATCTTATGGAGCCATTTTGATCAAATCAAAAGAAAGAACCCGAAAAAGAAGTAATGATTTTTCCACCCTCCTTCAAGTTCCTTTCTTCTTCCACTTCTTTTTTCGTTGTTGTTTTGATTCTAAAACAATAAATCCAGTATCTTATATATATTGTTATTATATTATAATTATGGTACAACCAAATTCATTATTATATCCACCATTTGAGAGACATGTAACCATACGTGCGTACGTGTGGCTTACCGTCTCCACGTTGTGGTGTAATTGTTATTCAATGCATTATTATTTGGATGGGTATAATAATGATGTGTATTTGATGTAAATAATAAATATAACATTATATGGATTTTTTATATATTATATAACATCCAATTATATATTATTTTAATATCAAAACAATGATATTTTCACTCGTGCGTACGTACATATTACCGTCTCCACGACCCAATGAGATTCATTTCTAAGTTCACCATTCATCGACGACGATAAAGATATATAATACTACTATGTATGTAATATATGAAATAATAATTCTACTCAAGATATATATATTTATATATATAATTATTTATGTATTTACATATATCTTATTCACTTACTTTCGTTCAATACTATATGAAAACAGAAACAACGTTTATGCATACGTACGGACTACCGTCTGCATAAACGGTGTTTCCATTTCATATATATGTCTATTATAAATATTGTATTCTAAATTTATATGATATATAAATCATTTTTGATATTCTATATCTATTTAAATCATTATTTAAGTGATACAATCAAGAGTAACAAGTTAAAACACCTACGATAAAGAAAGCGATTACTACAAGAAATATTAATATAACATGGAAATTATTATTAAATCGGTAGTATAAAGTCATAAATGAGTAATGTATGATATCATAAATATTAATATGGTTCTGGAATAATTTAATAACATTTTATATTCTTCATACATGAGGTTAAATGTACCATCGACTAAAGGAAAGTGCAAGGTAAGGGGTTTTTTATCTCACACCTTATTCCTGTGAGATTCGTGCCATATTGCCACTATTATTTTTTTCGTGGTGTATGTACTTCCAATAATTTTATTATTTGTGTAATAAAATTTAATTTATTTTTATTTACATATTCATTGTATTATACCTATTTCATGGGATGCATGTTTCATAAGTTACCAAATTGGTAAGGGTTAATTTCACAATCTCTTTATTATCCAATGTTGTTTTTACATAATTATCTAATTGGAAATATTTATTATCCATGTCCATGTTTTAGGAAAGAGTTTTCAACGGGATTATTTTAAGGCACTTTTTTACAAAAACATCATTTCAAAATTTTTAAATATTTACTCTCCTAAATCTTTTTCATTAATGACCATGTCTTAAAAATGGTTTTGAAGGATTTATTTATATGGAAATGAATGTTTTTAAAATTTTAATTCCTTTAAAAAGTTTCAATGTGGTATAGAAAACTTTGTTTCAAAAATTTCTATAAATTTCTTCGTTTCTCAATTATTTGACTTTTAAATGTTTTCAGGAAAAATGGATATTTATATCAAAGTGTTTTACAAACCATTTTCATCTATGTCAACATAATTTGATAGATTTTAAACTTGTTTGAAGATGATTTATTATGATACAAATATTCCATATTGTATTGAAGGTTTTGTGATATGTTTGACTATGGATGTCTTATTTTTTTACCATTCATGGTTTAGGGATAAAGTATTGACATTTCATATGCTAGTTTTAAGACGAATGTTTATGTTATGTTTAAACCACTTCATTTGAGGAATGCATTGGACTTAGTAAGTGGTGGGTGGATCCCACAATAGCTCCTAGATGAATCGGTAGGTCTCATGAGACAAACTAGTGTCTTGGCATAAGGCCTTGACAAAATCTTATTTGTAGTCTTGGCACAGGGCCTTGACTATGTGGTTATGATAGTCAAGCATTATGTATACTATCATTATGAAAGTGGTTTGTGATATTTCATGTGATTATTCGACTATTAGAATATCCATGTGAATAAGTAAATGTCCTTAATTCTTTTTGTTTTTTGCCATATTATGCTGAAGTTCATGTTTAAAAGGATTTTTTTAGTTATACATTACCTTAAATGTTTTTTCTTATTTATGAAAGTTTCCATTATATTGTTATCCTTAATGAGCATTTGAGCTCACCCCTTTTTATGTTTTATTTTTCCCAGGATCCCAAGAAGTGTATTGTGATTGATATGCTAGGTTAAGCCAAGGGAATATTGGCATACATGAAGGATTATTTATGTTGTTTTGTATGTTATAAAGTGTAATGTAACATTCATGTATGTAATCTATTTTCCAAGACGGCTAAACTGATCGGTCTTTCAGGACTTGATTCCTTGTAATCATTCCAATGTATCAAAATAATGCACTGTATCTGGGTAACTGGGGTCAGGGCGTTACACCATCCACATTGAATTGATTCTTTGAGGAATGGATACTTTCACTTATGGTATCTATATATGATTCCAACGTCTGGAAATAAATTCCAAGGGTATCATCAAAGATTGGGGGATTTTCCCCTTATAAATAAATAAACAAAATTACATTGAACCCATACAAACAACAAATATGGTATGCATGATAAAACTATAATACAATTTAAAGGAATACCAAAATAAAATGAAATGAAATTGTACCATAACAAATAATAGTGTACCTAAGCAGAAGACTAAACCACAATGCTCAAACCCTTTAAATACATAATTCTATATCTACCACCATGCTTAATTATCCAACTACAAAATTCGTCCTAATGTATCATGATGCATCACTAAATAAATGAGATACATTTCCCTTATATTTTTCTCGATAAACAATTTCATACGAAGCTCCAAATTACTGAAGTAGTGGGTGATTAATAAAACACAATATATTTTCATAAATGGCTTCCCTACTCATGCCACTAGGATATAACATGTTTGCAAATTTATATAAAAAATTATATTAAAAAATCAATTCCCTTAAAACCAAGAAAATCCATTTTCATAACCAAATAGTTTCCATGTAATAAAATTGAACAAATTTAAAAACCATTTCACAAATTCTTATAGAATATCCCATTTCATTCCACAAATATCTATATCTACACTTGCATTCCCATGGAATAGTTCCATACTCCTAAGCAGTTTCATTCTAATCAAATAGGATTTAAATAATTTTCCAATCAACTTATGACCCCAATGACATAGTTGTTTTATCTAGGGACACATCCCATGTACCACAATGGTACACACCCATTCTTCAGGGCCACGTCGAAAGTAATGGATTCAAAAAAAAAACTCATGTGCTCCAAACCCATTCCAACCCACCCATTTCAAGTAATTTTAATAAAAATACTTTTTGATTTAAAAACTATCCAAGAAAAAATATTTACATAAATGAAATCAATTCTGTATTTTAAAAAATCATTTTAAAATCATTAAACCAATCTCTTTATGTGATAACCAATTTTAACAAAACTACAACCATCACTAAGGAGGGTTTCTAATATGTTTTTCATATCAACATAAATTTTTTTTTGGAAATTCAATCAATTAAAAACTAATCCATCGTGTTATAATATGTGGAGTTAAATGTGAAGTAACCTAAAATCAATTCTAGAAATGAAATGAAAAACTGCCCAAATTTTTCAACACAAATGGGATAAATCCCCCAAATACAAGCTTATATCTTATTCTATAAAATCTACATTGCCATAAATCAACATTATTAGAGTCCTCTATCATAGATATATCAATATGGGATCATATATATTATTTTAAAATAGGAAATATAAGTATATCTAAGGAAGACTAACTAGAACAGAGACTTAATTAGAAATCTGGTGGTCAACACATCATGATTTTCCAACATATCGCTCTCAAGTTGAAAGGGAACTTCTTAACATCCATTATGATGAACAAAACCCAATTTAGGGTATAAAATATTGACATATGGTATTTTGACAAAAATTGAGTTAGATACACTATTTTAGGATATAAATTTTATCCATGCATAGTCGGCTTGCATAGATTTTAAAATTGTGTACTAACATTGCTCCAACAACTTCCTTGCAACACCATTTTCCTTTTTGGCTCAAAAGGAACAAAAAATTATCAGCCAACCATGTTTTCCCCATATTCCACCTTACATTGTTACTCCTAAGGGGATAAACTGTTTTTAAAAATTGTGATCTTAATCATGTTCCAAACATGGATCCCTTAATTCCCCTTTCATAGTTTTCTGTATGAGTTTAATGGTTTCAGAATATCATTATCAATCTATGAACCTCCATAAAATAATTAAATACATTCCAAAATTCATCTAAACACTCTAAATGTGACGCTCCAAAAACTATTTTATATTTAATAATAATAATAATAATATGGTTTTATTTTGTTTATTTTTCATACTATCCAAACAATGATTTCAAAATATAAACAAGGCATATTTTATTAAATTTAACACTGAAATGGTTGCATTGATTTAGGGCATAGATAATTCAACAAACCTAAAATTCCCACTAAGAGACCTATTAAAATCATAAGGAGACCACCAAATACAACCAAAATCCAAAGAAAATAGTGGAGTTCCTTCGGATCTGTCTTGATGAACATCAATATGTCCCAAACCACATCAATCATGCTAAGAATCTGAGTAATCATGAGCACCATCATCCCTATGTCATTTTGATGTTGGAACACCCTACTCATGTTTATATATAACCCTAATGATAATCTAACTGTTTCCTCCTTTAGGTGACCATTGAGTATCTAATGACTATAAGACATTATAGTTTTTGGTTATTCTGGTAGTTTAATTTAATGTGTCTATGTATAATGAGTTATCCAAGTGTTTAATGACTTCATTAAAGTTATAACTATAAGCATGGTTTTAATAATATATTTTTATATATTTTTGAAGGATAATGATTAAATGTTGAAAATTTTATTGAATCATAATCCTTGTGTTGTAAAAGAAATTCCAAGAGAAGTATATACTTGATACAACTTGGTATTGGTACAAATAATGTCATTTTTGTGTTTGAAATCATACATTGGTAAAATGAAATTAATGAATGTGATTGAATTTATTATTTTATATTTACATGGAAAGTTTTTCATTTTAGTGTTTCAAATATTTTAGATTGTTACATTGAATATTTTTCTTCCTTGGATGAATAAAAAATATTTTTTAATTAAAAGTATGTTTGAATTTTAAATATAATAATAGTTGGGAGTTTTTTTATGATAAATTAATCATTGATTATTATCCTTGATGTTTTGAAACTGAAATTTTCATAAACTCCTAAAAATTTTAGTTTTAGTAGTTTTTTATCCAATATATGGAAATTGTATTCTTTGTTTATAAACATAATAAATTTTTAATCTTGTGTATAACAAAAATTACATTTACTTTTCTAGATAATTATGGGAGTCCCCCACCATGACAAGGGTGACCAAGAAGTCCAAGCCACTCAAGGCCATTGTGGTCATCTCACTCACATCCCCTGGAAAATGGCCCAGGGATGTGAAAACATGGTTCATGATAAGTCATGTATATAGGCGTTCAATGTAGTTCATAAGCTTTCACGGGCATGCCTGAGCAATTTTTCCAGAGTGATCCACCGTGCGGGGCGGCACAATGGTAGGAGTGGGCACAGAAACACACCCACCAAATCTTGGTATGGGGTGGTACCAAGGAGGGGGGGATAGGGAATTATGGGCTCACACTGAGAGCTCTAGGATTATAAAATTGTATCTTAATCTGTTTCATTTCAATGTGGGATGGTGTTTTTAAGCATAAATCATATTTAGACCGTTTTATCTCGCCACGCGATATTTGAGATGTCCAATCAGTTTGGCCATCATATACTCACAGCCTTGGCTTTCTTTATGAATTTTTATCAACCGTCTGATCCAATCGAAATATAATCTCATCATTTTAATACATTTTAAAATCATTGTCTTGTCCTAGCCATCTGATCGAGTCAAGCTTTAGTCACACCTGATCTTCTCTTTTAAAACACGTGTGCGCTCCTCAGACGTTGGAACATTTTTCAGTTACTTGTAGACCATCCATTCTTTTCAGCACCCTCTCTCTTATCCTTTTTCTTCTTCCTCCTATATCCACCTCACAAGTATCTATCAGTACTCAATTTTCTTTTTTACACCCATGTGACACCCGGTGGCCCTAGTTCTATTTCATTTTCCACAAGACGAGACACAATTAGTCTTATTTTAAACCAAGGAACCTTGGTTTTACTTACAAGTTTCCTTAAATATATCTTATATATGGTTTATATAAATATGACTCATTTTTTACTCAAACCCTATGGATTTTAGTCTTTCAATAACCTCCACCAAGATCCTCTCGACTTCCGCTTCTTCTTCATCGAACCAGGTGAGGGTCATGTTTTGTCTTTATTTGCTACGGTTTGTGTGAGTTTATATATACATAGTTTTATACACACACACACACACACACAAACTTATATATATTTATATATATATATATTCGGTTGATCTTTTGACCTACTAGTTTCTTCTATTTTTTGTAATGGTGAGATTTAGTTTTAAATGATTTTCTTATCTTCTTGTAAACCATGCAAGGGCTTGTAATGTTTTGGGAATATATATGTAAATATGTATATATAAAAATATATATGTATTTAATAGTGAACAGACCATCTCTATTGTAACATGTTTTTCAAATAATGATCCTTTGATTAAATAATGTTCTTAATATATTTAAATCACATAGTATCATTATGATTCTGGTGCAAAATACTTAAAACATTATGTATATATGGAAATATATATACATATGTTCATTGATCCTCAATGTAATTAATGTTTTCCAATGGTTGAAAAGAATTAATAATGAATGTTTTTTACATATTAAAGGCTTACAAAATTCAATTTAATTTTTTTTAAATTCATTCCTTTATATACACATTTTGTATAAATGTACTAAACTATATTTAATCCTAAATAAATTTTGGGTTTACCAAATATTGAATTATTAGATGTTATTTGTGTGTATATAATTTCTAAATAATTTATGAGTAATCATTTTGGGTTTTTCCACACCTATATATATAATGATTTACAAAATTATTATTTTTTCATTAAGAGATTACTCAACCTATTTTAAAGTATAATTTTTTTGTAAATAGTGTTAGTTCTTTATTCTTACCCACATAGTTTATTTAAAGAGTCTTATGGATTATAAAAAATGTGTGTGTATTAATGTACACATTTTTATGAATCACTTATTTTCATAAGTTTTAAGTTGTATTGATTATGTTAGTAAGTTGTGTGGTTGATTTTCATGCTTATCGATTTGTAGCATTTGGTTTAATAGTTTTAAGTACTCGTGTATAATGTTTATAGACAAACATGTATTGTAATGTGTGTTTAGTTAATTATATATTCAATACCTCACGTGGAATATTTTGTTTACCTTTAAATTAGTTATGTATTCAATCCACGATGAATTTCTATGATGCATTTTGGAATAGTTTTTTTGTTGAGACTTAATTCATGACTCACTATGTATATGTAAATGCTAATGAATGTAATTAAACTCTTATAGAATTTTATGGAATTAAGAACTGAATTATTATAAGTGTTAATGGATGCATTGAATAATGTGGAATGAGAAATTAAACATTTTAAGTAGTATGTGACACTTTTAATAACGGGTAATGAGTAATTTAATAAATCTATGTGGAATTAGATACATTGATTTAATCAAATGAGGAATGCATTGTACATCGTATGTGATGGGAGGGGATCTCTATTTCCCATCGATGCATTGGTAGGTCTCATGGGACAAATAATAATGTGCCATGAGGCCTTTGAGAAATAATGGCATTAGCACGAGACCTTAAAAAAAGGTTCATGGTCTTATCATGAGGCTTTGACACAGTCTGGAATATGCACTTCCCTCATCATGTTTATGATATTTAATTAACCATGTGAATATTAAAATAGTAGAGTATACTTTGTTAAGAGCCTATACTTATGAGTATCATAAAAAGTAAATGCTTATGGAATATTTTTTATTCCGCATTCATAGATTTATCATCCAATTTATGGTTCACAGTTAGTAAGTGAAAAATTAATGATACTATCTAATGCACAACTCTGATCATGTATTACATTCATTTGTAAATTATGTACTTGCTCATTCTCATGTCACAATTATTATGTTTATAATAAATCATTTTTTATATTATAAACACCTTATATTTTGTATAAGTTTGCTTATAATTGGAACATGTTTCATTGTAACCCTGTAAATACTCCTTGAAATGTTCACATATAATTTTTTGATGAAATTTTATGTTATGCTTTATGTATTTCATATTTTTATAAGAAAATTTTTTATGAATAGTTTTGAATGAATTTTTTCAAAATGCTTCAATTGAAATATTTTTATTATTTTAAAACCCCCTTATTGGGAATTCATATACTCACCCTATGTTTTAATTTAAATTTTATAGGTTTACTAGGTTTGTGTTACATTGTTTTGTGGCTGCTTGGTGGAGTTCTTTTCTCTTTCAGTTTTGAAGGATTGTAATATTTGTATGTGGCTTTTCATAATCTAAACCTAAAAGATCCTCTTTAGTGGAACATGATGTGTTATTTATCAATATTTTATTTTATAGAAAAATGAAACACCATGTTTTATTAAAACCACACTGGCTCCACGTTTGTCTGGGTTCATGGTGTGAACGTTGGTATCAGAGATTTTGGTTTAGAAAAACATGGAAATTTATAACATCATTAAAAACATGATCATGTCCTACTAAGTAGAATTTTTTCTTAAAAACTATAGATGGAAGACAAATCAAGCCTTATTTCTCTTCCAATAGAAGTGTATGAAACTATAGTGGGAAAATCATGCTTTGAAGGATATGAGATATTTGAAAACCTTGATTTTTTGTGCAAAAAACTCTACCATATATTGAATTCTCCTCGTGTACTCCAACATCACTGAGGAGGAGGATTCATCTATTTTTTGACGATGAACGTTCAATTACATTTCTATTAACAGAATGGAAGATACATTGTGGGTTTATTTAAATTCTCTACCCAAGGCATGAATGCATCATCTTGAGAGGACTTTCAAGAGGATGTCGAGGAGGGTGACCTCCAAGTAGAGTACCTTTGTCAAATTTTTACCTCTTGTATCTGTGATCTAGTTATGGACTTTGAAATTTTTTGGGACGAGTCTTCCTATTTGTCTTATCGACATCATGTTCATACTGACGTTTCTAAAATTGATACACATCATGTTTCTCTCACAATTAACTTCATATGTCCACAGACGGTTGATCTTAGTTTCCCATGATGCATTTGGAGTAGAGAGAATGTAGAATTTGGAACAAATTTGGGGCACCTATTAAATGGAAACTAGGGAAATCTCCAACATCAGTGGTACCTATGATGAGACATCATGATGGATGTCATGAAATATGTACCTATGAGTTGTGAGATGGAGTGAATGGTAATGTGACGCCTTTAGTTTTTCTAACCCTGTTTTATTAAATAAATGTTATATTTTATGTGTTGGTACATTAACATTTTTTTACAAAATAGAGACCCTATTTTAATATGGTTATTCCTTACTGAGTAAAACATGTCTCTTGAAATTTTCAGATGGAATACGTGAGTTCACCAATCAACCTCTTATCACACCCCACCGAATTACTATAACAAATAATTGTCAAGTCATGTTCAGAAGACTATGTCCCTTTTTCCAACATGTGAATATCATTCAAACACCTCTATATAGTGTCCATCATCTTAAATATCCCCCGTTCCTACCAAAAAGAGAGATACATCTATAAATGTATCACAAATGTACAAATTTCTGAGTACAGATAGAGAGGGAAGAACCACGAAGGTCTCTTCTTTTGTTTCACCTTGTCCGAGAACTACCTATCCTTTGGAAATTTGGGGAAGATGGTTTGGAGGTTGACACTCAAGGGACTTATCTATTAAAAGTCCTCTGTTATAGTATGTATGGAATGATTTAAATCTTTTATGTTGTCAATCACAATGTAGTCTGAGGGTTTTATAGGGAACTCTTCCATTATCTAATCTCTAACCTCCACACATCACAGGCCTCTCTTTGGAAGACTGAGTGTATTATGCATGGGATTGACCCTAAATCTTCATGGTGGATATGTGCTAAAGTGGTCAAGTAACTGGAAACTGATCTATGGATCCACTTGATGATGACCAGAAGATCATCTATGTTGGCTGCATTTTTTAGCAGATGTTGGAAGTGATGCATGTCTGGTTTTTATGGTGGTTGGGTGTGAGTGTTTTTGAATTATGGCTAAGAAATTCATTAAAGGGGGGATAACGACAAACCTCCAAACTATTTCACATGTAATAATAATAAAATTATGATTTTATTTTGTTTAATTTTCATACTATATATAACTGTTTTCCAAAATACAAACAAGGAATATTTTATTAAATTAAACATGGAAATGATAACATTTCTTCAAGGATAAGAGAATCTATTAACCAAAAATCCCCACTAAAAGACCTATTAAAATCACATGGAGACCACCAAATACATTAAAAATCCCACGAAAATATTGGGGGTCCTTCAGATATATCATGATGTACATTAGTATATCTAGAACCACAACAACTATGCTAAGCATTAGAGGAATGATGAGCACCATCTTAACCATGTCGTTTTGAATTTGGAACACTGTAGTCATTTTTTTATAAGTCCTTAAAGATAATCTGATTTTTGGATCATTTAAGTGATAGGAGAGTCTCTAATGGCAATAAGACCTTATAGGGATTATGTATTCTGGTGGTTTAATTTAATGTGTCCAGATATAATGAGTTTTCCAAGTGTTTAATGTGTGCATGGAAGTTATAACTATAAAAATGTTTACAATAAATTCATTTTATATATTATAGACGGATAACGATTTAATGTTTAAATGGGTTTTAATAATAACAATTATTTTTAAAAAGAAACACCAAGAGATGTATATACTTGATAATACTTGGTTTTTTTACAAATAAACATACTTTTGAGTTTGAAATTTTAATTTAGGAGAATGAAATTAATGACTATTGTTGTATTTAGTATTTTATCTTTACATAGTAAATTAGGTATTTATGTGTTTCAATTGTTTTTAAAAGTTACCAGGAAGTGTATTTATCCTTGGATGGATAAAAGAATGTTTTTAATTAAATTTATATTTTGATTTTATATATAATACTACCTGGGATCTTTTATATGATACATTAAACCGTGATTTTTAACATTGATGTTTTGAAACTCAAATGTTTATAAACTACGGAAAAGTTTAGTTTTGGGATTTTATTTATCCATGATAGGGAAATTAAATTTTTTTTATATTCATAATAAATTTATATTATTGTTTATAATAAAAATGGCATTAACTTTGATAAAAAAGTAAGTGATTCCCCCACCTAGACGAGGGCAACCTAGAAGGCCAAGCCACTCAAGGCCTTGGTGGGAATCTCACTCAAATCCCTTAGAAAATGGCCAAGAAAAGTGAACACATGGTGTGTTCTAATTCCCACGTGAAGACATGCATACTAGGGCCAAAGTGTGCATGGGTGTGCGTGAGTAAGGGTGCCGGAGTGTGCCACCGTGCGGGGTAGAACAACGGCGGGGGAGGGTGCAGAAGCACACCCATAGAATCCTGGTATGGGGTGGTACTGGGGAAAGGGAGGGGGTATTCTGAACTTAGTCAAATAACACCAGGCTTATAAACAAAAATTTTAAGCCGTTTTGTTTCAATGTGGAATAGAGTTTTCTAGTAGAAATTTGATCTGGACCGTCCGATCTCGTCGCAGCTGATCTGAGCTATCTAATTAGTTTGGCCCTGAAATCCTCACTGTCTTAGCTTTCCATGTTCATTTAAATATATGTTCTGACCAAATATAAATCTAATCCCACCTGTTCAAGCCATTTGATAATCCACGTCGTGTCGTAGCCGTCCAATCAAGTCTAATCTTTATCGTTCATCTCTTTTAAAACATGCATTGGCACCTCAATCACTAGATATTTTTTGAGTTAAATCATGGACATCCAATTTTTTACACACCCTATCTGGTTTGTTTGTTCTTCTTCCTCCCATGTATGCTACTCTAGTAGCTATCTCTACTCGTTTTTCAATTTTCCCACCCCCATGAAACCCGGTATCCCATTTTCTATTTTGTTTTCCACAAGACCGGACAAAATCAGACTTATTTTAAACCGAGGAGCCTCGATTTTCAATAAATGTTTCCTTAATTATATATTATATTTGTTATATATATATATGACTCATTTTTCTCTCAAACCCTATTGGTTTTCATTCCTCCAGTGCCTCAATCAATATATTCTGGACTTCTTCTTCTTCTTCTTTGAACCAGGTGAGGGTCAAGTTATGTCTCGCTTTGCTATTGTTTATATATATATATATATAATTTTATATATATATACTTATATTTTTTATAACTTTAGACATACCGGTTTATTCTATGTTTTGGAATGGGGACATTTAGTTTTTAATGATTTTCATAACCACTTGTAAACTATTCTATGGCTTGTAATTTTTTGGGAATCTATATTTATATATGTATACATAAACCTATATATATATTTTTTAGTGAAAAAACCTTCTCTATTTTATCTTGTTTTTTAAATAACGATCCTTATATTTAATAATTTTCATAATATATTTAAATCATATATAATAATAAGCATTTTGCTGCAAAAAAACATAAAAAAATTATGTTTATAAATAAATTTATATATCCTTTGATCCTAAATCTAATTTATGTTTTCCAATGGTTAAAAATAATAGATAATGAATGTTTTTGAAACATGAAAGGAATACACGAATCTATTTAATAATAGTTTTAAAAATCAAATCCTTTATACACACTTTTTGTATAAACAGATTACACTACATGAAATCCTAAATAAATTTTGGGATTTACAAATATTGACTTGTTAGATTTTTTTTGTGAGAATAGTATTTCTATATAATTTATGAGTAATATTTTTTCGGTTTTCCACAAACACACACATATATATATATAATAATTAAAAAAATGAGTTTTTTCATAAAGAGATTGATCAGCCTATTTTAAAGGAGAATTATTTTTATGTTAAGAAAGTGGGTGTTTTTCTTATAGCCATGTAATTTATTTAAAGAGTCTTATGGATTATGAAAAATTTGTGTGAATAAATTAACACATTTTTATGAAAAAATTATTTTCATATATTGTAAATAGTGTTGATTATGTTAGTAAGTTGAGTGGTTGA
This sequence comes from Viscum album, assembly GCA_963277665.1. Taxonomy (NCBI): domain Eukaryota; kingdom Viridiplantae; phylum Streptophyta; class Magnoliopsida; order Santalales; family Viscaceae; genus Viscum; species Viscum album. The sequence goes on along the minus strand of OY728152.1, from coordinate 2,128,611,373 downwards.
TTTTCATTCTTTTCAATTCATAACTTTGGGTTAAATAGTTGTAAGTACACATGTATAATGTTTATACATAAACTTGTATAGTAAAGCGTGTTTAGATAATTTTACATTCAATACCTCACATGTAATATTCTGTTTACATTTAACTTAGTTATGTATTCAATTGACGATGAATTTCCATTATTCATTTTTTGATATAATATGTTTAATTTCATACTAAGGATTTTTTAATTTCAGTGTTAGTATTTTATGTGAAAAAACCTATATTTGCGTGCATTAGTCAAAATTACATGTTCTATAATTATCCTACCTTACTATTCATTTACTAAATTTCCATAACCATGCAGTTGATAGTGTTGTTTTTGACACTTAATGCACGACTCACTATGTATGTGTGAATGCTAAAGAATGTAATTAAACTCTTATTAACTTTTTTTGAGTTAATAACTGAATAATTCCATGACGTATGGGACACCTCGAATATAGTGAAATGAGAAATTAAACATTTCATTTAATATGTGACTCTTTGAATAATTCGTAATTAGTAATTTAATAAATCAATGTGGCATGATAAACATTGATTTGAAGAAATGAGGAATGCATAGGACTTAGTATGTGACAGGTGGGGCCTAAAATAGCCCCTAGATGCATCTGTAGGTATCATGAGAAAATCAAGTAATGGAATGAGGCCTTGGAAAAATAATGGTCCTGGCATGAGGCCTTGACATAGAGTTTATGGTCTTTTCCTGAGGCCTTGACACAGTCCGGCATATGCACTTTCCTATTTATGATTATAATATTTAATTAACCAAATGAATATTGGACTAGTAGAATATACTTGGTTAAGAGCCTTCACTTTTGAGTATTAGAAGAATTAAATTCTTATGGAATAATGTTTATTCATCACTCATAGAACAATCATCCAATTTTTGGTTCACAGTTAGTAACTGATGAAATTAAATTTATTATCTAATGTGCAACTCTGGTTATTAATTAATCCCATTTTTAAATTCGGTACATTCACTTTCTCATGCCATACTTATTATAGTCAGAATACCTCATCCCCTATATGTTACACAACATATATTTTGTATAATATTGATGATTATTGGAATATGTTACACTATAACCCTTCAAATATTCCTTGAAATGTTCACTTGTAATTATTGGAAAAAATGTTATGTAATGCTTCATGTATTACATAATTCCTTAAGAAAAAGATTTATGAATAATTAGGAATGATTGTTTTCAAAAGTATTCATTTGAAATATTTAATTTATTTTAATACCCTCTTACTAGGCATCCATATGCTCACAAAATGTTTTAATTTAAATTTTAATGGTTTTATAGATTTGAGTTACATTGTTTGGTGGTAAATTTGTGGAGTTCATTTTTCTAGAAACATTGAAGGATTGTAATATCGGTATCAGTTTATCCAGATTCTAAACTGAAAATAAACTCTTTAGTGGAAAATGAAGTGCGATGTATTAGAAATTATTTTTTTTAAAAAAAATTACACAACATATTTTACTGAAACCGCACCAGCTCTGGGGCTGTCGGGGTTCAGGGCATGACACTAAAATTTCACCCATCAACATTACATACATAAAATAATAAATTATGTGTTACATACTTGAAACTGTAGGTGCTACATTTTCACCACCATTGGTCATTCCACCCCAAACACGTTGAAGACCAACATTTCTATGAAATAGTTCATGGCATTAATCGACCAATTAATTATACCATTACCATGTTTCCTTTTTATTATAACCATGTTATGACAAAATATTCCCATGATAAAAACTTTTTATAAGAATGACATTCGATTTTTCTATCCACTATCTACACCGGCTCATGTTCCCACGAAGAATCCGACCCTAGTTCAATGTGATCCCATCAAATCACAAGGCCAAAAACATTTGGATATATTTTCGACTATGATTTTTGAAATTTATTTTATACTATCCTTACCACGGGGGAAAATACTACTGATATGTCACCTCAAGAACTCATTCATGATTCCAAAAAGATCTTCTGTATTGTTGATATAACATTTCCTCCATCCAAAAACATGTATTCTTATGCCTGAGAGAGATTCTCCTGATCACATAATCACTCTCCTCAAGTGAGACAAGTTTTCAGCGATGATCTACATATGACTTCTAATTACTATGAGTTGGCACCACTCTATTCATGACTAATTGAATATTCTCTATTCTCTCTTGGAAAATACTTGGCCCCACTAGTTATTTTTTACCAGTTTCCACCAAACAATGTGTAGAATCAAAGGGACCCCCATATAGTGCTTCCAAATGAGCTATCTGTATCAATTCATGAAAATTTTTATAATGCTAGAACTCCACTAAAATTATATTACCCTCCCATTAGCCTTTCAATTACCTTACAGAATCCCAAAGCTGGTATTCAACTATTTTTATCATCTTTTTATAATTTCTATTCATTTTTGGATGATAAGATGTACTCATTGTCAACTAGGTCCAAAGGGATTTTGGAAAATATTTCCAAAATTGAGATGTAAACCTCAAATCTCAGTCATACACTAGAAAATATGCTATGACACTCCTATTTAACACAACAATGATAGATATTTTATAAAATTACTCTACCATATTAGATTGATAAATAAAGATGAAATTATCCAATGTTGTGATATGATTCACTACCACACACGTGGAATCATGTTTCTGAACCATTTGTTGGAGACATGTTACAAAATCCTTGGATATTTTCTCCCGTTATTATATAATGATAGGTAATGGGTACAATATACAAATTGGCCCCTAATTTGCTAAATTAACTAGCTGATAGCTTCTGCATCTTGAAACTATCTTATCCACCTTCATTTTCCTTCTAACCCACCAAAACCTTTCTTTCAACACCATATTCATATTCAGTATTCTTGGTTGAAAAACCCATAACAAATGGTGGTATGTTTGATGAAATTTTTCAAAAATGTCTATTGGTAAAACCGTTTTATTTTGAAAGGAAAAAAATAGAACTCACATCAAAATTTCATCCCCCATTAGTGTACCAACCATTGAGTTTTGACTATTTTCAACACATTATGGATCCAATTTTTTCCACGTTTTCCATTTTCACTAAGTTATGAACATGTGATTTTGGAATAAAAACCAAAACACTAAATTTGTATTCACATTGAATGTGAATGTTGTCTATGATCAACTTACACATCCATTGGTCCGAATTCTCTTTTCCCAATTGGTAATATGACATTATTCATAATTCATCCTCTTCTGAATTTCCATTACACACTGTATATGTCAATTTTACGTCACAATTTTTGAGACACTCAATCCACCTTATTTGTATCAAGTTCAAGTCCCTTTATGAGGAAATATGTTTCAATCTCTTTTAATCTGTATACATTGTAAATTTCTCTCCAAATTGGAATTTATATCAAGTCTTCAATGCATAGAGTATAAAAATAAACTCCAAATCATTTTTTGGGTTATTCTTATCCTGAAACCATAAATTCCATGTTCTATAAGAAACTACATGATCTCCCTGCCTGAGAACACATTATATGATAGATCCAAAAGAAAAATAATTCAGAATTTACCCCTGTCCTAAATCAAACAATATCAAGATTAATGATAATGTAAATAGAACCATTATCTCTTAAAAAGACTAATGGCATTCCAAACTCCCTTGAAATTGAAAATTTTTCCTTTTCAACTATATCACAGTTTAAGATAGTTATTTAAATCATGAATAAAACCATCATTAATGACCAACTAATTAAAATTAACTATGTATCTTGAAGATAATATTTGGCTGTTTTTAAGAGATAACAACCTATAAAATTTCTAGATCCCTAGAAACCACTGTTTCAGAAATTTTATGGCCAATGAAATGCACCAATATAATACAAAAAAACATACATTGAAAATATTTTATATAGACTATGACCCTTCAGGATTCCAAACACTATTTTAATTTTTTTCTTGTACTTTTCCCTTATGCATGTGTCCACAAATATTTAATAAAAAATTCCATAAATGAATTTAAATATCGCTAAAAAATATAATTTATTAATTCCAAAACGACAAATGGTGAATTATTTTTAATGAAAGTCATTATCTTATGACTTTTAATGGCCTTATCTACTCCTGAAATATTTCTTCGTAATATCAACTATTAGAACCAACAATATGTGATAACCTAATTGTTTTTCAATTTCAGAAAACCATAAATATCCCCTTAATCGATTGAACATATCATTAATGCATGTAAGGGGACACTGATTCTTGATCATGACATGGTTATGCTTATGATAATCCACTAAAAAACAAAAAGTTTCATCTGTCTTTTTTGAAAACAAGACTAGTGCTGACCATGGAGATGTGCTCTAACAATTGAACCCCTTTTTAAAGACATATAACTACACATTAAATTCACATAATTATATTTCATCAATATGAAAAGATGGAGTGGAAATAAGAATAGTACATGAAAAAAATAATGTTTGTAAACTTCATTACTTGTTGGTGGAAACCCTGATAAATTTTTTGGAAAAATTACTACGAAATGAAGAAAAACTACCAGACACTACTATCATCGATCTCGTCCACTGATTCCAAAATCAACATTTCAAACTAGTAGGAGACTATTCCAACTACTATGGCCAAAAAACTCGTTGCACCAACCTTTACATTTCAGTCCCCTCGAAAGAGATGATCTAGACCATTATCAATCTTAAAACTAACCCTTTTCGGTATAACAACTAATGTGATCGTTGAACGGTGTTAACTAATACAAACCTTGGATTATGTTATAGACATCTATCTCAATCATAGATAAATCATTTATTTTATTTTCTCCATTAATAGTTTTATAAAATGATCAACACATATAGGATCAGCATTCTCTTCGATTAAGAGGATTTTAATGTTTCAAAATGGATTGAATCATCTCACTGGTTTTACCTAAAATATCAACAGAATGATATGAAATAAGTATATTTGATGAAACCCTCTTATAAAAACATTGAATGATTGGATAAATAAAATGAATCATACCATTCATTATCGATGGTCCATATTGATAATCCATAATAAATTTCTCATATCCATACAACTACCTACTCACTTCATATTGTTTTTTATTTCCCTATGGAGATATATATTACTTTGAAGTCTAGGTATTATTAGAATCACCATCCCTATCTCGGTTTTATTGAAGAAATATATTCTTTTTCCATCATCCCATTGAAGCATATGATGGTGATGAAACAAGAAAAATTTCCTCAATTACAAAACATAGAGCACTACAACAATAGCACAGAATATGTCCAATCTTATTTAAATTGTAACATGGTCTAGGTGGTTTCATACACTCTCTCTTCATGTGGTCAAACAAACCACATTGGAATTATCTAGATTTACACTTGGGCCTTGAATGATGATCCACTAATCTAACCATATGATTCAATTTCATTCAAATACCTTGGAAATATTGTTCTTTGTTCCACTTGTTTCAATCATTATAGTTCCTACCACTAATTCATTATATAATGCACGAAATTCTTTGATAGAATATCCAACCTCAACCCTAATTCAAAAATGAATTCCTTCAATTATTAACTAGAAGTAAATTCACATGAAAATTGAACTGATTCCATAAATTTATCCACATTCTCTATCACTCATTGCTTATCTTTCTTCGTACTATAAAATATGATATTGTTTGAATCCAAAACGTATGAGGATAGAATTTTTTTATAATTCTAAAAAATCCTACCATGAAATGACTTGTTTTGTTTTATCTATGGCAACTAAATCTTACTAAATATTTTGAAATATCCTCTAGCATTAACATTTATAACTCGAGTTTCATCTCGATTGGTGTGCGAAGGAAATTTAAGACTGGATTCATCTTTTTCATCCACACCTCTTCCTTATCTAGTATTTAATCGCCCCTATGTGTGGGTGGAATCTTCTTATTAAAATTGAATGGATTGATCCACATTCCCTGGTTCATCCCTTCAGTTCCCTCTATCCACATCCTAAAAATATTGGAATATTCTCTAGTCCAGCAATTAGTTCACCAATGGATCTGGTGTAACCACATTCTCAACAGCTTTTTCCAGTTATTTTATATAATGACTATTACATTCTATTTTCAATAAACACAACAAACACCATAACTCTCACTCATAGGAAACTTATGGCTTAACAATTTCAAATTCTATTATATCCCAACTATCATAAAATGGCTTCCAGAATACAAAAATTTCAGGTTTTTAATCAATTTTTTTAAATGTCCCAATGATTTTGAAAATAAAACCATTTTCAAAACACCCATATCATTCAATTTTAAAAGTCCATTTGAATAATATTTAAAAAAATTATAAATCAATAGTGTTACCTAACATAATAAACCATTAGTGAAAATTAAATAATCACTCTTAATGAGACATCATTTCTATAATGTGTGTGATGATCTTCTAATTTTATAAACCCAAGGAAATGAGAATAAAACTCATAGAAGTGTATCCAAAACACTTCTGTAGCCATGTATTTAGGGAAATAAATTTCAACTTAACACGGATAACTACATCTTTGTATGATTCACATTTCCGATCTGGATAGACCAAATCCTTCCTACCAAACAATTAAAAATCATAAATAGAATTAATTTTCAACACCAAAATTGAAAAAATTGAGCTCTAAGGATCAAATTAACTATTACAATTTTCATTTCAAGGATTTAAAAGGAATATACAAGATTGTTGAGAAATATATTTGGGGTGACCAAGACTGATACCACCTATATCATCCAACCCCGTCACATAGTCTTGAGTTTTGGAATAATTTATATTTGGAATTAAGTGACATTCCCCATATGTGAAAGGGTGGAAATAAAGGAAAAGGTCAATAATACAGTTGGGTGATGATTTCTTATTTGAAATTTAAATAAACACAACCAAGTGTACCCTATAAAAATTATGATTCAGGATAATAATGAAATAAAACTAATTGTAATTCCAAAAGATAGAAAAACCAAACTAAAAAGTAAATAATTTAAGAATAACAAAGTGGAAGACAAAAACACAATGCTCAATGAATCCAAAGACAGAACGCTAAATCTCCCAACTAGCCCAATGAACCAACTCCACAATATTTCATAAAGTATCATGATGCATCACTATTTAAATGTGATTCTTTTCCCTATCCAGTATCTCGTTAAGAAATATCTACAAAATATCTAAAGTGTTGAATCAGAGGGTTAGTAAAGAAACTCTATAGTTTTTACCGAAATGACATCCCAAGTCATGACTCTCGGATAGAACATGTTGTCACATTAATAGAAAAATGTCTATAAAACAATTCGAAGCTTTTTAAAACAGGAAAATCAATTTTCATAAAAAACATATAGCAAGGAAAACAAAAAAAATAACTTCTTGAACCATATGAAAAATTCTTTTGGTATAACCTATTTTAATCCCCAGATCCCCATATCCACATATGCATTCCCAGGTGATTTTTCCATAATCATGAATTATTTCTCATCCAAAAAATAAGTCATCATTAAGTAGACAATATGTGTGTCTCAATGATGAACACCCCATATCCAATGTCAAGTCCATTGTACCCCAATTGTACACACCCCTTATTCAGAGTCATATCAAAAGCCTGAGCTCACAAAAACATGTGTATGAAATACCTACTCCAAACCATCCATTGAATTCCATTTAAATAAAAACTATTGTATAAGAATATTTGACAAAACCATTTTCCATAAATCAAAAAAAAATCCAAATTTTAAACATCATATTTAAATCATTAAACCATGCAGTTTATATAAAAAATTTACACAATCAAAACCATCAAAAAATATGGTTACTTATATTATAAACACATCTACTTTATAACAAATTTCATGAAATTCAATAAATTCATAACTAATCTATCATGTTCTAATAATAGGATTCAAGTGTGAAGCCACCTAAAATGAAAGTTATGGAAATAATGAGCATCTACACTAATTCATCAAAAAATCACATTGAATTTCCAAAAAAACACCTTAGATATTGTTCTATAACATCAGAACTATTGTAAATCAACTGTATTTTCATCCAATATCATCGATATATCCCCAATTCATCAAATATATGAATCCAAATGTGGGAAGGGAATTATATCTAAGGAAAATGCACAAGAATAGAGACTTTACAAGGAATTTTTCCTTCGACTCACTAATGATTGATGAAAGATCACTCTTAAATGAATGAGGAATGTATTCACAGCCTTTAAGAGGAAGAAAAAATTGAGTTAGGGTCAAAATCGTGAAACACAAGGGGATTTACAGTAAAACCAAGCTACATCCACTTAGTTATGATCTTAATTTTAACCGTTCATTATTTTCACACATGGTTACATAATCCAGGCGTCAACCATGCACCAGCTACTCCCTCCAAACACCTATCACATGGATGGATCGTACAGTTAGATAAGCCATTAAAAAGACTTGATTTTCCCTATATTCTTTTCTGTATAGTTACTTCAAGGTGGCCAAATGATTTAGAAAAACTATGTCCCTAGCCATGCTCCTAACAAGAGGCACATGATTCCCCTTTCCCGGCTTCCTATAAGAGTTTCATGGTTTCTAATAACCATGAAACTAAATAAGATCCCCAAAACATCTGATTCGGTCCTCCAAACACTCGAAAAATTCACCCAAAACAGTATATTCTTGAACTAAATAAATTATGGGTTACATTCTTGAAACAAGTGGTACTAAAAAAATGAAAATTTCCTGTTATTGTTAGAATTTTAACAGGTTTTAAAAATCATGAATTGTTTTATTTTTATGTTATTTTAACATTGATTGGTGTTTGGGAATACCAAATAGGAAAGTGGGAGGAGTGGGATCACCACTATTAATGGGTGTACATTAATTACTATCAAATATAATAAATGGAAGGTTGAATTATCTAATGGGGGTCCCACAACAAACTATCAAACACGATGTGCATGCATGTGAGGAGTTTATTTGATGGAACACTATGAAATTTTCACACTACATTATGGTGAGGTTCTATAAGATGGCTTAGTTTCTTTATGGATACATTGATCATAAAGGTTAAAACCTATACCCGTAAGTTGATGTCTAATTATTCAACCAATTTCTCTAAAAGCGAATGATATGGACTCATGATCAGATTAGGCTAATTCTAGTGGACATTCATATTATCTAGTGGGTGTGATCTATGACACTTATTAAATATGTTTTCATTGGAATGATTTTATTAAATTTAGTCCCTTGAAAATTTATTTTCAAATAATAATAATCATAATATAATTTTTATCAAACAACATTGATCTTTATGAAAATTGATATATTTTATAAAAATATAAAATTTTAACCATGGCCATCATAATATATTCAATGAATTTAAGGGTATAAGGAAAAGTTTTCAAGACCCGTCCTCGGGCCTGTGCCGTGACTACCCCAAGCCCGCCCTCCACGCTCTCGTCCGTCAACCTCCTCTGTGTGTCGTCTTGTCCTGTAGTCCACCTCTGGGTATTGACTCATCGTGTAGTCCACCTCTGGGTACTGACTCGTCGTGTAGTCCACCTCCGGGTACCGACCAGTCCTCGACCACTCGGCCTCCGTCAGTACTGCCCGTCATCTGCAACCAACACAACGAGGTGCGGGCATAGCCTGTTCAGGGGTGAGTAAAACGATACTCAGTAGGGACCCCGAGACCCTCAAGGTCTCACTAAATCAACAAGAATAACCACAAGAAGATCTCAACAGATAACCTCTACTTAGATATATGCCCATACATATACCTAAGTTATCAAGTAACCCATCTCAATCATGAGGAAACACAAGGATTGTGAAATCAACGGATAACCACTACCCAGGTATATGCCCATACATATACCTAAGTTATCAAGTGACTCATCTCAATCATGAGGTAAACACAAAGGTCAAAAGATTCATCTCAACCAGGATTTTCATTATCAAAACTGTAACTGTTGAAGAGCTCCGTCTCTGGAGTGTACTGTGGTCCTATCAAGACTCTGAGGTACTTCTCACTAACCTAAGACTGCTGAGGTACTCCTCCTGTCGAGTACCGCGGGTCTGCGGCCAACTACCGGGGGCTCTGTCCACTGTGGGTCTATCGCCAAATACCGGGCGCTCCCCACCAATATCCTACAGAGGTACTCCTCCTGTCGAGTACCGCGGGTCTGCAGCCAACTACCGGGCGCTCCTTCCGCCGTGGGTCTGTCACCAAATACCGGGCGCTCCGTCCACTGGGCTAGTCGACTCACTCCAAGTCGATTCGGTCAAGCAGTCGTCCGGTCTCAGCCGGCTACACGGTCTCCGTACTGCGCACGCTCGTCTCCGGGAGGGTCCACTCCATGAGCTACTGGTCAATACCCCAATTATCTCAAAGTCCCACGAAGATGTATCTCAAAGGACCACCTCATCATAGGGGTCTCAACGCAACAGACGGCGCGTCAATCGGACGCCCGGTCTGTGAGTTGTTAGCCTTTTCGTCCCCGGGTGCCGATTGGTTTCGTGTGCGAACCAACCCAGCTGTATCTCAACTGTACTCCGAACTCTCATAGCATATACTCATAGGGACCGTTTCTCAACGTGATCACCAACGCCGCAGACGGTTCGTCAAACGGACATCTAGTCTGAAAGATATCAGCTTTTCCGTTCCAGGGGCACGGTTGGATTTCGGGTGTGATCCAACCCGACCACTGTCCAACTTTATCCAAAACTCGGGTGAAGTATGCCAAATGTTCCGTCTCATCAAGAGGCAAACATCAAGACAGACGGCGCGTCAATCGGATGCCCGGTCTGTGAGTTATTGGCTTTTTCGTTCCAGGGGCCCGGTTGGTTTCGTGAGCGAACCAACCCGAACGCACTCCGACGACATCCAAACCTCGAGCGGAGTAATCCAAAAGATCTGTCTCACTTAGAGTAATCCATTAAAGTCGACGGCACGTCAATCGGACGTCCGGAACTCAAGACATAAGCGTTTCCGCTCCGAGGGCCCGGTTGGTTTCGTATCCGAACCAACCCGGCCGAACCCAAAGTAATTCGAAACCTTGAGTGTGATATACCGAAACGACCATCTCGATCCAAGGATAGCGTTTCCGCAGACAGAGAGTCGTTTGGAAGCTTGTAGCTCAATTTACAGGCATTTGACCGAAAGTGGTCCGAAAACGGGGGTCTGGGCCCAGGCCGACCCGGGCCGACCACCCCTGGGTTGGCCCGAACCGGGTCACCCCGACCCGGGTCCGACCCGGCGTGGTCCGGTTCGGTCCGGCCCGACCGGCCGGCCGCGGCTCGGCCAGCGCGGCCGAGCGGATACCCCGGAAGGGGTGTGCGACTGCCCCGCCCTTCGCCGCTGATTGAGGCCGGCGTCGAACTGCCGGCCGCCTTCCCTTCCGGCGGCGCGCCGCCGCGCAGGCGCGGCGCCCTGCCGCCCCCTTCCGCGGACCACCGGACGCACTCCAGTGGCCCGTTTCTCCTGCCATCTTCTCCTATGTTCCTCCCGGGACCCGACCTTCACTATGGAGGCCTAAAAATCACCTTGTGGCCTCGTTTGTCATCGCCTGTCGATCCACACATCAATAAACAATCTGCAGAGGGTTGTCGGACCGTGTTCGTTTGGCCCGCACCCTCCGTGTTAGATAATAACAATGGGAGAAATATTCAACACATGTAACAACAATTTTAATAAATTAATATTGTTCATATGAATCTGGTTCATTAATTTTAAAGAAACGTTCATGGGAATATAAAATATTGACAACAACCCCTACCTTGTCAAGTCATCGCACGCGCGTTCTTCGTGGATTTGATCGCCGCGGAAGGAGGCGATCGTCACGTCGCGGAAAGGCGTCGCGTTGTCGCGGAAGGGCGTCGCGTTGTCGCGGAAGGGCATCGCGTCGTCGCGGAAGGGTGTCGCGTCTTCGCGGAAGGGCGTCGCATCGTCGAACTCCGAGGTTCAAGAACAAAAAGATTTAAATAATAACAATTAAATCCGTGCGTTAATAAAAACCCCAAAGGAGTTCTAAAAGGAACCCTAAATGTCTTACCTCCAATAGATGATTGAAGATTTCATTGCAGAGGAAGGAATGTCGAAGAAGAGGAAACTTAGACGTCGCGGCACACCGTGTCGCGTCGTCGATTCCCGTGGTTTCGGCGTTCTTCGTCGGAGGCCGGCGTTCTTCGCGTTCTTCGCGTTCTTCACGAAAAAGGGTGAAGGCACAAGAATTCTGTCAAAGGTCTCCCAACGTGTAATCCTCAAGATGTGGCGTTGGTCTTATTTTATTACTCCGCCAACAGATTTCAAACCGGTTAAGAAACGAATAAAGTGATAAGTATCAACCCATTAATTCGAAGAATTAATTCAATGAAATAACCCGCCCAATTAATTCAACGGAGAAAAACACCCAATTAGTTGGTGAGTTAGGAAATTAAGAAAACACGTCAGTTGACTTTCATAATGACGGGTTTTTGCGGGTGCGATACTTAGCGGAAAAGAAACGGTGGGGATCATGCGGGTCCCACCTCAAAAATATCCTACCAATAGGGTAGGATATTTTTGGATAGAACCCTATCTGAAACAACTCATCTTAAGCTGCTTTAAGTGGCTTCCAAGCAGCTTAAGTGAAATAAAATAAAGTGTGTCGTACAATTTATTTTATTTCTTAACTTTAAGACCAAAAATTAAAAACCACACCCGAGCAAACGCAACTCCGGAAGAGGCGTTTCTATGCAATTATCGGCACTGCGATTCCATCGGCGCCCTCAGAATTCGATTCCGAGAACCGGTTCAAAAGTTAGAAAAACCTGCTCGTTCGTTCAATGAACGTACCCGAGCCAAATTTCGGAAATTGATTCCGGGCACACCGGGCCTCGGAATCAGGCGCCGTCATAAACTGCGTTCTTGTTAAATTCCAAAGAACATTAAGAAAAAAATCTCCCTTGCAATTTACGGGTCTTTACACTACTCCCACCACATGGATTTACGTCCCCGTAAAGCTTCACCACAAACATAGGGATACAAAGGCGGTACTGAGCACGCATCTGAGCCTTCTGCTCCCATGTGCTCACCTGGAGGATCCTGTGCTGCCAATGAAAGGGTACCAGAGGAATTGATCGTTCCTGTAGGATCCGCTCCTATCGATCCTTTATCCTCAGTAGAACCTCCGTGGAAGTAACCCTATCGCCATTGTCCTGCTCGTCATGGTCGATGATATGCGAAGGGTCGAGCATGTATCTCCTCAGTTGAGATACGTGGAAGTCGTCGTGCACCTGGTGCAACTGAGGTGGATGGGTCAAGCGGTAAACCACCTCGCCTACCCAGCTGAGGACCAAGAAAGGTCTTTTGAACCTTGGAGATAACTTGCCTCCCTGGCCACATCTCCGTAATCCTCGTTGAGGTGAGACCCGTAAGAAGACGTGGCCATCATCCACGAACTCCAGAGGTCTCCATTTTCTGTTAGAACTGAAACTCAAAACGACTGCTACTACGAGGGTAAGGTTGACTGACTCAAGAGTGATCGGTCGCACCCTCATGTGCAAGAGTTACCCTGCGCTGCCTGGGGTTTCCTTTTTCGCCGACCAAGGAAAACCTATCCTGACGTCATAGTTAAACTACAACCTTTTTGCCTAATTCTGTCAATTTGTGTATGAACTGAGATTGCCCAGTCCATACTCAAACCAACATCATAAGTCCTCGATGCTGCCACCAGGAGATTCCAACCAAAACTCTCGCCTCGAGGATCTGACCACATTGTCGGCGTAAGTGTGATTATCGAGTCTCCTCCCAAGGTATCTCCAGACGTGAGGGTCAATTCCACGGCTTACCGGAAACTCTAGGTCTGGAACAAGATTTGTGAAAGCAAGGAATGATTAATATCAACGTCTGTTACTACAGCAGCTAGTAGTGGACACAGACTGTCCGTTGAATCATTTCTAGAGCCATTGGGTCACACTCCTTGACCACAAGCAGCCACACTCTTCCACCGCTCTCCAGCTCCCTGAGCCTGGCAGGGATAACTAAGGCAGGTGGTTGTAGCATGTTAAGATGTACACCACCCCATACTGCTCTCCTAGCTTTGCCTCCACATATACTACTTTGAAGACTCATCTATCCTTAAAGCTTCCACTTCTTGAAACATTTAACACGCCCGAGTCTCTAAGACTGGAACCGGTTTCCTGTTTCATACTGCAATGTGCAGTCTCCATCCGCTCTTGGATGACATGGACCTTCTTTAGTCTCCCAAGAGCTGCTATGATTTCTTCTTTGTCGATAATAGAAATCTGGTCTCATCCCCTGGATGAACCACATTTGTTGCCTAATACAGTCAATCCTGACAGGAATGATGCATTCATGCCATGGATGACGTCGTAAGGCCTCGACGTAACTACCAAGAGATCCAACTGTCACTCTCGCATCCAAGGGTCGAGTCACACTGTCGGCATCAGTGTGAGGTCACTGGGTCTCCTCCAGTAGAAATCTCGAAAGTGAGGGTCAAGTCAAAAGTTTAACCGGGACCACTCAGTATCAACCAAACAAAAGGACAAGAAATCAATCAAAGATAAGTGTCTTTTTATTATTGCATCTAATAGAATAAGACAAAAAGTAACTACAGACAAACATCAACAAAACCAGAAGCAACGAGATCAATAGCCTCCAGGTCGGAAGCTAGTCCCGCTCCTGCCCATCTGCTTCTGGAGCTCCATGACCATAGGCCTCAGATGCCTGAAGCTGAGCTCTCCCATGTTCTCCAGTCCCCTGCGGTCGGGGTGAGCCTCCTGGTGGTGGTGGCAACATCCCGAAGCGTCATCCAACTCCAGTTGCACGACCAGCTCCTCTGCCATGGCCACCTACTCCTTGCGGTCCGCCCTGATCGAACCTCTGCCTCTGCCTCAGATGTTCTCCATTTAACTGCTGGTCATCTGCATGGCGGGTCGGACAGTCACGTGCCATGTGACCATGTCCGCTGTAGGAGTAACATTGTCCACTCTCGGCACATTTGGCTCTGACTCCACCACGGTTTCCCCGCACAACTGAACCTGAGTTGTGCAGTCGGCCACCTGTAGTTCTGGTCCTCTTGGACCTCTGCGTCATTTGTCTACTGCCTGCGGCAGAAGACTCTACCGCAAGCCAGCTAGTGGTGGGTCCTGCTGCTGGAGACTTCTCAGCAAGGAAACTCTCCACTAAGAGGGCTCTCTCCAACACCCCTGTCTGCGTCGGAAGGTTGTGAGAAACAATATAAGCTCTAATCTCTCGCCTGAGCCCCTACTCGAAGGTTCGGGCCCTGAAGAACGGGACCCGTACCATATCTGTGGAGTAGCGCGAGAGGTCTGTGAATCTCACTGAGTACTGCGCCACTGACATGCTGCCCTGCCGCAGCTGAAGTAGCTCCTGTATATGCACTGCTCGAAGGGTGGCTGGTACAAACTCTGCCCGAAACAGGCTCTCGAAGTCTTCCCATAGAAGTGCCGCCTCGTCATGCATCTGAAGCACCAGGCTCCACCATCTGCCTGTTGCTTCCTGAAGAAATCTGGCAGCTATGATCACCATGAAATCTGTCGGCGTCCCCACTAGCCTGAAGACTCTCACCACAGCCTCCAGCCAATCCTCAGCTGCCTGCGGGGCCGTCCCTCCCTGAACCCTGGGTGGCCTCTGGCGCTAGAACTCATGCAGTGCGCTCAAGCGATGTGCATCCTCTGCTGCTGAGGATGGTTGCATCGGTGGCCCAACGGGTAGTAGTACCGTTGGTGCCTCCACTGCTGCCTCAACTTGGATAGGGCCCTGTACTGAGGCCTCGTTGCTCGGCAGGCTGTCAGTATGTACCACTCTCAGGGCTCTAGCTAGTCGTCCACGGGGAGGCATCCTGAAAGAAAAAACGTGACACGGTAAAAAGATTATACCTGGTGAGCTGACCTGGTTTGAGCTGACATTTAGATAAAACTTCTGGAAAACACACACGCAATCAGTGTTTTCGTGCACAAAGTAGGAAATCAGTTGTCAGGGTCCTGGTGTATGGATACGTCGGCCGCCCGCACCAACACTGGACTCCCTGAACTGAAAACCACACTCGGTACTCTTAACACTATTGCTTCACAGAAAGAAACATCAGAGTTATAAGTTCTGCGGTAGAACAGAAATCCGTTGATACCAATTTGTCACGACCCATCCTCGGGCCTCTGCCGTGACTACCCCAAGCCCTCCATCCACGCTCTCGTCCTTCAACCTCCTCTGTGTGTCGTCTCCTCGTGTTGTCCACCTCCGGGTACTGACTCATTGTGTAGTCCACCTCTGGGTACGGACTCGTCGTGTAGTCCACCTCCGGGTACCGACCAGTCCTCGAACACTCGGCCTCCGTCAACACTGCCCGTCGTCTGCAACCAACACAACGAGGTGCGGGCATAGCCTGTGCAGGGGTGAGTATAACGATACTCATTAGGGACCCCAAGACCCTCAAGGTGTCACTAAACAAACAAGGATAACCACAAGAAGATCTCAACATATAACCTCTACTTAGATATATGCCCATACATATTCCTATGTTATCAAGTAACCCATCTCAATCATGAGGAAACACAAGGATTGTGAAATCAACGGATAACCACTACCCAGGTATATGCCCATACATATACCTAAGTTATCAAGTGACCCATCTCAATCATGAGGTAAACACAAAGGTCAAAAGGTTCAGCTCAACCAGGATTTTCATTATCGAAACTGTAACTGCTGAAGAGCTCCGACTTTGGAGTGTACAGTGGTCCTGCCACGACTCCGAGGTACTGCTCACTAACCTAAGACTGCTGAGGTACTCCTCTTGTTGAGTACCGCGGGTCTGCGGCCAACTACCGGGCGCTCCGTCCGCTATGGGTCTGTCGCCAAATACTGGGCGCTCCCCCCCAATAGCCTACAGAGGTACTCCTCCTGTCGAGTAACGCGGGTCTGCGGCCAACTACCGGGCGCTCCGTCCACCGTGGGTCTGTCACCAAATATCGGGCGCTCCATCCACTGGGCTAGTCGACTCACTCCAAGTCGAGTCTGTCAAGCAGTCGTCAGGTCGCAGACAGCTACATGGTCTCCATACTCCGCACGCTCGTCTCTGGGAGGGTCCGCTCCACGAGCTACTGGTCGATACACCAAGTATCTCAATGTCCCACGAAGAAGTAACTCAAAGTACCACCTCATCATAGGGGTCTCAACGCAACAGACGACGCGTCAATCGGACACCCGGTCTATGAGTTGTTAGCCTTTTCGTCCCCGGGGCCCGGTTGGTTTCGTGTGCGAACCAACCCGGCCATTTCTCAACTGTACCTCGAACTCTCATAGGGTATACTCATTGGAACCATTTCTCAACGTGATCACCAATGCCGCTGACGGTTCGTCAAACGGACGTCTAGTCTGAAAGATATCAGCTTTTCTGTTCCAGGGGCCCGGTTTGATTTCGGGTGCGATCCAACCCGGCCACTATCCAACATTATCCAAAACTCGGGCTAAGTATGCCAAAAGTTCTGTCTCATCAAAAGAGAAACAACGAGACAGACAGCGCGTCAATCGGACGCCCGGTCTGTGAGTTATTGGCTTTTTCGTTCCAGGGGCCCGGTTGGTTTCGTGAGCGAACCAACCCGACTGCACTCCGACGGCATCCAACCCTCGAGCGGAGAAATCCAAAATATCTGTCTCACTTAGAGTAATCCATCAATGTTAACGGCACGTCAATCGGACGTCCGGAACTCAAGATACAAGTGTTTCCTCTCCGAGGTCTTGGTTGGTTTCGTATCCGAACCAACCCGGCCGAACCCAAATTAATTCGAAATCTTGAGTGCGATATTCCGAAATGATCGTCTCGATCCAAGGATCGCGTTTCCTCTGACGGCGAGTCGTTTGGAGGCCCGTAGCTCAAGTTATAAGAATTTGACCGAAAGTGGTCCGAAAACAGGGGTCTGGGCCGACCCGGGCCGACCCCCCCTGGGTCGGCCCGAACTGGGTGGACCCGACCCGGGTCCGACCCGGCATGGTCCGGTTCGGTCCGGCCCGACCGGCCGGCCGCGGCTCGGCCAGCGCGGCCAAGCGGAAAGCACGGGCGGGGTGCGCGGCTCCCCCGCCCTTCGCCGCGGATTGAGGTGGGCGGCGAACCGCCGGCTGCCTTCCCTTCCGGTGGCGTGCCGCCGCCGCCGTTCGCTGCCGCCGCCGCCGCCTTCCGCGGATTACCATACACGCTCCGGTGGTCCGTTTCTCCTACCGTCTTCTCCTATGTTCCTCCCAGGGCCCGACCATCACTGTAGAGGCCTCAAAATCACCTTGCGGCCTCGTTTGTCATCGCCCGTCGATCCACACATCAATAAACAATATGCGGAGGGTTGTTAGGCAGTGTTCATTTGGCCTGCACCCTCCGCGTTATATAATAACAACAAGAGAAATATTCAACACATGCAATAACAATTTTAATAAATTAAAATTGTTCATATGAATCCGGTTCTTTAATTTTAAGGAAACGTTCACGAGAATATAAAATATTCACAACAACCCCTACCTCGTCATGTCGTCGCACGTGCGTTCTTTGCGGATTTGATCACCGCGGATGGAGGCGATCGTCGCGTCGTAGAAAGGCGCCGCGTCGTCACGGAAGGGCGTCACGTCGTCGCAGAAGGGCGTCGCGTCGTCGCAGAGGGGTGTCGCGTCGTCGAACTCCGAGGATCAAGAACAAAAAGATTTAATTAATAATAATTAAATTCATGCGTTGATAAAAACCACAATGGAGTTCTAAAAGGAACCCGAAATCTCTTACCTCCAACAGATGATTGAAGATTTCTTTGCGGAGGAAGGAACGTCGCAGAAAAGGAAACGTCAGCGTCGCGGCACACGGCGTCGCGTCGTCAATTCCCGCGGTTTCGGCATTCTTCGTCGGAGGCCGGTGTTCTTCGCGTTCTTCGCGTTCTTCACGTTCTTCGCGAAGAAGGGTGAAGGCACAAGAATTCTATCAAAGGTCTCCCAACGTGTAATCCTCATGATGTGGCATTGGTCTTATTTTATTACTACGCCAATGGATTTCAAACCGGTTAAGAAACGAATAAAGAGATAAGTAACGACACATTAATTCGTAGAATTAATTCAACGAAATAAACCGCCCAAATAATTCAACGAAGAAAAACGCCCAATTAATTGGTGCGTTAAGAAATTAAGAAAACGCGTCAGTTGACTTTCATAATGACGGGTTTTCGCGGGTGCGTTACTTAGCGGAAAAGAAACGGTGGGGCTCGTGCGGGTCCCACCTCACAAATATCATACCAAGAGGGTAGGATATTTTTTGATAGCACCCTATCTGAAACAACTCAGTTTAAGATGCTTTAAGTGGCTTCCAAGCGGCTTAAGCGATATAAGATAAAGTTTTTCGTACAATTTATTTTATTTCTTAACTTTAAGCCCAAAAATTAAAAACCACACGCGAGCAAACGCAACTCCGGAAGAGGCATTTCTAAGAAATTACTGGCGTTGTGATTCCATCGGCGCACTCAGAATTTTATTTCAAGCATCGATTCAAAATTTAGAAAAACCCGCCCGTCCGTTCACTGAACGTACCCGAGCCAAACTTCGGAAATTGAATCCGGGCACACCGGGCCTCGAAATCAGGCGCCGTCAGAAACTACTTTCTTGTAAAATTCCAAAGAAAATTAAGAAAACAAAATTCCTTGGAATTTACGGGTCTTTACATAAGTAATAAAATGAAAAATATTTTTATACTGGTCCCATTGGATTCAAATTTATTGATTAATTATTTTGGAATATGCACTAAAATTTTTGTAAATCCATTTTATACTTTATAATTTCATTTTTCTCCAAAATAATTTTTATTTATTTCTGTGGATGGAAACTATTATAAATTTCATAAATATATAAAAATATTATATTAAATGAAGATAACTGTAGAAATAATAAAATTGAAAATAAATTTTGCAACAAATATTGGGTTTTTTTAAAATAATTGAATTTATAGTGAATTGGGAAAAAAAATTTAAATACATTCATTTATTTTCATTCTGTCTCGTAAATAAAAATTTTCATTATATTTCATATTTTATATTAAATTTTATTATGTTACAATGTTTTTTAAATTATCATGTTGATTCAATTTGAATCAATTATATTAATAATTTTGATATAAATTAATTTTTAAGTTATAAATGAATTTTTTTAAATATTTTTACTGTGATTTTGAATTTATTTTAATGTTTAATTATATCACTAATAGAGATTTAATATTGAAATATGGATACCATATTTGGAATTAGGAGGTTCATATTTATTAAATCGTTCCCATTTTTTTGGTCATATTGAATAGTAGCAGTGGTAAATATTTATAACCTCGTCAAGGGTAAATTCACCAAAACAAGGTAAAAACAATTAGATAAGGTATCAAAATCCCCCGAAAAAAATTATTTTATTTTATTATATGATAATAATTTGGAAAATTCCATCCCAAATTTTCATATATTGTATTCTGGTTCAATTTAAACTTCATAATGATATTTATATTAATTTATGTAATGAAATTTTAAAAATTTCAATCTCTTGTCTGTAGTTTAATTTATTTTTACAAATAGGGATAATAATATGTTCTGAATTAGTATAAAATTAAATTCAGAATATATTAAAATTAATTTCCTGATGGTAATTTATTTCTAATATTTATGGATGAAATAATTTCCTTAAATGTATAGGCAATGCCGACAAAGTGCTTCGGCAATAAGTAGAAAATTTAAATATTTATTTTTTTATGAAGTCAAAAATTAATATTCTCCACTTGAGTTACTTTGGACAAAAAAATTTTGTTATAGATATAAATTATTTTAAAAAATTTAATGTTTTTTCCAAATTCAACTATTTTTATGTTTCCTTCAAACTCAAGTTCTGTTAATAACATAAATTAACAGTAATTTTTTTATGAAAAATCATATTTTATTAAATTATTTAAAATCATTAAACTATATCAAGAGGACATGTATGATGATAAATGGTTAAAATTATCTCTCCCTTTCCATTTATTATCTTATTTTCACCTTATAAGGGATATTATAACCCTTTAAGTGTGAATGAATCATTCACGGGGTCAAGGATAAAATATGGTTATCTAATGGGTTAAACCAAAATATATGGTTTCAGAAAAAAAAATAAACTCATCCAAATTTTACTTTCTCATGCGACTTCAACAAAATAAAATCCCACACTTTTATAATAAGTAATTTTTAATAATTTATTTACTTAATTGTATTTTAATATGTATGGGAAATCAAGAGGAAATCCATAACCTTCAGGCAATGGTTTTTTTTAACAAAAACGGTAAAAAGAATGATTTTTTGAGATGTATCTAGGGTACTTGTGGTGTTACCAGTCTATTTATGCTAAAATTATTAGTATAATCATTGCATGTCAAATGGAACAACAATGATGTTGGTGAAATCTATGGTTGTTATTTCTCCATTCAACCATTATGCATGATATCATAACTGATATAATTCATCACTTAAGGAAGTTAATTGGAAGATGGATTAAATTAATAGAGAGTATCTCATTCATTATCTACATTATCATCCATATGTATAATGAAATTAACATTTTACTCAAATTTGATCCTAACAAAGGCATAAACACTAATTATCTTATCTCACCCATTAATTAATCTGAAGAATGTTTTTTATCCTAAATGAAATATTTTAAAATATATAATATCAGTCCTTTTTAACCACGTATTTATTTAAAAAGATTAATTTCCATATGAATAGTCTACCATTAATTTTTAAAACAAGTTGTTAAAAAAATAAATCAATTTAATCAAAACATTATTAAATGTTTCACTTCCATTTCTGTTATTTATCCAAAGTTCATGGTTTTTATAGAATCTTTATATTTATAATAGATTGATTGAAATCATTTATATCATATTAATATTTTTTATTTAAAATTCCCACAAATCATTCACTTTTTCGGGATCATTGGGTATTAAATTTCCATTAAATATTGAATTTTATGTCTTATGTATAAACTTATTTCAAAAAATTTGATCAATTTCTTGATATTGAGTTTTACTATTAATATTAGTTGATTATTTAGGGAAATGTTAATATTATTTATCCATTATTCAATAATTATATGTCATGATAAGGAATATTTTTTAATTAATTAGATTAATTCATCAATAAATTTTAAATTGATTGGATATGAAAAAATGGGTGGGGCCTAGAAATATACATTCTATTGATGCATAAAGAGCTCTCGTTATACAAATCAGTTTACTAACATTATTAAATGGTATTTTGGTGTATATTGAATCATTGATTAAAATAACTTGGAAGCAGGATTTTATAGAAATTATATCATGGTGTTTTGAAACCTGAAATCCACCATTAAGAATTTCCATCACTGTGAATTTTGTTATGATTATCCTTGAGTTAATTTTCAATTATATTATCCATGGCATAAATTTTTTCTCATGTTACAAATTTAATGAAATACGTTTTTGGTTATATACCATAGAATAATAATTATTCCTAGTTAAATCATGATAGATCATACTAATCATAACCCTTTATGATAATTCGTTCACGCAATTATTTTTTCCTTTCCCTAATAGATGAAGATGGAGACAACAGATCTGTTTAGGGATACATATTTTTTACTATTAATATGCTTTGTATTTTATTATATATATATAATGGTAATGTTATATGAATATATTTCATTAATACTAGTAAAATATTACTTCCCCTTGGATTTAATCACTTGAATATTAAAAAAACATAACAAAGTGACCATAATATTTGGGATAGATGAGATTGTGTCTTATAGTCTGTATCGGAGATTGTTTAGTAGAAGTAATTTGAACAATATTTATGAAAAAATAGATTATGGAGCTTAACTATATGGTAGACAATGAAAATAATTCTTTCTAAATAATAACTCCCAATTGGTTTGGTAAGGTAGATGTTATGCGGTTTTTTGAGAAACACGTCCTTGTCTTGATACTATAAGGAGACATTGTTTTCCCACATATGCATCAAGTGGTAATAAACAATAAAATGGATCATAATATATATCATGACCATAATTTCAGTTCATGTTGAGTGTGGACTTACTTTGCACCTATTTTGACATTCATATGTGATTTTCTTTCGGTAATTCATAATTTATTTATTAACAGACATGATTAATGAGTGAGTAGAACCAATATAGAACACTGATATGAAATATTAAAATTACATAAACCTAATGTTTCGTGATATGATAAGGCAATGGTTTATTATATATTTATAGTCTTATATATTCATTTTTATTTTCTAGTTTACGAATACCTAAGATGATTAATGGTATTTATGAATACATTTTTTGGAATAATATCTTTTGATCCGTATATGTTTTTATGAAAATGTTATTTCATGAATAATGATTTTATGTTTTCTGGACATAACATTAATTTTATTGATAAACCCCTTGTTTAATATGGGAACTGATAGTTTATTAATAATAATTTATTCGGATAAAAGATTTATTATAATTTGAAAAAATATTATTATCATATAGTAATCTGTGGAACGGAAAATTATTTTGGTCACATAGTGATTATTTTTAATTTTTTTAATAAGTTCATGGAACATGGGAAATTTATATGATTAAGTTAAATAAAATATTATTTTCATGAATAAGACTTCATTTTAGGGATAAATGATTAAGTGAATTTGGTGAAGGAAATAAGTTCGTATAGTGGTTTTGATGTCTTTTGTATTGTGGAAATTTTTTGTATATTCTATAGAATTTATGAACAAGGTATTCAGATGATTAGTATATGACATTATGATTTATTTTGGTTCCTCATTCCAGAGAATTCAATAAATCCCACTCCATTATTCATCCTCCATTATGGTTGTGCAATGCATTTTATTTTAACATGATATGTTTGTGGTGTTCCTGGTCACTCATTCTCATCTTTATGGTGGCAAAGTGTACGAAACCATCATTCTATCTGTAAAATATCTCTTGAGGTGGTGTGGTGTGTTTACGCACATCATGGGTGCGTATATCAAAGAGAACTATTAGTTTTCTCCTAATTTTGGAAGGATCATGTTTCATATTTTTCGAACCTATTTTATCTTCTTTATTTTTGTGTGGTTTCCCAAATTTACCTCAAAATGGATTTCTCGTGCTGGCAATGGAGGATCCCCATGGGAACATTTCCTCATTCTATTTTTTTTGGATCTCACATAACCATAATGATATTTAATTTGGAAAATAAAAAAATGGATGCGTATGTGACATAATTATTGTATTTGTGTATTCCAACAATAATTTTTTTATCAAATATCTAAAATTTTTGGGTTATGAATTTATCCATAAATTTTTTAGAGTCATAAGTTTAAAAATTTATTCATAAGATTAAGTTAATCTTTTTTATTTTTTAGTCTGGATTTATATATCAATGTATTATATTTTTATATGTCGGATATCAGGTTTTAATAGTTTAGTTTATTTCTATAAATTAATGGAATAAATAATAAATGGCTTGAAATTATTTTATGGATCTGATCATCCATTTAATGTTGATTTTAGTGTTTCAAGAATGAAATATGCATCATTAATATTAATTTATTAGAGTAATATAATAAATATGATTAATAAAAAAATATTTGAATGAATAAATCGTAATTAAGAAATTAAAACAAATCTAATAATTATATTATGTCAAATTTTATATGTTGGCAATAAAAAAATACAACAACATTAGGAAAATAATATTTAAAAAAAAATGTTATCCTTTTAAAATCACACCAATAAATTTATTATATTTTAACCCATAACTGATTTATAGTTTTTTGTTCATTATCTTTCATGTGAACATGTTATATAACACTCTATTATTCCTTGTACATTATTTTCTCCTCCATGTTCTTATTTTAACATCTCTCAAATGTTCTTCTTATCGGAGAACCAAATTTTTTTTTTTTCATGTAAACTTTTCCCTTCCCACATTCTATTTTTAATAGAATATTTTTTATACCTTTCTATTATGTGGTTCTTCAATAATCCTATTTTCAATTATTGAATCATTGACGACCGTGATAAAATTTTTATGAAGTAATTTTTTAAGGGGTAGAATGTAACACTCCCAAAATTTAGTTTAAAAGAATAATAATATCACTAGATTATATAAAATTCTACATTGACATTTTAGGGTATCGATGTATTTTATAAAAATATTATTATTTAAATGTGACCACTATAATGTAACACAGTTATATTATATGAAATACTTATCTTAATTTAATTTCATTAATATATTACGTTACATACAACACCACACAGAATCAAATAATAAAATATTATTATTTAACTATGAACATTATAATTTAAAAAACAAATTTGGGTGTAAATAGTATTACAAATATTATAAAATACATACATATGTATATTGGACCAAATATAAAATTCATTCATCATGGATGAGGAAATAACTACTTAATGTTTAGTAAATATACGTTTTTCTTTAGAAAAATGCTATCCGCAGAAAATATTTTATTGATAATATATAATAATTAATATATCAAAAATATATAAATTGTATTTAATAAAAATATCATAATATTTTAAATCATCATATCATAATTTTCTTTATGTGAATGTTGTTATTTTTCTAAAAATATTTATTCTCCAGAAAATTTTGGCAAATAAAAAAATTTAATTACATTTCTATTTTAAATAAAAAATATATGTTGTGCCACATTGTTTTAAAATGGTATAAATTTAAATATAGTTCTATTATATTACTAATAATACAATTAAATACATTGGAGTAAATTTTATGTGGACATTTGTATAAAAACATTTCTATTCTAAAAAATGAATTTTTCTAAAATCTATTTTCATTGAATTTTTTATATTTACATTAAAAGCAATTCATAATACTTATTGGAATATAATTTCAAAAAAATAAATTTACTTTTTGGTTTAGTAATTCAAATTTATCATAGGATTAATTATTTCATATTTTCATAAATAGTTTTATGTTTTTGGGAAAGAGAAATAAATTTAACGTTTTTATGAAATACATCATATTTTATCATATTTCCAATACGTGAAAGTAATATAATAATTTATGAAACATATAAAAATACTAATTTATAAAAACATAATAAAGGTATCAGATAAAATAATTAAAAAAATATAAATTATAATTTTTTCCATAATAAATATGAAAATCATTTTTAGTATATGACACATATCATGCGCAATGCTGGAAATTCAAATTTGGTACCCTAAATAAAATATTTGGGGTAGAATAATTTTCAATTTTACTTGTTTATTATATATTAATTATTGCATATTATTTTTATTATTATACAAGAATTTTGGACTTATATTAAAATTAGTATATTCAACTTCTTGTGTAATACTTATGCAAGGCGAGATAAGTTTAAATGAAATATTAATTAAATTTTCTGAACCTAAATATAAGTTATAATTCATAATGAATTAATATCAGTGTATATATTAATAAAAATAATTTTATTTTAATTACAGAAAATTATTTTAAATTTTTATATAATATATAAATACTGAAAAAGGTTACACAATACTGAAACAATTATTATTGTTTTTACCAAAAAATCAACAAATTAAGTTCAAAATATTAAACATACTATTATATGATTTAATTAATAAGATATAATAATTTTATAAATTAATATTACTGTTTTTTTATTTTCTAAAAATAATTATAATTTTAAATATCATCTTGATGTTATAAAGATCAAAGTAATAATTATTTTCTAAAATTCGCATTAATGATATTTAAATAAAATATTTTTTAAAATGATATATAATTCTTAAATAACATAAATTAGGAAAATTGAATATTTTATAGTATATAATATCATCCATTGTTAATTTATTGGACTTTTTCAATTTATAGTAACTATATTTAATCTCAATGGGTACAAACCCTTATATTTTGCGTAATTTTGAAAAGGGTTGACAAAGGGTTAAAACAAAACAATATGGGTAGAAAAATAGTTAGAAAAATTTATAATTTTAAATAGGTGAATTTAATTCTACCCTCATCACCTAAGGATAAAAAATGATTATTTTAATAGACACTTCTCCAAGAAAAAGACTTACATATTACTTAAATCAGAGAATGTTATAAATTGTGAGTCCCTTTTTTAATATATTTAATGTATCCACTTGAGTAAAACCAACTATGAATAAATCTTAATTAAATTTTTTAAATGAAACTTAATTCATGACTAAAATTTATTTCAAATTTTTTGTAATTATTTATTTACCATAAATGCTTACACAATAATCATACAATATTTCTTCAATTAATAAAAAATACTATATAATATTATAAAAATATGAAAAGAAATATAATTTGAGTGATAAAATGTGTTCCAATAATTTTATTGGATATAGTATAATATTATTGTTGTTTTAAATTAATATATTCATATTAAAATATTTTATTTATTTCATTTAAGTCAAATTAAATGAAGTGTCAAAATGAATATAATTATATTTTATCAAAATAAAATATAATTAAATTATTCAAAAATAATAAAAAAATTGAGATAATATAATGTGGATATTATATGGTATAATATTTCATTATATGGCAATTTCTAGTCAAATTATAACTTTCAATGTAAAAATTAAATCCATTTAATAATGAAATATTTGTCATTATAGGTAAATTTAAAATTGGTTAGTTAAGGGTTATTAAAAATGTTAAGGTTTAAAATGACACCAAAAAATAATCTACATTTAATTTCATAATGGTATTATAATCATATCCTAACTTTTCAATTCATTACATTCCATTTGGATGCATTCTCATTGAGAATGGATTTATTATAATTTAATATTTATTTAAAATTAAAAAACATCCCCCATCTCAATTATAAATAAGAAACTCCTATATAACATATTTATTGTAAATTGAGCCTAATAATTAACCAAAAAATAACAATTTTACTTCTAAAAAACCTTACATGCCTTCTAGATGTTCTGGTATTAACAAAAGACCAACCATAAATCCCTTAAGAGGAGATCTAAAGAAGTCATTTCAAGAAAGAATTCATTTCCCTAACCAATAACATTATATTATATAATTATATTCCTCCTAAAAATATATGTTAATATCATTATATAATAACTTCGATATCCTATGTATTTTTAAATTTTATTATTATTATTATCAAAAAACTATTATACACCCTATTTACAACCAAATGATAGGAGAAATTATCACTTGTGCGTACGTACGACGTGTTATCTCCACATAGTGATACAATTAATTTCCTGTCACTATATTTTATAGATATATATTATAATGGGATTCATGATTATATATGATACATATAAAATAAATAAAATTCCATTATTAAAATAATAATATCGACAATCATAGCTTCCAATCCATTAGAAAATGATAACTTCATTCGTTCCTACGTGTGGACTACCACATCCATGAAGTGATGTAATAAATTTAATATATCCATTTTACTTTTAATATGAAAAGGATATATTAAAGGAAATGATAAAATAATTAAAATAATGTAATTATTAATTAAATTTGATATATTATTTACCATTATTTCATTCCATCAATTGAAAAAAGAAACTAGCATTCAAGTGTATGTACAACCTACCATCTCATTAGATGGTGTAATTAATTTTCATATCTATAACATCATTTAAGACACTAAATTAATATATAAGGAATATATATTATAAATAAATTATTATTATTTTTCGATAATGTTTTTAACCATGATAAATATTCAATGACTGGATTTTAAAAAATGATGTACTCATGAATAAAAAATTATTTAACATCATGAACTAAATATTTAATGATAAATGGGGTGTTAAAATGTTTTAAAGTGATATTATATGAAATTATAATTATAAACATGACTCATTTATATAATTATAATAAATTAAATAAAATTATTCAGAAGTCTATATTATTTTTAAAGAAATTAAAAACTGAGGTATATAATTTTTTCTCACATTTTTTTCAATGGGATAGAATCCATATTCACTTCTTGTTTCCTTTAGGAAGGGTATATACTACCCATGTATTCCTCTTATAATAATTTTTTTAATATTATATGTATTTACATATCCTTATATTTTTTTAATTGGGCTAACAATTAAAATGATAATAATGAATTGAACATTTATTCCATAATCTCATTAATATTCTAGGCTATTTATATTTAACTCTCTATTGGGATAATTATTTGATATTTTTATTCTTTATACATGTCTTATGAAAAAACATTAAAAACACTTTTACTACACTATAATGAATTTTTTAATTTATTTTTACACTTTTTAATTAGTATAAAATTTTCTAAAAATAATATTTTGTCGCTTTCTAAATAATGAATGTTTTTATGATGTGAAAGGATTAAAATTTTTACTAATATGATATGTATATATTTACCCTCCATCAAGTGTTTCTCACATTTTTTTACATTTTTTAAATGTTACATTAAAAGTCATCAAGCGTATCTCAAAAGGGAATTTAATCATTTATAATAAGACACCTTTTAAAAAATGTATTATTTAAATGTGGAAAGGATATTTTCCTCAATAATTATTCCAAGTTATATTTCAAAATTATTTTCCATTTAATATGACATGATATGATGCTGCTTATTATTATTTTCTTTTGATCCAATGAAATCATCTTTGTTTTTTCACTGAATTCATTATATTTATTATGATATGATGTTTATGAAACCCATTATGTTTCCACAGGATATTCTACAGTGAAATGATGATATTTTAATAAAAGCCATTTCCATTCATGGGTTCTGATCTGATAAATTCTTTATTTTCTTTTGGAAAACATAAGAATGATTTTAATTATTTTATTATCGAAACGTATAACTCTCTCTAATAAATTGGTTAGAGATTCATAACTCATGAGATTAATATGGAATGTAAATCAATATTCTTGATCTACTATGTGATCTAAGTTGATGTGATTCATCTACTCTAAGATGTGGTAGTGATGATTGACCATTTATGGTATGATTTTTGATGTATTATTCCTTGATATTCTGAACAAATATACCAATATTGGTAAAATGCTTCAATGACATGAGATTATGGTTCATGATTCTTCTGTGGCGATTTTTCACTCTTAAAGTACATGTATTGGGAAATGATATTGTTTTATGACATAAATCTATTTTTGGATCTATGATAGATAGTGTATGAACTTTTTAAGTTATGTTCCTGATCAAATATTCTTATAATTTTTAATATTATTTCATTTGATCAAGGGTTGATATCTCTCATGTTTACCTTTACTGATCATCTGAGTTAATTATTTATTATTTTCTCTTTTCCCAACATTGTGAATAATGTTATTTAGTCTGACGTATCTATGAAATGTTATATTTATGAAGAACATAGTGGTGGGGGGATTTCATGGTTTATTCATGGAATTTTATTCATGTGTTAATAATTCCAATGTTACTATAATTGAATTATTATTTCATGGATGAAAATGTTATGTAATCAATAATCTTATATATAGATGTAATATCGACGTATGAAATGTTTAGGTCACTATATATAATAGTCCTTCAATTGGTGGGTATAAATATATGTAATGACATTATGAAATATATGTTAAATGATCATAATAAAAACAAACTTACTGATTAATTATCACAATATTTTTACTCAATTTTTAGTAAATTCATTTTATGCTTCAAAATACAATTTAATTTAAAAATATTATTTACTTCATTTTGTGCATGTAAATTATAATTAATTTATCAAAATTTTATATATTTTTGTTATAAAATGAAAATAATTTTTAGTATTATAATACCAAATATTATTTATGTGAAAATTTTGGGTTTATATGAAATGATTGACTTCCATTGAATAGTGAAAATTTATATTTTTCAAAAAACAATCATTTAATTTCATTGAATAAAGTAATTTGAAAGTCACATTATATTTTAAATTTTATAATAATTTGGCATGCATTCCACTATATTTAGATAAATATAATTAATTCCATTTTAAATAAAAATATTTTTTATTTTAATACAGGTTAATTTTTGGGCTAAAAATGATTTTTATTAAATAATCTTTATGTCTGAAGCATTTAAATTAAAATTGATTTATACCACATATACATATTAAATAAAAATAAATTGAAAACATATTTAATTAAGGCGTTTAATTTTTTAATTAGGTCACTTATATTTTTTTATAAATTGTATCTTTGGAAAATATCTATCACCTTGTCAAGTGTAAAATTCATAAAACAGGGTTAAAAATATGTGATAATGAACCAAAATAATAAACATAAAATACCTAACATCCTTTTATAAGATTAATTATAATAAATTCATCCCAAATTATAATATTTGGAATTTTGACACCACATGAAAATAGTAATCACATTTATATTATGTTAAGTAATGAAAATTCTAAAATAGCACTCTATTGGTTTTAATTTATATTTTTTGTTCACATAGTTGTAAGAATAAATTATTAAATAATATAAAGTCATATAATAAAGGTAATTATTATATTTTTAATATATAAATTTATCTTAATTTTTTTTCATTAAATAAATAAATAAATCCTTACGTAACACCGACTTATTGTGTGAGCAAGTAGTACAAAAGTAAAGTAAATTATTGTGTCTCCAAATATGATATTTTATCTCTTAATTATAATTTATATTAAAATATATAGATAAATAATACATTTTATTATTGTTTAATTATTTTATTTGAATTTCTTTGTATCCATGTAGTTTTCATAATAAAATAATGTTAATCATGTCCAAAAAGAAATTAATGATTTTTTATAAAAAATAATACATTTTAAAATATCAAAATAAAATTAAATAGGTCTAGTAAGACAAAAAATGGGATTAAATATCATTTATTTTCCATTTATGACTAAATTTTAACATTATAAAAAAATTATTTCCAATTAAGAGAAAAAATTCTGGTACCTGAGTTTAGGATAATATTTGTAAACAAAGGGGTTAAAGCAAAAGATAAGGTTTAAAACACCATATAAAACACTAAAAATTTAATTTGGTTAAACTATTTAAAATAATATTAAACAATATATTATCTATCCATTTTGAGGTATTGTACTAGAAATTTTTTTTGTTGAATTTTGATCTTTTTGTAAATTCCTTAAGTTCCAATCTCATCACTTTTAAAAGGGAACACTTAATTTATATTCATTAAGTCACTTTGAGCCACCTAGATAGATCAAACACTATAAATATGTCCTATTAACTTCCATATTAACTAATTAGAGGTTTTCCTTCTTAAAAGTCCATTTCAGTAGTCCTTAAGAAGGGATTCAAAGGTGGCCCACCAAAGAAGAGGTAATCATCTAACCTGATATCTTTCAATTTGGTTTCTACATTACCACCAATAAACCATTGATATTATTCATGAAATAATAAATATAGTATCTTAAATAATATTAATTTTTTCTTATTATAAAACCTCCTTTATTCACCCTGATTCCCATCAAATGGGATGTGAATGTTTCATTCGTGTGAATGTATGTCTTACTATCTCCATGTAACAATATAATTCAATTTTAGTCACCATATTTCACGGATGGTGATTAAGTTAGTATACATTTTTATATATTAAGATTATAAAATAATCATGGTTCAATAATTATAATATCATATCTACTATATTACCCACCAATCCATTGAAAACAATATTATCGCTTGTGCATATGTGTAGACTGCCACCTCCATGAAGTGATGTGATTTTTTTTATTTCTGAAAAACATGGATGGTTATAAGAATATATTTAATAAATATTTATAATATATATTGTATAATAATTATTCTTGAAAGTTGAATTATTATTAACTTTTCACTAATTTTAACTTCTGTAATGTCTAAATAGTGTTTCTGTGTGCATAAGTCTAACTGACTCCTTGAATGGTGTAATCTTTTTTTCTATATTAATCTTTTATGGAAGAAACTATATATATATATAATATGATATTTACGTAGTTATTCACATTCTAGAGATGACAGAATCTTTATCAAAGTTCAAGGACCATAACTAATGAACTAAACTTCATGTAAATAATGAATAAGTTAACACCTTAAAACAGTGTTTTAGTAAGGATTTTTTAATAAATTGTAATTGTGATGTTATGTGGGGATCATATAAGATGGTTCTGTTATAAATTAATAAAATTTATGAATTCATTTTATATGATGTTTAATATGGTTCAACCAAGCAGAAGTGTGATGTAAGGGGTTATATAAATCAATTTCATATCGTTGGATTATACAACTACTTAATTTATAATTCCATTACATGATAATTTGTGAAATTTCCATGGAATATACAATATTTTTTTATCAACCTGTACTTTTTGGATATAATTTTTTCACAAATAATTACTTAATTAAAAATTTATCAATGGTATTATCCTTGCAAGGTATTTTCTCAGTCTCCTCATCATTGAGACATATTTAGATATATGATCACTTAATTTTAATTCAATATATATTCTATGAAACTAATTTATTTAATAGGATAATATATTTATTAAATGTGATTTACGTATCAATCCATGCTAACACTTTCAGAATGATTCAATTAAAAATTTACCAATGGGTAAGGATTTAGTATAACAATATTATCTTTAGGAATGACTTTATTTTCGTTTAAGGAATCTTATAACATATTCATCATAAAAATATTATTTTTTTCCTATGATGATGATGTTTAATTAGTTTCATTATTTTATTACAACTTAATATCTCTATTTTCATTGATTGAATAAAATAAATGTTTAATATAGAATCCAATATAATTTATCATTCTGAGTGGGTATATTTTTCTTCCATATACATATTATTATAAATTGTATTATAGACATGATTTATATTTTGTTAAATTATTTATTAATTATATTTTATTTCTTCCATGATTTTTTTATAAGATTTTAGTGGAATGTTTATATTTTTTGCGAATTTTTCATATTTGACCACATTAAATATCCATCCAGAATATCATCTTTCTAACCAATACATCATTAACAAACATTACCTCCTCCCAAACCATTTTATGATATACATATTATTCTCAAAAAATAAAATAATTTTACAAATATGACTCACTAATTGAAAATAATTCTTATGCACCACTTCATTTACATTAGTTCCTTATAAGACATGATTTTCAATAAGAATTTTTATTTAATATGAATAAATGAACATATTTTATCTGTCAATAATTTTAGGATCATTAACATTTTTTTGAATTTAAAACATTTCTATGATAATTTCATTCTACAGTTCTCCTAGATATCCATATTATTTTTATAATAAATATGATTATCCTTTTAATCTTATACCATTTCTATATAATATGTCATGCAATGAAAATTGTTTTATTGATTTGAAAAATCTATATATTTCATATCTTTATTTAGTGTGGATATTTTTTTGATAAGTAATATTGTTTATTAATTAAATTAATCATTAAAAAAAGAGGAATCAATTTTATATGAAATTATTTGTGGTGCCTAAAATTATATATCCCCTTGATTAATAGATAGGTTTCATGATAAATCCCAGTTGGCTGGACTTATTATGTGGATTTTGGTGTATACCTACTTATTAATTAAACTCACTTGGAATATGGAATTAATTGTAAAAACATAATTATTTCATAGATCACGACTTCCTTAATTTATCATTTCCTTCATTATGAATTCATTTATTATGATATATGAGATTATATTCATAGATATTTTTTATAGATGTGCTTCATACTCATATTATTGATAAAATGTATTGTGTTTTTATTTATATGCCTTTTTATATTTATTATACATTATTTACCCAATATAGATATCAATATTTTTTACCATTTCATAGGATTTGAGTGCACAATTATTTTATTTTCCTTTCCTTAAAATTTGATGAATAAATTTTTTAATGAGTTAAAAAAATTAGAATGCTTTTGATTAATATGTTTCAGATTTTCATGAAAAAATTAAAATGGGAATAATGTAGTTGTCTAGTTATTCAAGACTACAAGACTATTTTTTCCATTTGTTTGTGATTTCTTTTATCTTTTTCCAATGTTATAAAGTAATTTTTAGCTCTATGTTTCTAATGTAGGGGTCTTTCCATTAATTAATAATGAATTCATACCATTATATAAAATTAATCTACCAAAATCCATGGATAAAGATAACTAGTTTAATGTAGTGTTCCAAGTAAAGACACAGAAATTTTAATGAATTTTTTTTCTTAAATTCAGTGAAATTTTACAAGTCCGCATTTTCTGAGGGCGCCTGATTCTAAGGCCCGGGGTGTCCGGAATCAATTCCTAAAGTTTTGTTTCTGTATGTTCTGTAAACGTATGTGCGGGTTTTTCTATCTTTTCAACTGGTGCTCAGAATTGAAATCTGAGGACATCGATGAACTCGCAGTGCCAGTATTCACTTAAGGAGACCTTTACCACAGTTGTGTTTTATACAGGATGGAAGTTATAAATTGGTTTTACTAATTAATATTTTAAATTAAATAAAAATGTGTGTGAAACACATATTTTTGAAAGGTGGTTAAAGTCTCTAGGTGGAGGATAGGGGTGGGGCCACCACACCCTAACCACCCTTTGGAGGATATAACTTGGGGTGGGGCCCACACAAACACAAACCCCTCAACATCCCTTGAACCCCCCCTGAAACTCTTCGACTCCCCTTGTATTAATTAAGCCACCTCTCTCCTCTTTAAAATTTTAGAACTCTCCACCTCACACATTCTCTCATTAATTTGCCAACACCATTTAATTAATTAATTGACCTCCAAAATTTATTTATTAAATTGTGTGTTTGAGTTTTGAATTTATTTTTCCAACATTAAAATAAGAGAATGCATTATTTTAATTGGGTTGGAATAATCTTACTTTAGGGAGCTTGGGAGAATTGGGAGGATAATACTCTCTCGATGAAGAACGGCGATGCCCACGCAGAATGCTCATCTTCCTCCCTCTTCATCTGCCTCAAGGGAGAAGATTTTGTCCACTAAGAGAACCGCCAACGAAAATGTATTTCCCTCAAATGTCGATGGAACGATGTTCCTTTTCTGTGACAACTATCTTCCGTGACTCGTCAATGTTCGGCGACAAAATACGAGGTATGGGGATGTTTTGATTTGTTTATATTACCAAACTTTATCATTATAATTTCAGAATATAAATTGCTAAACTATTAACATTGTAACGAGGAGGGTTCGGGCCAAAAGAACACGGCCTGAACCTCACCCATACTTTTTGGATTTATTGGAGATGGGTGCAGAGTCGGAAGGGCGCGGTGTCGTCGCACCGCGCCGGAAAAAGGGTGCCACGACCATGTAGGACACGGTGGTCGGAATAGGTGGTGGTGATCGAAGGAAGTGGTGGTGGACCAGCATCGTCGTGCCGACCGAGTGGATGAAACCATGGCCCGCATCCGTGGGCCGCTCAGATGAACCAAACCGTCCATCCGTAGTCGTCTAGGCAGGAGGACATCGATGCCCACTTGGCATCACGCGGCATAGATGACCGTGCCCTACTATGGGGGCCTCTCTATGGGGAAAACTGGATGGGCTGGAATACAGGGGCACTACTTGGTGCCGCGTGGAGGAAGAAAACTGCCGGTTTTTTGGGACGCTCATGTCGGATAGAACCGGTCGGCCTCATCCGGATGGGCAGGGAGAGGCGGCGTTGGTCAGTGTCGCCGGGCGAACCGAACTGGCCCGGTCCACGGGCCTGGTCCGCAGGTGGGTCTCGCCCCACCAGGATGGGGCGACCCCCCAGCTGGGTCGGACCTTCCATACTGTGTCGGGCTGACCCCCAGCCGGGTCGGACCCGCCGAGACAGGTCGGGCCGACCCGCCAGCCCCCTCAGTTGACGGGTTGGTCTGGACATCACCTACATGTGAATATCTCCAAGACCGCGCGTCCGAACGACGCGCCGTCTACGGCACTAGGACCCTCACAATGAGGTGGTCCTTTTTCGATACTCGAAGTTGGTTTTGGAAGACTTTAGAAAATTTATGGGTTTGGATCGACCGTAAATCCAACCGAGCCCCTGGAATGGAAAAGTATATAACACTCCGACCAGGCATCTGATTGACGCTCCATCTGTCACTTTGGGTTTCTTATGATGAGACGGAACTTCATCATACATCAACTCAAGAATTCGTGATAGTTGATTTATCGACCCCCCTTTGCTCGAGGAGCAGACTCTCCTGGAAACGAGAGTGCTATGTGTGGGAACCATAGAGCTGGCTGCGACTACGGCCACTACTGTACATGAATCCTTCGCTGATTCGACAACGACTACTACTATACCTGAATCATGTGTGAGTTCAACAGTTCTGATTTCTGTTCTTGTATCCTATGTGGGTCCGACAAGATAGCTTGCATTTATCCAGTGTGGGTCCGATTTCTTAGATGAGATAGATGGCATGTATCTTGTGTGGGTCCGACAGCTTACCTGGTCTTGTATCCTGTGTGGGTCCGACATCATAGATGATCTAGTGGATACATCTAATCATCTATATATCTCTGATATTTTGGCATACCTGTGTGAGATGAGTCATGTCTTTCAACCATTTTCATCATGGTGATTGACTTTACCACCATTGTGGATTTGGTTTGTGCTTGGGCTCGAGAGTTGGAGCCAGACTGAGATTGGTAACTTAAGTATATATATGGGAATATACCTAAGTAGGGTTGGTTGATACATAATGTTTGTATCTTTATTCTTTTTTTATCCTTAGTGGATATTTTGAGACCTTGCAGGTCTCAGGGTCCCTACTGAGTATCGTTATACTCACCCTACACGTGATATGCCCACACCTCGTTGTGTTGGATGCAGACGAAGGATAGCACTGACTGAGGCGGAGTGTACGAGGACTAGACAGTGCCTAGAGGTGGACCTCACGACGTGTCGGTACCTTGAGGAGACGAACGAAAATGGAACACTGAGGAGGCTATCTGTACCTACCCATCATGTAGGATCTGTGGTGGATGATCCAAGAGCTACTAGGCACCTTCCAACTATTTTTCTTTTTATTTGTACCTGTTTGTCCTTTCCTTGTACTTTTTCGTTGGGTTTGTATACTGTCCCATTTACTTTCCAACACACTCTTTTGTATTCAGTTTTACTTAGTGTTTAATTAATGTAGCACACTCAGTTGTGTTTTATTACTTTTATAATGGCAATGCATTCACATCATAGGGATTTAAGCATTTGGTGCTAGTCACCAGCCCCTGATCTATGGAAGGCGGGATTGGGGTAGTCACGGCACGGGCCCTGAGGACTGGTCGTGAAAAATTGGTATCAAAGAAGTTCGTCCTACCATAGAACATAGACTCTAACTCTTTAAACGGAAGTATTGTTATGTTTTTTAGGTGTGGTTATCACTTTAGGGAAACCGGTGTTGGATCGGCGGTCGACGTATTCAAAAACTAGGACTCTAACTTCTGATCTCTGACTCGGTGCACGAAAACACTTATTGTGTGATTGTTTCCTTTGAAGTATTTTTATTTTTGATTACTTTATGTTAGCATACCAGGTATAATATTTTGAACATGGCACACCTATTTCATTTAAGGATTTCCCCACAAAGGCAGCCATTTAGGGTTTTGTGTTACGTATGAGATGGTATCCCACCGAGCGACGAGACCTCGGAATAGGGCCCCATCACAGCGGAGGTACCAGCGGTTCCACTTCCCGCTGGGCCACCGATACCACCAGCTCCAGCAGTAGAGAGTTCACGCCTCCTGAGTTCTTTTCACGAGTTGCAGCGCTAGAGGCCACCCAGGTTCCGGGGAGAGACGGACCCACAGGCAGCTAAGGATTGGCTGGAGGCTGTCGTGACAGTCTTCTGATTGGTAGGAAAACTAGATGAACCTATGGTGATTCTTTCTGCAAGTCTCTTGCATGAAAAAGCAGGTAGATAGTGTATAATGATGCTCCAGGTGCATAATAGAAGAATCACTACTATAGAAGACATCGAGAGCCTGTTCCGGGCAGAGTTTGTTCCAGCCACCCATCTTGCGGTACGGATTTAGGAGTTACTTTATTTGAAGTAGAGCAGCATGATAGTAGCTCAATAATCAGAGAGGTTCACTGACCTCTCACACTACTCCAAGGATATAATATAGGACCCGTTCATCAGGGCCCAGACCTTTGAGCATGGACTCAGGCACGATATCAGGGATTCGACGATTCCTCTAAGAATTCTGATGCAGGTGGGTGTACTCGAGCGAACCCTTCTGGTAGAGAGTTTTCTTGCTGAGCAGTCACCAGCAGTGAGACCCACCACAGAGAGACATGTAGAGGAATATTCTGCAGCCGGAAGTAGAAAGATGACGTAGAGGTCCAACCGGACTAGGCCATCAGGTGGGCGACCCCAGGATATGGGTTCTGTTGTGAGAGGCACACGAGACAGAGTCAGCTATACGAGGAGAAGGTAGTGTTATGCATGCGGTGGGAAGGGCCACATGACTTGTGACTACCCGACCCACCATGCAGATGACCAGTAGATAGTAGAGGGACCTCCCAGGCAGAGACAGCGGTTTGACTGTGGTGGTCCATCGGGAGTAGGCGGACGAGTCAAAGGAGCTGGCCGAGCAGCGTGAGGTGGATGATGTTTCGAGGCTCTACCACCACCACCACCAAGAGGTCCACCCCAACCATTGGGAGCTTGCGGAAAGATGTGGTCTCAGCTCCGGGATGTCGAGGCCAATGACCACAGTGCACCTGATATGATTCGAGGTACAATCTATGTCTACTCCACCCTTACTGCAATAATCATAGACACATGTGTGAGTCATTATTTTATTACTGATGCCCTTGTTCAGAGATCGGAGATTCCGACAGAGCCGTTGGCTCAATCATTATGGCTAGAGACTCACATGGGATCAGACTCGACGATTACGCACTAGTGCCAGTAGTGTGAGATTACTCTAGGAAGAGAGAGCTTCAGCTGGGATCTTCTTGTAGTGGTGTTGAGTCCATATGATGTCATCTTTAGTATGGACTCGTTATCCACAGTTCATGCTCATATTGACTATATTAGGCGCAAAGTGCGGTGTATCCGCCTGGATGGGACCAGGTTCAACTTAAATGGTGAGAAGGGATCCTTAGCAGCGTAGGATGGACTTACATAGAGGAGGGGGCAGTCGATCACACATCAGTTGGCTAGTCTCATCCTCGGAACAGTTGATGTGTGGAGTCTGAGTTTTCCTGTTTTGGTGGATCACTACACAGATGGTTTCCCTGAATACGTTCCAGGACTACCTCCTCGCAGAGAGGTAGACTTCTATATTTATCTTTACCCCGGGACAACACTGATATCTACTCCAGCATAT
Organism: Viscum album; assembly: GCA_963277665.1. NCBI lineage: Eukaryota > Viridiplantae > Streptophyta > Magnoliopsida > Santalales > Viscaceae > Viscum > Viscum album. The sequence continues at coordinate 2,128,570,856 of OY728152.1, read as the reverse complement.
CGGATGGCTCCCGCCGAGCTTTGTGAGCTGTGGGTACATGTGGAGGACTTGTAGGGGAACAGATTTATCCGACCCGGTGTTTCACCCTGGGCATCCTCGATTTTGTTTTCTAAGAAGGCGGATGGGAGCTTGAGATTGTGTTTCGACTATCGTCTCCTAAATCAGGTGACTGTGAAGAAGAAGTACCCATTCCATAGGATTGACGACCTCTTTGATCTGCTCAAAGGAGCTTGATGGTTCTCGAAGATAGACCTCCGGTTAGGATATCACCAGCTCTGAGTCCAATACGAGGATGTGCATAAGACGACCTTCAAGTGTCGGTATGTCCACTACGAGTTCTTGGTTATGCCCTTCTGTGTAACTCACGCTCTAGAAATGTTCATTAGTCTCATGAACAGGATCTTCCAGTCATACCTCGATTGTTTTTTCGTAGTCTACATCGATGAAATACTGATTTACTCGACTACTGAGGAGGAGAACACCTACCATTTACAGGTAGTACTAGACACACTCCAAGTGCACCAGCTTTATGGTAATCTCCCGAAGTACCAGTTTTGGATTTGATAGGTTCACGTCTTTGGACATGTCATCTCAGAGGCTGGAGTTGCAGTGGATCCAGTGAAGATCGAGGAAGTACTTTCTTGAAAGCCACCCAGGAGTGTGACGGAGGTGCGGAGTTTCCTGGGACAGGCTAGGTACTATCATATATTTTTTCCAGACTTCTCCAATGTTGCCACACCACTTTTAGCATTAACATAGAAGGGGAAACCATCGTGTGGTTCGAGAGGTTCCAGTAGAGAATTCAGAAGCTGAGGTAGAGGTTGACCAGTGCGCCCATATTAAGGCTACTGGAGGAGGGCGTAGGGTACATAGTTTAATTCGATACATCAGGGACTGGACTCGGGTGTGTTTTGATGCAGGAGCGAGCAGTGATCGTGTATTATTCATGACAGTTAAGACAGAATGAGAAGAACTACGCTACCCATGACCTGTAGCTAGAAGCAGTGGTCTTCGTCTTGAAGATGTGGCTACACTATCTGATGGGCGTGCATTTTACAGTATACTCTGACCACCAGAGTCTCAGTTACATCTTCTCTCAAAAGAAACCGAACCTTAGACCTCGGTGATGGCTCAAGTTCCTCCAAGATTATGCCTTCGAGATAGTCTATACTCCTGTGAAGGGGAATGTTGTAGCATATTCCCTCAGTAGGAGATCAAGAATTCAGCTGCTAGAAGAGGTGACAGAGCAGCTGGCCACGTTCCAGATATCCTTTGTGGATAGAGTTGGAGAAACCATTCTTCAGTATCTCACAGTCACTCCTGCACTTCTTCAGCAAGTCAGAGAGGCATAGCGTGGAGACATTGACTGTGAGATGTGATGTTCTTAGACAGCCTCAGGGCAGGAACCTGATGGATTTTCAGAAGGTGGGGAGCACATCATTCTCTTTAGAGGACGTAACATGGTACGAATTTCACTATAGGAGGAGTTGTTGAAGTAGTTACACACTTCCCCTCTAGTATTACATCAAGGAGTGGAGAATTTGTATCAGGACCTCAGACGACAGCACTGGTGGACAAGTATGAAGAAAGTAGTAGCAGAGTTTGTTTCACGGTGCCTCACATGTAAGTAGGCGAAGGCAGAGAACTAGGTACTAGTAGGCAAGGTACATCCCTTAGAGGTTCCATAGTGGAAGTGGGATGGGATATCCATGGATTTAGTGACTGGACTTTCACGTACATCCAGAAGAAAAGACTCTATCTTGGTGATCGTCGACCGACTCACTGAGTCGGCCCACTTCCTACCGATCTGAGAGCAGGGCTCAGTAGAGATCTTGGGACGCCTCTATGTTCATGAGATCGTATGACTTCTTGGTGTGCCATTGACTATCGTCTCTGATCGAGATTCTCGTTTCACTTCCCGGCTATGAAAGTGTTTATAGGAGTCTTTTGGGACACATCTTCGCTTGAGCACGACATTCCATCCTCAGACAGATGGTCAGACAGAGAGGACCATTCAAACTCTCAAGTACATGCTCCATGCATGCATCCTCGGCTTTGGTCGCAGTTTGGAGGATCACTTACCCTTGGTGGAGTTTGCGTAAAAGAACAGCAACCACTCGACCATCGGGATGGCCCCTTACGAGGCACTGTACGGCCGACCTTGCAAATCACCTCTGTGCTGGACTAACCATGGGGAGTCAGCACTTGTAGGACCAGAGATGGTGCAGGCTATGACAGAGAAGGTGCAGATCATCCAAGAGAGGATCAAGACTGCACAGAGTAGACAGAAGTCCTATGCTGATAGAAGACGAAGACCACTGAAGTATGTGGATGGTGACCACGTCTTCCTATGGGTCTCACCTCGATGATGTTTATGGAAATTTGGCTGAGGCAGAAAGTTATCTCCGCATTTTATTGGGCCATTCCATGTTCTCAGTAGAGTAGGCGAGGTGGCTTACCGCCTGGCCCTTCCACCTAAATTGCACTGGGTGCACGACATCTTCCACATTTTATAGCTAAGGAGATACGTGCATGACCTGTCCTACATCATCGACAATGGGGAGCTGGACATCGATGAAGGAGAGACTTTAATAGAGGTTCCATTGGAGATTTAGGATCGAAAAGAGCAGGTCATGCATGGACGGTTGATTCCACTGGTGCGTGTTCGCAGGAAGAATGAGAACATTCATGAGAGAACATTGGATTGGGAGGCTCAAATGCGTTCTCAAAACCCATTTTGTTTCCCTAGTGTGTGTTATAGCTTTATAGGGACGTTTATCCTTGAGGTTGGGGTAATGAAAAGAACATGAAATTTCAAGAAAATTGTTTTTTTAAATTCATTGAAATTTTATGAGTCTGTGGTTTCTGACGGCGCCTGATTCTGAGGCACGGTGTGTCCAGAATCAATTTCTGATGTTTTGTTTGGGTACTTTGAGTAAACGTATGTGAGGTTTTTTCTATCTTTTGAACCGGTGATCAGAATTGAAATCAGAGAACACCGATGAACTCGCAGTGCCGGTATTCGCTTAAGGAGTCCTTTACTGTAGTCGTTCTTTATATTGGATGGAAGTTATAAATTGGGGTTACTAATTAAAATTAGAAATTAAATAAAAATGTGTGTGCAACACATTGTTATTTGAATGGTGGTTAAAGTCTCTAGGTAGAGGTTAGGGGTGGGGCCACCACACCCTAACCTCCCTTGGGAGGATATAACTAGGTGTGAGGTCCACACTAACAAAAACCCCTCAAATTCCCTTGAATCCCCCTCTTTAAAACACTTGGACTCCCCTTGTATTAATGAAGCCACCTCTCTCCTCTTTAAATTTTAAAAACTCCTCACCTCCCACCATCACTCATTAATTTTCCAACACCATTTAATTAATTAATTGAGTTCCAAAATTTATTAATTAAATTGAGTGTTTGTGTTTTGATTTTATTTTTCCAACATGAAAAGAAGAGAATTCATTCCTTTAATTGGGTTGGCATAATCTTGATTTGGGGTTCTTGGGAGAATCGAGAGGATAATACTCTCTCGATAAAGAAAGGCGACTCTATTGAAAAATGCTCATCTTCCTTCCTCTTACTATGCATCATGGGAGAAGACATCGTCTGCTAAGATTTCTGCCAACGAGAATGTCTTCCCCTCTGATGTTGATGGAACAACATCCGTCCTCCGCGACAACTATCTTCCGCGACTCGTCAACGTTCGACGACGAAATTCGAGGTAAGGGGTTGTTTTGAGTTTTTTATATTTCTGAACTTCATCGTTCTAATTGCATAATATAAATAGCCAACAGTTAACGTCATAAAGAGGAGGGTTCCTACCACATGAACACAGCCCCAACCTCCCCCATACTTGTTGGTTTAATTGGAGACAGAGGCAGATTCGGAAGGGCATGGTGCCGTCGCACCGCGCCGTAGAACAGAGGCCAGGACCATGTAGGCCACGACAGTTGGAAGATGTGGCAGCGATCGAAGGCGGCGATGGTCAAAGGCAGCGGCGACTGAAGACCGTGTCCAGGCTGGGCCACGGAGGTGGTGGACTGGCTCCATCGCAACGTCCGAGTAGAGAAAATTGTGCCCCGCATCCGTGTGCCGCTCGAACAAACCCAACCGGCCGGCCGGTTTGGAGGACCGTGGCACCTACTTGGCACTTCTCTATGGATATGACCATATCCCACTATATGGGATGCTCGATCCAGAGAGAACCGGTCGGCTTAGGCCACCCGGGCAGGGAGAAGCGGTGTCGTTCGGCGCCACGGGGCGAACCGGACCAGCCCGTTCTACGGGCCGGGTCCGCAGGTGGGATGCACGACACAGAGATGGGAAACCCCCCCAGCTAGTTCATACCCTCCAAACTGGGCCGGACTGACACCTAGCCAGGTCGGACCCACTGAGTAAGGTCGGGCCGACCTGCTAGCCAAGTGGGCTTGACGGGCCGGGCCCAACATCGCCAAAATGTGAATATCTTCGAGACTGTGCGTCCGAACGATGCGCCGTCTGCAGCACTGGGACTCTTGCAACGAGGCGGTCCATTTAAAATAATCTACATGAGTTTTGGATGACTTTGGATGATAGAAAGGTTTGGATTGAGTGTATATCCAACCGGGCCCCTGGAATGGAAAATCTTGCAACTCTCGGACCGGGTGTCCGATTGACGCGCCGTCAGTCGCGTTGGGGTTATTTTGATGAGGCGGAACATCAAGATAAATCAAATAAGGACATAGTTATATTTGATATATTAAATCCCCTTTTCTCAAGGAGTGGAACCTCCCAGAATCGAGCGTGTTGTGTGCGGGAACCCTAGAGCAGGCAGCGACTACGACAACTACTGTACTGGAATCCTCTATGGGTTCGACGACGAAGACTATTGTACTGGAATCATGTCTGGGTTTGAAAGTTATGACTTATGTTCCTGTATCCTATGTGGTTCCAACGGAATAGCTGGCCTGTATCCTATGTGGGCCCCACAGCTTAGATGAGATAGGTGTCATGTATCATGTGTGGGTCTAACAGCTTAGCCGGTCCTATATCCTGTGTGGGTCTGACATCATAGATAATACAGTGGATACATCTGATCATCTATATATCTCGACTATTGTGGAATAAATGGTTGAAATGAGACATTTCTATCAACCATTATCATCATGGTGATTGACTTTACCTCCTTTGTGGATTTGGTTTGTGCTTGGGATCGAGAGTAGGAGATGGACAGAGATTGGTAACTTATGTATATGTATGGTAATATACCTAAGTAGGGTTCATTGATACTTTGTGATTGTATATTTCATCTTTTTTAATCCTTAGTGTATATTTTGAGACCATGCGGGTCTTCGAGTCCCTACTGAGTATCGTTATACTCAGCCCTGCACGGGCTATGCCCGCACCTCGTTCTACTGGATGCACACGATGGAAAGTGCTGACTGAGGCAGAGTGTATGAGGACTAGATGGTACCCAGAGGTGGACCTCATGACGAGTCAGTACTCGGAATAGATGGATGGATGTGGAACAACGAGGAAGCTATATGTACCTAACCATCAGGTAGTATATGTGGTGGATGATCGAGGAGCTTCTAGAAACCTTCTAGCTGTTTGTTTTTTTAGTTGTACCTATTTGTCCATTCCTTGTAATTTACTGTTGTGTTTGTATACTGGCCCATTTACTTTCCAACACACTCTTTTGTATTTAGTTTTACATAGTTTTTACTTTCTGTATCATACTCTGTTGTGTTTGTTTGGTTTCATAAAGGCAATGTCTTCCCAGCTTAAGAATTTACACCTTTAGTGCTAGTTACTAGCCCCTGGCCTTTGGAAGGGGAGCATGGGGTAGTCACGGCATGGACCCCAAGGATGGGTCATGACATTCCATAATAATTAATTGAGTCTCAATTTAATATAAAAAATCAAATATAGGTAATCTGTTTTACCACTCTAATTTCTCACAAGTTTTACATTCTTTTAAAAAACATCCATGAGAGTCAATTTCACCTTTTATGTTAGAAAAAACAAATTACATTTCAATAACTCATTATTAAATATATTCTTGAAAGGATTCTCTAGATAAATTATATTTTTAAATAATCATGTTAGCATTTTACCTGAATATTGATTCGTGAATAACCCATAGTAGTACAGATTTGTTGTTGTTGAATGTACTGCTATAGAGAGAAAAAACATAATGTGCCTCAGTGTGATAAATCTATCATGACCAAAAAAATATTTATCCCCAAAATTTGTATAAATATTAATAGAATTTTACCTAAATATGTATATTTCATTTATCAATAATGTAGTGAATGTGGATCAATTCAATGCTAGAAATTTCAATAGTGTAATAGGTGGATTCACTTGTTTCTAGCAACACTGAGAGGTGGTTTGTGTTATCTAATCGTTTAGTCCTCCAACATCTTATGATGAGCCACATCAAGTTTCCATTACATGAAAAATATGAGAATTATTAGCTCATGTGTCAGGGAAACATACTAAAAAATTTAAAATATGACCTATTCAACCCATATTAATATTTTCATACCCTAAAGCAGAAATATGATGATTTGGAACAATTGTAAATCATAAAGATTAATGTAATAATGAAAATCATTTTAAAAATTATATTCTTTAAAAATTGAATGTAATATCTCTATATTATAGAAATTATTTGATATATAACTCATACTACCACAACTAAAGAAATAAAAGTTGGTGATTGAATATTCTATCATTAACACATCAATCAACGAAAAGCTCTCCCTTCTTAAATGTGTTGAGTTAGAATTATTAGTTCTCACAATTACATCCTATATGTTTTTAAATCAAAAAAACTTCAATAAAACATTTTTTATATCTTTTTATATCTCTTGTATATTATTTTGTTTTTTTAGAGAACAATACTTTCTATAATACATTGAAACATTACTATTCAATTATGTATATTAACTTCATATTAATAAATAAAATCATAAGATTCCTAATGATTCCAATAACTCATACTTGACTTTAATCATACTATAATATCAATTTTTTTACTGTCTATACTAATGAAAAACGTCAGGACTATCATACCCCTAATGGTACCAAAACAATCGGATTGACTTCTATAAAGATTATTATTTTAAAAATTGAAAAAAATGCCTATCAAACATTCCTTAATTTATAATCATATAAAATAGATTTTTTCTATCAAAATAAATATCATTAACACTATAATGGTATTAATCAATACGATGTCATACATTCAGTTACAAATGAGTTGTCAAGTGCTAGATATCTGATGTTATTGCTACAAACATGGAAATATGACCATTATAGAATCATTTGTCAGAATAGATTCATTTGATGGGTTTGGAAATGCATATTTTACTCTTGATAAAAGTCATAAATGGATTACTAAATTGTGAACTCTTTATTCTTAGTCATTGTAATTATTTAAAGATTTTCTAATTCTATGGAATCCTTTTCAGGGTTGTTTCCTTAAAAAATAATTTTGTAATCGTGTCTAATAATTTTTATGATCAGTTGATTTTTAGGATATTATGATGGTGAATATGATCAATCAGATTGAGGTCACCTAAGGATTTGAATATCAACACCCTGTTATCATATCTATATATTTTCAAAATAAAAAGATATACATATTCTGATCATAATTTAGTAGGATTTCCTATTAACAAAGACAAACTCTATTAGACATAGGAAAAATGGATATCTATAGTCATGTTTTTTAACTACCTTACTCTTATGGTTAAAAGTAACAATTATTTTAAAAAATATAGTATGTCATTCATAAATTTATATTTCTATTATTTTCTTATTTTTTTTATAGTTTTCTATTTCGTTGTCCATGTTATAGAAAATTAGTCACCATACTCATATTTAAATACAATTATTTTTATCATTATAAATTTTCTTACAATAAAAAATCTATGATATATTCAGATCCATTGTAATTCTAATCATTATTATGAGACAAATAGACATATTCTATTTATAATTTTGTGACTCCCATAATTGGACTACGTCATAGTCCAAAAAATTTACATTAAAAGGATTGTGTTTTTTTTCAATTTAATGGATGCTTAACAAATAAAATAACCCTCCTCTTATAAGTTTAGCCATTATAATATACACTTACAATCCTAAAATTGGTATCAGAGTGGGTTTCTACTACTCATATACGTTATTATTTTTTATTTTTTTACATATTGTAGGTTGTGTAACTTTTTATATAAACATCCTAATTACAAATTATTTTACACTAATTTTTATTTGTAGAAAAGTGTTTCAGTTGTTTCATAGATTGGTGGTATTAATGTTGGTTCTCGTGATAATTTAAATCAAAGTCAAAATGATATCATTTATTATAATTCTTATGAATATTGGAGAGATCGAATGATGTTTTTTGTGATCAACCCTGTAATTGATAACATTTTTATACTAATGGAGAAATATAAGAGTCCTAAAAAGGGAGTTTATTTTTCTACAAATATAGGGATTTTGGAATATCAATTGAATTAAAAAAATATATACATTGTTATTTCCTATGTCAAGGAATATATGTGGTAATATATCATCTTGTGAAGTAGCGAAAATTATTTGGTGTAAATTAAAATTCACGCTTTTTGGTATATCCAAAGATATGGAAACTAAAAGAGATATCATATGATATCGTTATAACGATTTTTTTTCTTCATTGGGATACATATTCCAAGATTCACCAACGATTAATGAATAAATTTATTATTTTATGATATAGTGGATAAAAATTAGTTGATGATGATTTTTCAATTATTGAAAATTTTATTGACATAATTCTCAATGTGTGGGAAAAAAACAATTGTTATTGATGATTCAAATTTTTTTAACCAATCTTACTCTTGAGGATTTGATTGGAAACCTAATTTATTATGAGTGAACACAGAAAAGTGTTTCGGAGGATGATGAAAAAAATGGTGTGTTGCTTTTTCTATAATATAAACTATACCAACTAAAGTTCATTTAGCAGATATAGTTTTTAAATATTTGAGGAAAAAATTTGTAGTTCAGAAATATTTTATCACATCAAAACATTCAGATAATGATTTAGATAATCCATAATAGAGGATGAATAATATAGTTGTAATGAATATTTTCTAGTACTGGTATATGTAAGTTAATAATAAAATAAGTGAAAAGAGTGATTATGAAGTCACTTTATTTGTATTTAAAAATTATTGATATATCTGACAATATTATCCCAATCGGAAAAGGAATGATTAGATGCGAAGGAATTAATAATTAAATGCCAATAAATTTTAAAAATATAAAGGTAAGGAAGTGATGAAATCTTCTGACAGATGGAGTCCTAGTTGTTGTGATTATTCTAAATGTTCAAAAAATAATTAATGATTTAGATTGAGGAACATAGGTCTAATTGAAACTGTACCCATGCTAAATCATTTTTTTGAAAAAGATAAACACAACTGAATCACATGAAAATAATTCAATATATGATAACTATCCTAATTAGAAATATTATAAATATATTGATGATGATTATTCCACAGCATAAGATAAAACTATATATAGTTATTATGAGGTTTTCCAATTTTCTATATTACTTGAAATTGAAAATTTTATTATTGTTTAAAAAGTGATATTGAAAACTCTTAACCAACATAGGGGGATTCAAAGTCAAGTTTTTTATAAATTAAATAATAGATCTTTTAACAATCTAAAAAAAATGAATTCAATAAAATAAGTTATTTCACATGATTTTGAAAAATTTATTTCTAAAAAAAATTACCAGGAATACTTAGATCTAAAAGCAATACAGATGGGAATAAAAATTTATTTTTCAAACTGAAATATGAAATTTCTATTTTGACAAAAAAATTCAATCTTTACTACTGGAAAAATAAAATTATCATAATATGACTATCCAAATTAGATATCATGATAAAAATTCTAGAATTCATTTTACAAATAAAAAACCTATTTTTAGTAAGAATTTTTTTATTCCTAAAAGTGATCCTTTTTTAACTAAGTTCCAAAGTGTTGGGCATTAGAATAAATATTATTCTTTAAACAGAGTAAAATATCATAGTTTGAACCAAAATTACTTTTAAAAACAAATGTGGTCAACTAAAATTTGGTTTTTTGACATTACTAGACTAAATAAGGTTTGGGTTCCAACGAACTATTCATTTTTTCTTTTTTAATAATAATGATAGTACCCGAAAAGAATTCACACATGGATAATGGATGTTCCTAGACCATTCATGGAGACAAATATTTTTTCCAGAAGCTAATCAAGATGAAAGGTTCATTAGTAACTTTTGGATATAATTCTCATGGAGAGATTATCAGATTATGTAACATTATTATTCTTGGAAAATATGATATTTCAAATGTTTTATTTCTTATGGGTATTAAGGACAAGATTATTATCATAATTCATTTATTTGATGAAGGTTACCTTTGTTCTTTAGGAATGATAGATTTTTAGTATATAGTTCCAAGGCTATATTTATTCATTCTTCTAAAAGGAATGAGAGTGTTTACAAACTAAACAGATAATAAATTAGGATCCAAGAGAAACCTTGACATAGTGTAGTGTAATATCAACTGTTTTTATATCATATAAGGTTTGGACATTGTGTAGTGTAATATCAACTATTTTTATATCATATAATGTTTTGACATTATATCCTTTAAAACATGTTCATTTAGATTATAAAATTTCTTATTAAAGATCTACTTGAACTTTGGGGTGATACTTGAAAATTCTATGGCCCTTGTCAACACGGTAAGCATCATAAGTCATGTTTTACATCAATTAGTGAATTCACATCTTCTAATTTTTCATAATTAGCCAAAATTGAATTATTTTGTAATAAAAAACTGAATTTTATAGTGGAAAATAATATTTATATGTCTTGGTTGATGATTATAATAGATATATATTGGAATATTTTATTACAAATAAAATTGAAGCGCTTGGTTATTGTAAAAATTTTGTACCAATAGTTAAAAATGAGATAAAGCTATCCTTGATAACTATTAATAGGGATAATAGTGGAGAATTTGAATATTATGAACATGAATCGATTTATAGTAAGAAAGTTATTAATCAAAATTATTCATCATTGAGAACCCCAAAGTAAAATGGTGTAATCAAAAGACTAAATATAATTATACAAGAAATAAATAGAATCATGCTAAGTGAATAAATATTTACTAAACATTTTTTTATTTTTATATTCATTACTTACAACTATATTGTTAATCGATTTTTTATTTGACATCTTCCTAATAAAACTCATTAGGAGTTGTAGATAAGAAGAAATCCAATTTTTTCTTACTTAAATGTTTTTGGTTTCAAATAATTCATCCTGAATACAAAATATAACCTATATAAATTATCACCCAATACATGTGAAGGAATATTTTTAGGCTATTCCTGTACTTTTACAGATCTTATACTTTTAATAAAAATTATAGTAATATTGATGAATTAGTACATTTAATGTTTTATGAAACTAATCCTTCTATTATTTGACAACCTTAAACTACATATAAAGATTTTATTTCTAAAAAGTACTATTACACATTTATAGAAATTTTTTCCCATAAGAAAATAAATCATGAAATAGTATTTTAATTTATTCCTTGTGATGATTTTCTACTTATTTTTTCTAAACATAATTTTCCAAACCTAATAAGTATGTTTTTTCTTAAAAATCATCCAAGTTAATGTATTATTAGTGATGTAGATCAAATGGTTAGGAGAAGAATTTCCTTAAGAAATTAAATTGACTATCAAAATTTATTATCACAATTTTGAAGAAGGAGTCTTGATGAGGTTTTAGGTGATGATGATTTGATCAAGGAAATACAAGACAAAATTAAAGAGTTTGAGAGGAACATTGTCTAGAAATTTGATGAATGAACTATAGAAACATCTATAATTTTAGTGAAAAGGATTTTTTCAAAATAAATTTTATGATAATGGAATAATTGGTATAAATAAAGAAACAATTTTTTTCTATAGGTTATAATCTTCATGAGGGTGTTGATTATAAATAAAATTATACTCTCGTAGCAAGACCTGTAGCTATTCAAATACTTCTATCCTTTACTACATTCTATAATTTCAAACTATTTAAAATGGATGTGAATGGTTATTTTATTTATGAATATGTTCTAGAAGAGGTTTGTGATGAAAACCATCTGGTTTGGAAAAGAAAAAAAATCGAGAATATGTTAACAAACTTACCAAAGCATTATATAGACCTAAAAAATCCCTTAGTGCATGGTATGATAGATTAACAGAACTTTTGACACAAAACAATATTGTTAAGGTATCTATGAATGCGGAATAATCCATAGAATAAGTTAATAAACAAAAAAGGGTTGTAAAAATTTATGCTGCTAATAATATAATTATCTTTACTCAATAATCTTAAATAGATTCATTTTCGAGTCATACATAGGATGAGTTTGTAATGAGTATTATGGATGAGTTAACATAATTCCATATTTTTAAAATTTAACCAAAAACCCTAAAGTAATTCTATATCTCAATATAACTATATAAATGGTCTTCTTACAAAATATGGAAACAAGATTACTGAAAGTAATAGTACTCTTATTGGTTCTTCCAAATGACTGATCATGATTTTTCGAGAAAACTAGATGATCAAAATAATTTTAGAGGTATTATTGGTAGATTACTTTACATAATTGATAATCATATAAATTTAATTTTTTTACTATTATTATGTGATCTATATCAAAGAAATATTACCAAATCAAATCTAATATTTTTTAAGTGAATCTTTTGAACTATAAATTTAGGCCTTTTATTTTCTTCTGGGAATGTTTTTGAACTAATTTTTTGTAGATGATTAATTATGTAGAAGTAGAATGAGAATGAAAAGTACATCTAGCTAATTTTTTTTTGTGATATTACATTGTTTCTTTTTCACATAAGAAACAACATTAGCAAGAACTTTCCTCTTCTAAATCTGAATATGTGGTAACTGAAAGTTGTTGTGCTCAAGTGTTGTTATTGCAACACACACTAACAAACTATGGAATGTGTTTTTTTAAAACTCAAATGACTTTTTTATAAGAAAAATAGATTTTCTTTATGTAAAATCCTACCTCATTAATCAAATTCTAAGAACATAGATATAATACAATATTTCATTCTGGATCACACGCTTAAATGTTATTTAATTTTACAACTCATCAGATCACTAGAACCAGTTGGTGAAAATTACACAAATCCTTATAGTTACAATAGATTTTAATATATTAAACCTAAGGTAAGAATTATTAATATTAATTAATCAGTCATACATTCTCTTTGTTTTCTATAATCATTATATAAATATAATTTTTTTCATATGTGGAGAACATTTGTTTTTTTATTTCTTCAAAAAAAGAATGTTTCTAAAAACTTTTAATTTTGTAAAACTATAAGAAATTAAAAAATATTAATCATAATTTTTTTATAGACTAAAAATTTTTATAAAAAAATATTTCATAATTCTAAATATTATATTTTGACACCCAAATCAATAAAAATATTTCATTCAAAAGTTTCAATCCAATTTTTCGAATTATGAAAATATTGTATTCAGTTTTCCTTAAAAACTATAATCATTATTTTTTATTGTAAACACCATAATATTTGGTTTTTTATGTCATAATTAATTTTATTATATTTCGTAATGAAAATATAGTAGTTTTAATTTAAAATATAAATATTATAAACTATTTTCAAAATCCAAGAAGTGTGGGTTAATAGAACAGATGATTCATTCAACTCCAAACCGTACTCTTCTATTCTATTATATATTTTTTACTATTTCTTAAGATTCGTTCAAAAAAATTATAATTTTAGTATCATAAGTACTTAGTAATTGAAAAATTATAAAAAAACATGATCTATTCAGAATGATCCTCAATAAAGAAATTATTATACACATATAGATTTCTAAAAACCCTTTAAAACATTAGTTAATTCAATATTAATTATTATATTAGAGTCATTTTTTATCATAAAAATTGATTACCATATATATTATGGATAGATTCCTCTAGTTTCTATATAAGGGTTAGCAAGGTCGTGTCCCACATCAGTTTTCCAACGAGTTTTACCTCGAGTTGTTGTACCCCTTAAAGGAATCAGTCTGAAATATTTCCTTTTCATTCTCTTATTGGATTCATAATGTAAATATTATGTCTCCAAAAGAAGATAATTCTATGTTTTTATTATTTATGTAAACGTTTGCTGAAATATCCAAATATGAAAAATAGACTTCAAATCATAAGATAAACATTTTATTTCAATATTAGGAATTAGTTTGTGTTGAAAAACATAATAATGATTTAGATATTTATTTTTCCAAAGTAGTTTTGGAGTTTATTGATTCATTACATTATATTATATAATATATAATAAATATTTATATTTAAAAAATCAGAAAATATAAAATCTTTCATATAAGAGAGTTGATAACTTAGTCAAAGTTCCTTCTGAAGGATTATATTATCACTCTTCTCATATGTTTTCAAATAGTCTCAGAACATTTAACAATAATAAGGAATATAATTTGCTGTTTTGGTATATTCAAAACTTATAAATTATTAACAGTTTACTATGGAAAACTAGGTAGTTTCCCTTTGGAATCATGGTTTTTTTATTCTATGGAAAGGATACAGATATACTTTGAAAGTATCATATATGTTTTTTAAGACATTTTAGTGATTTTGAGGATGATAGAGCTTGTTATTATCATTTTCATTATGGTGGAAAACATGAAAAAGCCTTCTATTAAATGAAATGTCATTATTTTTATTAAACATATAAGTAAAATGGTTTTAAAGTGCATTGAAATATTCAAGGTGTTTAAAATATCGAATCCAAAAAGTAAAAAATAAATGATCCGAGAGGATATGATTTCTAGGAAAAAGTCATTATTTATTCTAAATAAAATAATTTTTATAGAGAATTTTTATGGGGATTCCTTTCAGTCCTAAATATCAAGAAAGTAAATCAATATTGATAATAATAAAAATAAAATGTAATAATTATCCCTTATCCAATGAATGGTTGATAAGAAGATATTTGATGAGGATTTTCATTTAGTGATGAAAATGAAAATGATTAAGAATACTTGGAAAATAGAGTTAAGAATAAACCCCACTAAATCTAAAGTATTAAATATTCATGCAATTATATAGTTATAAGAAGAATCTTTGATAAGGAAGAGGAGGAGGATATTACATAAAGATACACTTTGTGAATATTCATTTAAATATATTCAATGATATTTTGTGAATTTGCACATTATCACTTCCCACATTGAAATGATCATACTATAATGATGTTTATTTTCTCTAGAAACATAATTGTTCATAGTCAATATCACTTATATTTTAGATAAGTTAAAATAAAATGTTTTTATTGAATAATTGATCATATTTTCCCCTAAAATGAACTGGTAGTACAGTTTGATGGAAAATAAGATTTAAGAATCATAATATAGATGGATTTAGAGGTTAGTGAGGAAGTAAATAAATAATTTTATAAAAAATAATAAGAAGTTGCAAAGAAAGTTAGAGAATATAAAGAAGATGAAAATGAAAATGTAGATGATACATTTTATCTTTATTTAGAAGATAAGGAGGAGGAATAAAATGAAAAATAATGTGATGATAATGAATAAACCATGTCTAAAAATGACTCATTAGATTCATCATAATCATATTCATTAAATTTACTCTCAAATTCTGATAAGGATGAAAACACTAGAAACTCTTAGGTAGATAAATCTTCTTTAGGAAAGGAAGAACAATTTTCATCTAATATAGAATAAAAATATCAATAGACTCTAAAAAAGGATCTGACAAACAAAAGAATGATAAATTTTTTGAGATTATAGAATACATATATGTTCTATAAAACATTAAAAATAATGATTATATGAGTGTAAAGGAAATCATATTTAAAAATATTATAACTGAACCTCCCCATCACGAGCCTACGAAATGGAACTCTTTAAGAACAATAGCATAAAAATCATTTAATATTTCTTGTTATTTCATTATCCAAAACCTCTCCTCTAATACCAATTGTTAGGTTGAAATATATATAGTAATCCTGAAAGGGGGTTAATTGTGACTTTTCAAAATCATCCACAAATTTTCCTTATAACACAAACTATAATTTATGAAAATATGTAGGGTTATTATTCTATATGAAAATATGCAGTGGGGAAATAGAATGAAACAACACAACTTTTTATAGTGGTTCTGGGTTACAATATCCCCTCATCCTCTATAACAATAACTCTTTCAATGTGCTTGAAAAATTCCACCATAATGGTCCTCTTATCACAACACAAAACAACAATAACTATGTTCTAGTAGTTGACACTGTTACAAAACAAAATACAAATCCTTCTGGTTCTTTTTTTGAGATCTAATTATCCCCATTTTAGATCAGGAAGCTGATACTCCACCAAAACTATGTTAGTGAAGTTGAATCTCAAATAAATCAAAAAATATAGATTTGTTGAACATTTTAAACATCACAATTTCTACAGAACACAATTGACAGTAGAAATATCTTCTTCATTAGAAATAAAAATATTCAAGATATAAAGAGTCTAAAGCTATCTTGGATTCACATAGTTCTCCAATTTAAAAAAAATTGAGGAGTCAACAACATGTACTGGAATAGGGTAGAACATGTATATCTACAAAATGTATTCCATTAATAGATTTGTCCATTTTTTATTTCCCTATAAAAATAATTTAAACAATATAGACTTGTATGTGAATCAATTATCACATATATTTTTGAATTAATATTCTAATGAAATATATAGAAGAAAAATTAATTCTTTGGTGAACTAGGTCATAAATAATATGAAGGATGGTCTTGGAAATTCAAATTTCTATTAACTAATAGAGTCATAACTTCCTTTATAAATAGTTTATATTTTCCCAGATGAAAATAGTTATTCAAAACAATCAAAAAAAATTAAACAGCCCTCATTTTTGTCTTGACCACTGCAATAATATCTCATTGAAAAAACTAATTGATGTATATCAATGTTAAGGAAACAACAGAGGTTTGTGCTTCATTGTGTATGGTTTATTTTTTGTAGTGTAGGGTTCCTTTTTATAACGTAGGGATCCTTTGCGTATTTTCTTATACACGTGTCATAGGTATCAAAATGTAACATACAGAGGATGATCCATATGTTCATCCTTGTCCTAAAAAAACTAGAATATATAATTAATTATCCATATATTAAACTTTTTTTAACATAATATTACAAATATTAAATCTTGACTCCAAAGTAGGGATAATACTATATGAAGACATTAATTTTTCAGCATAACATAGGGTTGAAAACAATGTTTTGAGAATCATTGCTATGATACTAAATTCCATAAACATGAATATTTATTCTATTAAAACTCACTTAACAAATCATTACTAGAAAACAAATAGTGGTTTTTTGTGAAAATAAAAATCATTATAAAATTTTGATTATTGTTAAGACAATACAAGCCCAACATCATACACCAACCAAAAGTGATAATCTTTTACTTTTTAAGTTATCATATAATCTATAATATATTCTTTAGTATTCTTGAATTAATAGTTTTTTTGGAGGGTTTAGTGGATATGGGATTGTAGGAATATAATTTTAAAAATAGTGGAAGATATGAATAACACCAACATAGAAAAAACAATTCATAATCACTATAATGTCACTTAGAAGGAAATGAAAACGCATTTTTTCAAGGGAATCAATGTTTCTAGAAAGATAATGGAGATATAGGGACTTAATTTAATGAGGAATAAATGTTGTAATATGTATATAAAACAAAAACTATCCCAATGTCTTATGAAAAAATTATTGATGAGTACTTTCATTATTTATTACATTTTATAATTTTTATTCAGTAGTTTCACGTTGAACTTGTCCTATACTGATCATTAAACCCTTATTTGATCTCACCAGGATAGGGATTTTAAGAGTTATGACATGATAAATTTTCAAGAAAGAGTGATTTTTTCCCACCCAACACATAATCCCATTTTTACATTTTATTATTTTTTGGTTTTTTCTATCTTTTTTTTCAGAAAATGATTCAATAAAATTTTTACTAAATCACATAAACATAAATCCATTCTCAAACATCCCTGAATGAATATATATACTCATAACATAAATGGATTATCTAATTTAAGTGTCTGAAGTCACATTAAAAATCATTGAATGTATACAAAAAAATTAAATCCATTACCCAAACACATTTATTAAAATAAATCAACTAATGGAAATATATATATATTAGGTGGGACATATTTCTTGGATTGAAATGATCATATAAAATTGTATACATTCATAGGCATGAAAGGGGATTTCAAAAATAGGAAAACAATAAGGATAATAGAAGAATATTTTTCTATTTTGATTCTGTAATGGTTTATAAAATGAATCTATCATATACATGTCTTCCAATGTAATAAATTCAGCTTGAATTTCAAAAATTGAATACCCATAATTAGGGTTGAAAAAAAAAAAAATATGTCCATAGGTGACCTTGGTTTCAATTTTGGTATTTTTTATTATCATCAGGGAATAAAAATTTTCCAATAAAAAATTGATTATTCAAAATTTATTGGTTATCAGAAAAACATTAACCCAAGTATACGATGAAAATAAAATATGATTGATACAAGAAGAAGTATTTAGAACCCCTGAAATGTCTTGTAAATGTTTCAAAATTAAATTTTGAGATTTTATTACTATTATTTGTTTTTTTAACACAACATCATATAATTAAAAAAATGGACGAATAAAGTTATTATAGATGAGAGACAAAGTGATAATGAATGGTGAAGATGAAGAAAGTGGTAGGAAAATATTTCAAGATCAATATAGTAAGACAAAAAGAGGGAGTAGTGGAGATATAGATGAATATTAGTTTGATAAGAAGTAGGATTTAAAGGGAATGAGGTTCCAACATTTTGGATTTAGTGGGTATTTGTTCTCTATCCAATGGGTGATCTAATCTTGTATTTGGGGACTCAATTATATTTGATTTGGTTCCTGGGGTGTGTTTCATCACATGTTTATTCTTTATCCAATTCGCATTAAACATGAATATCATTTTGGAAGAGGTCTCTTTGAATTAAATTGAACCATAGCGGTAAATATTAGTTACAGTAAAAGGAACATCTCATCATGAAATAAACTCCCCTTGAGGAAACCAATATCGAGAATTGATGAGTAATACATTTTCATCATCATGAAATACCTTTCACATGAGGTGATTTACATGTATTACCTTATGTATTTATTTATAGAAATTATAATACCCAAATGAATCAATGTGATACTCTTCCAGTTAATTCAATAGAAACCATCTATCTTCACCGGAATTTCCACAATAAAAATTAATATTCTTTCATAGACCTGAATGAATGATAGTGAATTTCAACTGATAAATAACCTTATCTACAAAAAACATGAATAAATGATAAATCACAAAAGGAATCATATAGGAAGTCTAATATTCCCAAATTATTTAAACATTTATTTTGTACTAGTCTTTTCCTACAAGCCTAATAATTCACTAAAGAAATATATTCAAATATATATTTGAAATTTAATCGAATCCATTTTTTGGGTGATGGGAAGAGGATATTTATTTACAACCCCATGCCTTTTTGAAAAAAATCGTATGGTCTGATTATAGAACGGGGTTCCAAATCCACTTACCAAGTCTCATTATGTTCTAAATTTATTGAATGAGTGCACTTTGGTGAAAATAGTACTATTTTATCATCATATATTATAGTTATATTATACATTATTGACGTATAAACATATTAAATCATAAAAAGATTAAATGGGAATAGATTGCAAGGGTGAAGGTTCCCATGAAACTGATTCCCCAAACATCAATGATCTCATAGAATATTAATGGATTTAAGATAATTTCATTTATTTTAGATAGTGTACCATACATTTGGAATGTGGGACATTAGTTAATGAGCTAATTCAAGTCCTTGAAGACTGAGTTATATAATAATATCAAGTCTATGACCTTTTAGAATGACTTTTTTCGTACAATGTGTCCGCATTCAACAGTTGAGTGGTAGAATCCCATGAAAAATGAATTCTCATCTCAAACAATTGATGTCCAAAAAAACCATAAAAGCCATTGTTTTTCAAAGATTGTTACCTTCCTATAAAATAATTTTTTAATCACCTTTTGTCTTATATTATTGATCTAATTAGAAGTTTTCTAAAAAACACCATAAAATAATTAATTGACAAATTGGGGAGTATAATAGTATCATTGGAAATGAGATATGTGGACTGTTTAGTGGGAAGAATAAAGATTAGTTCTTTCGGAATGAGGAATATTATATATTCTACTATGGAAATGAGTCATTGTGTTTTCCTATCTTGTTCTATATTAGACCTCAAGGGAAAAATTCATGAGAATTAGAATAAAACATATTATCCAAAGTTTAGAATCAACTCAATGAGTAATATCTTCAATGTTGAAAAATCATTAATGATGTTTGTGTTGGAACCTATGATAAAGGTAATGAATTTTCCAGAGAAGATCCAATAAAAAGATGGTCTATTTCATTGAAATTGTAATTAGATTGTGTTTTACCCACTAAATTTGAGGCATAATAGTTGACCTGTGGATTTTTTATCTTATTTGAAAAGCTAGGGTCTTAATGGCCATATGAGAAGAATTGAACATTAATTATTCAGTTAATCACTAACATGGGGGTTGGATTATTGGGGAAGATATATGAACGACTACCATTTGAATGAGGGATCCCATAACAACATCACTAATATGGAATGTAACATAATCCTACAGTACTTGGGTGATTGTTGGGAAATTTTTCTGATGGTCTAAATAAATCATTGATACAAACCTACATGACCAATGAATGTTTTGATGTCTCAAACAGATGTAGTTTCAGGAAGTGATCCAATCACCTTTATCTTAGCATGGTCAATATAGATAATATTTTGAGAAATATAGGGGTTACAACAATCCCATATGTTACAATGAAGTTATAGTTTTAAAAATTAAACACAAAGACACATTTAGAAAACTTTTTTTGGAACAAAGAGAGTTAATAAAAGCAATGTTCAAATGAAACACCATAAATTG
Organism: Viscum album; assembly: GCA_963277665.1. NCBI lineage: Eukaryota > Viridiplantae > Streptophyta > Magnoliopsida > Santalales > Viscaceae > Viscum > Viscum album. The sequence goes on along the minus strand of OY728152.1, from coordinate 2,128,549,634 downwards.
AAATTTTATCAATTAGGATCTCAATGAAATACATAATTAATACAGAAAATATAGTCATCATAGACCTCTAGAATATTTCAAGATCATTAAAATTGGATACATTCATTCATTAATATTCTATTTCCAAATGAACAAGTGAATATTTCCATTTCATAGATTGGCAGTTTGATTGGGATTTATAAATTTTCATTTTATCCATTTATAAAATAATAACATGCCTTTTTAGAAAATATTCCATGAATTTGATTAATGAAATGAAATTTATAGTTATCGTTTCATGTTTTAGGGATTAAATTTCTAATAATTCCTGAAAAGAGACCCTTTTTAACTTTGAATTGTGAAAATATCTCAATTTTCCTTTGTAAAAATAGTTTTCCCATCCTTCATAAGAAATACATGAATCAAACAAACCATTTCACTATTGGGAAATTTGAAGATAATATCATCTTCATTAATCTTCATTTTCTCTTCCCTAAATACCTATAGAATGATTGGATTAAGTCTTCAGTGAGGATTCCCAGTTGATTGAGTTGTTTTGTAAGATAAAAATGATTAATGTAAAGGGCTTGGTTGATACCTATTATACCATCTAGTGTTCAAAAATTTCATCATTGTTTTCCTCTAACACCTCAAAATGTTTGTACTCCCCAATTTCCATATTTGAAGTAGAGATAATGACATGGTAATAGGGATCTTGGAAATAAAATGCATAGTTTTTATGTATAGGAAGATGGTTCATATCAATTACATAGTTCTTTTATGGGCCTAAAAATTTAGGAACCAAGGATGGTCCTAGAATGGGTTTTATTCATGTTCCATATTGCTCCTCAAGGATTATCTATAGAGATCGGAGGTGATATATGATTACAGAGAGTAATCAAGATCCTTTAGATCGTTGGTTTTACGAATGATATGTCAACACAAACATCTCCATTTTTTACTTTGTTAATAAAGGTGAAAATCTTAAAAACAATTATCACATTAAAACATGATAAACATGGTATAAAATGTAAGACTATGATCTTTTAAAATATAGACATTATTTTCGATAATGTTTATGACATTAATCATTGAGAATAAACAAACAATAAAACATTATTTTTTACATAAGACTATTATAAACAAACCATTTATTTGTGGGAATTAATTAGATTAAAATAATTATGAAATAAATCTATATTTCATAAATCAATTCAAATGTGTTTATTAATTCTCACCATATAATAACTCAATTTTTAGTAAATCTATTTTATTTATAAAAAATAATTTTTCTCTATAAAAATGGGGTTTATTCTATTCTAGGGAAATATAATAATAAATTTATGAATATTTTTTAAATTTTATTTTTTAGGAAGGATATAATATTTTAGATTAGTTTATAAAAAATATTTATCGGTAAAATTTTTATATTTTTCAGAGTAATTTTATTTTTCAATGAATAGTTAAGAAATAATAATTTTATTTAAAAATTATTTTATTTTTATTTCTTTATATATAAAAATTCATTTTGGGTTAAATTATAAAAGTTAATGAGTAAATTTTTTATATAAATATTCTAATTATATTCTCTTTAATGAATTTTATTCTTGAATGTTGTATTAAAATCGTTTTTTACATAATAATTCATTTCCTGGAAAAAACTAGTTTCCACTTATTTTGTGGGTTTTTTTAAATTAAAATTTTCCATTTATGTGATTCCAATCATGGAATATTGATTCAATATTTCAAATTAGGGGTTCATTTTTTAAAATTTTCCCCCATTTATTTTAAGCATCTAAGAACAGTAATCAAAGTAAATTTTGTTACAATGATAAATGTAAAATTGGTTAATTATGAGTACAAATAATGTGATAAAGATAATAATGTAACCCAATACCTTTAATTAATTTTGATTTATGATCATATTTCATTCTTAATAATTTGGAATTAAAATATATGACTATTTTTTTTCATGTGACCATGACATTTACCATTATAATGATTTTCTTATGAATTGTCATAAATGATATTCTCTTGGTTTTATTATCAATATTTTTTTTACTTAATGATAAAAAACTGTATTTTTAGTAATAAATTAACATCATAAAAAATGATTTTTATTTATCATGTTAAATTTTCAATAACCTTTGGAGATGAAATAGTTACATTAACTATCATTGCTACATCGAAATAATATTTATTCAATAAATGGTAGAATAAAATAAATGATTTTATTTTTTAAAAATTTAATATTATTTGAAGGATTTATTAAACTAAAAAATATTTAAAGTTTAAACTTACATATTATATATGTTTAGATGATTATATTCAGATTAAATTGTTTTCATATATATTTAGAAGTCAAATTAAATGAAGAGCTCCAAAATTGACATAACGGGTATTTCGTAATAAGTAATCATTTATTAAATGATTTAAATTTTTTAAAAAGTATCATTGAATATGGAAATGTTAAATCTCTTATGATGTTATACATGGTATTTTTATGATATTTTTTCAATTTGTAGTAACTATATTGAACCCTGGATATTTAAAAAAAACTTTTTCCATCATCATCATCAAAATGATTACTATGGGATGATGTAATAAATATAACGGTGAAACCATCACGTAAACATTCCCAAATTTGAATATATGAGATAATTTATAAATGTACACTTCAATTATTAAATATTTATCATTTTCAAGACATTTTAAAAAGATAAATAATTTATATTAATCTAAAAATTTAAGAAATTCCATAAGTGATCCACCCCTCTATAATAAAATAGTGCATCCCCTCCAGATTTCTATACAGAAAAAAAATATTTTGGTTTTACCAATAGTAACCCAATTCCAATCCTTATTAACAACATCACATCATATTTTTATCATAAAACCACAATAAGAATGATTTTGGGGTAAACATTAAGAATTTTTTCAAGGAAATTGTATACTTAATTTTTATGTGTTTTTGTTTTATTTATGATTTTAAATACTCTAAATATTATTCCACAAACATAAAATAAGGATAACATAATATTCAATATACTAAGAGGCTATTTTTTTAATTGATAATTTTTTTGTAATATATGTGGATGGTTCCCCATGTTTAAGAGACATGATGACCGATGAAAATAATGATTTTGTAATTTTTTATTGTATGATTTCACATCAGGTTCACCATTTCTATTTCCGTTAAATGTTTTAAGGCCTAGAAATGATTTTGGGATGAGAATTCATTTCACAGTCCCTAAAATAAGGGTTAGAAATTCAAAATCTCCCAAAATAAATCCAAGTTGTTCGCACAATCATAAATGAGTACAGACCTTCATTTCAATGGAAGGTGATCATTAAATGTTTTAAACCCAATGACACATAGGAACAGAAGTTGGTCAAGATTCTGTGAGTTCTAGCTCATCACAATCCTTTCTAGTGATTTTTTTTTCACTAGGATTCCCTTTAGATTTGTGATATGTTCATGAACGTATTCATGATCTAGATACAAAACAAGTTACCCTAACAAAATGATACGATGTTGAATAAATTTATATGTAGAGGGTGGTTATATTTAAAATCCAATCTATATAAATCTAATATTAATCATCCATTTCTCATTAAATCTTTGATATATGTAGGTTCTTATATTTTAAATCCATAAAACTGTGCACTCTTGTGTTTTCCACCATCAAGGGAGGCGATGAATATTTCGGGAAAGGGAATGATATTTTTTGATGAGTTCTAAATATGATAAATATAAAATGAATGAAAACCCATATAGTTTATTGAAACCATTTAGTTTAAATTCATTTGTAAATGTCATTTGTGAGGGGTTATGGGCACCAGATATTATGCTTGAACCATTGGAAGGAATTCTTTGTAACATAATTATGATAGAAATCATTCACATTATAGTTAGATGTTTTATTATGATGTGCCCCAATGTAGATACCCTCATATGTTGTAACATCCGGGATCCTGGTGCCACCCAAAAGTACCTCAAACCTAGTTGGTCACATAGTCTCATGCACATTTCCCCAAACGTCAGAGGCTTCTGGCTACCTGCGAGGTTCTGGGTGTGATAGTGGGAAAACTATGCCCTAATTGGCAGAGTAACACATTAGAAACAAATAGTAAACAGTAGCCAAATAGGTAATACCATAAAATATAAGTAAAAAAGAAGAATATTGAATGTATAAATAAATTATGAATCTCAATTGTATCTAGTAATTCAGTAAAAAAATTCACAATTTTGGAAATACAATACTGAATCCAAAGTACCAAAATCATTAAACCCCAACAGCATCGCATTCCTCAACTTTGTCCCATGATCTCCAACTCCAACAAAAATCATGTACCTGATGAATATGGGTGCATCCATTATCTATACCTACAACCATACAATATGTTTGGGTTGAAATGAATGACCAAAATTGGGTGTGAGATGAATCCCAGTAGCGAACCATGTAAATATTGATGCCTAACTTTTAGTGAATATATATATAGTAGGTAATATGAAGAAATGATGCAATAAACTAGGAAGTAATCAAATGTAAACAATCCTATACTTTTCAATTGCATCCATTTACATTTATTAATTATTCAATCCATTTAATAATATAACTTCGGGATATACCTAATCTCTTCAAACCCCAATATAATATCAAATAAGATGTCTCAGAAGACCATATAAACCAACTAGTAATATCGAGTATAAGCTTTTTCTTTATCTTGGAAGACTCTTCACAAACATTCAATCATTCACCAAAATACCTCTAGTAAACTCCTCACATTCTAATCCACTCTGGTTTTTACATACCATCAATTCAATTATATTATAATGACCATATGGGAAATATCTCACAGTCTAACCCCTCTGGTCCCACATAGAAACAACAAATTACAAACAACCATCTCACTATCAATACCCCTTGTTCTGCATAGTGGTAATAAAATAAATGACCCTCTAGAAGTCCTTGTAGACAATTCCCTGTGGTCCAAAATATATTTAATAATGACCATCTGGGTAGCTCTCAGGATCTAACCCCTCTAGTCGATGACGCCATGGAAGCTCTCATAGTCATTACCTCAAGTCAAATATAACAATCCATAAATAAAATCCCCTACTTTTAAAATCTCTCATAGTCATTTCCCCATGTTCATACGTTCATAATTTGAAACACATGCATTTGACATAAATAGAAACACCATCCTAACAACAATATTCTTTTAAAAAAAATCATCCTATCATGCTTTCCAGACCCAATGGCCATAACCCAAACAATCATAGGAAACACCTCCCTAAACAAGGCAGTAAACCATATGCACAATCAATAACTCTTTCAAAATCAAACTAACTATACAAGGCATTAAACAAGGTTAAATTCCAAAAACACAAACACCCTATCCATGGGTATTCATCACATTAAGAATATATAATCTAAATACTGTAAAAGAGAGGCACAAACCACCTACCATAATATGGAATAGTGAACACTCATTAACATCGGCCGTTGAATCAGCCTAGAATGTCATATATTTAAAAAATGGTCAAAAAACGTGCAACCTTGAATAATTTATGTGAGATGGGAAATCATAAATATAGGATCTATGGAAATATCTAACTCAAAAATGGCAATCCAATTCACCCTATGGCATCTCAATTGGAGCTCAGACAGAGGAACGGAGGGAGCTCGATGTTTGTCAGCTATACGTCACTCTCCTATACCAGACACGAGAATGAGAAGGATCTTCAGGATATTAGAAGCGACCCCAGTATAATTAATCATATAAAAATAAAAGTAAATATCATGTTCATTTAATATAAATGTTGTTTACTAGCCTCAACTGGACCTGCTTTAGGGGGTCATCCATGTCACCTCAAATGGCTATGTACTCGGCCGTTACACGGCATGTACATCAATACCCGCGGAAACCAGATACATGGCGTGTACTTATACAATTTCCAAATTCTTCCTTTTTTCTCAAAACAACCCAAAAAAAAGTTCCACACATTAAATGAATATTTGGGTTGTTAAAAACTACCCCCTTAATGAAAAATTTCCCTAGATTTACATTCCAAGTGTGGTGAAGAAGAAACATCAAACAAATATGGCCACTATGATTTTACATTGTCCTTCCTCTCCCATGTCTCATCTTATACTCGCTTTAAATTCCATAGCACCCATACCAGAGGAATAGAAAGGCTAAAGAGAACCTTCATGTTGTGATCCACAATTTGAATACAGTGCTCCTCGAAGGATGCATCCACCTCCAACTCAACCTCCTCTAGATGAAAAGCATGAGATGGGTATAAATAGTAACTTCATATCATAGAGACATGGAAGAATTATTGCATAGATTTATACCTCGAGGGAAACTACAACTAATAAGAAACTGGACCGAATCTCTCCAAAACCTCAAATGGCCCAATGTATCTCATTGAATGCTTTCCCTGTCTCAAAATCCTCATGTGTCCCAAACTCAGTGTGACTCATAAAAATATCTAATATTTGGCCTCAAAATCTAGAGGTCATCTTCGTCAACTAGCATAAAATTTCTAGAAAAATTTTGTAATACCCATCCTCTTCTGAATCAACTCCACCTACTCATTAGTCTCCTAGACAATATGAAGTCCCAGTATAGATGCCTCTCCTACCTCCAGCCAAAAAAGGGCAGACTTGTATGGCCTACCAAACAAATCCTCTTAAGGGGCCATCTAAATAATCTCCTGATAAGTATTATTTTATAAAAACTCTATTAGGGTTAATTGTCTCTCCATAGACCCCCTGAAATACAGTATTCATGCACAAATCATGTCCTCAAAAACATACCTCATGCGCTTGGATTGGCCATATTTTTTTGGGATTGAAGCCATAATTAGAAGTACCTATATACCCAAAACCCTCTGCAGTCCCTTCTAGAAAGGATATGTAAACATTACAACCCTATCTAAAATTATAGAGTGTGTATCCTCATAGAAAATTAAAATATCTCTGATGTAAAACCATCCAAGATCTATCGATATTGAAGGTTTCCTTGATCAAAAATAAATGTGCAACCTTCATGAGTCTTTAGAAAACAACCCATACTACATCACTCACTTGAGGAGACCTTGGTAAACCCATCATAAATCCCATCATGACATCATTCCACTTCCACTCGGAAATGCTTCACTGCTATAAAAGCCTTATTGGTTATTGATGTCCAACATCACCTGCTGACAAGTGGAACATCTCATAACAAATTCAACCACACTCTCTTCATTCCTATCCTTGAATACTGACGTTGTAGATCTTGATTCATCTTGGTGACACCAAGATGAACTGCAAAAACTAAGGATTGAAAATCATGCATTATCTCTTCATGTATGTATACAAACACCCATATGCACCCATAAAAATGCTATATCTCATCCTTTCCTATGGTCCACCAAGGAATTGGTTCCTCTTATAACACGCCATCCCATAAGACTAGGCCTTGTGAATCCAATACCTGCCTCATTCACACTTGATCTTGTAGAAATGTGGTAAAATATTTAGGAGAAGTAAATTTTTTCCCATGTCTATCATGCACCTCTTATGCATCTCAATGAATATATCAAAAACTGAAAATTATTGTTGGCCTCCCAAACGGCCAGTATCTATGTCCTCCAACTCAACACATCAGCCATTGCATTTCATTTTCCAATCATTAGGAAAAATCAAATTCAAAAGACTGAAGGTACTCAACCCACCTTCATTGTATCAAATTCAGATTACACTGAGTAAATATATACTTGATTATTTTTTGATCAGTCTTCTCCACAAAATGTTCACCCAAAAGATAATGTATCTAATAGTTTATGGAATGCACAACAACAACTAAATAGTGATCATGAGTGAAGGATTTCCTCTCCTGTGGCCACAAATACTGAGACTCATATTCAATTACTCCTTCCCCTAGCATAAGCACATCTCCCATCCCAATACATAACACGTCATAGTAAAAATTGTAACTCTTTTCTAGCTTTGAAAAAATCAATATCGATTCTGAAATCAACCTCCACATTAGCTATAGAATAGGTTGTATCACTGGATTCTATCCACATTTAATTATCACACATTATAGATAGAAAATTCAGTGGCACTAACAAGTGAAAAAAGTCTTGTATAAAGAGCTTGTAGTAACCAACCAGCCCGAGAAAACACCATTCCTCAAAGACATTCTTCGGATGCTCTTAGGAAACTATGGATCTCACATTCTCTAGGTCTACTGATACTCCTGTCTCTAAGATAACAGGTCCCATGAAGTAAATCTGGTCCCTCTGAAAGTGTAATTTCGAGAGCTTTTTATATAACGGATGCTCTCTTAGTGTAGAGAAAAAAATCTTAGGGTGGATGGAATGGTCGTGTTATTGTGAGAGTACACCAATATATCGCCCACAATGACTTAAAAAATAATCCAAGTAAGGATGGACCACTCGTATTATCAGTTCTATGAAAGATTTTGGCACGTTCATGAGACCGAACGACATAACCACAAACTCATATAGATCATACCTGCTCTGAAATTTTGTAAGAGGTATATCTGATGGTCTAACGTGCGACAGGTGATAACTAAATCTCAATTAAACCTTCGAGAACACTTGGTCTCCTCAAATCTTATCAAATAGATCATCAATCCTAGACAAGGGATATCAGCTCTTGATCGTCAACTAATTCAACTTCTGATAATCCACACAATGTCTGAGGGTATTTTCTACCTTCGTCAAAAACAAGACAGGCAAACCCGAAAGAGAAGTAAAGGTCGAGATGAAATAATATGTATGAAACTCCTCTAAATGCTTTGTGATATCTTATGAATCTATTGTATACATCCTATAAGGAGGAATGGACACTGGTGGTTCTCCTAGCACAATCTCAATTGTGATATATACCTCTCACTCTAGAGGTTAACCTGAAAATTCCCTTGAAAGGATTCTCTGAAATGATCCACCACTGGAGGAAAGTCTATATGTGATGTCCCATGTTCATCTAGATATAGACTAATAATATAGGCTATAACTCCTCCCAACCCATGATTCTCGAGTCTTGCTCCTCTCACCTAAACATCCCATTATCCCTTGTGTAGAAAATACTCTCCCTCTTGTGATGTTAAACTCACCCTATAGTGATAAAAGCCAATAAATGACTAATAGTATAATAACAAATATGTTCCAAGAATAAAATGACAGCTGTTAATATCAAAGACATATAGGTACCATAAGAAGTGACACCGACAAAACTCAAGAGGGAACTCTTTGCACTGATGTACACCAATCGTCCAAATCCCCAACAATGTTTCCAGCATAATTACATCCTTAGAGGTAAATATACTGAGCCGAAGGCTCTCCACAATAGAAAAAAATAAAACTTTGGGAATACACTCTATTAAAAAGAGTAGAAGCTAAAACTGAGCTAACCAGTATCGTGCCTCTAACCATAGCGGTTCTGGGATCCTTCTCCTTCGTGGTCTACTATACAAAAAAAGTATAACCTATATTACCACCCTACGACCCAGCCTAACTACCCTGAGTTGATCAATCCTATTGTTGTTGAAAGCCTACTAACTGGCTACCGTGGCCATGACCACCTCCTCAGTCTAAACATCCTAACAAACTCCAGATCCCTAACAGATTAGAAACTTGTGGTCATGCTCCTGAATGTGGAGTCATATCCGATCCCCTATCACTTGATGCTGGTGAGAACACCTGACAGAAATTCTAAAGATGACACATCATGCCATAAGATCGACACTCAACTGGGTCTCTTGGGAAATGTGGTCTCATATGTTCTCTCTTCCCGCACTAGTAGCATTTCACCTAGATACATGATGAATCATCCAATGAAATCTCCCTACGGTGCTTGACGCACTCTATCGAAGAAGTACTATCTCTGAATGTTAATCCTCCATGACTCATAACTCCAAACTCCCTCAGATTACGCTCAGTAATCATTTCATGGTTCACTATAGTCATCCCTCCAGTCAGCCTAAAGACATTCACTTAACATCAGATGTCATACCTGAAACCATCCTCAAACCGCCTAAACAAGATAACACCTCACCTACCAGAATAGGTGTGAAGGGTTGAAGCTCTGTAAAATGAGAAGATTAATCCATCACTGAAAGAGTTCCCTACATCAAATGTATGAAATCATGGAATTGATTCTCCCTCAATGTATTTGGGTAGAATTATTAATATAATATCCTGTTAAACTCTCCTCAAACCATATTTGGATGGATTATCTATTTTGAGATATCATCCCACTGTCTCTTGGAGGAGTCATGTATCATGTATATAGCAAGATTCACCGTCCATTATTGAGTAATATCTAGAGTTTCAGTGATAGAAATCATGGACTCCAACCATGACACTGCGGCTTGTGGTCCTACATCCCCTGAAAAAGTGGGAGGTTGATGCTGCTAGAACACCAGTGTCAGCTCTTCCATAAATGGGGAAGGATGGGGTACTCCCTGAATTTTATGTAACATCCTCAAAAAGCCTTTTTGCAACTATTAATTAGCACATGGATCATGTATAACAACTGGTGCCAAGACATGCATGATTGGAGGATTTATAGGTGGTCCTTGATCTACCATCTATATCGTATGATCATTGACAATTATCTAGCACACAACTGGAAGATGTCTTAGTGGAATGAATCTTCTATGACATGCACAAACCATAGTAAAATATTATCAAGGATACCACAGTATAAGTTAAATATTGGAATATAAGAAGAAAACATTCATGTTTTTTCAAAACAGGTTCACACGGCATGTAGAACCACTACATGGTGTGTTCCCTTATGCATCTAACATGGAATGTACCTCTGCCAAACATGGTCATGTAACACTCACACACACGGAGTGTTCCTCATATGACAAAGAGCGTACATGTATTTTCTCCCATACTTGAGTTCTTCTACATGGCTAGAACAAAAGTTTTCTCTCTGATGCAACAGTACACTGCATTTTCACCCTAGACTCGTTGTGTACTAGTTTAGTTCCTTCTATATATGTAGTTAGTCACATGTTCAGTTACACAGTCAACTCCATATGGAGTGTAAAAGTTGGACATATCATGTACAACCCAAATTTTATTCACCTTTGTTATTAGTCACACGGCCAGATACATGGTCTCAACAACACGGTGTGTACAATCTGGTCATGGTTTTTTCAATAAAAATATTCTCAACCCTATTTTTCTGCTCACACAGTCAAGGACAACATGATGTGTACATATGGTACACAGTGTGTACATAAGAAATGTTGATTATTCCAAACCATAAGAACACATTTCATGTGTTCATAACACCACACACCATGTTGTTTAGGTTTCTAGACAGTAAGCCTTGGAAACCTCTCCAGAAGCCTTAAAAACAGAAAATTTTTCCAAGGCATGAAGTATTCTGATCTCTGAGAGCCCATACTCCATGTGAATCAAATATTGGAATCCTTATTCATGTCATAACTTAAAAAAATCAATTAAATTTCAAATGTGATCAACCAAATTCTGATCCAAGAGGGGCCATAACACCTCAGGAATCAAAGTTTGGTGTACATGAAAATGATTCATTACATATTTCAATTCCCTATCAAAATAGTAGTTATTCTATCGTGACACCTATCACAATAGCATGAATATCCATCAAAAAATCTATCATCATAGAATGAAATCAGCAACACACCCTAAATGTAATGAAAATAATGCATGGCATGTGATCTCTATCAAATGCATATATGATGCATGGGATGGAATACCCTCATCTCATCAGGTTACAATGGAAATAGAACCTCAATAATGTCAATTTTAACATCTCAAAACAAGTGAATCACCCAATGGTGAAATCAAATCAACTGTAACAATTGCAAATCTAGAAAATTAGAAATATTCAAGCTAATTTGGACTTTTCTGTTACACAGGTTAGCTACTCGTGGGACCATCTTAATAAAAACTTCCCATTCATTCCAATCACAGTCTATGTGCTCCAAATAGGAAGAGAAATCATAATATGAACCTACTATAATTACATTGTGTAACATCCTAGATTTGGGTTCCTCCCAAAGGTTCCCCATACCCAGTTGGTCACATGACCTCATTGCATTTCCCCAAACACCAGAGTATGATGAAAACATTAAGGGAATTGGGTGTGATAGTGTGGAAAATATTCCCTCATAGGAAGAATAATACAATGGAAACAAAGAGTAAATATTAGAAGAAACAGTAATACCATGTAGAAGAATTAAACATCAAAATACTGATTGTATAAATAAATGATGCATGTCCCATGTATCTAGTAAGGAATCAAAAAAATCACAATGCTAGAAATAAAATACTGAAACCAAAGTACAGAAAACTATAAAATCTATTAGCATCGCAAGACTCGTGTTGGTCACATGCCATCTTGCTCCAACAAGAATCAAGCTTCTAATGAAGAAGGCACTTTCCCTAATCAAAACCTACATCTATAAAATCATTTTGGGTCGAAAATCATGACCAAAATAGGGTGTGAGATGAATCCCATTTGGAATCCACCGAAGGATCGGTGCCTAACTATCTTTGAATATATATAGTAGGTAATATGAAGAAATTATGTAATAAACTAGGAAGTACTCAGAAGAAAAAATACTACAGTTATCAATTACATTCATTTATATTTATTAATTATTCAATCCATTAAATAATGTCACTTCAGGATCTAGTCTAATAACTAAATCCCCCTATTTAATAGAAAAAATGGATATCTCAGAAGACCATCTAAACCAACTAGTAATACAGAGTCAAAGCCTGTGCTTTGGCATGAAAGACTCATAAAAAACATTCTATCATTCACCAGCAGCCCTCTGGGAAAGTTCTCACAGTCTAATCTCATATGGTTTCACATATCATCAATTCAATAAAATCACAATGGCCCTTTGGGAATGCTATCATAGTCTAACGCCACTAGTCCCATATAGTAACGGACAATAACAAACAACCACTAGGGAAGCTCTCACGGTCAATACTATTTAGTCTACACAATAATAATAACTTAATGGAGCATATGGAAGCTCTAGCAATCAATTCCATATGGTCTAACATACATTTAATAATGACACACTGGGTAGCTCTCATGGTCCAACACCTCGGGTCAATGACCCCTTGTAATCTCTCGTAGTCAATAACTCCAGTCAATTGTAACAATTCATAAATAAAAGACCCATATTAGGGAATATCTCATAGTAAATTCCCCTTGTTCAAACAATTATAATGAAAAAACACATGAATTTCATAAAAAAAGAAACTCCAACCTATCAACACTATGCATGGAAAACTAACCATCTTAACATGCTTTATAGACCCAAATGTCTTAACCAAAATAAATCTGGGAAACGCCTCCAAAAACCCAGTAGTAGACTTTACGCATAATCAAAATCTCTTTATAAATCAAACAAACCATAGAAGAAATTAATCAAGTTTAAATTCTAAAAGAACATAATACCCTAACGATGGGAATTTGTCACATTAAACATGTATTATCCAAATAATATCAATGAATGGAAAAAATCCCCTACCATGATGTGGTATGGTGAACACTATTGAATGTAGGCACTTCAATCAGCCTAGAAAATTTTATATCAACACAAAGGTCAAAAATATCAACCTTGAATAACATAAGAGAGAGGTGAAATCAGGAAGAGAGGCTATAGGAAAAGAGAGAACTCAAAGGTGGGAATCTAATGCACCTAGTGGCATCTCAATCAGAGCACGGATTGGGGAATGAGAGGACATCAATGATATTTGGTCATACATCACTCTCATTTATGAGAAAATGGGAAGAAGAATATTCTTCTAGATATTAGACGCGACCCCTGTTTGATTAATCAAATAAAAAGAAAAGTACGCTGCAAGTTTTTCAATGTAAACATCGTGTACTAACCTCAACCAACCCCGCTTGAGGAGGTCAGCCAGGTCACCTCAAACATCCATGTACTCAGCCATTACACGTCTAGTACACAATTACTCACAACATCTGGATACATGGCGTGTCCTCAATATTACACGGTTTGTACTTAAAAAATTTCCAAATTCTTCCTTTTTCCTGAAAACAACCCAAAACAATGATCCAAAATTAAAATGAAGATTTTTGTTCTTAGATATGGGTTTATTCTTGTAACTCTTCTGTAAGGGGATTATACACTGGGGTATCCCAAGATTAGTCAAATTCATAATGTGAATTAAATGTTCATGAAAATTCTCTAAGAAAAAATGACTCATGCTTGGTGTGAGAAATAAGTGATAACATGTGACCTGTCTCTTCACATATAGATTCAAGTTATATAAGATGAGGAATCCTTATAGGGTGTTTAAAATAATTGTTTTTTCTTATGAAGGTGTCCGACGTATCATATTTTGGACATTAATTGGAGTTGTCATAGTTTAGTCGAGGGTGTGCCTAAATATGTCTTGTGGAAAAAGATATCATTTCTCAAGAAATCTTCCTAACATGCCCTAATTGTCTTCATAACAAGTCTATGGCCTTTGTATGGAATGTATGACGATGTCAATATGATATATCGAAAGAATTTTTTAGATTTACATGTTTTCTAAAATATATGCCCAAATATAATCCCATGATCTTGTCATATTGTCTAGAGGACATCGCATCACCGGGATGGAATTTCCTAGAGGTTGTCACATGATCAATGCAAACATATCTGTCAAATGTTGTGTGATATAGATGTCAAGTGTGGAGGGTGTCATGTGACATAGATGGATTTTCTAAAAGACATCACGTGACCAGTTAGATTAATCCATAGGGCATTGCAGGACCTGAGTGACATTATTGGAGGATGTCATAAGAAATATCTAGAAATCTTGGATGACTTCACAATACATGGGTGACATGACTTGTTGTAACATCATGACATTATTGAAATGGTTGGAAGGATTCACAAGACATTTCTCACATTAATGGAGGACATCATATGAATTTCAAAATTTATCCTTTAAACTCCATAGGAATTGTATGACATGTCTGGGAGAAATCACAAGATCTATCTAGAAAGATAGTTGGTTTTCTAAAATCGTCAGTGAGATTCCTTAGTGATGCCACCTGACTAGATATACATGTCTAGAGAGTGCTACATGGCTTGGATGACACGTAAGGAAGAAATTGTAGGATTAGTCTCTCAAGATTGGAAGACATCACAAGACATGGGTGGTGTTCTTAGAGTAAACCAAAATAATTTCTTGACATATCAAAGGAACATCACATGATCAAAATTAAATTTCAGGTGGATTTCATTTGGTGTGTGTAACATAACCTCATATTGTTTCATGAAATGGGTTTATCATGATAATTGTATGAATATTATTATATATTTCATCACATATTCATTCTACCTTATTTTCTCTTCTTAGAGATATAATTACATATGGTTTAACAATAATTAGCTTATTTTTTATTTTTCAGGACCTAGTCGACATACGGGACCTCCTTCGTATAATATGGTTGTCACACATGAAGTACTTCATGTGATATGTAGAGAAATCACATTTATCATATATTTATATCATATGATCTCTAATGACATTTCACATATTATACTTGGTGAGTGACCTTTTTATGGAATGACCTACAATTCTGAGAAGTCCACTATTATGCTCCCATGTAATAGTTTCCAATATGTGTGTCTTTTATTATTTAGAGGGGTAGGGATTTATCGGCTTTGGATCCCCAGTTATATAACTCATTTAATTGTATGTATTTTGAAAATATGTGATGGATTATCTGGATGGATTTATATATCATGCACTTTACATGATCCTGTCTTGCGTCACTGATGGCACCACCTGATGACAACAGCTGCAAGAAGGTTCTACCATCTCCATGTTTGTTAGACCCCAGTTGGTGATATAAATTTATCATAATCGTGTTTAATTATAAAATACCCTTCACAAGGTAATGCATTCACGTCTAGGATTCTTATCAATATCAAGAATCCCATGGTAAACCATTTACATGATCTATGGTGACACAACTAGGGTTATTTATGAGACATAGGCGACGTTTCATGAGGGCCTTGAATTTTATCCATGATAATCACCTAAGGTTTCTAACATTTTTATTGATGATCGTCGTATATTACCTTTGTGATATTTTTAATCCTTTTCCCATATGTATTTCCTTTATTATTTTTCAATGATAAGGGATCTTGAGACGTCGTTCAGGCATTGGTAGGGATAATCAATGAATTTTTATATGATGTATCACAAGATCATTGAAGTATGTTTCAATGATGCACAATTATTTCCTTGGAAAAACCATATTCTTGTCTATGTATCTGTATGAACATTATATATACTTGAACGAACGTGTTCGAGTTGCCTCAGATGATGAAGTCGACATGCCAACATGATCATTCAGAAAAAATTGTCCATGCCAAAAGGGGATTTGTGGAGTCTTGTTAAATGAATGAGAAAGAAGCATGATTTTTATGTAATCTCCTCCACATGAAAATTCTTCCTTTCTGGATGAGGCATAGGATTCAGATGAACTCATTTGGAATTCTCAACATGATCATTAGTGCATGTTGGGATTCAATCACAAGAATAGGAGGGCTACTCAAATGGATAGTTCTTTATCATAAGAGACTCATACATAGTACATGTCAAATTTTCATGAACATTTAAATATCCTTAAATCTCATTTCCCTCTAATGGTTAAGTGATATTCGTAATCTAATCTCCTTATATTCCTTTATTATAGAGAGAAAATAATACCCATATTTAGTTTGTTTAATTTCATCAAGATTTTCATACCTTTTAGTGGGAAAAAAATATCCCCCATAATAAATGGAATCCATATGGATAGTTACTCTTTTATGGGGAATGTAAATTTATAATTACTTAGGCATGCTGCAAAATAGTGTTTCTGGTGACTTTTGGTCTCTCGGTGGACCTTTGGTATTCTTCCAAGCACCCTAAAAATTGGGAGGTAATAGAAGCTCATTTCACCAGTAACCATGAAACTCTAGATCACTTTTTATTTCTTCCTTCACATAATCACTTTGTAATATGTTTCTATAATATCCCATTCACAATACCCCACTCTGAGAACTTTTCACATGATTTTTTTAAGATAACAAACAACAAGAGTACTTTATGGGATTATTTCAAGGGATTCCTTTTACGAGGTACAATTGTTTGATCCACAATACTAAGGAACGTGATCAGTGAAATAATAAAATAGTTCTAGGTAATTTCAAGAAACATGACATAGTTCCTTGAATATAAAGCTATCTTGGATGCTTCACATGATCTGTTGGTTTGATGAAGTGATTACATTACCATCATGCAGTTCATGTGACTATCTTAGTGTCACATAATCACGAGTCTTATGAATGGTCATCTGGTGGACAGACACATCATGGTTCATGATAATCATGAGCCCCATTTGGTTTATGCATTTTCCAAGACTAATATGGAGTCTAGAAATATTGAATTCTTCCATGGTTCATATGATTCACAGGATGTTTTCATTTTCATGAATCTCTTTTCATGGGATTCTTCACTTTTATAATATATAAATACTTAATTTGTATATATGGACTGTAGCTATTATGTATATTCCATTTTATCTTTACAATGTTCCATGATTGTAGGGAATCATAACATTGACCCTTGGTATCACATGCACTCTAACATTGATTTTCAGAAGAGGATACTCTCATCTATACATCAGAGTTACCTCTTACAACACTAGATTTTGTTGTATAGATTCAATGTATTATATTATTTATTTATTCTCTAACTTAACCACATTCTTATGTCTATCTAGATACCATCATCACTATATTATATTCGAATTATTGTTTCTAAAGGTAGTTTATTGGTCATAGTACAGTCACATGGGAGGTACTAAACATTGGAGAACTCTACTCATGATATGTATGGTTGCAACGTGATAACCGTCCCACTACTCATAGTAATACTAGAATATTTTTATCCTCCATGATTAATACAATAAGCATAAAGATCTCAAAATGACACATGTGACGTGTTGTAATTTTTTTAATTAATGGTTAAGTGAATTTTGGATTTCGAAAATCTTCTTATAATTTTATGATCAGCTACATGCAATACACCATTATGTGGAAGTATGGATTTCACAATTCATCATCTATCCTTAGTAGTATATTTATAAATAACTGATTATCCTTCATAGCCTTAGAAAAAATAACTTTTATATATTCCATGGTGAGGTAGTGGTTATCCTCAATGAAATTTATCATCTAGGTGGGAAATCCGCACATAGGGTGATGTATGATGAGTTCCATCATACCTCAGACATTTGTAACGACCCCACAGAAACTAAAGTATTATAATGGTACATCCTAAATATTTTAAAAATGGAGTAATAAAATATGTTT
The DNA here is from genome assembly GCA_963277665.1 of Viscum album. Lineage (NCBI taxonomy): Eukaryota > Viridiplantae > Streptophyta > Magnoliopsida > Santalales > Viscaceae > Viscum > Viscum album. Next base: position 2,128,531,220 of record OY728152.1, on the reverse strand, counting down.
AAAATCTGTTCACATATCTCTTTGACGGATAAGATATACATCTTTCTCTCTCAAAGAGGGACTAATCCAACCTCTATACTCTCACATAGGTGACCTTCCTAATTGGTCTACAATTGCCCAAGCTCATATTGGGAAATCCATTAGGCTAGTGACTATACAGAATTAGGAAAACTGGTGAGACCAGAGATATCCCCAATACATAGGCTAGTGGGTTTCTCAGTAATGTTTTCAAATGGATATCTTTTAATAGCGTAGGATGCTGAACTGGGAATTCGAGTGAGCACGTTGGTGATGAAAACTAGGTTATAAGAGGGGAGGCCCCATATTTTATCCATATCAACTCCTTCTCACCTCTAAAAAATCATGGTACATATTTAAAATGGAAAAGTTCATTACATGTTCTATGGACCATTCATGTTTTCATTTGGTTCAAAATGATAACTTTTTCACTACTAAAAATTCATTAAAAAAAGAGATTTGGGATGCCTTATTTTCCCCATATTGTTGATTGTTTCTAGGGCTCAGGTGGTATTTATAGGTCATGATGATTTCATCAGAATGATATGATGGTTTTATCATTTCTTATTTATTTTTTATCTGGCATCGATGGGTCTAATTTTTTATAATAGAGGTGGAAATATTGACTAATTATCCAAGAAAATCTAACTTTGGGGTAGGGATCTCAAAATTGGTGGAGATGATATGATTATTTTTATTTCATATTCCACATGGTAGTTTTCACCCCAATTTTGATACATCAAGAATGTTTCTCCCCTACCTTCAGTGGGCATATGGGGAGAATGACATCCATGGATTATCTTCTAGTTTTTTATTAATTGGATTGTGAAGTCACAAAGGCCATGATTATTCTTCCCCCAATTGAAACTTCTATATTTCTATATTATGATTTTTAACAGACGTGGGTGGAATCACATCCATGTGGTGTTTTGAATAGATCTGTCTATTAGGTAGAAAAACTAAATTCTTCACGGATCCCCTTGTATATATAAATAATGGATTGTATTCATTATTTGGGAAATTATTCGAAGAAGAATATTCATTCAAGCGATGGACGTGCACGATTTGATATAAGATGACACATGAATTTATTTATTTTTTCTACATCAGTTCATCCAATTGTTACCCCCATGGACGTAACTCCCCCAGATGTCAAAGAGGACCAATCATGCTGTAAAATAATCTAGAAGATGATTCACACCATGACCATTAAGACTCTCCTAGAAACATTTCATGACCAGTAGGGTAACCTTCTACATAACTTTCATGATATGAGGGAAGACACCTATATCTGTTAGTCATTATATGACATCATGTGACATATTTTATGAACTCTATACTAATTGTCCAGTAATGAGAGAATTTCATAATTTTGAGGACCACACTCCCCTAACTAAACTAATAAGTGATTATAGGAGTTTATTGAATTGATTCATCCTATACACTTTTAGTTTCATGCCAATTGGGATTCCTTAATGGTGTAGATAGAGAGAAATAAGGAGGTCAAATCCTACTCAGAGTATAATTTTTTGTAGGAATCATCCTCCTTATATACTACTAAAACAAATTAGGATTTTTCTTATTTTATGAAGACACTCTTTCCTCGGGTAGTAGTAGAGAAATTTGGGTGTGAAGCACTTCGTTGCTCAATCGATGATTCTAATTAAACTATTTATGAATTGGTAAATTCTGATGACTAAATTTTATTATAGTTTGAAAACCATTGTTTTTATTTTTTCAAAAAAATTAGAGATAATTTGATGTATTGATATTCCACTATTTTTTGTATCTTGTAAATGAATAACATATGTGTCGTTCTTATGATTTCTTGTAATTTTGTTTTATTATTTATGTTCATGAAACATCATTAATCAGATAGGACTAAGGTTATCAATGATACCCATACTTTTAATAATAAATTGGAAACATGAATTCATTTATTTAAATGGTCAAATCACAATATATTTTTATAAATAAATAAACATGAATAACCACTAAAATGACATTCCTCATTGATGTACTGACTTTTCTTTTCTTGTTATTACTAGATTCAAAATGTTAACTAGTGAAAATTATCAATATCTAAAAAATAGAACGTTCTATCTTTTTCTATAGTCAGTGGAACTATCATGTTCAGTTAGATTTATTTATAATTACAACTGTTGATCCCTCCATGCTTTAAGTAATTTAATTCTCATTACCCCAAATTTTTCTTATTCTTTCTTATGGGGAAGAACATACGAGTGTGGACTTTGATTGTTCTCCAACCACACTATTACTGGTTTTTATCCTAATATGTTTTATTCTTTTTTCATTTTCTGATTGATTAATATTAACTAGAGCACAAAAGGGACCTACCTTATGAGTAGAGTCCTTTATTTTTACAGGATTACATTGTTGGGTTTTAACCCTTGAGAGAATTGTGACATTTTCAGTCTTCTATTTTATGGTCTTAAACACTAGAACTTTGTTGGGTTTTAGTTTATTGACATCCAACTTTGGCATTCTACTGATGGTAATATACCGTTTGAAACATTATTTCCTAAAGAAATTTTGACTTCATGTTGTAAGGAAATCTTTTCTGTAGTTTGGCATCATGTTGTAAGGAAATCTGGTGTGCAGTTTAACATATTGAAGTAAGGAAATATTTAAGTTAGTTTCGTATCATGTAGTGGGGAAATCATCCATGAATTTCAATTTCATGCGGTAAGGATATCAATCATGTAGTTTAATAATATGTGGTAAGGACAACTACTTTTTTCAACATCGTTCTCTAAGGGTGAAAATATGATATGTAGTTTAATGTCTTTCTACTATGAAACTAAATATTGTGATGTTTAATTTCATCTTGTCAGGACTTTATTGATGGATATGGAATGTGGTAGACATTATAGTGTTGACCCAAAACACCCTATGGTTTTGAGTTCATTCATAGTGTTGTAAGGGCTCACGAGGATTGGATTTCCTTTCCTACAATTAGGATATGCCTCTAGTTGTTCATTCAATTCCCTTATGTGTTAATAGATTTTTGAAACATAGGTTTCCCCACTCATTCATATGATCCATGAAGGTTATTGAAGATGGTATGGGTTGATAGACTAATATTATGGATCCCAAATCCATATGGATATTTGGAATACGGGTCTTGTAATTCACATGTTTGGAGTTTGAATCATTAAAACATGTAAAGAGAAATACTTACAAGGGATTACCTAAAACAAAAAAGAGGATTTCAGTTCCCCTATGGAGTTATCGGGGACTCATAAGATTAGATATATTTTCTAGCTGAGAGGATATCCATCTATTTGGTATGTCAAATCCAATTTGAAAGTCTCTATAAGTCATACATTAATAGTCAAGTAGTGGTGATCCCCAATCATTTTTAGTACCATGAATAATTTTATAATATAAAAACATATAGATAATGAAGTGGGGTAGGGAGAAAAGAACAATAGATGACGGGTTCAGGAACCCCACGACATTGTAGCATTTATTTTGATAGTTGGGGACTTATTCCCTATGGTTTTGTGTCATGGGTCATGGTTAATCAAAATGATAGGAAATGGAGGTCCACATCCCTACCTTAATAATGGGTACACAAACATGTTGATGTAACACCATGTATGTCAAATATACTTGATTTTTAAGTTACATGGATTGTAAATATTAGTGAAAAGTAGCTTGGTCATGAGAGTTATATGGGGAAATCTGGTTAAGGAAAACCCATAAAAAATAATGGTTTTTTGTTCCACCACGATGAAATAATGGTTTACATGGATCAGGAATCCCCTTTTACATAGTAATCACACATTTTTTGAACAGTTAGGAGATCATATGTAGGAGTAATAGACATACAATCATAATAAAAAAAGTGTCTCGTGAATTTAGCTATAAATATTCAAGGGACATGTATAGTTTATGGTGACTTGAGGTGGACAAATAATTAGGATTGATTTGTTGAAAATGAAATATTATAAAATGGTTTGACCACACTAATATTTTTCAACACTTAGTGAACATGTTATTTTAGAGTTGTGATGCGACAAATCATGCTCTACCTTTTTCCTAGGCTAAGGAATCCAGTAAACATTGATCAACTTTAACTACGGCCACAATGTGGGCCTTTTGAGATTTATGCTACATTTATTTATATTAAAATTTTCTCCTCAAATATATAGACGAACTGTCTTGGAAGTAGATATGTGAACTTTTATGAGGAGGAACATTGAGGGTTTTCAAGATGACATATTTTATGTCTCTTTTAATTACAACTGTCCTGACACGTCCCCCAGTGCCCGTGCCATGACTACCCTAAACCTACCTTCCATAGGCCAGGGGCTGGCGACTAGCACTAAAAGGCGTATTCCCCAAAACTAAGAAGGCATTTCCTTTATAATCTATAATCACACACAATCAAGAACACAACAAGATATGAACACGAGTAAACTGTATAGAAAAACGAGTGCTGGAAGTAAAAAAGGGGGCCAGAATACAAGCACAATTGTAAAGATACAAGTACAACTAAAATACAAAAAAACTGAAGAAAGAGAAAAGACAGCTACTAGATCATCCTTCGCGGTTCTTACCTGAAGGGTAGGTATAGATCGCCTCCTCATCACTCCACGTCCACCCATATCCTCTTCATACCGATACATCATCTGGTCCACCTACAGGCACCGTCCAGTCCTGTTACTCCCTGCATCAGTCAGCATTGTTCGTCGTCTGCATCCTACACAACAAGGTGAAGGCATTGCACGTGCTGGGGTGAGTATAACGATACTCAGTATAGACCCTAAAACTCTAAAGGTCTTAAAATAACCACAAAATATAAACCAAAAATTATGATAACAGCAGGTAACCCTACTTATGTATATACCCATACATATACCTATGTTATCAAGTAATCCATCTCAATCATGAAGAAAACACAAAGATACTGACTCATCTCACACCAAGATATATTCTAGGGGTAGTATCAAGTAACATCCCCAGTTACATCATCGAACACCTTGGATAATAATGGTCCCCTCCTCTAATGAGTATAGTGTCCCTGTCGTGTAACACAGACACGCTTCCCACAATCCTTGGACTGCTGAGGTACTCCTCCTATCAAGTATGTGGGTTTGCCGCATCACATAAAGGCGCCCCCACCATGGGTCTTCTGCATCACAAAGAGGAACTCCCCCTCGTGGCTTGCTAAGGTACTCCTATTGAGTACTGTGGGTCTGTCGTGTCACACAGAGGCGCTCCCCCCCGTGGCCTTCTAAGGTAATCCTCCTATCGTTTACCATGGGTCTACTATGTCACACTGAGGTTCTCCCCACTGTGGGTCTTCCGCATCACATAGAGGCACTCCCCACAAGGCCTATCAAGTCACTCCAAGTTAAAAAGGTTAGAAGTCGTCAAGTCTCATCCAGCTACTGGGTTCCAGCACTATGCTCGCTCTTCTCCTGGAGGATTTGCTCTATGAGCTACTGTTCGATACTCTAACTGCCACAAAGTCTCATAAAGAATCATATCAAATGTCCTCAACATCATAGGTGTCTCAACGCAACAGACGGTGTGTCAGTCAGAGGCATGGTCTACGAGTTATTAGCCATTTAGTCCTAGGGTCCTGGTTGGATTCGTGATCGATCCGACCATACTGTTCACCATATTAATCCAAAACATTAGTATGGCATAGTCAAAGGGACTGTCTCGCTCCAAGATTTCCAGTGTTGCTTATGGTTCGTCAAACGGACGTCTGGTGCCAAAGTTATAGCCCAAGTAAAGTAAATTGGTCGTATCAGGTCCAGGTCTGTTTCGATCCGACCTGGCCTGGGTCGACCCGGTTCGGGTGGACCCGGCCCGACCTTCTCAGTCAATCCATGTTCTTTGTGTGGCCATGCCTACTGAGCAATCTAGCTGGCTGTGAGGGTCACGAGTACCGCAGGTCAGCGAAGGTTTCGGGTTAGCTCGGCCGCGGGGGTACTGTGAGGGTGCATGGAGGTTCGGCCCGGCCCGAGGCAGTTAAGGGAGGTCACAGGCGGCGTGGCCAGGGCGGCATGGAGGGCCATGGGCGGTGTGGTTGGGGAAGCTTTGAGGGCCGCAGGAAACTCGGAAGGAAGCTTTGTGGGGGAGATGACGGCTTGGTGGATGGCAGCGGCGGCGCGGCGTACGGCAGCAGCAGCTCGGCCCGGTCGATGGTGGCCGTGGAAGTTGCAGTGGGGCTGTGGGTTGCAAATCCGCAGGGAGCAGTGGCCATGGGTGTCGCAGAGAGGCTTATCCACGAGGGTTTCATGAGTTCATGGAGGTCGTGAGGCAGTGGCGGTCACGGACCTGTGTCGTTGTGTCGTTGCCTTCATCACGCTCAACACCACTAATCATCAGAAGATTTGAGGATGGGTTGGGCAATCTTTGTTTGGCATGTACCCACCACATTAGGGTGGTAGCATATGGCCCAACAAAAACTTGAAGAATAACATGAATATTTATAACCAACCACAATGATTTATTCCCAATCTCGAAAAAGAATTCAAGGGAATAACATGGGAAAAGTATTCATACACAAATAAACCCCTACCTCATTCGTTTTATTTTTTGATGATTTTACACAGGAAAGGAGACAATGTCGTTGGGAAAAGGTAGACGTTAGTGATTCTGGAGTTTCCATGAACATCGGTTCATTGACGTTGAATACGTTCTTCATCAACGAATGTCACGTGGATGAAGAAGGAGTCGAAGTTGGCATTCTGCATTGGCGTTCTTCGTTGAAGTGCTTTTCTCCTAGAGCTCTCCCATTTTCCAATCATTTCCCTCAATCCCACAAAAATGAAAATATCCAACTTAATAATTTAATTTTTTCAAATTAAATTATGTGGGAACATTTCAAGTTGGCACAAAATTAATTGTCTTAATTAGAGAATGATGTTGGCACAATTTATTTGGAGGAAGCTCCAGAGGCTCCTCCACCTTAAAGAGGGACTTGAGAGGTTTTTACCTCATTAAGAGGATATTTTAATAGGATTAATCCACGGTTGGTCCCCATCAGCATTACCACTCATGGGAGGTTAGTTCGGGTGGTCCCCACCATCAAACCTGTCATGGGTGGTTTAGGTCTGGTGGTCCCCACTTCTCAAAATCCACGTGGAATAAAAATAAAAAAAAAGTTACACAATTTTTTTTTATTCGATCACAAATATTTAAAAATCTATCTTCCACCCTCGACCTACTATGGGTAAGGTGATGGTATCCTAAATCGAATACCAGTCCAATGAGTTCCACAGTGCCCTTGGATTTCAATTCCGAGCACCGGTTAAAAAGTTATAAAAACCCTCTCACGTGTTTACTTAACATACCAATAATAATGTTCAGAAATTCATTTTGGGCACTCCAGAACTCGGAATCATGCGCCGTCAATTTTTGCGGACTCGGAAGATTCCCATATACTTAAAAAAAATTACACAGAAATTCCAGGTCTTTAAATTCTCTCCACCTCAGGGATTTACGTCCCCGTAATCCACAACTCAAACTGGGTAAACAAGTGGGGATATTGAGCACGCATCTAAGCCTCCCACTCCCATGTGCTCTTCTGGAGGTTCTCGTGCTACCAGTGAATGCACACTAGAGGTAACGACCACCCCCGTAGGACCCACTCTTATCGATCCTCAATATCCTCTGGAACCTCTAAAAATTTCATCCCATCGTCGATGTCCAACTCGTTGTGGTCGATGATGGGGGAAGGGTCATGCACCTATCCCCTCAGATGGAATATGTGGAAGACATCGTGAACCCGGTGTAACTGAGGTGGAAGACCTGAGTGGTAATCCACCTCGCCAACTCTATTGATGACCTGTAAGGGTGCGATGAATCTCATAGATAACTTGCTGCCTCGGCCAAATCTCCACAAACCTCATCGAGGTGAGACCCATAGAAAGAAGTGTTCACAATCCTCGAACTCCAGAGGCTCTGTCTCCTATCAGCATACGACTTCTGCCTGCTCTGTGTAGTCTTCATCCGCTTCTGGGTGATCTACACATTCTATGTGGTAGCATGTACCATCTGTGGTCCCACTAGGGCTGACTCCCCTTGGTCAATCCAGCGCAAGGGTGATCTGCAAGGTCGCCCGTACAACACCTTGAAAGGTTTCATCTCAATGGTAGAATGATATATGTTGTTGTATGAAAACCCCACCATAGGAAAGTGATCCTCCCAGCGGTGTCCGATGTCGAGGATGCTTGCGCGTAGCATGTCCTCGAGGGTCTGAATGGACCACTCAGTCTGGCCATCCGTTTGAGGATGGAAGGTGGTGCTCAAATGAAGCTATGTACCGAAAGACTCATGCAACCCCTTCCATAGTCGGGAAGTAAAACATGCATCACAATTCGAGACAATCGTCGAGGGTTCACCATGTAGCCGCACAATCTCCTGCACATAGAGGTGTCCCAAGCTCTCTACTAAACCATGCTCTCTGATTGGTTGGAATTGGGCCAACTCCTTGAGTCGGTCGGCGATCACCCAAATCGAGTTTTGACCCATGGATGTACATGGAAGTCCTATCACGAAGCCCATGGATATCCCATCCCACTTATACTCTGGGACCTCCAAAGGTTGAACCAAGCCTGCTGGTACCTGATTATCCACCTCCACATGATGAAAAGTGAGGCACCGAGAACCAAACTCTTCTACTGCTTTCTTCATTCCTGGCCACCAGTGCTATTGTTGGAGATCTTGGTACATCTTCGCCACTCCTAGATGTACCACTAGAGGGTAAGTGTGGAACTCCCTCAACACATCCTCTCAAAGTGACATTGGTACCATGGTACATCCTCTGAAGAGGATGGCATGCTCCTCACCTTCAGAAAAACTATCAGGTGCCTCTCCTGTGGATATATGAGCACGTCATGTCTCACAATCACTGTCCCCCCCATTTTACCTCCCTAAATCATTTAAGAATTGGGGGACTGACTATAAGAGAATGAAGAAAATTGACTCCATCTTTATCCACAAAGGATATCTGTAAAGCATCCAGCTACACCGTCCCCTCGCCTAGCAGTTGTATAATAGACCTCCTGCTGAGTGCATCTGCTACAACGTTCCCCTTCCCTGGAATATAGACTATTTGAATGTAATAGTCCTCGAGGAACTCAAGCCAATTTCGATGTCTCATGTTCAGGTCCTTCTAGGATAAGATATACCTGATACTATTTTTATCATAGTACATGGTAAAACATTCGCCCATCAGATAGTGTCACCACATCTTCAAGGCGGAGACCAGTACTGTTAACTCCAGGTCATGGGTAGCCCAGTTATGCTCATGCAATCTCAGCGGTCAAGAACCATATGGGATCACTTCTCACTCCTGCCTCATGACACATCCGAGTCTGGTCCCTTATTCATCGCAGTAAACTACGTACCCTAAGCCCACCTATGGATGCCTCAAGATGAGGGCACTAGTCAGCCTCTACCTCAGCTCCAAAAAACTCCACTAGCATTACTCCAATCAAACAAAGGGATTCCCCTTTTCTTTCAATGCTGATAGTGGTGTTGTAACTCTGGAAAAATCTGGCATAAATCTCCGGAAGAATCCAGCCCAACCTAGGAAACTATGTATCTCTGTCACACTCTTGGGTGGCTCCCATGAAGGTATCGCCTCAATAATCACTAGATCAACTGCAACTCTAGTTTCTGATATGACATGTCCCATAAAGTGAACCTATCAAATCCAAAACTGGAACTTCGAGATCTTACCATATTGTTGGTGCTCCTTGACTGTGTCTAGTACTACCTGAAAATGATAGGCATGCTTCTCCTTTGTAGTCAAGTAGATCAGAATGTCATCGATGAAGACTACAAAAAAGCAATCAAGGTTTGGATGCAAGATCCTATTCATGATTCCCATCAACATTTCTGGAGCATTGTACATGCCGAATGGAATAACCAAGAAAACTTAATGGGCTTACCGAAATCTAAAGGTCGTCCTATAGACATCCTTGTCTCTCAATTTGAGCTGGTGATAGCCTGATCTGAGGTCTATGTTCGAGAGCCACCGTGCTTTCTTCAGTTGATTGAAGAGGTCATCAATCCTTGGGAGTGGGTACTTTTTCTTTATAGTCACCTGGCTATGGCACTGATAGTTGACAAAAATTCTCAAGATCCCATCCGCCTTCTAGGGGAAAAAAATCGGGGCTGCCCAAGGAGAAACAATGGGCCGAATGAACCACTTCCCCTATTAGTCCTCCAGTTATAACCTCACCCCAAGAAGCTCCGTAGGAGCCATTTGATAAGCTAGTGTTGATATCATTGTCATCCTGGGTTACAAGTCAATGTAAAAGTATACCTCTCTATGAGGAGGTATACCCGGAACATCATCAAGGAAATCATATTTGTACTGGTCCACCACTTTGGATAGCTCGGAATCTCCACATCAATATCTCCTAGGGTAAGGCTAGCCAACAGATCATTGATCGGCTGCACTCTCCTCTAGGTAAGACCATCCTACACTACGATGGCTCCCATCTCACCGCTGATGGTACACCTTTTCATATCCATGAGGACATACCACACTTTGCGCCTAATATGGTCAATCTGAGCATGGATAGTAGATAACTAGTCCATACCCAAGATGCCGTTGTAATGCCTAGACACTACTACTAGAAGATCCCAGCCAAAGCTCTTGGATCCTAGAGTAAGCTCACACTACCGACACCAGTGCCTAATCGTCGAATCCGCTTCCATTGGAGTCTCTAGCCATATGGATCGAGCAAACAATTCTGTATGAATCTCCGGGCTCCGAATGAGGGTTGTGGAAATAAAATAATGACTCGCACCTGGGTCTATAAGTATTGCAGATAAGGTGGAGTAGAAATAGATCGTACCTTGTATCTTTTATAGAGCATCATGATCATAGGCCTCAACTTCCTGGAGCATATCTCTCCCATGTCAGTATGCTCCCTACAGTCGGGGTGGACCTCCTAGTGGTTGTGGTGGTAACATCTTGAATCGTCACCCACTGCCAGCTGCACGGATAGCTCTTCTTCCATGTACGCCTGCTCCCTGTGAACCTCCTCAGTTGAACATCTGTCTCTGTCTGTGTGGTCCTTTGACCGTCTTCTGATCATCCGTAGGATGGGTCGGATAGTCACGAGCCATGTGACCCTACCCACAACATTAGTAACACTACATGATCCTTTCCTAACTAGTTCTGCCTCGGGTGCCCCGCAGAACTAATGCTGAGTCATGTGGTCATCCACCTGTAGGTCTGGTCCTCTTTGACCACTGAGAAATCTCTTTGCTACCAGTTGTAGAAGACTCTGATGCATGTCAACTTGTGGTGGGTCTCACTACCGGTGACTTCTCAACAAGGAAACTCTCCACCAAGAGGGCTCTCTCTAACACCCCTGCTAGCATCAGGATGCTGAGTGAGACCATCAAATCCTTGGTCTCCCAACTGAGCTCCTACTCAAAGGTACATGCCCTGAAGAAAGGGTCTCGCACCATATCAGTGGAGTAGCATGAGAGGCCAGTAAACCTCGCTGAGTACTAATCTACAGTCATGTTACCCTACTATAGATAACGAAGCTCCAGTATGCGCACTGGATGAAGCATCACTGGGAAAAACACTTCCAGAAACATTCTCTTGAAGTCTTCCCATAGAAGCTTCACCTCGTTGTGAACCTAGATAATAATGCTCCACCATCTGTTTTCTGCTTCCTATAGAAGTATAGCGACAAGGATCACCAAGATATTGGCTGGTGTCCCTATGAATTGGAAGACTCTCACCATAGCCTCCAGTCAATCCTCAGCCACATGTGGGTTCATCTCTCCTCTGAAACTGGGTGGCCTCTGGTGCTGGAACGCATGCAACACGCTGAAGTGGCATGTACTCTCTCCTACTGGGGCAGGTGGCATCAGTGGCCAAACAGGTAATGGTACCGCTAGTGCCTCCATTGGTGCCTCTACATGAAGAGGGCCCTGCACTGAGGCCTCGTCAATCGGTGGGCTATCAATGTCTACTGTTCTCGGAACCCTAGCTATCTATCTACGTGGAGGAATCCTTCAAAGAAATAGGTGCGCCACGATCAATAAGTTATACCTGGTGAGCTGAATCAAGAGATAACAAAGAAAACTCTTGGAAACAAACATGCATTAAGTATTTTCCTGCACTGAGTTAGAAGTCAGAAGTCACGGTCCTAGTGTATGGATACGTCAGCCACCGCAAAAACAATGGATTCCCTAAACTGATAAACACACTCACTACACTTAGAACTATTAGGGTTAAATGAAATTTTAGATTCCTATGTTCTGCGGTAGAACTGACTCCTCTGATATCAATTTTTTAGGACTCATCCCCCAGGTCCTGTGCTGTGACTACCCAAAGCCCGCCTTCCATATGCTAGGGGCTAGCGACTAGCACCGAAAGGCATATTCCCCAAAACAGGGAAGGAATTACATTAATAACTTGTAAGAACATGCAACCAAGCACACAACAAGATACGAAGACAAGTCAACTATATAGAAAAAAGATTGTTGAAAGTATAAAGGGGGTCGAAACACAAGCCCTACTATAAAGATATATGTATAAGTGAAATAAAAAACCACTAAAGAACGAGAAAAGACAGCTACTAGATTGTCCTCTGAGGTTACTACCTAAAGGGTAGGTAAATATCACCTCCTCAGCTCTCCACATCCACACATCTCCTCTGCGTACCAACACGCCGTATAGTCCACCTCTGGGCATCATCGAGTCCTCGTACTCCTAGCCTCAGTCAGCATTGTCTATCACCTGCATCAAACAGAACAAGGTGCGGGTATAGACCATGTAGGAGTGAGTATAATGATACCCATTAGGGACACCGAGACCCTCATGGTCTCACAAAAATCACCAAGGACAAACCATAGAGTATAAAATCATCAGATAACCCTACATAGGGATATACCTATACATATTCCTAATTTATCAAGAAATCCATATCAATCATGAAGAAAACATAGAGATCCTGACTCATTTCACACTAGGATTTATTCTATGGGTAGTATCAAGTAAAATTCCCAATCATATCGTCGAACACCTCAGCTGCGGGAGATCCCCTCCTCTATCGATTATAGTGGGCCTTCTATGTCACCCAGAGGTGCTTCCCATAATATTTGGACTGTTGAGGTAATCCTCATGTCGAGTACTGTGTGTCTACCACATCATACAGAGGCTCTCCCCACAATGGGTCTGCTGCATCACACAAAGGCAGTTCCCCACATGACTTGTTGAGGTACTCCTCCTGTCAGGTATAGTGGGTATGCCGCGTCACACAGAGGCACTCCCCACCATGTCCGGCTGAGGTACTCCTCCTTTCATATACCATGGGTCTACTACATCACACAGAGGCCCTCCCCACCGTGGGTCTACCGCGTCATACATAGGCACTCCCCACTGCGCCTATCAAGTCACTCCAAGTCAAAAAGGTCAACAGTCATTAAGTCTCACCAAGCTACTGGGTTCCCGCACTATGTTTTCTCTTCTTTAAGAGGATCTTCTCCATGAGATACTGTTCGACACTCCAACTACTATTAATTCCCACGAAGAAACATCTCAAATGTCCTCCATGTCATAGAGGTCTCAACGCAATAGACGACACATCAATCGAACGCCCGGTCTGTGAGTTATTAGCCTTTTTGTCCCATGGGCCCGGTTTGATTCGTGCTCAATCCAACCTGATTATTCCCCTTCTCAATCCAAAACACGAGTGGGGTATACCCAATGGGATTTTCTCTCTCTGATATTTCTAGCGCTGCTAAATATTCGTCAAACGGATGTCTGGTTCCAATGTTATAGTACAAGTAAAGTAAATGGTTCGTATCATGTTCGGGACCGGTCCCACCCGACTTGGCCTGGGTCGAACTGATTTGGGTCGACCCAGCTCATGGTGAGGCCTGGCCCAATGGGTGATCCGGCCCGCTAAGTTTTCCAGCAGGCCATGAGGGTCGCGGGTACCGTGGGGTAGCAGATGTCATGGGTTGGCTTGGCTATGGATGGTGGCTCGACGGCGGGGGTGCCACGAGGCTTCAAGGGGGTTCGGCCCGACCTGAGGAGGCTTGGAGAGGACACGGGCGGTGCGGCTGGGGGGATCAGAGGGTCGTGGGCAGAAAAGGCTTGGGAAACTATGAGGATTGTGGGCGACTCGGATGGGGAGGATCGGAAGGCTGCGAGCGGCGTGTCCGGGGCTGCTCGGCTGGTGGCTTGGCAGATAGCAACGGTGGCTTAGAAAATGGTAACAGTGGCGCGGTGAATGGCAGTGGCGTCACGGTGGATGGTGGTGGCGGCTCAGCCTGGTCGGTGGCGGTCGTGGGCGGCGTGGTGGGGACATAGGTGGCGGAGTCGTAGGGTACGACCACCGTGGGTGCCACGATGTGGCTCGACCGTGGGGGTTGTACGATGGCACAGAGGTCACGTGGTGGTGGTGGTCGTAGGGTAGTGTCGATGCACAGTCACCTTCGTCCCATTCAACACCACAAATCATCACAAGATTTGCAGAGGGGTCGGACCATGTTTGATTGGCATGTACCCTCCGTGTTAGGGTGGTAGGATATGGCTCAATAGGAACATGAAGAAGAACTTCAAGCTTTACAACTGCCTACAATGATTTATTCCCAATCCTGAAAAAGAATTCAAGGGGAAACATGGGGAAATTATTCATACACAAAAAAACCCCTACCTCGTTCGTTTGATTCATTGAAGATTCTTCGTGTGAAAGGAGACCATGTTGTTGGGAAAAGATGGAGGTTGGTGACATCGGTATTTCCTCGATCATCAGTTCATTGATGCTGAAGACGTTATTCATTGATGAATTTCATGTGGAAGAAGGAGTCGAAGTCAGCATTTTTCATTGGCCTTCTTCGTTAGAGAGATTTTCTCTAAGAGCTGTCCCCTTTTCCAATCCTTTACCTCAATCCCACCAAAATGAAAATACCTATCTTTATTATTTAAGTTTTTCAAATTAAATTATGTGGGAACATTTCAAGTTGGAAAAAAATTTATTTGCTTAATTAATGAATGGAATTTGCCCAATTAATGTGGAGGATGCTCAAGAGGCTCCCCCTACATAAAGCGGTAGTTGAGAGGTTGCTCCCTCATTAAGAGGGGAGTTCAAGAGGTTTATGCCTCGAGTGGTCACTACAATAATAACCTCTCATGGGAAGTTTGTTTGGGTGGTCCCCACCATCACAACTTCTCATAGAAGGTTTAGGTCTGGTGGTCCCCACTTCTCAACATCTACATGGAATAAAAATAAAAATAAAAGTTACATATTTTTATTTTTATTTTATTCTTTCACGAATATGTGAAAATCTAACATCCACCATCGTCTTACTATGGTTCAGGTGATGGTATCCTTAATTGAATATTAGTGTTATGAGTTCAACGGTGCCCTTGGATTTCAATTCGAAGCACTGGTTCAAAAATTATAGAAAACCGCTCACACGTTTACTGAACGTGCCCGATATAATGTTCAGAAATTCATTTCGGGCACTCCGAGCCTCAGAATCATGAACCGTCAATTTTCACGAACTCGTTAAATTCCCATATATTTAAAAAAAATACAAGGAAATTTTTGGTCTTTACAACAATTTAGGGTCATTATATTTAGACTATAAAGGTATAATGTTTAGGGTTGTAAATCATGGACTAAATTTCTTGAAGTTTCTATAATTCCCTGACCCATGAAGCACGATGACAGTGCATTATATTAATACATTAACATGATTATGGGGAATCAAATCTAGAGGGACTGATCAGCTTAATAGTCTTGGAAACTAGATTACTTACATGAATTTTACATTACAATTCAAAACATAATATAAACCATATATAATTCATTTAGAATGCTATAATTCTTTTAGCTAAACTCTGAATATCAAACAAACAAAACATCTTGGAATCATGGGAAAATAAAACATAAGAAAATAGTGAGTTAATAAGCTTAGTAAGGTTAAACAATACAATGAAAGATTTTATGAGAAAAGAAAAAACTATTAAGGTAATGTATAAAACTGAAACCCATGTCTTATATACATAATCATCCTCATAATATGAAAAGAATATATAAAATAATTCAATTTAATCATTAACATGGATATTCAAATTGTCGAATAATCATATGTAATATCAATAACTAATCTCATAATGAGGGAAGGCATAATGTGAGACATCATAACCAAACTTTCAAGGCCTCATACCTTGACCATAAATAACTGTATCGTCCAACCATCATTCCAAGACACTAGTTTGTCTTTATGAGACCTAATGATGCATTTAGGGGCTATAGTAGGGCTCACATGTCACTTACTATTTTAATTCATTTTTATTATGAAAATAGTGACACCTAACATAAAAATTCATATTAAAAATATAAAAAAATTGATACTTTTACCATAAACCAATAATGGTATCTAAATAGAAGATCCAAAATCACACTTCTCATAAACCATTCAACAAAATATGGTATATGATATAATATAAAATCAACCTCAATTAAGAATATGATCCAAAAAAGTATATTTTCATATATTAACACACTATTTTAAAATCATTAAAAATATATTGGTACAAATACCACATTTTCTTTGAAATCATTTATTCAAAAGACGCAAACTAATTAAAGAGAAATTTAAAAAGTGATTTCTGAATTAAAGGTCCCTATAAAGCATTGAAGCTTTTTAATGAAATTTAAATTTCATAACACTCATGTCCATATAAATAAATCGTTAGTACTATTTTAAAAACATGGAAATTAATGTGAAATATTTATAAGAATAAATCTTTTAAGCATTTAAAAGGATATTTTAGTGAAATATTCCCTTAAATAAAACTTTAAAAACAGTAATTTTTAGAAATTTTTTTAATGAACATAAAAAATAAACAGAATATTTCCTTTATAATCTTCATATATCAATAAAAATAGATAATTAAAATAATATCATGAATATATAAAAAGAAAAAGGATTATTAAATTAATCATTCAAATCATCATATACCATAATTAAAATTTTCAGTAATAAGACCAATATCATTAAATGAATCTTTAAATAGAATGAAAATGAATGTATTCATTATAAAAAAATATGATAGGTCCACTAGAAACACCACACATAAGATATAGATGGTTATCATGGCTGATATATCATAAAAATTAAAATTGAGAAAGAATTCCCTTACAGTAGGTCGGATACTTTTTGAACCTGTATGAAACTCATGTATAGTGGTTTTAAACATATTTTTTACTTCTAATATAATAATAATAATATTTATGACCACATATATGATTCATTATTTAATTTATATTATCCTTTTTTTAACAATTCTTATTTGATGAAATGTTTCGGGTAATAACATGTTTTTTTATCAAATGTGTATTGACTTTTTTTTATCATATTAATCAGATCATGATTTATGTACTTCCAAAATGCAATAGATGATTTATATATCATATATATTTATAATATTAATATATATATATATATTTATTTATTTATATATATATATGAAATAAAATAAACCTTTCATGGACATTGTAAGTTGTACGTACGCATGAATGTTGTTTCGGTTTTATTATCATATTGAATGGAAGCATGTAAATAATATATATATATATATATATATATATATATTATTCCATTAGAATTATGTTTTCATATATTTTATATTTTTTCATCATATATGTTTTTCTAATAACTATTTAATGGTTAACAGGGAGGTTGAATGTCACTGCGTCATGGACATGGTAAGCCATACATATGCACGAGAGACTGTATCATTTACTTAATGTTCAGGTGGTAATGAAATGGATGGTATGTTAATTATAAATAATAAATATAATTTTTTATTATTTATATCCATTATATTCATCATTGTACCAACTGAAAAATTTAAAGATGAAAAACAATTTACACCATGACGTGGAGGTGGAAAGACAAACGTATGCAGGCATGAGGATATTACTTTTCATAGGATAGAAAAAAAGAATAATATGGTTGTAACATTTTCTTAATAAAATCAAAATATATATATTATAATGTATTTATTACACTAGTATTAATGCAACATAGGAAGATGAAGTATATGAATTAAATAAATTGAAATAAAATGGTAAAACAATTACCTCTTCTTTGGGTATCTCATTTTGATTTGTACAAAAAGACTTCTTCAGTTGGACTTATTCCCAAAATATGGACTCTAAGTTGAAGTAATATAAGTTTTTTGAGAAAATTATCAGGGTCTTACCAGGACTATGGTCCTTATAAGGGGGAATAAAATAGAATGAGAAGTTTCCTTTCATAAGAGAGGTGAGGGGCAATTTTGGAAACAACAATAATATTAATTTACTAGAAAATTATTTTCATTTTCCAATATATCCAAAGTGTATTTATACAAATATAATATTATTATATGTCTAAATACTCCCAAAAATAAAATTAAAACATATTTTTATTTTATTTTCCATCTTATCATTCTAATTTATCATTATTTAATCTATTTATTTTTAATTGTAGTAATAATATTCTAAATATTTAATGCCTGTAAATATTTACATAGATAGTGTCAATTTTCTAGAAATGGTCACTTTATTACATTTTAGATCTTATAATTATCACTTTGTAGTTTTTATAGTTTTTTATTATTTCAAAATAATTTAATAAATTATTATTTTTATAAAATATTAATAGTGTCAATCTGAAATTATTCATTCCATTGACTTTAACAAGAATCCAAAAAGAACATTGACATCTATCAAAACCATTTAATACGCTCCTAACATATCCTAGTAACCTATAAAATCATAGTATCAGATAAATTATTTAAATTATATTTATCTTGACTTTTTTAAATTCTTTTATATCATATTTCTATAAATAATATAATTACATCTTCGTTGTTGTTCCTTTATTTATGTAAATCATGTAGTATCTACCAATTATAAATAAATTACTATAATGTAGATAATTCTTTTATATTTCCAAATATAATTCATGATCAGATTTATCTCTAGATTATCCCTATATTAATATTATTGTATTTATACGAAATGAGAGTATGGCATTTTCTCACATTTTTTGGGTTTAATAATATCTACGTAATTTCCATTGAAATGTTTACATTAAACATTAAAAATCAATTATTAGTATATATTTATCTTTATCCATGTTAATTGGAAAAAATATATATTTCTATTAATTTTTTATCATTTAATAAAATATTATTTATTTTAAAATCACATTTATGATAATGTTGAGAATACTTGTTATTTGATTTTTTATAAAATCATAAGAACATTATATATTCGAAAAAACTATATTAACCCCTCACAAAAATGTCAATGTTATTCTAAAAAATCGTTTATGGTGTCAAATATTTCATTAGATATTGATTTTAATATTATTAATGTCATATATTACATTATTCTTTTAATAAATAAATTATTTTATTTTCAATGTGGCACCATTTAATTTAATTATTTATTTTCTAAAATTAATAATAAATTACTATAATGTAGATAAACATTTTATCTTTGTAATTACTAATTATAGTAAACTATATAACATATAGAACCACATATTGAAAATATTTTATTTAATTGAAGAAAAAGTATAACAAAATTGGATTTTCATTATATATAATATTAATATATATTAAAGTCAACCATATGGCTACAACTTGTCCCAAAATCATCCCAATGCTACATTTGGACAAAACATACTCATCCGATTTAACTAATACAAGTTCTATGGTAACATTATATTATTATAATTCTATTATTTACCTTTAATTACCCAATTAGTTTTAACAATGGTAAATTATATAACTAAAGTTAATGTTCATTAAAAATTATTTTAATCCTATTAGACCAGATTATTCGTTCTAATTACAACCATGTGTGACCATTTTTTGAAATTTAATTCACAGAATAGGTAAAATAACATATATTTCTAATTATATAAATGTGGTCTAACGGTGGAAAAAAAGACACTCAAAAGGTCAATAAATTTTTATAACTAATTATATTATAAAAATCTGTTTAAATGGACAATATTAGATTAATATATTTATTATATATATACTATGTCTTTAAATTAGATTTAAAATATAATAATTAATTAAATGAGAATGTCAATTTTTTACAACATTAGAACATTTTTCACTATTGATCAAAAATTAAAACATTTCATAAAAATATCAAAAACTTATATTATGTTAATTTAAATATTCCAAATTCAAAAATTAATTTAATTTTGAAAAATAAAATTTATAAATTTCATAATGTGGTTAATACTATTCATAATAGCTTTTAAAACGACCAATTTATATATCATGGTATGCTCGAACTCGATGGTGTGTGCAACACAAGATATTAAAGATAATGTACCATGAAATCTTGGTGTGTTACGTTATCATCTCCTCAAAAAAAGTTGATTTTATCTATTTTCACATTTGAGATCGGTAACTAAAGTTTTACTATTCAAAAATTCAGTCATTGAAATCCCACTTCAGAATAAGGGTCGATAGAAGTTGTAATTAAAAATAAAGAAATAGATGTTTGAAAGTAACCGGAGATAACACATAAAATGGTTCCATGTAGGAAAACATTAAAATTATCAAAAAAATAAAACTGTCACGTTATGATGGAGAGTTTTATAGAACTTCCTTATGAAAATCTTAACAATCACAAAGCTATAAATTCGTGATGATCCAAGAGGTCGTTAGATTCATCGTAAAAGAATGTACTATGGAAAAAAATTGTTTCAAGATCATTTCACTAGAGTTGATGAATTATTTTACAATTCAAATAATAAATTAACTATTTTCATTACATTTCATAAGCATACTCTCATCCTTTGGTTATTATTTGGTCTATTTTCACTTAATCTGATACACCTTGAAATGAACGTTCAAAATGATTTTTTCATGCATGAAACACTTTTAATAAATCGTAAGGAAAATAAGTTTTTATTTCATCCTCAATATATTTATTTAAAAAAATATTACCCCAACGTATGCAATAAATCATAATTTAACCTTCAATAGTAATATCAAGTGTTCTTCTTACTCTATTCCATCATTATGAATTTTCTAAAATACAACTATCCAAATAAATTGTATAAAATGGTCCCCAAATTTCCATATTCAATCTTAACATCAGATTCCATAAACAATGAAATGTGTCTCTTATTGAAAAATACCTATATAACCTTAATAACCTTATTGAAAAAATTTATCATGTGAAAATACCTGATAAAGATGTACTCTATAACAATTATTATATATCTCTTGAATATTATAACCATAGAACCATTTATGTAATAATTTTTGAATCCAAATACAAAATAACCTCAATCATTCAACTTCACTCCAAAACCATTAACTACTCTTCAAAATCCAATTCATTAATAACTATATCATCTCATTTTTCATTGGATGTATCTTCATTATTCATCATAATGACATTATATTTTTATTCCAATAGGGAAGGGGACAATGGACACAAGAAAACAATAGATTCATAGGGGGGTCTAAAGTTGTGGAGAACTAGGGCATCCCCTCGAATCAGAACCACCCACTCGGGTTTAGTACTAGAGATCTCTTAAAGGCAGGTGGCATTGGAAACTTGGACGAACAATGAGGCAAAATGATCTGCTAACCTTGTTTCCCTCCCTCCAAGTGTGGGACATACGGACATTATTGTTGATGAGGGGTCTGCACTTCCTCATCATGTAGGAGATCACCCATGGAGGGGAGCCTATACCCTGAATAGAGTCTTGTACAATCTTGGAGTCCGTTTCAACGTAGGATAATTCAATCATACTCTGCTTGAATATATTAAGACTTGTGAAGACTACCTTTGCCTCCGCTTGCATGGAATTGCCTTGACCATAGTAAGTTGTGAAAGAAAGGATAACACTGCCTCAGAAATCGTGGCCCACCCCTCCTCCTCACATCCCCCCTTGTACTCTAAGAACAGTCTGTATTGAGTTTTAAGCCATTATCTGGAGGATTCAACCTCACCCACTATCCTTGGGTGATTATATAGAATCAATTCTCAAAGGACCAATCAGTTTAGAAGTCATAGAATATATATTACATGCATGCACATTACAATGGAATTAAAAAACTATTCTATAAGATTAATAATTCTTAGAGAATGATATTATTATCCTAGTTTAGCATTGTATATCAATCATTAAACTACTCTGGGCATCCTAGGAAAATAATAAATAAGAAACAGTTTAGCTTTGACTCTCAGTTGGGTTAATGACTACAGTAGAAGATTTCAAAAATAAGCATAATCATATAATCAATGATATTAACCTAAAACGCAAGTCTTATAAACATAATATTATACATAATATGTTAATAGTAAATCAAATAATTATATTTAAACCTTCACAAGGTTATTATACTAGTCAAATAATCACAGGCAATATCAATAACTAATCCCATAATGATAGAATGAATAATTCCAAGCATCATAACAATGCCATCAAGGCCTCATTTCAAGACCATAAATAATAGTACCATCAAGGCCTCATTCCAAGACACTTGTTTGTATCATGAGACCTACCGATGTAAAGATAGTCTATTGTGGGCCCCTACCATAACTTACTATGTCCAATGTATTCCTCTAATGAAAAACGAGAAACATAAGCTAAATATTTTTATTAAACATAGCTTATGAAATGGTAATACTTTAACCACAAACCAATAATGGTATCAAAATAGCTCACCCACAATAAAAATGATCCTATACCATTATAAAAATATGGTAAATGACATCATAAGAGATCAAACTCATTGAAAAATAATATTCATCAAATGAAGTTTCCATATATTAACATATTCTATTAAAATCCTTAAAAATATTCATACAAATAACTCTTATTTTTGGAATCATTTATTCAAAATCCTCAAACTTATAAAAGAATACATTTTAAAAGAGTTGTTTTAATCAAATTCTATAATACCACATTGAAACATTCTAATGGAATTAACATTTTTAAACACTCATGTACATATAAATAAATCCTTAAATCATTATTTAAAACATGTACATTAATTGGAATTTCATAGAATAATAAATTTTTTAAAATAATAAAATGATATTGTTGTTAAATAGTACCTTACATAAAACCTTATAAGGAATAAGTTTTGAAAAAATAGGAATGAATTTAAAAATTAACATAAAATTTTCTTTATTGTCCAATTATATCTACATAAATAGTTAGGTAAAATAATATCAAGAATATTGAAATTAAGAAAGGATTAATTCATTATTCATTAAAAGCGGCCCATACCACATTGAAAATTTAATTAATAATCCGTATATTTTCAAATGATTTTTTAAATATCATGAAGATAATTTTATTCATAATATGAAATATAATAGGGCCATTACATACACCACAATTAAAAAGTGGACGAATCTCATCGTGTCGTGGAGGCGGTATATCCTACATACCCACGAGCGACAGTAACATTTCCTAAATTGTAAATGGTGTAAGTAAATAGATGGTATGTAAATTATAAAGAATCAATATCACATAATATTTATTATTTATATCCATTATATTCATAATTATACCAATCTAAAAAGTATATTTGAATAATAGTTTACACCAGTGCACGGAGACAGTATGTCGTACATACGCACAAATGATGATATTGGTTTTCATAGGATGGATAAAAATAAAATTATGGTTTTCCTATAATAATAATAATAACTCATTATATATATAATACTAAGTTTATTGAATTTTTAGGATGAAAAAATAGGAAAAGAAAGTTGAATAATAGAAAAAATTGAATTTAAATGGTAAAATAATTACATCTTCTTTGAGTATCTCCTTTGGATTTGTACAAAAGGACTTATTAGGATGGATTTATTCCTTAATAATGGACTCTAAGATGAATTTAGGAAGTTGAGAAAGGAAATGGTAAGGTGTTGGCAGAGAAAAATGGCGTCAGGGGTTTCAATAAAAGATAATGAGAAGTGGCCTTTAGTAAGAGAGGTGAGGAGAACTTTGGGAAACTCCATAACTATGAATTTATTATAAAATTATTTTCAATTTAAAATATATCCAAAGCGAAATATATATAATATAAGATAATTATGGTTCAAAATTCACCCAAAATATGAAATTTAGACATGTTTTTATTTTATTTTAAAAATTATCATTCGGATTTATCCTTATTTAATTTATTTAATTTAAACTATAGTAATAATATTTTAAATATTAAATATTTATAAATATTTACATATATGTTGTAAAATATCCATAAATAAACACTTTATAAAATTTTATATGTTATAGTTAACACATTATAGTTTTTAGAGATTATTATGACAATAAAATAATTTAATAAATTATTATTTTTTATAAATATTCAATAATGTCAATTTTGCAACAATTCATAACAATGAAATTAAATATAATCATAACAGAATGATAACATAAAAAAACCATTCAATACACTCGTAACTTGTAGTAGTACCCAATAAAATTAGTGTATCGCCTCAATTATGTAATATTTTATTTATTTTAACAGTTTTAAATTGATTTATTTGATATTTCTATTAATAAAATAATTAATTCTTCACTATCGTGTCATTATTTATGGTAAATATTTAGTCTATAAAATTTATAAATAAATTACTATGATATAATAATTGATTTATAATTTTTTATAAAATTCATTATTGAATTTATCCCCAGTTTATCCCAATATTTAAATTATTTTATTTATAAGAAATGAGTGTGTGACATATTGTCACATTCTTTGATTTTAATAATATCTATGTAATTTTCCTGGGGATGTTTCAATTAAATTTTTCTGAATGGATCATTATGATATATTAAACATTATAATTGTTATTTGACCAAGAAATTTTTTTATGTACATAATTTAATAAAATCTTATTTATTTTCAAATATCATTTATGTGAATTATGACTCTATTAATTATTTTTATTTTTACAAAATCATAAAAAAATGATTCGTTCAAGAAATATATATTAACCGATCCCTAACAGGTGAATTTTATACAAAAAAATCATGTATGGCATAAAATATTTCATTTGATATTTATTTATAAATTATTAATGACAATTTTTTATTATTTCTTTAAAAATAAATTATTTCATAATCATTGTGTCACTATTTAATTTAATTATTTATTTTGTAAAATTATAAATATATGACCGTAATGTAGAACAATATTTTAAATTTCTAATAACTATTTACAGTCATCCATATCATATATGTAACCTCATATTAAAAATATCTTACTTGTTCAAAAAAGTATAACAAAATTTGATTTTCATTAAATATAATATTATAAATATGTTAAAATCATCCAAGTTGCTCCAAGTGGTACCAAAATTGACCCAATAATACATTTGGTGGAAACACACTCATCCAATTAAATTAGGACAAGTGTTAGGCTAAATTTATATTATTATAACTTTATTTTTACCTATAATTATATTATTTACCTTTGACCAAGGTAAATAAAATTTCTAAATTATCTATTCAGTAAAAAATTAATCATATTAAAGAAAATTTTTCATACTAATTATAACCATGTATCTTCATTTTTAATGATTTAATTCACAAAAGTGGAAAATTACATTAAATATTAATCCAGGAAATGTGGCTAGAAGGTATGTAAAAGAGACGCTCAAAAGATCAATAAATTTTTATATTTAGATTTATTATATAAAAATACATCCAATGAACTAAAATAGATTAATATTTTTAATATTTATCAACTTTTACTTTAAAATAAATATAAAATAAAATAATTTTTTAAATGAAAAATCCTGTTTTAAACAACATTGATGTAATTTTTACTATTTATCAAAAATTGAAACTTCTCATAAAAAATACAAAAAAGTCACCCTAAACTTATTTTGATATTCCAAATTCAAAATTTATGTCTATTTTGAAAAATAATATTTATAAATTTCATAATGTTGTTAATAGTTTTCATAACTACTTTTTAAATAGGTAATTTAGTATATCATGTTACCCTCGAACTCGGTGTTGTGTGGAACGCTAGCTATTGATGATAATATACTGTGAAATAATGGGGTATTATTTTTTATGGTCGTGACACACATGAACCCAGTGTCAATGGGATATTGTAAAATATTATAACTAGGATACCCAAGGTTATGTGTCTTTTAACATCATTCAGAGAAAGAGAATAAAAATATTTAAAACATGGATCTAGGTAATTAGGCCATGACTACTGATATGGGGTGACCATGTTGGGGACGTACCAGAACACCATATATTGTTGTGTTCTGCCATGGTGATACCAGGAACATAAGTAATGGAAATACCTTCTTTTGGGGCTATTATATCGTTGTTTTGTAGGTCAAATCCCATTAAGCATTAGTAGAATTTCCAAATTGAGAGATCTATTTTCCCTTCTAGAGGCTGTAATGGGTTTTGGAAAACCCACAATTAGTTATAAAAAAATTACATTTAAAGGTTTTGGTTCTTTTAAATATGATGGATTCACCCCATTCTTTGGTTGACTGAGGTCAAACTCTCATGAGCCTTTGATAAGGAATGAAGAAGGGTGATGGCCTTCACATTTTAACATCACATAGTAGGGACGTATTTGTCATGTTGTTTATCTTCAGGGGATAAAGACATTTTACTCGCAGATTAACATTATCTGGTAAGGATGTTTTCCATTCCATTTAATTTAATCTCATTTGGTAAATACTTGGGAACTGAAGGGAAAATTTTACTAGGCATCATGGGGGACAATTTGCACATGTCAGGTGAATTTTATTGTAAGTAGCATCTTTTATCATTCAATTGGATTAATGATGGTTCCCATATAGTGTAATCCTTCTTGGGTAGATTTACCAAGAACATACAAAAGGATTAGTTATATATGACTTGTTCATTGGTATAATAAGTTTTATGAGTCGACCTACATTAAAAAAAGGAAAGTACTACTTTTATGGTCTTTTAAATGTGATGAAACTTTCTTCATTTAGATTAACATCATGATAATATGAAATGATTTATGATCTATGGTTTTACATGGTTGTGTCATCTAGAGTGTATTTCTTAGTACTATAATCTCACATGATCCATTCTTACAATGAGAAATAATGGAAAATGTGAAATTAACTATGTTGCATTAGAGTGGGTCTCAGATATCTTTCTTTATAAGTTCATCCAATATATTGTTATGAGTGTATTCTTATCATTTTTTAATTTCAGAATGGGCCCGATGTGAGAGTCTTGTGCACCACAACATGCCCTTTTATGGTAGGATTCAAGAGGAACATAGTTATTTCACAAAATCTCCCTACACTGGTCTTCACACTACATAGATACGGGTGTTTTTTTTAATTGTTGTGGCTAGACCAATGATTATAGATTTGTGTGAAACTATATACCCTATGAAAATAGTATTCCATACACTCATTGTTAATTAATGGGAAACTCTCCATGCATGTTTGACAGATACATATAGGAGGGAACTGTTCTGATTGAATATTGTATCTGGAACATTGAATTGAGATCTAGGCTTCACCATGTATCCTATGACAAGAAGAATCAATTAAAATATGTTATTATACGAGAAAATTTTCAGGTCATCCTAACCCATACACATAGGGATGCATTATTCTTATTTATTATTGTATCTAGACCAATTAATGGTGATATGTAGATCACAATGTATCCTATAATGTCATGAATCTAGAAAAAATTTATTCTTGAGAAGCTTGGAAATTTAACATAATGCATTAAGGGCATATTTTTAATGACATAAAAGGTAAAAATTGATATCTGAACTAAGACAATAGATATGTTTATCTTTATGTATCCTGTAATGAAAATATTCAATCCACCTTTAGATTATTAATGTAGTAGTAGTGGAAAAATCCAAGGAATGTTTTCCTATTATTTGTGGTCTATGGTAACGTAAATTTATTTGTAATGAAATATGAATCAACCTTGCAGTTTAACATCATGCATCAAGGACTCATTATGTTTTGTTTATGTTCATTCACTGAGGACCATGTTGACCTTTTCATGAACTGATATTTCATTATCAAGTGGGTAATCTCTTAATGAAATTCCTAAGATCACATGATCTATGTTATGTGTGATAAACATGGAATTGAATTTTTTTCACTCACTAAATAATAGAATTAAAATGAATTGACATGGTAATTTTGTTAGCATATGGTGGAAGGTCCAAGATATAAGATCCAGAAATCCATAAATATCTCATAAGAAAGAGATATAATCAATACAATGATTTAGAAAATTGTTTCTTTTAGTGTCATTCCAAAATAATGTCTGCCATGCTGTTAAACATCATGTTGTGAGGATGTATGTGGCCTGAAAAGAAAATTCATTTTCAACATTATTGAAAAGTCATATTTCATGTGACCACGATGAATATATAGTGGCTAGACCCAAAATTTGGGATTTTTAATCACCACATATCTTGTGATGGGAGTAATTAATGCACACATAGCTCTTCAAAGGGGAGAGTCGTTATGAGGATATCACTCTCACATAGGGACATAGCAACTTCATTTTTCTTTTTAAAAGATCTATCTTTTGTGTGATGAATCATTTATGATTAGATTATTCTAGTGTAGTTTATTACATTTAGTGGGTAAGTATTACATGTAGTTTATCATAAAAGAGTAAGGAATTTATCTGTTCAATTAAATGACAAGTTGCAAGGACATCTTCTGTATAGTTTGACATCATGTGGTTAATATATATTTCATTGATTTTAATATCTTGTGGTCAGGATGTGAGACATTGTGATGTTTAAGTCATAGTAATTGACATTATTATATTACCCCAAGACTTTTAAACATAACTTTACATGATTTTTTGCACAATTATACATCATAATAAAATCCATGGATCCTGAAGTATGGTGTCCTTGATGACTAGATATATAAAATTGAAAATATAAAACATTACTTTATTTAATATTCCTATTAAGCACCTAATATCCATTATTATCAGACATCATCATTGGATAACCTGAGTAAAACATGAATAAAGGGGAGATCTATAAAGCATAGAAAGGGATTAAGAATATGATTAGATATTTAGCGCATGGGATAGAAGGAATGAGATAATGAAAATAGAAGGCATTAAACATATGGCATCATAACATATAAACACGGGATCATATAAATATGGATTTTTAGTAATGTATAAGTAACATAAAACAGTACTATAGCATGAATCATGGCTCATTGAACATGAAGGAGCATATGTCAAGGATAACTAATGAGACCGTTGGACATGGTAGTAAAAATGATGGCTAACCGCCAAAATAGTTGCACATGGTAGCATAAGTCATGGTTAACCACAACGACTGTTCCACATAACATCTCATTAGACTCAAAATTACCCAAGGTATTGGATATATATCTAGAATACCCATATTAACATGTTTATTTACATTTTTTCCACATAAAAATCATTCATAATCAGTCAGATATAAACATAAGGGTTACCCATGGAAAGAAATGGTTATCATAATCATCTCATAATACATAACTAATGGGTGTATCATCCAAGTTTCCATGAGAGTAGGGAATTAAATAATACGAGGGAGTTTATAATGGGATAAAACATATATAATTATAATTGATGTCAAATATAAGTGAAAACTTAAATGAATGTATTAATGAAACTTTGGAATTAGAACATTTTAGTGCAGTTTAGAGGAAAATACCAAAGATAATTTCAAATAGAAAAGGGAATAGTATTCTATATAAAACTATAAGTGAACATATATGGTGTGAAAAATAAATAGACTTATTTTATTAAAAAAAATATTAGAAATAAGATATAGTGAAAATTAAATTTGGAATTAATTCGGTAAGATCCTTTAAAATAAGATTACTTATCGGGATTTTTTGAGGACAGAACCATTTAAAAACATGTATATCCCTGAAAGGGATCATGAAAGGGAATGGATACATAAATATGGCACATATAAATATAATTATAAGATGTAACAAATTTAATAGATAACCTTTTTTGGGGATAATAAAAGATAAAGAAACTCAAAGGAGTAATGGATGTTCGGGTTAAATCCCTTATGAAACCTCAACATGGTAACACGTGTACTTATGAGCGCTTTATGAGGGATAAATGGGTATATCATCAATTATATATCATGAGGGAAGTATTGGGGTGGTGATAAAACATACCCCACCATTAGGTATTAAAAATAAAATGGCATAACATATAAGAGATTCATGAATAATAGTGGGAAATGGAGGATCCCTTACCTCAATAATGAAGGTGTTCTCCACATGATTCTAATGACCTAAATAATCAAATTAGGTTGATTAATTAATATTCAGAGAAAATATTTTACATATAATTTATTATGTATAACCTTTTTAGGTTCATTCATTTCCTTTTTGATGGGGTAAGTCATTCAATTTCATTGTTTGGGTCTATTTGTTTCATGTGCAGTTTCCTTATATACATGAATGGATAAAAATGTAAAATGAGGATGGTTTCCAGAATTGGAGTTATATATTATTATTGATAATATAAATGGTTTCATGGTTTTAAATTTAATTTGGTTACTTAGAGTGAATTTGAATCCTTATATAAAACGTTAGTGATGACCTTTTAGGTTAATTGGTTGTTTTTTTATCATAAGGAAAACCTTTTTTATTTATAAATAAAAACCATGTGTAAAAAGGTTATAGAACCATAGAGAAGACATAATACATATTTTTTATTCAGTTTAGGCCATAATAATAGTTTCATGACATGAATTTAGGGTGGTAATATAAATTGAAATCCCATCATCCCTGAATGGGGTTAATTAGCACATCTTGGATGGTAGTTTTACTACTAGTATAAAAGAAGGGTAAAGGGGAGATGATAATAATATATTCCATCATCATAAAAAAATTATTGTACATGTATGGTACTAGAGATTTCATAACATTTTTTTTGGAGTGGTAATTATAGAAATGAAAATAAAAGAACTTGAAAAGAAAAAGATAAAGAGTTGAAAAGAAGAATTGACATGTTAAATTACTCTTCTTAATAACCTCATAAGTGGATATGATTTTGTATTTTGAGGAGACCAAGGGATACAAGATGTGGGAAAGGATCTTGGGGAGATATTTGAGTAGAATTTAGGAAATTCACCAAGCATGATAGGAGTGAAGAGTAGAGGGGAGTGTGGGTGGTTTTATTTTAGAGGGCAGGATGGTTTTCTTAATATTTTAAGCATTAGTTTATTATTTCACCGTAATTAAAATAGTAGTGATGATTACATGACAAAAAATAGTAGTAATTGCCTGTGAGTTCTAAATAAAGGCCATTTACATCTTCCCTGACTCAAGAATGATACAGAAATTCAGGTTTTATCACTTATCATAAATTATTGTAATTTACTATTCATCAAACATTTATGTATTTTAGAAAAATCCGAAAAATCCACCCTAACCATTTTTTGATGTGTAGATTCCAAAAATGAATCCAATTTTTGGAAAATATTTTTCTAAATATTTAAATTTTATGATTGATCTAAATTCATCATTTATTTGAAATTTACAAATTTTAAAATTGCAACTGATTTTATAATATAATAAAATATTAACAAAGGTCTCATAAATTTATCTTGTAGTAGAAATAAATGAACACAATAATTTAGAAATATGTTTTATGAAAATAAATTTTTTAAATTACTAAATTATTCATAAATTTTTAATTACATATTTTTTAATTATTAAAATACCAACAATATCATATTGTCTCTTAGAAGATGGATCAATTTTATTCATACTTTCATTGGGGAGTATACTATTTAATTGGATGATTTACTACTCATAAGGGTCATCTTACTATTCATAAGGTTGAAATTACTATTCAAAAACAAAAAAAAATTATCTTATCCGACTCAAAACAACATACTGGTTGCAACCATGTATATCATATTTTTGAAATTCAAATCATAGAAGTGACATTATTATTTTTAATGGTGACATAGTACAAATTAGTTAATTTTGTTGTAATTTTATGTGATTATATTAAATATATATATGAATGGAATTTACATTGATTAAACATTGGGTCATTACATTCTTCCCCCATATGAAACTTCTCCCTTGAAATATTGTTTTACATTCTATGTAGTAAACTGGTGTGGGTACTTTTCCTTCATTTCCTCCTCTAGTTTACATGTTACCTATTTATACATATGGTTCTTCCCTAGTACATTGACCAGGTGAGTTTTCCATTAGAATAGAAAATTATCTATATGATTTGTGATCTTCACTGGCAGATCCTCAGAAGAATGATCAATCTCCTACTGTACCACCTCTGAAGTCAATACATGGGAATGAATTGTTATGTACCTTCATAAGTGGGGTACATGGAAGACAACATGTATATTAGAAATGGTAGGTAGATGTTGAATTCAATAGTCTACAACTATAACATGATCAAGAATCTCAAAGGGACCAATGTACTTGGGAATTCGCTTTCCCTTATTCTAAATTCACATAACATTATTCCATGAAGATACACAAAGAAGTATGCCGTCTCTTTCCTTAAACTCAAGGTCTCATCGACAATTTTCATCATAAATCTTATTTTTACATTGAGATTCCTTGATGTGTTGTTGAATGTTTTTTACTTTATCCCTCATTTCTTCGATCGTTTTAGGTCATAGAAGCTTACGCTCATCGACTTGATCCGAACACAGTAGTGTTTTTCCACATTACACATAATGGGATTCATATGTTTCCATTCAGATGCTTGAGTGGTGACTCTTTTTGTGGGAAAATTTATCCAGTGGAGGTTTTTGGTCCCATACTCCTTTCAATTCCATAGAATACACTCTCAACATATCATATGTTGTCAAAATTGTTTACACAGATTTACCATTTGTTGGGGGTTGATTGGATGAATTTATGTTCAACTCATTTCTTAGAGAATGTTGTAGACTATTCCAAAAATTGAGTTGAATCTCATATCTCAATGGGATACCATATATAGTGTTACACCATCCATCCTTGCCCCCTCTTTGATATATGCCTGTGAAAGTTAAACCAATGAGAATCACTCTAAGATTGTGATAAAGTGGTCTATCTTTATAACACAATCCACAATTTCTTATACAGTATTGTTTCCTCTAGATATCCATGGATGTATAGTGAAAAATAACATGGAAATGTTCTCCCACTTCTATGGTGGTAAGGGTAGTGGTTGAATCATCCCCTTAGTCCTTTTCCTCTCCACCTTCACTTGCGGACTTACCAGGAACATTGATGTATACTCAGTGATAGCCTTCTTCATATTGTCCCAATAAAAGTTTTATTAGAGATCTCGATACATCATTGTTCTCCCATGGTGACTAGAAAATTTTGAGCTATGTGTGTCATTTAGAGGGTTTTTCTTTACCAATTTATTGGATGATACCCATATTCATGACTGAAATCTTACAAATCCATCCTCTTCAATAATGAAATCAAAGGATTTCCCGTTTCTAATTTCCTCCACCCTTTTAAAAATTTATAATTATTTTCTTTGACAATCCTTTATTTTTTACAGTGAGGGGTGGTTAAGAAAACATTTGAGAATGAATTGATGATGTTCCTCACATTATTATTCCCATGTTCATCAAATAAAAATCTATGATTATTGAATCCTTCTCAACTCTCATAATTGATAGAGATGCAATATCCTTTCTACATAGAGCATATACCACCTCATTTACCTTACAACTATTGTAGTGTATTGATTATTCATAAACCTAGATTTACACTAATCATATTCACAGGAACATATTATGCTTCTTCTGTGTGCATATATTTCTGACACTCTTGTGATTATTATATATATCACACTTCTCCCTATAGAGATAATGATGCTAGATTTTCAATGTAAAACCACAGCTTCCAACTCCAAATCATGCATGGGGTTTCTTTTCTCATGAAGTTTCATCTTCCTTTACATGTAGGCAATGCATTTTTCATTTTACATATATTCCACCAATGGGTGACTTATAATATTTTCTAGAAGATCATTCCATAAAACATAAAAATTTGATAAAATACTCATTGATGTTTTTTCTAGGGATTTAATATAATTTTAGGTGGGGAATTAATGTTATTATAAAACATAAAATAGACAATAATAAGAAATTAATTGAAATAAGTTATTACATAAACTATATTGATTTAGTGGTTATAATTAATTTATTCATGATTATCCAACATGGATTAGGAATTTTTTGTGATCCCTTGATCATGGATATTGGTGATTCTCATCATTATTCTCATAACATAAAATATAGAATCATTATAGATATTTTCCAACATCTCAACATTTTTAACATAGAACTATGAACGATACATAATATTGATCATTTTTTCTATTCATCGCATTATTCTTTTTCCTGTGGGAATTGTAAAAAAATTTCCATATCTTTCCACAAATAATGCAACTCTCAGTCCCTTTGTAATATTTCCCATGGTTCCTCTTTCCATAGTTGTTTTAAAATGGAAATTGAGACTTCTTTCCCTTAAAACCATTATCATATGGACTTTTATGAGATTTTATCATTGTGTTTCTTGACTCATTTGGGAATTCAACCTAGTACTAATTGTTATTCATGATTTTTTATAGCTAGTTTTTCATAATCAGGGCATATCTTTCTTTAAGTAATATATGATTAGGTATATCATTTTGGCATTCGTCACAATTCCCCTAGCATTGGTCGTTACCCTAATTCATCCTATTACCAAACATTGTCTAGAAAAAAAATAAAACACAAGGATGAGTATTGCAAAAGGGGGAAGCCAATGATATTAAGGTGATAACATAGAAATTTCATGTATCTCCAAAACTTATGTGTTTCTAGGAATCAATTTATATTACTATTTATTTATATCGTAACAAATATTCATACTTGATATTTTTCTATTCCCTTAATAATGGTTCATATTATTCTTATGAATTTACCAAAGCATATCCCCATAAGTGTCAATGTAAGAGTGTAGCAAGTCGCCTTATGATTCCCTAGTTTCCGTTCGAGTCTAGCTCATTGTGGTGTTTTCGGGTTTTACCCCTAGATATATCTATACAAGATCCACCTCTACCTTTTTGTATCCAGATTGGGATATATTTTCTTGGTAAACTACTTACTCTAAATTTTCCAAAATTTATAGAGGTTTCCTTATACTTAGTCTTACTCATAAATTTATTACTAAAGTTCTCTCATAATAATCTCCTAAAATAACTAGACCATGATCTGATACAAAAATAATAGACTATGGACTTTTATATATGACATTAGATGATTTTATATAGAATTATACATCAGAATATAAGACAATGATCATGATGTCTAGTGTCTTTGAAGACTAGGTACATAAAACTAAAAACATAAAACATTTCTTTATATAATCTCCATATTGAGCTCTTAACATCCATTTTGATCATACATCGCCATAGGATAACTTGGGTATAATATGAAAAAGGGGTGATCTATATTTCATGGTAAGGAAATAATTATAAGAATAGAGCTTTACAATATGGGTTAGAAGGCATGA
Source organism: Viscum album (assembly GCA_963277665.1). Classification (NCBI taxonomy): domain Eukaryota; kingdom Viridiplantae; phylum Streptophyta; class Magnoliopsida; order Santalales; family Viscaceae; genus Viscum; species Viscum album. The sequence continues at coordinate 2,128,495,581 of OY728152.1, read as the reverse complement.
CATGATGACAATAGAAGGCATAGAACATATTGAATCATAACATATTAACATGGGATCATATAAACATGGATTAATAGTAATTTGGAAGAAAGATAAAACATGAATTTTACACCATTAAAGTCTAATTGCACATAGAGGTGGAAAGGTTAAGGTAAACCACTAAGGTCGTTACACACGGTAGCAGAAATCTTGGCTGACCACTAAGATTGTTTCAAATGGTAGCACACATCACGTCCAACTGCCAAGACTGTTGCACATAACATCTCATTAGACAAAACTTTATATAATTAATTAGAGTTATATATGGTCACACCCATCTTAACACATTCATAAATATGTTTTCCACATAAATAATTATACATAATCAATCAAACATTGACATAAGTGTTAACCTTGTAAAGAAATTGTTATCATAATCATGTGATAATATATAATAAATGGGTGTATAATAAACGTATCCAGGAAAATAATGAATTAAATTATATGTGGGAATTTATAAGTGAAAATTTCATATATCATTATAGGTGATGTCAAGAAAAAGTGAAAACATAATAAAAGGTATTAAAGAAACTTTAGAATTAAAACATTATAATGCGCTTTCAAGGAAAATACAAAGGATAATTTAAAATATAAAAGGGAATAATCATTTATATAAAAAGAGAAGTGAAAAAATGTAGTTTCCATAATAAAGAGACATAATTTTTAATAGAAATGGAAGAATATAAATATGATATTTTTATACATGAAATTTTGAAGCAATTCGGGAAGTTCCATTAAAATGGGGTTGCTTATCGGAAATTATTAGGGAGGAAACCATTTAAAAACATGGTTATCCAAAAAATTGAAAATGAATGGGTATTGATACATAAATTTGGTACATATAAATTGAATTATATTATGTAAATAAAAAATTACATAATTTTTTTAGGTAAAAAGAATGATAAAGAAACCCAAAAGAGCAAAAGAGGTTTGGGTTGATTCTCTTACAAAACCTCAGCATGGAAATGGGTGTAATTGGGAGGGGTTAATGAGAGAAAAATGGGTCTATTATCATTTATATATAATTGGTGAATTATTGTGGAGGTGAAAAAATATATCCCATAATTAGGTATTAAAATTTTAAGGGCATAATATTGAGGAGATTCTTGAATAAAAGTGATAAAGAGAGGTTCCCTTAACATATGTCTGAAGGTGTTATGAACATGATATTAATTACATAAATAATAAGATTAGGCTAATTAATTAATACTTATAGATCATCCTTTACATTTAATTGATTTATTATAACCTTTTTAATTTCATTCATGGCCTTTAAGATGGGTTAAGAGGTTCAATTTCATTGTTCTTGTCCATTTGTATCATGACCGGTTTACTTATGTACATTAAGGATAATCATGTAAAATTGGGATGGTTGTACATAATTAGTGTAATATGATATTATAGATCATATATAAGGTTTCATGGTTTTATATTTCATTTTTTTACCTAGAGTGAAGTTCAATCACTATATAAACATTATTGACAACATTTTGGGTTAATTGGTAATTATTTTATAACAATGAAAACATATTGATTTATAAATCATGACTATATGTACAAAATATTCCAGAACTATAGATGAAAAATTATATATATACTAGAGTCTGATTTATATTTAATAATTATTTCCTGACAAGAATTGAATATGGTAATAGAAATTGAAAACCAATCATCCTTGAATATTGTCAATTAACACATTTCAGATGGCGTTTTTCTTCTAGTACAATATACTGATAAAGGAGAGACTATAGAAACTTATTCCATAATAATAATAAAATTAGCAGTCTATTTTTGGTACAGGAGCTGTCGTTAAATTTTGATTAGGAGTGGTACGGATAGAAAATAGAACAAAGGAACATGAAAAAAGTAAAATAATTGAAAAGAGGAATTTACCTCTTGAATTAATCATCCTTGTAAGCATTTTAAGGGGTGAGGATTTGAAAAGATTATGAGACCAATGGTTGTTGGACACGGGGGATGATATTGGGGGGATGTTTGAGTAAAATTTAAGTAAGGCACAAGGCATGATAGGTGTGAATAGAAGATGGGAGTGTGGGTGGTTTCTATAGCGTCGGGGAAGAGTGTTATATTAATATTCTAATAATTTGTTTATTATTTTCCATATGAAAAGAAATAGTGGTTATTACATGACCCATAATAGTAATATGTGCATGTTAGTTTTAACCAAAGGCCATTTACATCATCCATGAATCATGAATAATTCATAAATTCAGGTTTTAACACTTCTTGTAAATTATTGTATTTTAGTATTCCTTAAAAATCATGTCTTTCAAAAAAATACCAAAGATTAATCCTAACCATTTTTTAGTGTTTATAATAAAAAAAGGAATTCCAATTTGGAGAAAATAGTTTGTAAACCTGGGACATTTTATATTTAAATAAAATCATCATTTACATGAAATTTAAATATTTTTAAATTATAGCAGATTTTATAATACTATAAAATACTAGCAAAGGTATCATAAATTATCCTATGATATTAAGACAACAAAGAAATAATTTACTAATAAAATTGAAGAAAAAAAATTTTCGTCTTTAAATATCAAATTAGTCATACATTTTTAATTAAATATTTATGACTTATAAAAATACAAACAAAATTGTATTTTCAAGTATAAGATTGATACATTTTATTTATAACATCATTGGTGAGGTTACTATTAACATTTTTGGTTTACAATTCGTAAGGGTCATAAATAATATTCGTAATGGTAACATTACTATTCATGATGGTCAGTTACTATTCACTGAAAATTATGTTTGTCTTATTGGACTCCAGACATCTTACTGATCCCTACCGTGCATGTCAAATTTCTGAAATTCAAATCACAGAAGTGAAAATATTATGTTTAAAGGTCATATACTACTTAGTAGTTCATTATGTGTTGATTTCATGTGATTAAATGAAATAATTATAAGAAGGGGAGTGACATTGATATGAATTTGGGTCGTTACACATTTTTTGTGAATTTTAGAGTCATTCGGTTAGGAAATATTTTTTAGTATAACATTATGCCACTTGGATAAGAGACTTTGTAAACATTATATTATTTATTTCAAGACATCTTCTATAATATTTATCATCAAGAGGTCCGAAATCTTTTTGTAGTTAAATGTACTTCATCCATGATGAAAGAATTTATGAATTTTAATATCTTTTTAAGGACTTATTCTGTATTGTTTAACATCATTTAGTCAAGACAAGGAAGGATTCGAAAAAAATCTTTGAACATTATTTCTTAATAAACCCCTAATTAGTTGGGGCATAACATTTTACACTCCCATTGTGGACAAAGTGTATGAACTATTCGAATATACCTTCTATATCATGTAAGCTATTCCAATTTAGGATCCATATTTGAAGCTTTTTTACCAAGTTTCATTGGGGTTATGAGTACCAATATTACATATCCTTAAAAGATTGAATAGATGAGGCCCTTTTTATTAAAGGCTCATGCAGTTCAAATTTTATGGACATAGAGATTGTGTAGTGTAGGATAATGTTTCTCATTTTTTATCTAATTCATCCAACTACATTGTGATTAGTCATAATATAATATTTTTATATGGATATCTAGTGGAAAGGAGGGAAACTAGATTTTTATGGGTAGAACTATCTTAGATACATACACCAAAAAAATATAGAGCCTCTTGTGTAGCAGTGTTTTTGGTAGTTTGATTGACCCATAAATAATGGAATAAATTTTATAGGTAGAACTTATTATACTAATTATCCATCTTATAGAGCATATTTTATAAATTCTTATTGAAGGAACCTATTTTTTTATTTTCCATTACATGATAGTGTGATGAATGGTTGGACCAAATGTTCAATTCCTAGTAAAAATTCATCAACACGTTATAAGATAATTTGTATTTATTGTCCGTCAATATTACAGGATGGATTCAGAATATTGTGATGATATTGGACATTATAATATTTATGATATTCAGTATCCTAAATTCCTTCAGCGGTATTACCTCATCACATTTGGAAAAGAAGTTGGTAGAAGTAATCATTTCATGAAAATTCTTCTTCATTGATAGGAATATGACCCCACATAATCTCCCAATTCAAAAAATTTCCATGAATATATAGATTCATGTAGAAACACTTGGTAGTGATGGTTGAATTTTTCATGAATCTAGAATGTATGACATTTTCTAGTGAACTCCACACAGCCAAGAATAATTGTTTTATAGTAGTAGCCATGCTTAACAATTAGATTGGAGAACCTGCTCCCAATTTTATGATAACCACAAGATACTACTTGGAAAACATCCATTATGATAGGAATTTCTCATTCTACTATTAATATACGGAGTATTTTTTTGAAGCATCCCATGTAAAGGTACTTTTTCTTATTTCGTTCATCTATATGGGTGATGTTTTCTTTTGAGTGACAAATTTATTCCCATTATACTATATATGTCAAGGATATTCCCATATTTGATATTATAAATTATTTCCTCTATAAATCGATGGGTGGTTATTGGTTAATCAAAATATAGATTGTTGTAGATTTAATTGACATCATCCATGTTACACATGTTGAAAGATGAGACCATCCCTAGATGTGAAATGTTGAAAATAACTTCCTCTTGATCAGGATTGGATAGAACTATAGCCATGTTATCTAGTGTATCAACACATGCATTATATAATATATGTAATTCTTTTAATGTTGGTTCATTAGGAAAATATGACATCATTCCTCTGATGTCACTTTTTAGAGGGTCCAATTCCTTTTTCTTGATGGAATATTCACCATTAATATTCTTTATCACTATCTATGAATCCTCTTTGTTGTTCATAGAGGATATCTATTATTGTAGGTTACATTCAAAGACAGTGATGAGGGAATTATATTTTAACTCATTATTAGCATATCCATCAAGAAGAGAGAAATAGTATGAAAACATTTCTTTTCCTGATGAAAAAATATAGTCCCTAATACAACCAAAATGGATCATTGAGTTTTCTATCATTTTTATGATATGAATTTGGTTGGAACTATAAAAATACACATTCAATGTTTAGGGAGTGTCATTGGAATAGGAACCCTCTTCATCTGAATGCTTGATTTCCACTAGTTCATTTTTTGGGGTGGGATGTGCTATGCATAAATCATCCACAACTATCACTTTCACTGGGTTATTTCATAAGAACAAGATTCCATACTTCTACATAATAATTTCCCATTTTAAAAAATTCACATTTATAATTTGGTGGACAAGGATATACATGAGTGGGTTAACATTAGATACCAGTTGGAATCCATGGTGTGGCATTGAGTGCCTCATATGTTTTTATTAAAAATATGTGTACGAGGCAGTTTTTTTTTGACATCAAAATGAAATGTATTAGTTCCTAAAATCATTATTCTGATGTTGTAGAAGTTGTTCTCATTCCCGACATTATTTTTCTATGCATGTAGAGTACCAGGTTATCATTCCATGGTGGACACATATAAGATGATTATATTTCCATCCAATAGTGGCAACAAGATTAGTGGCTGAAATAAGTATTTCTTCAGACTCTCATGGGATTCTCGGTAGTTTTAATAGATTAGAAGGTGACTCATTTCATCATTATCATTTTTAGGGGGAATTATTTTTCATCCAATATAGCAATAAAAAACTTAATGTAAATGAGGACCCCCTAAACCCCTTCAGTTCCTTGAGACTCAATGGGGTTAAATTCTTATTTTTCACTTTTCTTTTCAATTTCTACCATAATTTCATGGTGTCACACAAAAAATTCAAGGAATAACATTAAATTTACCCCAACATACCACTTTATTGGGTTCCACTTCAATATTTGCTACCAAAACATCTCGATGGTTTTTTGAATATTAATGTATTGATCACTTAACTTTCTAGATTTGACCACTAGTTCTTTGACATAACATTATTTTATTCATCAACATAATGTCTCAATGATATGATTCATGGAATATTGATAGGTAGTGACATCATTATTTAGTCCAACAATAATGACCAAGGAGAAAAAGATCACCGAAGGTACTTAAAAAGTTGTGACATCCTCTTCTTCAGGGGACATCTTTAATTGATCATACCATGGGTATCCATCCATAATGAAAAGGGTTTCGAAGACCCCAATTGCATTGATCAAGAGTTTTTCAATAAAAATTGGGAAATATTATTTTGGGTATTATATATTAAGATCTATGAAATCAATGCTCACACAAAACATCCCATTCTTTTTTTATATGGATGTTGTTGGAGATCCATCATGGGTATTGGACCTCCCTATAAAAATAGTATTTCATTAACTTTTCCACTTATAACTCTACATTAGAGGTATAAGAGGGGTGAATCCTCTTATCCACATACATGAAACCTATATGGTCATCTAATTATCCTAGATGATGTATGTACACATTTTTTTTCATCCCAGAAACTTTCATATAATTATATGCAAACACATTATGATGATTCTTTATAAATTAAAATACCACACTTCCTACTCGAGAGGCATGATGGCACTAATAAATGTTGGTCATTAATATTATTCTATTATTATATTAACATACCTCAAAACTTTGTGGGTGGAGGAGACACCATACTTGAACTCAGGAGGGGAATTCATGTGGTATTCCGCATCTTCATCCTCCTCTGAATCTATAGAGGCATTTTTAGTCATGGTAGGAAATATTAGGGAACCTATGTTACAGTCAGAACAAGAGAGTCTATGTGAAGAGATATTGTCATCCTAAACATCTGGAGTCATGGTTGAGATATTTTTGAGTTGATTATTTTTTTTAAAAGTCATTAGTGACTAGAGGTTCATTTAAATTTGGGATTATCTACATGAAATTAATTAGATTTAAAGGAAGAAAATAATCACTATAGATCTTACTCCAAGGATTCACATGGGTGGTCCCTAGTAGATTGGGGATGCAACCTTTATATCTTTATCAACCATCGATTATTTTCTATCCATTTTAAATAAAATGCATCATTATATATATGGATTCACCAAACATTAATGGATTTTTTTTCACCATGTCGTATTTCATCCTTCCCATCAATTGGGTTTTTTAATTAATTCTGAAACACCGATGGTACTGCCATGTGGCTGTGAAGACAATGTATTATGAGTAGGACATTATATATTGTGTATTACTTCATAACCATGAACTGAGTGTCAAATTTGATATCAGAAAAATAATCCTTGAGCTTCATCTCCCTGAGAGGGATATGATCTCTCTTATCATACCATTTAATGGTTATCATTGTAAGTGATAAGTATCCCTTTATATATCCAAAATTCCAATTCATCCTACTGAGGATGACGTTTATCCTAAAACCAATATCAATTTGGGAGCACTAGATGTAGAAATAAGCATGTTTTCCCAAAAATAATAAGGTTATTATGTGTCCTTAGATGACATATTTTTTTCCAGCTCTGTGAATGAGAGGAAACTTGGAATTCTAATGATATAATTTCCACTCGATAGGCATAAATTGTTGTCAATTTTATCATAAATTCTTATGGAATGCGTAGGTATTCGATGGTATCCTCTTTATTTTATTTGAATGATGGAGTGAATTCATGATATAGAGGTTTTTTAGAAAATCTCCAACTGATTCAGAATACCTTATTTGATGCTAGGTGATAGTGATTCCTAATGTGGGACTACTTCTTATTATGGGTATAAGGATATCTAGTGTTGGAGGTGGATGATTCCAGGTCATGTGAAGCGGTTCAAGATTCATCTTCTACCGGTAGTGTAGTTCACTCCATAGATTCACTTTTTCTAGGAATATCTGACAATCACACCCTTTCCAGTCAATCAAGTATCGGGACTAGGTTTGGATGATTGTTTGAGGGATCTATGATTCCACCATATTTCATCTTGTATCATTGGAGTTCTTTCCCATGGGTATTATATGGATATATGTCATATTGGGTATATGACTCAGATATTTTGTCCAAACACATCAATACTATCTATTGTATCCTTGAATCTTAATATATAGTCCTTCAACACCCCATTCAGGTACACATAACTCATACTCAGAGTCATGTTCGTCATTCAATAAAGGGTCATACAAGTGTATTATGGTAATAAAAAAAATAGGACCCCTTTTTCTAGTGAGGGATCTATTTTTTGGCACTATCCCATGCTTCATACATTTTAGGAAATAATTCATCAAGTGTCGTATTTTACATAAGAGCTGATTAGGACTCTTGAATTTCTCTCACTTCTTATTCCTGATGAAAATCCCCACCTCATCAAGCCATATATAATATTAATATCCTTAATGGTTTGCGAATAATTTCTCTCAGGGTGGAAGGATATTGGTAAATTTTCTTTCAAGACGTCTATTAGTTGATCTTTGGCCCATGCTTGGATGAAACATCATTCCAATCACCATGTTCATATGATTGGGTGATGGTTACACAAGTCACATGTGCTGATAAATTTGTTTACATCACCTATCATCAATCAACCTTGATTTGGAGGAAATATTGGAATAAGAAGAAATCCTAGATAGTGAGAGATAACCCTTTATAGATAGGGAAGCAGTCAGATATTTTAGTGAGGTTGAACTCATTGGGTTTCCAACGATGTGGATGATTAAGTAAGATATTTTACAAGGATAAAAGGTAATAATCATGGACCCAGTCATTTCATATGGTGTTTTATTATTAATATACTCCTTCAATTTTGGGCTACCCAAATCCCATTACCAACCTTGATGAGGGTTATTGTATTTATTTTACACTTGTCTAGAGGCTTTGGAAGATTTATTTCTTACCTATGATCTTGAATGGGTGCTACTACTGGTGTGAGTGTAGTAGTGGAAGTATTTAACTTGTCAAGATTTTTCCTCAATGATGAGGTATGTGGATGAGATTTAGATCGGGTCTGCTGAATGGAATTTTCATGATGATATACCATCTCTAAAAATTTTGTGAATTTTCTTATATATTTCATTATGATCAATGATTTCTTTAGATCCTCCAAACAAAATTCTATCATATAATTCCTACATTGTCACATTCAATATGGGAATGTTGAGTGAATATGTTAATCATGTATATCTTGATATGATTCCATAGACCCTCCCCTTTTACCATTTCTTATAATTGTTTTGGTCAAAAAAATTCATCGTAGAGATGAATTAAAAATGGAATTGATGAAAATTTATTCCCATCCTAAAATTGATTATATTTGGAAGTTGTTGTACCAATGAAAAGGAAGACCAATTAGTGTCAATAAAAATAAACTGAGATCGATTTCAACATTCAGATCTTGAGGGATCATCATCAAACCACATCATTACATAAAGTGTTTGAGATATTATTCTATACCTCCCCCTCCATAAATGGTTGATAAGGTTAGATTTAGAAAATCGATTGGTTCTACGATTTTATCCACACATTTTAGATATAGCTTCCTCTCAGGATTCACAGTTGTCTTTTTCCCATCCATGGCTTCCATTTAAGCACCTAGAGACTGAATGTAACTAAGAAGTTTTGGATGTACAACTCTGTTGAACACCTCCTGGTTTTAGGGAGTGGTTGAGTCATAATGTTGTGGACCCATTTTAAAATCCCTCTAATTTTTATTCTTTTTTGAACTAAATGATTTTTATAGAGGGGTATGATTTTTCATCATAATGGAGTAAAGAAATTATAATTTTTTACATCCTCATTTATTTAGTCTAGATTCTGGGATCATGAGCTTGTCTGATGCTCAAATTAATCCCTTATAGGAAGATTGATTCTTTCATGATGTTTGTAATGAGGGTTATTTTCCTCATAATAAATACTATACCTAGTGGGATTTTTTCCCAGATTAACTCTTCGTTGAATTTTTTGATATTTTTCATCTTATTCTAGTATTGTCCCAACTGCTCCTCCATGGATGGAATATTGACTCATTGGGGGATGAGAGGGATATAAAAACCTATTTCCATTTATGCTTGGATGAGTTCCACTACATAGGTGAAAACTAAATATTCAAAGGTCCTAGGTTTTTTATTCTTCTCTAGTTATACATACATGAATCCTAAATTAGGTAATCCAGATCAACTGGATCTCTAGTTTTGTTTTTGATATTTCATTCCTCTATATTTGTGTCCTGATCAAAATTATCTATTATATTGATAGTGACAAAATTCATTGAGTTGTAATGATAAATTATTGTTGTCCCATTATCACAACGTAATAGGATTACTGTAAACTACATGCATCATAATCATTTTTCTTATCCAGGGAAATATTCAATATTATTTTATTACTACCCCTATGGGGATTAATTTACCTCTTCATACATTACTCCCATATAATATTATTAGTTTTGACCATGAGGGATATGATTTTATGATTTCTAAATGTGATCCAAAGAGAATATTTTTATTCTGTTGCATGAGGAAGAGATGGCACTTCAATGATCAATATTTACCTCACATCCTAGAGAAAAATGATTCCCTTTTCTGGTGATATTGATGATAAGAAAGCACATAGACATATGGCATGGGAATTATTAGATTCAACAATTGGAATTCTCTTATCCTATTGATGAAGATTTAATGATTCTGATTAATGGTTTTATGATTCCTGATATAAGAATTGATATGAAAAATCCCAATCCCTATGAGATAAGGCTCACTATTAATTTATCCAGGTCCTTCATAGGATGTGATATAACCATTGTTAACTATTATGATAAAAATGTCCCATGACTATAGGATATGATTGGTTTACAGCTTCCACCAGTACATCTCAAATCCTCTCAATGATTAATGACACGATGGGTGGAGGAGGTAGAAAATATTATTCAGAACTACTGGTATGGATTCTCTCCTGCACAGATGCTATGGTATCTACAAATATTAACAAATTTAATTTGGATTAATTGTGATCATATAGGATATGGGGGAAATAGAATCCCATGATAGGATCCATTTTCAAATGGAAGTTGATGGGCTGACCAAAACATCAAAATTTGTGTTTAAAATATGTTCCCATTGTTTTTAGGGGACCATTTTACAGATTCGGTGTACATTCTATCCCTCTACATGTGAAATCATAGCATCTATAATGCAGTGGTATTCTATTGTAGTGACCAACTAGATCATGTGTTACTTAGTCCCATGATCTCTTTAGAGTCTAAGTCATTACATGATTCCATACATATGGGTCTCTCCTTTTCTATGGGTGTGGTTATGTTGAATTGTACATATTTTTTCTATCCTCAAATAAAGATAATGATGGTTCTCAAATGATCTGTTTTCAAATGGTAGTAATGAGATGGAAGTATGAATATTTAAATTTACACATTTATTTTCTTGTATCACGTGTAGATCCATGCTTGTAGAATCTAGTTCTATTTGAAAATAGAGTATGTTTATTGTCTGGAGGTACACTTGTGTCATATAGAAGGGAGGATGATTTCCATAAATCAGTGATGAGTTTCTAAGATATTTTGGAATAGCTAAGCATGAAGTCCTTCTAAATCTAGTATGTGATATCATTGTTAAAAATGATTAGGTAGAAAAACATAATTGGGAAGTTTTTTCCAACTAACTCTCCCTATAATTTGTTGTCATGTTACTATTCATCAGACTTATACACCTCCACCTTGTGAGACAAGTTAACATTCTTCTTGGGTTCACTGGATGACTATGGAAAATGTAAATTTGATGACCAAAAATTTGGGGTTGTATAGAGATGTGATCATTCTATATGAAGGCTATAAAAATGTGTTCATAACATCCTTGTCCTACACAAATAAGATCATTCTACTGAGAATCTTCTAGAGTATACTAGTGAACCACTATATTGTTGTTAGGAGTTTTAACCTACTTTTTGATGGTTTAAGGAATATGTTGGTAAACCCTAGCTGAAGTGAAAATATGATCCCTATAAAAATAGGAACTATCTATCAGAATATATTGATAGACCTCTAGAATAAAATAATGGATATAAAACATCTCATGTATATCCTATAAAGGAATCTAGTGCATTTTTTTGTCAACAGATGTAAGGGTATGATCCAAGATCATGTGTTCTGTTGGAAAATTTTGAGTAGGTTCGATGACATAAATATGATCCTATCATGAGGAATATTTCAGTCTCTCATAGTGGATAAAAATTGGAGTGAGACTACAATCATGATTCATTTCTATTTAATTATTATTCTAGTGAATTTCCCTATGGATTTGTGCATGTCCTGAGGTTGGTGCTTCTTTGACTTAGTGAGACCCATCTGGAATTGGAATATGTGCCGAGTCAAATTCCATTTGATTAGGCCACTATAATTTATTGATAGTAATTTTCCCTTTTCCCCATGCATGTTATGATCTTACATGGTTATCCATGGTTGGAATGGGAATATGTGCCTAGTTTTGTGCCTCTTCATTCACTAGAATATTCTGATAATCCCCCCAAACTAGATATAGAATATATTCTTACATTGAAGTGGAATATTTTTCATGATTAATTAAGTGTTTTGTCACCCATGTTGTCAGCATAGGAGTAGGTTCTTGTCCCAATTTCTGTACCACATTCATAATATTCTGAAGGAGTTCATTATATTTTTCTAGAATGTAGTGACATTTTAGATAATTGTGAATGTGAATGAAGGGATGCATAGTTCCTATCTCCAAATTGTACCATAAGATATCTTCAATGGAAACAGGGATAAAATCCCACTCCTACACTCATAATTCAATATTAATATAATGATGGGATTCATGCATGGGTGTAGGGATATACACTTCCCCTTGTGTTGATTTAAGATAATTCATACATAATTTATTCATGAGAATATGGATTTGAGCATGAACACTGGTTTTACAACCCACCTTCTCCCAAATGAGATAAGGGACAACAAAGTACAACACCCTTCATTACACTTGGTGAAGGAGAGATAATGACCTATGAGTCCCACCTTTAGTGGGCCATTGAGTTGCAACTAGAACTATGTGTATAAGATATCACATAATTTAAAATAATTACACTTTTTATAATATGAGATCAGGATATAATATGGTAAATCCCATAAAAACAAAAAACTAAAGGTAAATGTAATGCCTATAATCCATTCCCAGATTCATGTTAATAATAAAACAGATACATGGAATGATAAAAACCCAAAATAATGCACCAAAACAAGAAAAATAGATAGAAACAACATCTATCCTGATGCCAAAACAAGTAATGTCTAGAACAGTCCTCAAAATCCTCCACGAAACCTAAAAAGATTTTTACATATGTTGGTTGAGCATAAAATAATACTAAGTAGGGAAACAAAAGCTACTCATGAAAAAGTGTGAAAACATACTAATTCCCTTTTGTGAAAATAGTATATCCTCAAGAACCAAGAAGGGAAATAAGTTCCAGCCCAACCTCACTAAGGAACACTCACCCAAGTAAGTAAAGTCATGTAAAGTAATAATATTAGTACATCGACATTTGGGTACCCCACACACCACTTTCCCATTGGTTAACTTCTCATTCCATATGATATGACGTCTTGATGCTTCCACACTTCCCACATGCAATCCCACTACCGCAACCTGCACACACATACCTAGGCCTCAAACCACACACAACCATGCCCATAGACATCTAGGCAACAATAACCACTACCATGCATGAAGACACATGGGCCTCAAAAACCACACACCACACCCGTAGACACCTAATCCCCATCCCGTGGATGCTTGGGGAAATAAACCCAACCCACACACAGCAAGTCCCCTCATCCCAAACAAACTATTTCCCGAACAATCTTGGACTATGGTAAACCTTGAGACATTAAATCCTACCTAGATACATATGGGAAACAATATCTAGAAGAGGGTGTGAGGAAGAAAATCAGTAACCAGCCATCCACCCCCCTTGATGTTGGGAAAGGCACCCTCCCACATGGAATGGAGGTGTTCGTAACATCATTCTCAATAACGGTGTGGCATATTGAAAATATAAGGAACTACATTATATATATGTGTGTGTAAAAAAACACTCATCCCCAACCTACATGTTTCACACAAATAGACAAAAATCCCATGATAGCATCACTTTTATTGTTACTCCTATAGGAACAACCATACACCAACTACTTCCAAGAATAAACCCATCCCCCTTTTTTCAACATCTATTTATTTATTTAATGGTATTCACATTAAATTATTCTTTCACTACCAAGAAACTAACAACCATAACCACACCAGTCAACAAAAAAAACCAAACATCATCTTCACTAAAAAAATAGCATAAAACAACAGAACAAAACTAGTCTTGTAGTCTCACTGTACCTCCCAATTTGGCTACTATCAACATTCATTCTTCAAAGTATAATCGCCCATTCCTACTCTCACAACCCATCCCTAGATCCCCACTACCCAGTGAAATACCCAATGATGTACTACTATATAAAGAGTCCATAACCACACTGCAGTCCCACTGCTCGATGCCGCTACGTGACCAAAAAATATTATAAATAATGTTCAGCTTCCTACATGTTCATCCATTCAACAATCAATCAATACCTTGGATTGAGACACCAACACAGCCCTTGTACCACCCCATATACCAATCCTAAAAAACCCAGACAAAAACAGACATCACATTACAACCACTATCAAACCAAACATATTCAAATATAACCAACATGAGTTTATTAATTTTCACTTAAATATATCCATGGTGATTATAGAATAGTTGTGATCATGGAGAATACATTTCTTTGACTAAATATACGTGATTAAATAGTTTTCATGTTACTGTTGTTTTTAAAATCCCCAAAAGAAAGATTAGGAATCACTGTTTCACAAACAAAGACCACCAATGACCATGGTTTTTTGAAGGCATACAACCACAATAGTCATAAAAAATCAAAGATTACAAAATAAAATAGGCTATCAATATCAAACCACAACCATTAAATTATTTTATCTATGATGGTTATCTTTTAGTCATAATAAATCATTGTTAATTCTTGTTTTAAGATGAGTTTCTATCCATCCCTCATAAGGAACTAACAATATACCCACCCTAAATGATTTATAGTTAAAAAAATCCCTACCTGGAAGATTATAGATCGAATTTCCTTCTTGAGCCAAGAACATGGGATGATGAAACATACATGAAGAACTCCAAGGCTGAGTGGGAAGGGCTCTACCATGGGGGACTAACTCATTTTAGGAGGATCCTCTTGGCACACCAAGAGAAAAAAAGGATGAAGGAATATAGGATTTCCGATTAAGAAGAGGACAAATCCTTAAAATCTTGGAGACCATTTCTATGTAGAAAAATTTCAGATCGTGGTTTGACCATGTGGCCTGGCAGTTTCACACATTGGAATTTATTGACATAAAACAATTACTCTCAGAAATGGTGGAGATAGATCAATGGATGGTTTTTAGTTTATATATTAACATTAATTGGAGAAAAACACGAAACAAGGGAAAAATTGAAAAAACTGGGGAAAACTGGAAATGGGTAACCAGTGGGTGTGTCTTCGATGTTGAGTCACTAATATAGATCCAATGACAGGTCAAATACCAACATGACTTTATGATGCCTCGACCTACAGATGCTGATCTACCGAAACCTCAACCAACTGACACTCTTACCAACCGACATTGAGCTACTGACGCGTTGACCTATCAACGCCCTGACCTACCAAAGCTGACACCCTCGACTCACTGATGTTGATACCCCTAACTCTCCATTGCCATTTCCCCTTGAAAAACTAATGTTGATGCCCCTTAACTCATTGATGCACTATCATGCCATTTCACTACCATGCTGATAGAATGATATGTCGATGCACTGACATAAATACACAATTCCATGTCGACACACCGACACGGCGACACACTAACATGACGATAGAAAAACTAAAAAATTGGAAAACTCAGAAATGAGCCACCAAGAGCCCCTATAACACCTCAACACTATATTTTCAAAAATTAAGAGCATGGGGAAAATATAGGTTATTACTTCATATACCTCTCAAACTATTCTTGTCGTCGTAAATTTAAAACTAACCCAGAAGAAAAAGAGGTCTGATCGAAAATCCAATAAGATACCACTCAAGAGTAAACCACCCTTTATAAAGCTGGAGGGGAAACCTCAACATCCAGGAACACCTCTCTAACTTATATCTCTTGAAAAACTAGGGATACGGTAATGTTCCATTTTCTCAAGAAGTCATACAAACACAAAGGGTCACACTGTCCCGATACATGGATTAGGGATCTTCTTACCCTTGTCAATATACTATCCACTTTGGGTTGCACTAACATGCCCACATGGGTTTAATCGCATCCAAATTATTGTGTCTTGATTAAGGATCTGGTCCCCCCTGCCTATAGTTAGTAATTTTCACACAAAAATAGGGAATGGGGAAACAACTTCTCATACAACAATTGAGGTTAATCATTACATCATAAGCAAGGCATGTAGAAAACACATGATCAAAACTCAGAACAGCTCTAGGTATTGGCCACACATATGTGTCTACCATTCCCAGGTACTCTCCATAAGGCCACAATCCCTCCATAACACACAAACCAATAGAATGGTCCATTTACAAAGCACCTTCTCCTTACGATCTTCAATTCTCATTGGACACCACACAAATGTCATATCATCCTTGATATCCAAATATCCCTAGTCTAGGATGTTGGAGTCATCATGTATATACCGAAAGAGCTGAGAGACATGTAATATATTATGGATCCTCTCCTGGTGTGGTGGTAACGCCAGTAGATATGCCACCTCGCCAACTCTTCCCAACACCTCGAAAGGTCCAATGAACCTGGGAGAATTATTACTTCCTCTTAAAAACCTCCATTATTCACACCTAGGGGATATTTTTAAGATTATGTGCTCCCCAACCTTTAACTCCAAGGTTCTCCTCCAATGATCGGAATACGAATTATACCAGTCATGAGCTGCCTTCATCCTTTCACTGACAAGTAGAACCATTTCCTTCATGCTCTGCACTACCTCTAGTCCAAGAACACCAGTCTCCCCAGAAATTTTCTAGCACACAGGTAAACAAGAGGGTCCTCCATACAAGGATTAAAACAATTTATTATCAATGTTGGAGTAATATATAATATTGTAGGCAAAATAAACTAAGGTAAAGTGCCATAAACATGATCCTCGGTAGTCTAGAACAAACCCTCGAATCATATCCTCCAATGTTTGGATGGTGCACTATGTATTACCATCCGTCTGAGGGTAGAAAGCAGTGCTAAGGCGTAGATGAGTTCCAAAATCATGTGGTAATCCCTTCTATATTTTTGATGTAAAGCATGTATCCTAATTCTAAATGAAGGATCTTGAAACTCCATAGACCCAAACCATTTCACATATATTCCTCTGTGCTAAGGAATCCACTAGGATCGTTTCCTTAACTGATAAGAAGTGATCCAACATCACCAATTGGTCCCCCAATAACTAGATAGAATTACAACCTCCCTCATCCCTGGGTATTCCTATGAAAAAAACCTTCGAGATATCATCACACATAAACTCATGAATGTCTATGGTAAGCAACATACCACCGGGAACACGATGTTCACCTTCACCTGCAGACACACAAGGCACCTTGCCACAAACTCAACCACTTCTCGCTTCAATCTCGGTGACCGAAACTTGTCTCTCAAGTATGGATACATCTTGGAGACTCTTGGATGTACCTTTAGGGGTGAGTTATGGAACTAACCAAGAACTCCCTCACGAATCTCTACCATGACAAATAGCTTCCCACAGAATAGCATCTGATTCTGACTATCCTCCCACCATCTCTCTGGTTCATCACCTTGGCTAACACGATCACACACCACTTCAGCCTCTGAGTCTCCCCACTGATACTTCATCACCTGTATTACTAATTAATATTGCATTGTATTCTAAAACAGATTGCCTCTACCGTCCTCCACTCTCATGCACCGATGTAATGTTTCCATCTACTCCATTACCATCCAAGAATCTACAGACTCATAAACTACATCCTTATGTGACTTCCTGATCAATGAATCATCCAACATATTCCCCTTTTGTAAGGTGTAGAAGATTTCAAAGTCATTTTTTTGAATAAACTCCATCCACCTCCACATCCTCATGTTCAGGTCTCGCAGGGTGAAGTTATACCTCTAGCTCTTGTGATCTGTAAAGACCACAAATCATTCCCCAATGAGGTAATTCATTCACAACATCAGTGAAAACATGACCACTGCAAGCTCCTGATCATGGTGAAATAGTTATGATTGCAATGAAGTAACAACCTATACTCATATAAATTTACTCTTCTATACTGCATTAGCACTTATCCCTTGCCTATAATATAAGCATCACAAAACACTTTGAACGTTTCCCCTTCCTCCGGTAACCTCAGCATTGGGGAACTGACTAGATTCATATTCAGATAATTGAGAGCAACCTAGAACTGCTCAAACTAAATGAAAGACTGTTATTATTCAGTTAAATTCATCAAAGGAGCTGTAACTTGGGGGAATTCAGGTACAAACCTCCACTAGTAACATGACATACCTGTGAAACTAAAAACCTCTACCACATTCTTGGCTGCTTCCTAAGAAACAATTACTTCGTCCTACGACATGTCCACTACTATTCCATGCTGGGACACCATGTGCTTAAGGAACTTCACCTCTCATGTCTAGAACTTGCACTTGGATAACATCCACTAGAGATGGTGGTATCAGATAACCTCCAACCATTCATTAGATGCTCGATGTGGTCCTCCTCTAATATTGAGTAGATCCGGATGTCTTTGAAGAAAAAAATCACAAATCGGCCCAGATACTAATGGAAAAAAGTGTTTATGAGTCTCATGAACACATCTAGTGTGTTCATAACGCCGAAAGACATGACCATGAACTCAAAGTTCCCATACCTGGACCATAAATTAGTCTCCCGGATGTCACTCTCCATCACCCTCAACTAGTGATATCCATAACAGAAGTTGATCTTAGAGAACCAACCAGAACATTTCATCTACTCCAAAAGGTCATCGATCATCGAGAGGAGGTAACAGTTCTTGGTCTTCACCTGATTAAGTCTCTAGTAGACTTTTCACATCCTGAGACCACTGTTTGCCTTATTCTCCAATATGAATGGATCACCCCATGGTGACACACTTAGTTGGATAAACCCCATCTTTTTAATTTCATCAACAATAATCTGCAACTCCTGCAACATAGAATGATCTATTTGATAGGACTATATCAAAATTAGATAGGCACTGAGTTGTAAATCTATATTGAACTCAACATCACATACAGGGGGTAGAGTTACAACTACTTCGGGAAATATTTCCAGGAACTCACTGAAAATCCCCCAAACTTCTACCATCCCTAAGTCTATTGATTCTACTAACATATCAAATAACAAAGAATGAAGGAGCTCTACACGATGGCTTCCTTCCTAGAATCCCCCCTCTCCAATGAAAGATACATATTGGATTCCTATATCTAAGAACACAACCCATCTCTAAATGTTGTCGATAACAGCATGAAAAAAGCACCCAGTCACTGCCAAATGTAACATCATAATATTGCATCTGTAGAAGAATGAGATCTTCAATGGACTAATATGGCCACCACATCTGTCTATATTATCAACAAACATAAAAAAGGATAGTTTGGACTCAAACTGGCGAACCCAACACTAGAGGAATTTAACATCTCGCTACGTCTAGACCAAGGGCATGGGCTAGACTAGGTAAAAGAAAGGAGTGTGATGCTCCTGAATGAAACAAGGAACAATAAAGAGTAATAAATAGACTAATTGTATCTCAAAAAACATTTTTCCATTCTAGAACTGCTACCTCTGCAGGGTGAAACTACCCAAGCCCAAACCCTCTACCCCTCGTAAATCAACTGCCCCACCCACCATGCCAGGTTTGAGGCCCTTGAGGATCACCCTGAGATTATCTTACTCCGACACCGACCACCCTTGGTGGATCCAGAGCTTATTGACCCGACTTTTGGAAAGACCTGGCTGGAAACTTCTATTATTGAGGTCGGAACTAAACCTTCCCACCCCCAATATGCTACACACGGATATGGAAAGGATATTAAAGATTCCCAAAGCCACCACAGATAAAGAATTTTTCTCCCAGGACCATGGATAAAGGGCGAGAACCAAGTGATCAGAATAGAAACTACTGAGACCTACCCTCTGCTAGCCGAAAACTCGATGGACTTAACCCTGGAGACATGTTTTTGATGGCATTCCATTTTAGAGAACATAGATGTCTCCCCTATTATGGCACACCTCTCAGTTCATGCATCCTCTCCACTACTTCTGCCTTCTTCTGAACCTCCTTATACGTCAGTAAAGTAAAGGGAGTAACATAATACTGAAGAGAAGGTCGGAGTGCCTCATCCAAAAGCCTTTCCCGAGACTCCTCATCTAGGAAGTGGATTGGTTAAAAATGGAGGATATACTTGAAAATGATCCCCAGTTCCCTCACCAACATACTTCCTTTTTGGAGAGAGAGTAGCTCCTGCCTCTTCTAGGACTCCATCGTGGAAAAAAGAATTCCGCCCAGAACTCGATCCCAATGTCAGCCCACGAAACATTAGTTTCTTTCTTCTCTATGAGGTAAATCTTCCATCACAAATGTGACACTCCTCGCTTCTGGATCACATAAAAATAAACCCCATACTCTCTCAGATATCGAATCAATCTGAGAGCAATCAGTAGCTCCTCGATCGAGATCTCTATCTCTATGTCTGAGACGCTGTCCTCGTACCTTCCTAAGGTCTAACACTAGAACGTATGAAGAATTTTTGCCACTACTCATCCTCCTCCTCCTGATCGGCCATATGCTGATCAAACAGATCAACACATTGTTCCTTTATTGGTTGTAACACTCGTGGACGACGTCTGGGTTCGTTAGATGAAAAAATAAAACAAGAAATCCTAATCCCGAGTAGTGTGAAAAATTTATTTTAAATTTTTCTAAACATTTTATTTATTTTATATCCCCAAAACACACAAGACACATAGGAACATAATTCATTAGGATGAATTTACCTTCTTTAAGGTCTCTACCCTATAGTCAGTGGATCCTCACCTAGGCATTCAGTAGGTCTAAAGTCATTGGATCAAAGCAAGGGGGGGCTAAAATTCAGGGTTATAGCCAGTATTCCATGGAATATTTCACTCACCAAGATATCCTAGAAATTTTTCCCTAGTTTTCCAAGAAATCCTCACTGTACCTAACCCTGAACTCTATACTACCTCTCAAACATCACCACTGGTACCATTATTTCATGACCAGCCTTCTCCAAGATGATAGAAAGGAAAAAGTGGCATACCCTCCCTTCCTCAAGGTGAATGAGAGGTAATGACCCCCCATGTCCCGCCTTCCGTAGGCCCTAGAGTAGCTACTAGAACCAAGGGTATAGAATCTCTGATAATTAGAAGGAATTAACCATATTATAGAACGATATTGGGAGATAACATGGTAAATACTAAAAAAACGAAAACTAAATGTAAAAGTAACTCAAATAATACATTCCCACATGAATATTCAAAAGTAAAAATGATACAAGGTATGAAAAAACTCCCAAATAATGGACCAAAAGAAGTAAACTAAAAAACAACAACAACTATTTGGATACCTAATCTAGTAAACTCTATATGGTTCTTAAATACCTCCTAGAAACCTAAAAATAGGTTTACATACGTAGGGTGATCATACAAGTATACTCGGTTGGGAAACTAAAGCTATCCATGCATAAGTGGGGGAACATACAAATTCCCCTATGGGAAAACTGTAGGTCCCCAAGAACCTATAAATGAAATACTAACCAGCCCAACCTCACCAAAAAAACTCACTCATGTAATGAATGTCCAGTAATGTAATAATATATGAACAAAAACATTAGGGTACCCCGCAAACCACGTTACCAATGGTTAACTATTCATTCCTAATGATCTTACATCTTGACACTGTCACTCTTCCCCCACACAGTCCAACTACCCCAACCTGTCTGCACACATCTGGGCCTCAAACAACACACAACCACACTCGACAAATCCTGGGCCAAAACAACCACTTCCATGGCCAAAGACAATTGGGCCTCAACAACCACACACCTGAGCCTCATCCCAGAGAATCTTGGGAAAACAAACTTGGCCCACAAACAGCTTGGAAACTCATCCAAAACTAACACTTAACCAAAGAATCTTGAACAATGGTAATCCTCAAGCCATTATATCCTTCTTAGATACACCTAAGGAGTAAGATCTAGAAGATGGTGCATGGATGAAATTCAGTAACTAGCCATCCATCATCCCATCAGGATGTTGGGAAAGACACCCACCCCCATGAAATTGAGGTTCTCGGCACATAATTCTCAATAAGGGTGGGGGTGCATTTATATAAAAAAAGAACTAAAAACTATATTTATAGGTAAAAAACATCCATCCCCAACCTATGTGTTTCACACGAAAATAACACAAGCGCACGCCAGCACCACTATGGATGCTACTCTTATATGCATGACTACACAACAACTGCTTCCAACCATAAACACAACCCCCTTTTTGTTTAAATTAAAATTACTTATTTAAGGAAATTAACTTTAAATTATACTTTAAATACCAAGAAACTATCAACTATAACAACACCAAGCAATGAACAAAACAAAGAGCGGTCTCACTGTAAAACTGTAGAGAACAACAACACAAAACTAGACTTCCAGTCCCACTTCACATCCCTATTTTACTACTATCAACTCTCATTCTTCGAAGTAAACCACAAATTCCCTCTATCACATCCCATATTTGTATCCCCTCTTCCCAAAAAAATCCCTAATGCAGTACCACTACATAGCAAGTTTATAACCTCACGGTAATCCCAATGCTTGACATCGCTTCACGCACACAACTCAACATAAAGGCAGTTCAGCATTATACATGTTCATCCATTCTGCAATGAATCAATATCTCAAAATGAGACACCAACAAACACTCTGTACCGCCCCACATACCAATACCACATAACATACACCAAAACCCTCATCACATAACCACAACTATCAAACCAAGTGTATTCCAATATTATCAACAAGTGGTTCATTTATTTACACATGAATATAACATGGGTGATCACAGAACACGTTTGATCTTGGGACATCCATTTATTTTTCCAAATATATGTGATTAAATAGTTTTCATGTAACTGTTGTTTTTCTAATCACCATAAGACAAATAGTGCATCACTGGTGCATAAAAAAGACCACCCAAAACCATGCTTTTTTGAAGGCATATTACCATAACAATCATAAAAGAATAAATTGTTACAAAATAAAATAGGAGATAAGCATCAAACCACATCCTTCTTATTATTTTATTTATGTGAGTTGTTTTTGGATCATATTAAATCGTTGTTCAATAATTATTTTAAGAATATTTTGTAGAAGTTCCTCCCAAGGAACCATTAATATACCCACCCTACATGATTCAAAATTAAAGAGAAGAAAAATAAAATCCCTACCTGGATAATCAAAGATCGATGTTCATTATTCTTCCAGGAAAAGGGAATGGTGTGACTTATAGGAATAAATCGAAGGATGGGTGGGAAGGGATCCATCATGGGTGCATGACTTGATTCATGATGAAGTATATTGGGGCACTAGGAGAAACTAAAAGGAAGAAGGAAAAGTGCATCCCCCTTATGAATGGTCCAGATCCTAAAAATCAGAGAGACAATTCTGATGTAAATAAAAGTCTGATTGTGGTTTGATCACATGGTGTGGCAGTTTAACACATTGGGATTTATTGAGATTTAGTAATTCCCCTTAGAAATGGTGGATATAGACCAACGGATGACTATGAGTTGATAGATTAACTTTAAATGGAGAAAAACATGTAATAGTGGAGAAACTGGAAAAACTATAAAAAATAAGAAATGACTCACCAATGGGTGAGTCAGCGACATTGATCCATTGATGGGTGATCTAGCTACGTGAACTAATAGTGCCTCAAACTACTGATGTTGATCTATCAATGCCACGACCTACTGATTCCCAAACCTACCGATGTTGAGCTACTGACACCTCGACCTACCGATGCCCTGACCAAACAACATCGACGCCATCGACTCGCTGACGTCGACTCCCCTGACTCACTGATGCCAACACCCCTTGACTTATAGATTCCTTGACTCACCAAAACACTATCATTACAACTCACTAACATGTCGACAAACTGACATGTCGACACACTGACATGCATATGCACTAACTTGACGACACACTGACATGGAAACACACTGACATGCTGACCAACTAACATGCCAACGAACTGACATGCCGATGCACAGACATGCTGATGGAAATAGTATAATTTTAGAAAACTCTTGATATGAGACACCAAGAGCCCATGGAACACCTCAACACCGGATTTTTACAATGGTATTGCGGAAAATATGGGTTATTTCAATAGGCCACTGCCCGATTATACTGCTAGATTCATCAGCAAAAGTGGGGATATGATCCCACTACCAGTTATACAAATATTTTCACACCTTATGTGACATCCATGGTGCTCATTTATGAGCATCATAGGTTTCAATATGTTAATTGGTTCACTCAAAAGGTGACTTAGGGGCACTTGCAAAATAACAAAGGGGACAAAGGATGACAACAACACTAATGGGTGGGTCCCAAACTAATATGGATACATAGTTGACTCCATGATCTACCTTTAATAGTTATGGATGATACTAATTTTGGATCTCCAATTAAATTATTTTGAGGTCATTGGCAGTGGAAATGAGTGCCACAGTCTTTATTCCGTCTATCATTATCTGATGGAGACGCACTGATTTTACTTTCTTGAAGCATTTTCATGCATTCTTGAGGGATGGTATTGTGTATCATCAGTGGTATTCCATGAATATTTCATTAAACACTGGAAAATTTATGTTTTAGGTGAGTGAAGTTTTATTTTGACCTACAATGTTTCAAATATAGATGATTTTCCAAAATATTTTCTCGACAAATAGATGATCTCAGGTCAGGGTTTTGTTTCTAGGAGTAATATATACAGTCACAAAGTCTATAAGTAAAAGAGGAAATAATCATTAGGTCATAAAATCTATAATATAGGATCAGTTAGATATATACATATAACACAATTGTCTCTTTTAATCTTAGTTTGGGCATTTCACTCACATGGACATGTCACAATGAGGACAAACTTTTATCATGAGAACAAGAATTACATTTCATGATCAAATTGTATTTATTATTTGAGTGATTCGTGTGAATTTCAATATTTTTCTGAGAGAGGACTGGATGGTTCACCATGTTTAGGAGACATGATGCCCAATGGCTATAATGATTCACTTATTTTTCATTACGTTCTTTCACATCATGTTACACATTTCTATTTCCATTGAATGTTCTTAGGGCGTGATAATTGATTGTGGGGGTATGAATGTATTTAAAAATCCTTCACAGCAGGTTTCCTATTTTAAAATCATCCATATAAAATCCCAATGGTTCCCACATTTATAACTGAGTATGTACCTACTTCCCAAAGGCATGAGGTCTTTCATGGTTTTAGAACTAATAAAGAGTAGGAAATCTCATTGGTCGATATGATGGGAGGTTGGGCTTATCACAACATTTGGGGGGGTTATAATCTGAGACTCTCTTATTGATTAAGATGTTTTTATACATTTATTCTTTTTCTTAATAATGAACCAGTTACCCCAATAAAATGATCATGTGAAAAATCATTTTACATTAAAGGGGGTTCAATTAAAATGTCTATAGGTATGTATATGGGGTTATTCATTAATTTCACATTATTTATAATAATGGGAAAATTATTATATTTGTAATCAATATAACCATGTAATCTATAGTTTTCTGTCATCCAAGGAGGTGATGATTATTTTGAGGATGGTATTGAAACATTATGAGGCGTCCTATGTGCCATGTTTATAACATGAATCAAACCCCATTTAGTTCATTGAATCCATGTAGTTTTAATTCATGAAAAAATGATATATAAACAGCACTTTGACACTAGTTATTATAATTTGGACTTAGTAAGGCATCCTAAATACCATTATTCTTCTAGAAATTAAAGAATAATAGTTTAATGTGTCATTGAAACTTACCTTGAGGTGGATTATCTCATATTGGGGTAGCCATGTTATGTCTTTAAATGGGTCTTATACACTTTTGATTCCCTAGTTGAGGGAAATTAAGGATCCAAATGAAATGTTCATTTAAACTCCCTAAGCCCACGTGATCTATGGACATTGTACGGAACCATTGAAAATAATTGATCATTCTCATCACATATAGATTTGAGACATATGCACTATGGTATCCCTATGGGTTTTTTAATATAGAACATGGGCCTTAAGAAGGAATCCTACGTATCCTATTTGGATAAAAATTAGATATATAATATCATAATATGGGGTATGCGTGAATATGTATTTTTTGAAATATGATTATGTCTCAGGATATCTACCCAAAACATCCAAATTTTATTCCTAACATGGTTGTGGTGTCTGTATGATATGTTAGATATTGTATGTATGAAATGAATGAGGATTTTTGGAAATTTCTTGGTTTCCTAGTGGATATGTAAAATGGAAATTTGATGATCTAGTTTAATCGTCTGAATTACATTACATGATCCTTATATAATATTTGGGAGGCAATCAAATGATCAATGAAGACATATCTAGAGGGCTTCATAGGACCTGAATGGCATGTCTGGAGTATGTCGCGTGACCAGTCTAGATTTTCTAGAACACATCGAATGACATGGTTAACTTCTCTAGATGATATCACAGGACCTAAGTGAAATGTTTGGGGGTGTCCTAATATCTATCTAGAAATCCAATATGAACTCATGAGAGTTTGGAGACATTCCCTGGTGTCACCACTTGAAATTATTAACTTGTCTGGAATGCATTGTAAGATTTACATGACATGATTGGAGGACACACATGACCTAGAAGGATGGTTCTAAGGATACCAAATAACTTAAGTGACATTTCTAGAAGATAATTCATGATCATTATGGGACTCCTAGAATATTATCAAGACATGGGTGACATGCCTTGGCACCACTACATTACCTACTAGACATTTCATGGGCTGAATAAAATACTCGGATGATATAATTGGAGCACATGGTAATATTTGATTATGAATCTTGGATGACGTCGCAATACATGGGAGGGTTTTTAAAAGGGAATCAAAATACTTTCTAGACACTTCTAGGGAACATCATAGGATCCAAATGGCATGTTCTGAGGATGTCTCATGACATGAGTGACATGACCTTGTGTTTTTTTATGATCTGGTTATGTTATATTTAGACAAATTAATGTTTCTAACATTATTTAATGTTTTTTGTAGGTATATCCATATATAGTACAAGTAATATGCATATGGGGATATTTTCAGATCTTCTGGACATTGAATTATAAATGAATTAAATGATGAATCTTTCAAGACATGAGGAATACTATGTAAATAAGAGAGAATAGATGAATTGAAAACTGATGAAACCTTCAAGTCCTTCTTCCAATTCCCATGAAATCAATGAAAGAACGTATAGGGAGATCAACAAGATAAGAAAAAGCCTTCTCGGATACTCTGAACATCTTATCATTAATGAGCTGACCATTTCTCACCTAGAAGCTAGAGTGCAGTAGCCCTGATACTCTGTTTTGAATCCAACTTCTAGAAGAGGGATCAAACATAATTTCCACTACATTAAAAGAGTCCAACGCTTCACTGAATAACAAAAGGAGATTTATAAACATAACTCAAAATATCTAGCTCTATTTTTTTAATATTTTAAAGTTGAGTGTGTATCTGTTTCTATCACACACATTATCTCCTATGCATAACTATAGCATACATGATATCCTCAAACTCTCTATAATTTCATTCTTCGTATCCCATGTTGAATATTGGAAGAGGTAATGTGTGACATGTTAGTTGTTTTTCCCTCGAATAACTATGGTAGAGGCCAGGTCTGACCTAGATAGCATTGTGTGCTATTGTAAACCCTAATCAGTGTGTAGATATTTTTTTTTAAATTAAACATATTGGAGGTAGGTGATCACCATGTGGGGTGGACTAAGTAACATCATCATTCTAATCCACTTTTTCATATCCACTATGATTTTACCTTTTAGTTTTGACTTGTGTTTATTACATATTACATAAAACTAAATTGGACACCGGTAGTAAGTTTAGAAAGTTCTTATATCTATTATGAACAAGTATGTTAGTTTAAAAATTTATATTAATCTTAGTTTAGAATATCTGAGAACTAATCATTCTTCTATGAAATTAATTGAACATTCATTACTTTTATAAATTCACTACAAACTGACTTTGATTATATTTTTAATTAGGGGAAATTTTCAAAGAACCAAATTTTAATTGTAATTTTTATAGATACTTAAATCACCCCTCCCCTTATTGACTGATCTACACTGATCAATATTTGTTATTAGAGGTTTTAGAAAATAGGCAGTTTTCAATGTTTTTTAAATCTTTTTCATCTATGATTTTAGTTGTACATAAAAAGTCTTAAGATTTTTGTCATTTCTAAATTATTATCTCTTTGAAATCCTTTTACAATTTATATAATGGGTAAAAGACTATAAAGAGATTCTACAAATAGATTGCCTTTTTTAAGGGATCCAACTATGGTCCGTGGAAGCTTAAAATGAAAATATATATAGAAAGCATGGAATTTGAAATCAGTACTTCTATTGAAAGTAAATATAAAATTCCTGAAACTACTAGAAAAACGTTACATGAACCTACCATGAATTCCTATAAAAATAACTGAAAATCTATGAATGCTCTATACTATTCACTAGGAGATGAATATTTTAATTGTATTTATGCATGTAAAACTGCCCATGAAATTTGGGAGACTTAGTCAATTTCTCATGAGGGAACATATAAAGTTAAAGAGATGATACAGAATACATATACTATTATATAAAAAAATTTAGAATAAAGCCTGATTAATCTATTTTTCATATGTACCTCAGGTTTAATGAAGTATTAAACAAAATTATCTCTCTCGTAAGAGAAGTTATAGAAAAAGAACAAATCATGCAGATTCTCTGCTGTTTACATGACCGATGGAGAGGAAACTCCGTCACAATCATAAAATAATGTGGCATCAGAAAATTACCTGTTGAAGATCTCATTAGAGAGATAATTATGTATGAAGAAGAGATAAATGTCAAAAAAGAGGAAGATTATGAACCTAAGAGGAAGTATGAAGATTTCAAGACTACTACCTCTAAAAAAAGAATAAGAGAATGTTCAAGCTATTGTTGACAAGACAAGTAGTGATATATTATCTTCAAAAAGTAATGATGAAATGGCCCAACTAGCTAAGAGATTTGGAAAATTTATAGGAAAAATAAGTTTTTAAGAAATCCCAATTACTATGGAATGTATTAAAACAAGGATTTTAGGAAAAAGGATTGTAATAGAAATGATAAATCATAACAGACAGTTTTCTGTGAATATAAAATGGAAGGACATGTCAAAATGGACTGTCCATTAATGAAATTCCAAAAGATGTATGAGAACAAGGATAGAAAATATATGAAAGCAATAAAGGTCACCTAGAGTGCCTCTATGGAAAACTCTAGTGAATCTACTTCTTCTCATGATGAGAAATATTACATGGAAAATATATGTTTTTTGGAAAACACTTCTGAGGTAACCCTACACTCTCATGCACGAAATTCATATTATTCTGAAAATGAGATTGAATACGATAATATGAAAAATGATAAATTATATGAATATTGTATCATGCTAGAAGAGACATGTAAATAATTAATAGATAAATATAAATATTCAAAGAAACTACATTAACCTACTATAATAGTTAAATATGAATTAAAATTGAGTTAGAATAAAATGCTCATCTTTTTAAAGGAAATAATGATCTAAGGTAATTTAATGAGTTGTTAAATAGCGATTTAGAATGGTTTACTGAATGGATAAACTCACTTAATCAAATTAGTGGTAAACAGATAGCTCCTAAGTACACTTTTTGAATAGGATATCAACATAGACAAAAGAACTTATCAAAAATACATTTTATAACCAAGGATGGAAAATCTGCTTCTTTTTCATAAACCATATTTTTACTGAATGCCCCAATTCTAAAAATTATTTTACTATATCCAATTATTAAGGACCAAAAAAGAGTTTATTTTTTCAAATACTCTACATTTTACCTATAGGAAACCCATAAGACAATGGTCAGTTCATAAATATTAAATTACTAATGTTTTGGGATGTAGACAAATATGGGTACAAAAATTATTTCTTTGATGAACTATTTTGTAGGTAAATTGTCTAAATATTTTAGGTAAAAAATTGTGGTACATTGACATTGGGTGTAAAGACACATGACAGGGGACTAATCATGCTTCAAGAGTCTCATCAAAATTGATGGTGGAAATATCACATTTGGTGACAATGGTAAATGAAAAATCATCAGCCTAGGACATATTGATATCCCTAACTCAATTATTATTTCCAAAGTACTTTATTTTTATTGTTTAATGTGTAAATTTCTTTTCGTATCTCATATGGGTAATGATAGATTCAACGTAAAATTTAAAAATTATTTGTGTGATGTTTTTTATGAAAAAAATACCCCACTATTTAGTGCTCTTAGAAATGATATTGTATATGCTATAAATTTAGACACACTAGCCTCAAAGAATGTTTATTGTCTAAGTGCCTTTCACAAAGAGTCTTGGATCTGTCACATAAGACTATGAAATGGCAATAAACACTCTATTAAGAAGTTTACCAGAAAATTATTAGTTAAAGACCTTCCCAAACTAGAGTTTCTAGACTATAAGGTGTGCAATCCTTGTTAGTAAGGAAAGCAACCTAAAATCACTTTCAATCCAAAGAAACACATTTCAACTTCTCAAACTCTTGAGTTGGATAACATGGATTTTTTCGGACCTTCTTTAGTTTCAATACTCAATGGGAAGCACTATGCTTATGTTCTTGTAAATTACTTTTCTAGGTATACTTGGAACTTTTTCATATCTCACAAAAGTGAATTTTTCTCACACTTTTCCAAGTATGCTAGGACTGTAGAAAATAAGAGTGGACTTAAAATTAAATCTTTAAGATGTGACCTTGGTAGTGAGTTTGAAAATATAGTCTTTGAATATTTTTTCTCACCAAATGGCTATAGGAAATAATTCTCTTCTTCTAGGACAAATAAAAAACGGTGTAGTAGAAAGAAGAAACAGAACCCTATAAAAAATTCCCAAACTATGCTTAATGAATATAACCTAACAATATACTTCAAGGAAGAAGCTATTAATATAACTTTTTACATTATAAACAGGGTCTTAATTAGATCCATCTTTAAGAAAACTCTTTATGAGTTATAAAATAATAAAAAAACCAAGGTAAATTATTTTAATCTGTTTTGGTGTAATGTTTATAAAAATAAAACTAATAATAATCTAGATAATGTTTCCACTAAATGTGATGAAGGAATATTTCTTGGATATTCTACATCAAGAAATTATAATAGAATCTTTAAAAAGAAAACTAAATGTGTGGAACAATATATTCATGTCATGTTTGATGAAACAGATCCGCATGAGCTTAAATCCTTACTATAAAATTTTGAAGTGGATATGTGAAATATAGAAATTAATGCGAAAAAATAAAATTATCCTATGAAGGAATTTGTTAAATCATAATGTTATATAAATTATATACAATATATCTATAATAAACAGAAAAAAGTTATGAACCTAAAATAACTAGTCCTACATATTCTAGACCAACTATTGCCCTTAATAATCCACCCTTAGATGTTATTGTTGGATATTTAGATAGAGGAATGAAAAATAGTGATTCTTTGAGAAATCAGGTTGGACATCAAGAAAACTTCTCACAACTTGAACGTAACATTATCAATGATGAAATCAATGATGAATTTTGGGTGATGGATATGCAAGTGAATCTTAACAAGTTTTAGAGGAATAAATATTTGAATCTTATGGATAGACCCAAAGATACTTTGACCATAAGAACCAAATCGATTTTTTTAAATAAATTGGATGAAGATCGAAATATAATTAGAAACAAAGCTAGCTTGTTTGCACATGGCTATAATCAAGAAGAAGGAATTGATTATGAAGAGACTTTTTCCCCAGAATCTAGGCTTCAATCCATTAGAATCTTACTTCCCTATGCATTACACATGAAAAAAAAAACATTATCAAATGTGTGTAAAATGTTCATTCAAAAATTTTTGTATAATTGGGGATGTGTTTGTAAAACAACCCCAAGGTTTTACTAATCCACATTTTCCAAATCAACTATTCAAATTATATAAGGATTTATATGGTTTGAAGAAAGCTCTAGGATCATGGTATGAAAGACTACGAAACATTATTATTTATAAAAGGTTTACAATAAGAGTTTTAGATCATAATTTTTTTATAAAAATAATTTCTATGGATATTTCAATAGCTCAAATATATATAGATGATATTATATTTGGATCTTCTAAACACATTATGTGTTGAATTCTCAAAAATGATGAAAAGTTAATTTGAAATGAGTTTTATGGGTTATAATAAATAATTTCATGGATTTAAAATATTTCTAAAAAAATAAGGTATTATTACAAATAAAAGTAAATAAACAAATGATATATTAAAAATAAAAGGTTTTGATATCATTAAGAGTAGTGAAACACCTATGAGTTCTAAATGTAAGTTAGATCTTGATGAAAATGGAAAATACATTGATCAAAATGCATTCAAAGGAATTATTTGAAGTTTTCTATACTTAACTGCTAGTGCACCAAATATTGTTTTTATTGTGTGTATGTGTGTAATATTTTAGGCAAACCCAAAATATTAAATTTAAATGATGCAAAAAGAGTTTTCAAATACATCAAGTATACAACCATTTTAGGATTGTTCTATCTAAGAGGAAAACCTTTTTATTTGGTGAGTTATTCAAATACTGAATTTTTTGGATGTAAGTTAGATATAAAGAGTACCTCTAAAAGATGTCCTTAATATCAGGGTGTAGTAAGAAGAAAAATTCAGTCTCATTTTCAAATAATTAATTAGAGTATATTGATGCTGGTAGTTGTTGTGCAAATTTTTTTTGGATAAAACACACTTTATTGAACTCTGTATTTAAATTCATACATATACCCTCAAACTATGATAATACAAGTGCTATTAACATATCTAGAAATCCAATTTCTCTTTCTAGAAAAAAAACATTTAGATGTAAGACATCACTTTTTGAAAGAACATTATCAAAAAGGTGACATAACTATAGAGTTTATTGGTACTGAGCATAATCTTTCTGACATAATCACTAAACCATTAAAATCATAGAGAATAAACTACATTAGACATAAACTAGGAAAGATAAATCTCAAAAGTCTATCTGACCATTTTTCCATTGGAGAATTATTTTTATCAGTCAAACCGATCTGTCAAAGCAATAAGGTAAAACCAATCTGTCAAACCAATATTTCAAACTGATCAAGTGAAACCGATCATTTAAATAGATTTGGTGAAACCGATCAGTCAAACCGATCAGGTTAAACTGATCTATCAGATCGATCATGTGAAACCAATCTGTCAAACCGATCAGGTGAAACTGATCAGTCAAACTAATCCAGTGAAACTGATCGTTCAAATAGATCAAGTGAGATTGTTCATGTGAAACAGTTTATGTGAAACTGATTGAATTAACTAATCATAATAAACTAATCATATGAATCTGATAGTGAAATATTGTTTATGTGAAACTGATGCCTATAAAGACCTTTTAGTAATTTTGACTTCTTTAAGTCAAACAATCTGGTTTTGTTTTCATTTCACCACTAATCAATT
The DNA here is from genome assembly GCA_963277665.1 of Viscum album. Taxonomy (NCBI): domain Eukaryota; kingdom Viridiplantae; phylum Streptophyta; class Magnoliopsida; order Santalales; family Viscaceae; genus Viscum; species Viscum album. Next base: position 2,128,461,544 of record OY728152.1, on the reverse strand, counting down.
TTATTTTTTTATGATTTAAAATCCCCAAATGATAAAATAAATTCAGTTCAATTTGACCACTAACCTCCACCACTACTTTCTGACCTTCTACCCTTAGATACTTTACCTCTCTTACCATGACCATTGAACACTCTTCAAACCCCAAACCTTCTGAAATGGAATGGAAGAAACCCGTTATCGAAGTATCAAGTGAGTATACATCAACAAATCATTATATTTGTGAGTCTAGTGGTACAAAAGGAACTATGAATACATGTTTGGGAAGTCATGTAGGGATTATTGAGATGGAATTATATTCTAAATGTCACTTGTCAAGCATGTAGCTCTTGTTGAGAGTACTGGAATCTCAAGGTTGGATATGTTGGTTTTCGAATAATGAGATAAAATTTTATCCCTATCTAGTACATGAAGTATATCACAACATAAATATTTTTCTGGAAGGTGCTGATGAAAAAAGGATTACGTCTGTTGTGAAGGGAAAATGGATTTCTTTTTCTCATGTGAATGAGATGAATGTTAGGAAATGCCTCATGAGGGAATCTATGTCAACTACCATGGTAACATTCCTCCCACCTCAGATTTGTTTTCATATTAGGATGATTTAAACGAGTTGACTTGGAATGATGAATCAATAAGAGATAAAACTACTAAGTTGGATTGAGAAGCCAGAGTACTCTTCATGTTCATTCAACAAAAAATATTCCCAAGGAAGGGAGACTTTGCTGCTACGAAGTATCAGGTTGTCTTCATGATTTATCTATTGAGAAATAGGATAAAGGGGGACTTATGTAGGTACTTTATGGTACACATATATGATATAATAAAACCCTTCAAAAATAAACATGTTCGTACAATCCTAAAATGATCTCTACAATGATGAGGATTCAAGGTTGTGTGGAAGATGGAGATGAAGTGATTAGTGTCTGCATTGGCTTCTACCTACATAATGAAATATTCAGGTGGATGATGATTTTCTCAAACCCTTGGAATAAATTTTAGTTATGATATGAGGAAATATTATTTGAGGATTACAATCCTATTTACTCTCCTACCAAACCAAAGGATCGAGCCAATCAATGCTTAATATCAGTTGAAGAAGCTGTTTATTCTAATAAATTCCAAATTGATACTGAGCTTCCAAGTGAAGATTGTTATCTTATAGATGAGATAAGTAACCCTGATATTGCTGAGATCCCAAAGGATATGTCTTAAGGACCTTCCAATCCACCTTGGGAGTTATCCTATAAAGATAATTTATTAGGTGATGAAGAAGAGGAAGAGACATAGGTCACTGGAATGGAAGGATATGTAAGAAAATATGGTAATGAGGAGGATGATGATGATGAGTCTGATGATGAAGGGGATTATTGTTGGATTGGGTTATAATAGATACGCACAAGAGGGGGGGGGGGAATTATGCCTTTTAAATTTCTTCAAATGATCGTAATTTGTCCTTTTATCTTTATATCATAGATTCAGCTGTGAAAATATAAATACTATAGAATGTATGATGTATAGTGGTTCAGGGAACAAAAGGCCCTTAGTCCACTCTAACAATGCTCTACTCCACGAACATGGTGATTTTCACTATCTGGTCCTCCTATCAAAATACCACTCCACATCTGAGTACAGTCAGTTTACACCTTTACAAACTTAAAGCTAAACAAATCCTTCTAGTTCATACACAGAAATGAATACACAGCTCAGTATGAGAAGTAGATCACTCAATATAAAAGAGTATTTTGTTCAGTGAAAATACTTTCCCAGTAGTTCTTCACAACTGCAACAGTATACAATTGAATGTAGATGAATCTTTATCTTTGGAAATAATGATCTTTGGGTAAAATTGGTTTTGGTCCAATCCACTTGTAGTAGATCTTGAAATTTTGTTCTTAAATTTTATAGTAGTTGATTCACAAAAGTATATTCTATGTAGATCAATAAATCTTTAGTCGAGTTTCTTTTTCTTCAGAAAAGAACTTTTTCACTCTTAATAATAGTAGATTGGTAGACCTTGATTGACTCTATTTTTCTCTTCTGTATATTAATCGTCGATCAGATGTCCTTGTATATTGTATATCTGTATATCACATCTATATTTTTAAAATATATATAATAACAATAAGAACTTCTTCTTCAAATTTATATCCATTAAATTCTCCTTTAGAATCATGATATTCAAAATACTGAATAGTAGAGAAGTCGTAACTCCCCTGAAAATTCAGCATGAAAAGATCCTCTGAAAAAGTCCTTTTTAATCATTGATAAATGGCTTTGAATTAGTCTGAAACTCACATTAAATTCAAGATTTTAATCTTTCTCGAAATCAGCATGATAATGCACAGAAATATTTTTTCTTTAATAAAGTCATAATTTAAACATCTAACATCAAACGTATGCTTGAACTACATAGCTCACATTCTATGAACATAAGGTTCACAACATAAGGTTGATCTCAAACATTTTTCATCAACATTCAAACGAACGATATATAATCCATACTTTTCAATCAAACAAACAATTGATCATAAAAATACGGTTGATGATCCATAATTTAATCTTTATCTTTCAAACATATGGTTGTTCAAAATGTATGGTTGATGAACCATACTTTTAAGAAACTAACTTATCATTACATACTTATGTAAATGATCTTCTTCCATACTATGATGATTTCCCAAAGGTTTGGTTCCTTCTAAATGTAAGGTTACATCCAATTGTAATGTTAATTCCTTCATAATTTGCTGATAATGTATGATTGTTTTACCATATATTATTGATATCTTATAGAGTAAACACCACATTCCGTCCTTACATAATGCTTCTCAACATAGGGTATGAACAGTGCTTCGAGAACACACTAAAAACGATTTCTAAATACTTTAGAAATTAATTCCCATTGTTCAAATACTTAAAAATTTCATCAAAAAACAATAATAAAACGAATATTAAATTCCTAAAATAGACTTAATGTAAAATCATTAGAATAACAAATAAGGGTATTTGTGAGCATTTAAATAATCAGAAAGAGATAGGGTATTGTTATCAACAATCTCCCCCTTATTAATAATAAAATTATGTATTGTTGGAAAAAACACTTTCTCAACAATATCCCCTTTTTTAATGATCACAAAAACCATAAAATTACCAATTAAATCAACTTACCAAACTAATTACATATGGTTTGTAATTTTTGGAAATATAAATACAATATTAGGTTTAACTTTATTTCTCCCCCCTAAACAATTAATATAATGCTCAACATTTCTCCTACTTTTTTATTAAAAAATATTAAAATAAAATTTTAAATACAAAATGTAGTGTTTATCATAATGTCTCCCCCTTTTGTGATGTCAAAGAAATTATAGAATAAGGAATATAACACATTTTATTGTAGCACTGAACTTAAGTAAATGCTATTATTTACAATTTATCAATATGTAAATCTAGATTACTGGCATTTATATCGTAGAGAGTATTGTAAAACAAATTAAAACACCAAAAAAAGAGATGTAAATATATTTTATTGCAAATAGAATTCCAAGTATTGAAATAAAAATAATAAGAATCAGGGTCGGGTCAGGGTGTGAGGTAGGGTTCATATCATCTGAGCAATTGCCTTGATCTCTGATAATGGTTCCCTCAAGAATATCATCAATACATCTCCAAACTAGATAATTATGTATAATTTTTTCGGAGTCAAATGAATATCTTCAAGAATATTCACTCTGAAAACTCATGAAACCTTTGTTCCTTATCCATAAAACGAGTAAACTTTTCTGTGTACTGATTTATCACAGTTCTAATTCCTAGTTCACTAGAAGTCAACTGGGATACTAGAATCTTTGGATTTTGTAACAGTACTGACAAAGAAGCATTTTTTCACTGTAATTCTTGTTGTTTGTAATTAATATTCTCCATGACTACTATAATATCATTAAATAATTTTATTAAATCAGGTGAGGTACCTAATGTACTGTCCTCACTGGTTCTGATAGATGCAAATTGTTTCTCCAAGAAAGATCTAAATTCAATTAAATATTTCTTCATAACCATCTGTGATTTCAACTTTTCAACTTCATTTAACATTTACTTCTTACAACATTCAAATTCTTGTTTAGAAACAGTACATTCTTTTAGCCTTTGAAAATTTAAAAGTTCCTTTCTAATGCTCTCTGTAGAGCAGCATTCTCCTTTTCAGCTTCAGTCCGTTTTTTGTTTAGATCCTCCATATATGTATTTACTAAATAAAAGGAACCATGTTCTTGATTCTCATTTTAAGTTTCTACTTGATTAAACAACAATAATAGAAAGGATTTATCATATGATTTCATATTATTTCCCCCATGTACAAGTTTCTCAAAAGATTATCCCTCCAAGACTTTCCCAGACTCATCCACAGAAAAATTATCATTCAATACTTCAATATGAATATCAGAAGCATTCTCTTTTTAGTTTTAAAGTGATGGAGGTTGCTTTTCATTAGCATCATCTTCATGGTATTCCTCTATAACTAGATTTTATAAAACAATATATTCTTTTTCAACTTCTACATGATCAATTTGAGTTTGGGCCACAGCTTCTCCTTCATCGGGAACTGTCTCAGATATATTTTATGTTTGAGCCTCAGTTTCTGTCACTTCCTATGAAAGCCATTCTTTCTCTATAGGAGGAGTCACCTTATCCTGAGCAACTGCTCCCTGTAGCATCTCTTCAGCTGCATCTTCACCCACAATCTTTTAGCTTAAGATATTACCAGATGTTAAAACATTTGATGTTACAGCAGGCTCTTCAATAGGATCAGTACCCCAGGTCCATTTGAACTGAAGTCCTTCCTGACTCCTTTCTTTTGAAAATTCCATAGCCTCAAACCTATGTCTTCTTGATATAGCACTGACTCTCGATTCAACTTGTCCTTCCTTTGATATTGCTGGTTGGGCCCAGGAACTTTCATCATCGTCTTCAGCTCTAACAAGATGTAACGTTATTTTGATAGTTCTCTATAAAAATCCAATTTTTATTAATGTACTTGCATTGAAGATGTTAATATGGTGGTATCTCAGCCGAGCATCCACCAGTCTTACCAGATCTGTCTGAAACAGAATTTTCGAGATGAACCTTCCAAAAGGATACAAATTCATTCTTTCCTCTGGTTAGAAATAGTAACTAAGATACCTCACCATGTATCCCAGAAAGCTCAATTTGATATCACTCATCATCAAAAGTGTTATATACATATCTGGGTAAAAAATCGTTTCCATCTCAGACATTCAAGGTGAAATACCAGTTTGTACATACATCACCAATATCTTTTTATCCAGTTCTAAATTCTTCACAATCATCTTCTTTATAGATGTAGTTCCAAACAAGATGGACATAATATCTTATGACTTATGCCCAGAATCACCAATATTCTTTAACTCAAAATAGAAAACTCTCTCATGATGGAAGTTACGAATTCGAGCAATTTCTACAGATGAGATTGAAAAATATCAATCCTCAATCTCACCAACAATATAATCATTATCAGTTCCCACAGTAAACTGTAGATAATTAATGAAATAACAAAATTCTACCACATAGAGAAAATTTGTATAATATCAATTAAATGTCTGTTCTAGGTTCTGAAAATATATGGCTTGATTTAGCATTAGGTTCGTCTGATAGATCCATTCCAGAGCAATGACTTTTCCTTGAGAAATATTTCTCCCTACCGAGCACTGCCTCTTCACAGTTATGGACTCTATCTCATTGATTCTTTTGGTCTTGGCCATTTCTATCGTAAATCGTTGAAGGTTCAAAAAGGATAACGGCTTAAAATGTTCAGGTTCATAAGATAATAGTGGTAAAAAAATTTGGGGTTTTTATGGTTTATGAAAGTGTTAGGAATTTCAATTGGTTACTAACATCCTTGATTCTGGTCTCAATACATACATACTAATTATTTCCAAAAAAATTTAATCAAATTAAAATCACATGCAGAAAAAAAATATAAAAACATAAATAAACAAAATTTTAAAATTTGAAAAACATGTTACTAAACTATTTTTTTTATAAAACAAATTACTACAAATAAAATTAACATAACTTCCCCTTAATAAAATCAACCCTTTTAATGTGAAGTGGATTAGTAAAAATATTAGGTAATTGAATTTCAGTAATTAAAAAATCTAAGAATATATCCTTTTTAAGCACATGTTCTATTAGAAAATAATTTCTGATATCAATATGCTTAGTCCAAAGATGATTAATAGAATTTTTTTAAATATTCATATCACATGAATTATCACATAAAATAGGTGCACAATTAAATAATAGTCCAAAATCCATAAGTGTGTTTTTCATCCACAAAATATGTGCATGACAACTTCCAGTAGATACATATTCTTCATTTTCTGTTGACAAAGCAACTGAGTGTTGTTTCTTATTAGACCACCACACTAAGGATTTTTCTAAAAAGAGACAAGTTCCTGAAATGATTTTTCTATCAAATTTAAAAATTCCAAATTCTGCATCTGAATATGAAATTAAATTATAATCAGAAGTTTTGGGATAAATAAGAGATTGAAAAAATGTTCCTTTTAAATATCTAAAAATTCATTTAACATCAGTTAAATGGGATTCTTTTGGATTTGATTGAAATCTTGCACAATGATATGCTGAATAAATTATATCTGGCCTAGTTGTAGTAAGATATAATAAACTACCAATAATACGTCAATATAACTTGTCGTCAACTACTTTTTTAGATTCCTCCAAATCATGTTTTATATTAGTACACATATGAGTTATATATGTATTTTTGTTTTCAAGTCCAAATTTCCTTAGTAAATCGGTAATGTATTTGTTTTTATTCAATGCATTTCCAAAACAATTTTGATAAATTGGAAGTCCAAAAAATAAATTTAATTCTTCCATCATACTCATTCAAAATTCATTATGAATTAAATTTGAAAACTCATGACAAAGATTTTTATTTATTGAACCAAAAATTACATCATCAAAATAAATTTGTAATAATAAAATAATAGATTTGGCAGTTTTCTTAAATAGTGTTGGATCTACCATTCCAACAGTAAAATTATTTTTCAAAAGAAAAGAACAAGAATATTTCATACTAAGCTCTAGGTTCTTTTTTAAGACCATAAAGTGATTTAGTAAGTTTAAAAACAAAATCTGGTTTTTGTGAATTTTCAAAACCAGGAGATTTCTCAACATAGACTACCTCAAATAAATAACCATTTAAAAAGGAGGACATAATATCCATAAAAAATAATTTAAAGTTCATATGAGATGCAATGGATAAAAATATTCTAATAGCTTCTAATCTAGCTACAGTTGCAAAGGTCTCATCATAATCTGTACATTCTTCTTGATTATATCCTTTATCTACTATTATTGCTTTATTTCTAGTTATTATTCCTCGATCATCTTGTTAATTTCTAAAGACCCATTTCTTCCCTATAACTGGATACTAATGGGGTTCTTCAACTAATTTCTAAACATCATTTCTTTAGAACTGGTTTAGTTATTCTTGCATTGCTATCATCCAACTTTCATCAACATAGGATTCTTCTATATTTTTGGGTTCTAATTCGGATAGAAAGGAAGAAAACTAAACAAGATTTCCTATGTTCCTTCTAGTTTCTATTCCTGGGTCTAATTCTCCTATTACAGTTTCAAAATTTGGAGTCTTTAGGGTTGTTGACTATCTGTGTTGTACACTTATAGGTTATTCAGTGTCATCTTCTTCGGGACTACACTGAATTTCATTTATATATTTTTCAAAATCATTTTTCATGTTCTCAAGTCTCGTGTTATCATTAGAGTCAGATTCATCAATTTGGTCCTTCCTTTTCTCAGAGGCATGAGATTCATCAAATTTCACATGAACTGATTCTTCAACAATTCTTAAATTTTTATTAAAAACTCTATAAGCCTTAGAAGTAGCAGAATTCCCTAAAAAATGCCTTCATCAAATTTTGGATAAAACTTACCATGATTTTCCTTGGTGTTTAAGGTGTAAACCTTGCATCCAAAAACATTAAAGTAATTTACTTTAGTTTTTCTATTATTATTAAGTTCATTGGGTGTATTTTTGAAAATTGGTCTAACTAAAACTCTAATAATTATATAGTTGGTTGTACTAATATATTCATCTCATAAATAGGTTGGAAGATTGTATTCATTTAGCATTGTCCTAGCCATTTCTTGATTTGTACTATTTCTTCTTTCAACATTTCCATTTTGTTGATGTGTTCTTGGTGCAGAGACAGTGTGTTTAATACCCATTTTGAGCAGAAGAAATTGAATTCCAGATTCTCAAATTCTCAATCATGATCACTTCTTAATGAATTTATTTTAAAACCTTTTTTATTTTGAATATCTTTGCAAAAACATTCAAATATTTTAAAGACTCATTTTTATATTTTAGAGAGAAAATCCATGAAAATGTAGAATAGTCATCAACTAAAAAATATATATATAATTTACCTACCAAGATTTCTACCCTTAATGGTCTAAAAATATCCATACGGATAAGTTCTAGATGTTTAGTTGTAGAAATTTTGTTAACCGAATTGAAAGATGATTTGTGCTTCTTGAAAAGTTGACATGCCTTAGAAAATATATCACTTTCAAACATGAGACTGGGAAAATCAGAAACTAATTGTTTCCTAGATAACATATTTAATGAATATATATTGAAATGTCCAATTATTCTCTGCCAAATCCAGGATTCCTTTATATTATCAGTTAAGCAGTTTACTTATTGTTTACACAATGAATTTTAATCCATGGTGTACACATTATCAGTTTTGGGTGCTCTAAATTTAAGAAAATTTTCCTTGAAAACAGAAAAGTATTTGTTAGAAAAATCAATACTATATCCATCATCACAGAGTTGAGATATACTTAACAAATTGTGTTTCAATCCTTGTACATAAAGTACTTTGTTGATTAAGACAGTTTCTGGATCTCCAACTGTTCTAATGCCAATAATATTTCCTTTGGCATTGTCATAAATTGTTACTAGTCCTCAATCTTTTTGTGTTAAAGACTTGATGTTCGATGAGTTTCCCCTCATATTCCTAGAGCATCCATTGTCCTTATACCATATGACAGTTCAGCTTCTGTTACCTACTTCCTGCAAAGGCATTTAAACAGATTGTTTTGGTACCAATATTCTGTGGGGTCAAGATGTGATGGCCAACAATGATCTGGGAATCCAGACATGCGTTGTTTTTCTAAAATCAACAGAATCATATATATTGTTTGAGACAAAGAATTTAATTATTCAACTTATCTGGGGTTTCCTTAAGTAACAAATATTAGTTATATGACCTTTTTTCCACAATAGTTATAGATTTATCTTTTTTGTACTAGGCATAATGTAATTCCTGTACAGTTTAGGTTTTTCACCTTTACTACCAATTCTATATCTTCCCATTTTAATTACACTCGTTCCAAGAATTTAATTTAGTGTATTTTCTCCTTTTGTAAAAATAAGAGCTGCATTTTTATATGTTTCTACATCAGATTGTAATGTTTTTTTAGCTTCAAGATCTGTATTTTTTGTTTTTATTGAGTTATATTTTTTCTATAATTCGTGATGTTGTTTTAGCATTCTTTATCTTTCATTTAAAAAAATGTGGTTTTTTAAAAATAATTGTGTTTTTTAAATTACTAATCATATTTTTCATCAAGCATGTTGTAGTAGGCTGAATGTTTATCATTTGAACAGCTTGATTCCGAATTAGATCGAGAAGAACAATAGGATTGTACCTCATCAGTTTCTGCCATACAACACATATTGGCTCTCAGATTTGATTCCTCCTTTTCTGAATCAGACTTTGATGATCTTCTAGAGTCTTCAGATACACTGCATGTAGCTTTCATTGCCTTCTTCTCATTCTTCTCATAATCATTTATCTTGAATAGTTTATTTTTATGACTTCCTTTAGTTGTGGACAGTCTGGTATGATATGGCCCATAATCTTGAACTCATATCATATAACTTATTTTTCATCCTTTCTCAAAGACTTTTTAAAATATTTTTTTCTTTCTATAAAACTTGCTAAATTTTTGGGCCAGCTGAGCCACTTCAACATCTGAATTGGATGAATCAGAACTTTCTAATTTCACCTTTATTTCTTTTTTCTTCCGCTTTCTACTTTTTATTTGAGATGACACCTTTAAGGCAGTGTCTTCACTCTTGATCAAACCCTTATGCTCGTTTGCTTCATCCTACATCTCAACTTCATACATCATGAGAGTTCCAACTTACTCTCTCATTGCTAAATCATTTACTGGATATGATTGTATGATAGCAGCAGATATTCTATTCCATTGAGTCGGTAGTACTCCCATTACTTTCAGAGCTTGATCAGCTTCTTTGATTGGGTCTCCAAAAGCAGTTATATTGTTGACAATCTCTATCGGTCTAATATTTATTTGGGTGATGCTTTCCCCTTAAAATATCGTGAATGTATCAAATTTCAGTTTGGTAGTAGGATACCTCATCTTCTTGACATTTACAGTTCTTTCATAAGCAACCACAATTGTCTACCACATTTCATATGTTGTTGGGCACTGAGATAGTCTGTTAAACTCATCTCGTCCAAGAACACGTATTATTTCATTCATAGCCTTCGAATTTCTGTCAAACTCAAGTTCTAATATTTTACTTCAAGTATCATGTTTCTCTTTGGTTTCATAAGGAGTCAATATTTTTTTAGTAGACTCTATATCCAAGGTTTTTGAAATAGATTATAATTCTTGATTTCTAGCATCCAAAATTCACAACATTGAAGTATGGACCTCTGACCATAGACATTCCTTCCCTTGTATCACCCATATTGATCTGTGTAAAATCCTTTAAAACTTTTAGCTTGTTATAGCTTTAACAAAAGCTCTACCTCTGATACTAATTGTTGGATCAGGTTATACTAGATACACACAAGAGGGGGTGAATTATGGTTTTTAAATTTCTTTGAATGATCATGATTTTTCTTTTTATCATTAAATCAAATATTCAGTAGTTGAAATATAAATAGCACTGGATTCACAATTTATAGAGGTTAGGGGAACAGAAGGCCCCTAGTCCACTCCACCAATGCTCTACTCCATGAGCTTAGTGATTTTCACTATCTAGTCCTCTGATCAATTGACCACTCCACAACTGAGTACATGCAGTTGACATCTTTACAAACTTAAGGCTAAAAAGAGCCTTCTAGTTCTTACCCATAACCTAATACACAACTTATTATGAGAATCCATTCAGTCAATATAAAAGAGTATTTTGTTAAGTGAATATACTTTCCCAATTGTTCTTCCCAATTACAACATCATGCAATTGATAATAGATGGATCTTCATCTTCAAAAATAATGATCTTTGGGTTATAGTAGTTCTGATATGATCCAGTTGCAGTTGATTTGGAAATTTTGTTGGAAAAATTGAAAGTTTTTGATTCACAAAAGGATATTCGAGGTAGATCGATAAATCTTCAGTCGAGTTTCTTTTTCTTCAGAAAATAACTTTTTCACTCTCCGTGACAATAGATTTGTAATTCTTGATTGACTCTGTTTTTCTCTTATATATATTTCTCTTCGATCAGTAGTTCGTGTATATTTTATATCTGTATAACACATCTATATTTTTATCATATATATAATAAAAACAAGCACTTCTTTTGAAAATTTAGTTCCATAAAAGTCACATTTAGAATCGTGATATTCAAAAGTTTGAATAGCAAAGCAGTCGTAACTCCCCTGAAAATTCGGCATGAAAATCTCCTCTTAAATTGATCCTTTGAATCACACATAAATAGATTTGAATCAGTCAAGACTCTATTCAAATTCTGACTTCTAATCTGGCTTGAAATCAGCCTGATAATCTGCATAAATACTGTTGCTTTAATAAAGTCCTAATTTAATCATCTGACGTCAAATGTAGGGTTGAACTACATAGCACACATTCTCTGAATGTAATGTTTACAACATAAGGTTGATTTCAAACGGTTTTCTTCAACTCTCAAATGTATGATATATAATTCATACTTTTCAATCAAATGTATTTTTGTTCATAAAAGTAAGGATGATGAACAATAATTTAATATTTAGCTATCAAATGTATGGTTGTTCATAGAAGTAAGGTTGGCGAACTATACTTTTACGAAACAAACTTATCATTCCATAATTACATAAATGATATTCTTCCATACTTTGATGATTTCCGAAACACAAGGTTCCTTCCTAACATAAGGCTCCTTCCTTCATATTTTACCGATAACGTATGATTGTTTAACCATACTTTTCTGATATCTCATGTAGTAAACACTGCATTCCATCCTTATGCTACGCTTCTCAACGTAGGTTATGAACAGTGTTTCTAGAACATGCTAAAAATTATTTTTGAATACTTTAGTAATTAATTCTAACTGTTCAAATACTTAAAAAAATCCTAGAAATAAAAATACAATGAATATTAATTTCCTAAAATACACTTAAATTAAAATCATTAGAATTACAAATAATGGTATTTATGAGCATCAAAATCATCACAATGAGATTGAGTATTATTCTCAAAAATCTCCCCCTTATTAATAAGAAAATTATATATTGTTGAAAACAAAACATTCTCAACAATGATGATCATGTTAGTGACTCGTTAAAATTAGGAAATCAAATTTTAGATAGGTCATGTGAGGAATCTATGCGTGGAGCTGTTGTTGAGGCTGATGGATAGTGTGATACGGATCTTGCTGAACTGGATATTGATAGAGATAATTATAGATATTCTAGTGATGATGATAGGAATGACCATCCCATGGATGAATATCAAGGGATTATTCATGGTTTAAATGAAATTATGGCTGGAGGCCAAGATGAAGAGGCTGAGAATCAGATTGAACATATACCTCTTGCTGAGGAAGTTCTTGGAGTATCTGATGTGTCTAAAGTGCAAGAAGAACTCAATATCTATTTGTACAAGTGACTAGAAATATTATTCTAGATATATGAAAGAAATATGATTATGATGAATCTGAGGTTATACCTAATCCTCAGGGAAGAAGAGTTAGGATTGACACAGTAGATCTAAGATACTAGACATGTACTAGTGAGTGGAATAGAGATCCAGGATACATTCTGTTAGGGATGGTTTATCACTCAAATGGGGAGATGATGGCTCTTCCTCCTCCTATTCCACAAGAACCTGCTGAAGTCGAATTCAATGCCCCTATATCAAAAATAGTGCCTCCTACAGATGAACCTCTTGTATAGACACTACCTAGTCACTATGTCTGTAAGGATAATTTGGAACTATTAAAAGTTGATATCTATGAGTTAGTGGGAGTCTCGGTTGAATACAAAAGTGATGCCTCTACTTCCATGAGCATTTTATATGCTGATTCTACTAAAATATCTTGGATGGTGGATTGGGATATTTATCCTAATCTCATTTATATAGTCAATACTATCATTAGAAACAATGCATTGCTGAGAGAAGAATTGAAGAGGATGAGTAATGATTTGAACTCTCTAATAGCTAATTTGAAGACCTCTATTAAGGTTTTCATGGAGGTTCATAGGAATATATTCAAAAATTTACTAAGTGTAGATTTATCAAAATTGAAGGTGTAAATTGGAAAGTTGATCTATGTTCCATATAGTTCTAAAGGTAGTCGAGTTGCTGCTGTTGACATAGAGTGTCTCAGGGCTATGATGAGGGAAGAAAAAAGAGTCTTTAGAGTTATTCTAATAAGGAAACTCTTTCAAAGGTACACAGAAACACAAATCTTGTTTATAATATGGTATGGAAATGAAAAAATTAAGACTATACTTTTCATAAAAAGATATGAGAGAAGGTGTATAAGTATTTCTCCAAAATATATACAAAGTATGATTTGATCAATAACATCAATGTTTTGATGAAAATCTCAAGATTCCTCTAGTAATTTTAGCCTTCATGAAGAAAGTGGAACAATTTAAGGAGTTTAATTCTCTCCTAGATAAATTCATGTAGAACAAGGATGATTTTGTGAAGGCTATACAATATTGGAGAGAAATAATTTATGATTTCATCATGATTCTGAAGGTGTACTTGAATGTACATGTTGAAGACATAGTGTTCCCACCGACTACTTCCATTGGACCTAGTTCTCTACATTCTACTCATATGATTATATCTTAGGATCTATATCAAATTCTACCAATGATTCAGGAGTAATGTCAGAGCTATGTTTTCTCCAAAAGGAGACATGGTCTTGCATCCAATGTTCTTATAGGTGTTACCATTACTGGTGCTATTATTCGGCCATCCCAACCAATAGCCACACCAAAACATTCCACACCTACTCTTGATCCATCATATAAAGGATAAGAACCTCAAAATCCAAATCCTTAGCTATGGATAGTTTATTTGTTAGGGATTTTACCATTATTTTGATTATTGTACCTTTTGACTATTAATGAAAGTCATTTTTCCTTCACTATGTTTCTCTTTATCTTTGTGTTATTTATCTTTCTTCTTTATTCTTATTTTAACCTTTTTGCTAATCCCAAAATGAGGAGAAAGATATATGGCCATAAATTCATAATCTAATGGAGGGATTCCAAATCTATGGGGGATATTCCTAATTTAAGGATGAGAAACACTGTCATAGGAAACATGGAAAGTACTCAACATATTATATATATTATATATATATATATATATCTCATCACTAATACACACTGCTATATATTTACTCTATTAAAAAATTAATGGGGGCTTGAAAGGAAAGCCTTATTCATAATGAGAATTCACATTCACTCTGGTATTCTAATTCAACTAATTATTATTCATTAACATCAGGTTTAGGCTATAATTTGTGGTTATCAAAAAGACAGATATTGTAAGACCCTCTTTGATATAGTGGTTTTTATAATTACAAATTATGCTAATATACAAATTTCTGTAATTCATATATTATGTTATAACTCCATTCAATGAATAATTATTTGTGAATAAAATATGTCGAATAATATAATACTTTTCAATATGTCTATAAATTCTGAATTTTTATGCTTTAATATGTTTACAAGACTATGTTAACATATATATATTAGTTTACCTTAATCTAATAGTGTTCTATGTAAGAAATACACTTTATAAGTTTTTCATTGTCCCTGGCACCGATAGATCAAAAAGAGCCATCGTTGGTCTACTCACAGATGAGGACTCACGGATTGAAGGAGTCTACGATGGAAAAAGACAATAATGTTGAACTCACATATAGATCAAATGAGTCACCAATGAATGACTCACTAATGAATGAATCATTGATGTACGAATCAATGATGAATGATTCACCAATTGACGACACAATGATGAATGAGACATCGATGAATGACACAACAATGAATGAGTGACCGAAGGGTGACACAACGATAGTTCTAAATGACTCACCGATGCTGACTCACTGATTCCCAGACAGACTGATAGAACAAATGACTCACAGATTATCTGAGTCACTGATACCGATGGAAAGGACTCACCAATACATGGAGTCACTGATGCAGATAGACCAGTTCTAATGAGTCGCCGATACATATGACTCACAGATAGTCATAAAAACTATTTCTAATTTATTAATTCAAATTTATATATAACAGTCATATATAGAAATATTAATGTTTCTGACATTATTTAATGTTGTCTGTTGAACATTTAGAAGATAGTATGAGTTATATTCATTTTGGGAGATATTCATATATGCTGCTTCTCTAAGTATTAAATAATTAGAAATTTAATCTTTCATTACATGAGGAATATGCTATAAATAATAGGGAACATAATAACTACATGCCCCTACAACATTCAAATTCATATTCCACTTCCGAATAAATCAAAAAAAAAAGAAAATATAGGGAGATCAACAGGACAAGGAAAATCATTCTTGGCTACTCAGAACATCCTAACATCAAGGATTGGAACATTTAAAACATGGAATCTAGAGTATAGAAGACACGATACTCTGTTTTGAAGCCAAATTCCATAAAAGTAATCAAACATAATTTTCACAACATTAAAAGAGTCCAGAGCTTCACTTCATAACAAAAAAATATTTCTAAACAATACTCTACTTCTCCAGCTCTATTGTGTTCCTTTGTTTTTCTTTTTGAGTAGTGTGTGTACCTGTTTCTATCATAAACACTATCTCCCATGCATAAATGGAAGATACTTGATATCCTCAAACTCTCAATCATTTTATTCATTGTATCCCACATTGAAAAGTGGATGAGATCAAGTGTAACCTGTTAGCTATTTTTCTCATGAATTATTGTGTTAGAGGTTAGGTTTGACCTAGACAGCCTTGTGTGCTATTGTGAACCCTAATCTAGGGTGTGGAGAATTTTTTTGATTAAATTATACAACTTTGTGGAAGGAGATTACCAATTCTATAGGACTAAGTATCAACTTTATATTTAACCTCTTCTGTATATCCCCTATTCTTATACCACTTATTTTTACAGTGTTTTTTTAAAAATTTACATAAACCTAAATTGGACATTGATAGTTAGTTTTAAAAGTGTTTATATCTGTGTTGAAATAGTAGGCTAGTTTCAGAAGTTAAATTAATCATCAGATTAGTATAGCTAATAACTAATTAATCTTCAGATAAATTAATTTCACATTCAATACATTTATAAATACACTAGAATCTGACATTGATTATATTTTAAATTAAAGGAAATTTTCAAATAACTAAATTTTAACAGAATTTTTTTCAGATACTCAATTCACCCCCACCCCCTCTGGAGTGATCTACTCTGAAAAAAATTAATGTTATAATAAAATGGTGTCTCAGGTTACAAACATGATTTATTTATTCTTTATATAGTTTTTATAGAAGAAATATGGATTGTTATCGTATGTTGAATATTTTATATTTAATAATATGAATTTTTTAATTCATATTGGTTAATGTGTAACATTATGAAAAAATTCATGATTTTTTCATGATTAGAAATAAAAAATTATGCGATTTATAATTACTATAATGTATATTATGAAATAATATTATGAAAATATTCAAGAAGATATGTTTACTTATTGGTTAATAAGATGTTTATTTTGTATATGAATTTATTTTTAAACTAGAAAAGTTTTATTATCATTCATATTTTAATGGATTTCAT
Source organism: Viscum album (assembly GCA_963277665.1). NCBI lineage: Eukaryota > Viridiplantae > Streptophyta > Magnoliopsida > Santalales > Viscaceae > Viscum > Viscum album. The sequence continues at coordinate 2,128,444,362 of OY728152.1, read as the reverse complement.
TCTATATTTTTATGTCCCATACTAAGCTCCGTGTTTTCATATCATGGATTAAAATGAATTTTATAGGGTTTTATGGATGAGTTTAGAGAATTATGATGTATGGATCAAGATTATGATGATATTTTCTGAATGGAAATAATTTTATATCGTTAATTCTTTTTTGGAAAAAATGGATAATATGTTGATGTTCAACTATGTGATGTATCCTTTATTTATGTAATGGTGATGAACAAATTTTTTAAAATAATAATCCTAAATTTTCATCATGAATGAAAAAGATATATTATTGTTGAAATATATGAAAGATTATATTGTTTAAGTCCTGGAAGAATTACATTTTGTATTATATAAAAGGTTAGATAGCTTTAGATGAAAGAACCGTGTTAAAAAAATGTTAAAGGTAATCTATAAAAAAATGTCTAGTGTGTTATGAAGACTTATAGATCTTTTTTACATATATAAAAGTCCAATTTAACATTGTTAAGGATATCAGACTTTTAACCATCCTCGTAATATGGATAATTACTATATTATTGATATACTAACACTTTACTCATTGGTTTTAATAATTGGTTAGATCCAGAATGTTTCAAACTAACAATTAGTGTGAAGGAAAATTTGGTGGTAGTAGAATAAGTACGAAGTTATTGTTGGAAATGTAGTAAAACCACATGGGGTTATTATAAACTATATATCATGATATATAATTGAAATAAGCATCATATGTGAGTTTTATAATGCATAAAATAGGATATAAATGATTCTTTGCAGAATTTCAAGTCATAGAGTTCAAATTGGTAAAAATATTCAATGACCTGTGATCAATAATGTAGGTAGAATCACCATTGATATTTTATTAAAATAATGGGATTATTTTTACATCATGTAAATGAGAGCGTAAATTAATATTCGAACAAATAAAAAATATGTGGTTAGTTAACCCCTTGATGAGTAATAAATTTATTCGTAGAGATTCAATTGAATGTTCTAAATTGGGGGTGTAGGGGTATTTTTAAATAAAATTTCCAAGTTGGAATGATCAAAAATAATATTATAAATACCATATAGATAAATTATTTTCTATGGTTAATGTCATTATTTTAGAAGATGAGGAAACTAAAAGTGACATAAAAGGAATAGATTATATCATGGATTAATTTTTGATATTATTGAATCGTACGATATTATTCAGAATTTTTTGATGAATAATATAATATAAATAAGAATGAAATCATGGTTAATCGATTGTATAGAATGTTGAATGATTAAGGGGTATCTTTAAATGGAATAAGAGTAATGATATTAGGGTACATTTAAGGATGATAATAAATTTAATAGATTTATTACTCTAGGTATTTTATTTGATGGAATTACATTGGGATAAATTTTTTGTGTTCAGTTATATGATTGAGCTATATGTTGCCCTTAACATTAACATGAGATCATATTATTTGAGAAAGAAAACAATTTTCATTTTGTAGAAATAATTTTATTGGATAGTGAAAAATCTAGTGTTTATAAGATAATTGATCATTAATGTTAGTTTTGAGGATATTCATCATATATATATATGAATGTTGTAATAATTTTTTTGTAATGTAGTTTTAGAAAAGGACAACATGTAGGTTGGGTGATAACTCGTCACTTCTATCAAGGCTGTGTGGCATGATCCCACAACTGATGGGTGACAAGGGTGAGATTTACACCACTAGACTACGTGATTTCCTAATTAGAATGAACATAAAAATAAAGCTTAAGATGATTTTGGTAATATTAATTTTTCATATATATAATTATGGAATTGAAAAGTATCTTGGCGACTATGTGATTAATGATATTTTAGAATGTGTTCACTATTTTTGGATAAATATCCAACTAAGATAAATAGAGTATTTTTAGTACATTATTTGATTATTTTATTTGGAATTATATTTTAGAAGAATATCTTATTTTAATGTATCGTTATAGCATTTCTTTTTATTTATGGAAATTTTTAACATGTCGTGGTGATTATATGATCAGTGTATATACATTTTTGGGTGAAAGAATTTTTGAGTGAAAAATTATTTTCAAAGATAAATTATCATAAAATATGTGATCAAATAATTATAATAATTTGATTTAAATATTATTCTGGAATACATTGATTAGTTTTAAAGATAATAATCTATATAATAATTTATTTTGTTATTTCGGTATTCTTATATAATTTTAGAAATTAATTTATTAAATCACAATATAAAAGTTTATTAATTTTGAAAATTAATATAACTCATTAAAAAAATTATGATTTTATTATTTTTAAAAAATAAAAAATATATTTGTTATCCTACAGTAGAAGTATATATTCTATTTGTAGATTATTTTAATACTTATAACATAAAAATATTCATTTTAAATACTCATCATTTGGAGAAATTGTGATATTGTTGTTATAATTGATTAAAAGAAGAAAGTTTACTTGTAAAGTAAGTATATTTACTTATGTAATTGGTATATATAGAAATGGGTTTCCTAAACACAATAATGATGATGTTGAAACAAAAAGTGGACCGTATTACATTCATTTATGATGAATCAATAGTCATTTTCAAAACCATTTTTAATGGTTTGTGTGGGTTAACTTTATCATGGTAATTGAATTTATTATTATCATCGATATATGTCATTCAATATTTATTTTTATATTTTTATTTTATTCCACATCCAAATTTTCACTTCACACCAATGTTTTTTATTGTGTGACCTAGTTATTCTAGTTTACCTTTATTTTTCACTTTCCCTCATATCAATATAAATTTTTATTTAATATATTTTGATCTTGGATTTCATTGTAGTTATTTTTAGAGTGAAAACCATTGATCACAAATATCATTTTAAAATTTTGAGAAGGAATATTTTATGGGGGGATAAAAAGATATCCATATATTTTCAAATAAGGAAAATATATTCAATAACATGTAAGAAATAAAACTCTATTGACCAATATATCATGAAATATTACTATAAAAATATTATTGTTACATGCAAGCTATTTAATTCCATGGAATGAACTTTGTTAATATATTTATGAAATATATATTTAGTTTTTAAATGAATTCAATGGTATTTATTAATTATTAGTAAGTAATCATTGAATGTTTAGTGAAGTAATTTAATACATCAATAATATGATTTGTTTAAAAATGATTTTCAACTTTTTTATGAAAAAATAATTTTATTTATATTATAAACATTTATATATAATATTTTAAAAAAATTATATAATTAATTAATGAAAAAATATTAAATATAGCTTATGGTGAATTTTTTAGATTTTTCTAGAATGATTTATTTTTTAACGAACAAGGTACAGAATTTACTAAAAATTGTAATTTCATTTAAAGTATATATACAGTCAAATTTTATTTGAAATTATTTTCATTTTTTAGTTAGTTAATTTTGATCAAATGTAATATAATTATTATATTTTAATTATTTTATACATGAATACTTTTTTAAAACATTTTTTGTTGTTAAGAGGTATTTCTCTGAAAAAAAATTTCCAATATGTTTGGTGTGCTTAAATTAAAAATAAATTCTAAATATTCAATGATTTAAATCATTTGAAATATATTCAATATTTTAAATAAGGGGGTAATGTTTTTTTAAAATTTTTCCCTTTAGATTTTTAGTTATTATTAATAGTAATCATTGCAATGTTTCTTACCAAAGTATAGGTAAAATTGGACAATTAAGTGTAAAAATTATATGATAAGAACTATAACGTGTCCCTAGAAGATAAATCAATTTTAGTTTATGCGTATATTTTATCCATTATCATCCAAAATTCTAATATATATTATTTTACACAATATGGAAATGATTTTACATTTATAATATTTTCTTTACGAAATGTCAAAAATGTTACTATCTTTTTTTATTGTCTTTTAATTTTTAACAAGAGGGTAAAAAGGTATCACATATTATAAATATTAATTTTAAATTTAAATTATTATTGTTTATCATGTTGATTTTTTTAAAATTATTTACAATGTAAAAAATTACCTTAAATGTCCATGTAAAGTAGATAATGTATTTATTTAACTAATTGAAAAATAAAATAAATGAATTTAAAATTTATAAAATTAATAATATTATAATGAATTATTATTTTCCAAAAAAATTAGATTCAAAATAAATATTATATAGTCCATAGTTCTATATATTTTAATTCTGATGTTTTCTTGCAGTTTTAAATTTAACAGGAATTCAATAGGTCCAAAATTAAAATTAAGGATATTTTATAATAAATATTTTTTTATTGAATTATCTAAAATTATAAATAGTGTTATCATCTTGAAATTAATATAGAAATGAGTTATTATATAAAAATTGTTTCATTTTTGATATTTTAATCCTTTTATTGTAACTATATTTACCCAAAAATAGTAAAAAAAATTCACGGTAATCCTCAATAGGGTTAATAGGGGTTAATACAAAATGAAAAGGGTGATAAAATCTACTAAAAATGTAAAAAATTTACTATATGGGGTTAGTTGGATTTTTATTACTAAAATATATCATATAAATTTTTTTTATCTCTTTCTAAATTAAAATTAATTTAAATTTATTTAATACATTAAGAAATTTTAACAGTTCCCCTCCACTCTCAAAAAAGGGAACATCCTCTTTTTTTCACTACAAAAGAAATTTGTTTAGAAAATAACTGTTAAAAACCCTTTCCTTGTATCCCAGCCCATGTCCTAGAATTTGTTTTTGTTAAATAATCTAAGGGATGCTTTTCGTGTAAACCATAAGAGGTTGTCCAAAAATTAGGTACAGTTTTTAACCAAGTGTTTTTTTCTTTCTTATTCTACAACTTTCAAATATTATTCAAACATTCTAAAGTAATAACACCATTAACTTACTTATACTATGATTTTATTATTGTAATGAAATAACCTATATCTGTATCATCTTACATCAAATAGAAAATAAAACAATTGATTTTGTGTACGGAGGACTACCACCTTTTTAACATACGTATTTTGTTTCATTAACAGTCTCTAACGACTAGTTATAACGATGGTTTTATTGTATATATATAATACTAATTAAATACATATTATTATGAAATGTAAATATATCATAAATTTTCATATGATTTAATTCACTAAAAAATGATAATGTCGGTCATGTGTATGTGTAGACTACCACATCCATAAAAGAGTATAATTCTATTTTCATCTCCCCCTCACATGGATGATTAATATAGTAATATTTGAATATATAATATTGTATGTATTGTATAATGTTATTTATTAATGGATAAAATATCACCTGCCTTATATTAATAATGATCTTTGAAAAATTGAAATATTTCTCATGTGTACGTACGACCTACAGTCTCCATCAATGTAACATAATTTATTTTTCATTTCACTATTTATTATTACTATTAAAATAATATTCATTCTATAAAAAAGTGTTTTTTTCATTTCTTATTATTCATCATTAATTGTTTTGTCCATAGTCATCCTACTATAGTTTATTCGTCCATGTGATTCGAATAGTGTCAAAACATCTAACGTGAACTTAACTGATTAAGTTATTGTAACTGAAATTTTATTTATTAACGTATAATGAATAAGTAATTTAAAATATGTCCTTATTCCAATAGATAATTTACATATTTTTTTATTCATGAAGATAATGAACATAACTAACATGCTGGACACGGTGTAAGTGACATTTTTTAAAAAATATCTTCTGAAGTTTCTCTTAAAACAATTTTTCTTATGTGTCAATATATTTAAAATTAATTTCTGAATTTGTTTATGTGGAAATAAATTAATAATAAAGGACATATTATTCAAATGATTAATTTAATTCAATGGTTTTTAAAAGAAATATATTTACTTATTTTATACAGAATGCATTGACTTTATTTACAAAAGAAAAAAGTAATGTTCTATTTTTACATATACAGAAACAATGACCATTCATGACACCATTCCCATTAATTAATATGTTAATTTATTTGTAATATTCAATATCTTATTTAAATAAAAAAATCATTCCCTATATTATTTTATTTTTCAAAAAGGGTTCTAAAATATAATAGATATTTCAATATAATTTTTCTTTCTTATATGAGAAATGAATGTTTTGAATAATTCATCATTTTAAATGTTATGATTATGTTATAGTTCATTTATTTTGTTAGGATTAAAATTGGTACGATTTTAAACTAGGGTCAAGTGGTTTCATTATATAGCTCTAATTAATTTGGTTATATTTAGATTGTCTGTTAGCCATGATAGTTATTCCATGTATAAATGTGGTGGTTACTAAATGCATAACTATGAAGGATATTCCATGTGTAACAGTGAGTGTTATTAAATTTTTAATTATTAAGGTTTATCCCTATATAAGAGTGATACTAAAATTATAACATAAGTTACCTACATGATTTATTTATTCTTTCAATGGTTTTTGAAAAAATAATATGATTTCCCAAGTTAGTCTAAATAGATAATGATTAAATAATTGTATTTTCTTATTTTTATGGGTGAAAATTATAACATTGGGAAAAAACAATTAAGAATATATAGTTACTAAAAAAACCTTTATTATTATTAATTTTATTTTATAATTTTTAATTAAATGATCTACAAATTGCATTGTGTATATAAGTTAATTTCATGGGTAATATGATTTTTATTTTAAAACTTTTATAATTATATATCGTCTAATAGATTTATTTCATTCTTTTGATGTCCCTTAGTAATATTTTTTGTGTTCTCCAGACATTAAAAAAAATTCACTCGGGTTTTATGATAAATAAGAACAAATATGAGATTATGTTGAAAAATTTTAAAATATTCACTATAAATAAAACATTCTATATATTAGAAGTTTTATTTTTTTGAAAAAAATGGATACAAGAGGATGTTCTCACTTTGTGATGTAATAATTTTTTTTTCGAAGGGTGATTCCTAATTCTCTAAAGATATCAACCTAAAAGACATTCAGGAATGAAATATAAGGAATTCTTCTCTTGATATACTAAATTATGTATTGTTCAAATTTGGGACATGTTGAAGAATAGAGTTCAATCCCTCCCAGAGGGGTTCTTAGAAGCATGGATGGAGAATTTGAAATGATACTATGATGGGTGTCATATGGAATGAAAACTTTTGAACTTGACCAGTTGCTTACAAAATTATATAGATTATATGCCTTCTTGAAAATCAATTATAGTTCTTGGAACCATGTCGAATGGGATTTCCAGAATTTGGGGAAATTGAGAAGAATTAATGTGGCAGTGTTTTAACAATATTTCCTACATCCTTTTTGTATTTTTATTGACTTTTTTATTTAAAAATGTTTTTTATTAAATAATTGTTAATTGTTGTGTTTGTGTACTTGCTGTGTAGAATAATTAGTTTTTTAGTTTAAAACTTGTGTTTTAATGTGAATTAGTTTCATTTTAACTAATTATTAAATTCACTTAGTCTAGCCAATTCGACTTTTATTTATTTTTTCTTTTAATTATATAATTTTTCATTTTTGTTAGTTCATCATTTCATTAATTAAATTAATTAATTCTTTATTCGTAAAATTGTAAATAAATAACTTTTTTGGTTTTTAGTCTTTTAATAATTTAATTAGTTTTATTCAATTAATAATTTTATTTTTTAAATTAATGAGTTCTTTAGTTAATTAATTCTTTAATTAATTGGTTAATTAATTTAAGTAAGTGACATTAAATGTTTTAATTTGATTAATTTGTTTATAATTTTTAATACAAATTAATTCATTCTTTTAAATTAGTAATTAATTTTATTATTTAACTTTGTTTTATTGAATTTTTAATTTTATTCAGTTTAATTTAATTCATTAATCCATTTTTCAGTTGCATTGTCGTTTAGTTAATTTATTTTTTTTATTTGATTTGCATGTATTTCGGTGGCATCGTCCCTCATGATTGTCTGAGCGTTTTAACCTAACGGTCTCACCGTGAGCTTCCCTCACGATGCCACCTTTCCGCACCTCACGGTGTCACCCTGTATCTTCTCACTGTCTCACCATTCCCTATAGCCACCACACCCTCACATTCTCACCATGAACTTCCCTCACTATGCCACAATTCCTTTACCCTCACGGTGCCACCTTCTTTCCAATTCCTTTCACCATTTCACCAATTGTCTCACCGTCTACAAAAAACAGCAAAAATTCATCTCACACAACAAATATATAAAAATCGCCACATCAATCTCACAGTATCAATCAAATTCATCCATCCAAAAATTGAAAATTGAATTTAAGAAAAATAAATCAAAACTTTAGAACCCCTGTGAAAAGTAAAATACTGTAAATGGGATTTTCGAAGGCCACTTGTTATTGAAATCGAATCTTTCCAGACCGGTCTTCCACACTCCACACAACCACGACACACCCATAGCTCCTCATAGTGTCGAACCAGTGGTTGGACCTCCTCTGATCCACCGCCTACCAGACCCTAACCCACACATCAACCTTTATCTGAACTGCCGTTGTCCCCTGCTGGAACACCCGAAGCCGCTGCCTTCTTCCCCAAGGGCTGTGAACTGAATCCCCTACTCTCCTCCTTTTATCTACGACCCATCCCCTTGGCATGCCCCTTCCAGCTGACCTTGCTACTCACCAAAACCCCCTGCCCCCTCTCATTCTCGCGGCGAATACCCCCCCCCCCCTCTCCTTTTGTGTTTTAATTTTTTAGTTAGTTTTTATTTTATTATTTTATAACAAACAATACGATATATGTAGAATTTAATATATATGATATACTATACTATATTAATAATATTTTTAATCATAATAGCATATAAGCTTTTATATATCAAAATAATACATGTACTAAACTAATATAATAGTTATTATAAATATATATATGTATATATATATATTTATATTAGTAATATTTAATACCTCCAATAAATATATATATATAAGTAAATACATATATGCATCTATATATAATTATAGTTTTTGCATTTTTCTTTTTCTGACGTGTTTTTTGTTTTTCGGTTGTTCTGAACAGGGGGAGTGGGGCATGCAAAGAAAAATGTGGGCACTTTGTTGGAATGAAACGAGAACATTCGCGAGTTCGTTGCTGGGGTAGTTTTCACTCACAAGGAATTCACTCGGATCTGGTGACAAGAATGTTGAAGATGCACCATGTGGTTTTTTGGCCTGTCATTTTTCTCTGTTTTTAGTTTCGAGCAAGGGGGTCGGAACAAGTAACAGAGGGGGGGTTGGAACAAGGCCAGGGGCCATAACAAGAAGGGGTATTATAGAGCTTCATTCTGGAGAGAGGCGAGCATAGATTATTCCATTTAGAGATCCCTCGATCCATTAGTTCATCGTGATCATTCTTCGATCCATCTCATCACCAGAACAGTGGATGATAGACATCGAGCAGTAGATCTGAATCGAAGCAGTTGCTGGAGAGAGGATCAATATCACGGGAGATGTTTCTTAATTAATTAATTTTATATTTATTTTTTACTATTTTAATGTGTAGTTAAATAGATTAGGGGAATCAGGCTATAGGGAACTGATCACCCATATATCCATCATTTTTTATTAGTTTGATTGCTCAGTGCGATTTCATTTCTCAGTTTTCACTTCTTTTTATTTTGAGTATCATTTCACATTACCTAATGACCTACGGGCATGGTAGTGAATCATTTCACCATGGATCATTGACCGAAGTAATGAGAATCGGAAAAGGTCAATGCATCTCTTCTCCAATTTATGTAGATTTTTCCAACGGTCAAGATTGGAAGATCCAGACTCAAGGAAGTTAATCGAGTTGTGTTGGTCCACTGTAGTTACAACTCAGTGGATTAGCACCATTTTTCTGTGCACTTAGTAATTGAATAAAACCAAACAGAAGTGAGGAATATCATTTTAATTAGTTCAAAGAATCCTGGGGACCCTAAAATCATCATTACTATTTGTTCTCTGTTTAAGCCGTATATTTCACTATATCACCATCATTTTCACACCCACTGCTAGAGTTTGTTTCACTGTGTACGTACAGTTTTTTTTATAGTGTTCTATTTTTATCTCTGTTGTTTTAGCTTTAATCTGGTCTAGCACAACATAAGTCCTTCTCTGTGGTTCGACACCCTTCTTACCACAATACAAGTAGTTTTATGTTTTATAAATTTTAAATTTGCGCGTATTCAATGAATATGTGGTCAAATTTTCGCGCTGTTTCCGGGAATGGTACGTGCGACCATGTTTAAAGAAAACTCAATAAAAAATTTAATAGAACAAAAACAAATATACAAAACTTAAAAACTATATAAAATAGTCTCAAGAAAAGCTTGTTGTTGAAGTTACATGCACACTAGAGCATCTAATTCAGAACTTGAAACTCCAAATCAAGAAATCAACAAGCATTGTTCTGCACTTAGAAAACAAAAGAAACTTGAAATGTAGAATTTGGAAAACATTGCTAGAAATAAATTTGTCAATGGGCTATATCCCTTAGTTCTTGTCCTTGAGAGACCTAAGCTTGGGGAGTTTCAAATTCCAACTATGTCAAACAATCCATCCTGTGTCAAATTGTCCCATAGTTCTATGAGCTATGAGATAAAACAGTCTCGTCTTTCTCAACTTGCATCATTTAATGTTCTTCCAATAGAGGACTCCTTAGAGTTTATCAAAGATTTTTATTGTTCTGTCCAGTATTTGCCTCTGCGATATCATAGTGAGGAGGATTTGAGGCTGATGTTGTTTCATTTCTGTCTAAAGGGGAGATCTAGGACTTGGTTTCAAAATTTAGATGAGGAAATATTTGAAACCTAAGAAGAGGTGAGCAATGAATTTTTATCTAAATTCTATCCAAGGAACACCACCATTGAGGTTAGGCATAAGATCCATGGCTTTGTCTATAATGAGGGAGAACTCCTTCAAAAGGCATGGTAAATGTTCAGAGGTCTTCTTAGACAGAGCCCCAACCATCAATTAGCTCCCCATCTTCTCAGGGAGACTTTCTATAATGCCCTCACCCACTACAATCAGAACGTAGTTGATCAATCTTGTGGGGACGATTTCTATGATTTCACTACTGATGAGCTGAAACAATTGTTTGATAAATTGGATCAAAAATATTAGCACAAGTGCACTAGGAAAAGAGTCATCCATATGGATGATACAAATCCTCAAGCTGTTATTTTTTATGATAGGGTCCCTAGGGAGCAGTGATATCACTTTGGGATGTTTGTTCATACTTAGAGATATTTTCCGAACTTTGATCTTCCTGGTTTATGTGATGAGAGTGCCCGGTGTTTTGATTACAGGTCTACGAATCAAGGTTTCCATGCTCAACTCTCAAATCCATACCACTCTGGATATCAAGGTCATCCCAATCTATCTTTTAATGAGCGAGGGGTCACAAAGCAACCCACTACCCCAAACCAGCATCCCATTACCCCAACGTTCCACCCACTTCCCAAAAAAAATTCCAGAATCAATATGAGGCGAATTCTTCTAATTCACATGGAGAGTTAAAGGGGATGATACAAAAAGTGTTGAGTGAGATAAAATCATTTAAGAATAACACAAACTCTAATATTCAAAATTTAGAACTTCAAATGAGTCAAATTGCTAAAAATCAAGCTGGTAAGGAAATGAGCAAGCTGCCTAACACTTCAACTTCCAATATAAGAGAAAATGTGATGGAAGTGACATCTAGGTTAGGGAATAAAATAAAGAAACCAGTTAAGGAACCACCTAGGCAAGAGGAATACAATGTTGAAACTCAAATTGAAAATGATAATCTGGAAAATCCCAATTCTGGAAATCTGGAATGTGAGTTTCATACTGACCAGATTGTGCAACCCACACTTGAGAATTCTAAGGAACAAAATAAAATGATGTGGGAATTGATTAAGGAAGAAAATAAGAAAGTGGGGTCTAAGGAAAAGGTTAATAACCTACCTGTCCTAAAACATTATGCCCCTCTCATTCCCTTCCATAAAAGAGTGAAGAAAAATGATGAACCCGATCACCTGATATTTTTGAAACTGATTCGAAGCTCCACCATCAACATTCATTTCATAGAATCCTTGGATAAAATCCCTTCATATTTTTCATTCACAAAAAGGTTTCTGAAGAACAATAATGATTGTAAGAAGTTGGATAAAATTGATATCAATGCGGAGTGTAGTGAAATTGTGAAAAAAAATATTCCTCCCAAATTAAAGGACCCTAGTGGCTTTATCATTCAGTGCTGAATAGGAGGAAGTGGGAAACTAAATTGCTTGTGTGACTTATGAGAAAGTATCAATCTTATGCCTTCCTCCTTGTTCAAAAATCTAGGTCTTTGGGATATCCTACCAACATCTGTTTTTCTTTACCTTGCTGATAGGTCACTCACACACCCTTATGGGAGAGTGGATGACTTATTAGTAAATGAAGGAAACTCACATTGCCCACTGATTTTATGATCCATGATATGGAATGTTATGAAAAGGTTCCAATCATCTTAGGTATCCCCTTCCTTGCTACTGGTGATCCCATCATTGATGTCTCCAATGTTAAAATCACCCTCCAAGATGTAGATGATGTTGATGAATTTTTGGTGTTTGAAAGGCCCCAACTTGAGGTTACTTGTGATGTGATATATTTGGATGTGAATCAATGTTACAAAATTGAGGTTAGAGCAGAATATGGGTCTTTCCCACATGAGGTCACAGAGATACTAATTCCCCAACCGACAGAAAATTTTTCCCTGGCTGTTGCTCGTTCCCCACATCCTTCTGTTGATGAGAAAATTCTTTCATTAGAACCCATTCTGGAGAGTGAGTCCCAAATTTTTCCTACACTATCTCATCATGTTTATGAATGTTTCCCTTGTGATGTTGACTATCAAAGAGTTCTTGAAGCTGGAGAAATCTCTAGGTTGAGCCCTGCTGAAAAACATGATGATTGTCATTATGAACAAATGCATTTGTTGATATCCTCTTACCTGCCTAGTTAGATGTTGCGAGTGATGATTTCAAACCTGAACTCGAAATATTCACATCATTTGAGTCCGCTGTGGACATTGAGTACAACCTTTGGATAGTTGAATTTGATAACTTCTTCTGGGATTTTTCTGAGTTGTCAGTATTGCATGCTATTTTGGGACTTACTAGAGTTTTTTTCAATGTTTCCTCTTCTAATTTTGGGTTTGATGAAAACTCTAGGTGTAGTGGAAGCTTTGGAAGTATTCTTGATATGATAGGTGATTTTCATGAACAACTGTTGAACTTTTTCAAAGATAATGAATTATTTTTTAGTGACCCAGCTGAGCTAGATAGCATGAATCCTCTTAGTGATCTAGATAAATTTTGGAGAATACTGATTGGTGCTGAAGATGAAATTGTCCCGAGTATTCCATCTCCTGATTCCTTAGACAATTGTGAAGTTCACACCATTGAAAACTCTTTCCTATTAAATGATCATGGTTATAAATATTTATGTGAATAAAGTCTAGCTAGATACCCTAAACCTAGCGCTGCATGGGAGGCAACCCATGGTTTACTTTGTTTTCTTCTTTAAATTTTTAGTTTGAATAAATTCTTGTTGCTCAGTAGTTTGTCTCTCTATTTGGTGAAAAATAGTGCCTGCATTTCCTTATCATATGATGCAAGTGGTCTGGTGGTCCTGATTTTCTACGAGAATCATGGTTCAGTGGTAGACAAATTTGGAACATTTATTGTTGAAGGAGGTTATCATCAGAGAACACTGGATTAATGGATAAAAATCCCAATCTCACAATTTGTATCTACTTTTTATTTCAACATAAAATATAGGACACTAATTTCAACTTGTTTCATCATGAAGGTTCCCAACTGAAGCAGCCAGAGTTCATGTTCAAGTCAAATAAAGGGGGACATTTAAAAAAACTAAAGCTTCTATCCAGGGAAGTAATGTTTTAATTTTACAAGTGGTTTCAATATACCCATTCTTTTTGCATAACACTGTGAATTAAGTGTGGGGGAGTTACCGCTGGTTTTGGAAACATGATAACTATATTTCAGACATGTGTGTTTACCTGATAATATCTACTTAGTTGAAAATATATTTTGAGCTGATTTACTGAAATATGTTTGCACGCATTGCTTTCAATTTCATGATGTTGCGTCTATACATCTTTGTCAATCATGCTACCATTTGAAGTAAATTGATAAAATATTTTTCCTTCTCACACTGATTCAAATCATGTACATTTTATGAACATAAATGTACATGGTTGCTGGTGAGGCTGGTGGGGTGGGTCTTCTCTATTTTCCTTTTGTTTTTGTTTTTATTTTCCTTCACTTTTTGTGTGGAAAAGAAAATTTTTGAACTTCATTGATACCCCTCTATATCCTTTTTCAGCTGAAATTTCCATCTGTTTTGAACGTAAATAGTCTCCGACCTTGATATACAACATCAGGGACAATGTTGGGTTTTAAGTGTGGGGGGGAGATGGGTCATTCTAGTGTCATGATTAATTCCCCCTTCTTGAACCTAAGTTTGTTTAAAAAAATGGTTAATTTTTTCCAAAAAATGGTTCAAAATTCCTTCAAAATTTTTCAAAATTTATTTATACCATTATGGTCATTGGAAGTTCATTGGTACTTCATTTATGTCGTATTTAGTGGATAACTGTTTACTGGATGTTGAGAGTGGTACTGAGTTAGAAACTGTTAAGTATGAATGATTGTTGAGTGCATTTGTTCACTGTCTCTATGGATCAGTCTGTTTAGGAACAGAGGATGGGAGTGTGACATGATAGGTTTTGTGGGATGAGGATCATGGCTTAGGATAAATTTAAGTTCTCATTGGAACCTAGGGGACTCACATTTTTTACTAAAATAATATTCAATCACTTTAGGAAGTCAATTCAAATGATTATTAATTAAGTCCTTTGTAACTGGAGCAAAATGGGCAAATGGGACCCCACAGTGAGTATCTAGGACAAGGTGCGTTGGGTGTGTTTCTATGAATAAATAAATAGAATTTCAATCTTAATAAGTGAACAGTGCTTTGCACATGGAATATGGCTGGGAAAGATTTTAATAAAGTCCCCTAGTCAAAAAGAAGTCATTAAGGTGATGGGAATTTTGAACCCACGTGAAGAAGGGAGCAACTGAATTGGTTAATTTTCTTTTAAGTTGAATCAATAAAGTGATCAATGTAATGGACTTTAATTTCTGGAACCTGGAGGAAGGTGAGAATGGTAGTTTCCCTTGGTTAAGTTTTATGTTCCACTCCATCTAACCTGTCAACACTCCTTGAATTAGAACTTGAATTGGAAGGTGAAGTACGACAGTTAATGAATACACATAGGAGGCATGCCATACTTGATAGTGTATGAATTTATGATACTCTGGACTTCCAGTGGGGTTTTGGAAGCTAGACAAGACATCATTTTGGAACACCATTGAAAAACCAGACTCATTGTTTGGTCCTGTCCATCTGGATATTAAAGTTTAATCATGCACTTTTTGAGCTGAAACTCACTAAACATATTTCTGTTTATAAGTCAAAGGCATGTACTTGTTTGAGGACAAACAAAGCTTTAGGTGTGGGGGAGTTTTAGGTGTCAGTGTTTTAACACTCTTTGCCACATTCATTTTGAATTTTCTATTGACTTTTTTATATTAAAATGTTGTTTTTTATTAAATAATTGATAATTGTTGTGTTTTTGTACTTTCTATGTAGAGTAATCAGTTTTTTAGTTTAAAACATGTGTTTTAATGTGAATTAGTGTCATTTTAACTAATTCTTAAAATAACTTAGTCTCTCTAATTAGACATTATTTAATTATTCTTTTATTTTTATAATTTTTCATTTTAGTTAGTTCATTAATTCATTAATTAATTTAATTAATTCTGTATTCTTTAAGTTGTAAATAAATAACTTTTCTTGGTTTTTAGTCTTTTAATAATTTAATTAGTTTTATTCAATTAATAAATTTATTCATTATATTAATGAGTTATTTAGTTAATTAATTATTTAATTAATTGGTTAAATAATTTAAGTTAGTGACTTTAAATGTTTTAATTTGATTAATTTGTTTATAATTTTTAATAATAATAAATTCATTCTTTTAAAAGAATAATAAATTTTATTATTTAACATTGTTTTATTTAGTTTTTAATTTTATTCTTTTTTATTTAATTCATCAATCCATTTTTTTGTTTCATTAAAGTTTAGTTAATTTATTTTTTTGATTTGTTTTGGAGGTATTATGGTGGCACCACCCCTCTTGATTATCCGAGCATTTTAACCTAATGGTCTCATCGTAAGCTTCCCTCACGGTGCCACCATTTCTCACCTCACGGTGTCACCCTATCTCCTGTCACCGTCTCATTGTTCCCTATAGCTACTGCACCCTCACGGTCTCACCGTGAGCTTCCCTCATGGTTCCACAGTTCCTTTACCCTCACGGTGCCACCGTCTTTCCAATCCCTTGCACTGTTTCACCAATTGTCTCACTGTCTAAGAAAAAATCCAGCCACAGTTAATCTCACATAGCAGAAACATACAAACCGAAGCATCACTCTCACAGTAGCAATCAAATTCATCCATCCGCAAATTGAAAATTGAATTCAAGAAAAATAAATCAAAACATTAGAACCTCTGTGAAAACTAAAAACTGGAAATTGGATTTCCGAAGGCCACTTGTTATTGAAATCGAATCTCGCCACACTGGTCTTCCACACTCTGCACAGCCGCGACACACCCACAACCCCTCATAGCCACGAACCAGTGGTCGAACCTCCTCTAAGCCGCCGCCTACCAAACCTTAACCCACACATAAACCTTCATCTGAACCGCTGTTGTGCCCTGCTGGAACACCCGAAGCCACCGCCTTCTTCCCCTAGTGTCGTGAACCGAAGCCCTTGCTCTCCTATTTCTAGCCGTGACCCCAACCCCTTGATGCGCCCCTTCCATCCGACCTCACCGCTCACCGAAACCCCCTGCCCCCTCTCATTATCTCCGTGAAGACCCCCCCCCTCATTTTGTTTTTTAATTTTTTTAGTTAGTTTCTGTTTTATTATATTATAACATACAATATGATATCTGTAGTATGTAATATAAATGATATATTATACAATATTAATAATAGGTTTAATCATAACAGTATATAAGCTTTTATATATATAATTAATATATGTATTAAACTAATATAATAGTTATTATAAATATATATATATTATATTAGTAATATTTAATACCTCTAATAAATATATATAACAGTAAATAGATATATGAATCTATATATAATTATAGTTTTTTCATTTTACGTTTTCTTACGTGTTTTATGTTTTTTGGTTGTTCTGAACAGGGGGAGTGGGGTGTGTAAAGAAAATTGTGGGCACTTCACGGGAAAGACACGAGAAAATTCGCGAGTTCATTGCAGGGGTTGTTTGCACTCACAGGGAATTCACTTGGATCTGGTGAGAAGCATGGTGATGATGCACCATGTGGATTAAGGGCATTTCATTTTTCTCTGTTTTTTGTTTCAAGAGAGGTGGCCCAAAAGAAGTAATAGAGGGGGGATTGGAACAAGACCACAGGCCAGAACAAGATGGGGGATTGCAGAACATCATTCCGGAGAGAGGCGAGCATCGATTATTCCATCCAGAGATCCCCCAATCCATTTGTTCATCGTAATCATTCTTTGATCCATCTCCTCACTAGAACAGAGGCAGATAGACATTGAGAAGCATATCATAATCGAAGTAGTTTCTGGAGAGAGGATCAATCTCACTGGATATGTTTCTTAATTCATTAATTGTTTCTTTCTATTTTTCTATTTTAATGTGTAGTAAAATAGATTAGTAGAATCGGGCTGTAGATAACTGATCATCCATATATCTGTCATGTTTTATTATTTTGATTGATTAGTGTGATTCCATTGCTCGGTTTTCTCTTCTGTTTATTTTGAGTATCGTTTCACATTATGTAACGACTAATGGGCATGGAAGTGAATCATTTCACTGTGGATCATTGTCCAAAGTACGGAGAATCGGAAAAGGTCAATGCATCTCCTCTCCAATTTAAGCAAATTTCTCCAAGGGTCAAGATCGGAAGATCGAGACTCAAGGAAGTTAATCGAGCTGTGTCGGTCCACTATAGTGACAACACAGTGGATCAGAACCATTTTTATATGCACTGAGTAATTTAATTAAACCGAACAGAATTAGAGAATATCATTTTAATCAGTTCAAAGAAGCTTGAGGACCCTAAAATCATCATTGCTGTATGTTCTATGATTAATCCATATATTTCAACATATCACCTTCATTTTCACACCCACTTCTAGAGTCTATTTCACTGTGTATGTACATTTTGTTTTTGTTAGTGTTCTATTTTTATCTTTTTTTTTTGTTTTTGCTTTTATCTTGTCTAGCACAACATAAGTCCTTCTCTGTGGTTCGACACCCTTTTTACCACAGTACTAGTAGTTTATAGGGTTTATAAATTTTAAATTTGTGCATACTCAACGACAACGCGGTCATGAATCCATCTCACATTCATTATTATGGATATAAAAATCATCGATGAATACATTATCATTGATCCGAAAAACATATACTAGATTACTCCCTCAGTGTTGGCATTGCTATTATTGGATTACTATAAAACTATAGTTTTTGGTTGCTAGGGACCCAGACTAAGTTAAAAAAAAGAGTGATTTTATAAAGACATTAATCGAGGATCCTAGGACATTGAGTGAAAAATACAAGAGGGAACTCCCTATTTGGAATAGAACTATAATGATACCTAGACATTTTCTATTCAATCGAGTGAACTATTGGGTTGAAAAATCATAAATGGTATTGAGTTGTCTCTTATGTGTGTATAATTCCTTAATAATCATGCCATACATAGTAATATTTTTTATGAGATCTAAGAGGTAATGTTGTATTCAACAAATAATAATTTTAAAATCATTTCATAATCATGGTAAATGGGATTGTCAGTATTATAAATGGATTGAGGAAATGGAATTATGGTTCAAAGTGGGATTGAAGGTGGTGAAGTAGTGTCTTTATATCCTTTTATAGACATTCATTTTTTTATTCTTAAATCTCAATATTTAAATAGAATTAAGGGGATTCATAATAAGTAATAAGAATTTTCATTGCATATTAATGTGAAATTTGACATAAATTACAATTGGGGGTGGTAAATGGTTGAGATGGTTGTTTTTGAGAATTTTTTTTTCGTATGCCTTATGTGAGATTCAATATTTCTAGTTTTATTTTCTATTTTGTAGGATATATTTGGTCATGGAGGAATGACATTAAAAATAACATTACGATTGTTTCTTAAAAGAATTGTAATTTCATGAATTTTAATTTACTTGATTTGGGTTCTTTTGTAATAAATTTTATTGGGTAGGGGATTAGGAATTATCACTCAGAAAATAGAAACCATGAGGAGGAGGTTTGTTTCTTTAATGTTTCTGAATAAAAACATAAGGTTCTTGGGATTTAATCACATAATTAATATATTTGATCTAATTTTGTTTTTTTTCAATGGAGTTGAGGGGGTTGATCCATGGGATTACATTACCTTAGGAATGGATGTTTTTTTCATCTTGGGTTAAAGACAATATAATAAGATCATAGTGGGGTTGTTCATAGTTTCTGATGAACTCGCAAGGTTGTTGATGGTTTCTTTTACTCTAAGAAAATATTGCATTGAGCTCCATTTTACTAGAATAATATAATGAAAAATATTATACTTTTGTACATTTTTTAGTTGGATGATCTAGTGTGATGTATATTACATATATTTTGATAGTTATAGGAAAAATAGATTGTGGATATGATGAGTTTAGGGATATTGTAGCCATAAATAGTTTACACACTAGACCAGTAAGCTCACTCATCCCCTCAACCATCTTATTAAGATCAATAAACTAATTGTTTTTTAGTTGTTTGACTTAAGAATTTACTCAAGTATAAAATGTTGACATGTTTATTTCCAGGATACTTATAAATATAGAGAAGCTTCGCATGTTTTACTAAAAATAGAACCACCACATAAGGTGTAAGAGACAGTTCAGAAAATATCCAATATCACATGATATAAGTATTCGATCAATATTTTTTCTGATATTTATTTTGTGGAAACGTTTTGAGATAGTTTTTGTACCACTCTTATTACTCATTGAGTGATTCGTTAGAGGGACGATAGATACCACTTTTTTAGTTTAAAAATAATCATTAGGATAAATGTAAATAATTTTTATAGGAAGATTCTATACATGTAAATCAATGCATTTATGGACCCATGGGGGAGGTATTAAATTAATTACATGGTGGATTTTGTTAGGGATAATGGAAATTCTCTAATTATTATTATTTTATTAGAAACTCTGTGAGGCTTCCTAGTAAAGTACACAACATGGAACTCTTTGTGGTAAATATCTATATCCTCACTGACTACTCTATAGAAAAGAGTTAGAAGAAGAATAAAATTATATTTCACTTAAAAATAATCCCTAATGATGTGATATTTAATAACAAAATGTTGTTAATTAACAGTAGGGGTAACACATTATTTTAAATTTTCATCGCAAATATTTTGTACTTCATTTTTTGGATATGGTTTTTTTAAAATGTTTTTTTGGTTGATTTAATATAGTTGTCCCCCAAAATTATATGTACAATATATTCAATTTAAATATTTAATAGATGAGTAGAAATTTTGATAATGTTATAGGGAATTCATGAAAATTATGAAAGGATGAGTAAGGATGGTATTTCATTATTATTTATCTCCTAAATATATTTTATCGGAATTCATATTATTATTTTTGTTTTTTGTATGATTTTATTTGTTTTTAAATACTTTTCTTGTTATAATATTCACCTGAATGTTTATTTAACCATCCATATATATGACTCCATTTGATTCTTTTACAATTTTTACTTATTATATTCCCAAATGGTAGGATATATATTATATTTTTCACAACAACACTAAGGTTGAACCCTTGGTGATGGTACTATTATTTTGAAATCAGTTGTAATTTTTTTGTTTTGAATGTGGTTGTTTTTTTCAAGTTATTAATTAAATTAATTAATAGATGAATAATGATTTAAAATTTTATTATGTTGGGGTTGATTATTTTATTAGTCATATAAGCTTTTATATCCAGTGGATTTTCAAAACACTTCATTAAACTAATATCCGCATCAAAATATTTATTTCATTAGAAATATTAATTTTTTTGGCATTACCTTAATCATTAACTAGAGTTATAATTCCTTTAAATTATTATTTATGGAAGGTTCAAAATTAATGGAAGCCATGTGTATTTTCCCCAGGAATTATGTAATCCATATGTCAAAAAATATTTTATTAGTCCATAACATTTATCATTTTTCATACACAATATTAATTCAAAGAATTTAAATGAGTGGAAACCCTCAATAACTTAACATCCCAAAATTATGACTCATCCTAATGAGATGTCTATTCATCCATATGGGTGTTTAATAATCTAGTGTATTATATTTAAATTTATGAGATGAAATAAAAATAAAAGTAACGAGGAATGAAAATAGTCATGCCTTGAACAAACACATGAATAGTGAAGACAGATAAACACACACTTCAGAATGAATGTGAAACATAAAATGGGAATGCTTTTTTTGGATCAATTTGAGATATTTCAAGAAAATAAATATTAAATATTATAATTTTTAGAATAATAATTTAATTTTATGATGATAAATGCATTAAATATAAAGTAAAATTACAATCAATCATACATAATTACAATGGAATATAATTTAATTAAATAAAAATAATGAGTGGATGAGTGGTATCTCAAGTAGAAACATTATTCTAGAAGGTCCTACTATGACACGTTCACTGATATGGTCATCCGAATTTTTCCTCACATGTGATTAAATGTAAAATTCCCGGATAGAGAATAGGGGAATGTATTTATATATTATTGTGGTGGAATTTTCTCCCATCCAAAACTACTCTCCAAGCTAACTCGATCATTTTACTATGAAGATTGCACATTATATAGAAATATTATTTATAAATGTCTTATATTTAAATTCATAAAATAACCCCCTAAAAATTTGATGTACATTACAGATTTGATGTGAAATTTAATGATCCTAAAATATCAAAATAACAATAAGTTTATAATAAAAAAACCAATGATTAAATAAAGTAAATTTTATTTAATAGGAGAATGAAGGTGATATAAAATTTTAAAATATCATAAACATAAACCTAGAAACATGGTTGTGACATCCCGAACTGAGTTCTACTAAATGGTGTCACAGGCCGCCTGGCCACAATCTCATAAGTGCGCCTCCTCCTATGCCATAGGGTGCCGACTAGAAGAGAGGGTTTGGTATATTATTCTAGCATATACTACACACTTTTATATAATAATTAAACAACAACAGAAGTAAACAACAATAACCAGGTGCATTATCGTATAAATAACTAGAAAAATACTATGTCATATGAAATTCAAAATAATAAAATTAAATACTTAACTGATAGGTAAAATATTCTATGACAATATAAATTTCATGTGTCTATAATGAAACAAAAAGTAATGATAGAACAACTCCCAAGACGATCCCAAACCACATCTGATTCCCTCTCTCATGCTCTAACCCAAAAAAAATCTCTCTTAAGGGATTCCCTTATCCATTTCTATAACAAAAAACTCTACTCAGGTGCTGATTAGGTGGCCAAAATAGGGAGTTTGTAAAACTCCGTAGGCCACCACCAATGGAATCTAGAACAAGTCTTGTAAAAAGATAGTGTGTGTAGTTTTATGAAGCAATAAATACAATATATAATTAATCAGTTATCACATTGTCATTTAATATTTAATCATCACATTAGTCCGAGTTTTCATTCATGTTTACCATTTGAATCATCATTCCTTATTATAATTCATTTGGTGTTAAATGTCATGTCAAGAACCCAAAATCCCATTTAGTGTAGGTCGCCAGGACTATAACAACATATCTTATTCAGTGTAGGTCACCATGCCTAGCAGCCCGTAATCTCAAGCTTGGATAACTATTGGGGTAGAACTCCTTGTCTATGTCACAACTTCTAATTGGACTAGAATGCCATGTCTATCAACTAAAAAATCACTTTCATTTCATCATTCATTAATTCACCAGAATTATCAACTTTATTCCATTATTAATCCATCGATTAGTTAAACATTTCTAAGGCCATTAGTTAACTCAACAATTAACTAAGCACATAATCCATTAACTAATTCATCAATTAATCAATCAATCAACATAATTATAATTCCATAATTTTTTATTCACAATTAATTATCCATATAAACTCTCAACGTGTCATAATAAATTCTCAAAATTAATTATCTTTGATAAACATTATAGAGCATAATTAATTCTCACAATGAATTATCTTTCGTAGATAAAACCAATTGATAATTAATTTCCAAAAATTAATTATCTTAAAACAATCAATTCTATATCTCAAATGAAATATCTCAACCCATATCCTATCTCCAAAACAAATATCTATTTGGGAAAATTCCTTCATTTGTTCTATGATTCAATTATCAATTAATCACCAAGGTAAATAAAAAGTTAATTCCACATTCCTAATTACATAAATTTAGGAATTAAATTATCAACGGATTATAACAATTCATAAAATAAATTTCACATATCAAATCCAAAACATTAGGAGTTCGATTTAGACCACCTACCTCATTATATTGAAGGAACGTAGCCCAAAAAAATCCCCAAAATCCATGTGGTTCAATGTCATCAATCATGAACCGGATCTAACTCCCTAATCCAAAATTAAGATTAATGGCATCAAGATCTTGGAAATATAAATCTAGATCTACAATCCTATATCTATATCTAAACTCATAGTTTTAGATCCATGTAAACAGTGATGGTCTTCCATGAAAAGTCTATGCAAAGATAGTGGAATGAATTGGATAAAAAATGGGATGAATTCCACTTACCTAGAAGAGAGAATATCTTCATTCCAGTTTTTTGATCTCAAAGAAATATGTTTGGATCACCTTGTAATCCCTCCAGAGGGATATTGAATCTCCTAGAATTTTTCAAGCCATATACAAGGTTGTAATATTGTATTCTCGGTAGGTTCATGTAATTTAAAAATAGATTTTTGGAATAAAAAACCCACACGAACGGTTCCTTAGGTATGGGCACACGGTTAGGGAAAACTGTGCACAAACCATAAAGAAATATCTATCCAGGTTTTCATGATTGGCATGCTTTCATCACAGGGGTTTTCAAACCGTGTAAAAATAGTGATGATCTCTCTAGCCAGTTTCGCACGCTTGGTATGGTTTTGTCGCACTGTTTTTCAAATAGTGCACAAATGGTAAAAAAACCCATTGTCCTTTAGTTTTCCATAAATGTTCACCCAAATGCACCCCAATAGACTAATACAAATCAATTGTACTTAAAATCTTCAAAAATTTCCTAAAACATACCAAATATGGATCCAGAAAAGGTTGGGATCTTACATTCCCTTCACCTTATAAAAGCTCGTCCTCGAGATGAACTCCCGAACATTGGTAAGATTACAATCCAAAATTATTTGTCAATTGAGACTTAATTTATGCATCACATTCCTATTTTACCTCTTAAATGCTTCCATGTTTCCATAACACTTGAACTAATAGAAAATTAATTCCCCTTAACACTTTCTAACAATTAACCAGAACACATATCAGATGCTCTAAAAATGACACATCTATCTCGAGGTCAACCTCATCCACATCAATCTGACGAGAAGTGTCAGGGTGATACATCCATAGTGATCACACATGTAAAACATCAAGCATAGTGCTGAATTTATATGGAAGGGATAATCAGTATGCCATTGTCCAAATTCTATCCACCACTTCAAATAGTCCAACAAACCTGGGCACCAACATGCGCTGCCTCTGTATCCTGTGGTGACCCAGTCTAGGCGAAACCTGAAGGAATACACGATCACCCTTTGTAAACTCTAGGGGTCATATCCATCTATTAGCATATGACTTATGCCTACTCTGAGCTGTATCCATGCATTTCTGATTCAATTAAACATGCTCAAATTTCTCCTAAATGAGACTATGTCCCAACAACTCTGACTCACTCGCCACTACCCAACATATCATTGATCTAAATGGTCTACCAAAAAGTGCCACATATGGTTCCAGCTGTATAGTTTTAGGATAAATATTGTTATAGGAGATCTCCACTAAAACCAAGTCCTTCTCCCAAGAACAACCAATTTCATGCCCACATGAACATCACATATCCTCTCACAGTTGTATGGTATGCTCCGACTATCGATCTATCTATGGGTGGAAATACAAACATAAAAAAACATATATATCCAATTCCTTCTATAATCCCTTCCATAATGGTGAAGTAAATCATGAATCACGATCTGAAACTATATTCCATGGAACCCCATGAAAACAAACTATCTCTCATATATACATTTCTCTCGACCGTTCTACTATAAAGGTTTCCCTCATAGGAAAGAAGTGTGGTACATTTTTTTAGTCAATCCACAATGAACCAAATTGAATTATTCTTCCTATGAGTATTTAAATGTCATACCATGAATTCCATAGTCACGTCATCCCACATTCATTCTCGAATAGGCAACAACATCAATAGGCCTCCAGGTCGTTGAGGCTCTACCTTAACCTACTGCCAGGTGAAACATATTGTTACGAACCGAGTTATCTCCTTTTTATGTCTGGACATAAAAATTGTCATCGTAGCTTATGGAACATTTTTGACACCCACGGATGTATCACCCACATTGAGGCATTAAATTCTTGCATGAGTTCCTCTTGCATAATCATAGGTACAACAACCTCATTTTCACATAGA
This sequence comes from Viscum album, assembly GCA_963277665.1. Lineage (NCBI taxonomy): Eukaryota > Viridiplantae > Streptophyta > Magnoliopsida > Santalales > Viscaceae > Viscum > Viscum album. Next base: position 2,128,418,419 of record OY728152.1, on the reverse strand, counting down.
TGATCTAATCCTTATCTATTATCCAGTCTGAAGGTGTCTCTCCACCAATGAGGTTTTCCCATAAGGATATATAACTTTTCTCTTCATACTACCTATCACTAATCTATCTCAAGAGTGTAGACTCCATCGTTACAGAATCCAGAGTCATCCTATCCTGACTATCCTAAACTACGACATGCATTTACTCTACCGAAGTAATTATCTTACACTCTACACTCGACTCATATACCAACTAAATCTAGGTTTTCCTTATCAAGTCATCATCCAAACTATTTCCCTTTATAATTTTATATGCCAGTTCAAAAGAAATAGACATCATATACATCACTCATCTTCACTTCTAAAGATTCAAGTCACGCTGTGAAAAGATAAACTTCAAGCTTTTGGGATTCATAAAAATGTAATCTTTTCACCCAAATATAGTGTCACCGACACTTAAGAGCATTAACCACTAATTACAACAATAGTACATGTTTAGGGTTATTCCATTCATGTGGACTCAACATCTGAGACCCGTAAGAAATGACTCGATCCACTTGCAACAACACAGATTTGATATACACATTGTACTCCCCACCCAACTCATGTAAGATTATAATTTGTGATGGTATCAAGAAATTTTTCAACTCCTTGAAAGCATTATCTCATGCTTTAGACCACTTAAATGTTATCCATTTTTTTGTAAAACCTATAAGTTGTGCTTCCAATTTGGAAAAGTCCTAGATAAACCTCATGTAATAACCATAAAACCCCAAAAAAAACCACATATCAAAAAAATTCTTGGAATGCTCCTTGGAAATCACTACCTACACTTTTTCTGGGTCCACTAACACACCTTCTTCTGATATGATATGCCCCCAATAGTTTACACTGTCAATCCAAAACTGACATTTAGATAGCTTGGAATATAGATGATGTTGTCTCTGTGTTCCCATGATGATGTCTAGATGTTGGGCATGATCGTTATGAGTATTTGAGTACACCAAGATGTTATCCAGAAACACCACCACTAAATGATCTATGTATGGATGAAATATTTTTTTCATCGTGTAAGATTTTATCTAGAAACACCACCACTAAATGATCTATGTATGGACGAGTTATTTTTTTCATCATGTCCATAAATTGTACTGTATAATTTTTCCAACCAAAAGGAATTAAAAAAACTCTTAATGTCCATACATTCATCTGAAAGCAGTTCTTGGTATATTAGAGGTCTAAAATCACACACATTGATAACCTAATCTCTTATCAATCTTTGAGGACACACAAGCCCAATTTTTCTGATCAAACAGATCGTAGATATGTGGAAGAGAATATATGTTCTTCACAGTCATTTTATTCGACTTCTGGTAATTGATAGACATGAATAAACTCCATTTGGCCTTCTATGGAAAAAAAATGATCTCCAAGCCAGCATACTTGGACGGATAAACCCTCTATCCTCTATCTAGTCAAACTGCGTTTTGAGCTCTTGAATCTCATTCAGTTCAATTTTATATGGTGGAATAATGACTAACTCAACCCTCGACATGAACTCAATAGTGAATTTCAAATCTCCATTTGGTGGAAAATTGAAAAGTCATCAGGAAATACATCATGAAACAGTTCTATCACCAGTGTAAGGACGTCTTGCCTACCACTCCCATCATCTTGTAAAAGGCTAGAATCATGGGTTGTGATCTATCCTAGTTTCATAACAATTGGCCCCTCTCATCCTGAAAGGATATCCCATTTTACCCGATGAATGTACTGGTCACCCTAAGAGGATACAAAGGTCACTCTCTAGTGGTAACAATATATATGGGCACGGTATGCAAATAGACAGTATGTAGCCATAATCTTGTCATATCCCATTATATCAACGATGTAGATATTACAAAGAAAATGATACACTCTCATTTATACCGAATATCCCTTTTATAAATAGATATTTGAAAACCATGTTCCCTATGGTGTATCGATATTAATTACCCAGCTTATGGGATCCACCTCCAAGATCAAGCCATTAACAAGATTTTTCAGATATAATGGAAGTAGAGGCACTAGTATCAAACCAGACATTAGCTATAGTAGAAGAAACTATAATAGTACCTCACACTGTCGAAGGACTAGCCCTGTTCTTTACAAGTGTAGTTTGCACTTCATGTAGCTATACTACCCCCCTTTCTTTGTAGTGTCATCTGAATCCCTTGGGTCACACCACTCTGGTGATACAAGAACTAATTCCTTGATTCACCACGTCCACTATCTCTTCCACATATACCCATAAAAAACCCAATTACCATACCTATAAGGTGTAGAATACCCATTTCCCACACTCTTACTCTGAGCAGCTACTCCTTCGGCACTAGCTTATCGCTGCTTCCCATAGAACTTCTGTAGGTGCCCCATCTTGACATTAAACCATCAATCCACCCTTGGTGGAGTAAAATGTGTATAATATATTCCACTACTAGCACACTGGTGGAAAAGGACATGTGTAAGATCTGGTTCAACTATTCCTCCTGTCTTTCCACCATTATTTCTACTTTCCAGACTAAGGTTCTCGTAACAGCACATCCTTCTCTCAGAAGGCACACTCCTTGATCGTTTGATATAGCTACATGTCCAGTACTGGAACAATCCTTCATGTTCCCCTAAAAAATTAAAGCCTTATTAAACACTTATTAGAATTAATTTAGCCTAATGATATTTTCCAAGGACTTAATTTCACACCTCAGTCCATCCTTAAATCATTTTGCTGAAGAATCCTCATCTACCGCTAAAGTTGGAGAAAAATGTTGTAAATCTATGAAACATTCTTCATATTCCATTATGGGCATGCTTCTATATGTCATATGAAAAAAATTTGAATCCTTCTCTGGTATTGGAATCTCTCGTTAGAATTTTTCCGTGAACTTCTCTAGAATATCATTCCAAAACGTCTCATCATTTTTTCTAGATCGTACCTGAATGTACCACCAGTGCTTTGCATAACCATGTTGCATATAAGAAGCCAGCATGACAATCCTCCCAGAAGGAGTCCACAAATGGTCCAGTATCATCTCTACGGATTAAATTCAGTATTCACCTCCCTTAGTTTCACCATCTCTAGTAAAATTAAGAGGGTGTTGCAGCTGAAACTCACTTGTCTACTCCAGCACGCATTTCGAAGCCTACCCTCAGTCACTCTCTCCATGAATTTCTTGAAAAGATAAATGTATTCTATGAACTGTTCCCCTTCCTCCTCATCATACAGCAATGGTTCCCCGTGATCCATGTCTAGATGTTTGTTCTAGGCCATTCCGTGTGGTCTCTCCCTCAAAAACTTCCATTGATACATATCTCTACAAATCCAAACACATGTCTCAGGTCTCATAATGCAACCTTATAACATTCACGTAAGAGGATAAAATAAAAAACAAGTTTCAACATGTTTGTTCCATTTATTCTCACCACACAGTCAACACAGAATCCATATCACTACACATAACCATCATACTCGTAGGTCTTGGTTAACAAGGGTATGTATTCTCATTAATTCATTCATCCATTAATTAATTATATTATCTCCAATTAAATAATTCAATAATTAATTAATTAATCAAACCCTTTTAATCAATTAATGTTTCCATTAGACACCCATTTATTCTCATTTTCCATCAATATTTGAATATCATAGCAAGGAAAAACATTTCATGTTCCAATACATACTCATAACTCATTTTCCTATGAGTGCCTAGAATGATGCAATTCACAATGATATTGAGTTCTTAGAATGATGCATGAAGACACAAGTATTGTTCCTCTTTAGGCCACAAATCCAAATTCAATATGTTTCCAAACTAATGTCCCATAAAATAACATGTTCATAACCCATGGTGAAATAATATCCAACATTAACAAAAAAAAGAAATAACTACAATCCCACTATGAGTACACAGATATTCCCTCATACATGGGTTTGCAACTCCCCTGAACGAGCTCACTACCAAGCATCGACTCTTCCTAGTCTCCAATCTATCATTACCAAAATAGTAAGACAAAATAATGGGAAAGAAAAGAAAACTCCTTCGATACCAATTTTTGATGTCCCGACCTTGGTTCCACTAAACGGTGCCTCAATCCAGATGGCCACACTCCCTTCTGCAAGCCACCGGATTTTCTAGAGGGTTTTAACTAGCAGTGGGGGTTTGGGAAGTCGTTCTTGGGGAGACTATCACCTATTTTATCAAAATAAAACACCAATAGAAGAAAAAATTGATAACCAAGTGCAGAAGCTTATAAATAACCAGAAAAAGGCCATGTCATATGATTTTCAAAATAAGAAAATAAAATACTTAAATAAATGGAAAAAAATCTATGACTATGTTAATATCATGTGTTTTTAATGAAACTAAAATTAAATACATAAAGACTCCCAAGAGGGTCTCAAACCACATCTGGTTCACTCTCACATGATCGAATCCCAAACAACATCCTAATCCAGTGCTTTACCCCTATCCTTTCCTGCAACAAAATATTCTACTAGAGTGCTGATTAGGTGGACCGAATGGGGTGTGATTATAACTCATTTGGCCACCACAAATGATGTCTAAAACAAGTAAAGTCCGAATATAGTATATGAAGTTTTATAAATCAATAAATACAGTGTATAGTTAAACAATTATCAATGTTTCATTTAATCATTAATCATCACATCAGGCCCAGTTTTCATTCATGTTTTCCATTTGAATCATTAATCATTATTATCATTATTTTGGTGTTGAACTTCATGTCAGGAACCCCAAATAACATTGATTGTAGGACACCATACCTATCACCCAATATCTCATTCGGTGTAGGTCACCATGCCTTGCAACACATAATATCATGTTTGACACTATTGGGGTGGAGCACCATGTCCAAGTCTCAACTAAAAATTAGTCTAGAACGCCATGTCTAGCACAAATCTAAATCTCAATCATTTAATAATTCTTTAATTTACAACAACTATCCACATTATTCCACTATTAATCCAACGATTTGTTAAACATTTCAAAAGGCCATTAGTTAACTCAATTATTAACTAATCACATAATCTACTAATTAATTCATCAATTAACTAATAGATCATTAAAATTACAATTCCATAATTAATTTTTCACTATTAATTATCCATATCAAATATCAACTTTTCATAATTGATTATCATAGTTAATTGTCTTTGATCAACATCATGGCACAAAATTAATTCTGAAAATTAATTATCCTTCTTAGCCAACATCATTTCATAATTAATTTCCCCAAATTAATTACTTTAACACAATAAATTTTATATATAAATACAATATCTCAAATGATACAAAATCTCCAAAACAAGTATTTATTTGGTAAAAAACTTTCGTTTGATCCATGATTCAATTATCAATTAATCACTAAGGTAAATCACAAGTCAATTCCACATTCAAAATTACTCCAATTTTTGAATTAAATTATTAAAGGAAGATATAAATTCATACACCAAAATTCATATATCAAATACATGACTATGGGAATTTAATTTAGATCACCTAACTCGATTTATTGACGAAAGATAGCCTAATAGATATCCCCAAAATCCGAGCAGCATGAAGTCATTAATCAAGCCCCGAATATAAATCTCCAAAAAAAATAAGATTAATGGAATCAATATATTACAAATATAGATCAACATCCAAAATCCTGGATCTAGATATCAACTCATAGTTTTAGATCCATATAAATAGTGAAGATCATCAATGTAAAGATCAAGGAAATATAGAGATAAGAATGGGAGAACCAACACTATGAAATCCACTAATCGAGAAGAGAGAGGATCTTCAATCAGGGTTTCAGTATCAATGAATTATGTTTGGATCAACTTGGAATCCCTTTAGAGGGATCTTTAATCATCTATAATTTTTCAATCCGGAGCCAAGGTTAAAATACATGATTCTAGGAGGGTTCAGGTGGTTTTAAAATAGATTTTGGGAATAAGAATCCCACACGCATGGTTTCCAAGGTAATGGCACATGGTTAGGGAGAACTCTGCACCAACCATGTGGACCTCTCTATCCAGGTTTTAATGGTTGGCATGGTTTTTTTGCTTGGTTTTTCAAATCATGTGCAAACTGTCCAGACCTCCCTATCCAGTTTCACGCACATGGAATGGTTTAGTCGCATAGATTGTCAAACTTTGTTCAAACCATGAAATGTCCATCTATATTTAGTTTTCCTCAAAATTTCTTCCAAAAACACCCCAAGACACTACTCTAAACCAAAGGTACATAAAAGATTCAAATATTTCCTAAAAACTTTCTTGAGATGTCACTATAAAAGGCACGTATCATATAATGGAATAAGTCGATTACATCAAGGAAACAAAGGAATTTGAAACAACATAAAACATTACATTATAAACATAAATCAGGTACATCCATCAATACATAATTATATAATTTACCTATGATAGCCTCTCATACTTCGTACATGGAATCTATTAAGATAAAAACATTACCTAAATCATTGGAAGTACCTATAATTCTAGACCCACCCATCACATTCTTATCTTGTATATGTTTAAGTGTGCAACATAGATCATTAAATATAATAATTCTATTCCTATCATTTCACTACATGATTAAAGATTGTTAGTTACATGCAAGAATTTACCGGATCAAAAAATAATAGATATATCTATGGGAATTACCAGCAGAGGAAATTTGCATGGCTATTTGTAAAAATATGTTTGGCATAGAAATCCCTGTATAGTTTTTGAAGTATAATAGGAAAACCAAAATATTTGTCGAGGAGTTTTATGAGAGTGAAATGTGATATATAATTACTATTAAATCGTAATAACCCTCATAGGTATGTGTAAAAACACATTTCAATGTGATCATTTGGAAATCAAATTGAATACTACAAAGATAGAACTGAAATAAAGATGATGAGTAAACAATTCATTACTTCGACACGATAAAATCTTTGGAAAAGGTCATAATAAGTGGGGATAAATGATATATAAATATAATAGCATCAATTGGATAGTAGATATATATTTATAAAGTAATGGAAACATAATAAATTGAGATTAAAAATTATAAATATAATGAAACTTCTTTAATCTAAATATTGAGATAGAAAGATCCCTTATATTAACATGGATCTTGTAAAATATTGGGAGGTTATTGTAAATAGAATGGGAACAAAATGTGAGTTATTAAGATATAAATATATAGAGGAACTTTTTGATCAATTGTTTTTAAATGGAGAGGATTGGAAGGTTTTTAGGGTATTTATAGTAAATGGGAGATGATTTATTTATTAATATCTAATCACAGTTTTTGGGGACTATATTAAAAAATAATCACAACCCCAAACCTTACCATGGATTTTAAAATAGTTTAATTTAAATATTAATGGTTTTATATATTTTATATAGTGAGGAATACAACATCAATAATATAATACCCTTGGTGATTTGAAATTGAGTCTTGCTTATAAATAATTAATTTAAAAAATTGAAAATATAATATATGTTTTGGAGGATAATTTAATGTGTTATAATATTAAAAAAATAAGGTAAAAAAATATTAATTTGAAGAGAAATCTATATTTGGTCATGTTATCCTTTTATAAAATTTATCACATCAATTTTATGCTATTATGATGTCATAATACACAATGTATATTTATTCTATATTTTTTACCCAAAAATTATATTGTGTCAAAAAATATTGAAAAATTCACCATTTTTAGATTTTGATATGATAATTTCATAAAAACATATATCTTCTAATGAAAATTTATAAATTTTATATTTTTCACTTTTTAAAAATCTTTATCTGTAGGAAACTATTGGTTTTGAGAATACTAGAAACATTCTAAACATGATAATAATTACATTGGACTTCATTAAAATATAATTAAAATATTAATAAATATTATTTAATAATAATGTTTTATTAAAATAACATTCATTTAAAAAATCATGGATTATCAATAGAGTGTCTTAATTGATAATATTTTTTCCCAAAAATATAATTTTAATGTCCTCATATCCAAATGTAATTTTTATCAAACTCATTATATAATAATTTTTTAATAAATAATAGAATGGATAATTATAATCATTATTTTATTAAAAAATAAAAAAAAATCATATTACTTGGGTATAGATAAAAACATCATTGCTACACTTTCATACACCTTAATGTTAAGGTGTGTGATAGTGGTTCTTTTTTAGAGTGTTTCATTGAAATTAATTTTTTGTGATCTCAATTGAATTAATCTTCTACCATAAATGCATTTACATGAAAATTAATTGTTTAATTGTAGTTTGGGAATGGTCACAGTTAAACATCATTTCTTCCATATCCCTATATAGCTCTCACAAATGGGATTTATATGTTACGATCCTACTAATCAAGATTGTCACTTATCCCGTCTATGTCAATTCTACTTTAACATTAAACTTTTTATAAAATAATATTCACTGTTACTATATAATAGTTATATTATCAGTGGTTAATATTTTTTAATTTAAATAAAGGAAGTTATATTTGGTAATTGGTACCAAATAACAAAACCAATTCATGTGTTTTATATAACTATATTACATGATAAATCATTTATACATTGAAAAGGGAACATAATTTTTAAATGAAGGGGTTGTTATATTATTCCCAACTTAAAATATTTCATCCCCAAAATTTAATTTTGAACACTAGAATGTATGAGTGTACTTCTATTTTTTTACCTCTTCGTGTTCCCATGTTGCATCCTCAAATTTTTTTTCATCACATTACATTGACCAGGAGAGTAATACTATTTCCTAGAGCATTTCCTTTATAATATAAAGACATCACTGAATTCAATTTTTATAAATGATCATACTACAAGGCTATAAACTCTCAATTCAATACTTATGAAGGGAATTTTATGTAATTATTCAAGAGGGATACATAAAACACATCATCTATTTGAGACAGGTTATGTGGGATTTCTAATTAATATTCCACAAATATGGTGCAATCAAAGATTTCTAAGGGGTTATTATCTCTAGGAATAATATTTCACTTCATCAAAAATCATCATGAATTTCTTACATGGTGATACATAAAAGAACCCATTATATTTATCCTTAAACTCAAGGCCTCATCAATGATTGTCTGCATAGATTTATTTCAACATTTTATGGATCTAATATGATATTGAATGTTTTGAATGTTCCATTTAATAGCTCTGATATGATCTGCATCTATAATCTTCCTCCCCTAACATAATGCCAGCATGTTGGAGTCTGGAGCATCTTCCCATATAGTGCCTCATTTTGTTCCATTCGAATGATAGAATTTAAATTGTTGTTATATGAGAACTATGCTATGTGAAGGTGGTGATCCTGTCATCCTGGAAATCCATTGTATATGAGATTAGTATATCATATAGGGTTTTGGTTTTCTACCATATAAAACATCCATCTAAGGCAGATAAAAAGCATTGAAATATAGCTCTATGTGCAGTTCTTATCAAAGGCTTCTCGAGACCCTCCAGGTATACATAAAATCATTATGAGATATAATAGAGTGTGTAAATTAATATAGTCTTACTATATAAAATATTTATATTTTATTGAGTTTTTAATTGATAGATATTTCATGATAGAAATGAAATTATCTCGTATTATAAGGGGATTGACTACCATCATGATGGAATTATTTCAATTATATTTTCAAGGGAGTCCTAAGATGAAATCCAAGGTTATGTTATTCCATATCCATTATGGTGTGGTAAATTGATAAAATCATACCACCAGACTATTATCATATAGAATTATCTTCTTGTATTACCAAGAACAAAGATCTAATTTATACAAACTCCAACATTATTTTATCCGACCAGATGTAATTATTTATATCTTTATACTTATTTTTTCATTCTCAATAAATATAAAAGGATGATTTCTATTTTTCATCCAGAAGTTCCCTCATTAGTTCTATTTTTTATTAGAAATACATTTAGGATCAAAACCATAGCTCTGAATATATGTTTTTGATTATGAAAAACACATTTTAAGGAAAATTGAGAAACCAATCTTGTACACATATAGGCATTCACTCCACATGATATGATATAGTTGTATCTATGAGTTGTAGATTAAGAAATTTAGAGACCTTACCTCTAAAGAGACTCTAGTGGAGACTGAAATCCTTATCATCATGAACGTACTTAAGGATGTTTTCAAAATTGTAAACCCTACTCTCCAAATTTTGTATGAACTCTTCCATAGTAATCTTCGTCCCGTTGAATCAATGTGCCAAAATTCCAAGTTTTTTTTGGGCTGAGATTCCCTTCTCCTTATATAGGTTGGCTTGGAACCACCTCCCAACAAGCCTATCAAACTCTACTTGCATAGCGATGACCTCAAATCCATTTTCTAAGAATTATTCATTACAATCGAGTATGGTTTTCCACTCATCATATTCCATTAATCCTTTCTTGCTTCAGTGAATATCTGTAACAATATGTTCCTTTTCTGAATTCACTTGTTCGGTGTTAGATGATTTTCTTGCATGTGCTTAAAGCTTCGTTGTAGAATTTTCCCCCACCAGCATGGGAACATTATGATGGGGATGCACTTTTATTGAAGATCTAGTTACTGTGGGGATAGGTTAGTAGGAATGATCTCTCTTCTTCCACGACCTTAGAGAGTGATTTATAAACCCTTCTGAGTCAATGATGGTGTTTTTCTCTTTCTTTAAAGAGAATCTGACATATTCCTCTGTAAGTTCCACTTCCATTGGCTGAAATAAGGAATCTAAATCAGAATATCTATCATCCTGAGGGCCTTCCAGGCATGAAGGAAGGATATTTCCATAGATAGCATCATCTTCATCCCCTTCCATGACCACATGACACTCTTCGTCTTCCAACACTTCAAAAAAATTAAGAAATAGGTATACATTCCATCGAACTTCACCTTATCCTCATATGATTACGTGGCCAATAATTCCTATTTGGAAAACTCTGAACAAATAATCTTCTCAAAACAAAAACCCATATATTTTGTTTTCTTGTTTCTGTCTTACCAACCCACACATTGAAGATGCTCTATAACACATGGAGATGAGAAATCCATGTGCACAACTGGGTCAAAGGGTCGGATGGAGAGGTTAGGCTGGCAGGATGAAAAAATATCCAGGGTGCTCCTCTCCTCAAAACCTGCCCCATACACCTGCACTGCCACCCCGGGCCCTTAGACAATGGACTAACAACCAAATCCCATCTCAAATGAGGAAAATCGTATAAGAGGTGTGTCCCTAATCATGGAGGAATGGATCTCTCTATTTCACCTGAAGAACATCCATTCCGTGAACCAGAAGTAACATCTACATGGGGAAGGACCTTCAAGGGGTGTTCCTCAACTAATGGTTTAGGGGCCACATGATCATGGACACCCATGGTCTCCTCAACATTGGAGGGTTGCAGAAAGGGGAGGCATGTGTCTCTTGAGGCATCCCCATACACCTTCTCATTCCGGACTAAATCACTATCACAGACCAAGAATTCCTCACTGATCACAACCAATGCGGCATGACTTGCAATCATATAAGGAGGATCGCCCAAAAGAACACTCGGAGCCCTTTTACGACACTCCATATGATAGTGGCCCAACCTTTAACATATCAAGAAAAATATTTTCCATGATTCATAAACAATAGGTTGCGAATACCTGTATTCTTCTTCAATCATGATCCACAAAACGTCAGGTGGAGGTTGTGACAGTTCCATTTCAATACAAATGTGCACCACAATTGGGTGCTTCTGGGTAGATGTCCTCCATCATTTTCATGTCTGATAATATTGTATCCCTTTCATTCCCCATCTTGTATAGGGTTGTAGGATTCTTTATAATCAATGTATCTTCCACTTTTTCACATTTCCAAGATCAGAATTGATATAAAAGTCACAATACACGATTAAATCTAACAACTTTCATTGGTGCATTTTGATCTCCCTTTTTGTGAATGTATACCATAGTCTTTTAGGATCCCTATATATGTCACACTTCTCTTAATAGTTAAAACGTCTCAAAATTGTCAAAAAAATGATGAATTCATCCATATATAGATTATGAATTTGATATTTTAACTCATGGATCTTTAATTATAGGGAAGAATAGAATTTCACTTTTTCATTTTTCAACAATACATTACACAATCCCATTTTTAATTCATCATTGTAGACTAAAAATGCTACCTCACTTTATGGTAATATGAGTATAGATGTAGTGATTAGTCTCTTTAGTAACTTTATAAACCTCTACTCACATTCATCAATTCTAAAAAACATCACTCCCTTTTGACTTAGATTAATTTGTTGGTTTTATTATCATGATATTTTTTTCCAAAATCAATGATAATAATCCTCTGATCCATAGAATTTATGGATAAATATCATCGATGAAGGACTTGGCCTTCTGTCAATTACATCTTATTGGAGTGATTCATATATAACACCATGTTGGTTATAAAATTTTCTAGGACTATTATTTTCTCTATCAAAATATCACATCTACTGTTTATTTCTAATAACTTTTCCTTTTCCAATGTCTTCTGTTTATGATTTGAATTCACCTGATTTTCCTCCTAGATTTTAGATTATACAGGAATACAATCTATAAATAGTACCTAATATTTATTATTATTCCAAAGAGACTCTACCCATTATATCTATAAGGATAGCTGGTGCATTAGTGAGTCCTAATGGAATAACTATGAACTCATAGCGCACTTATGTCGGAGGAAATGTGGTCCTATAGATATCCTCTATCTTTACATTTCCATGATAATATAATTAAATAATATCCAACATAGAGAAGTAATTTTCTCAATATAGCTACTCGAACTAGTAATTGATCTATTTAAGAAGATACTTGTGATTTGTTACAATATGGTTGTTCCCATGATCATCTATGCATAGGTGAATCATACCATCCTTCTTCATGATGAAGAGAACTATCCCACACCATCATAAAGCATGTTAACATACAACTTTTAATGGATTATCATAACGTTCGACTGGAATTTCATACAATACATAAGGATAGTGGATAAGTTATATACTTGGGATTCAATAATGGACACATCATTTCCTTTCATATCTTCACAAACTTAATTTTAGGAGGTGTTTTACTAGTTCCACTGAACCTTTGTGATAAAAAAATACATAAAAGTAGAATCATATATTATTTTTACTGTTATTGAATGGATAAATAGAGTACATGTCACCTTTTTTTATATACTTCAACAATTTCCACAATCCTATTTTATGAACATTTTTTAGAACATATTCTAAGGAATTTCAGAATTTTCATTGAAAATTCCCATACAATTCACTTATTTTTAAAATAAAGTAGTTTAAAAATGAATAAAAATGATTATATTGTTTGAATAAAAGAATTTTTAATTTTGAATATTTATATTGTTTTTGAATTTTTTATTAGTTATATGAAACTTTTTTAGTGTATGAAAAAATTTGAACTGTTTTTTATATAATAAACTCCATTTTGTATCCCTAAAAAAAGTTCCCAACAAGTAGAATAAAAGGTCCAATAAGAATCATATTCCCATGAAATTCCTACGTGAAGACCTTTCATGAGGTTTTGAGGAAGCATGGGGGTATCAGGCCAATGCGAGTCATTGTAGGTTTGAGACCCATCAGGGCCCACCAACCCCAACCAGTCATGCCCATAAATGGTGGGATGATATAGTTGTGGGGAAGAGGAAATCTATGGCATTAAGTAGGGATCCTCTAACCATTATTGAACATTAATAAACAATTATACAATGATTTGTCTTATAATGACTGTGCCACACCTTTTTTTGATGTATGGATTTCCATTCGCAGTTCATGTTTAAATTTTACAAATATAGTGTTTTATCACCATAGTCATATCTTTCATGCACTCAAACACATAGTACCTCAATCCACCACTACATGTTTTGCCAACAGAAAACTCTGACCATCGGGAAATTCCCTTGGTGACATCTCAAAAGCTTAGTCTCTTATCCATTCTCCACTTTCAAATCACCCAGTTACTATGGATTGCCTCCAAATCACTGGAGGACCACCAAGGAATCCATTTTGAGTTTAAATTTAGAAACTATGAAGGTTGGATGAAGGATGAGCCCCATGCACACTAAAGTTTATTCCATGGTCAAAAGATAAAGAGATGGAATCATTGTCTATTTTCAATGATTCATTACATAAGTCTTATGTAAGACTAACTATATAAATGCAAATATTTTAAAATCATAAAGATAAGAGATATTTTTAGATATTTGAATAGAGGATGAGTCACTCCATTGGAATTTAAAATAAGACCCTAAATAATTCTGGAGGGGTAGAGGGAAGACTCTGAGGGAGGCCACTACCCCGCGCTACTAAAATATTTTGTTCTTCTTTTCATTATTTCTATTGTATTTATTTTTATTTTTTTTTTTGATTTTTTTTAATTTTCATTCATATGAAATGGCCATGTATTATTTTTTATTTTTGTGTTTTCTTCCAAACACCCTTCCTCTTCCTCATATTATTCACTTTTTTAGTTGTTTTTATTAATATTAATTATATAAAAAATATTTCCTAAAAGTATTATATTTCCCCAATTAATTATATAATATTTTATTTTTAATCATTCACTCTTTATCCTAATTTTATTACATTATATTATTTTTATGGTTATTATAATAATTATTATTATTTTATTATATATATTCTTTTATTAGTATTCTATTCTCTCTTACCACCAAGTGATCTCTTACCCTCAATAATGAGGGGATAAACTGATGGTTAGCCCATGGGATGTAATGGGTTCTCGAATTATTTCATAAAATTTGTTTTAAGTTTGTGATAGATGTGAGTGTGATGAGCATGTATATAAATTACCCCACCAATGAAATCCAACTAGAAACAATTTCTATTAATTTATTTTATTTCCCTTACTTATCGTCAATTGTTTAGTTATTTACACAATATGGTTAATAAAATCTATATATGAAATGACATACAAGGGATCTGGGTCCTTGAAGATGTCACACTATCAACTATGGTGTTTAATATTTAATTATTATAGGATGAGGTGAATTTATATTTATTGAGGCATTTGAGATTTCATAACACTAAATAAAGGGATATTAATTCATGTATAGTATTTCATAGCAGAATTATCTGAAATAACATAAAAGAATTATGATAATAATTATAGAATAAAAAATTTAACCTAGAACCATGTTTTTTCATTCTAAATTCAATCTTTATAATTTCACATTTTTTTTATATTTAATGTCATTTAATTGTTTTTATAAATTAAATAATACAAAAATATATCATTATTTTTATAAAAAAAATAAAAAATAAAAGGTTATTAGGTGGTTTAGATTTAGTATGTAGACAAACTGTGTAGATTTTCATATGAGAACGCCATACTTAGCCACAAGGCATCGCTAAGAAAAATAGTTGAAATTTTATTTTTCCACACCTCATGATATTTTCTATGTCAAAACATTAACCGTTGATGGGGATATAATATTTATTTATAATTTTTCCTCCACATAGTATATATTATTCATTTCTATATAAAAACTAAAAAAATCATAAAAACTGTAAATATAAAATTTCCATGATGTATCAAAATGAACCATATCGTTGTGAATGGAACAACTATATAAATTTGTCTGATTAATAAGAAGAATAGATTGGTTATAATATTTTCCTGGTGAAATAACTTCAAATATACATATAAATACTATAGAGGATTTTAATATGTTCATGCATTGATTAAATAACCAAATCCTTATAAGGACATTGTCGAGCTACATGTGGGAGATCAACATGATATTGATGATTTATGGAATGAGTGTGAGGTACTAAATAATAACTATAGTCCCTATAAAATAAATAGAAGACACTATTACATGTCTCTCTATCCCTGGAGGTGGAAATCCCATAAGTTGTAGAATTTGATGAAAAGATAGAAAAACCTGACTACCAACCTCCACTTAGTACATTCCATCTTTAAGAGGCACTCACTAGTAAAGATGAGATCAGGGGTGAACTGACTAAGAGTTTTGATCTTATCACAAAATATATTTTATTTTATTTTATTCAATCTAAATTGGGTATTTATTCAAACCTATTTTCATTTTTAGATTCTGAACATCTTTTTTCCCTTAGAGGAATATGACAAGAAAGAACTTGAACATGTTGATCAAAACATATGCTCCCTGATTTGATTAATGTTGAATTAGAGGGGGGACAAGTAAAATTTTAAATTGGTTGATTCTGAGAAAATCATGATCTAGGATTCCCACTTTGAAAGGGTTAATTTTCATACTGATAATTCATATTTAAATTTTATTAAAGAAGAATTACCTACATACATTCTCTTTGATCATTCAGTTATTACAGCCCATATTAAGCCTAAACAGGAAAAGAAAGAGGAGGATGAAAAAGTATTAACCATGAAAAATAATGTTCTACACCTCATCATACCCTGAACATGAGAGTTATACAAGATTTTAATGGTTGTGGATATAGTATATTCTATCCATGGATTATTCCTCACCACAAACCAAGAAGTGGGCATTGGAAAAAAACACATGTAGTTTCTCAAATCCATGGTTATCCGCACACCATACGGCAATGTAGAGTAGATTTTACTACCCTATTGTGTATGTGAAACGATAGTTCCCACATGGGGGAATATACAAAGAAAGATCCTTTTATTTTTTATTGGAATTTAGATTCTAGATTAATTAATTGGATTAATCCAACATATATACCATCTCCACAAATATTTTTTGGTTTAATGGCATGGTCCTTGAGTTTTAATAATGGATTATATTTTTTAGGAGCATGATGGTACAATTAATCCCACAATTAGAGCTGAAAGAGAACTCAAAATTCATTATAATAGGGTTTTCTTGCTTATATTCATTATGTTCATTCGTTGTGTGGTGAACATTATTTTATTAATGGAAACCCCATTCTAAAAATATTTTAACATAGTATAAGTCACATAAAATCACATATAAAAAAATACTTTATAAAAGAATAATTAGTGAAATAAGGTGTTTTTATAGAAGTTATGGAACCCTTACAAATAGAATAGTAACATGAAATTTGGAATAGTAATATGATCATTAGGAATAGTAATTCATCTAATAGAATAGTAACCTCATTTATAAAATTATAAATATCATGTATGCATCTTATAAATTATAATATGATATAATTTTATAATTGTATAAGTAAATAAATATTTCAAAAATTATTTATTAAGTGTTCGTATTTTTAAAAAACATAAATGATTATTAATAATATTATACTAAATATAAATATTAAAAATATATTTTTTTCATAAAATATAATCAAAAGATTATTTTTTTCTTATGATTTATAGCTAATTTTATGGGAAATTAATTAATTTTTCAATGTGTAATAAAATTAGGTATAATTTTAAAATCATTACTTTCATTTTAATTTGTGATTTAAATTATAAATTATATTTTTCATATTTAAAAAATTATTTTTGTAAAATGGGATTCATTTATTAATTATAAATTTATAAAAATTGTTATGGATATTTTTTTTTGATTTTTCAAAAATAGATTAATTTTTGTATATAATGAAATAAAGTAATTTATGTTACGAATATACATTATATACTAAATAAATTATTCCATGAGTTGAAATTGATTTAATAACCCTAATATATAAATCACCTCACTTATTTTAATATTATTTGTGATTATTTTCAGAATATGCACACTCTTGAGAGAAAATAATAGACTAATGAATAAAATAATGAGAAAACACCCATCTCCACCACTATAAATACCTCCCCTAACCACCTCTACTCTGCATGCATTTCCTAATTCGACCTTTACAAAAATTATTCCCAAAACACTTACCAAGACCCTCCCCCACATCCAATTTTTGTTATTATAAAAAGCGACCAAAGACAATATTCATAAAGAGGTTCTCAAAGTGGGTATTTCAAGATGTGAAACCCGCAAACATTGTATTTTAATTTTTTTCATGTTACTTTATTTTATTATTCAAACTTTAAATCCGCTCATCCAAGTTTCATGATAACTCTATTAACATATATATACTATAATATTATTATTCTATTATAATAATCCATCATCAAACTCCTTCTCCTCCCATTTTCATTCTAAAAAATAAAATGTCCTCCATGAGGTGTTGTTTTAACGCCGGCATTGATGAAAAGTTATCATTTTCCTTTAATACCTTCAAGGATGGTCTTAAAAACATTGTAACATTTTATTTTTTTTTTAAAAAAATTATTTTATAACCTTTTATAGTTTTCAACTGAGGTATATAAAAAATACTAATTGATAAAACAAAATGACTTCGTTGTGATCTAAAACTGCCAAGATTAACATAAAATGATTCTCATTAATTTTTTAATCTAATGATTCATCTTCATACCAAATAAAAAATTATTTATAAGATCAATTAATCTTATAATTGTAAATTAATAACATATAATAACTATTTTGTATAATTATTCCCACTTTTCTTGAAGTTTTGTTCATTATTAAAAGTTAATCGATGAGGAAAACCAAGAAAAAAAACACTCATACATGATGAAATTGAACACCATTACTCATAGAGAAGAATATAAATTAACTTAATAAAATAATAATAAATAAAATACATGTATAACAGGTTAAGTATTCTTTAATTAATTTATTTAGTTTCAATATCTATTATATAAAAGTGAAGAAAGCATTCAAACATAAGGTTTGTTTAATTCTTGAACCCAACATCATTTCCTTAGGTTTTTCCTCTTTCAATCTATTTTTAGTATGAATGTTCCTTTAATATCAAGTATTTTTTCATTAAATTTTATTTTATTAGATATACATGTTTCCAACCTTGTTTCATAAAAAATGAAAATATTTTTCCAAAATAAATCTTCTTTCATAAAACACATATTTTACTTATCTTGATATTATTTCCTATTCAATAAATATTGATAGGAAGTATTTAATCTCTCTTTATTTATGGAACTATAATGTTTATTCATGAATATATGGTTCATGAAATGAAAACAATTATTTAACATGGGCTATTTAATCTTCAATACTAATTTATGTTCTTTCTGGCATGCAGGATTACGAAACTGTTATGATGTGACAGGTGTATCGAGAATTATATAGAGATCCAATGCATTGGTTAATTTGATTTTTTTCCATGAGATAAATTGACATATCTGTGAATATGATTATAGCATATTTATGTGTGGAATTTCAACACAAATATGTGATGTTAAATTTTTCTACATTTCCATATTTTATGCCATTATTTAATCATTCCTCTCATTATAATGATGTTGATACATTCTATTAGTTATGATAAAGTTGATTATGCTCACACATGTTTCCTGTATCTTATTCATCCTATTATTGTGTTTTTAAATCTACTTAAAATATATAAAAGATGAAAAAAAAATGATTATGTTTTATTAAAAAAAAATTATGTATGGTCCTAGTTTACCCAAGATACTGAACTTCTTGGTCCTTGTATTTTATTCTTTTTTATCATTAAAATTATTTAATAAAAATTTAGGAAATATAGGGTCCCTATAGTTTGTATTAGGGTATATTTTAGTTAATTTGGTAATTACGATTACAAAAAACATGGTGGAACCCCTTAGTTAGAGAATAAGTAAGAACCTAAGAAGTTTTTTTAATAAAGTGCTAAACGTTTGCATCCAACAATATCTTTCTTTATGGATTAGTACACATTGAAATAATTTATTTATTCTTGAATATTTTACTAATGTTTTTATTAAAACGTTTTCATTTAGAAAATTTTTTAAACAAGGAAAACCACGCTAATTTTTTTGAGGGATAATGTAGTTATTTATAAAATCACATCCCCAATTCATTAAGTGGTTTAGTTCAATATTTCATTGTGATTCTTACCAATCCATCTAAATATATGATGTACAATTTAAAAAATGAAAAATTTCCCCCTTAATCTAAGAGGGGGTAACTAGAAATTGAGTCTATTATGTGGCAATGACCACTGATATTCAGTGGATCTTCTAATACACAAGTCGCAGAATAGTGGGTAAATTCAATGTTGCATAAATTTTCTATAAATCATTGTATTGAGATGGAAATGGTGACTCTGGTCATTTATTTTCTAGATAAAGAGGTTGAATGATGGTGGGTACTGATTAGGAACACCAACCTTAAGGAATAATATTAAGATATAGAGTGGGAATACATTATGATAATGTTTTTTAATAATTACTTTCCTTAATATCCTTATGAAAATTTAGAGAGATAATTCATAGAGATGAATAAGAAGGTTTTTAATCATTCATGGACTACAAAAAAACCATTTCAGAATGCCATCAAAGTACGATTATGGTTTATTTTTTAGTAATGATAGAATCATTGATAGATTATTTAGTAGTTTAAAACTACACCACTGAACAGATCTTGAAATTCTACACATTAGGATTTTAGAATATGCTATTTTATGTTCTTTGAAAGAGGAGATAGAGTTTTTAGAATGGTCACATGGCTATGGAGGTATGAAATAAAAGATGGAGTTTCATATAGGGGGATCTAATGATAAAGTGGAATGAAAAATTAACCTCTCACGTGTTGAAAATGTGGGAATAAGAATCGTGGTAACTACCTAAAATGGGTAGAAAAATAATATAAATGTGGGAAAGAAGTCCACTAAGCTCATGAATTTTATAGAGACATATAAAATTCAGATGATATGATATAGGAAAAGAGAGCACCACTCATGGATCAATTCGTAAACTAAAGGGTCTAAGGGAACTATATAAGTCATTAGGGGAAGGATTATTCCATCACTAATGCAGAGGTGGAGAACGCAAATGATTTTGTGATTAGTACAATGGTTATTTATTCATGAATAGTGAATTTACTACTTGATTCTGGTTCTATTCATACATTTATATCTTGCTGCTTCAGCATAACTATTCAATCACCACATAAAAATATAGAGTATATGTTATCTATGAGATTAGAAGATGGGAAAATTGTTTCACACAAAGTATATAAATCTTCCCATGTTAATGTTTTTGGATTGAACCACCTAGAAAATATTTTCCTACTTCTTTTGGTGGATTTTGATGCTATTTTTGGAAAGAGTTGTCTATCTTTAAAAAAAGAAAAAATCTACTATGGGGAATGGGAGATATCATTTTATATATTAAGGCATCCTCCATTTCATTATAAGTGCATGAAGGATGATAAATCTTCAATAGAAAAATTATATCAATTGTGGATATTATTTAAAAATGACAAATCATATGTCACTAAAATTATTGATACAATGTATAGAATAATTCTTGGGGAAATTCAATTATAAGGGAATACATGGATGTGTCACGTGATGAACTGTCTGGGATTCCATCTGACCCAGAGGTTATGTTCGTAATTTAAATTGTTCTTGGATCTCATTCTATATCATATAAACCTTATAAAATGGCCACCATTGAGTTCGTGGAACTGAAGAAGTAGATACAATAGAATCTGGAAGGGTTTTATAATCCAGATTACTTCACAATGGGGTGCACCAATATTCTTCATAAAGAATAATTATGGATCAGGGTGCATCTACATTGATTATAATGAGATGAAAAAAATTATGACAAATAACAAGAATCTTCTTCAATGGATAGTTTACATATAAGATCAACTAAATGGGACCATGTATTTCCCTAAGGAGGACCTTCAATCCAGATTTCCCTAATTAATGGTGTGAAAGGAAGATATTCCAAAGATACCCTTCTATACAAAGTATGGACAAAATGAGTTCTTATTGACACTTTTCAGAATCACTAATGCTATATAAATATTCTTGGATTTAATGAATTGAGTCTTTAGATATTACCTCAATAAATACATGGTAGTCTATATTGATGATATTATGATATACTCCGAGAGAATGGAAGAACACTAAGAGTGTTTGAATTCTTGTTCTAAAGACATCAAGAATAGAGAAATTTATGTGAAGTACAATAAATGTAAGTTTTTGAAGGATGTAGTAGCATTATTGTGGCATTTTATCATGAGAAAAATAATTTATATGGACATATTTATGACAAAGTAAATTTACCAGTGGCCTAGTACAAAATATATAATGGAGAGTCATAGTTTCATTGGTCTAGATGGGTATTAGTGCCAATTTTTTAGTAACTAATCATGATAGTAAAACCAAGAATCCAAGATGACTTGGAAGGGAGAAAAATTTTTCTTGACCATTGAATGTGAAGAATGCTTCAATTAAATAAAATATAGTCATATCATGACGCTAGTACTGAAAATTTTAACAAGTGGGGAACTCTTTTTTGTATATAGTGATGCTTCAAAGAAGGTATTGGATTGTGTACTGATGACAAATGATGAATTGATAGCATACATGTCAAGGCAATTGAATATTCATGAGAAAAAATTTCCCACTCATGATCTGGAGTTGGTATATGTGATCTAAATGTTTAAAATCTAGAAGGTTTAACTATATTGGGAGAAGTGTGAAATACATACTCATCATAATATCCTCAAGTATATATTTATGAAGAAGGAGATTAATATTCACATTCATATATTGTTAGATCACATCAAAGATTTTTACTACTCAATCCACTACCATCCTGAAAAATCAATTATGTGGTGTATGCACTTAGTAGAATCGATCATGTAACATTATTAGTGATAAGAATTGAGAAGGATGCAATATTATTATATTATCAAACAATGGACATGGGAATCATTATGTAAAGAAAATCATCAATCCTTTCTCAAATGTTTTCCCAACCACCCCTCGTGGGGAAAATAAAATATTCTCAAATAAATGATAAGGAAATTAAAATGAGGGTTTAAGATATGAGAAAAAGGAAATCCTCAAAGTCTAAAATCCACTAGGAATGAACTATATTATTTAGGTTATGAATATGGGTACCATTAAATATAGATATAAATAAGGATATTTTAAATGACTCAATTGTCTTAACATTCTCTATTCACAAAGGGTGTATAAAGAAGTATCAAGATCTCTAAGAGAACAATTGGGTGTACAATATGAATATTGAGATAACTAGATATAAATTAATATTGTTATTATGTAGGAAAGTGAAGGATAAAAGACAACTCTCTAGGGGGTGATGAAAAAAATACCCATACCAATATGGAAATAGGAAAACACCACCATGGAAATTATCAAGAGACTTCCAAAGGCATCTAGAATAAAAAAATGATATGTCGGTCTTTTTTGTATTATCTTTAGAAGAATGATCACTTTATCGCAATTCGTTAGGACTTATCACTAGGTCAACTAAAATGTATATAAATCATAAAATTGGTAAAGATTTATGAATTACCAATATCGATTGTATCTGATCTAGATATCATATTCACCTATATGTTTTGGAGAAGTCTATAGAATGCTATAAACACTGAGATGAACATCAATACTTCTCATAATCCTTAAACTAAGGGCCAATAAAAGAATAGCATTTAGAAAATAGAAGACATGTTTAGATCATGTTCTATGGACTTAAATGTAGGATAGGTCCAACATTATACATCAATTGAGTTCTCTTAAAATAAAAAATTTCCACTCGTGCATCGAAATGTATCCATATTAATTCCTTTATAGGAAAAGATATAGAAAAATAGTTTGATGGGATAAAATAAGAGAGTGTAATCCTCTATAACATGAAATGGTTAATGAAATGGTGAAGAATGTGAATACTATTATGCTACAAATAAATGTATCCCAAAATCAACCAATGGGAAATATAGAAAATTATAAATGAGGTCTAGAGATTATTGCTAGGTAAATGGTATTCCTCCAAATATCTCCATGGAAGAGGATCATGATATTTGAGAAGAAATATAAGATCGTTCTCAAGTACATCAACCCCTTAAAGATTATTGATCGAGTTAGAGGAATATCCTATCGACTAGCACATGATCCTAAAATGTATAATGTACCGGATATATTCCATGTTTCCCTCTCAAATAAGTACAAAATAGATAACTCACATGTACTGAATCAGGATGTGGTGCAGTTGTAAAAAGATATCACTTATGAGGTGTAGCTAGTCAAGATATAAGACCATAGAGATAAAGTTCATCGCAACATGACTACTCACCCGATCAAATTACACTAAAGAATCAATAAGTATAATGTGGAAACATGATAACTGGTGGAATTGATGACTGAAAAGTACGCTGACCTATTTTCAACATATATTATAAAACGAAAATTTAAGGGTGAAATTTCATAAGGGGGGAAATTTAACAACCCATAATTATATCATTGGAAATCCCCTTCTAATAATTATTTCATATATTATAAATAATGTAAAATCACATAGAGGACACAATAAAAAAATTATAATTTAATAATGATTGAATGAAGAGGTATTTCATTAAATTACGAAACCTTTACCAATGGAATATTAACATTACCATTGGCATAATAACATGTCCATTAAGAATTGTAATTCATCTGATAGAATAGAAACCACATAAATTACATTATAAATAAAATTTAGGCATACTATAGATGAAGATATTATATATTTATATAATATTATAAGTAAATAATTATTTTAAAAGTTGTAAATTAAGTTTAGAAATTTATAAAAAATATAAATGTTTAATTTTATTTTTATAAATTATATATTTTTTGAAAATTAAATTTATTTTAAAAAAATAGATTCATAAATTAAAATTTTCTTCCAATGATTATAATATAATTTTATAAGACCTTAATTTATTTTTTTAATGTATTATAACATTTTTTATAATTTTAAAATTGGTATTTTCCATGTAAATGATAATTTTAATTAAAAATATGATTTCCCATATTTATGAAATTATTTTCATAAAATGAAGTTTATTTTTTAATTCTAAAAAATGAAAAAAAAATTACGGAGAATTTGTTTGATTTTTTCTAAATTACATGAATTTTTGGTGAATAGTGAAATATGATATTTTAAAGTATATATATATTATAAGTTAATTACACTATTCTTTGTGTCATTTCAGATGTAAGTAATGTAATCTGTAAATATCCATCATTATTTTAAAATAATGTTTTTATAATTCTAATAATATTCATAGTATTTTACCAAAATAACAAACTAATTAAAAATTGATGAGAAAACACCCTTCTCCTCCCCTATAACTACCACTCCTCACTATCACTTCTTCTCAAACCTTCATGTACTGATCCTTGTACCAATTCTACCCATTCCACTTCTAGAGCCCATTAACCATTTCCAATATCCTTTACTCTCAATAAAAGACCAAAACCAATTTCAAAAAGGAGTTTATCAAGGAGTATAATTCACGAGGTAAAACCCTCTTACATTTTATTTTAATTTCTTTTCAATTTATTTTCTTCTCGTATTCCCTCATTACCTCCCACCATCTAAGAGGAATTATAACTCCTATAACTGATATATATAATAATTTTATTATAATAATTTAATAATCCATCACTAAACCCCTTCCAAACTCTATTTTATTCTAAAAATAAAAACATTGTCCAGGAGGTGTTGTTCTATCACCGTCAAGAATGGAAAGGTCTCAGTTTCCTTTACCGACATCTAGTACGGTCCAAAATCATTTTAATGGCTGAAAAAAATTAAAATTTTTGTCATAAAAATTTTATGATCTAGAAAAAACTTATATAAAAACTAATAAATGATAAAAAAAATGAGATTGTAGTGATTGAAACACACAAAAATTAACCAACAACGATTAACCTTAACATTTTATCTAATGATTCATCCTCATACCAAATTACCAAATTATTTATAAGATTATATAATATTATAGATGTTAATTAATAAAATATAATATCAATAATGAATAATTTTCCACATTTTATATGAACATCCTGTCCTGTATACAAGTGAATAGATCATGAAAATATTGAAAACAATCAATCTCGCACGATTACATAAAAATCCATAAGTCATAAAAAGTCCATAGAAAAAAATATTAAAAATAAAATAATAAAAAACATTTATATGAGGTTATAGATTTTTTAGTTAATGAATTTAATTTGTTTATCCATGATATTAAAATGAAGAATGTCTTCACACATAAGGTAGGGGAATTCTTATACAGGAATCCATTTATTTGGTTTCCCCTCTTTTACTCCATTTTCATCATGAACATTTCTTTGATATCATTTCTTTTTTCCTTCTGATTTAGTTTCTTGGGGATGTATGTTTCCAACCAATTTTTTGGAAAAATTAAATTATTTTTCAAAAATTACTCTTCTTTCTTAAAACAGATCTTTTACTTATCTTGATATTGTTTCTTCTCCTCTATAGATAGATACCAATAATTTTATTCTATATGTATATTGGGAACTCCAAAGTTTATTCATGAATGTATTGATGCACCCTATTTGTGTATACATTTTAAAATAATTTATTGAAAATAAGAACAATTTTTCACCGATTACCTACTATTTAGGGGACAAATACTTTTATTTTAGTGATCTTGTTCATTTTAAAGATATTTATGTCCAAATACACAAACTGGTGGAGAACTGAGAAAAACATTACACCTACACAGCGTGTACATATATACACATTGTGTACCTTCATGCTTAGACATGAGTTGACCAAGACAAGTACATTCCCAAGTAACCATAAACTGGAACACACTGTTTTCACATACTACATGTCGTGTAAACCCTTCTAGAACTAGTTGGTGGATGAGAAGAGTCGACACGCCCATGTGATTGGCTGAACGGGACATGTTGTGTTCAACATATGCACGATGTGTATATCTTTCTAGAGTGTTTGGTGGCAAAAAATGAGTCTACATGCCGTGTATGGTGGTGCTACGTGCCGTGTATATCTACCTACTAGGTGGGCCATGTTCAAAGTCAAAGACGGCGTGTTAGGCCACCTACCAGTGGAGAAAACAAGGACAAAAGCACATTGAAAAATGTTAATTCTGTGTACTTTTTCCATGTACCATGTAGTTGTATTCCCTATAGATATAGGCATTGGATATCAATTCAAGGGAGGAGAGTGTGTGGGAATAAAGGGTTGAAGGTTGGACTGAAAGAGGCTCTACCACCTTTCTTCCACTATTCTACCATCTACCATAGAATCACACCCTCCTCGATGTTTCAAGCATGATCACATTAGGTATCATGAGTTTTATGTTTATCATTTTCTATATGTGTAGCTTTATAGAAAGTGTGCAGGGGCTGTGGGAGATGATGAGTTGTAAATTAAATTAATTGCAATGAATCTGTTTTTTCTTTTAACATCTTCTTATTCTTCTTAAATCACATCACCATATCACTGAAAAGTTTGAACCAGACCAACGGAATAATTTTCAGGGATTCAAAATAAGAATAACAATGAATATTTTCATGATC
Source organism: Viscum album (assembly GCA_963277665.1). Classification (NCBI taxonomy): domain Eukaryota; kingdom Viridiplantae; phylum Streptophyta; class Magnoliopsida; order Santalales; family Viscaceae; genus Viscum; species Viscum album. The sequence goes on along the minus strand of OY728152.1, from coordinate 2,128,390,927 downwards.
ATTGTAAGTATTTGTTGACTCGAAATGGAAAAATCCTAATAAAGAACTGGTAAACAATGATTATCAAACCAAGGAGTTAGTTTCGTCAGATCAAAATAAAGGTTTACCAGACCAAGGATACATTATTACAACTTGAACACATATTGTTGTGTTATCATAAACTACACAACCTAAAAGGGAATTTTTTTTAACAAACTACCTCTTAAGAAACCAAAACCCCAGTTCATTTCTCTATCTATATGTAACAAAATCAATTTTCCCATGTTTTCATTAATTCCTTAAGTAATTTATTAAAGAAACTTAAAAACAATTTATCTTTTTATCCAAACAAAAAAAATCAACTCTATATTCACCACACATCACTAAGACAAAAATATAAAATATGTTAAACAAGACAAGAATAACTTCTTTTTAAATGTGGATACACCCCTTACTAGTGTTATACATTTTTGGGTAAAAAAATTTGGGACACCAATAACATACCTTCGATGGAAAGACTCGCCAAATTTTGGCATCGTTGCCAGGGAACAAAGAAAAGTTACTTTTATTCTTTTTTAATTATGTTTGTATAAAATTTTAGTCAAAATAAATATCACTAAAATCACTAAAATCTCTTTTCAAAACTCATTTCTGTTTATCTTTCTTTTTCCTCTTTTACGCTTGGTTTTTTGTATTGTGCAGTTTGTTAAGTGTATGAGCGGCTACCTCACACGTTCTAAAAATGCTGAGTTGTCAGAGTTTTTCATAAATGACCCAGAGATCGAACGGATGGTTTTTAGGTTCCAATGAGAACTCATGGCCGAGTACAACTACAAAAATCCCATGGCACAAAATGAGGAATGAAATCCAGCTATTGTTCAAGGAGTTGGACAACAGTCAGGACCGGAAGACAACCGGGACCAAAAAGCTCCACTTGCTCCATGGTATGGCTTACAGTAGCTTCAACAATTCTAACCAGAGCGGAACCATTTCCACACCCAGGTCAGGGGACATACTATGCCCCTCAACAAAAACAATACATGTTGGCTCCACTCCCTCAGCAGCCACCTCCAGGCTGTACTCTCATTGAGTATGACCTGCCATCCATCAACGGAGCTGACATGGACATCGTCTATCCAGCGTTGTAGGCCCAGCACTTCAACATCAAGGTTGCAATCATGAATCTGATCCAGAACACCATTCAATTCAGCGGTCTTCTCATCAAGGATCTTAATTCCAATCTCTCTAATTTTTTTTAGGACTATGACACATGCCGCTACCACAAAGTGTCTACAGACGCGATTTGTCTTCTCATTTCCCCATTCTCACTAAGGGATAAGGAGAAATAATATATTACAGGCTTGCTACAATGGTCCATCTTCACCTGGGAGGATCTATCCCATGCATTCCTATCTAAATATATTCCACCGTCGAGGACGGTGATGCTGAGGAACGAAATCCACCACTTCTAGCAGCATGACTCAGAGACATTATACGAATCATGGTAGAGCATCAAGGAGATTTTAAGAAAATTCCCACACCACAGACTCCAACTTTGGATGTAGGTCCAAAACATCTATAGAGGACTAATGATGAATATAATGTCTATGGTAGATTATGTTGCTGGATGTATAGTAATAAGGAAATCCCCTGAAGAACTTTTCAAAATTTTGGAAGACATGTGTTCCAACATCTTCTAGTGAAATTTCGAGCGGGGTACATAGAAACCAGGTATGCATAACATTGACGACACTTCCATGCTCACTATCCAGTTGAACGCTATGTCCAAAAAGATTGACGCGCTCAATCAGAAGGGAGCATACCAAGTATATGTGGCCAACCATACAGCATGTAGCGAATGTGGTGATAACCAAATCATGGTAGAATTCTCGGGTTCTGATGGAGGTCGTTCAACAAGTGAGGTAAGCTCTGTTTCCCAAAACCGAGGGCCAAACCAGTACTAGATGTACCAGAACCTGGCATGGCGTGATCAACAGAACAGAGTTTGGGGCCAACAATAGCAGAATCTTCCGCCCCAGCGACCACCCGGCTACAACCGGCCTCCCTATCAGAAGTAGTACAAGAGGCAGCAACCGCCCCAACATGGCTCTTATCCGCAATAAGGGTATCCAAACCCTCACCCACAACAGTCGCGGCAACCACCAGCTCCACCAACTCAACAGTCACCTCAGCTGGGGAACACCTCATGGTTAGAGGATCTCATGACCAAATTTAAATCTATGACTGAAACTAGATTTCAGAATCAATAATATTTTATTTGAGGCCTAGAGAACCATATTAGTCAGCTGGAAAACCAAATATCAGGAAGGCAACATGGTACACTACAAGGTAACACTGAGAAGAACTCGAGGGAGGAAGCCCTTTCAATCATGCTTCGATGTGGGAAGGGGATACCACAACAGAAAACCGCATAGACCAGTGCACCCACACTCCCTGTTGATGATGAAGGTACAAATACAGACCCTTCCTCATCCAAAAACCCACAGAAGGATTCTTTGAAAAATAATGGAAAGGTGGAGGATCAGGGCACCATTTCCCTAAACAATGAGTGTTCTGAAGTCGTCTAGTATTTGATTTCTCCCAAACTCTAAGATCCAGATAACTTCACTATTCCATGTACTATTGGATCATGTGAATTTGAAAGGCCCTCTACGACTTAGGGGCCAGTGTGAACCTCATGCCCCTTGGAATTTTCAATATGCTAGGGCTCCATGATTCGAAGCCTACTCAAGTAGCCCTTCACCTTAATGACTAGTCCATCAAACATCTGAAGGGGACACTATAGGATTTTCTGGTCAAGGTGGGTAGGCTAATTCTTCTAGTAGATTTTATCAACCTTGAAATGGAGGAAGACCAGGGGGAACCTCTCATCTTGGAAAGTCCCTTCTTGGAAACAAGGACTGTACTGATTGACATGCACAAAGGGGATCTAATTTTCCGTGTAGGAGCGGAGAGAGTCTACTACAATGTTCTCAAAGCTATAGATCATGCATCATTGTCTAATCATGAGATATTTTGTGTAGTAACCACCATGAATGATCACTTGAGCACAAAATAGGATGATTTGGTATGTTATTTTGATTTAGATAACTTTATCATTCCAGAAATTCCAATTGAAGAAGATCCATAGGACCTACAATTCCTAGAAGGCAAAGGTAGGGACTACTAGAAATTTACAGTTGTTTCTGGTAGTCTGAAATGGTAAAAGGTGCAACAACTTGTACCTTAGTTTCTCAAGGAGCCTGATCTAGAACCGAATCCTCTTCTGTCTTCTCTAAAGTATGGGTATTGGGGAGACCATCGAAAATTGCATGTCATACATAGTGCAAAACTGTCACAAGAGTAGGAAGATGCACTTTTGTAGGTTTTGAAACAATGGAAGCATGATATTAGGTGGACAGTCACCGATTTGAAGGGCATCAGCCCTACCATTTGTACCCACAAGGTGATACTTGAAGAAGGTGTGAGGCAATCTCAGTAACCACAATGGCACTTGAATTCCCCCATCATGAATGTTGTAAAAAAATAGGTGATTAAATTGTTGGATGCAAGAATCATCTATCCCATCTCAGATATTCCATGGGTGAGTCCCCTTCATGTGGTACCCAAGATGGGGGGTAACATTGTGGTATCAAATGATAAAGACGAGCTCATCCCCACACAAATTTTCACAAGCTGGTGATTCTGTGTGGACTATAGGAATCTGAATGACACCATGAGGGAAGATCATTTCGCCTATCCTTTCATGGATCAGATGCTACAGAGACTAGCGGGGCACAAATTCTGTTGATTCCATGATGGATATTTTGACTAAAACAAAATTTATATTTCTCTAGAGGATTAGGAGAAGAGCACTTTTACTTTCCCCTATGATAAATTTTCTTACGAAAGGATGTGTTTTGGAATGTGCAACGTGCCCGCCACCTTCCAGCACTGTATGTTGGATATCATCCACAACATGGCGGAACAAATCCTTGAGAAATTCATGGATGACTTTTCCATTTACAAAAAATCATTCACCACTTGTTTACGGCACCCAGAGCTAGTATTGGAAAGATGTAAAAACACTAACCTATTTTTGAACTGGGAAAAGTGTCATTTCATAATGAAAAGTGGCATCATCATTGGCCATATAATCTCAGCGAAAGGGATAGAGGTGGACCCGGAAATGAGAGAAGTCATTTCATGACTACCTATCCTAACTTCTATTAGATCCATCTGCATCATCCTGGGGCATACAGGTTTTTACAGGCGGTTTGTCCGCGACTTCTATAAAATTGCCCAACCCCCTACAAATCGTTTAACCAACGATGCATATTTGAGTTCAATAATCCATGCAACATAGATTTTTATCAGTTGAAGTATCACTTGGTGGAAGCTCCAGTGATGATTTTTCTCAACCGGTAGGAACAATTTTAAGTGATGTGTGATGCTAGTGACTATACAGTAGGAGCAGTCTTAGGAAAATGGCTGGACCAGATTTTCTGACCAATATATTATGCAAGAAGGATGCCAAACGAGGCCCATTTCAACAACACTACCACATAAATGTAGATTCTTGCAGTGGTTTTCTCTTTTGACAGGTTCTGTTCTTACTTATTGTTGTCTAAAGATATTGTTTATACTGACCATGCAACACTAAGGTACCTACTGAACAAGAAATATGTGAAGTTCTGATTGATCCACAAGGTGCCGCTCTTACCAAAATTTGATCTGGAGATTCGAGATAAGAAAGGAAGTGAGAACGTTGTAGCTGTTCAACTCTCCCACATGGATATGCCTCATTTGGAGAAGAAGGAATATTGTGAGATCAGGGGGGATTTCCCTGATGAAAACCACATTTTGGTCAAAAATATACCTATACCTTGATATGCTGATATTGCTAATTTTCTGGTTACAGGTACCATTCACCTCGACCTCTCCTTCCAGCAAAGGAAAAGGTTTCTCTCTGAGGTTAAGAGGTACTTATTGGAATATCCTCATCTCTTCCAAACATGCGGAGATGGGTTGATCCATCATTTCATTCCGGAAAATGAATTTTGTGGAGTCATGAAATATTTTCAGGCCTCACCAGTTGGGGGATATCATGTCCCTAACCGGACAACAGCAAAGATCTGAAAATCTGCGTTTTTATGGCCCACCATGCATAAAGATGCTTGGGTGTTTGTTTCCTATTGTGATCGATTGCAGATAACTGGTATTATGGGATATAGATCTGAGATTCCCCAGAACCCCATCATAGAGGTTGAGATTTTCGACGTCTAGTGTAATGATTTATTGGGTCCATTTCCCCTACCTTTCAAGAAAACTTACAACCTTGTCTGTGTCGACTACGTCTCCATGTCAGTGGAATCTGCTACAATAACTCACGACACAGCCATGGTAGTCATGAGCTTTTTAAAGAAAAATATTTTTAGTAAGTTTGGAGTTCCCTAAGTACTGATCAGTGATTGAGGGACCCACTTCGACAACACACTGATGAGAGGAATACTGTCTATGTATTGATTAAATCAGCATATGGGGACACCATATCATCCCCATTCTAGTGGACAAGTGGATCTCTCCAACTATGAACTCAAGAAGATCCAAGAGAAAATAGTCAACGCTTCATGGAAAGACTAGTCAAAGAAGTTAGACGTGCATTATGGGCCTATCAGGGTGCTTTCAAAACACCACTAGGAACATCCCCATTTCACCTAATCTATGGAACATCTTTCCATCTGCTAATAGAATTGGAGAATAAAGCATACTGGGCCATTGAGGACCTTAATTTTGATCTAAAGGCAGCTAAAGATAATCAAATGTTCTAATTGTCAGAACTTGATGAAATCAGATTATAGGCATATGAGAACGGTGAGTTGTACAAGTAAATGACAAGAGAAATTCACGACCACATGGTTTCAAAAAAATCGTTCCAACTCATTGATTGAGTACTTCTCTTTAACTCTCATCTTTGATTATTTATAGGGAAGTTGAAGTCATGGTGGTTGGGACCATTCAATGTGATAGGCTTATTCCATCAGGGAGCTGGGGAAATTTTTTGACAGAATGGTCAATAACTCAAGGTAAACATGTAGTAGTTGAAATCTTAACATCACATGGTTGACATGGTGGGAACATTTTCCACCATACAGCTCTGGTAAGATGAGGTAAGATGGTCGAGCCAATGACCTAAAACAAAGTCACTTCCTGGGAGGCAACTTAGCGGATACACGTGGTGTAACACCTATATACACAGCGTGTACTTATTCCTTTTCATTTACATTTTAACTATTATAAATATATATCTTAAAAAATTAATAAACATGGCTAATGTTGGTGTCAATGGTAAGCTCACTAGAGTTTATCTGATCCATCACAGGTTCGAATCTCTCCTGACCTACCTTCGAAGTGGGGTTCCTTCTTTTTATCCATGTGGTCTCTTACATGGAATGTGTGGTAGTTTTTCTTATACATATATACATACATATATATATTTTTTCTTATAAGAAAACACATGAGGGGGATGGATCGATTGGCCATGATCGTAACCCGGCACCAAAAGATCCGGGTTCAAATCCTGAAAACTACCCAATTTCCATCATTTTTCATTTTAATAAAATCACACAGCATGTCTTTTGATATACATCATGTGCGCCATGGTCTCGGTCCTAGATCCAAAAGACCTGGGTGCGAACTCAGATAATCTCCCTACTTCATCCATTTTTGTAAAATTAAAAAACCACACACCATGCATTTACTTTCCTCCCATGTAGTATTGGCCTGTTTACTTTAACTATATTTAAAAAATTAATAGGAGCAGTAGTGAAAATGTTTCTCTAGTGGTTGTCGGCTTCCATTTGGGATGGCCAATCGCTGGTTCGAACCTCGCCCCAACCACCGGACCAAAGGTTGTACTTCTCTTTTTCCAATTTTAGAACACACGACATGTATTTCCGGATGCATTACATGTATTGTTTTATTTTTAAATAAATTTTTTATGTATACATATATTAGTCTTATTTTTAATTATTAATTTTAATTATTATATAGTTTACTATAATTATATATATATTTAAAAAATGGGATATACGGCTTGTAGTCTATTCTACACACAGTTTACCTTGGCTATAAAAGTTGCGGACCACCCAGCTTCAGCCTGTGTCGCACGGATCCTTCCCCTCTCCCTGATTCTTACCCCACACAACACCTGAACTCCCACTTCACAAATCCGTGGATTTTGGGCTTTCTCGGTTCATATTTCTTCTGCATTGTGATCCTCGGTCTAGGTACACCCTTCGACACCCTTTATTTCAAGTTATCATTTGTGTTTAGGGTCATTTCTAGATCATCCAACCATTGGGCTTCCGCAATAATTGGACACGATTTGAATAACACATGCCGTGTACTTTTGTACATGGCCACACACTGAATGATTAGAGATATGAATATACATAGTGTGTATGTTCGGTACACACCATGTACCATCCCCCATCATGCCTGGGTATATTTTTCACATGGCCTCACACACAATTTTCACAGACACGACTTGTTTGTTCGGAACACATTGTGTAAATCATTCTTTCAGCCAGCCCGTGTGTACCACTTCACATGGACATTTCCCCTTTGTTCAAGCAGGCGTGGTGTGGTCCCTGCACATGGCGTGTCTTGTGTTATTTGAACTGCTAAAACGATGGTCGTGTCTTTACCAACACACAAACATGACCACTTTTCTTGAACACGGCATGTATGTTCGATACAGGTCGTGTATCCTTCCATGTTCCATCTCGTGCTCCCTCTACATGTCTATTAAGAGAACACGGGATGCTAACCTACTTTGACTATATGTCGTGTACTCTGGATGTACACACTGTGTACTTTTTCTTTTTCATTTCTCTCACATTTTCATCGTTTCCTTTCTCCTTTTTTTGGTTTTTCATTCTTTTTCAAGGTATGGAAGATGGAGATCCTTCCCTTGGGAAACAGACTTCCTCTGCCACTGAGGGCGAGAGGCCCATTTATCATCGCATATTATCCCGACATGTGACGCTTCCAGATCAAGACTCTCCAGTGTACCATCTCCCTCTTCTGGCCATCCTTCCACCACACACTACCTCCGTTGAGGCTGCGCTTACAACCGCCACACCTCCTCCATCTTGTACGAAGCCTCAGAGTACCATCATTTCTTCTCCATTGGCTTCCACACTTCCTATGCCCTCTTCAGTAGCCACTGGTCCATCATCAACCACCCCATCCAACGGGCCTCCGTCGAATGCAACCACTCTGCCCCCAGAGCGTGCTCCCGCTGCTGCACATCCAACTGGAATGGGAGATGCTGGTGTTCCATACCCTTGAATGGTATTCCTGGTCACTAACTTGGCCCACGATAGCGTTCAGAATTTCTCTCGGCACCTGATTCTATTGATCACCCACTATCATGATAGAAGCATCCCTCATCAGCTGAGCATTTGGGGAGAGTTAAAGGATCTCCTTGGACACACTCCACTACTCATAATCATCTAGGTCTGCACTCCTATTTTATGTGATTTATTTTTTCAGTTTTCTGTTTTCTTTGAGTTCGACAGAGCTAAGTACCGGGAGATGCATAGTGATGTTGTACTATTTTTCTAGTTCCAGCTAGGCGGTCAACCCTTTTCCCTTACAATTTCTGAGTTCATCCGAGGGTGAAATTTTTATCCACATCCCATCACCCCACACCCTATCTCCACCCTAACCCAACCTGAGTACTCTAAGGTCGTTTCAATGTGGTGGTATATTGCTAGGTCTGATGAACACTATACCTCTACATCACAGAAGAGTACCCTTATAGCTGACCCTATCCTTCGCTTCCCCCACCAGTGCATAAACACCATTATTTTTTCCTTCCATGAGGATATGGGATTCGTGACCAGTTGTGACATGGATCTCCTCACCTGTGTCATCCAATAGGACTACCCGAACCTCCCTTACCTTGTCGCCTCTTATTTCTATTCAACGTTTACTGGCTGTCAGGGAAACCTAAGCGGTGGTTTTTACGCCACCCACCTTTCCCAAAATCATGGGGGGTTTTTAGCCTTCTCTTCCACATGAACTATTTGGTTCCCCCCAGTGTATGGACTATCTCATGCTTATTCACATGGGATTGGTCCAGAAGTAGGGGGTGCCTACGTCCTTGCCCTGGCCCCACCCCGACCACCTGCTCACCCTCCAGCCGACGTTGATGCACCTGCTCCTCCTTCCCCACCCCTTCCGGATTCTCCATCCCACACCCCTTCTTTGGACCCCCTTATTATATCCTACCTTCTTCTATTACACCTACAACCGCACCCTTGGTAAATCACTCTTTTTCCCTCCCCCATGTCGTGATGGAGAAACACTTGGTTCATCTTGATCGATGTCAGGACTGACTTGAGAAGATGTTGGGGACACTTCTTCGGCATCCTGGTATTTCACTACCACCAACACCTGCCTCTACCTTGGTTCATGGCCCATCTACCACATCTCCACTGCCCTTTACTACACTAGCCACAGATTCCATTCTCTTATACACTATGGGCCCAGCTGCTGCCACCACTGCTTCGAGTCCAGAGAGTGTTGTCAATCTTCCTATTCTGATTCCAGCTCTCAAATATCCTACTTCTGCGGATTCTCTTCATATTGCATATTCTGAGCCTCTGGTTTCTATGGTTCCTGATCCTTCCCTACCATCTATTTTTGTACCAGACGATGCCTCTTCTAAGGCAACCCCTAGACTAGTTTTTAGTTACATGTTTTTCATTATATATATATATATTTTGTGTCTTGTTCATATGTATGTTGTGTATTCTTGCAGTTCTATCTCTCCATGACCATCACAGGTACTCTAGAAAGATAGGTACTCATCTTCTCCATCACTCCACATATTTCATTACATATACATGATGGAAGTATCATTTTTTCACATTTTTCCATTGTTTTCTTTTCTTCTTTGATTTACTTCTTTATTTATATCCCCTCGTTCTGGTCCACTGTTGTGTACCCATATTCCCTTATTCACTTTCTGTTGCACTTGGTGGACCACACATGATATTAAGTATGGGGGCATCTCTAGACCACTTTAGTCTTTTTCCTTATCATCATTCTTGGAGACATCATTATTAGAAGATATATTTAAACATTTGTGACATTTTGGTTAATCATATTTTTAAATAATAAAGCTAAATGTAGGAAATTTTTAAAAAGTGGTGTGCTTATTTTGGGTCTTAAGTGTTTTAAATGATTGTTAATATATTATAAATTCCAAATTGTAATCCTTGTATAATTACATTGATTTGATTAATCAATTATTTGCAAGTCATGACCAGGTTGTCTATTAATTTGTTTTTCCCACTCCAAAGAGTTATTCTAAACCCTTTGTCATATTCTTTCTAATACCCTATTTCATGAGAGATTCTTCAAATAAACATAACTACCATAATTTTCAAGTCTTCTATTCAAAACATAAAGAATTTTGGAATTACATTATAATTATTGAGGCATTATATTATTTTAACCCCTTTATCTTGAGGCCTACCCTACATCTTATCTTCACGAAGGCCCTAAAAACCATGAATATCCTTTATAGAAAGCCATATTACAATCCTATTTTCTTTCCTACCCTAATTCTTTTATGTTTTTTCATGATTATTCACATGATCTTAAAAGAAGGTATTGGAAACACATGGCATAATTTTTTAAATTGTCATCAATTTAAGTGTGTGGGGGCGCCTCTTGATCATTTGGGGAAAACAAGTTTCCAAACCTCTATTCATGGAAATTCTAAAAGGTCCCCTTTTTACTTTTATTTAACAAAATGGTACAGAAAAAGGGACCGTATACTCACTTGTTTGTTTGGGAACCCTACCTACCTAACTAATGGATATGGTGAGGATGAGATCATTTGATAAATCTTGATGAGGACACTTTTGACAATATTCCTTACATTGAATATCATGTAATGTTATTTAAGAATTTAGCTTACTTTTTCAAGCCTCAGTGTTATTTTTCACATCATTACCAACCATCCTTTAGCCACAGAAACATCTTATCCTTATTGAAAATTCCTCATGATTTTTTCAAGTCAAAATTTTCTAATGTAGATAATTATACTTCTTGAAAACCTATCGAAAGAGTGTGTATATCTTTGATTGATCATAACATTAATTTACAAACATCTTGAGTGTTGAGTATATTACTGGTGAGGTAAATCACCAAGTGGTTTGCTTATTTTTGAAATGTTGAAACATGTGTTTAAAAGAGGACAACAATAGTTAATTTAATTATATATGAGGCATTATTATAATAACTCATGAATTGAATATATTTCATATCATTTTATTATTTTTTCATATAACTTATTATTTACATTTATGATTAACTAAATTCCTTCCTTTAAATATATACTCTCTTAATTAGATGTTGAGATTTTCTTGAGGGCAAGAAAATGACTAAGTATGGTGGAGTTTGATTCATCCAATTTGTGTATACATTTTCACATACATTATTGAAAATAAGAACACGTTTTCAGAAATTACCTACTCTTTAGTAGACAAATACTTTGATTTTAGTGATCATGTTCATTTTCGGAAGATTTATGGCCAAATACCAAAACTAGGGGAGAACTGAGCCAAAATTGACTCCTACATGGCGTGTACATATATACACGCCGTGTACATTCAACTCCAAACATGGGTTGACTAGTACAATTACATGCCCATGTAACCAGATGTTTGTATATTCCGTTTTCACATACTACACGCTGGGTAAACCCTTCTAGAAGCAGTTGGTGGATGAGAAGAGTCGACACGACCATCTGGTCGGCTAAAGGGGACACATCATGTTCTACATATACATGTCATGTATACTGTTCTAGATGTGGTTGGAGGCCGAAAAATGATACTACACGCCATGCATGGTGGTGCAACATGCCGTGTATATCTATCTACCAAGAAGCTCCATGTTCCAAGTATAATATGGCGTGTTAGGTCGCCTACTAGTGGAGAAAAAAGGACAAAAGAGCGTTGACTAAAGTACACACTATATACATTTTTCACATGCCATGTAGTTGAATTTCTTATAAATAGAGGCATTGGCCTCTGTTTTAAGAGAGAAGAGTGTGCAGAAAGTAATGGATGATGGTTCAAAGGAAATAAGGTCTGTCACCGTACTACCGCCATTCTACCATATATTGTAGAATCACTCCCTCCTCGATGATTCAAGCATGATCACATCAGGTATCAGGAGTTTTGTGTTAATCATTTTCTATATGTGTAACTAAATACCCACTGTGTTGGGGTTGCGGGCGATGATGATTTTTAATTAAAACTAACTTTTATGAATGTGTTTGTTCTTTTAACTTCATCTGATTCTTCTTAAATCACATCACCTTATCACTAAAAATTTTGAACCAAACCAAGAGGATAATTTTCAGGGATTCAAAATAAGAATACCAATGAATATTTTCATGATCATTGTACATATTTGTTCACACAAAATGGACAAATCCAAATAAAGAACAATTAAACACTAACTATCGGACCAAGGATCTAGTTTCTTAAACTATAAATATAATTTTACTAGAACAAGGAAACTTAATTAAAAATTGAACCCATAGTGTTGGGTTATCATGATCAACACAACTTTATATGCCATTTTATTTAATAATCTAACTCTTAAGAATCCACAACCACAACACATTTCTCTCTTTATCTGTATCAAAGTAAATTTTCCTATATTTTCTTGTATTCATTTTGTAATTTATTAAAGAAACTCAAAACCAATTAATATTTTCATCCAAACAAAAAAATCAACTCTAAATTCGGCACACTTCACTAAGATAGAAATAAAAACTAAGTTAAACCAGACAAGAAAAACTTGTTTTTCTCTGTGGATTGACCCCTTACTGCTGCTATACTTGTTAGGGTAAAAATAATTTGGGACACTAATAACATATCTTTGGTGAAATGTCTCTCCATGTGTGCTTTATGAAATGAACCCCATTCATTTCCATGGGTTATTTTACATTCAATGTTGATATATTTTCTATATGGAATACATGATTATGTAAGGTTTATGATGTGACAGGTTCTCTTGAAATCGTATAGAACTCCAATATATTGGGTAATATGATATATCTCATGTGATAAAGTGAAATATGTATGAACATTATGATATATTTGTTCACAACTATTTGTGGTATTTGACCACAAAGGCATGATTTTTAATTTTTATGCATTTCCATATTCCATTTTATTATATAATGTTACCTTCTGTGTTTATGATTAAAAAACATTGATTATGTTATGTTAATTATGATTATGCTCACCGGTGTTTGATGTATATTATTTATCCCTTTACTGGCCTATTATCTCACCCCTTATTGTGATGTAAATCCTCCGGTTAATACTCATACTAAGGAGAAATTGATGGCCACTAACACTCCAGAGAAGATGGAATTAACTAAATTTTTACGTTTAATTATGTAAATAATATATATTTTTAGAAGTTTCTAATGATACTTAACCTTTGGATCCTAGTTTTGTAGACATTAATGTTGTTTATATAGAATATTATGCAATTATCATATAATAAAAAAAATGTCTATATATATAATATTATTATTAAAAAACAATTTTGATTTGTAAACTAGAAAATTGTATTCCAAGGCTTCAATTCATGATTTACATGACATGAGTGGGAGCATGAAATTCTTATTAAAAATATGATTCTATATTGCTTTATTAATGATAATATTATTGACTAATTAAAATAGATGATTTAATTATTTCACTGAAGCAAGGATGTAGAGATAAGCTATCATGTTATGGGGGAATTAGTTTATTCATTTAAATGAAATTTCATAACCATTTGTTTTAAACTTTTAATTTTTAAAATTTATGTGAATTTATTTTTTAATATTATTACTGAAATGAGTTGTTGTCCAAAATCAAATTTCCCATTCTTGAAATGATATTTTGGCAAAATATTTCCTATTTTATCTTGATCAAATTTTTTGAGTGATCATCATACAATTCACCAACCAGAACATGCATTGAATCTCACCAAAACTAATTACAATGATGAAATACTTTTAAAATGACTGGGGTTTCCATTGAAATTACCACATATTTAATTATAACATTTAAATTAATCCTTATTTTTTCAATGTTTTATATTGAAATTTGATTGGGATTATCCATATTTGAATCCATTTTTATCCATTCCAAGCCTCATCTTTCTATTTTTACAGATATTTTAAAGTTGGAGTGTAGTGGGTCTGGAAATCCATGGTAAAATTGAAGAAATGGATTGTATGAAAAACTTTTTGGTGATAGTTGTCAGTATTGAAAATGTTTATTTATTCCTTCACTATACATTATTATCTTTTCTTACACAAAAATAGAAACAAAATATTTGTTGTGACTTAAATGTACCAAAAATCACCATCACCAGACTGATAATTTTTTTCATATGTGTATAATTGGTGGATATAAGGTTTATTATAAAAATAAATTTCAAAAAAGAAACATATGAAAATTAAAATTTAATTTGAAAAAAATTATAAAACACTACAAAAATTTCATAAGTTGCACATTATTCAATATTCTTTATTTGATCATCGCCTTTACATAGTGTTTTGGGAAAGTGGCAGTTGTCAAAATATGAAGGGGATAATGTTATTAATCATTAATTTCATATCACAATTTATAAATTACATAAAAATAATATCCTTCAGATTTTTTTAAAATATCAATTACTAAAAAACATAACACTCATCGTCATTTTTTCCATTATATGAAAGCCCTCATTATTTTATGTCAATTATTTATTTAAAATATAGGGGAAGTAGTTCCTTTACAAGATTACAGATTAAGTTTACGTTCATGATACGAGAATAACTCTAAATTAATTGTATCATGATTTAAGAGATAAAAGATTCAAAAAAAGAGTTAGATAATGATTTTTTATATTTAATAATAATGAATTAATGATATTGAATGAATGAGAAGATAAGTTTATCCAATTTCATAAGGGAAAAATTAAAATACATGAGTTTATTGTTTCACATAAAGTTGAAAAATTAAATTAACAAGTTATGTGGATTTTTGAAAATTTTTTCTTACATTGATAATTGTGTTATTTTATAACATTGAAATTTAGAAAATGGTAACATTCGTTCTCTCTCAATTCCCTGATCAGACATTTTTCAGGAGGAAAACGTTATCTAAATGTGGGGGTATTTAACACACTAACATTTTATAAAATATTTTTTAATATATTATTGTGATTTTTAGTTTTATTCAATGAATATTCCAATATAATTCAATATTTTATTAAAATGTGGGTCTTTCAAAATATTTAATAAATATTCCTTTATTTCATAATTATATTTTTTACTGTTTATTTTAATTTTAGTTTATAAATTTTTATTCATAATATTATTTTATCTTTGTGTATGAAAATCATTTTAGGTTTTAATCAAAAAACCCCCAAGGATAGACCTCAACTAAGGGACCGTGAAGTCACCTAACTAGGCCCAATAAGGCCCAAATGACCATTAAAAACATGAGGGAATGTCATCCATGAGGGTATGATGTTGCATAGGGGAATCAGGAACCTATGATTCCTAGCTAGACTGAGGCTTGTATGAGGGCACTGGCCTATGGTGGTCAAACCCATAATTTTGGGGAATGAGAGAAGGGTAAGGATAGTACATTCCATAGTGGGAGACGTGGTCCTACATCCCAAATTCAACTTCACTAGCCACTTAGGATACACTTTTTTATATAAAAGCCTGTATCACCCTACCATTTTTGATGTGGGAAGTGCCTCCTGTATTTACGCTTCATTTTTTTTAAATAGGGTGTTATTTGACCTCTACCTCACCTCGCTCATGCTGGTTCACACCACACTGCCATCCTCCACCACCAATCACATTGCTCGACAACTCTAGAAATCATTAAATTCAATGGGATACCTCCAAGAATCTCATGATTGAGACCTTTAAAAATTTATGAAACACTCGGTAAACATGTATCACCTTTGAAACTGTAGATAACCCCATGGAATCCATTTAGAGTTTTCATTATTCTATTTTATTTTCCAGCTATAGTAGGAGTTTGGGGATATTGAAAATGATGATGCCATGTCCACCAATCCAGCAGCCAAATCCCTCCAACCATGAAACACCCTAGTAAGATGATGTCTTTTCCACAGTGAAATGATAAAGAGATGAAGTCCTATATTGTTTTCAATGACTCGCCACACAGGCCTCATGAATGATTAAATATAAATATTCAAATATATCAATCTCTCTAAGATAAGAGAGGTTTTGTGAGATCCAGGACAAGGATGAGTCACTTCCTATAACTATAAAAGAATAAATATAGCTACTACCATTTCGGGGGTACCAGAAGAGGAGGCCAACAATGAGAGATACTATAGTTTTTATATAATTTTCATTAATAATTTTGTGTTTATTAATTTTTATATTTTTAGTTAATTTTCTATTATAAATATTATCCACAAATTTTATTTTATTTTTTTCACCATACAAAGTCCCTTATTATTAATCATCTACTTGTGCTATTATTCTCCATCTTCTTTTTCAAAAATATATCTATAAATATTTTAAATAAATTATTAACTACCTTTTCTTTTATTATTATTATTTATCACTTCATATTTAATTTATTATATTCTATTATTTTATATGTCTAGTTTATGTTTATTTTTTATTTTATTTTTTATTTTATTTTATTATTTTTTCATTTTCCTATTTCAACCAAGTGATTTTTTATCCTTGATAATGACAGGCTAACCCTAGGTTTGACCCTATGGAGGTTTGGTGTTCTTTAGTTCTTTCTCAAATTTTATATAGTGTTTGTGGTAAAAGTAATATCATGAATGGGTTTGGTTAATTTCCCTAATTACATTAAAATAAAATCTATTTATATTCAATTATTTTATTTCTTTTTCCTCTCATTCATTTTTTAGCTCCTCAGATGATAAACATGTTCCCACCAATTGATGAAATGGTATACAATGGAGTCTGGTCTGTGAATATGTCACAATATTTACTGAGGTGTTCCATCAACATTGATTAAATGAGGATGTGTAATTTAGATAGCATAAGGAATTTAAGAATCTACAAAACTTAATAAAAGGATCGAAATTCAGGCCTGAGATTTTATATATGTATTATAATACTTAATTTAAACAAATAAATGATAATATTGATATAAATCAAAATTGAACCTAGAACCAAGTTTTTTTATGGTTGGGGCCAAAGCCTCATTTATCATTAAAGCTAAGCAAAGACCTCTTTTAACTTGGTAGAGGGAGACCCATTACCTAGCCCTAAGGCCCAGTGGGAAATTAGTCCATTACATGGCCCGTAAGCACATTTTTTTAGCCCAAATCCCATTTTTTGAATAGTACTTCTACAGTGCCCCTACTTCTATAGTACGGCACAGTACCTACTACTACTACAGTACTCTGCCACCACAATAGTGACCTGTTGCTACTATAGTGTCACTGCTGCTACAGTACGCTACAGTATTGCTACAGTACCTGCGCCCCATGGGTTTTGAACCCCCATTTTTCATGTAGATTTATGGGGTGCTTACCACTATGCCAAACCCCAACTACAACCCAGAACCAAGTTATTTATTTTTAAATTCATTCAATTTATCATTTCATGGTAATTTAGATTTTTATTTCATTTTATTATTTTATAAATTAATAAAAACCTAAATTTATTAATATTTTCATAAAATAACTAAAACAAAATAAAATAAATAGTTCTTATGTGATTATGAATCAGTAATTAAAAAAATAGAGAATATCCCCATGTGTCGTGACAATGGCCATCCACTATGCTACACTAGGAATTTTTTTTATAAATTTTGTTTTCCACTCCTCTTGGTTGGTGTGATTTTAGCAGTTGTAAAGCTATTAGAGTTCTTATGATATCTTAGCCACTGAACATATTTAATCTATTATCCTAGAAAAACAATGTCTTAGTGCATTGATTTTCATAGAGTCCTTATTATTTAACGATTACACATTAGACAAAATGACGAGGGTTGAATTAATTATTTGTTTCTTCCATCAAATTGGTAGGTTTATCCAATCAAAATTCGCTAGATAGGTGATCATCATTCCCACTACTCATGTGTTTTATTAAACCCTGAATGAAAATTTTTATATGCTTATTCCCACTTAATTAATATGTGGGATTTTGGATATTATTATTTATGTGATATCCTTTCATCATTCCTATATATATGATATAAAATTTTCACTTAATATCACATGAACCTAGAGAATTAGTGATCAATATTTTGAATTTGAGGTAATATTAGTCAATTACCTCACAACCTTTAATTTCTTGAATTGCCAAATTTCTTCACATATTTTGTTTTATCCCAACAAATAAGCGATCAAATTTATTTTTTTTTGTAAATGAAAAATATGAAGAGGTACCAATCAAATTTTTTTATGTATTACTCATAGTCATGATGGTTTTTTTCCTTTTCCATGAGGCCAAACAACCCACTCTTTATTTTTAATTGTAGAGTGAGAGGAAAATATTTTTTGAACAACATTTTTTTGAAATTAATTCCTCTACATAACATTGATCACCTCCTCATGAATTATTTTTTTAACAGAATCCCCCCTCTAATAGATTATCCCTGTATAAGATTAATGTCCAGTATTTTTTTCACTTTCTCAAAGAATTCAACTATTGAAAAGATCTTTTCAAGGGATTTTCTCCATTATTCCAAGATTAAGTGATTATAAGATCCACTGAAAGTTGACGACCATTTTTTTGTAATGCAATAAATTCCAACATTCACTTTATTAGTGGGATGTGGGACATCCTACTTATTCAAGATTCAATTAAAAAAAGTGTTAATTTATTATGTAGTATCATGACGTTCATGAATACTACTCATATTGGGTTAGGAATCACAAATTGGAATTTCTGATAACCTTTGGTGTTATCATTATTCATCATGTCTCTAGATAGTACCTAAAATAATGGGTAATATTGGGATGAAAATTTTTAAACTATTACACACATAACAGAGAAAACATAAAAATTAACTGGGAAACTCAAAAATTATATACATTCACTACTGGAAAGCTAACCTTTACCAACGGTTTGGAACCGTTGGTATAGGCCTCCAAACCGTTGGTATAGCCTATACCAACGGTTTGGAGAACCGTAGCCAAGTAAGCCGTTGGGATAGGTCTATACCAACGGTTTTCCAAAAACCGTTGGTATAGACCTATACCAACGGTTTTGGAAACTGTTGGTATAGGTACTATGAAATCTATATCAACGGTAATGGAACCATTGGTATATAAATTCCAAAAATAAAACACCTGGTAGGATTTGATCCCAGGACCTCTACTTTATAACTCAAAGACTTAACCACTAACCGAACATCACTTTTGTTTACATAATTCCATAAAAATATATATGTATTGTTCAAATTATTTTAAATTTTTATATATATAATGTTCTCCGTAGGATGATTGCAAAAAAAACACTAGACTTTTCCCAACGGTTCTCAAAACCGTTGGGAAAGGCCTGGACTTTTCCCAACGGTTTAGAGAACCGTTGGGAAAGACTTTTCCCAACGGTTTTGAGAACCGTTGGGAAAAGTCTAGTGTTTTTGCAAAGTTTTTTTGTGCAGGTTGAATTGTGGAGGCTCTTTGCCAACGGTTTTGGAAAACTGTAGGGAAAGGGTAGCCTATCCCAACGGTTTTCCAAAACCGTTGGCAAAGGCCCTCCACAATTCAACCTTTCCCAACGGTAAGGGTACCTATACCAACGGTTTGACAAACCGTTGGTATAGAAGCGTTGGGAAAAATCATTTTCCCAGTAGTGATTCCCTAACCTAAGAATATCCAGGGTTAAATATACGCTATCCATGTCCTATTTCCAAACATTAAATTTTATGGAAAGTGTCTATTCATTGTAGTGGATTGTAAATAGATTGTGTATTTACCAAATAATACCCCTCGAGAGTTTAAACCCATTTTTTACTAAGGCCTCAATTTTTTACCAGGTGATGATTGATTCTATGACCAATTCCCCCTTTCATGTTTATTAACATTAGGTATAACTTTGTCAGATCAAAATCCACTTGTTGAATTCAAATAATGATATTATTTCCTAGTAACCACATACATTATACTTTACCATAATATAGGGAGGTGTAAATATGTTTTTTCTTAATTAATTAAAAATAAACTTCTCTATTTTCCATATCGATAGATCCCATTAATTATCCAAAAGGATAATGACTCGTAATTCCATGTACATAGACCAAGAGGACCCAAGGCACAAATACCCAATATGATGAGGGGGAGACCTCATGTATGCCTCTTATAGTGTGTCGATCCAAATTCCCTTGAGATATGTTTCCCATCCACCATAACTATCCATGAAACCTTGCCCATCACAATCAACATCTACCATCATTCTGTCATCCCCCATCTATTGAAACCATGTTCAGCCTGCTCGATCCCATGACATGTAGTGAAAACAATCTTTCATCGATCCACCATGCCCTTATACTCTCAGAATGTCATTTGACAATTCAAACCCATCACATTTCATGTAAGATTTCATCCCAGCTCCACTAATTCCAAAATTAGAATCTACCACCAGTCACTAGAGTAAAATGCCACATACCAGCATGCCGCCTCAGGGGAGAAATTAGTTGCAGCTTAGAATTAATCCCTTGAATGCTACGCAAGCTTTAGTCTAGACTTATCAAAAAGGAATTTACAAAATTTCTATAATCCTAATCACCAGTTATTAAAAATATATTTCTGAAACCAACTATGAAAACCTATATATTTAATAAACAATAAATTAATATCTATTACAGAAAGACACACATAATACAACCCTGAAAGATTGAAAGAAATCGTGTCACTTGGTAATTATATAAATAAAAAAATAAAATTAAATAAGGATTTAAAAATATTTAAAACTTTTTAATAGTCCCTTAAAATTCCATTAAAATTCATAAATTGTAATGGGTAACCTAGGGATGTATATAAGGAAGTAGTTAGCTATAAATTGTAGTAAGTGAATAATTAAAGCATATCATGATGAAAGTAATACATGATAGTAAATAGGATGTTCAAGGATATTTAAAATGGGTGATAATATAAAAAAATTAATTTCAAATTATTATACAATATGATAACATCAAGGAAACATAGGAATGTGGTATCAATATAAAACAAGACATCATAAACTAAAAATAAGGATAATGGTTGATACATCATATCATATAGTTATTATAATAACATATCATTCACTATACATGGCGCCTCATGAGATAAAATCAATGCCCAACTAATAGTATGAATATATAATTCTATTCCACTCACCCCCTTTGAATCATGTACAAGAATTAGTGTTCCACATATATAAAAAACAGAAAAATTGTTTTTTCAGTTATAATCATTTTTTTAAAAAGTGTGGGATTAATTCATAGAAATACATACTCAATTAAAGATATGTTAATATAGGTGAATAATATTGTGTAGAAATGGTAATAGGTATTCACAAAGAAAAACATTTGGCATAAAATGTTATTGGATAATTTAAGAATCATAATATGAATACAAAATGATTCATGGAACAGTTTAGTGAGAGTAAATGGTTGTTTATCGTTTCTTGGAAATAAAAGTGGAAAATGTTATGTAATGGTTATACTGATACGGGATAAATTATACACCATTAAAAGAACATAAATTTTATATTAAGATTATATTTATAAAATAAATACAACATAAAAAATTAGGATTGAAATGTTTAAATAAAGAGAATGTGCTTCAGTTAAAATGAATAGAGGGGATCCATTACACGGATAGGGTGCTTCTAAAATATTATGAGGATCTTCTTAAGAGTTTAAGAATACCATGAGAGTTATTTTGAGAGTGAAATGGATATTAAATCCATTATCAATGGATTGTGAGTGAAGGGGAGTGGGAAATTTGTTAAATATTTGTAGACAAATAGATATAATTTCATTATTAATATCTAAATAGAGGTTATGGAGTATAGATGATAAAATAATAAAAATTAAAAGAATTCAATAAAAATTTTCCATTTTTTTCCAAATAAATTTCATTAAATATTTTATAAATCAATAAATTGAAAATTATAAAATAATAATTGTGGAAATGTGGAAGTCATCCATCATTATAAATACTCTATTTTAAAACCATAAAATATAAAAAAGGTAATTAAGGATTCATTAAAGTATTATAAAATAAATCATATAAGTTATAAAAAATAATTTTTTTTAAATTTGAAATAAATATTTTTTTCATGAATATATATCATGTCATTTATTACCTCCATTTTGTGATATTATGTTGTCATAATAAAGACTATATGTTTATACTAGATTGATTTGGTACCGAAAAATTGTTATTGTCTATTAGAATTATGAAAAATTCACCATTAACTAATTTCTAATTTCTAATTTCAAAATTAATATTTATTAAATAAATATAATTTTCTAAATCTTGGAATCATAAATTTTAATTAAATTTCATTATTTATGGAAAGATATTTGTTTTCACAACACCAAAAATAATTAAACCTTATCAAAATTACAAATCAAATCAATAAATTATAATATGTTTTTCCAATAAATATAATTTAAGAATAATATTTTAATTAAATGACATTTTTTCAAAAAATAATGTATTGTGAAAAGTTTTTCCTAATAGGGTGTATGAATATATATATCTAAAAAATACAATTTTATTTTCATAATATCAAAATCAAATTTTTATCAAACACATTATATAATATCAAATAAATTAATACTAAAAATGGATAGATAAAAAAATTCAGTAATAAATAAATTATAAAAATTCATAATAATAGGTTCTAGATAAATAAAAAATTACTACACCAGTGTAGACGCTAAGGGTACAGTGTGTGATGAAGTTGCATTCATTGTGTGGTTTGGAAAACATTGTTTGGGTCGTCATCTCAATAATAATTAAATTCTATATTACATAATATTGATAATGATTAATTTTTTTGAATCTCATATTGGGATTAGAAAAAGTGAAATCCCAGTGATGTCATTTCCATAGAAACATCTATTAAATGGGCTTCATAGGGTATAATCATATTTATTGAGTCTATCACATCTTTCTATTCTCTGGAAGGACTTTATAATAACCCCTATTTTATTCTAATATTAACCGTTAATGTAAAATAGTTATATTATTAATGGTTAAATTTTATAAGTGTATTTTATTTATAAAAATATATATTTCATATTTAGTCCAAAATAACTAATGTATTTTACTTGTTTTCTATAGTTATGTCATGTAAGAAGTCATTTATCTATTCAAAATGCAATTCCATTTATGATATTTGGGTTTGTTTCATGTGTTGTTAAATGTAAACAATATTTATAAAAAATGATATAATATTTATGTATTAAAATAATGGTTCACTGCATTTTTTATCAACGTAAACGCATATAATCTTTCATAAATAAGGATGAGTTATCTTATGTGAGAACCATTAGGATAATACTTAGTATTGAAGAACATCCAATGTTCTGGTAAAGAAAATAAGTGTGGTTTCCCTAATGAAAATCCATCTCTTTCTATATACTATTGGTGGACATGGTATTAACATAAATTCATGTTGGAATAAAAAATCATGAAACGAGCTAGTCATTTATACATCGACCATCATTCTTGTGAATAGTGAAAGTTACCACACTAATCACATGGATTGAAAATCCAGTGGGATATGATTAGGTTAATTATAATTCTCATAATGATAAATTATAAAGGATTTAATTAAATATTAACCATGTATGTTATATGATAAACCTAATGTATCATTTTTTGAAAATAAGGTTTCATTATTCAAAAATTAAATGAATGATTTTTCGTGATTATTCACTCTATTTAATTATTATTTAAGGTCATTGAACCCATTTTGGATTTTGTAAGGGTTTAATGATAGAATAAAAAAATATAAGATTGTAATAGGTACAATGAAATACTGAGTTATAATATTTTTTGTTTGTTATATTAGTTCATGTATGTTATCTAAATTAACAAAGAATTACAATTCAAGCACTCAAAGGCTAGATTATAAAATAGTATTAAAAACTCATAATGGTATTATATAAGCGAGATATATGAATCATAACGAATTGATTTTTGTGGGTACATTATACCCATACATATTTTTATTCTTATTCTAGTTCAATTTGATGTTATTTTGGGCATAAATTGGATTTATTTATATGAATAACATAAAATGTTTAGAGGAAGTGAAGTAACATTTTATATTTAGAATGATTTTATGATATCTTGTTAAGTGGGAATAAATTTGAATATAGAATGGAATTTAAATCTCTTATGTGGTCTTCATTCATATTTCAATGGGTTATTATCTCCATTGGTTGTAGGGAAACTCAATAGTGAATATATTTCTTTTTATACGGGAGTTTATTGATTTATTTTGGGAAGAGATACCATGTATTCCCCTAAATCATGAAGTTGATTTTTCAATAGAACTCTTACATAGTTCTACATATTTTTCAATGTTTCTATATATAAATTACCTAATTATCTTGATCAATTTGAAGATGAAACACAATGAGAATACTGATAAGGGATTCATTTTGGTATGGGATTCACAAAGGGGAACACTTATACATTATTATTAACAAGATGGATGGATCAATTATACTCTGTATTTATTATTGGGAACTTTAGAAGATCATAATAAACAATAGATATAATCCTCCATAAATGGATATTTTTTTTAATAAATTATATAGAGAAAAATATTTTTACATGATCAACTTTCAATTGGGATACTGTAGACTAAGGTTGAAAGGTGATGAAACAAACAAGACAACCGTCTAATCGATATATGGACACTATGAATTTATAGTCAGGCTATTTTTTTATTAATCCCTCCACTATCTTCATGGATTTTATGAATACAGACATTATAGATTACCCTAATTAGTTACTGTTAGTCTTTATAGATGATATTTTTTTATTATCAAATGAAAAGGAAATGCATTAAGATAATTTGAGAATATTATTGATGCCCCCAAGGAAAGAGAAGGACAAGGAAAATATTACTAAATTTTTATTTCAAATATAAAAATATTCATTTTTCTTTATATAATATCAACTGAGGGTATATGGATATATCAACAAAAGATGAAAGTTACTAAAAACAGCCCAGAATAACCACTCTGACTAAAATTTGCAGATTCAATGGATACCAAGATATTCTAAAAACGTCGAGAATGATTTCTCGGGGATATATAATAATCTAAAGAAGTTAACACGAAATAGAGAGATGATAATTTAAACTAATTAATGTGATGGAAATTTCAAGGAACTGAAATGATGTTTATGAAAATGAAATCACACTACCTTATAGTAGTGAATGGATTGTGATTAAAAGTTATTCATGGAAAAAAAGTGTCTAGGTATGTTCTTATATAAAATGATGTGGTAATAATATATGCCTCAATATAACCAATTTCTCATGAGAAAATTTATGCGACTCATGATTCGACATTTGTAGAGGTACTGTTATCATTATAGATCTTGATACATAATATTTACAAAAAAAGGTGTGATATATATAATGACCATAAAATATTAAATTATAGGTTTATATAAATATATTTTAGTATACACTACATGTGATGGTTAGAGTTGACTATATATCATGAATACTCCATAAAATACCAACCTAACAAGGTGATCAATGTGGCTAACACTATCAGTTAAGAGGATCATGCTAGAATATCCAAGAAGATGATAAAAAATGTCTATTATTTATGTGTTTTAAATTTTTTTACCTAAACATTATGAAGGAAGGAGTGATATATTTTGTTTATAAATTGACTATAAAATCATTTATCAATGTGAAGATTAAAGAAACAAAAAATGTTGATGTAGAAATAAAAAAAATGTGAGAATTATTATTTAGTTAAACCTTGATTATTAAAAAAATATGGTTCATGAATATATTATTTTTCTAATCAATACTAGACTAGAAGAAAGAAAATATTAAGAATATCATATCTCAAAACCATGGATTTCATCATTATACTCCACAAAAAATATGAAGACTACAATTATGTTTTGGTTGTAGTATATTTCTATATAAATTTAACTCAAATAATTACTATCTGATAATATGTCCATGTTGATTATATTTCTATGATATAACGAGATGATTTTTAAAGTTACATTTTGTACCATATTATATTGTATCTTATCACGATACTAGGATTACATCTAATATTTCTAATAATATTTTATTTGACCACGATAATGAGTTATGTTTTAATAATTCTTATCTTCCTCGTAAATAGAGACAATATAAGTTGAAAAGTATAATTTTATTGGATTCATTGATATCATACTCAATATAAATTAATTGATGTTGGGATCTACACCATCTTCTAGAAAATCATTCATACAATAATAGTTTTCACTCGAGAATTATTATGGATACTCTTGATTCCCTATATGTAAAGTGGTGTAGAAATATGATATATTAGGATAAGGTTTTAAAAATAATGATATTGAGACATGATCTAGATGATTAAATGGAAGAGAAGTGTAGAATAATTTAGTATCATATCAAGAAAGTGCATTGTCGATAGAAGAGTTATGCGGACAATAATCAGTGGGATCTAGAATTTGTAACTCAGTGAGAAGGTACTATAATGAATATATCATTGGATGAGGTTAATTAAATTCATACATAAGTGTATTTCAAGAACATGGTATATTGTTCTCAGTGAAATTCATGATCCAATATGGACTATGCTTATTGCTTGGTACTCGAACCAATCCTATCTCATGTTGAAAAGGTGTTCATAGTATCTATTATTGGAAAGTACATACCTGATCATTAACTTGTACTAAACTCAATAGTTATACCACTAGAGAATAATATTTTTTTTGAAGAACAAAAAGTATAAATC
The DNA here is from genome assembly GCA_963277665.1 of Viscum album. Classification (NCBI taxonomy): domain Eukaryota; kingdom Viridiplantae; phylum Streptophyta; class Magnoliopsida; order Santalales; family Viscaceae; genus Viscum; species Viscum album. The sequence continues at coordinate 2,128,363,880 of OY728152.1, read as the reverse complement.
ATGGATCAGTGAGATAAAGTTCATTTATTCGAGAACACTCAATTGTTTAATGATTTTGGCTGGAATCAGAATTTTATTAAATTTACATGGGAAACCCATGAAGTTATAAACTAGATATATCAAAAACAATCGACAAGAGTAACATAATTTCTTTGGTGAAATTATTTTTAGGGGGGTATAATACTTTACCCCATTATTTTATATATATTTCCTTCGAAATGAAACATGAAGTATTTATAATTTTCAATACATGAAACCCAATGTCAAAATGAACCATGATAAAATAAACTATAATAATATGGGCATTAAATTTATTGTTATTAATTATAAAAAATTTATTATAAAAAATATATAAAATGTTTTTTACAAATTCACATGTATTGATATATATATATAAGAAATAAGTACACAATTTTCAGTCGAGTAATTTTACGCATCAAAAATGTTTTTAACAAATTTTTCACAAAAACATTATAATTAAGTCAATAATTTTTTAGAAACTTATTTGAGAAAATAAATATCATTTTTAAAATATTCAGATCAATAATATCATTTTGGAAATGTGTGGACTTTTTCTAAAAATATTTATCACTAATTAAATAGTGAAAATAAAAATTTTAAAAAAATGACACTTAGTTACATGTCCATATCCTATTCTGTCTTTAATATGATCATCAAAAAACCTAATTATCCATTAATTATATATAGTATATTTAATTAAATATGATTCAATATTATACTTTATTTAGTTATAATTTTCTTTTTTGGGATTAAAATAGATTTTTCTAAAGAAGAATTTTTATGCATGCGATGTGTTTTTATCTTAATAAATTAATTTAATCGATATTAATTAATGGTTTAATAAAATGTATATATTATATAATTACTATAGTATTTTAATATTAATTTTAATTTTTTATAAGGCTCGAAATGAAATAAAATTATGTTTAATGATTAATAATTCTTTTTTTCAAAGATGGCATTTTGTGGCAGTTTTTGAAATTATTTAAAATTAATATTTGAAAATTATAGAAATTTAATCTATAAAAATGGATTACATGTTTTTAATAATTATAGTAAATGTAATTTAATTTGGAAAATTTAATTTTTCATCATATTTCATATTAAACAATGTAAAAAAATTTCTCGAGTTTCGGATAAAACTTGGCTAATGGGAGTTAAACCAATAGATAAGGGTATGATTTCTTCCAAAACCAATCAAATTCATATTTTATGAGGTGACTAAAACAATATATTATCCTATGTCTGAATTCCTATCCACTTGGATCTAATTTACCATGAAATTGTCTTTATATAATTGAAATTGTTCATGTAATTTCATGTGTTTCCATCCCCCCACATTTAAAAGGAAATCTCTTCTCCTCCCATGTTCACTCCATTTAATCCTTATTACTTATAAAATCACTAAAAACATTTATAGAATCATTAAATAAATCCAGTATATTTTTTATAATCTTTATACCAATTTTTCATTGCATATATAGTATGCTGAAGGAGATCTCTAAAAGAAGATGTGTAGATCTTAACAAAACTCCTTCAATAATATTTCGTCATATAAACCTCTAAAAAATTTATATTAATCATTAATTAATTAATTAATTATAATATTATAATAATATGTTTTTATAAATTTGGGGAAACCATTTATTACCTCTTCTCAATCCAATAGGAGATAAAAGTGTTTCTCATATTTATGGGTCGGCTACCAACACCGCTTAGAAATGCGACTGAGTTTCCAAAACCAACATTAATGTTGTTTTTATTATCATATATATAATGGATATATATTATATTTATTTTCGAAAGAATATTTTTTAAAAATGAATTAAAATACACATTTATTTCATTCCATCCATTAAAAAATAGAAATGCCACTGATTTGTACATATGGACAACCATATCCACATAATGATGTAAATCATTTTTATGACTACTTTATATTAATATTTATAAATATTTAAATAATTCATATATATATGATATTTATAACATGAATAATATTATTTAGATTATGTGAATATGATCAAGGTTGGGGATAATAATATTCAAACCAAAACAAGCATGAAAAATGAAGCAGTTAACACCTCCAATGATGATAATAGTGAAAAATTTACTATAAATAGGTGAAATGGTTTTATAAGTATATCATGTACTCTATTATATATATCATTATATTTATATTAATAAGTTAAAATAAATTTAAATTTCTTTTACATGAGTTTATATTCCTTATCAAACAAGACATGCATGAGGTAATGGTTTTATGTTACTATCTCATTTCAATAAGGATTGTTTATGATTAAAATAAACAATTCTAATGTTATATAATATATATCCTCAAGTATTATATATTTTCTATTCCACTATTTATTTTAAGATATTTCATGTTTTAATTTCATTTTTCTCACATTAGTTCTAGTAGATATCAAAATAATGTTTTTAGGGAAAGTCGACCATAGTTTTCTCTTCTGATGGAAATGTTTTCTTCAATGCCCATACATTATTTAAAAATTTTGGAAGAATGATTTTAATATTATTAAGATATTTATTAATGTAATATTTTACCAAATTAACTTTCTATAAATTTTTTAAGGGTTTTTTATCATTTTATAAACAAGGTGCTTCATTAATTTTACCAAAAATCAGAGATAATTTTTTTGAAAAACACTATATGAATGGATTTCTCCACCGACATGAGTAAAATTTTATTTGAAGATTCCTATATAAATTTCTATTTTTAATTTTAATTAAATTATTTAACAAGATATTTTTATGATTTTTAGATACTTAATAATCAAATTCAAATAAAATGATCACTTTCCTCTTGAAATTTTAAAATGATTTTTAAAGGATGTTTTATATATTAAATTTTTGTATGATTACTATGAAGCACTAGGGAATAGGTATCAAATAAAAATGGAAATTAAAAAATACACAAAAACTTATTTGTTGTCCCTTAATTATTATAAATTTAAATATTTCATTCCATGATTAACACAATATACTAAAAATCCAAGTGTTGGCGACACTATTATTTCTCTATTTTTATATTATCAAGTGTATCATCATTAATGGTGAACACCATGAACCAACATCATACATTCATTAATTTAGTTTTTATTTCATAACTATCTGGGTACTCTTGGACTAAGAAAAATATACCAATTAAAATATTATATTACACTAAAAATAAAAAAATGGTTTAGAAAATCAGAATCAAATTATATAAATGATACTTCATAATCTTACCATCAAACAGGTGTCACAAGATAACTAATAATAAATGTGCATTCTCTGCTCAGAACTATTATTGAACACCCTAGTGTTCCATACAATTTTTCATAATATTAATATATCCCACCATTAAAAGGATAGAATATCACTGTTTCCTTAGCCTCCTATACCATTTCTAATAATATAATCTAACATTCCATTTACTACATCGACCATTACTAAATCCCAAATATTCTAGACCATTACTCACTAATCAAATAAGTAATCAATAAAACATTATGATTCATTCAGTCATAATAAGTATATAAATACCTAGAGTATAAATGCATATTAAATGATTTTTTCATATTGGAAAAGCCTCAATGACCATGGTATTAACTCATATAAGACTTTGATAGTATGAAACATTTTTTTCATCCCTAATCATTTATTCTTTAAAAAATAACAACTTTAATTCCATCATAAATTTCCTAGTTCGTTATTCCTGGGTTTAATACATTAGAAAACCATAGTTATAGCTATTAAAAGGTACAATATTTTCAAGATGCTTGGAATAGTAAATATTTAATTAATAAATTCCAATAAGTATAGTGTTTATTTTTATTGTTCCCCTTTAATTTAATTAATTAATATTTCTATTTTCATAATATTAATAAATTTTAAAAAAAATTATTCATGTTATATAATGTAAATAATAAAACCAATTGGATATATAATTATAACATAAATGTCAAGGGGAATAATAAAACACAATCGATCACAATTTCCCAACTAGTAATAAAATTCAAAACATGAAAAATTAATCCTCATTAAAATGTGATAATCCAAATTTCACTTTCAAATACCAAAACTTATAAATTAATTCTCATCGCAATTTATTGAGCAGTTTAAAACTATACATTTTATTTTCTTTTTTTCTCACATAGATAATTCCTAGAATTATTATCGTTTTTGTACATAATTTTATAACCTCAATTTAATATTCTGATATTATATTTAACATTAATAATATAGTTAAAAAGTGATTTCCATGTTCTAGAGATTATCAAAAGTATACATAGAGATAAATTTACTTTTTATCGTACATTATTTATTATTCACATTATTATAACTCAGTTTACTGAATGAAAATATTCTCTCTAATTCACATAAAAAAATTTCTATAGAAGTTATATACTTATTATAATTTTAAAAAAATTATTAACATAATGCAAAAATCTATATTTATATTTTAATACGAAATAAACAACTTCTAGAATGTTATTATCTTGTTTCTCTCTTCTATGAAATTTTTATATTATTAAAAATAAAAGATAATTTATAGAAAAAATATACCTTTTTCTATATATAAAGTAGTAAAATTAATAAAATATTTCCTATGATTTTAGGTTTTATAAAATTTTAAAAAACATATCTAATATAAGTGATACTATTTATAATTTAATTATAGAAATAATAATATTAATTGGATAACCATTTTCTATATCCTATTTTATCTTTCTCTACCTTCTAAATAATTTTTAAAAAAAATATTCATTACCGCATTTGCATGAAATTACTTGGTATTGTCGTCCTTAATTTAAATTACCCTAATCATCATAAAGTAATATAATGAATGAAAAAATATCACAATCAAAAAACATAATTGTTGTTAGGGATCCCTTACCCCAATAAGGTTTATAATAAATACACTAAAAATAGTGCATATAAAGTGATGGGAACCGAGTGGAAATGGCATGATGGCTTTGAATAATTTTTTATAATATTCAAAAGACTCTATAGATAAGGTGTAGAATGACCAAACTAAAGGAGAAGAGGATAATCATATTAGGGAAGAAACTAGTCTCTACTGATTTAGAGACATCAATTTCAATCCACAAATGTTTCCATTTAATTCCCTTTTAAATTTTTTTTAAAAAATATTATTAATGAAAAAAGTATATAATTATTCATTCTCATTAATTAATACTTTAAATCTGTGATTTTAGGGAAATTGTTTCTTGTTTCTTTAAATCCAAATAGTATAATTCAAAACAACTAGAAAAAAAATATTTTGACAAATCATACGGGACTCTTATACATGATGTTGTAATTTTGAAATTATAAAACCACATACATTTATGTGGGGAATTAAAATTGAGCTCTACCTTACATAAACAATGGGAAAACATACAAGAAAAACGAAATTGCCTTCATTACAGGCTGGTTATATGTATAATATTATGTATGATTACCTATGCACAAGGATGAATCCACCCTCATATGATCTAAATAGCCTTATTTAAATGAATGTAATGTTATATATGTAAGGGTATGTAGACTAACAATCAAACTAGATGAGGGTATTTACGTAAGGGTAAATAAAATTTTAAAATATTAAAAATTATGCTTTATTATCATCTTCAAAATTAGTCAAATATCTTTAAATTTATAAATAATTTTATAAACATTGAAAATAAATTATTCTTGAAAATTAAATTATGTTTATAATATCTATAATAAAATTGAAATACAATTTTGAAATAAAATTTAAAATATGAACAGTCTATTGAATAATCAGACACCAAATAATGAAAAAAATGGCCCATGAATATTACAAAACATTACATCATATACCTCTTAAACATTTATCACTCTTAAGAATTTAAAACAAAACTCGGAAGGAGAGAGAAAATATGGGTATAAATAATCCACCACAAAAGATAACTCTCAAGGTTCCTCACATATTTCGAACAAATATCACAATATAGTAACAAATCACAAAACCACGCAACATCAACCCTCAAACATTAAAAAAATCCCATGGGGATTCTGAGAAAACAATAATAAGGCTAAAAATAAAACATTTCATTATATAGTATAAACCACCAACATGTTTGCTAATGCATCGTCCCAAATAATTACATTAAATATAAACACTAGAGTTGGTAAAACCCTTCAGAAATAATTACCACATAGAGAATTAAATAAAAGTCACAGAACATCATTTAGTAGAAATAAATATATCTATAAAATAAACAATATTATTTAGGTTAGCTACCAAATGAAAAAAATTAATTTTTTACCCTCATGTATAACAAAATTTCATACAAAAAATTTCATTAAATTTAATGATATCCCCTTGGCACTATTTTATAAAACCGTTGCTTTCAAAATCGAATTTGTTAAGAATATTCTAGATGAGAATCTTTTTAACACATCTTTATAAAATGGTGTCATAAAATTTCCCTACTATAAAATACCACCCATTCATTCAAAATATATAATTTTAAAATAAATTAATGTTTCATCGATGAAATAAAATAAGTTTTCTTATAATTTTTTTTCCCACAATACTCATTTTTTCATATGGGTGAAACTGATTATTACAAAAAATATTATCACCAATCATGGGAGACATCCCAATGATAATGTGCCATAAGTAAAATTTTTTTATTTCAATAAAAACCATTTCATTAGTATTTAACCAAACCAATCTTCTCCAAAAATTTCAATAAATTAATTTATCATTCAACTCATAATTTAATTAATCCATAAACTAATATAATTTAAAACATAAACATGTACCATGTTAAAATAATTAATAATACTTAGAAATTAAAACATTCAATTCATGATGACTAACATTCCATATTCAACATGATTTATGTTATAATTTACATATATATAGAAGTTATATGGTTTCATACAATTCTTTTCATTTAACTAACACATCACTACCATGATCTACAAAATGTAAATATCAACGCACGTATCTTAAAAACAAAAGGATTCATATAACATGGAACATAAGTGATGAGGTATAACCCATACATTTTAACAATATTTAAAATTATCTAGCTTGTTTGAAAATTATAATTTACCAACAACACACTCATGAAAATACTAAATAAAATACAGATTCCTATAACATTCACTATAGGTTTATGTCATTACAATTAATAGTTTCAAATTGACACCACATACTATTACAACACCAATAAAAAAATATCAACCTAAATATAGTTCTTAAATGTAAAAAATAAAGGGAATCTGTCCACTACACTGTAATATTGACCAATATGGGAGTCCATGACCTTACCACATAGAATTAAAACATATTATAAAAACTAACACTTCATGATGTAAAAATATTAAAATTTATATATTCTATTGAATTATTAATTTATGTTACCATCAAAATATAAATCCATCCAGAATGAAAGCATAAAAAATAAAGAAACACTTCATAAATGGAGTCAAGTGTGCCAATAACAACCCATAAGAATTTAATTTATAACATATAGAAAAAATATCTAGTAGAAATATGTAATAAATGAACAAGAAAACAGGTAACATAATATTCCCCTAGACCATGTACTATATCACCAAGACCCAAAAATGCATATTAATTAAAATAAAAGAAGACAACATGGAACCCCTTTCCCTAGACCAAATTATTACCACACTTAGACCGAGAGAAGAGTAATAAAATGTATATGATAATAACATATCCTTTCCAAAGTCTATATCTACATCTTAGTCGCAGTTATAAGGAATATATTTTACGAAAAATATTTCAATGAAATTAAGTTATATGTTGTTATTTAGTGATTAGTGTGATATAAGAAATTGGAATTTGGATACAACATGTGGGTTTCAATAATATAGGATATTGGGAACTTAAAAAATATAATATAAAGGTCTAAAAACTGAATAATGATGATAATATAAGATATTCATATTAATATGATAATAATAGAAGTGTTATAGGCTCAAAAAGGTAATTAAAGGGAATCAAAACACATTAAGAGATGAACTTCTAAATTCCATAATGAAGTGATAAAATCATTGGCCGACATGTAAGCTTTATGGTAAAAAAATAATCTCATATTGAAAATAATCATAAAATATCTCCCATGAGATCGTCGAATCCTCAAAATCAATAAGTAATAAGAACCACTACTTCTAAGATTCCCCAGGAAACATCCTCGCAACCGATAAAAACTTGTGCTAATTTATAGAAAAATAAAAATAAAGGTTACCAGTGCCTCATCCAATGATATTCTATATCAAAAAATTAAAAAGGGCCTTCATATTTTCTACATACTATATCTTTGAAGATATCATAGTGTCCACCACCAAGTACTATAATCAACTTCATCCACTATATCATGATTGTTTTCTCATATTTCCAAACAACATCAATAGGATGATAATAGGTATGTCAACCTCAAGTAATTCTTGTAAATGAACAAATATTAGAGAATTCAAACCCAAAATAATACCTTTTTAAGGTTGGTTATTTAATTCAAATTTTTTAACTAATTTATAATTATGTACCCTACTCAATGACATGTGGAGAAAATGATGATGCATGATCCTTTTCAAGTGATCTACCTTGTATGGAGCATTACATTTTCATGCTTAATAAATATAAATTCCCTTGAATCAGATTAAAGAGGTTCTAAACAACATGTTACTTAGTTGGTATCCATTTTTTATATAACATACAAAGACTCGTTGATATTGTCTCCATACCAACCCATGTTTCTTCAAGATTACATAAATATAATAATCATATTATTAATAAACAATTATCCCCTAATACCACTCTATCCTTACCACCTCCCCCAAAGGTACCCATCATGATCTAGTAATTATGGGATAGTGATAATTACTCCCAAATAATGCCTCCAATTTCCAAAACATAGCAACCATAATTGAAGATATATAATCATACACATTAGATGAATTCCACTCAACATAAATTTAATGAATAAGTGATAATATGTGAACAACTCCCAAAAAACAATGCAGATAAAGTAAAAGATCATAATACAAAAAAAATTAGGCATATAAATGAATGTAATGGAATGCAAAAAAAACTCAAAATAAAAACATAAATCCGAGGTAGTGGCCTAGAATTTCCAAAATCTCCTAAACAACCCATAAAACTAATAATGCATGGATCAATCTACAACCATCTACTAAGGACCTAAAATATAGTTTATATATACATAGGTTGAGAATATTATGAAAACCTAGTAGAATCCTCACTAAAATAATCACAGGACTAATATGAAAGAAATAAACAAATGATTTGTAAATATATAAATGAAACCAACACATTCCAAAAACATTTAATACAATATTTTATAATCCTCACCATAGCTTAAGCATATAGTAATTAATATATGTGAATGATTTTAGATTGTATATATATATCTGTGTGTGTGTGTGGGAGAGGGTATATATATATATATAATGTGGTCCCTCTCTTCCTCTTCTATATCGATTAGTCGCTATCACAACCTAATAGCTACGTCCAGTGTGCATCCATCATTTATTTAATCTAGAACCCAATGAAATAGAATCACATCAAGTACTATATCATATGTAACCCAACATCTCATCACCCCCATTTTCCAATAGTAATAAATTGAATTCCCATAATCCAATACATGTTGAATAAATTCATTATACCTCAAACTATCACATCCCATCCATGTACACTCGTGGGAAAAAAACACCGTCACTAGCTAAAAGTATGTTATATACCTGAAGCTATCAGTGTAAGAACCCGTTTTTGGCTACGAAATACTTTGGAATATTCTTGATGATATTCCAGTGCAGCGCCTTCAGAAGGTGTGCGATTACGAGCCCAGGAGTGGCCGAAATTAAATTTTCAGTGGGTTCACACTGGAATCGCCAACTAAATGGGATAACCCCTAAATGGTGTTTTATATCAGAGATCTGAGTGTACGTATGGGTCCAGAATGGGGGTTTTACCCTAAGAATGACATAAAACTTGTCAGTGCGGGATGTTTGGACCCCTCTCTCGCTTTCAGAACGTTAAATGGATACATTAATTAATTAATTAATTCTTCTAATGGTTAAAATTGACTATCTCTTAAATGGTGGCTCAGATTAGAAAACAGAGGGCATCGTTGAGTTCGGAGCATGCCATTTACCCAAGGAGGGGTATAAGTTTTTCGGGCGTGGCCCATCTGTGAAAAAAAGGTCCTATGGGCGTTTTCTTAATTTAGCGGCTTCGGATGTTAAATTTTATAACTTTTGAATGGGGTCTCGGATTAAAATTCTGAGACCGCCGTTGTGCTCGGGAGGTCATTTTTACACCAGGGGCACCATCATTTTTATCTGCATCGGTAGCATAGTCGGGGGCGTGCCGGTCGGGGGGTTTAAGTGTTTTCTATTTAAACGCACTGCACCCTCTTCTTCTCCTTATTCTTCTTCTGGACAACGGCATGTGGCAGCCCCCTCCCTCTCCACCTACACTCCAGTGAGGCAGCTCCGACGAGTCATGACAACGCCGACGAACCACCCGCGAAGCTTCGGGCTATGCCCATGTAGGTAGGATGTTGCGTTTTTTATTTTCATTCCCGCACTTAACATAAAAAGTGAATTTATACGTTGAATTGCTGCCCGATCTGCAATCCAAGCCCATGATCGCGTAGATCTTGTCCCGAGCTTTTTGGAATGCTATCTGAATCATATTTTCGACCACCGGATCATTTTCGGTGGTCCTCTGAAGTTTCCAGCCACGAGGCCAGTTTCCGGCAAGGTGGTCCGGCGGAGTGCAGCCCCTCGGCACGGCGGCGGCATGACATCAGACCACGGTGGAAGGCGGGTGCAGCTCTTCAGCTCAGCGGTCCGGGATGACGGCGGCTTCTGGGATGGTGGCGGCTTCCGGGACGGTGGTGCGGGAGGCTCAGGCAGCGCGGCAGGTCGAGCTCGCCGGTCCTAGGCTGCGTCCGGGGTCGCGGCGTGACCTCAGCGGATAGAGACCCGTGAACCGCAGGTTTCCGTGTGGGGGTAGCAGGACCGGCCACCCTGGCCGGTCGGGTGATAGCAGGCGACAGCCAGCTAGCCGCGGCGGACCAAACCAGAACCGCGGTCGGGCCGCCGGCCGGCGGTCCGGCCCATGGGGGGTCCCCCCCTTAGGAATTTCCGATGCCCGTATCTTTCACTAAGGGCGTCTGTTTTTCCCACCATCAGTGGCAGTGCAGACCTTGTGTCGAAGGGAACATTTTGAGATGGTTTCGGGAATTTTTAGTTCCCAAAACAAGGGGCCTCAGAGGTGCGTTGTGTCTTTAAGTGGACGAGCATTTTTCCTGAGATTTTTGTTTTGGACTGCGTGGACGCGTCTGACGTCCGTTTTGAGCACCATCAGCGGCGTTGCGACCCTGGTACTAAGGCGGAGGTTTCCAAGGTGGTATGGGGAATTGAGGCCGAAGGTGAGGCACGAGCCCCACATACTGTCTTTTGAGCTGCGTGCAGCTTTTAGCAACTTTTTCATCGGACGTTCGTTCGGGGCGTGCGAGCAGTCATTTATGGATTTTCTTCTGAGGGGATTGCAATGGTGCAATCTTTCAACTCTAATTCGGCACGATGGTGTGGGGACCACGAGGGCTGTTTGGGCGTCAATGGTGATTTTCCATCTTTATCACCAGGCGACTGTTTTGGAAAAGTGAATAGTCCATCTTGTGCTCTTTTTTTAGAGGATCGCAACGGTGCGATCCGTTCGTTGAGTTTTGGGACCAGGATGTGGGTCCCACGTGGCACCGCTCGTATGCGGTTCACCAAAATGAATATTTCTCTCCGGATATCCATTGCACTCAAGTGAGTAGTGCTTTTGACGTGCTTTCCCGTGGGGATCACAATGGTACGATGCATCCGACTTTTTTCGGGGTCGAGGCTCGGGATCATGGGATGTCATTCGGGCGTGAGGCGGTATTAGTGACTTTTTCGTCAGATATCCATTGGGGGTGAGTAAGTAGTCGATCTCGCATGTTTTTCCGCGAGGATTACAACGGTGTGATCTGCATGGTTTTGCGGAACCTCTTGCTCGATTTTGTGAAATGTGGAAATGTGAAGGTGCCCCGGGGGCGGTTCTTCTATTGTGGTTGTAGCGGACCCTTGGCATGTGATTGCGTGCACACCCGTGTGAGTGAAGTAATGCTCGAATATATGTGGTTGTTCGTGCCCCAGTCGTTGAGGCGGAAAGTTGGAAATGTTACGTCATGCCTTCGTGTTGATGTTGGGTGTCGTGTGCGCGATAGACCTTGGGATGGAGACGTGGTATACTCTGGGAGTCTACAAGAGCGCATGGAGGTATGTGTGGTTTTTATTTGAGACATTTGTGTGCTTGGTTGGGGTTGACATGGGGCCACACGTCGTGTGGGCCCCATGTGCATTTTGTGTTCTGCTTTGCGTACATTGACCTCTCTCGACGTAGAGGGTCCCTCTTTGATCTTTTGTTTGACTAACAGGGTGAAGTTTTCCCCCGGATCTGTGCTCGTTTGTTTGACCAGCTGGTTTGAGTGGTCTCCCCCTGATTTCGTTCTCGATGGATAGGCCAGTAGTGGTGCTAGTGATAGTCCATGATGAAGCAGGCGCTGAACCTCTTTTGAGTGGCCTGTTCTAAAGTTGGGTGGTTGCACGATACCCACTCCATGTTTGGTTGGCCAGGGTTGTACCCTACAGTAGAGATGGCCATAGAAGTTCTTTGTTTTACCCTCCAGTAGGGCTGGGTAGTGGGTTACTCATCAACTTTTAGGGTCTACCCTCCAGTAGAGACTGGGCAGTGGGTCAACCGACGCTATTAGGGTCTACCCTCCAGAAGAGACTGGGCAGTGTGTCACCCAAAGCTATTAGGGTCTACCCTCCAGTAGAGACTAGGCAGTGGGTCACCCGACACTATTAGGGTCTACCCTCCAGCAGAGACTGGGCAGTGGGGCGCCCGTCATCTAGTTCCAGGTCTACACTCCATCACGGCTGGGCAGTGGGTCGCCTGTCGACTTATTCCAGGTCTACCCTCTAGCGGGGATGGGTAGTGGGTCCCCTGATTATGTGTTAAGGTCTACCTACCAGCGGGGCTGGGCTGTCGGTCTCTTGATGATGTGTTAAGGTTTATCCTCCAGCGAGGCTAGGCAGTGGGTCGCCTGATGATTTGTTATGGTTTACCATCCAGCAGGGCTGGGTTGTGGGTCTTCTGATGATGTGTTATGTTTTACCCTTCAGCAGGGCTGGCCAGTGGGGAACCTATTTGCATTCTTAGTTCAGTCCTTTCTAATAGGAAAGCATGTGGCTTTCCTCCGTGATTATCAGAGCAGGACCCTTGATTGTACGGGTCATTGATGGAATGATCTTGACATTGAGGAGACCTCTCGACTACGGGGCAGTGACGAGTTGTGGTTTGACGTTCCCCCAGAACTCTCAAGTACGAGGAGAAATTTCCCCCACCGAGACATGTCCTTGTGACACGACCTAAAAATGTGTGGGTGAGTCAGTGCCTCCCAGAGTGGATAGTGTCGAGGTGTGGTGGTTTTATCCCCTTGACTTGTAGTTTGAGGCAGATGTGCGGGATGCTAGGCATCGATGGTGTTTACTTCTGGGACTGTTGGTGAATCGTTTTCTTGGGATGAGCAATGGTATGGAGATCCCATTTCGATGTTATTTGTGTTTCTTTCTGAGCATAAAGATATGTATATACCTTGTTCCATTACCCACTCCTTGGGTTTTTGCTACTCACCTTCCAGGAGAGGGGAAGACGCGCGGGGTATGCCACGTGCTTTCCGTGTCTAGCTTCTCGTGGTTGGACGAGTCTACTCTCCTGGTATAGGTAGCGAAGACTTGACGAGAATTCCATCTTCTCACCGTTTCCATCTCCTTGTGTCTGGAAGAATCTATCTCCTTCCTTCTTGTTGGGTTGAGCTAGACATTTTACTGCACTTTCAGTTTTACTCCTCTACTATTCCATGTTCGCTCTACTACTCACCCATCGGTACCTCCTTTGTTGCTCCCTCGAGCCTCCGGGGTATCCTACTGAGTATTTTTGTACTCACCACTGCTTGGGCATTGCCCGCACTTGGTGTGCCCTTGCAGACGATGAACATGTGGAGTGTGAATTCAGTGGATCATAGGAGCTTGGGAGCTTGGACCGCATGCGGGGTTCGTGTCCTGGTTCTAGGTGGGAGACCCGTCAACTGTTTATTTTTGGTTACCTGTTGCCGGGTTGTTGCACTTTTAGGTTGGGTGCGTGTTTTGACCCTTGTCTTTTCAGCTTGTACTTTGTACTGCTTAGAGGTCGATGAACATTTGTGGCATATATAGCAGTTTCTCTTTTACTCTTCTTTGTTTTCCTTTTTACTCTACACTTTTGCATTGAGTGTGCTATGTGTGTGTGTACATGTACTTAGGTAAAGTCCTCCCCGAGTTATTGTGCCTTCGTCGCTGGTCGCCTGCCCCTGGCCTATAGAGGCAGGCTTGGTGTAGTTGCGGCTCGAGGCCGGGTAGGGTCGGGTCGTGACAAAGTGGTATCAGAGGTGGTTCATTCCTTGGGGAGTTGTGCGGATGTCCCTTAAAAAAGAATTGGTTGGGAAATAGGGAAATAGTGTTAACGTGTCTCAAGAGTGGCTCTCAGGCCAGGGAGTCCAGTGATGGTGCAACGGCCGACGTATCCATTCACCAGGACCCTGATAACCTGCTTGTCAACTCGGCATGCTGAGACACTTGTTGCATGGAAATTTTTTTGTGCATCACATAGGATTAAGTATTTAATTTTCCTTCTTGAGTCATCTCCCCATCGTTGTTATTGGTATATACACATATGCTCATCTGACCGCATCACTCCTTGATAACATTCAGGATGTATCCGCGAAGACAGCCAGCCAAGATACCAGGTTCGGTTTGTGACGACGACCCTGTGAACTACGAGGCCACGGTCCAGGACCCATCATGCGATCCCCTTTCTCCGGGTAGGTCAGTAGCAGCACCCCCACCTGTAGAGCAGAAAACAGTTTTAGCAGAGCATGCTGAGCTTGAGCGCAGGTTGAGTGCGCTCTGTGAGTTCCAGTGGCAGAGACCGCTGAGGTTCAGTGGTGAGCCAGACCCTCAGGCGGCAGAGGATTGGCTCGAGGGAGTGGTCTTCCTTTTCAGGCTTGTGTAGACGCCACCAGATCAGAGAGTGCCTTTGGAATCCAGCCTTTTCCGTGGATCATCTTGGCATTGGTGTAGTTTGGTGAATCAGCTTCTTGACGAGTCGTTTCATTCATGGGTCGACTTTCAGTTGTTGTTCCGTGAGGAGTTTTTCCCCTCCTTCTTGCACTCCGTTCGGATTCAAGAGCTCCTGCAGTTTTAGTAGGGAGGGGTGACAGTGGCCGAGTACGCGACTAGTTTCGGAGACCGTGCACGCTTTTACCCGGACTTGGTCCATGATGAAAACATCAGTGCGCGGAAGTTTGAGCAAGGTCTCCAGTGAGAGATCTGTGTTTTCATAGTACCCTTGGTCATTTCCACATATGTCGGGGTGCTAGAGTAGGCGCTGGTGACTGAGAGCTTCCTGTCTTGTTCTGGAGTTGGTGGTGGCAGCAGGCACGTTGGAGCTGAGACGTTTGCAGCAGCTAGCAGGCATCGGCATGCAAGACCTCGACGTAGGTGGATTCCTGATAACCAGACTCAGGGGCATGGTCATACACCACAGTGGTACCGGAGGGAACCAGTACGTCCCAGAGAGAGTCAGTGCTATGCTTGTGATGGGCAAGGTCACTTGGCATGAGACTGCCTGACCCGAGTTGCGGAGAGCTTCGGGCAGGCAGCAGGTGCACCACCACGATAGAGGCAGCGCCATGATCGGAGTAGTGCCTAGAGAGGTGGTGCTAGCAGAGGAGCAGGAGAATCTGGTAGTGGGGGACGGATTTACAAGGTCTTTCCATCACCACTAGGCGGTCCATGTCAGGCTCCAGGAGCTGACAGTTGGGACCACAAACAGATGCGAGCCTTGGATGTCTAAGATTCTACAGAGCAAGTGGTGATAAGAGGTATGCTCTACAGCTCTTATACTTCTTGAAGTAGAACTAATAGTCTTTGTGTGGGGAATAATTTCCTCTATGCTTCTTTCTTGAGGTGTTACTAGGGTGGCGCGGGGCATCGGTGTAACCCTGTATTAGTATGATAAAAGGCGTGGGAACTTTTTCCTTTAGTCGATGGTGTCGAATCCTTCACCTTTCGAGCATGTAAGAGAGCCTCGGTTGTGGAATCATGCATGACTAGATATCCTTTGGTGTTCCACCATATGGATATTATGAAGGGGGAATCACCGGGCCTTGTTCTAGGTGCGAGCGATGATTCTAGTCGCGACGTGAAACGTAGTGGTTCTACTGGGGAGGTGAGCTACCCCCGAGGGCCTTCGGGCCATTTGAGACTGTGAAAATGGATGGCTAGGTACCCTACCGCCTTGCCCTATACCAAAATTCTGGAGTGGGTGCACGACATCGGCAAGGGTTGACCTCGCATGAACGGATCAATCTTTTGGTCTGTGTGCGGTGATGCAGAGCTGTGCGTGGGTTCTTCTAGGTATGGGAAAGCCAGGTGTGGGCTTAGTACCCTATGTTGCTCCCTAGTTTTGCTTTTAATGGATGAAAATATTTAAGGAGGGAATGATGTAAGAACCCAATTATTTCTACGAAATACTTTGGAATATTCTTGATGATATTCCAGAGCAGTGCCTTCGAACGGTCTCTGATTCCGAGCCCCGGAGTGGCCGGAATTAGATTTTCATTGTGTTCACACTGGAATCGCCAAATAAATGGGATAACACCTAAATGGTATTTCAGATTAGAGATCCGAGTGTACAGATGGGTTCGGAATGGGGTTTTTACCCTAGGAATGACATAAAACAAGTCGGTGCGGGATGTTTGGACCCCTCGCTCGCTTTCGGAACGTTAAACGGATAAATTAATTAATTTATTTATTTGTTTAATGGTTAAACATGAGTATCTCTTAAACAGTCGCTCGGATTGGAAAACCGATGGCATCGTTGAGTTCGGAGTGTGTTGTTTACCCTAGGAGGGGTATATGTTTTTCGAGCGCGGCCCATCTGTGAAAAAAAAAGTTCCCAGGGGCGTATCCGTAATTTAGCAGCTTCAGACGTTAAATTTTATATCTTTTGAACGGGGTCTCAGATTAAAATTATGAGACTGTCGTTGTGCTCATAAGGTCATTTTTACCCTAGGGGCTCCCTCATTTTTGTCTGCATCGGCAGCAGTAGTCGGGGGCCTGCCGGGCGGGGGGTTTAAGTGTTTTCTACTTAAACGCACCCCCACCCTCTTCTTCTCCTTCTTCTTTATCTGGACAGAGGAAGGCAGAAGCCCCCTCCCTCTCCTCCTCCACTCTGGCGAGGCATCCTCGGAAAGGCACAACAACGCCGACGAACCACCCACGAAGCTTTGGGCTACGCCCCTGCAGGTAGGATGTTGCGTTTTGTATTTTCATTCCCGCACGTAACATTAAACGTGAATTTGTTCGTTGAATTGCTACCCGATCTTCAATCCAAACCCATGATCGCATAAATCTTGTCCCGAGCTTTCTGGAATGCTATCCGGATCAAATTTTCGACCACCGGATCGTTTCCGGTGGTCCTCTGATGTTTTCGGCGATGAGGCTGGTTTCCGGCAAGGTGGTCCGGCGGACGGCAGCCCCGCAGCACGGCGGTGGCGTGACAGCGAACCATAGCGGAAGGCGGCGGCAGCTATTCAGCTCAGCGTTATGGGATGGCGGCAGCTTCAGGGACGGTGGTGGATTTCGGGACGGCGGTGCGGGCGCCTCAGACGGCGCGGCAGGCTGAGCTCGCCGGTCCCAGGCGGTGTCCGGGGTCGTGGCGCGACCTCTGCGGACAGAGACCCGCGAAACATGGGTCTCCGCGTGGGGGCAGTGGGACCGGCCACCCTGGCCGGTCGGGGGACAGCAGGTCGCGGCCATCACGCTGTGACGGATCGAACTGGACCCGCGGTCGGGCCGCGGGCCGGCTGTGGGCAGACCGACCGGACCGGGTTGGTCTGGCACAAGGGGTTCCCCCCCCCCTATGTAATTTCCGATGCCCGTAGCATTCTCTACGGGCGTCTGTTTTCCCTGCCGTCAGCGAAAGCGCAGACCTTGCATCGAAGGGAACGTTTTGAGTTGGGTTTGGGAATTTTTAGTTCCTGAAACGAGGGGCCTCGGAGGTGCGACATGACTTTTAGTGGGCAAGCGTTTTTCCGGGATTCTTGTTTTGGACGGTGTGGGCGCGTCCGACATCCGTTTTGAGCGTCGTCAGCAGAGTTGAGACCCTGGCACTGAGGTGGATGTTTCCAGGGCAGTTTTGGGCATTGAGTCTGAAGGTGAGGTGTGGGCCCCATGGCCCGTCATCTGAGCTGCGTGCAGCTTTTAGTGACTTTTTCTTCGGACTTTTGTTCGGGGCGTGCGAGTAGTCATTTCTGGATTTTTTCCGAGGGGATTGCAATGGTGTAATCCACCCGCTCTAATTCAGCATGATGGTGCGGGGGTCACGATGGCTATTTGGGCGGCGACGGTGATTTTCCATCTTTATCACCGGGCGACCGTTTTGGACAAGTGATTAGTCCATATTATGTGCTTTTTTGAGAGTATCTCAACGGTGTGATCCGTTTGTTGATTTTCGGGACCAGGATGCGGGTCCCACATCGAACCGCTCGTATGCGGTGTGCCATAATGCATCTTTTTCTCCGGATATCTGTTTCACTCAACTGAGTAGTGCTTTTGACGTGTTTTCCTGAGGGTATCGCAATGGTGCGATACGCCCGACTGTTTTGGGGGCAGAGGCTTGGGATCACGGGATGCCATTTGGGCGTGAGGCGGTATTGGTGACTTTTTCATCGGATATCCGTTACAGGCAAATAATTAGTCGATATCACTTGTTTTATCACGAGGATTAAAACGATGTGATCCGCTAGGTTGTGCATAGCATCTTGTGTGATCTTGTGAAATGTGGAAATGTGAAGGTGCCCCGAGGGCGGTTCTTCTACTATGGTTGTAGCGGACCCTTGGCGTGTGATCGTGTGCACTCCCATGTGAGTGAAGTAATGCTTGAATATATGTGGTTGTCCGTGCACTAGTCGTTGAGGCAGCAAGTTGGAAATGTTATGTCACGCCTTCGTGTTCACGTTAGGTGTCATGTACATGATAGCCCTTGGGTTGGAGACGTGGTATACTCTCGGAGTATACGAGAGAGCTTGGAGGTACGTGTGGTTTGTATCTGATACATTAGTGCGCTTGGTTAGGGTTGACTTGGGGCCACACGTCATGTGGGCCCCATGTGCGTCTCCTATTCTGCTTTCTGTACTTTGACCTCTCGCGACGTAGAGGGTCCCTCTGTGATCATTTGTATGACTAGCAGGGTGGAGTTTTCCCCTGGATCTGTGCTCGTTTTTTTAACCCGCTCGGTTGAGTGGTCTCCCCCTGATTTCGTTCTCGAAGGATCAGCCGGTAGCGGTGCTAGTGACACCCAGTGATGGAGCAATCGCTGAACTTCTTTTGGGTGGGCTGTTGTCGAGTTGTGTGGTTTCACAATACCCACTCCATGTTCGGTTGGCCAGTGTTGTACCCTCCAGTAGAGATGGCCCGAGCAGTTTTGAGTTTTACCCTCCAGTAGCTCTGGGCAATGGGTTACTCACCGACTTTTTGGGTCTACCATCCAGTAGAGACTGGGCAGTGGTTCACCCAATGCTATTAGGGTCTACCCTCTAGTAGAGACTGGGTAGTGGGTCACCCGACTCTATTAGGGTCTACCCTCCAGAAGAAACTAGGCAGTGGGTCACCCAACGCTATTACGGTATACCCTCCAGCAGAGACTGGGCAGTGGGTCGCTCGTCGTTGAGTTCTCGGTCTACCCTCCAGCACGGCTGGGCAGTGGGTCACCTTTCGACTTATTCCAGGTCTACCCTTCAGCGGGGATGGGTAGTGGGTCGCCCGATGATGTGTTAAGGTCTACCATCTAGGGGGCTGGGTAGTGGGTCGCCTGATGATCTGTTAAGTTCTACTCTCCAGTGGGGCTGGGCAGTGGGTCTCCTGATGATGTGTTATGGTTTACCCTCCAGTAGGGCTGGGCAGTGGGTCGCTTGATGATGTGTTATGGTTTACCCTCTAGCAGGGCTGGGCAGTGGGTCACCCGATATCTGGTTAAGAATTACCCTCCAGCAGGGCTGGGTAGTGGGGCACCTGTTGGCATTCCAGGTTCAGTCTTTTCTACTAGGCTAGCATGTGGCTTTACTCCATGATGATCAGAGCGGGACCCTTTGGTGTACGTGTCAGTGGTGGAACAATCTTGACTTTGAGGATACCTCTTGAATGCGGGGCAGTGACGAGTTGTGGTTTGACGTTCCCCCAGAACTCTCAAGTACGAGGAGCGATTTCCCCCACCGATAAGTGTCCTTGTTATGCGACATAAAACTGTGTGGGCGAGTCAGTTCCTCCCAAAGAAGATAGTGTCGAGGTGTGGTGGTTTGAGCCACTTGACTTGTAGTTTGGGGCAGACGTGCGGGATGATGGGCATCAATGGTGTTTACTTCTGCTACTGTTGGCGACTCGTTTTCTTGGGCTGAGTTACGAGATGGAGATCCCCTTATGTCGTTATTCGAGCTTCTTGTTGAGCATAATGATCTTTATATACCTTGTTCCAGTACCCACTCCTTGGGTTTTGGCTACTCTCCTTCCAGGAGAGGCAAAGACGCACGGGGTATGCCACGTGCTTTCTTTGTGTAGCTTCTTATGGTTGGACTTGTCTACTCTCCTGCTATAGGTAGCGAAGACTCGATGAGAAGTCCATCTTCTCACCGTTTCCATCTCCTTGTGTCTGGACAAGTCAATCTCCTTCCTTCTTGTTGGGTTGAGCGGGATTCTTTACTGCACTTTCAGTTTTACTCCTCTACTATTCCCTGTTCGCTAGACTTCTCACCCATCGGTACCTCCTTTGTTGCTCCCTCAAGCCTTCGGGTTATCCTACTGAGTATTTTTGTACTCACCCCTGCTTGGTCTTTGCCCGCACTTGGTGTGCCCTTGCAGACGACGGACAGGTGGAGCGTGACTTCAGTGGAGCGTAGGGGCATGGGAGCTTGGACCGCGTGCGAGGGCTGTGGTCAGGTTCCAGGTGGGAGACCCATCAGTTGTTTCTTTTTGGTTACATGTTGCCGGGTTGTGGATATTTTTGGTTGGGCGTGTGTTTTTTCCCACTTCTTTTCGGATTGTATATTGTAATTCTTATAGGTCTATGGACATTTGTGGTATATATATAGCAATTTCTCTTTTACTCTGCATTATTTTCCTTTTTACTCTGCACTTTTGCATTGAGTGTGCTGCGTGTGTGTGTACAGGTACTTAGGCAAAGGCCTCCCTGATTTTTTTCCCTTTGGCACTGGTCGAGAGCCCCTGGCCTATAGAGGTGGGCTTGGGGTAGTTGCGGCTCGAGCCCGGGTAGGGTCAGGTCGTGAAACTCAGAGCCCATACATTAATTTATAGTAAATTCTATGCCATCACAACCCTGGATGGAATGCACCCGATACCATAATCCCTTATAGTTTGTGATATTACTACTGATCTATTCCAAGATAGATAGAGTGGGATAGAGAGATATTAGTAAACCATTCACTCATCGTCCATGTTGTTATATAGAAGATCCCCTAAATTATTTTTGAGTCAATATTCTAACTGAACCTGTAATGACCTAAAACTTTTGAATTATACTTTTATCCTAATTTTTTTATTATATTATACACAAAAAAACATAACTATTTTATAATGAAATAAATATTAAGGAAAATGTGAACATCTATATTCAGCCATTATTTGATCATTGGTCAATTATGACCATTGGTCAATATGAACATTGAGAACTATTCTCTTGATAATAATTTTATTGTTGTAATTAGTGTTTATAATTATAATTGGAAAAAAGAATATTGATACCGAAAGAAGAGTTGATGGCCTCAACTAGTAGATTCGTGTCATTTGAAGCTCATATATCATAATCTGGGAGGAATTTACCATCACTAGGATTTATCTTTAACCAAACCCAAGCTGATCTATAACATGTTAATCTTGAACAAAAGAGCCTACTAGAGAATTTTGTGTTTTTATAGATTTCCACTTGATGTATATTTGTCGAAGAACCACACAAAACAACTACCATCGTATACCTTACTCTTTGGGGACACATGGGTATAATTAGGGGTTACATGACATGGAATTAGTTACATAATGAGTAAGTCCATCGTATAAATTAAATTTTTACTTCATCAATACCATTTCAAGAATAGTTTTACTTCATTAAAATAGTTTTAATTAACATTGATTTTATAACTTTATTTTTCTGACTAAAATTGTTATTTTTAGAAAAAAATAAATTTTTATAATACAATAAATATTTTTAATAATACAAATTTTAATGAAATATTATTATAAAAATACTTCAATTTAAATATAAATGATGAAACACTTTCAAAATGTTTATGTGACTGAAATTTTACTATGTATTTTCAACCCACAATTATTTTTAATATATAAGGGTTTTTATATTTAAAGTTAAAAATTATAATATTTGGATAATTTTTAGAATAATATAATCATCATTTTCTAAATAGTCACATTTAATTGTGATTGGGTGAATTAATGATAATTATCTAAAATATATTTTTTCTTGAATAGTAAAATTACAGTTTGAGATTTTTGGTATGTTGGATGACATCATAATTATGTCATAATAATTTAATAAATAATAAAAGACAATAAAAATACTAAAATATTTTATTTTATTGTTATCATTTATTTTAATATATTTTAATAAATTTCCAACCATAAAAGTTACCTCCCATTATCAAAATTATAAACATTAACACTAAAAAATTATTTTTTTTTGAGAATTTACATTTCCATTGTAAAAGAAGTAATATAAAACAATGATCTATAAATTGTATGAATATGTCATAAAATATCTCCCAAATTTCAAAAAAGCATGGCTTAGCCCATGGTTTTTCATTTTTCACTAGTATGATTTCCAAGGACTATGTTTGAAAATGTATAAACAAATCCTCCACTTTTTCAATTAATACCCAGAAATTTATCAATTTAAATTCACTCAAAACAAATAATCCATTAATATATGTGAGTTTTACCTCCCATGTTGTCCTCAAAACATTTTTTCAATCCCCTAAAGTCACAATCCTCATGTTTTAGGAGTTACATTTTAAGGTAATGGAAATGTCGTTCTTTTCATTTCGACTCAATAACTATTTTCATTTATGTATTATAAATATATAGTTACTCTCTTATAAAATCATTTTTATCATAACAATAATTAAAAATATTTTTTATCAATGGGTGAGCCTTTACCATCTCAGTTTACCCTTTTTACAAACCATGTTTTATATATGATGTGTTTCCAAATTTATCTTTCATAATTTCCATCTTCTCCTCACAAAATTATCTTTAACATTATTTTTATGAATACCCAAGCCTCAATATTTTCAAAGTGAATTCACCAAGATGAAAAAATGATTAATTTTTTCTATTATTAACATACATTAAACCTTCATTCGATTTGCGGTCAGATAATTACACAATCATCATGTTCTTATGCACTTTTGAAATAACATGATTTTTTATGAAACCCATTTTTTTTACTTTCCATGGGATATTTATGAAATGTTTAATTATGATATATGTGGATAACATTAATTAATAAATATTATGGGTGTACACAGATATTTTGAATATTCATTGGGTAAGGAATTTAATCTCTAGATTTTTCATCTTTTACAATACATTAGTAAATAACATTGGTAATTTTCATTTATGACACATTGGTGAATATCAAAGGTGATATGATTATAAAAATATAAAATAAATATTTATCCTCATATCAAAGTTATAATTAATGTTAATTTTATTGTGATATGCCTTATACTCCCTTTTCAGGAACATAATGATATTTCTCATGTTCCTATTATTATTCTTTATGATTACATTTAAATTGATTCCCTTTCATATTCCCTTACTGGGCCTTATGATCAACATCTCCTTCGATGGATGTCCCTAAGTGATGAGATGTAGTTAAATTACATAGGATGAACCAATGATAATGTTTTTCAAGTTGATAAAAATAATTTTTTATGTTTTCATGTATTATATACCTTAATTCCAAGAAATTGAACCTTAAATGATCCCCTATTTGTGCAATGTAATGAAAGGTTACATAATAAAAAAGGTAAGAAGATATAGTTAGTATTAAAGGATTGTTTAGTTATTTTTGGAAGATAACCTTTGAAAATTTAGGAAGAAGCCAAGACAAAATTAAAAATATAGTAAAACAACCTTGTATTTTGGTGAAAAATTAAGTAAGTAGTTTCATAGAAAAGAAATACTTGTCTTTATATGAAGAATTATATTTGGGTCAGGCACATATCTATCTATGGGTGACACCCCAAAAAACATATTTTACCATGACCCAAATGGGAATTGGTGCATGTCAACAAGCATTGTTGTTGTCCTAGTTTGTCAATCCTATGTGATATTTTTGGTTAATCACAAGATTTTTATAAAGAATTATGAAGTATATATATAGAAAATTTTATAGTTTTTTATAATAACATATTAAATATTGGAGTTAGAAGTCATAAAATAACATTATAGTTTTAATATTATTTAATGAATAATTTTTCATGAATATGATTTTTTATTTTAGAAAATAGAAGGAAATAAGAGGTACCTTTTGGATCGGATTACACAAAATATACACAAGAGGGGGGTGAATTGTGTCTTCTCAAAAATCGTTGCGTGATTGTGTTCTTCCTTTTAACATTAATTAGATAAAATGATGCAGCGGAAATTTAAATAGTAGAAACACAATATGTATACTGGTTCGGGGAATAGAAGGCCCATAGTCCACTTCACCAACGCTCTACTCCATGAGCTTGGTGATTTTCACTATCTGGTCCCCATTTCAACAGACCGGTTCACAACTGAGTACTGGCAGTAGAGACCTTTACAATCTAAGGAAAAACAAAGCCTTCTAGTTCAAACACGAACCTAATCTACTTAGTATGAGAAGCTGGTTAATTAGGATAAATATAATATTAGAAATAACTTTTCTAGTTGATCTTCTCAATTCCAAAATAATGCAATTGGCAGCAGATGGATCGTCGTCTCTAGAAATATTTATTTTCATGTCGAAGTAGTTCTGAGTCGATTCAGTTGCAGTAGATATAGAAATATAATTCACAACTTCAGTAGTAGTAGATCCATAGTATATGTTTGATGTAGAATAAGTGGATCTTCTATCAAGTTCCTTCTTCTTAAATAAACAGAGCATCAACGCTCCTCTTTGAATCAGCAGATCGGTGTGATTTTTGATGTCTCTATTATCCACCTTTTTGAATAATAGATTGATCACCACAAACATGTTCCTCGTGTTTGATAGAAAAAATATATATTAAAGTAGAGAATATTCCCTGCACATTCAGATCCATAAAATTTTCCTTTTGACCTGCGATATTCAAACATTTGAATTTAGTGAGTATTCGTAACATCCCTGAAAACTCGGCATAAAAAGCTCCTTTTAATTCGATCATTAATAAATTGATAAAATGCCTTTGAATCAGTCATATTCATATTTTAAAATCGGCTTTAAATCAAGCTTAAAATCCACCTAACAATCAGCTTTCTGACCGTTGCATAAAAAATATCGTCTTTCAAACTTTCCGAAGCAAAAAGTATGGTTGATATCGTGGCCTCCAAACGTAGGGTTGACAATGTAAGGTTGAACATAAACATATGTTTCATGTTACTTTCCTCAAAAGTAAGGTTGATCATAAATGTAGGGTTGATCATCCATACTTTTTCTTCAACTCTCAAACGTACAGTAAAAGATCCATACATTTACTTGATCCATACTTTTCCAAGAACGTATGGTTGTTCACAAAAGTAAGGTTGATGAACCATACTTTTGAGAAAAAAACATAACATTTAGTACTTACATATGGTTCTCCTTCCATACTTTGTTGATAACCCAAATATAAGGTTCCTTCCTAACGTAAGGTTCTTCTTCCATAATTTGCTGATAACGTGTGGTTGATTAACCATACTTTTCTCTTATCTCAAATAGTATACACGCTTTTCATCCTTATGCAACGTTTATCCACGTAGGGTATGAACAGTGATTCGATGACACACTAAAGCATATTCTGAATAAATAGTGCATGAACAGTGTTTCCAGAAGCTGATAAATACGAATACTTTAATGATAAATTTCCATAATTTCAAGAGGAAAATAAATTAATAATTTTTTTCAAAATACTAAATAAAATCATTAGAAAATAATTAAGGATATTTGTGAGCATCAAAATTATCAGAAAGAGACAGAGTACTATTTTCAATAATCTACCCCTTTAAATAACACTATTATGTATTGTTGAAAACAATACTTTTCTCAACAATATCCCCCTTTTTGATGATCACAAAACAAATAAAATAATAAAACTAATTAAAAGAAATTAACTTTAAAAATTAGTTACAGAAAGTTTTAAAATTTAGAGAGGATAAAAAAATATTTAATTTTTACAAAAACAGTTCATTAAATAAAAATTTCTCCCCCTTCATGAAAATAAAATAATTTTTCTTTATAAATAAAAGTTTCTAGTTTTATCCAAATTTATCCCTCTGAATAAAAAGAAAAAATTGTCCCTTTATAATAAACGATTGTTAATAACTTAAAATAGTTTTCTATATAAGTATAAATCAGTATAAATCCAAAACATTACATTAAATATACAGGAAATCATTTAAATATGGTTTGTAAAATAAAATGTTGTGTTTATCCAAATTTCTCCCCCTTTTTGTGATATAAAAAAGAATGAAAAATCATGGATTTTAACACATTTAATGTTTCACTGAACTGTAGGTAAATTCTATTATTAACTGTTTATCAATAATTAAATTTGGAGTACTAGAAAATCAAAATAAACATAGTAAAAAATAGAAAGAAAGAAACCTATTTGCATTAAAAATTAAAAATAAATACAAGTATGATAAACACAGGAATCAAGGATTGGGCAAGATAGTCAATAGGTTCTATCTCCTCTGGATTGCAGACATGATTTCTGTAAACCGTTCCTTGACTCGATTTTTATCATCCCATCTCTAAGTTTTATAATGAGCTCCCTGTTCTCAGGAGTCATATGAATATCCTCGATTAAATTGACTCTGAAAAACTAATGAATCCTTTCCTCTTTTTCTATAAACACGGACAGCTTCTCTGACATCTGATTTAATAGTGGTTTAATTGGTGGCTCACTAGTTGTCAGTTTATCCACTAAAAATTTCTGATTGTCCAGCAACACTGATAATAGAGCACTATTACATTGAAGATCTTGAAACCTGCCATTCATGTTTCTCATCGCTGCTGTGATAGCTTGAAATCTTCTGATTAAATCAACTGAAGTACCTGATCCAATAACCGTACTATTCACAATTGATGCAAATTGGTTCTCCATAAAAAATCTAGATCTGATAAATTTGTCATCATAACCATTTTAGATTTCAATTTTGCAACTGCATTCATCATATCCTCTTTAAACATTTCAACTTCTTGCCTTTAGACTGTACTCTCCTTCAGCTTTGGAAATCTCAACTGTTCTAAGTATATGGAATTTCTCATAGTGATATTCTCAGATTCCAATAGAGACACCTTTTTATACAGTTCATCAACCTCTTTCTTCCATGAATCAGAGGCAACATGTGCTTGATTCACATTCTCAGGATCTGGATGATGCAGCAGTACCAAAGATAATGATTCAGCATCATATTTCTCTTTCTCTGTGTCATGAGTAGGTTTGTCCACAGATTTTTCCTCAGAGTCCTTTCCTAACTCTTATATAGAAAAATCCTTTTGATGTACCTCTGTAAGAGCATCAGGGAGATGTTCATCACAAACATTAGCATCTTTGTCTTCCACTGGAATTTCGAGAATAACATTTTCAGGAGTTTCCTGAGGTTTGGCCACTTCCTCACCAAGTTGTTCCTCCTTATCTTGTTCCTGTGGAAGTGTAACTTCAACATCAGCTACAATCTATTCCAGAGTCTCCCTTTGAGCTTCTTCATGACCTCCTTATCCCTCTACTGGTGTTTTCCTTTCACTAACATCTTCCATGGTCTTATCAATAACATCTTCTCTTACAAAAGAATAAGAAAATAAAGCTTCTGTTGTTGCCAATGCAGTGGAAGTAATTTCCTCATTAACAGGTCTAGTTCTTCGAGATTGATGTCCCTCTTGACTTCTTTCTTCCTCAGCATCTTCCACTTCAAATCGGGTCCTTCTTGCTACATTGGTGACTCTTGATTCATATTTTCCCTCCTTGGACTTAGCAGGTTGAGCCTAAGAACTCACTAAGTCATGCTCAACTCCTACTGGAATAAGTTTTCCATTAATGGTGCTCCAGAAGTATCCAATCTTCTTTAATGTTCCAGAATTAAACACATTATTTTGATGACAGTGTACGCGGGCATCTACTAATCTCACCATGTCCTTCTTAAGAAACAACTTGGAAATGAATCATCCGAAAGGATAAAAGTTCATCTTGGCATCACTTTGAAAACACTAATTGAGGTACCTTAACATGTACCTTGGAAAGAGTAATTTGATATCACTTAACAAAAGATACATTATGTACATATCATTGTAAAAAATATTTTCCATTTCTACCATTCTGGGAGCTATTTCAGTCTGAACAAATTTGACCAAAATTTTCGGATCAGGATCCAAGTCCTTTATAAACATTTTCTTTATAGACTTATTACAAAATAGAAATGACATTATGTCCTCGGATTTATTCATAGAATCTCCAATATTTTTCAAATCGAAATGAAAAACTCCCTTGTGAGGGAAATTGAGAATATGACCAATTTCTACTGACGAGATTGAGAAATATCTATCCTTTATCTTAGAAATCATACTATAATCGGTATCTCCTAGACAAAACTGTATAGATTTGAAGAATTATCTCAGTTCTACCTCATACAGAAATTCCGTATTTTCACTATTGAACATCTGTTCAAGGTTCTGAAATGAGAACTCTTGTTTTAACAATATATTTGTCTGAAATAACCAGTCGAGATCGATTACCTTTCCCTGTATGATTTTTCTTCCTTTGGAGCATTGTCTCTTGGCATTTATTGGCTCGGCTTCACTGTCTCTTTTAGTCCTTACCATCTTTATGATAATCATTGAAGCATTGAAGGTTAGCGTTTCAGAGGTTCGAAGATTAGGGTTTACGAGCAGAGGTGCATTTTGCGGGTTCGAAAAGGTTTCGATAGAAATGAAATGGTTTAGAAGTTGAAAGGGATTCTAAAAACCTTGATTCCCATGTTTGTAATAATCATTACATATATTTAAAAATAAATAAAATAGATTACATGGACAAAAGAAACTTATTCTTTTTGAAAAACAAAATATCAAAATTATTTTAAGTAGAATTAATAATAAAGAACTATCATTGTAAAATAAAATTTTATTTATAATTAAATAAACCTAGATCCCCCTTAATAAAATCAAACCTTGAAGTGGGAAGTGGTTTAGTAAAAATATTAGCTAATTGAATTTCATTACTTACAAATTCTAAACATATATCCTTTTTAAGAACATGATCTCTAAAAAAGTGATACCTTATATCAGTGTGTTTAGTTCTAGAATGACTAATAATAATTTTTTTTAAATATTATTTGCACTTGTATTATAACATAAAATTGGTTAATTATTAAAATTCAATCCAAATTCCATAAGAGTTTCTTTCATCCACAACACTTGTGCACAACAACTGCAAGCAGAAACATATTCTGCCTTAGCTGTTGACAGGGAAACTAAATGTTGTTTCTTACTAGACCATGACACTAAAGACTTTCCTAAAAAGTGACATGTTCTTGATGTGATTTTTCTATCTAATCTACAACTTCCAAGGTCAGAATCTGAATATGAAATAAAATTGAAATCAGAATTTTTAGGATAAAGAATAGATTGAAAAATTGTTCCTTTTAAATATCTAAAAATTAATTTAACAGCAGTTAGATGAGATTCTTTATGATTTGATTGAAATCTTGCACAAAGACGTACTGAATACATTATATCTATCCTACTAGTAGTAAGATATAATAAACTACCAATCATTCCCCTATATAACTTTTTGTCAAATGATTTTCCAGTTTAATCCAAATCTAGTTTTATATTAGTACACATAGGAGTTATATATGTCTTGATGTTTTCAAGTACAAATTTCTTCAAAAAATCAGTAATGTATTTCTTTGATTAAAAACATTTCCAAAATATATTTGATAAATTTGAATTCCTAAGAAGAAGTTTAGTTCTCCCATCATGATCATTTCAAATTCTTTTTTCATTAAATTTGAAAACTCTTGACAAAGGATTTTATTAGTTGATCCAAAAATTATATCATCAACATAAATTTAAACCAATAAAACATTATTTTTCACAGTTTTCTTAAAGAGTGTTGGGTCTTCCATTACAAAAGTAAAATAATTTTTCAAAAGAAAAGAACTTAATCTTTCATATCAAGCTCTAGGTTCTTGTTTAAATCCATAAAGAGATTTAGTATGCTTAAAAATAGAATCTGGTTTTTGAGAATTTTCAAAACCAGAAGGTTTCTCAACATAGACTTCCTCCATTAAATAACCATTTAAAAAGGCAGATTTAACACCCATATGAAATAATTTAAAATTCATATAAGATGCATAGGATAAAAGGATTCTAATGGCGTATAACCTAGCTATAGTTGAAAAAGACTCAGTATAATACATTCCTTCTTCCTGATTATATCCTTTATCTACTAATCTTTCTTTATTTCTTGTTATTGTACCTTGGTCATCCTGTTTATTTCTAAAGACCCATTTGGTTCCTATTATGGGATAAATATTAGGTCTTTCCATTAATTCCCAAACTTCATTTCATTTAAACTAGTTTAATTCATCTTACATTGCTATTACCCAGCTTTCATCATCCAAAGCTTCTTCTATAGTCTTGGGTTCTTGTTGATATAGGAAGGTAGAGAATTCCACTAGGATTACTATGTTTCTTCTAGTTAGAATACCCATTTCAAATTCACCTATCATAGTTTCTAAAGGGTGATTATTTAGGGTTCTAAACTATCTAGGCAAAACATTTAAAGGTTCTTCAATATAATTTTCCTCTGAATTGGACTGAAATTCTTTTATAGATTTTTCAAATTCATTCATTATGTTCTCAAGTATCATGTTATCATTAGAGTCAGGTTCATCCATTTGATCTGTCCTTTTCTCAAAGGGATCAGATTCATAAAATTTTACATGAACTGATTCTTCAACAATCCTTGACTTCTTATTATAGATTCTATATGCTATGGAAGTAACTGAATATCCTATGAAAATTCCTTCATCATATTTTGGATCGAACATACCAAGATTATCCTCTGTGTTTAAGATGTAATACTTGCATCCAAAAACTTTAATGCAGTTAACTTTAGGTTTTCTATTATTCCAAAGTTTATAGGGTGTCTTTTTCAAAAGTGGTTTAATTAAATCTTTATTCATTATATAGCAGGCGGTGCTTATAGATTCTTCCCAAAAGTAGGTAGGAAGCATGTATTCATTTAGAATAGTCCTAGCCATTTCATAAATAGTCCAATTTCATCTATCAACAATTCCATTTTGTTGAGGTGTTCTAGGTGAAAAAAGGTGTGTTTAATACCCATATTTGAGAATAAGGAAGTAAATTCCTAATTCTAAAATTCTACACCATGATCACATCTTAATGAAATTATTTTAAAACCTTTTTATTTTTGAATAGCTTTACAAAAACATTCAAATAATGTAAAAGATTCATTTTTAAATTTCAAAAAGAAAATCCATGTAAATATAGAATAGTCATCAACTAAAACATATACATAAAATTTACCAGCCAATCTTGCTACACTTTAGAGTCCAATCAAATCTATATGAATAAGTTCTAGAGGTTTAGATATAGAAATTTTTTAACAGATTTGAAAGATGATTTGTGTTTCTTGCCAAGTTGACATGCATCATTGAATCTGTCACATTCAAATTTTAGACTAGGTAAATCAGAAACTAAATGTTTCTTAGATAACTTTTTTAAAACATATATATTACATTGTCCAAGTCTCATATACCAGATCCAAGATTCACTTATTTTAGTAGTCAATCCGTTTGCTTGTTGTTTACACAAGGAATTTAAATCCAAAGTATACCCATTATCAGTTCTTGGTGCTTTAAATTTAAATAGTTTATCTTTAGAAACAGTACAACAGTTGTTAGTAAAATCAACAGTATATCCATCATCACAAAGTTGAGAGATACTTATCAGGTTGTGTTTTAATCCTTGTACATAAAGTACTTTGTTGATTGAGACTGTTTTCAGATCTCCAACACTTCCAATGCCAGTCATTTTTCATTTGGTATTGTCACCAAATGTGACATGTCCTCTTTCCTTATGAGTGAGTGAAGAAAAATTCAACGAATTTAGACTCATTTGTATTGATTAGCCACTGTCCATGTACCATATATATTTTCTACTCTGGTGGCCTACTACCTGCAAAGACATTCATACAAAGTGCTTTGGTACTCATATTCTGTTGGGTCCAGGGGTGTTAGCTAGCAATGATCTGGGTATCCAGATTTGCTTTGTTGTTTTAAAATCAGCTGAATCATATATGTATTTTGAAACATAGGCTTTCTTAATACCACAAATTTGAGGTTGTCTTAAGAAACAGTTTTTAGCTATATGTCCATTTGTCCCACAAAAGTTACAAATAACCCATATAGAGCTAGAAACAAAATAATTTTTATATAGCTTAGGTTTTTATCCTTTTCTGCCAATTCCAAATATCTCCTTTTTAATGAATGTTTTTACATGAATTTCATTTAATGAATTCTATCATTTTGTAAAAACCAATGCATCCTGTTTGTAAGATTCTACTTCATCCTAAAGTTTTTTTATACTTGATTCAAAATTAATATAGTTAGTGTTAATATAATTGTATTTATCAGTTAATTCATTATTTTGTTTTAGCATTGTATCTCTTTCATCCAAAACAACTTTATGTATGTTCTTTAGAGAGTCATGTTTCTTAAATAGTGAGTCATATCTTTCTTCAAGAATATTGATGTAGACTGCATGTTTTTCATTTTTTAGCTTGATTCAGAATTTGATTCCTTATTTGAGTTAGAGGAGTAATATGAGTGTACCTCATCGGTTTCGGCCATGAACCACAGGTTTTCTTTTAAGTTGAATTCTTCTTTCTCTGATATTGATTCAGGAGAGCTTTGGGAGTCTTCAAATACACTCTAAGTGTCTTTCATAGCCTTCTTGCCTTTCTATTCATAGTCATTTCTTTTGAAAAATTTCTTCTTCTTTACATCTTTCAATTGTGGGAAATCTGGTCTGATATGCCCCATATTCTTGCATTCATAACATCTTACTTCCTTATCATCTCTCATAAAGGATTTTTTGAAGCCTCTTTTCTGGCTGTAGAATTTTCTAAATTTTCTAGCTAGCAGAGCCCGTTCTTCATCTGAGTTTGATGAGTCAGATCTCTCTGATTCAGCTTTGTCTTCTCTGTTCTTCTTCCTTCTATTCTTTTGTTGTGAAGTTACCTTCAAGGCAGTATCTTCACTTTTGATAAGCACGTTATGTTCATTATCTTCATCTTCCATCTCAACTTCATACATCAATAATGTTCCAATCAGTTCTCTCATGGATAATTATTTGACAGGTGTCGAATATCTGATTGCTGTGGAGATTCCATTCTATTTTGTAGGCAGTACTCTTAGTACTTTTAATGCTTGATCAGCCTGATTGATAGGTTCTCCTATAGCTGTTATATTATTGACAATTTCTATCAATCTCCCATTCATTTGGGTAATTCTTTCACCTTCAAACATTCTGAAAGTATCAAATTTTAATTTGGAATTTGTATATCTCATTTTTCTCACGTTGTCTGTTCCTTCATATGCCACAGCTATTATTTATCACATCTCATAGGTTGTTGGGCACTAAGATACTATGTTAAAAATATCTAGTCCTAGACCACAGATGATTGCATTCATAACCTTTGAATTCATACAATATTCTACTTTAGTAGCTGCACTCCATGTTTCAGGTTTTTCTGGTATTTCATACGGAATTAGAATCGTATAATAGAATCTGTATCCATGATTTTTCAGATAGATGATCATTTGAGACATCCAGCATCCATAGTTTTCTCCATTGAAGTATGGTGCTCTGACCATAGACATTCCCTCTCTTGTATCAGTCATCTTGCTCTGTGTATAATCACTTTCATCTTGTTAAAGAATTGTTAGAAAGCTCAACCTATGATACCAATTCTTGGATCGGATTACACCAAATATACACAAGAGGGGGTGAATTGTGTCTTCTCAAAAAAATTTGCATGATTTTGTTATCTCTTTTAACTTCAATCAGATAAAATGATGCATCAGAAATCTAAATAGCAGAATCACAAGATGTATAGTGGTTCGGGGAGCAGAAGTCCCTTAGTCCACCCCAACAACGCTCTACTCCATGAGCTTAGTGATTTTCACTATCTAGTCCTCGTTTCAACAAACCGGTTCACAACTGAGTACGGGCAGTTAAGACATTTACAATATAAGGAAAAACAAAGCCTTATGGTTCAAACACAAACCTACTCAGCTTAGTACGAGAAGCCGGTTACTCAGGATAAAAATAATTTTATAAAGAACATTTCCAATTGAACTTCACAATTGCAACAGAATGCAATTGACAGCAGATTGATCATCGTCTCTAGAAATATTGATTTTCATGTAGAAGCATTTCTGAGATGATCTAGTTGTAGTAGATATAGAAATATAATTCACAACGTCAGCGGTAGTAGATCCACAATAGATATTTGATTTATAACAGGTGAATCTTCTATCGAGTTCCTTCATCTTAAATAAACAGAGCTTTGACGTTCCTCTTTGAATCAACAGATCAGTGTGATTTTTGCGGTCTCTGTTTTCCACCTTTTTGAATAATAGATTGATCACCACACACCTGTGCCTGGTGTTTCAGAGAAAACATATATAATAAAGTATAGCATATTCCCTGGACATTTAGATCCATAAAATTCTCTTTTCGACTCGCGATATTCAAACATTTGAATTTACAGAGTAGTCATAACTTCCCTGAATACTCGGCATAAAAATATCCTTTTAATTCAATCTGTAATCCATTGATAAAACGGATTTGAATCAATCACAGACGTATTTTAAAATCGACTTTAAATCCAGCTTAAAATCCGCCTAACAATCAGCTTGCTGACAGATTCATTATAAATATCGTCTTTCAAACTTTCTGACGCCAAATGTAAGGTTGATGTCATGGCCTCCAAACGTAGGGTTGACAATGTAAGGTTGAACATAAACGTAGGGTTCATGTTACATTCTTAAAACGTATGGTTGATCATAAACATAGGGTTGATCATCCATAATTTTTCTTCAACTCTCAAACGTACGTTAAAAGATCCATACTCTTACTTGATCCATACTTTTCTAAGAATGTATGGTTGTTCACAAAAGTAAGGTTGATGAACCATACTTTTGAGAAACAAACGTAACATTTAGTACTTACGTACGATTCTCCTTCCATACATTGTTGATAACCCAAACGTAAGGTTCCTTCCTAATATAAGGTTCTTCTTCTATACTTTGCTGATAATGTATGGTTTATTAACCATACTTTTCTCTTATCTCAAAAAGAATACATGCTTTTCATCCTTATGCTACGTTTATCCACGTAGGATATGAACAGTGATTCCAGGACACGCTGAAGCAGATTCCAAATAAATAGTGCATGAACAGTGTTTTTAGATTGTGCTAAATAAGAATACTTTAATGATAAATTTCTGTAATTTCAAGAGTAAAATAAATTAATAAATTCCTGAAAAATACTAAATAAAATCATTACAAAATAATTAAGGGTATTTGTGAGAATCAAAGTTATCATAAAAAGATAGAGTATTATTTTCAATAATCTCCCCTTTAAAAAACATTATTATGAATTGTTGAAAACAATACTTTTCTCAACAGAACCATGTAAAACATGAATTCAGTAGATGATGTTTTGATGACCCTTCGATGGAATTCAGAATGGAAAACTTTGTGAGAATGATGAATCGACTAAATCAAGATATGAACAATAATATGAATTGATCCAAGAGACTAAATTCACCTCAAAGGGGCCAAATTTCAATAGATTCCTATATTTTTAAATGACTATGTTCTTTTAGTAGATCTATAGACCCATTGATTACTGAAAATTGATTAATATCTTCTCCAAAGACCTTTTTAGTACTCCTTTGTTTCGAACAATAGAACTTGACCCTGGAAATAAACTTCGTTGATGGATAATCTATTCAGCAGTGTAAACTGATTAATGCCTAAACTGTTAAAAGTAATATTATTAGTTAAGACTCCCTGAGGGGTTATACATGTATCAACTATTTATAGAAACTCTATGATTGGGTTTGGAGAGCATAATCTCCTCAAAAGACGAGTAGTCCTTCCCATGATATAATTTTACATTATAATAGGGATGGAATATATCTCACTATATAATTCTATGATCAATATAAGAATCAATGAAATATTAGAAATATTGAATGGAAAACCAGTATTTATTTTCAATGGAGTGATATTGGGACCTGATCTTTGTCTATAAGCATCTAATATATCCTTCTTTATAGATATGATCAGTTTAAGAGAATGATTGAAATGAAATTTTAATAATATAAAATGTCTCATTATTTTTGGAATAGAATGACATATTTTTTCAATTGTAACACTAACCGCCCCCAGAAAGATAGGGAGAGTTACGCATTAAACTCATACCAGGATCCAAGCCGAAATCAAAGACACCATATATAATGGAAAATATAAAAATGGAGGCATTAAAGAAACAACTTTATGACCTTTTGGAGAATTGGTTTTTCTAACCAAGTGTGTCTACCGGGGTAGAACATGTTCTCTTTTTAATGAAGAAGGATGGATCAAAGTGGATATGTTTTAATTATTAATAACATAATAGGATCAAAATGAATAACAAGTACTCTCTCAGATAGAATAATACTTTATTTCACCATTTTCATGGGATTCAATTCCACTCCTTTATAGAACTTTTATATGGTTGTAATCAATTGATAGTGAATAAAGAATAAATTCCAAATATCACCTTCTGATCAAGATATGGGTATTATGAGAAAGTTTTTTCCCTTAAGATTGACTAATTATCCGACAAATTTTATGGAATTGATGGATAATGTCTTTAAGGACATTTTTAATAACTCCATGGTAGTTCTTATTGAGGGTAATAAAATATATGCTAATACATTCTTGAAAATAATGAGGATCATCTAAGAATTATATTGAAAATTATGACGAATGTGATACTAATCATAAATTTAATTAAATGTGAATTTTGGTTTAAAGAAGTTTCATTCATAGAGAACATTGTATCCAATTCTTGAATCTAAGTTAACCCTTCCAAGACAATTGTTCTTGAGGTGTGGTCACCTACTACAACAGTAACTAAGATTTTATGTTTCCTTGGATTAGTAGGATATTATATGACTTTTGTGAAAAACATTCCATGAATTTCAAATCCACTATACAAGTTATTTTGAAAGGGGGATAAGTTTATATGGGAAATGGAGTGTGAAGAATGTTTCCAATAGATGTTGGAGATATTTGGTACTGTACTTATTTTAAATGTACCCACTATCAAATATGGAATTTCTATTTGTATAGATTCATATTAGAAAGGGAATGGGTGTTTTCTAATGTAAAATGAAAAGGTTATTACATTTGAATCTGACAACTAAATCCCCATGAGGTGAATTATCCTACACATTAATTATAAATAGATTTTGTTATTTTTTTCATCGAATATATGTAAGAACTACATTTACGGGGAAGAATGTGATATATTCACAAAACAACAAAGTTTTAATTATATATTCACACAAAATAAATCTCACATGAGACAAAAAAAAGTTAAATAAAACTTCATAAAGACTATGATTTTGAAATTCCTTATCACCCCTGAAGGGAAATCAAATTTGATGATGCATTATGTAGTAAAAATCTCATGTGGTGGAAATAAAGAGGATTTATCGAGATCCATTGATTAAAGAGCTAGTAAAACTCACCCTGGGAATATTAAGTCAAGGGACATCATCAACCCCATTCCAAATGATTTATCAACCATCATTACTATTCAATATCACGAAAACTCAAAGAGAGGATCCCTTGATAACAAATAAGATAGAGGATACGAAGAAAGTGATGTTTTATAATTTAAATATTGATAAAAAAAAGTGTACTAAAATTTTGTACAAGGTTACGTGTTGCATATATTCCAAAAAAATAAGGAGCTGATGGATGAATCTCAATGAACTACTTTCTCTACACATCATGGATGCACTAATATGTATATAGATCTTCATGATAATTATTGGCGGGATAACATGAAATGGGATATTACAAACTACACTGTAATATGCTTGGAATTTCATTAGGATAATGATGAGTGGTAACTTACTATATTGGTATTGAAACCACTACTGATACCAACATGGAAGTTGGAAAATATCATTATATACTTTTACACAGGTCTCCCAAGATCATCAAATTGAAACAACATGATATGGGTTATAGTTAATGGACCCACCAAGATAGAGAATTTCCTCACTATTTTGGAATATTTGAATCTTGACCATATTTCCATGATTTACGTTAAAAAAGTGGTGAGATTATATGGAGTGAAACATTCATTCACTTCTAATCATGAAACATTGTTTTGTACCCATTATGTTGCTGAATTAACTTCTAAAAATTTCCCTCTTCTCCTCAAGAAATAATCATTAATTTTAATTTTGTGAATACAAAAGACTTTTAAATGTACATGGGTAATCACCTATATGTAAAAATGATATATTTTATTCTATTATTGACACAAATGATTCATGTATTCCATTTTAGGGGATGAAAATTATATAAAGAACATGATTTTTAGTACTTTTAAAAAACATGAATTTGAAAAGAAACCATTTTTTATTCTCAATAAATTATTTATGAATGTTTGATAATTAGGTATGTATATAGTATTTTATAATAAATTTTATGGGATCTCCCCGATATCACTCCAATGCATTGGGTAAATAATTTAATCTCTTGAGATGACATGTTTTATTAATCCTTAGTGATTAATCTTTGTAATTTTCATTTACGACACCTTGGTGAAAAATCTTCATGTTATTCTTATGAATGTCTAGAATAAATTTTTTATCCACATTTAAATGATATGATTCATTTTTTTTATATGATTCATGATCCCTTCCTCATTCTATAATGACATTTATCATGTTATTATTAATATTCCTCAAGATCACATTAACACTATTTCATTTTCATATTACCTTATTGGGACTTATTCTCATCATTCACTTTAAAGTATTTTAACAGGTTCTGAGATATAGTGAATGTTCATAGGATGACCAAATGATGAATCCTATTATGATTTTTACCAGAATGATTTAAATTTTCATATATTACATACCCTTTTAATAACAAACTAAACTTTAAAAGATCATATGTTTATACAATGTAATGAAAAAATATGTAATAATATAATGGGATAATAGTTATCTAGGTGATGTATCATTCAAAATTATAAAATATAATTAATACCATATGTAACCACAATAATATAAAATAAATATTCTTGGATAAATTTTTCATTATCTTCAACTACGATCCCCGACATTCATTATTACGGATCAACTCCCAAATAATCACCAATGAAATATTATTCCTCGTTAAGTAATTTATTATCCATTAATTAATATATATATATATATATTACCATATTAATTCTTATATTTACACTTTAATATTCTATGTCAATTTTTAATTGCAATTTAATTTTTATTGTTTATATCCTCATGTATGTCATAATTTTCTATGAACGCCATGAACCACACCCTTTCATTAATAAGTTCGAATACCACTTCATAATAATCTTAATACACAATTAATCAGCCTAATCTACCACATAAAAGTTTCACGGACAATGTATATAGACAAAATACTTTAATAAATTTAACATTGATCTAATTAATTGCATCCAAACAATTGTCTATCAAGAAGGAATCAATAATAATATAATAATCGAGAAGAAGTCCATGATATAAACTAATCTTGAACACCCTTGTTCCATAAATCATTATGCGTAGTATAAATAGTTCCCACAATCAATGGAATAGTTCATCACTATAGCCAAGGACTCCCAATCCATTGCTAACATTATTATATATCCCGCCATCACTGGACTCGACCATTATTATACCCTATGAACCTATCCCATTTCTCATCAATCATTTCATAAATTAATATATGATTTTAAAATAATGAATAAAGTATGAGCTCAAAATATATTAAGAACAAATAAAAATTATATTTATTTTTCATATAGGAAAAGCTTCCATGTTCATGAAATTGATTCATTTAATCATCCCGAAACAACAGACCAAATTTTTTTTCCCAAGCATTTATCTATTAATAAAAAATTTCATTTACATATTATATAATTTGATTTGTTATAAAAAGTGTTTTCACATCAAGAAACCCATAACAGTAGCTTGAAATAACTACAGTAAATGTAA
Organism: Viscum album; assembly: GCA_963277665.1. Classification (NCBI taxonomy): domain Eukaryota; kingdom Viridiplantae; phylum Streptophyta; class Magnoliopsida; order Santalales; family Viscaceae; genus Viscum; species Viscum album. The sequence continues at coordinate 2,128,323,045 of OY728152.1, read as the reverse complement.
CGCTTTTTAAGAACTAAATTTATATTTAATAAATTCCCAGCAGAGTAGTAGGTATTCATTTCATGCCCCTTTCATTTCAATAATTAATATAGATGGATTTATATTATTTTTCAATTTATCTACATACCAATAATGAGGCATATTATCAATAATAATTCCATATAGATATCAAAATATCGAGTAAATATACAGACAAACTATTAAACACATTCGATCCCAATTTCTTTACTAGTACTTTTATTCCAAATATAAAATTGTAATCACTATCTGAACGAAATAATACCCATTTCAAATTTTTAATAACTAGAATTATAAAATAATCTTTGTCATAATATATTAAGTTGTTAAAAATGGTAACATTGTGTCATCCATTTCTCTCCTATATATAAATTCTTCAATGATTATAATTATTCTACATTATACAATGATTTTAATTTCCAATGGAAAAATTAACATCAACATTAATAATTTATTCATCATGTATCTTATAAATTTTAGTGACAATCAAAATTTTGTATAGTTTATGATTTAAAGGATATCAAAAATTATTTAATCGACATGTGATAATTTTTATATTTTTGAAATAATAATATTCACCCTAAATGATGTGATACATTTCCTATTTAAATTATTTACCATCTAGAATTATGAAATAATTCTTAATGTACTATTAGAAGATTTGTCTACATTATGAAATGATATATAAAATTTATGGAATTTGATTATCCTATTTCCCTCTTTTTAATAACTACAAGATTATTTAAATATATAATTTATTACTATAACATAGAATTATCCATGATATTAAATAATAATAATAAAAATATCACATTTGGCTTCTGAATTTATAAACAATTAAAACCATTAGTTACTTCACGTTATTCTATTTATAATTAAATTCTAGTAATAATAATAATAGGATGAAACTATTATGTGTATGATTTAATATTTCTCAACATTTTGTATTATATTTCATAATGATATTCAATCGAGGATATATGTGACTACCATATTTTATATTTCTTATAGGTAATCATACTTACTACTAAGATAAATATAAATCATCAAAAAATCAATCTTATAAAAATGAAAATTGAGGTAATAGAACCCCTTCCTTATGAATCTTAACAATTGCTACACTAGAAATATGAGAGATAAACTGATGATAATGGTCTAGATATCATTTGAATAATTTGAATGAGTATTTAAATCCACAAAGGTCCCGAACACAAGGATTGAAATAAGCATGATTGTTGGAAGAAATAACTATCTAGTTTTAGGAAAAGTAGTGGTTCTTATAAATATCAATGGAAAATCACTTGGTCTGATAATTTTATTTCACATCTATAATCATTTCAATTTAATTCCATTACATGGATCATTTTAATAATTATAATAAAAAAACATCGAGATTATTTTCATCCCATTTATTTATAATTTAAAATTTGTATTGTAGGTAAATATTTCCTTGTTTCATAAATCCTAGTTGTATAATTAAAAACTGAGAGAAAAAGGAAATTCTAATGAAAATAAAGAGTCTTATGTATGAAGAGAGACTCATGTAATATTAAATATTTTTACAATTACATGGAAAATTAAACCACAGACAACCCGTATGTAGACATGGGAAAAACACCCTCATTTTTATACAACCTTGAGAAATGTATGTTAAACAACACAAGCCATAAAATCTATGTACACAGAAGATGAACTTAACTACCTTCATGTGTGGTAGTGTATATAAATATGCTAAGTATGATCATCTATATGCATTGAAGAATCCATCTTCATTTGAATTGAAATAGATTACATAAATTCAAGTAAATGAATCTATGTAATGGTATGTATACTAACCTACACACGATAAGAGAATTTATGTGAGGAGAAATTATAAATAATAATAATTGAGATAAGATTTTATTAACCATTAAAAATTTATTAAATCACTTTAATCTCCTAAATTAATTTTTGGATTCCCAAAGACATTTTTAATAACTATTTAATACATTTATAAATATTATAATATTCTTTTTAAAAAAAACTAAACATTTCAAATATGAAAACTCTCATGAATCGTGTAAATATCCATAATGAAAAAGGAAGGCATTGGAAGATTATGTATTTTTAATATTTGGGTTCCAAATTCTCTACCACTATAGGTTGTGGGGCATATTAAAATAAAAAATATATAGAATATATCACACATTACAATACTAAGTGAAATTACCAATCCTTAGACTCAATAAGAGATATTTCCACTCCAGATAATAGTACACCATTGGTAAGGTCTAAATCTATAAAAAATACCTAAAATAATCAAAGAGAAGAAGAACATACCCTTTTATTTAATTAATTTCATTTATCACTTAATATTTATTAGGTTACACCATGACTCATCCTAAGCTACCCAAAAAATTCACTTTTTGCCTATATAGTCAAACAATGTCAAGAAGTTGAAATCAATTCATATAATATTTATCCATCAAACCATGTAAATGCATCAAGAAACAACTTATTGATGAGAAATATCAACTCTTAACTCATATCAATCACTTTGGTTTCAACCATGACACCTTTTCACATAATGAAATCAATTCTTCCTTCCCCAGAATTAACCATTAATATACCTACGGGAAATTCCCAACCATTGACTATAAAATGTTTTCACCATATTAGGTTAACAAAAATCAAATCAAGGACATTACTAAGAAAGATAAAATATATCACATTAATGTATCCTATATACACAAATTGGGGATTTTAAGGCCATGAAATTACTCAATTATATCCTCCCCCAAACATAAATTACCTCTATCAGCCCTAATAAATTTGATTTGGTGAACAAAAATTTAACTCAAATTTTGAATTAACAAATTTATTATATAACGATGTTCTCAATATTAAACATTAATTAATATATATCCGCTACTATATATCAACAATGACTTCTATCAATAATAACAATTATTTTATCTATTTCATTGATGAAAATTTATTAAGTTTCATACCACTTCTTTTAATCAATATAATTACTCCAGATTCTCATTTTTTTGTGAATTTATTATAATATTAATTTTTTTTCCTAACAAATCTTACAAAACCCATAGAATAAATATTATCAAGAAGATCAAAAGACATCATCAAAATATCATAAATAAATGATCATAACATCTCCACCATTTATTTAATCTCTAAATCATGAAATATGATTTTTTACAACATGTGATAGTTGTCATATTTTCGTTATGTAACATTCTGAATTATAAAATTATTTTTATCATTCTACAATATGTGATAAATTCATTCTCTATTTAAAGTTTTCAAATTTCATTATATAAAAATTTAACCTTTTGTGATTAAGTAAATATTAAAATAAGAATATTAATCTAAAACATGTGATTATTAATATTCTTCAACACTATATGTAAATTATTTAAATTCACGAAATACTGATTGTAGACAACAACACATGGTGATATTTTTGTGTTAATTGTTTTATTTTATATTTCAAAAAAATATTATGTTATCTACATGTCATTAGTCATTATCTATTTACTTTGATAATGAAATTAAATTTGTATCACACAATTTTATTAATTTATTTCTCTGAAAAATTATATAATACAGAATAATTATTCTTTATGAATTTTTTAATGTTATTATCTTCTTCAAATTTAATCAAATTAATTCATCAAATGAATATAAATCATGGTTAAATCAAAACTTGTAACAATTAAAAGACAAGAATTTAATCCAATATAATTTTAGAGCATCATGGACATATCACAAACTGGACATAAGATAGATAGGATTAAGTTCAAGTAAGACTCTAACAAACCAATATTTACATACATGGGCATTACAATATTTTTGTGGAATACTTAATACATTAAAAAAAATCCATAAACATTGTATTCATTTAGTGCCTTTGGAAACATGGAACCCAAATATATAATATATTGAAATATCATCAATCTATTACACAAAGATCTTACCCTTTATTACTCCAACGTAAAACATTTCTTTATAACCTAGGTAAATGAAAAAGTTGGAAAGGGTTATCTCAAATTCTCAGTAATAGTAAAAAAATGATCTATGAATCATAACATAAACATAATGTTATAATAATATAAAAATTATACCTTTCATATCAAATATCATAATATTTATCCATTAATATTATAAATACATAAATCATAAAATAATAACATTTAAATAAAACATGAAATTTTAAAAACCATATAAATATAAGAACTCATTTATATCATAGTGGATAAATTATTTTATAGAAATAAGTTCAAACGACCTTCCATCAATATATTACTGAACTGGGTTTATGTACCTTTCAACCCCTATATTACTAAATCATTATCATTTCCCATTCTAGTCCAGTCTATCTCATGAGATATAGATCATTACCCAATGCATTAGAGGGAGATACAGGTTCCCCCCGTCATATAATGAAAACTAAACATTTATCTTCTATAAGAACATAAATCATATCATATCCCATGGAATGAAATAGGATTCATAAAAATCATTCAATAATAACTTTAACCATGGAAAAGAAATGGTTTTCATATATATCATCCTATTATATCATAGTCCAGGAAAAACAGATTCATCCTTAGGGAAAACCGTCTTTGATCTCTTTGAGGTTCGGTCCATACAGTTCGTTGAAATTATTATATTTCATATGACCTTACTCTACATCCCACTATCTGGGAAGCATTCCATTCTTTTCCAGGTTTATTGTGCAAAAATAATCCACATCATATGGATATTGTGAAACAAATTCATTCATAGTCAGTCCCAATTCAAAGTGAACATCGTGCTACCTAATATATTGTTGTCTATCCAGTATGTTGATAAAATTCATTCTGTGCACTATAGAAATCTGGTTACTAATTTTATTTATATAAATCTCTTGAAGGTTCATGACTCATTCCATCCACCTCATAATACGATGGAAATTCTTTAGACCCCTCCCCCTACAAGATGTGTAATGTGTAAAATAGCTAAGCCCCAAAAGGAAACCCTAGCCTAGCATGGTACAGGTTTTTGTATAGAGACTCAGTGGTGGATATTAATATTTACCATTATGATTCTTATGGAATTGTGAATATCCTTGAATAAGGAATAAGTGTTCACATAAATGAAATTTAAATGGTAGAACAATAGAATCTAAATAATATTTTTTTTGAGTTTGACTCCACTACATTTGTCTAAGCTGTAAGAACTAGGTAGGTTCATCTCTCTTGGAAATTGATTGTGGAATTGATTTATTACATAGACCAAATTTCCTCTATGAGTTACATCAATACTCATGATTATCAAGAATCCAACACTTTTTTAGAGTCACTAGCAATCATGTGAGTGGATTAGGAGGCTCTTCTCACTTATATCTCTCTTCTATCTGAATTTTTTTCATTATTTCACCGGGATAAATGTAAACTTCTTACTTTCAGACAATTTTAACATCCTTTATATTTTTCAAATTCTAGTTCTTTTGAGCTCATATGTACTGATAAATAATTAATATCATCTTATATTGGAATTAATTTTGAATTAACACTGAAAATATTATTAAGGAAAATATTCGTTCTTCTGGGAAATCGTTTTATTTTTAGAAAATGTCATGATGTTTTATAATTAAATAATTTATTTGAAAATAACATTAATATATTACAAGGAAATTTTAAATTAAATAAGGAATTAAGAAAAATTTAAAAATAATTTCATGCCATATATGTTAAAAGAGAACATTCCTTTAATACTTTTGACATATAAGTCAAAAATACCCCACATCGAAAACAACCAATGATTCCTTTCATAACATATAAAAAAATTGAATAGTGGAAAAATTTGAATTTATAAATTTGTATTATAATATAATGAATATTTTTAAATAAATATTTTTGAAACACGGGAATGTATGATAAATATACCATAGTAAATACTTACATATTAATAATCTCATAAAATAATGAGATTCAAAAATCATCCCTCACCTTGGGTTGTATTTTTTAATATGTATTTGAATAATAACTATAATGGATTAAATAATGTTATTTCTTTGTTCCATAGCCATATGTATATTTATTATATCATATATGATCATATTAACAACCTTTTATTAATATTATTATACCTCTTTTGGGTGTTTAATGCTTTATTTTCTCATACATATTTATCATATATGTAATAATTGTTGTAAATTGGATATAGTTCCATAACTTATAGAATTATTTAAGGCAATAAATTTATTTTTCTTATTTTATACCTTTATATAATCATGTATGAATGGTGGACATGGAAATGTATCACATGGAATCGTGGAGATGACAGGTCGTACATACGCATGAGCGACGGTATCATTTCTCTAATAGTAAGTTGTATGGAATTGATTGGAATATTTATTATTAAATAATCAATATCATGTTATAATAACTATATATGTATATTATTTCCATTATATAACCCATCAAAATAATGTGGTGAAAAGCATAATACACCACGGCGTGGAGAGGGCAGGCTATACATACCCATGTGTGGTGATTTCATTTTTGTAGGATGGACAGAAGGGGGAATATGGTTGTTCCATAATCATTACAACATAATGGAATATATTTGATACTAGATTTATTATTTTATAATTGAAACAACATGTGAATAGTAAGTAGACTATGAAATGATATTCAGAGAGTTGGTAAATGAGATTACATCTTCTTCGAAGAGCTCCCTCAAGATCTCCTATTAAGGATATAGAGTTGGTATTTTGAAAATACCATGAAATTTAAGAAATGTCTATTAATATTTATACTGTAAATGAGTATGGGAAGGCCGAGATTGAATGGTCAATGTAAATTCATTAAATTTTGGATGAGGTCCCGCTTTTAATTGAGGTGAGGGGCACTTTTGGAATATCCAGAAATATAAATTTATAATAAAATAAAACTCCATCCAAAAACCAAAAAATATTATATGATTTATGGTTTTAATATAAACTTCCAAAAAAATTTATAAATGTTTTTATATCAATTTTAACCTTATCATTTAAATTAACCCTTAGTTAATCTATTTTTATTTAAATTAAGGTAATAATTGATTCAACTTTAATAGTGTATAATTTTTACTTATTTTTGGTAAATTTGAACATAAATTAGTAAGATTGAATACTTTAGACCATAAAATAATTATTTTTATATTTTTTAAAATATATTTATATTTTTTATAAATCTGATAAAACATTTTTTTGATAAAATCTCAACAATATAAATTTTGACACTATTTATTTTCTATATTTTTAAAAATATTAAGACATAATGTTGAAACAAAAAAATATATTTTATTATATCCTAAATGTGTCAAGGAAATCTGAAAAATTATTTTTCTAAATTAATGGTACCAAATTATATATATTTTAAAAATTTTAATAACATTTATTACATATTTTCATTAATAAAATAATTTCTACATCAGATTGGGGTAACAATTTAATATATATAATTCTGAATAATAATTAAAAATAAAATTCTATGATCAAGGAAAATCCTATTAATTTCATATAAATACTTATTATTGAATATATCTTCTTTAAAATCCAGCATTAATAATGTAATATTTAGAAATAATTAATGTGACAACATTAATATTACATTAGATAAAATATTATTTGTTCCATAATCATTTTCATGTAACTCCAAATGTTAAATAACTCAAAAATTTGATGATTTTGGATGATATATACTCATCCAATATTATTTTTTCATGTGTTTTTATATTTTAATTGTTATTATCATTTTAATTAAAATTTAGTCATTTATTTTTCATCAATTAAATAATTTATGCATCACAAATGTATAAGCCTTTAGGGTAATTATTTATTTTTTACTAATTAAAAATTAATTACCATATTAATGTGGAAGAATTATATTTAAAATGAGTATTTATTGTTTAATTTTTATTCTGTATAACATTATATTAAAAATATGATATAGTAATTAACATTTGAGTAAGGCATATTTATCTTTTCATCATATAAAATATATTAAATGTCCTAATATCATCAATGTTTATTCCATAGTACACTGTTTATATCCAAATAATATTTATATCAGAAAAAACTATACAATGATATTAGGATAAATGTTAATATAATTTGATAATACTATTTTACCTTTATTTACATTATTTACCGTCTTTCTGTGTTAATAAAAAATTATTGAATTTACTATTCATAATACGAAAAAATAAATGAAAGAAATTTAAATAACATGGACTCACTGATTCTAGATATAAAATCCATTTTTCCAAATTTAAAACATAGAATATGTGATAATATGTTTAAAATTAAAAGTGATGTCTGAATGGAAAAATGGGTTTCAAAAGATAAATTATGAAAAATATTGAAATGTTTTTACATCTGAATTCAATCTAAAATTCATACTAATGAACTAAATCATATATACTGAAAAAAAAAATATAATCTATTTATACCTTAAAAACATTCAAATATAAAATCTAACACTATAAATAAATTTTTTGAGAATGTTGTTTACAATTAAAATGAATTTTTTTACTCATCATAAAAATGTAAAACTAATTAGAGAAATACCAAAAATTAAAAAATAGTAAATTATGATACCCATATTCAAAAAAATTATTAATTTTTTAAATATAACACAAAAACTATCAAAAATATATTTTAAATGGTTACGCAATCAAAAGGTGATAAAAATTCATTTTTTTAATGTGAGTCTTTTATCCAAAAAATTGAATTTGTTTTTATATAGTGTATAGAAATCATATAAGATGAATTTTAAATATTAGATTTAATATAATCCACATATATTAACTTAATAAAATCCTTAAGTAGTGATTTTGTTATTTTAAAAACTCACATTTTCCCTTTCAAATAGTTTTTTAGAAAAACATTTCCTTTTATTTATAAAAATTGGTTTTATATTCATTTATAAATATTTTTTCACAAAACTAATTAATTATATATACCTTTTTAAATTAAATTTATAAAAGTATTTTAATACTGTTCAAGGATTCCATTATATTTTCTGGGTTATAAGGTAACATAATAATATTCTATTGTTCACTTAAACTAAGTCGTGCATGAATTGAATTCTATCAATTGATCTTGAAATTCTGTGTAACACAAGACAAGAATAGGGTTACGTATATGTTAGTTCAACTGGGATAGATACCCTGAGAGGGGGTTAATTAGGGTATGACAGATTAAAACAACTGCCCCTTCTGATCTTTTTTTGCTGTTAGACAGAACCCTCTTCTCTCTCCTTCCAGTTGCAGAGTATGAATAAACCTTAAAGCACGCACAAGACACAACAATTTATACTTACATCATCATCACTGGGCAACATCCAAGGATCATACTCTGGAAGTGTGTCGATGTACCAATTCCACTATAAGCACAATTTTATTTACAAGTTTAAATCAGACTCACTGTCCCTCTTGGTTTACAACCACTCACAATTTGAGAAATCACTGATCTCTAAATAGAAGTGAGCTCACTGCTTTTTCAGAAGATCCACTCACAGTTTATAGACCTGTAGGTCTCTTCATTATCACTAATGAATGCATCCACCAATATATGTAGATTCTATATTGAAATCCAAGTTTTAAGCACTGATGAATACCCCTTTTCCAATGAACACTAGGAAACACACTTGGGAAAGACCATCGCAAAGCACCCTACTTCACGAGGCTCCCAATTTCGAGAAGCTCAAACATGCCTTCACGAATCTCCTACCTTTTCGTGAAGCTCAAGCCTTTACAAAACATAGGCCTTCACGGAGCTCAAGTCATCACATAGAGACTTCATTCGTGAAACTCATAGATCCAACATGGAGCTCTCAACTTTTGTGAAGCTAGATTAGCCACCGAGAATCTCTTCATTCACGAAGCACACGGCCTTCGTGAACCACCTTTGCAATCCAAGAGAAATAGATTTTCTTCTTAAATTCTCTACTTCACTAGAGGGAGTCGAGGCCTATTTATAGGTGATTCCACCAACCCTTGAACCTTCCGTGCGAAGTCAGTGCCACTTCATCACAAAACGTGACGCTCCAAAAAATCTGTTGAAATTCTCTTAATATCACAACACACCATGGCAATTTTAGGATTGTGGAGCCCATCGTAATCGCGAAAGATTCCATAAATTACTTCGTAACCCTTACATGAAGATCCCTCACATTTCCCATCAACACTTCCATTCGTGAAGATCGTCCTAATAATTAATAATCACTGTCAATATTCTTCTGGTCTTCACGAAATTTAACCCATGAGGAATATCTTCACAAAACTCACTCCTTTTCCATATTTAAATTACATATTCAAGGAAATCCAAACCATGAGGCCTATCTTCGTGAAACTCACGGTGCCACCTTGTAAATGTTCTTTTGTACTTCCTCCAGATCATCCATTCCTTTTTCATGGATCATTGTCAACATTGATTGTCAACAATATCTATGGAACATGACAATTCACCATGGAAGCCTTATTTTAAAAAAAACACAATCAACAAAAAAAATCATCAAAGTTACCTTAAGGGATTTTTTCAAAAAAATCTCCCCTTTGAGTTTTTTGACAACACTTCTCAGAACGATTTTATGAACTTTGATACCTCACTAAGTCTCCTTCCACCATCTCCCATCTTTCGCCTCTTGTGATTCAGATAGCGACCAAAGAGTCACTCACCACATACTCTAAGCCCACATTAGCAATGCTCGGCGTGATAAACAAGATTAAATGAAAAGTGCATCAATGAATAACTTTATTTCAGACACCAGTTGTTGACATCAAAATGATACCAATTTCCATACTGATACCAATTTTTGATCATTGGAACCCTGGTCACACGATTCCAACATAACTCTTCTACTTTTATCATGATCATCTGTTGTTAGGATATTTATGCTTTGATCGATTACTTCTAGCATCGTCAGATTTACAACACTCCCATATCATATTTCTCCCCCTATCTCACTTCTCCACCTATCAACTTCTCCCCATATCATTCATGATTTATCAAATAGCCACATTTTCACTATATCTCCCCCCTTTAACAAGAACTGTTTCTCCCCCTTTGTCAACAAACCCAAAGGGAACTCCTATGCGCCTGTAATAGGGTAAAAACATTGTTAGTACATTAGGGGAAAACACTTTGTTCCTTAAGGATAGGGGGTTCCACATCCACAGTTTTTCAAGTGTGGGGGGTCAACTAAACTTCTGAAGCCAGCCAAGGCCTTTCAAATGCTTCTATAGGTATGGCCTTTGTCTGAATGTCTGCAACCTATAGTTATGCAGGCACATACTCCAACTTTACGATTCCCTACTCAACCTTATCCTTGATAAAATGATACTTATTCTCATTATGATTGGTCCTTGAGTGATGGATGGTATTTTTGCTGAGATTTATAGCACTTGAGTTATCATAGTGGATTCTAATCGGAGATGTCACTTCAACTCCCATATCATCAAGCATTTGCTTCATCCACAATAACTGTGTGCATGCCATTGTGGTCACAATATACCCAGCTTCTGTGGTGGTTAATGAAATGAAATATTTCTTATTTCATAGCCAAGAAATAAACAACCCACCAAGATAGAAAGCACCTCCTAACATTCATTTCCTGTCATCTGCGGAACTGGACCAATCTGTATCAGTATATTCCAGTAACTCTTACTAAGATTTATCACTATATATCAAGTCAAAATCCACTATGCCCCTGATATACTAAAGTAGTCATTTCACTAAAATTATGTGGATTACCTTGGGATTACTCTGATATCGTGGTGCTTGGCATGTGGCAAATACAATTTCAGGACTTCTTACAGTCAAGTATATAAAACTTCCAATGATTTTCCAGTATTTTGTGATATTAATTGCCTTTCCATCCTCATCATTGGACAGTTTCATCTAGGTGGAAATTTGAGTCTTCACCTCCTTGTAATTTTCCATTAAATATTTTTTCAAAACCTCCTTGGCATATTTGGATTGAGAACCGAATATTCTATTCCTTCCATGTGTCACCTATAGACCAAGGAAAAATGTTAGCTCTCTAATCATTGACATTTAGAACACACTTTTCATGAATTCAGAAAAATGTATGCACAGAGATTCATCTAATCCACCAAATATTATGTCATCGACAAAAACCAGGACCACCATCCTTTGATTACTGTTGTTTTAGAAATAGATATTTTAATCAACTCCCCCTCACTGAAACCCAATCTTCTTCAAGTACTGATAAATCCTTGAGTACCATGATCTTGGTGCTTGTCTTATCCCATATAACACCATTTTCATTATGAAAACCATGTTCTCATCCTCATGAATGAGAAAATCATCTAGCTTCTCGATATACACTTATTCCTCCATAACCCCATTCAAAAATTCCTATTGGACGTCCATTTGGAAAACATTGAACTTTCGTTGCAAAACAATGGCTAGAAATAATATGATTGTCTCTAGTCTCAGAACTAGTGCAAATGTCTCATCAACATCTATTCCCTCTATCTGGGAGTAACCTTTGCACACCAATCGTGCTTTGTTCTGAATCACTGTGCCATCTGTATTCATCTTGTTGTGATTGAACCTTTTAGTCTCGATGACATTCTTATCTGCGGGACTCGAAACAATCTCCCATGTCTGATTTTTCTCAATCTGATCAAGCTCTTCATTCATTTCATGAACCCTATTTTCATCTTCAACTGCATCATTGATGCATTTCGGCTCATCCTGAGATAGGAATGATGTCTGCTGTAGAGATTTCATTCTTCTTGTCTGAACTAGAGCTGACTAATCACCAATGATATTCTGCCTATCAATTTCAGCTCGACTCCTTGGATTTTGTGCAGATACAGACATTACTTCCTCATGCTCATCATCAGTATCTTCTTCTAAATCAACATCATCCACTTCTGCTCCCCCTGCAATGCTTTCTTCCTTATCACTATCATTAGGAAGTTATTCACTACACTACTAAATGATCTCCTCATTCTCTACAACAGTTATATCATTGCTCTCAACTACTTTTCCAAGACTTTTGTTAAAGCATTTATATGGCTTGCTTTATCCTGAGTAGCCAAGGAATATACCCTCATCTCCTCATGACTCGTATTTCCTATATTTTTCTTTGTTGAGGAAAAATAAATTACTTCTAAATATTAAAAAGTCTTTCACAATTGGCTTCTTTCCATACCACATCTCATACGGAGTCTTTCCTTCCTTCGGACACAATAGTGCCCTGTTAGAAATGTAGACCGATGTCAAAACTGCTACCTTCCAAAATTTATCTGGTAGGTCTTTTTCAGTGAGCATTGTTCTGGCCATTATGTTGATGATCCGATTTCTCTTTTAAACCACTCCATTCTATGGGGTAGTTCTCACTAAGGAACTTGATGCCTTATCCCATGTTTCACAAGATAGCCTTCCACCTGACTGATTGTGAATTCCATACCAATTTCAATACGAATATTCAAAATTTTTGGTCCAAGAATCCTTTCACACTCCCCTCGGTAATGTTTCAAGCAGTTTAACACATCCGATATATGGGAAATAACAAATACCCATGCAATTCTGCAATAGTAATCAACGAAAAGAACATAGTACCTCTTTCTATCAATTACACTTGGTGTGATAGGACCACAAACATTAGCTTGCACCAATTCGAGCACTCTTGTTAACTTCTTTTCCTTTTCCTTATACATTTTTCTAATGATATTCTCTTTTTGGAATGCAGCGCACATGTGATTACGATCACATGATAGCTTAGGGAGGTCTCTTACTACATCACACATTACCATATCATTAAGGGATAGTTGTCATAGATGACTAATCCATTTATACCATAGCTTGTTTTCATCCTCTCTGGACAGAAGGCACAAATCTTCTTCTCCACTTACTAGGTAGAGATTTACCTTTGTTCTTTTTCCCTATAGAACCACTTCCCCATATCATCCATTTACGATAATCATCTTCTTAGTAAACCTTATATAATATCCTAAGTCTCATAGTTTACTGACGCTAAGAAAATTGTTACTGAGGCCTTCTACTACTAAGACATCTGCATGTCTCATCACTTTTCCCCAAACATGGCCTTTATTGAGCCAATAATCTTCATGTATTAATTGTTTCCAAACTTGACAACTCCGTCTTGGTCATATTTTAGACCAATAAAAAGATGTTTATTACCTTTCATGTGAGATGTGCAACCAATATCTAGGATCCACACACCTGAGCGATCTAATTCTTTAAGTGTAATTTTGGCCACCACTGCATCCTCATCCTCTTTCTTCTTGGTCCATATTTTTGCATTCATAGTTAGAATGGATTGAGACTAATGATCATTCTCCCAGTATGATGGAATAGCATCATCTTGCAAAGTTGCAAATCTATTTTGTATTTTCAACTTAACTTTTGGTTCATTGATCTATTGCTTGTGAACATTTTGATTCCTCTTTGGCCCATTATTCTGTATGGTCAAAGTACAATACCTAAACATGTGTCCAAATAATCCACACTAAAAATAGTTTCCTCTCAAAACATGTTATGAAGAACCGTTATCTAATAGTCTTCCACCTCTGTTCTTATTCCCTTCGATATCTCTTGGCTATGAAACACACATACTGTGAATGTCACATCTTTCCACAACAATAACACCTCATATAAGGTTCATTACTTCATGTCACTTATACACTTATAGTTTCCCATTGGGATCTCTAAATATTCTAATTATTCTTTGTTCACAAATCATCCTTCAATCTCCGAATGGGTTCTTGCGGTCTGACTTAAATTTTCACATCTTTTTGTTTCTGATCAAGCCCTGAATCAGCCTTAACGTCTGAGATCGATTGCTACATTTTTTCTGCTAAACTACCAGTCTCATATTTTATCTTTTCATTCTTCGGAATAACATGATTTCCCTAGAATTTGTTGGGGATCAATGGTTTTTCATGGTCTTTAACTTTTCACTACAGATCGATAACTTCCTCTTCAATCTCTTCGATACGCTTGACGTGATCTTTCACTGTGATATTCAAGTCCTCGATCTCCTTCTTCTATTCTAGAATCATTATTTTTTACTCACTAACTGATTCAAAATTATCTAGTACGGATGGCTTGAGTTTCTCTATTTCTTCTATTAACATAGAAATTTCTTCTTCTTATTATTGCATGTGGAGTTTGGAATCATGGACCACGTTGTTGTCTTTCGTCATTTTGTCTCTCCAGACATCTTTCTCTTCAAGAGCAGCTTATAATTCAGCTTCCATGCCAACTCTTCCCTCAAATCCTTCTTCTTCTACTTCAGCTTTATTATCATCCTTCTGAGAACTACAGACAAGTACCAACATAGCATTTTCGACATGATCTCTGTAGTTCACTATCTCTTCGATCTCCTCAACCTCAGACTCATCTGAACTGTCGCATTATTTTGAAAGAACATTCATCTTCTAAAAATAAATTTCTCATGAACTATTTCATTCCATTCCCATAGGCTGAAAAGTTTTTCTTCAGAATTTCTATTTCATCGACTTCATCAACTTCTTGGAACTTTTTGGGGCACCTTGTCATAAGATGTCAAACCTTTACACATCAAAAACAAGAAAGTGTAAGTTTCCCTTTAAACTTTCCTTTTCCTCTTTGAATATTTCAGGAGAGGAATGACATCACCTCATCTGTCTCTTATTCTTCCTAATAATATTAAATGGTGATCTTCTTCATGGATTTGAATGCCACCTCTTTGGATTTCCCATTTTCCACAACATCTTTATCATCATTTCTCATTTCATATGCAATAACGGTGGTGTGCAGGTTTTCCAATGTCATCTATTTCGGGTCTTTATCTTCCAATACTAAAATTTTCTGATTAAACCGAGGTGTAAGTTTCCTCAAGATGCACTTAAAAATATTTATTTCTTCAATAACGTCTCCAATACCTCACATGTCCTCCACTATAACATTTAACCTATCAAAGAATGCATCAAAAAATTCATTCGGGTTCATTCTGAGATCTTCATACTTGTTCCATAATAATTTCAGCTTCGCTTCTCTAACCTTTGTATATCCTTCATATATATTTAAAATCTTTTCCCACATGGCATGTGAGTTTTTTCATGACATAACCTTTGTATAAATAGCATTGGATAAGGCTCCCCCTAAATCATTGATTTCATTCGTGTCAACATCCAATTCTCTTCATTAAGATTCTGATAATGCACCAGTATTAATATTAGCTGTGATACTATGCATTGCTATTGTAAATATGTCCATTCCCAAAGAT
The DNA here is from genome assembly GCA_963277665.1 of Viscum album. Lineage (NCBI taxonomy): Eukaryota > Viridiplantae > Streptophyta > Magnoliopsida > Santalales > Viscaceae > Viscum > Viscum album. The sequence continues at coordinate 2,128,306,729 of OY728152.1, read as the reverse complement.
CAGAAGTAGTGTTACATCAAATTCTTCCATAGCTAAAAATTTTTCCCCTAAAATATCGGAATCCCATTATGATTGATGAACTCCATTTGAGAGTGAAACTGATTTCAACCTTTCCCATTGATACCAATTGTTTGGTCCACATGGCTAGATTCCCTGAGGGGGTGAATTAGGGTACAATAGAATAAAACAACTGTCCATTCTGATCTTTTTTTTCAATTAGACAAAACCCTCTTCTCTCTCTTTCCCATTACAGAGTATGAATAAACCTTAAAGCATGCACAGGACACAACAATTTTTACTTAGTTCTCCCTCACTGGGCTACGTCCAAGGAGCATACACTGGAAGTGTTTTGATGTCCCAATTCCATTATAAGTGCACTTCTTTTTACAAGTTTGAAACATGCTCACTATAACTCCTGTTTTACAACCACTCACAATTTGAGATTTCACTTCTCTACCAACTGAAGTGAGCTCACTGCTTCTTCAGAAGATCCCCTCACAGTTTATAGACCTATAGGTCTCTTTATTAACACTAATGAATGCATAATCTAATATATGTAGATGCTCTATTGAAGTCCAAATTTCATCAACTGATAAATACCCCTTTTCCACTAAACACAAGGCAACAAACTTTGCAAACACCTTTGCAAAGAATCCTAATTTGTGAGGCTCCCAATTTCATGAACCTCAAACAAGCCTTCGTGAATCTCCTGTCTTTTCATGATGCTCAAGCCTTCACAAATATTAGGATGTCGCAGAGCTCAAGTAGTCACAGAGTGACTTCCTTCACAAATCTCACTGATCTAATGTAGATCTCACAACTTTCGCGGAGCTAGATTAGTCATCGCGAACGTCTTCTATCGCGAAGCACACTGCCTTCGCGAACCACCTTCGCGAGCCGAGAGCAAAAGATTTTCTTCGAAAACTATCTACTTCTCTCGAGGGGGTAGAGGCCTATTTATAGGCGATTCCACCGACCCTCGAACCATCCACACAAAGTTAGTGCCACATCATCACAAATCATGACGTTCTGAAAATTCTGCCAAAATTTTCTAAATATCGCGAAGCACCATGGAAATTTACCGATCGCAAAGCCCATCATAATCGTAGGGCATTCCGTCAATTACATTGTGCCAGCACTGCGAAGCTACCTCACATTTCCCATCAACATCGTCATTCACAAAACACATCATAATCATAAAAAATCGTAGTCAACATTCTTCTGGTCTTCATGAAATCCAAACCATGATGCCTATCTTTGAGAAACTCATGCCTTCTCCATATTTAAAGTTGATATTAAAGGAAATATAATTTTCACGGTGCTCACCAGAATCCCAATTTTGGACCCCAAAAATTTGGAAAATGCTGGGAAACGACACCACCTTGTATCTATTCTTTTGTACTACCTCCTGATCATCCCTTCATTTTTCATGGTTCTTCGTTAACACTAATTGTCAACAACATCTCTGGAACATGAGAATTCACCATGGAAACCTGCATTATCAACAAACGCAATCAACCAAAAAATGATGCAATGTTACCGTGAGGGATTTTTTCCCAACAGTATACTTCATTCTAAGCTGGTGTTTCATGTAGAAAAAGATTATCTTTTTATAGTATACAAAAAAAGACATAAAATAAATTAAAAAATATAAATTTCATAATATTATATGGTCGTTACACTTTACCCCCCATAAAATGAATTTCACCCACAATATTCTACTTAGGTATAAATGGATTAATACTTGAAGGTTTCTTTCATAGAACCCATATTGTGAAAATGAAGAGTATAACTTATTTTAAGAAAATTAGAAACAAAATGGTTCTCAAAAGTAACTAATCACTCGTTTTCCACATAAGAGAACATAGGTGGAAAGTAAAAACATGGATATGGGAGAGAAATATAAATATCACGTTCTGATAGAATGTGATAAAAAACATGGTTAAGAGAAATTAAAAATATAAAATAGTCATAAATCTGTGATTATTTAAGGGACCATTGGATTCATCCGATAAAATGATACTATGATTACTTTTTTAGGATCGAGATCATATCCATAAATATTATGAATTTTTCATGAGAATAAATAATTAATTAATTTTGGTACAATCTCATCCATGGTGGTGCCTTGAACAATTTACACATTATCTTTTATTCAAATAAATGATGTTGAATTTTTCATTCCTAAAGCATTATCTAATACTGTGATCCATAAATAGAATAATATGTAATTCCATTTTCCTTTATCATAACAAAAATGATACCATAAGTTATAAAATATGCATAAGTTCACCTATGGTGAGACAATAATTTTTTTATAAAAAAAATCATCCCCAGTTTAATTTAAACTATCTAAAAATTATAACCATAAAATATTTCTGAAATATGAAAATAAAAAAATAGAAATTTGTTCACTAACTAGGCTTAACATTTATCCCTCAAATATCATAAGTTTTCTATTGCTGGTCACATTCCAAGCATGTGAATTCATTCATCATGTATTATTTTGAAACATGGTAATAACCTAAATTACCATAAAACCTTATTGAAATCAAGCATGATTTCAAAAAATAAATCCTTCCACATACAATGAATCTAATAAATTATATATAATGAATTCATGATATCATATATAACTTTTTCATCTTATCATTCCTGATGTAATTAATATTACCAAACATCTATTTATATTATTAGCCATAATTATACACATATTAATGGTTATCCTTCCCTCAATGTGTTTTCCAAAAACAGATGAAAGTGATTCTACAACATTATTCATGAATCCCAATACCTAAACACTCAGTCATTCCACAACTTCATTGTCGTAATCTACATCACCTATAGTGATCACATGTGATTTTCCTTTCTGTTTTACCTTATGATACTGCTAACATCTATCATTATCGATAACACATATATTAGGGCACTAGTAAGAATAATTCCCCATTTCCTTTCACTTTGTAGCATTGACGTGTGTGAGGTGAATTCTGTGTATCTCTTTCTCGATTCACGTTATTAGCTATCTTTTTTCCATCACTTTGTAAGTCAATTATCAAGTGACCTTCTTTCCTACACATGAATCATTTAATGATACCCTTAGGACAATCTCAACCATGATTCGTTCTATAAATTGACCACAAATAAATGCCCCTCTTCCTTTCACCCAATTTTTGATAATTTCCATTAAACTCCATCTTTTGTTTCATATCAAAACAATGAGATTATTATGTAACTCCAACTTATTTATCTACTATGATAGCATAACGCACAGTCTCTTTATAAATATTAATGTCTCTTATGGATAATTTATTTTCAAAATTGGTTTTAATCCACTCAATAATTCATCAATCATACTCTCAATATTAATGATAATCCCAAAATTGTACATTTCAAGTCCCATAAAATTCACATTGTAGCAACCAACAGATTCATAGCCATTTTTTTGAAGCTCAGGGAACTCCATTTAAATATTTTTAGGAATAATAAGAGGAACTATCTTAATAAAAAATCATTACATGAACTTGTCTCATCCCATGGATTCAATTTCATCTTGTTTCCTCTTGTTCTTGATTAAAGACCACCACTAGTCTACTTCGCCTTCTAAACAATAAACAGCCAAGATAAAATTTTCACATTCCAAATAGTGATCGATTAAAAATATATTTTCAATGGTACTAATCCATTTTTCATAAACAATTTTATTATAAGTCCCACAAAAAGAAGCTGGATGTTTCCATATGAAGGATTAAGCAAAAAAAATTCACTTGTCTACTCATTGGGTAGTCTGGAATGTTTCATATCTTGTGTATGTAAATCTATAAGGTTTGTAATTCAATATCTAATAACATTTCGTTTTTCAGAAGGACATTCATATCATTTTCCTATGTATTATCCATTAATACAGTTCCTTCATGTTCCGCCTATTTTCTTTACCTAAAAGGAATTTTGTGATTGGGAAAAATCATGTTAGAAAAATAATATAATAAAAGGGTATTAAATTGAATCCCTTACTTCCTAGGTTTAACCCTAGGTTACCCATGATCATTACAAAAATTCTAGGATATTAACCTATAAATATATGTATCCTTAGGTACATCCCTAGTGATATCCATATAAATATATCCAGGGATATCACTAAAGTATTATCATTCTATTTTAAAAATGATTTACTGATCATTCATTCTGATGCAAACTCTACTGACCCAGGCTTGACAGACATGAACATTACATTACTTTGGTGGAATACTTAATACTTTACACAAATTGATTCCCAAATTCTGTATTAGTATAGTGCCTTTCTAAACATAGTGCACAGACATATAGTCTAGTGAAAGATTATAAATGTGTCACAAAAAAATCCACTTTATTACTCCTACCTAAAACCATTCTTTATATCCTGTGGAATAAAACATAAGAATATGTGAGCTCAAATTCTCCATGAGGATAAATAAAGGAGTTATGGGTCATAACATAAATATAAATTTGTATGAATATATAAATTATACCCTGTAAATCAAATATCATCATCTTGAGTCAAAAAAAATTAATCAGTTATTTATAAATGAAAAAATTTGACATAAAACATAAAATTTGGGAAAATGCATAAGAATATGAAATTATTTCAATCATATTTAAAACATTCCTTTACTAAAAAAATTCCTCCCCTCGTTCCAGCCCTGTATCATTGAACTAGGTTTTCTTACCATTCTGGCCCTATATTACTTAACCGAAATCATTTCCTATTTCATTCCTTTATACCTCATGTCATATAAATGTTTACCTAATTCATTTGAGGGAGGTATAGGTCAAACAAATCACATAATGAAAACTATACATTTGTGTCTAATAAGAAAATAAATATTATCATAACCCATGGATTCAAATGGGTTTTGTAAACATCATTAATTCACAACATAACCCATAAAAAAGAAATGGGTCTCATAAATATCATTCCAATATAACATAATACTTATGATATATATATATATATCATAAATATCATTTCATCAAAAACATTAAAAAACAATAAAAATGATAGGGATTGTATAAATGAAACATGTCTATATTAATGAATTCCATCTTATATGGAAAATAATTTCGATAGAACAGTAGAAATTATTTCTTGAGTAATACATCCATTCTTATTGGAAGACATTATCTTTTCTTATACTACTATGAAATTTTAAGAGAAAATATTTTTAAAAAAAACTACCTTTATATATTCTATGGTATGATTAATGTAAATATGGCATTCTGAAAACGTAAAAAAAACATTCATTCTACATAATTTAGAATAATAAAATCTTACTTTTGATGTATATGTCAAGAAGAACCTCATATACAAAATGAACAAAGATTACTTAATACTATTTAATAAAAAATAACCAATGGTTAAAATTGTCATTTAAAGTTTTTAAATTATATAAAGAGTATTTTTGAATAAATATATAGGAAACATAGATGTGGATGATAAATATTCCCTAGTAAATACTAACTAATAAATAATTTCCTATAATAATGAGATTGCTAAATTATTCATTAACATAGGTTTTTCTTCCTTCATATATATTTTATTCTCAGGTATAATGTATTAAATAATTTTATTAACTTATTCCAATACCATATTTACATTTATGATATCATATATGATAATATTATCACCCTTTTAGTAATATAATTACTCTTCTTTTGGGTGTTAACTACTTTTTTTTCTCTTGCATGTTTTGTCATATAATATTAATTATTGTAAATAGGATATAGTTACATAATTTATTGAATTATATTAAAGTAATATATATCATATTTTTTCATTTTATACCTTTATATAATCATTCATAATTGGTGGAAATATAAATGAATCGCATCATGTTGTGGAGATAGTCGGTCGTATGTACCCACAAACGACAATATAATTTGTGTAGTAGTAAAAATTATTGTAGAGGATGGTATATTTTTCATTGAATAATAAATATAATTTTATAATAAATATATATTTATATTATTTCCTTCATTATACAAAACACTATAAACTTGTGAAAACAAACTTCACCACGACGTAGAGATAATAAGTTGTACATACATATGAGTCATGATATTATTTTTCATATGATGGGTAGAAGATGAAATATGGTTATTCCATAATCATAATAACATCTCAGAATATAGTTGATAATGGATTTATTATTTTTTAATGCAAAAATATAGGTATAGGAATTATAATGAAAAACTATCTTGAGAGAGCATATAACACCCTGAGATTTTATAAGAAATATTCATGTTAATTTCTTTAATGTCTTGTGTTGTAAACTACACCAAGATTATATTGCACTATATGAAACACCATATTATATTTTAGTATACGCAATACTATTCTTGGCTTGTGTTGCATGCAAGAGCGACGTTCCTTGATAGCGTGTGTCGTACGCAATACCAAGTTTCACTAAACAACGATAAATTGTTATGAACTAGCCGTTATGAATATTATTATATAAATTGTGAATTTATTAAATAATAATTCATCTTACACATATTCTAGAACATGGTATGAGAAAAAAATAAAATTTTCAGGTAAAATAAGTATTTTTTCAAAAAATACAGTTTTGTGGCCTTTTGATGGTGCACCCAATTTAATTTATGTTTTTGAAAAGTTTATAGGTTCAATTAGAAAAAATAAACTTATTAATTTCAATAAGGATATAAAAATTTACTTTGGATTAATTTTTTATATTTTTCTGTCAACTTTCATATTTTGATGAATAGTAAAAATATGCTAATTTTTTCATAAAAAAATTTCATAAAGATAAATTTAATGGTTTTAAAATATAAATAGAATATATTTTTACCCTTTAAAATAATTTATGTCATTATCATTAATTTTACATTGAATTCATAGGTAAAAACATTTTAATCTTTTCCAATGTTTTAACTTTTAAAACTCGTTTTCTTAACAATGGGATTAATTTTAAATTAATTAATGAAACTTATGTGTCGTGAATTTTTCAAAATGGAGTTCATATTTGAATTCAGTGGGTCTAAATAATTTTAATAGGTTACTTTTATTTTTTTATATTATGAATAGTAACTACTGTAATTTTTATTTACAACAATTAAAGGTAAATCAGGTAATTAAGGGTAAAAATAAAATTATAAAATTGACATAACACCAGATAAAATTCTATTGGATGAATAAAATTCCACCCATATCACTTATGGTTTATAATAGATTCATTTCATGGACTTTTGACAATTAAAATGATGTAATTAATATTAAAATAAAAGAAAGTGACAACATGTCACTCTCTAATATCTTATAAGTGTAATAACTTTAATTTAGTGATAGACATTATAAAACATAGATCATAAATAATCACCATAAATATAATAATATTATATATATCATGTGAATTTATTTATAATTTTTAGGTATTAAATAATTATCATTAATAGTTATAAAATAGTGATGTAGAAATTATTTTATTGATTAAAATATCTGATAAATTGTGTTAAAAATAATAAAATATATATTATATGAACTATTTAATGTGATCAAATAATTTTTAAGAGGAATATTACATATTAGGGATCTATTAAATATTTTGGTTCGAACGTATCTTCTCTTTGGAGTTTATTTAAATTCAAATAATTCAATAGTTTCAAAATTGACACTATTGATATTTTATAAAAATAATATATTCTTAAATTTTTTAAAAATCACAAAAATATTTTTAAAATTATATGATGAAATTTAAATGGTCTAAAATGTCACAAATTTTCCAATTATTGACAATTCACAACATATAAGTAAGTATTTATAACAAATTAGAATTTAGAATCTTATTACCACAAATAAAATTAAATAGATTAAATAATGATAAATCAAAAAGATAGGATTTTAAATAAAATAAAAAAAATTAAAAATTTTATTGGTTTATGAGATTACAACCCTATATCATATAATATTTTAATTGAGTCGTTTTTGGAGGTTTTTAATTGGGGTATGAATTTATTATAAATTAATATTTTGGAGGTTTCCAAAAGTGCCCCTCTCCTATCTTATAAAAAGGCACGTCCCCCCTCTTCTCTTTACAACATTTTAAGCCTTCTTGATCGGCCAAACCCTATCCATTTATTTTCTCCAATTACTTAGAAACATACTAGAGGTCCTTATCATCTTCAATGACCAACTATAGTTCCCTAAGAGGAGGTTTAGAGTAGGTGTGTCGAAGAAGAGGTAATATCCATTACCAATTCTTTCAATTTCAATTCTCCTTATACATCCTATTTTTTATTTCTTTCATTAAAAAGTAATAACATAAGTATAACTAATATACTAATATGTTAGATTAAATATGAAACAACCCAATTTCACCTTCTATCCATCCTATGGAAAATGAAATCACCACGCGTGCGTACTGACGGAATACCATCTCCATGCTGCGGTGTAATCTGTTTTCCACCAACACCTTAAATGGATTGGTATAATGGTGTAAAGAATAAATATATATGATTATTATAAAATGATACTAATTCTGAGATATTATATCATCCACTCCAATACCTTTCAATAATTATAGGAATGATATCATCGCTCTTTCGCACGTACGGATTACCGTCTCCACGATGTGATTAAATTCATTATTCATGTTAACCATTCATGAATGATTATAAAGTATATATATTGAATAGTAATGAAATATATGGCATAATAATGCTATTGGATTTATGTGTATATATATATATGTGTGTGTGTGTGTGTGTGTGTGTGTGTCATCTACTTACTTCCATTCAAGTCAATAAGGAAAGGAACACGGCGTTCATGCGTACATACGACCTACCATCTCCATGAATGGTGTATTTCATTCCATTTTTCGATATATTATATTATGAATATATGTAAATTATGTTTTACATTTTGTAAGTAATTAATCATGATCTATGTAATCATATGAATAATTACATGTCCAAACACGGATGATAAATAAAACAATTTTACCCAAAACGCTGCTTTAACATGGAATTGACAAATGAACAGGTAATATAATGTCATAAATGAATCATATATGATATAATAAATATTATTATGGTTCTATTACAAGTTAATAATATGTTTAAACCCACTATACATGAGTCTTGTAAGCATTCGGAACAAATTGGACATAAGGTAAGGGATAATTATTCCAATCTCATTTTTATCCGAGATTGTTTATTGTTAAGTATTTTTTGGGGTTATGTTTATCATCCATGTCCATGTTCTCTCAAAAAATATTCATACAATGTTTACTATTCTTACATGTTTGTTTAAATTCATTTTTACCCTTTTATGATTTAACCGCAAGGTATGGAAGGAATCATTCATTTTTTATCATACGATGTATTTTTTGACTTTTCCGGCAAAAGTACAAGGAAATTTTTTTTATAACATATACGGCATGAATGGATTTTTACGATTTCATTACGCCTTATTTTAATGAGGATTACTATACATTATTTCATGATTATTTTTAAAAAAAAATCTTTTTCTTTATAAATTACATGGCATTTTGTGAAAAGAAAATGATTTTGAAAAAAAGGATATTTTCCTCAAGAATTAATTTTATGTGTTTTATCAAAACTATTATCCCTCTAAGATGAAATTATATAGTATGTTGATGTTTCAAGTATAATTTCTCTTTTATTTACAAGGTTTTATTTTTCTTATAATAAAATGTTATCCATTTGTTTTATATGGATTATCTTACGATGGTATGATGTTTAGGAAACTCATTTTATTCATTGGCTTATGATGAATAATTTATGTTTATTTTTTGGAAAATGTAAGAATGATTTCATTATGAGATGGGTGGGACCTATATCTCCCTCCAATTAATTGGGTAATGATTTATATCCCATGAGATAAACATGGCTGGAACAACACATAAAATCTGGTTCTATAATACAGGGCTGGAACTGCAAGTAAACCCAATTCAGTAATGGACTTTTTCCACTATGATGGTCTGGGCAGTAATGTCTTGGCTTATATGGAAATCATAACATGTTATTAATGGTTTTCCAAAAAAATATGTTTTATTCCGATGCTATTTTATCAGGATTAATGTTCCTTTATGATCTATACCTTATGTACTTCCAATATTTATGCCATTAATCATGATTTTGATGTTTGATGTTCATGTGTTTAGGTTCAAATATTTATGGGTTGTTTTATGTTCTCTAGGTTTTCCCTTACTGAGCATTTGATCTCACCCTTTTTATGTTTTCTTTTCCCCATGATAAAAAGAAAGGATTTAGGTAAGAAAACAAAAGGGGAAGATCTTTACGAGAGATGTTGAAGATCTTTCACCATGATTAGAAGATTTTGTTCCGAGTTTCCAAATACACTAATCCAATATGGACTTCAGTAGTCTATTTTGTTATGTATTTTTTATTCTTTGAAAGTAATGTAATGTCCATGTACGTCAAGCTTTGGGCCTCTACATTTAGTATAAGAGAGAAAGATTAGTTAACCTTTGGAAACAATGATGTGAAAACTTTAATGAGATCCCTAGAGATATTTCTAAGGTATGTCAAGGGATGTCCCTAAGTTCAATTATAAGTTTGGGTTGTAGTCCTAGAATTAAGATAACGATCATGAATAAACAAGGATAAAACCTAAGATGTTATAGATTGATCGTACTCCCCCTTGATTAATTTTTTTTCCTAGCATGCTTTTTTCCTGTCACATGTTTCTTTTTTCAGTTTTAGAAAATGGCAGGAAACATGAAGATTCATGTTAATGGAGAATATGATGGACAATGGAATGATATTCTTCATGAGCAACCAAATTTAATGGGATTTGGAAGGAGAAAGATCGTTATTATGCCTAATCAGAATTCTCATAACATGATCAATAATCTAAAATTTGGTACGTTTCCTGACAAGTCTAATATTAAAAAGATGTATTTTCATGATGATCATAGAGGAATGAATGTTCAATTTCCCTCATGTAAATCATGTGGTAAGAGGCATCAAGGAGAATGTTACAATGGAAGAAGAAGATTCATTCGGTGTGGAAAATAATGACACAAATCTAGTAATTGCAAAGGAGAAGGATCAATTAACACAATGGATAAGGATAATGGTATTGCTAAGACATCAAAAACGGTTAAATGTTTTAAATGTGGAATGTACGGGCAATATGGAAACCAATTCTCTAAGGGAAAATATCATGAAGAGAATCAGCATGGTCGTATGGGTAGTATTTATGTGGGTGATGATGAAGAGACTACAAATGATATATGAGATGAAAGAAGTGTTGAGGAATAAAATTATGAAGCTCAGTCAATGGTTTAAGAAGGTAGTGGAATGATTACATGTTTATCAAGAAGAATGTATGGTACTATGGAATAAAGAAAAATATAAGGATTTCTACACTATTGTTTTTCCTTGAGTATTTGAAAAAATATGTTGAATGGTACTGGTAACCCTGAAAAGTGATTGAAATACTTTTGGAATGTAGATGATATGCACATAATGAAGGGATAAGGAGAAAATAATATGTTTGATAGTATTAATGAGCTCATGACTGATATAAGGATAAAGTGATATCATTGTTTGAGTATATAGAAATTTTGAGATTTTGGTATGTGGAATGATTTAACTTTTGACAACATTCATGTTTTCACTATAGTTCAATGGGTATTAATTTTTCAAGAAAATACATGATTAAGGTATTCACATGTTTGGAATGTGACCAACAACAAGAAATATATTATGATATATGGGGGATAAATGATGGTATTGACATTCTTGGTAGATGTCCTTTTTATTAATCATTTTCTTTATACAATTAGATTGGATATAAGTATTTAGGATAAGACTAAAGAATGGAATGGATTAAGTTGTACATCAGATATTATTGTTTCAGGCTATAACTTCTTGATATTATTTCTGAAATGTTAAAATAGTATAGTTTTAGAAAAAAGGACAACCCGTAGGATGGGCGATAACCCATCGCATCAGACAAGGATGCAGGAATCGAACCCACAACTGAAGTTTGACTGGCCATTATCACCTACCACTGGCCTACAGAAAGTCCTTGGGTTTTTTAAATTAGTTTTAATTTATTAAGTGGTATTTTTGGAGCCATTTACGATCAATATCACTATATATGGATTTATGTATATTTAATAACTTTTTCTAACCTTTTGTTAGAGACAGAAGGAATGACCCGTCATTCTATCATATGATCTTCTAACACTTCATGAATGAAAAATTAAACTTCAATTCATTAAGATATGAAGTGGAAACTGTCCAAAGAACAACCAACGGTGGGATTGTACCAAAATCAGGTAAGTGTTTATTCTAATTAAAATTCCTTAACTTTAGAGAAATGATCTTGAAAAAAAAAATGTTATCCTAGTGTCGTCATATCCGATGAATCAGATGGTACCTTAGATCATTACAAATGTATGGATTTTTGATTGTTGGATTTTTCAGAGCCATGGTCTCTACCACGCTTCATCAAAACATGATGGTTAGATTTCTCTTTTATATCAATATTTTCATATATATTCTCCTATGTGGAAAACTAGTGATGCATTTGATGCATGCCTGTCGTAGGGCGTGGCAAAACAATTTTTTCCTAAGTTCAAATGTAGTAATGTGGTTGACCTAGGATGTCTCCCGAAGAGGAGTGCACACAAAATGGGTTGTCACTTTAAAACGAGGGTAAAAGAAATGTTGTGTTTTTGAAATAAAATTTGAAATTAAAATGATTGAAAAACTATGATTTTTAAAAGGGTGATTAGGTCGGGGTCGGTTTCCTAATCATAATTCTATCCTTGTTCAATTTAATTCAAACCTCTTCTTCTTAGTTGATTAAAGTGAGTTTCCACAATCGTTTCCTCTCACTTCCTTGGTGAAATTCTTATTGTGAGAGAAAACCTTACCAAGATCTTGGTTTGGTCAACTCTCCTTCCATGTGTAAAATAATTTTATTGAATATCCTTAATTTAAATGGGCAATAACCGATCGTTTTTTTTAGCCCAAACAATCAATAACATTCACTATATCTTTTACACGTACTGACGATCGTCGAGTACTTCACCACTAATTCCTGGTTTATTCCATCGTATATAAACCAGAAATTAGTGGAGGGAGATATTGATTATTTTACCAAGGCAAAAATAAATAACGGAATTAATATTCAAGAACAATCGAACTTGATAATAAAATCCTCTATACAAATTTGAAAACAACTTTGAAGAAGGAAGAAATTTATTCAATTGCGTCCAAGAACTCAAGAATTACAATGTAGAAAACCAACTCTTCCCCAATCACTCCAAATATTTACCCCACCATGGTAAGGGTAATAGAGTTGAATGGGTAATAAGAAGGCATTACAAAACAATGAAAAGGAAAATAAATAAAAGAGAAAGATGAATAGTTCTCCTTCTTGGTGTCCCAGAAGGAATGGGGTGGAGAATGGATGCCTTGAGATGGTGGAGCTCTCCTCCTTTTATAGCCATAATGTTTCCCCCGAATATCGACGCGTTTTAGCCCCATTAACTGACATCTTCACTCGTTGAGCCATTCATGAATGTTGTTCATAATTCCCTTTTCCGTGTCTCCTCAAAATTGCAGCGGATTTGGACATGTATTCCGAGAGTTATGGCCGTTTTACCTTGAGCATTTATTCTGTCCAGTCAGACTCTCCAAAACGAAATCCTCCGGATTAGGGTGCTTTAATGACCCAATAAACGGACAATTCACTCGGTTCTTCCTTCATAAAAGATTCTCCAAAACTCCTTTCGCGTCCACCCACCTAATTTAACTAGCTTTGGCCCCACAGTGGATGAGTTATGGATCCCACATCAAAACTAGGCAGAACTGAAAACAGTTTTCTTGAGCAAACTTGTGAGCTTCTTTTGAGCATCAATATGGCCGATTCAGATTTTGGTCCAAATATATTAAATGAAGCCCTAGATGTTTAGAATCTGGAAAAGATAGAATTTTGCAATTTGGATCAGTGTAGATAATTTTATGGCCAAACTACCGAAATAATTTAAAACTGTTAAAAATCCAAAATGGCCAATTTTTACTATTCAGCTCAAAATAACACTGTTATCATAAAAATGAAACAATTCATCTTAGAGGAACAATTTTGTGGGTTTAAAACAATGATATTCAATATCAATTAATTGAAAATATTTGCTCTATCAATTCCCCCACACTTAGCACTTGGACTCCTGGACAAGTAAAAATCAAATCAAATCAAAATCAAAACACATATCAATGAGATCAATCAAATCAATTTCAAGAAACAAAAAGATATCATACCTCAACAAAAACTGTTATTTCAAGTTCTCCATTTAATATTTTAATATATTTCCACTTCATTTCTTATCCCATGCACACAAAACACCTACCTCACATGAATTTTCTCTCATCTCACAAATGTAAAGGCTGAACAAGGCTTTTCTCATCCAAACTCACACAAGAGTCACCATAGGTTTGATAAATTCCTACTTATCCACCCGATGTGAGTCAAGGACATGTGTTTCTCATGAGGACTTTTCAAGGTTGTTCTGTGGCTTCCGGTTGGTAGGATTTAGATGTTAAAAGTTCTGAGGCCGAAAAAGGAAGGCTTGGCTCTTATTGAAGCAGAATTGCAAGATTCTAGTTTTGACTCAAATATGGTCTCCTTCACTTCCCCTTTGTTGAAAATAGGATTTATCATCATTCAATCATCTCAGCAGCAAACATTTCAATCTTTTTAAACATAATTTTTTTAAAGCTCCAGATAGGCACAACTTTTTTTGGAAGCTCCAGAAAGGCACAACTTCTTTTTTTGGAAGCTCTAGAAAGGCACAGCTTCTCTTGTAATAAAAGCTCCAGAAAAGGCACAGCTTTCAACAGAATAATTTTTCAGCATCACACACATCTCTTCCAAAATTTATTTTCCACCCAAAGTATAACCAAATGAGGTAGTACACCACAAGACATCTTCCCCCACACTTAAGTTCAACTAGATCATGCAATTTTACTTCAAGAGCAGGTATGATAGGGAAAATTGGCTTGTAATGTGGCTAACCTAACAGGTAATTCATGGATACTAGGGGCTACAATGAAGGATAAATGTAAAGGTGGGCCATAATGAAAAGGATTATTTTGAAAAGGGGGCTTCAAACAAAATAAATGCCTCAACCATTTAAAACACACGTACCCCAACCCTCAAGTTTTGAAAGGAATAAATCAAATTCTGGTTAAAGCAAGCATGGTCTGGTTCTCTCAAGAAATGAGGTGAATGAAAAGAATATGACAAAACTGGTTCAGAAGCCTCGCAGGAAAGTTATTTCAAAGATATAGACAGTGAAATATGGCATGAGATTTAAAAATCAGTGTACTTTTCATGAATTTCCAAAAGATATGAACTTGAAACAAAGTTATTTCAGCATTTATTTAAGATCAGTTTCATGAAATAGACTGGTTCACTCATTGACGTGGGTTTCAAAAATGGTATTGATAATCATTTCAGCTCAAAAGTATCAGAAACACACCAAAAATTGAAAAATAAACGCACAAAAATTTGAAATCACGCAATTTTTTTTATTTTTATTTTTGAAAACAAACATCAAATAAAAATCCTATACTACAAAGGTTCCCCCCCCACACTTAAATGATGCAGTGTCCTCGATGCATTTAAGTGGATTTAACATGTAAGAAAAATTTTGATTGAATCACAACAGCAAGAAAATGTGATGGAGAGGTACAACCTGATGGATCTTATTGATAAATAGGTTGGAGGAGCGAGATCTCCTCCAATGGCTCTGATGGTAGGGTCCCAAGGAATTTCTTCAACCTATGTCCATTCACAGTGAATGGATCCTGCTCTCCATCCTTCATAATCTGCACAGCACCAAAAGGATATACATGAGTAACAATAAATGGACCATCCCATCTGGAACGAAGTTTACCTGGCATCAACTTGAGTCTTGAGTTGAATAATAACACTTTGTCTCTAGGAGAGAAGTCTTTTGGTTGGATTAGCTTGTCATGGGCCACTCTTGTTCATTCTCTGTAAATCCTTGAATTTTCAAATGCTTCCCTTCTTATTTCATCCAGCTCTTGCAACTTCAATTTTCTCTCCTTCCCAACACTTTCAAGGTCCAAATTCATTTTCCTCACAGCCCAATATGCCTTATGCTCCAATTCCACAGGTAGGTGGCAGCTTTTCCCATAAATCAGCCTATATGGACTCATTCCAATCAGGGTTTTGTAGGTTTTCCTATAAGCCCATAAGGTATCATCCAACCTTTGGCTCCAATCCTTCCTGTTTGGATTAACAGTCTTTTCCAAAATTCCCTTGATTTCCCTGTTTGAAACTTCATCTTGCCCGTTAGTCTGTGGATGATAGGGAGTTGATGTTTTATGATGCACCCCATACTTCATCAACAATGTCTCCATTGTCAAATTGCAGAAGTGAGTCCCTTGATCACTGATGATTGCTCTGGTCACTCGAAACCTACAAAATATGTTAGACCTGACAAAATCACAAACAACTTTAGCATCGTCAGTTCTGGTTGCTTTTGCTTCCACCCATTTGGAAACATAATCAACTGCAAGCAAGATATATGAATTTCCAAATGACATCGGTAAAGGTCCCATAAAATCTATCCCCCAAACTTCAAAAATGTCACAAAAATTCAATGGCATTTGGGGCATTTCTTGTCTCATTGAAATATTTCCTGAAAACTGACATTTTTCACATATTTTGAAAAATTCATGGGCATCTTTAAAAATGGTGGGCCAATAAATTCCAGATTCTAAAACCTTCCTTGCTGTCCTCTGAGGTCCAAAGTGGCCTCCACAAGCTAAAGGGTGACAAAAATCAAAGATAGATTTAACTTCACTTTCAGGTAAACATCTTCTTATTACTTGATCATTGCAAATCTTCCAAAGGAATGGATCATCCCAAATGTAATATCTAGATTCAGCTTTTAGTTTTTGAATTTGGTGATAATTGAAATGACATGGGACCTGAGATGTTACCAGAAAATTGACTATGTCAGCATAACAAGGCACTTCTCCTTCAATCAAGTACAACTGCTCCCCTGTAATTTGATCATTCAATGGGTCTCTTTCTGGAACTTCAATTTCAGCAGTGTTTGGCATTCTACTTAAGTGATCAGCGACTTGGTTCTCAGATCCCTTCTTATCCTTGATTTCTATATTGAATTCCTGCAGTAGTATCGTCCATCTCACTAACCTTGGTTTAACATCAGCTTTATTCATGAAGTACCTCAAAGCTGCATGATCAGAAAACACAGTGATTTTAGTTCCAAGAAGATATGATCTAAATCTTTCTAAAGCAAAAACAACTGCAAAGAACTCTTTTTCCGTGGTTGTATAATTGAATTGGGCCGCATCTAAAGTTCTCGAGGCATATGAAATGACTTGTGGTCTGCCCTCAATTCGTTGAGAAAGGACAGCTCTAACTTCTTGGTTAGAGGCATCACAAAGTAGTTCAAATGGTTCTTCCCAATTTGGAGGCTGCATCACGGGTGGTGAAATCAATCTCTTCTTCCACTCATCAAAAGATTCCCTATATGCATCATTGAAATCAAAATCAGCATCTTTCAAAAGCAATCTAGAGAGAGGGAGAGAAATTTTACTGAAATATTTGATAAACCTCCTGTAGAATCCTGCATGTCCTAAAAATGATCTAACATGTTTCACACAAGTAGGGTAAGGTAATGAATTTATCACTTCAATTTTTGATTTATCCACTTCAATTCCATTTTGGGAAATGACATGACCGAGCACAATTCCCCTTTGAACCATGAAATGACATTTTTCAAAATTTATAACAAGATTTTTTTCAATGCAGGTTTTCAAAACTTTTTCCAGATTTTTCAAACAATGATCAAAAGAATCTCCAAAAAATGTGAAATCATCTAAGAAAACTTCCAAGCAATTTTCAATGAGATCAGAAAATATACTCACCATGCACCTCTAAAATTTACCTGGAGCATTACATAATCCAAATGGCATTCTTTTATATGCAAAAGTACCAAAAGGGCATGTAAATGTTGTCTTATCTTGATCCTCGGGAGCAATGGGTACTTGGAAGTAACCTGAAAATCCATCCAAAAAGCAATAATGAGTTCTCCCTGCCAATCTTTCTAACATCTGGTCAATGAAAGGGATGAGGAAATGATCTTTTCGAGTGACCTGGTTCAATTTCCTAAAATCAATGCACACTCTCCAGCTGTTTTGAATTCTCATAGGGATTAACTCATTCTTTTCATTTCTCACAGTGGTCATGCCATTTTTTTTGGAACGACATGAACAGGGCTGACCCACTGCGAATCTGAAATGGGATAGATGATCCCAGCTTCCAAAAGATTCTCGATCTCCTTCATCACAAACTCCATCAAGGTGGGATTCAGTCTCCTTTGGGGCTGTCTAACAGGTTTTGAATCTCCCTCAACAAAAATTGTATGTGAGCATATTTTTAGGTTAATTCCTGGAATATCACCTAAGCTCCATCCTATTGCCTTGACATTCTCTCTCAAAAGCTCAATCAATGATTTTTCATGGGTTTTAGAAAGATTATTAGCAATTATCACTGGTAGTTTCTCTCCCTCCCTAAGGTATACATATTTCAAATCAGTGGGGAGTGGTTTGAGTTCAAGGTTAGGAGGATTCTCAAGGGATGAGACTAAATTCACATTTTGTTTTCCAAAATCTGGACCTCCTGCACACAAGAAACCGTATCATCTTCCTCAATATTTAACAAATCATCAAAGATATCAGATTTTACCTCTTCCTCCCACATGAAGTCAGAATCTCCAACATCTTCAGCATCCACATGTTCAATGATATTTTCATGGGAAGAAGTCTCTCTTAAATCTAAGAATTCATAGAGTATACCTGATTCTTCAATTGGTTCTTCACCAAATTCATGGGAAAGAGAAAAGAGGGAGTGATCATCTGATGGATGCCACATGGATTCAAAAATATTGATGTGGACCGTGCTCTCTCCAAACTCCATGGTGAGTGTCCCCTCTTGGACATTGATGATGGTTTTGGCTGTCTTCAAGAAAGGTCTCCCCAAAATGATGGGTGAATGAGATGGGATCCTATCTTCTTCCATATTGAGCAAGTAGAAGTCAGATGGGAATAAGAGATCTTTGACTTTCACAAGGACATCCTCCAAAACTCCTGAAGGAAAAACTGTGGATCTGTTTGCAAGCTGGACCACCACTCTTGTGGGCTTCAATTCTCCCATCTGCAAAGAAGTGTATACCGAGTGAGGCAATACATTAATTGCATCACCTAAATCACACAAATCATTAGTGAAATTTAATTAACCAATGGTGCATAGAATGGAAAACGTCCCTGGATCTTGACATTTGGTTGGAATCTGTGGCGTGATAAGGGCTGAGACACTTCTTCCCAAGTTGATTCTTTCATTCCCATGAAGCCTTCTCTTTTTGGTGCAAAGATCTTTCAAAATTTTTGCATACCTTGGAATATGTTTAACAGCTTCAAGTAGGGGGATATTGATTTCCACTTTCTGGAAGGTGTCCAGAATTTCTTTTTGAAGTGCATCTTCATGCAATTTCTTTGATTCAATCATCCTTGTTGGAAATGGTGGAGGTAATTCTTTCTTCTCCCTTTGTTTTCTTTGCATTGGTGTTTCTTGTTTATTATTCTGTGGCCTATCCTTCTCCTCTTTCTCTTCCTTTTCATCTTCTTGGTGGATTCTCACAAGACTTTTTGAATCATTATCCCTTAGAATATGTGGTATTATTTCAGGTTCAGGGTTGGATGGAGGTGGGATTTCTTTTCCACTTCTTGTTATGATTGCACTTACATTCTCTTTAGGATTTGGCACTGTTTGGGATGGAATCATACCTGGATTTTTGGACATTATTTCAACAAGACTTCCCACTGTGTCTGCTAGCTTGTCAACCTTATCTGATAGGCCCTCATACTTGGATTGTAGCTGTTCCACAAAAGGTTGTGTGCTGGTGGATGGTTGTTCATATGTCTTTCTTTGGAATGGTGGAGGCTGAAAAGATTGTTGGTGTTGGAAGGGCTGTTTATAAGATTGTTGGAAGGGAGGGGGGTTCTGGTATTGCTACTGGTGGTAAGGAGGTTGACTGGGGTGCTGGTTAAATGGTCTCATCTGGTTTTGTTGGTTCCCATATCCTTGTTGGGATTGCAATTGATTTTGTTGGAATTGTCTTGTTTGAAAGGCCGCAACACAGTATTATGTCCCCTGTATCTCAGGGCACTGGTCAGTATAATGAGTGGAAGAATAACATAAACCACATACCTGAGCTGAAGGTTGTTGTCCATTTGCTTGTGTTACAGCCATTTGACGGACTAATCTTTCAAGGTCATGAACTTTGGTTTCAATCAATGTAGATGAATTAGATGTTTTTACCTCATGTATCCCCCTGGTTCCCTTTCCTCTTAGTCCAAATTGTTGTGAGTTTTGAGAAATCTTCTCAATTAGTATTCTGATATCTGGAGGAGACTTGTCAATCAGGGACCCCCCTGATGAGGAATCTAGAAGATTTCGATCATTATCCATTAGTCATTGGTAGAAGAACACAAGGAATTGGTGTTCCTCCATTTCTTGATGTGGGCAGCTGGAACATAGCTTCTTGAAGCGCTCCCATTACTCGTAGAGGGTTTCTCCAGTTGATTGTCGTATGATGTAAATCTCCTTCTTGATGGCAGTGCTCCTCGATGTGGGAAAGAATCTTTGCATGAAACTTCTTTTTAGGTCTTCCCAATCACTGATCTCCCCTGGTTGTATGTTGTAAAACCATTCTTTAGTTATTCCTTCAAGTGAGAAGGGGAATTCCCTCCACTGAAATTGGTCTTCGGGTGCTCCTCTTGGCCTGGTGCTTGAGCAAGTGTATCTGAATTCTTGCATGTACTGATTTGGATCTTCTCCTGCAAGACCATGAAACTTTGGTAGAACAGGAATCATATTAAGACGTAATTCAAAAGCATTTGGTTCAGTGGGTGCAATTAGTTGGTTATTTTGAATGGAAAATTGTGGTGCACATAGATCACGCAGGGTTTGGTTGGGATTTCTAGCCATGATTTCAGGTTCAGAGTGAACACTAAGAGTTTCACTTGAATCTGAGAGATCTATTTCTTCAAATATTTCGGGTAGATCTCTTTTTCTTAGTTGGGTTAATGTTCTTTCAATTTCAGGATCAAATTCAATTAATGGTTCTTTTGAGGTGCGGGTCATTCAATTTTGTTTTTTTTCCACTGCCTCCCCGGCAACGGCACCAAGTTTGACGCACGCCTGTCGTAGGGCGTGGCAAAACAATTTTTTCCTAAGTTAAAATGTATTAATGTGGTTGACCTAGGATTTCTCCCGAAGAGGAGTGCACACAAAATGGGTTGTCACTTTAAAACGAGGGTAAAAGAAATGTTGTGTTTTTGAAATGAAATTTGAAATTGAAATGATTGAAAAACTATGATTTTTAAAAGGGTGATTAGGTCAGGGTCAGTTTCATAATTATAATGCTATCCTTGTTCAATTTAATTCAAACCTCTTCTTCTTAGTTGATTAAAGTGAGTTTCCACAAACGTTTCCTCTCACTTCCTTGGTGAAATTCTTATTGTGAGAGAAAACCTTACCAAGATCTTGGTTTGGTCAACTCTCCTTCCATGTGTAAAATAATTGTATTGAATATCCTTAATTTAAATGGGCAATACCCGATCGGGTTTTGTTTATCCCAAACAATCAATAACATTCACTACACCTTTTACACGTACTGACGATCGTCGAGTACTTCACCACTAATTCCTGGTTTATTCCATCGTATATAAACCAGAAATTAGTGGAGGGAGATATTGATTATTTTACCAAGGCAAAAATAAATAATGGAATTAATATTCAAGAGCAATCGAACTTGATAATAAAATACACTATAAGAATTTGAAAACAACTTTGAAGAAGGATGAAATTTTTTCAATTGCGTCCAAGAACTCAAGCTTTACAATGTAGAAAACCAACCCTTCCCCAATCACTCCAAATGTTTACCCCACCATGGTAAGGGTAATCGAGTTGAATGGGGAAGAAGAAGGCATTACAAAACAATGAAAAAGAAAATAAATAAAAGAGAAAGATGAAAAGTTCTCCTTCTTGGTGTCCCAGAAGGAATGGGGTGGAGAAAGGATGCCTTGAGAGGGTGGAGCTCTCCTCCTTTTATAGCCAGAATGTTTCCCCCGAATGTCGACACGTTTTATCCCCATTAAATGACATCTTCACGCATTAATCCATTCATGAATGTTGTTCATAATTCCCTTTTCCGTGTCTCCTCAAAATTGCAGCGGATTTGGACATGTATTCCGAGAGTTATGGCCGTTTTACCTTGAGCATTTATTCTGTCCAGTCAGACTCTCCAAAACGAAATCCCCCGGATTAGGGTGCTTTAATGTCCCAATAAACGGCCAATTCACTCAATTCTTCCTTCATAAAAGATTCTCCAAAACTCCTTGCGCGTCCACCCACCGAATATCACTAGCTTTGGCCCACAGTGGATGAGTTATGGATCCCACATCAAAACTAGGCAGAACTGAAAACAGTTTTGTTGAGAAAAAGTGTGAGCTTCTTTTGAGCATCAATATGGCCGATTCAGATTTTGGTCCAAATATATTAAATGAAGCCCTAGATGTTTAGAATCTGGAAAAAAATGAATTTTGCAACTTGGATCAGTGTAGATAATGTTATGGCCAAACTACCGAAATAATTTAAAACTGTTAAAAATACAAAATGGCCAATTTTTACTATTCAGCTCAAAATAACACCACTATCATAAAAATGAAACAATTCATCATAGAGGAACAATTTTGTGGGTTTAAAACAAAGATATTCAATATAAATTAATTGAAAATATTTTCTCTATCAGAGTTTCATCAGATGACTGTTATATTTCTAACTTTCCTTTTTAAAATTAGGTTTTTTATTCCTTTCTACGATGTGGGTTTTTATGAAAGAAACTTTCATGTGGTAAATGATTTATCACCCCAACGAATTTCAAGGGCAAAATTCATTTTAAGGGGGGTAAAATGTAACACCCCGATATTTTATGAGAAATATTATTTTTAATTTATCTGATTTCTTGTGTTGTATGATACACCAAGATTAGCTTGTTCTATATGCAACACCGTTTTAGCTTGTTGTATACGCAACACTATTCTTGGCTTTTGTTGCACGCAATAGCGACCTTCCTTGATAGTGTGTGTTGCACGCAATACCAAGTTTCACTAAAGAATGATATATTTTTATGAACTAGATGTTATGAAAAGTATTAACTACATTTTAAATTTTAGTACATAATAATTCATCTTACACATATTCTAGAACATGGTATGTGAGCAAAATAAATTTTTTGGGTAAAATAAGTATTTTTCAAAAAATACAGTTTTGACGCCTTTTGATGGTACACCCACATTAAATCTAGTTTTTGACACGTTTAAAAGTAAAATTATTAAAAATAAACTTATTAATTTCAATAAGGATATAAATTTTTTACTTTGGATAAATTTTTTATATTTTTCTGTTTACTTTCATTTTTGATGAATGGTAAAAATACACTAAATTTTTCTTAAATACAAATTTTTTCATCAGGATAATTTATATGGTTAAATTATAAAAATTAATGGTTTTAAAGTATAAATAGAATATATTATTACCATTTATTATAATTTAAGTCATTATCAATAATTTTACATTGAATTCATAGGTAAAAATATTTCAATCTTTGGCAATGTATTAACTTTTAAAACCCGTTTTCTTAATAGCGGGATTAATTTTAAATTAATTACTGCAACTTTGGTGTTTTTCATTTTGAAAAATGGGTACTATATTTGAATTAAGTGGGTCCAAATTATGTAAATAGTTTATTTTTATTTTTTTATATTATGAAAAATAACTACTGTAATTTCTATTTACTATTGTTAAAGCTAAATCATGTAACTAAAGGTTAAAAATAAGATAATAAAATTACTATAACACCATCCAAAATTCTATTTGATGAATAAAAGTCGACACATATCACCTAAGGGTCAGAATAGATTCATTTCATGGACTTTTGACAATGAAAATGATGTAATTATTATTAAAACCAAAGAAAGTGACAACATGTCACTCTCTTATATCTTATAAGTGTAACAATTTTAATTTAGTAATAAACTTCATAAAACATTGAAAAAAATATTAACAAGAAATATAATTAAATTATCTACATCATGTGAATTTATTTATTATTTTTAGGGATTAAATAATTATCATTAATGGTGACACAATAGTGATGTAGAAATTAATTTATTAATTGAAATATCAAATAAATGGTTTCAAAAATATTAAAATAAATATTATAAAAACTATTTAATGTGATCCACAACTTTTTAAGATGAATATTACATGTTAGGGATCTATTAAATATTTTCTTTCGAATATACCTTCGGTGTGGATTTTATTTAAATTCAAATAATTGAATAGTTTAAAAATTGACACTATTGATATTTTATAAAAATAACATATCATAAAACAGTTTAAATATCACAAAAATATTTATAAAATATAAATTGAAATTTATACGGTCTAAAAATTCATAAAGTATCCAATTATGGATAATTCACAACACATAAGTAAGTATTTATAAAATTTTTATTTTAGAATCTTATTACCTCAATTAAAATTAAATACATTAAATAACGATAAATCTAAATGATAGGGTTTAAAATAAAATAAAAACAATTGTAAATTTTATTTATTGATGATATTATAACCTTATCTCATCTCATCTTATAATTGAGTAATTTTTGGAGTTTTTAAAGTGGGGTCTGAATTTATTATAAATTAATAGTTTGGAGGTTTCCAAAAGTGTCCCTCTCCTCTATTATAAAAAGGTACCTCACCATTAACCTCTTGACAACATTTTGAGCCTCAAAGATTGGAGAAACCCTGTCTATTTATTTTCTACACTTCCCTATAAACATACTAGATATCCTGATCTACTTTAAAGGCCAACTTTTTTGCCGTAAGAGGAGGTTTAGAAGAGGCGCGTCGAAAAAGAGGCAATATGCTTTACCGATTCTTTCAAAGTTATTTATCCATATACTTACTATTTTTTAATTGTTTCCTTATAAAGTAATAACATTAGAATCAATAATATAATAATATTTTATTATAAATATGAAACAACCCCATTTCACCTTCTATCCATCCTATGGAAAACAAAATCACCACACGTGCATACATACGGAATACCGTCTCCACGCTGTGGTGTAATATGTTTTCCACCACCACCTTACATGGATGGGTATAATGGTGTTAATAATTACTATATATGATTATTATAACATGATACTAATGATGAGATATTCTATCATCCACTCCAATACCATTCAATTATTATGGGAACGATATCATCGCTCGTGCATATGTACGGATTACCGTCTCTACGAAGCGATGAGATTCATTATTCATATTAACCATTCAAGAATGATTATAAAGTTTATATATTGAATAATAATTAAATATATGAAATAATAATTCTATTCAATTTATGTATGTATATATATATATGTCATCTACTTACTTCCATTCAAGTCAACAAGGAAAGGAAAACAACGTTCATATTTACATACGGCCTACCATCTCCATGAACGGTGTATTTCATTACATTTAACAATTTATTATATTATGAATATATATAAATCATGTTTTACATTATCTAAGTAAGTAATCATGATCTATGTAACAATATGAATAATTACAAGTCAAAACACGGACGATAAATGAAATGATTTTACCCAAAATGTTGCTTTAACATGGAATTGAAAAATTAACAGGTAATATATGATATCATAAATATTATTATGGTTATTTTAAAAGTTAATAATATGTTTAAACCCACTTTATAGGAGTCTCAGAAACATATAGAAGAAATTTTACATAATGTAAGGGATAATTATTCCAATATTGTTTTTATCCGAGATTTTTTATTCGTAAGTATTTACTGGGGTTATGTTTATCATCCATGTCCATGTTTTCTGAAAATGTTTTCATACAATGTTTACTATTCCTTCATTTATTTTTAAATTCATGTTTACCCTTTTATGAATTTTACCACAAGGTATGGAAGGAATCATTCTTTCTTTTATCATACAAGGTACTTTTTGACTTTTCCGGAAAAAGTACATGGAGAATGTTTTTTTAACTTATACGGCATGAAAATGTTTTTTTATGGTTTAATAACGCCTTATTTTCATGAAGATTACTCTACATGATTTCATTATTTTTTTAAAAAAAAAATCCATTTCTTTTCAAATTACATGGAATTTCGTGAAAAGAAAATGATTTTGAAAAATAAAGGATATTTTCCTCAAGAATTCATTTCATGTGTATCATCAAAACTATTTTCCATTCAAGATGAAATTATTTAGTATGTTTATGTTTCAAGTATAATGTCTCAATTATTTACATGGATTGATTTTTCTTATGATGAAATGATATCCTTTTGTTTTATATGGATTATCTTATGATGAGATGATGTTTATGAAACCCATTATATTCTTTGGGTTATAATGAATAATTTATGTTTATTTTGTGGCACAGGAAAGAATGATTTCATTATGAGATGGGTGGGACCAATATCTCCCTCCAATGCATTCGGTAAAGATTTATATCTCATGAGATAAACATGGATGGAATAGAAAGTAAAATACGTTTCAGCAAAACATGGATGGAATGGAAAGTAAACCGAGTTCAGTAATGGACTTTGTCCACTATGATGGTCTGGGCAGCAATGCTTGGCTATTATGGAAATAATTACATGTGATTAATAGTTTTCCACAAATACATGTTTTATTCCCATGATATTTTGTCATGATTAATGTTCCTTTATGATCTATGGCTTATGTACTGCCAAGATTTATGTCATTACTCATGATTTTGATGATTTATGTTTGTGTTTTTACATACAAATGTTTATGGGTTGTTTTATGTTCTCCATATTTTCCTGTACTGAGCATTTGAGCTCAACCTTTTTATGTTTTCTTTTACCCAAGATATATAGAAAGGTTTTAGGTAAGAAAACCAAAGGGGATGATCTTTATGGGAGATGTTGAAGATCTTTCACCATGATTAGATGATTTTGTTTTGAGTTTCCAAAGTCACTAAACTAATACGGTCTTTGGGCATCTGCTTTTGTTATGTATTTACTATTCTGTGAAGTTAATGTAATATCCATGTATGTCAAGCTTTGGGTCTCTACATAGTTAGTAAGGGAGATTACCTCTTCTTGGAAAAGATCCATCCAGATCTCCTATTAGGGGCTCTAGAGTTAGTCTTTTGAGAAGACCAGAACCTGTAGAGTTTAGATAGAGTTATTTTAAATGGAAATTAGTATGCGATGATCGAGGTTGTTGTCTCAATGTGTATTGACGAAATGATGGAGGGGGTTCCCTTTTATTATTGAGATGAGATGCACCTTTGGAATATACAGAAATATTAATTTATAATAAATTCAAACTTCATCCAAAACCCTAAAAAATTTTGATTTTATAAAATAATATAAAATAATATTTTAAAATCATAAACCACAAAATTTTATCAATTATTTTCTACAAACATACACCATATCATTGTAATTAACCCTTAGTTAATCTATATTAATTTTAACGTATGTAACAAATGAATCAATACTAAAAAACTATATTTTTTAATTATTTTATGTAAATTACCCCAAAAATGAAAAATTTTCAATAATTTATAACATATAATAGTTACTTTATATTTATAAAAAAAATTTATTATTTATAATTAATTTCATAAGATATTATTTTGAAAAAATATCAATAGTGCCAATGTTGATTGTATTCATTTCCATACGGCATAAAAATGTCATTAACTCAACCCTTGTATGACTATGATTGACATATACTTGACCAATAATATTTGTCAAGTGTTTTTATATTTTAATGGTTATTATAATTTTAATTACAATTATTTTATTGATTTTTCTTTAATTAAATAATTTCAGCATCACCATTGTATAAGCCTTTAAGATAATTTTTTATATACTAAAAATTACAATTAAATTATCATGGTAAAAAACACTTTATATTTAAATTGATTTTTTATATTTAAGTTTTTAATTTGTATTAACTTATATTTAAAATGATATAGTTATTACAATTTTTGTAGGTATATTCAGCTATTCTTTAAATAAAATATATTAAAGGTCCTAATCCCATCCATGCGGGTTCCAAAGGATACCATTTAGACCCAAAGTTGATTTTGGTCAAAAAAAATTATAAAATGATATTATAATAAGTGATAGGGTAATTTTATAATATTAATTTTACCTTTAATTACCCCATTTACCTTTTTACCATATTAATAAAAAATATTACTGAATTTACTATTCATAATGCCGAAATGAAAAAGAATGATATTTACAAAATATAGACCAACTGATTCCAAATATAGAATCCATTTTTTAATATTAAAAACACAAACATTGTAGTAAATTATTTAAAATTAATCATTCTCTTTGAATGAGAAAGCACGTTTTTAAAAATTAAAACACGCAAAATATTTAAATTGTTTTACTTAAAAATTCAATGTAAAATTAAATTCAATGAAAAATATTATATTAAATGATAAAAACGTAATCTATTTATACTTTTAACCAATTCTAATTTTTAACATAATTCTCTAAATAATTTTGACAATAAAGTATTTTTTTAAATATGATGCATTATTTTTTTAATATTTATCAAGTCATTCAACATATTAAAAAAATACCAAAAATTAAAAAAAAGTAAATTTTGATAATAAATTTTCAAATAAGAAGATTATTTTGTCAAATAGAATATAAAAAAGTTTAAAAAACATGATTTATACAGTGTGACATTAAATCCACATCCCTAGATTTTCTTACTCTCTAGAGGTTGAGTCTCAGATAGTGTTGGGATGTCCCTCTATGAGATTAGAGTGTGATCCTCTAACGTCTTTAGTGGAGTTTGTGGAATCGACATTACCTCCCTGGGTAGTATTTTGATCCTCCATCTAGCAGGCTGTATCAGTAGGGTTTGTGAAATTCTTGTCATATGATCCCCTACTTAGCGGGTTGATCCATATTGATTACATGGTTCCCCTAGTGGTTCCAGGCATGACAGCCTCTCTGTGCATCATAGTCTTATTTTTCTGATGAGTTCTCTTTGTGTTGGTCCCAAATAAGCTATACCTCTTTATAGAGTGTCTCCAATGATATCATGGATCCATGGATGAGTTCCCCCAGAATGTGTGTTGATTCTAGGAGAATCCTGTGACTGGTAGTTTTTTATGACCACCTTATAGTGTGGTGTCTCTCCTGAGTATATCTTGGTTTTTTACTAATTGTGTTTGTGATAAATTATTACATCTTTTATTGAGATTGTTTTACTTTGGGGTTTGTGTTTAGTGTTTTTGGGGTGTCCTACTAATTATTTTTATACTTACCCCAACAGAGGCTTTGCTTACATGTTTCATGTCTTTTTTGAATATAGAGATCCTTTTGATGGTGTCCAATGAGGACAAGGAGCAGGTG